>OY757219.1:10000000-11391000 GCA_963583965.1 Nomada ferruginata | reverse complement strand
CATCCACTTTGTCTTTGTTTCAGAAGGATTGGAAGGACTCAGCTGAAGAAGAGGATTTCTTAAAATATGTATAATATGACCACACTCTCACCCTGCCCCTGCCCCTGCCCCTGCCCCTGCCCGTGCCCAGCCCCTGCCCAGTTGCCAGTTGTCTGTTCTAGGAAGGCATGGACCACGAAACTAATATGGACTAATTGAAGAGGAATTAAGAATATGCATACTTATACCTACAATAATATGATAAAGTATCTGTTACATTCCTATTTAGGTAGTATATCATTGAAATTGTTCTTTTAATTGAACTCTTAGATATTATATTAGGTAGAGTGATCTTAGTTTTAAGTTAGATCTTTAGTCAGGCAGGGCGCATTTGAATTTAATCTAGTATTTAAGAAAGGAGAATTTATTTTTAAACTGTGCCTTGGTTTTTAAGACAGCAGTGTACACTGCTGTGATAATATTTCGTTGTCTAGTTTCTATGATCATAGGATATATTATTAAGAAAGTTTTATTTCAGGAAATTGGACTTCCTTGCAGATTTTCTTTCAGGTTTCCATTTGATATTCAATTTAGCTTTCGGTCGTGAATTTTCCAAATACTCCTCTTGTTGTCTTATTTGTACTACGATCAATTAATGAACGTTCTACAAATTGACAATAATAGGAGATTTCTCTTTCTCACAAGCTATATTAGAATTAGTTTTCGCGTAATTGGAGGGTGGAAGGGCCGTGGCTAGGGTGGGTCTCCATGCGCAGTAACCTCCACGTGGTGAGGCCCGGGCAATCAATTATTTATCGTATAATTATTAAACGTTTAAGAGACGTTTGGTAATTATGTGGAAAATAATTCGAGCTAATTGACTGCGTATTGCACTTAGGATACAATGTACAATAATGGCCGCTTAATGTTCGTTTTTTTCCACAATTAATGTTCGCGGACTCATCCCTACCGATTTTTGGACCTGCTCCGATGTATCGAGGATGTAGGTTGCGTCCGAGTTATCTCCACTTGTCATCAGCAATGGCCCTTAACACGTTGAGTGCCACGCCGGTTTTGCCACGCTTTCCGTTTAGGCCACACGGCGCGCCGCGGCGTAGCTTAACACTGTGATACCCCGACGCCTGAACGAAAAGTTTAGTGTCAGTCACCGATGACTGACGCGGCCTGAACGGAAAGTTTAGTGGCGGTCACTGAACGGAAAGTTGATTGTCAGTCACCGATGACTGACGCGGCCTGAACGGAAAGTTTAGTGTCGGTCACTGAACGGAAAGTTGATTGTCAGTCACCGATGACTGACGCGGCCTGAACGGAAAGTTTAGTGTCGGTCACTGAACGGAAAGTTGATTGTCAGTCATCGATGACTGACGCGGCCTGAACGGAAAGTTTAGTGTCGGTCACTGAACGGAAAGTTGATTGTCAGTCACCGATGACTGACGCGGCCTGAACGGAAAGTTTAGTGTCAGACACCGATGCCTGACGTGGCACTCAACGTGTTAAATATATCTGACGCTGGTTGTCAGTACATTTCAATCCACTCCCAACACAGCCTAAACCAAGCGTGCCGAAAAGTGATAAGCATGAACAATTCCTTATAAATCACATCCCTGGATAGTGTTCGCTAGGCAGCTTCGAAGTAGCGAACATTAAGTGGGCATTACTGTCCACTGTAGTTATTTGAGCGGAGGGAATCTTAAGTTCTTATTGCAATTACTTTTGAGTTCGCGTTTCTATCGTTGTATCTATCTGCAGCTCTAAAAATTGTGTATTATTTATTGCCCTGCTTCTTATGTAGACTCTTCTGTTTTCTGACGCTTTCGAGATAATTCATTAGTAACATAAATCATATATGTTTCGCCTAGAGAATTACATTTTCTTATTTCTCAAGAAGCCTTCTTTTTTATAATTGAAATACCCGTGTATATATCATTTAATTCATAAATTAATTAATATCTGCAAAGATATACTTGAATCTACGCGGGTCTCTGCCATATCTACAGTGCCTGCTATGGTTTCGCCATCTATACAGAACTCCTTGAAACCACTCGCGCTTGCTATTGTAGTCCCATCTATACAGAACGCATTGAACTACTCACACCCCTTACTTACCATAAGTGTAGATATGGCAGAGGCCCGAATAGTTTTAGTCACATCTGTATAGATGGCGATACTAATGACTCGAGATAAAGCAGACATATATACAGTTTCGAGCAGTTCTGTATAGATGGCGAAATTAAAGCCCACTTTGAGTGTAGGTAAGACAGGGATGCGAGTGGTACGTAAATTCAAGCACTTGTTTATAAGTAGCGGTGCGATAATGTTGATAAAATTTGGTTATTTATGTCTTCATTCGTCCAATTAAGTTAATAATCCTCGAAAACCGTTTCGTACACTCATTTACATATCAATAAAGTGTCAGCAAACACAGTGTTTCAATCTACATAAAAATTAATATTTACGGTAACATTGCAAGTTCCATTGTTCATTTTATTCTACAACAATCAAGTTCATTAGCACAGGTAAATGCATTTGTGAATATTTTTTCCTTTAAATAATTTTAAATAATTTTCCAGCATGTGATAAATACATACTAGTAGCGGTATAATTCTTTATTTCGGTCTCGCAGCAATGAAAGTTTGGTTAGTGTACATTTAACCTATCTTTGCAATACTATCGTAACTCTTGCACTGTCATCATCTATTTCGCTCTTCCTTTTAAAACCTTCTCTACCTTACGTATCACATTATTCTTATCTCTTTATTGCTCATGTATTATACATCTTTCCGTTTCCTCTATGTTTCATTTCAAATTCCTAAGTCATTTTCGCGCTACTAGTTGCTGACCCTTTCCTGTTCCCTCTTTACTTTGGTACATGTCGTATTGCTCCTGTTTTAATACATTTAAACCTTTCATTATATCTTGCTTCGTTTAGTTTTCTTTGAAGGCTCACCGTTAGATCCTTTTGTTCAATTCTTATCAAATTTAGTATTGTCACACTCATTCCATTCGTATTAAAAGACTCTTTCTCTTATGCCCGGCCTACTTTCTTTTTCGACTAAATATCATTTAACCATCTTTCTATCTCCTGTCATATACTTACTAATATATTTTTTGTGTGCGTAGATTTTGTAGGCAAAGGATAAGGAGCATTGACCATTGACAATAAAAAGAAGGAGGAAGAAAGAATAACTCTCGCCATATACTTCAGTTATATTAAATTGATTTTGTGGGATTGGAAGGTGTATGCAACGAAGGCTGATGTAAGTGTAATACGTGTCTAAATATCTTTTTCTTTCAATAAATCTTCCTGCGTGTAATAATTACATACTAACAATAGTATTCCTTTTTATGTCGGCCTCACAGCTGTGAAATTTTGACTTAGTGTACATATAACATAACTTTAGATTACTATCTTAACTTATGCATCCTTCTCCTCCACTCTTTCTTGCCAACCTTCTCTACTTTACACATTATCCCATTACTTATCCCCTTATTTCATTTCGATTATACATTTGGTCTTTAAGACTCTCCATCATTTTCTTTACTTCTCTTTTCATCAAATTCATTCATGTTTGATTCATTCCATTCCTTTTTAAATAATCCCCCCCTTTTTCTTATACTTCTTGTGTGTTCTTTCCCTATTTTCTTTTCTTCTAACTATCCTTTAACAATGTTTCTTTCACCTGTTACATACTTACTAATATATCTTTTGTGTGTACAGGTTTTGCATCCAAGGAGTAAGGAGCATTAACCAGTGCATCTCATCATGCATAAAAGCAAGAAAGAAGAAAGAATAACCCTTGCCACATACTTTAGTTATCCTTTAGTTATAGTAAATTGGTTTATAAAAATAGTTTGTAACTATTAGCGCATAAGATTAATTTAGAACACGTGTGTAATTAACTGTTATGTATATCTATTATATATTTTATTTTATATTCAGTTTATTCGGTAGATCTTATATGAACTTTAATATTACTTATATAACTATTACTAGTTCTACTGAATATGCTAAATGTAAAATGAAAGACATATTCACAAGTTACACAATTGCTGTAATTTAAATTTTATATGCTTCTACATATGAAGTACGTAAATTTTAGTATATGATTTATCTGTAAGATATATTGTAAATTAACTTCAAAGAATAGTTTATAAGTATTAGATTATTTATGTTTATAGTGTTAGTTATATTACATAAATGTTGGTTTAGAATTGATACAAGATTTAGTTGTACGATGTAATGTAAATAGATATAAAAGAATAGTTAATAAGTATCTGCTTGTAAATTTAATTACAACATTTTTGTAACTTTTGTATATTCATTGATTAATTTAAATAAATTTGCAATGAAAAGAATTCCAGTGCTCTTTTTACTTTCATACCTTACCAATCCTTGAAAGAACCTAATTCCGATTCCTTATACAAGAAGTACCGTGGACGAACTTTAAATGCAAAGTCCTAAAGCGAGAAACTTGTCAAAATAGCCCTATACGTTATTAAAATAAGCGCTGAGAAATTCCTGGAACGTGACGTCATTTCCAAGAACTGAAGCGATGAAAGACCTCCTCGCATATCATATTCTCCTGATACAAATCCACGATTTTCAGCGAGATATTTTTGCCAGAATCTCAGAAATTTTGCGATCGGAAATTCCTGGAACGTGACGTCATTTCCAAGAATTGCGGCGATGAAAGACCTCCTCGCATATCATATTCTCCTGATACAAATCCACGATTTTCAGCGAGATATTTTTGCCAGAATCTCAGAAATTTTGCGCTCGAAAATTCCTGGAAAGTGACGTCATTACTGAGAACGAATACCTCCTCGCATATCATATTCTCCTGATACAAATCCACGATTTTCAGCGAGATATTTTTGCCAGAATCTCAGAAATTTTGCGCTCGAAAATTCCTGGAAAGTGACGTCATTACTAAGAACGAATACCTCCTCGCATATCATATTCTCCTGATACAAATCCACGATTTTCAGCGAGAAATTTTGGACAGAATCTCAAAAATTTAAGTGCTGAAAATCGTCGATTTGTATCAGGAGAATATGATATCCGAGGAGGTCTTTCATCGCCGCAATTCTTGGAAATGACGTCACGTTCCAGGAATTTCCGATCGCAAAATTTCTGAGATTCTGGCAAAAATATCTCGCTGAAAATCGTGGATTTGTATCAGGAGAATATGATATGCGAGGAGGTCTTTCATCGCTTCAGTTCTTGGAAATGACGTCACGTTCCAGGAATTTCTCAGCGCTTATTTTAATAACGTATAGGGCTATTTTGACAAGTTTCTCGCTTTAGGACTTTGCATTTAAAGTTCGTCCACGGTACTTCTTGTATAAGGAATCGGAATTAGGTTCTTTCAAGGATTGGTAAGGTATGAAAGTAAAAAGAGCACTGGAATTCTTTTCATTGCAAATTTATTTAAATTAATCAATGAATATACAAAAGTTACAAAAATGTTGTAATTAAATTTACAAGCAGATACTTATTAACTATTCTTTTATATCTATTTACATTACATCGTACAACTAAATCTTGTATCAATTCTAAACCAACATTTATGTAATATAACTAACACTATAAACATAAATAATCTAATACTTATAAACTATTCTTTGAAGTTAATTTACAATATATCTTACAGATAAATCATATACTAAAATTTACGTACTTCATATGTAGAAGCATATAAAATTTAAATTACAGCAATTGTGTAACTTGTGAATATGTCTTTCATTTTACATTTAGCATATTCAGTAGAACTAGTAATAGTTATATAAGTAATATTAAAGTTCATATAAGATCTACCGAATAAACTGAATATAAAATAAAATATATAATAGATATACATAACAGTTAATTACACACGTGTTCTAAATTAATCTTATGCGCTAATAGTTACAAACTATTTTTATAAACCAATTTACTATAACTAAAGGATAACTAAAGTATGTGGCAAGGGTTATTCTTTCTTCTTTCTTGCTTTTATGCATGATGAGATGCACTGGTTAATGCTCCTTACTCCTTGGATGCAAAACCTGTACACACAAAAGATATATTAGTAAGTATGTAACAGGTGAAAGAAACATTGTTAAAGGATAGTTAGAAGAAAAGAAAATAGGGAAAGAACACACAAGAAGTATAAGAAAAAGGGGGGGATTATTTAAAAAGGAATGGAATGAATCAAACATGAATGAATTTGATGAAAAGAGAAGTAAAGAAAATGATGGAGAGTCTTAAAGACCAAATGTATAATCGAAATGAAATAAGGGGATAAGTAATGGGATAATGTGTAAAGTAGAGAAGGTTGGCAAGAAAGAGTGGAGGAGAAGGATGCATAAGTTAAGATAGTAATCTAAAGTTATGTTATATGTACACTAAGTCAAAATTTCACAGCTGTGAGGCCGACATAAAAAGGAATACTATTGTTAGTATGTAATTATTACACGCAGGAAGATTTATTGAAAGAAAAAGATATTTAGACACGTATTACACTTACATCAGCCTTCGTTGCATACACCTTCCAATCCCACAAAATCAATTTAATATAACTGAAGTATATGGCGAGAGTTATTCTTTCTTCCTCCTTCTTTTTATTGTCAATGGTCAATGCTCCTTATCCTTTGCCTACAAAATCTACGCACACAAAAAATATATTAGTAAGTATATGACAGGAGATAGAAAGATGGTTAAATGATATTTAGTCGAAAAAGAAAGTAGGCCGGGCATAAGAGAAAGAGTCTTTTAATACGAATGGAATGAGTGTGACAATACTAAATTTGATAAGAATTGAACAAAAGGATCTAACGGTGAGCCTTCAAAGAAAACTAAACGAAGCAAGATATAATGAAAGGTTTAAATGTATTAAAACAGGAGCAATACGACATGTACCAAAGTAAAGAGGGAACAGGAAAGGGTCAGCAACTAGTAGCGCGAAAATGACTTAGGAATTTGAAATGAAACATAGAGGAAACGGAAAGATGTATAATACATGAGCAATAAAGAGATAAGAATAATGTGATACGTAAGGTAGAGAAGGTTTTAAAAGGAAGAGCGAAATAGATGATGACAGTGCAAGAGTTACGATAGTATTGCAAAGATAGGTTAAATGTACACTAACCAAACTTTCATTGCTGCGAGACCGAAATAAAGAATTATACCGCTACTAGTATGTATTTATCACATGCTGGAAAATTATTTAAAATTATTTAAAGGAAAAAATATTCACAAATGCATTTACCTGTGCTAATGAACTTGATTGTTGTAGAATAAAATGAACAATGGAACTTGCAATGTTACCGTAAATATTAATTTTTATGTAGATTGAAACACTGTGTTTGCTGACACTTTATTGATATGTAAATGAGTGTACGAAACGGTTTTCGAGGATTATTAACTTAATTGGACGAATGAAGACATAAATAACCAAATTTTATCAACATTATCGCACCGCTACTTATAAACAAGTGCTTGAATTTACGTACCACTCGCATCCCTGTCTTACCTACACTCAAAGTGGGCTTTAATTTCGCCATCTATACAGAACTGCTCGAAACTGTATATATGTCTGCTTTATCTCGAGTCATTAGTATCGCCATCTATACAGATGTGACTAAAACTATTCGGGCCTCTGCCATATCTACACTTATGGTAAGTAAGGGGTGTGAGTAGTTCAATGCGTTCTGTATAGATGGGACTACAATAGCAAGCGCGAGTGGTTTCAAGGAGTTCTGTATAGATGGCGAAACCATAGCAGGCACTGTAGATATGGCAGAGACCCGCGTAGATTCAAGTATATCTTTGCAGATATTAATTAATTTATGAATTAAATGATATATACACGGGTATTTCAATTATAAAAAAGAAGGCTTCTTGAGAAATAAGAAAATGTAATTCTCTAGGCGAAACATATATGATTTATGTTACTAATGAATTATCTCGAAAGCGTCAGAAAACAGAAGAGTCTACATAAGAAGCAGGGCAATAAATAATACACAATTTTTAGAGCTGCAGATAGATACAACGATAGAAACGCGAACTCAAAAGTAATTGCAATAAGAACTTAAGATTCCCTCCGCTCAAATAACTACAGTGGACAGTAATGCCCACTTAATGTTCGCTACTTCGAAGCTGCCTAGCGAACACTATCCAGGGATGTGATTTATAAGGAATTGTTCATGCTTATCACTTTTCGGCACGCTTGGTTTAGGCTGTGTTGGGAGTGGATTGAAATGTACTGACAACCAGCGTCAGATATATTTAACACGTTGAGTGCCACGTCAGGCATCGGTGTCTGACACTAAACTTTCCGTTCAGGCCGCGTCAGTCATCGGTGACTGACAATCAACTTTCCGTTCAGTGACCGACACTAAACTTTCCGTTCAGGCCGCGTCAGTCATCGATGACTGACAATCAACTTTCCGTTCAGTGACCGACACTAAACTTTCCGTTCAGGCCGCGTCAGTCATCGGTGACTGACAATCAACTTTCCGTTCAGTGACCGACACTAAACTTTCCGTTCAGGCCGCGTCAGTCATCGGTGACTGACAATCAACTTTCCGTTCAGTGACCGCCACTAAACTTTCCGTTCAGGCCGCGTCAGTCATCGGTGACTGACACTAAACTTTTCGTTCAGGCGTCGGGGTATCACAGTGTTAAGCTACGCCGCGGCGCGCCGTGTGGCCTAAACGGAAAGCGTGGCAAAACCGGCGTGGCACTCAACGTGTTAAGGGCCATTGCTGATGACAAGTGGAGATAACTCGGACGCAACCTACATCCTCGATACATCGGAGCAGGTCCAAAAATCGGTAGGGATGAGTCCGCGAACATTAATTGTGGAAAAAAACGAACATTAAGCGGCCATTATTGTACATTGTATCCTAAGTGCAATACGCAGTCAATTAGCTCGAATTATTTTCCACATAATTACCAAACGTCTCTTAAACGTTTAATAATTATACGATAAATAATTGATTGCCCGGGCCTCACCACGTGGAGGTTACTGCGCATGGAGACCCACCCTAGCCACGGCCCTTCCACCCTCCAATTACGCGAAAACTAATTCTAATATAGCTTGTGAGAAAGAGAAATCTCCTATTATTGTCAATTTGTAGAACGTTCATTAATTGATCGTAGTACAAATAAGACAACAAGAGGAGTATTTGGAAAATTCACGACCGAAAGCTAAATTGAATATCAAATGGAAACCTGAAAGAAAATCTGCAAGGAAGTCCAATTTCCTGAAATAAAACTTTCTTAATAATATATCCTATGATCATAGAAACTAGACAACGAAATATTATCACAGCAGTGTACACTGCTGTCTTAAAAACCAAGGCACAGTTTAAAAATAAATTCTCCTTTCTTAAATACTAGATTAAATTCAAATGCGCCCTGCCTGACTAAAGATCTAACTTAAAACTAAGATCACTCTACCTAATATAATATCTAAGAGTTCAATTAAAAGAACAATTTCAATGATATACTACCTAAATAGGAATGTAACAGATACTTTATCATATTATTGTAGGTATAAGTATGCATATTCTTAATTCCTCTTCAATTAGTCCATATTAGTTTCGTGGTCCATGCCTTCCTAGAACAGACAACTGGCAACTGGGCAGGGGCTGGGCACGGGCAGGGGCAGGGGCAGGGGCAGGGGCAGGGTGAGAGTGTGGTCATATTATACATATTTTAAGAAATCCTCTTCTTCAGCTGAGTCCTTCCAATCCTTCTGAAACAAAGACAAAGTGGATGTAATTAGTAAAGCATTATAAAAATCTTCAACTCACAAGTGGGATCAAATGGGAGGCAAATAACGAAAGTGACTGCTACCGAGCAGTCCGCGAGCCCTCGGCCCAGAGTCTGGACAGTAGAACGACTTACAATCGACACCAGTTTCGATACCGAGCCACAGCAATCATTGAGGCACGGATATGCAAAACCGCAACCACGATTCCAGATTAGGTCCCATATGCCTTCTGCCACCCCAAGGTGTGCTTGGCGTGGTCTAACGGGGAGAAGTATCCTACTTGGCGGGTCACCTGTCCAGAACCACAGTCACAGCCTCACACACTGCTCCACGATGACACTGCAACCCAAATACCGTCACAGGTGCCAAAAGCGTCTTACCATCCGTCCCCCGGGCCGAGAACGGAAAAGGGAATGAAGCTAATAAGGGAATCAAGCAAATAAGAGAATGAAGCAAAAAAGGGAATGAGAGGGGAAAGTGCAATGCGCAGTCAATTCGCTCGAATTATTTTCCGCATAATTATCAAACGTCGGTTAAACGTTTAATAATTATACGATAAATAATTGATTGCCCGGGTCTCACCACGTGGAGGTTACTGCGCATGGAGACCCACCCTAGCCACGGCCCTTCCACCCTCCAATTACGCGAAAACTAATTCTAATATAACATGTGACAAAGAAAAATCTCCTATTATTGTCAATTTGTAGAACGTTCAGTAATTGATCGTAGTACAAGTAAGACAACAAGAGGAGTAGTTGGAAAATTCACGACCGAAAGCTAAATGGAATATCAGAAGGAAACCTGAAAGAAAATCTGCAAGAGAATTCACGTTCCTGAAATAAAACTGTCTTAAAAATATATCCTATGATCTTAAAAACTAGACAACGAAATATTATTGCAGTGGTGAACACTGCGGGCTTAAAAGCTAAGACATAACTTAAAAATAAACCCTACTTTCTTAAATTTTAGATTAGATTCGAATACGCCCTGCCTGACTAAAGAGCTAACTTAAGACTAGAATCACCCTACCTAGTATAACATCTAACAGATCGAATAAAAGAACAATTTCAATAATATCCTATCTACATAGGACTGTAATAGATACTATCCCATACTCATGTAGGTATGAGTATACATATACTTAAATCCTCTTCGGTTAGTCCGTATTAATCTCTCGTGGTCCATGGTGTCCTAGAATAGACAGAAACCCGAACCAAAAAATTGCAGCACCTGCCAACAATATTTGGTTTTATAAACCCTGCCTAATTAAAAGTCTAATAATTTCAATTCGTGTAAAACCTGCCAGTATAAAGATCTAAGATTGTGCGTTGAGACAAATCCTACCTACATAAAGAGCTAAATGTATTGTTCGATTTATATTTGGGCCTGCCTAATTAATTGTCTAACACCTGTAATTAGTTAATAAGGACAGGGGTTTGGGGCAGGGATGGGGTGAGGGTGTGTTCGTATTATACATTGTTTCATGAATCCTCTTCTTTTCAATGCTTCTGAAACATGCACAAACTCGAAATAATTAGTAAAGCATTATAAGAATGAATTCTTAAACTCACAAATTGAATCGACGAGGCTGGCTCTTTAATTTTAAAGTTTCCAATCGTGTCTTTGATAATATTTCTGGATCTGTATTCTATATATTCCACTCTTGAGCCTCTGACGTATGTACTTATGTTTGTTTAATATAGCATATTTGGGTTCATCTGTGAATCTGTAACAATCTCAAGCATTGGATTAGTGACATCCCCAAGCCTCCCCATTTTATATCGAAATGAAGCTGCTTTTAATTCGTAATAACTGAATTTTAGCGCAGTTAATAAATCAGAATTGATATGAAAAATGCTGCTATTTTTTGTTAACAATAGTTAATTGGATTTCGGCCAAAGTGATATATTCTTTTGTACGTTCTAGATCAAACTGAATGGTGGTATCACGTTCATTAAAAACTCCAAAATGAAGTAGTCACATTTCACTACAATTGATTCTATTTTGCTTCAACAAAGAAGCGACAAACGATTATTCGGAAGAAAAATATCAAACTTCAACTATCACCATGCCGAGACCCAACTACTGCCAATAACGTTTTTCGTGCAAGGATTTTTGTTTAAACATTTACGGATATCGCGAGTGAATTTCAATTTCTACAAAGCCAGCTCGAAAAGTTATAAAAATTGGCTCTACTAAAAAAAAGGTTAAGATAGAATTGCAACAATTAAGAGGAAATATTTAAGAGTTAAACTCCAATAATGAACAGTCACTAGTATTAACTCTAATTTAAATCTACTATCTAGAATTATTATAAATTTATCAAAGATTCTGCAAATTATATCTGTTTTTTACTTTGCTCTTTTTCTTTTCTTTTCTTTTCTTTTCTTTGTTCTTTTTCTTTTCTTTTCTTTTCTTTTTCCTTTCCTTTCTCTTTCATTTATTTCCTTTTTCATTTCTTTTCATTTCGTTCACACAGTAATTTACTAATATGTATGCAAATTTTTAGCAGTACTTCCATCAACAGACATTCCAGGTAGTATAATTATTAAGAAAAATAAAATAAAAAGAAAGGCAAATATAAAACGCTGAAAAGAAAAAGTTCCTGGTTCAGGAACAGGCTTCCAATTGGAAGCAGATGGGGACTAGTAGTCGCAACTCTACTTAAAAACGCGATCTTTAATCAACGCAACGCTAACTGGAACTCGCGATACAATCATTTCGCAACACTATTTATTAAGACTAATAGAAAGCAAACAGTAAATTATATGTACTATCCAAAATTAAGCAAATTGAAGATCCTCTGAAAAATGAACTGAAAGTTCCAATACGCGAAAACAATTTCCGCAACACTAGAAGCTCAAATGTAAAGTGTATTATAAAATACTACAATTTAACTAGCAATAAGAATAGCAATAAGTGGCATTCAACGCAACTCCAACTCGACCCGTTCGCAAGTTTTTCGCAACTCTAAAGCAACGCGATATTTTTGGGAGGGCTGTATCGTTGGGCCGGAATGTGCATCGGCCAAGTACAAATAAAAATTCTACAAATGAAAATGCAAGCACAGTGACAAAGTAGTAACACAGAATGATTCCCCATTCTTAAAAAGAATGGGGAGCCATTAGTAGTTGCCCTCTTGAGTGACAGTTTGTCGGGCCTCTTCGGCATATAGCCTCTCCATTTTGTCGGACCCAAGGGTCAGCTGAAACTTAAACTAGGCTCGAGACTCTAATCGGAAACCAAGGAATAACTTATAAAGGTGAAATAAAGAGTTTGAATCGCGGAGCTAAATGGAACACACGTGGCCGAATGGCGATCAAATAAAATCGTAAAATTGTGATTACGGAAAATCACATAGATTACGATTAAAATTGTAATCGTTCTTCGTTCACACGTGCAGCCTCGAGCATAATGTAACGCGTTTCGTTTCGGAGCCAAAATCGCGACCACGACCGCGAAGGATTCGAAAAATCGATAGGCAAAGCCAGAGGCGAACGCATTTTCGTTCGCGCCACAGCTTCACCGTCGACTTTTCAAATCAGATTTCCTGAAACAGGTTGAACACGCGAAATAGTGCCTACCCGATCGGAGACTGTGTCAACCTGCCCGGCCCTACCTACTTATGTCTATCAATCACACCAGAAAGTATGCTACCTATCCTACCTGGACCTATATTTAAAAAATGGCAAACAAACACACCAACACACGACACTCCACGGTTCTCAGTCAAACACTTGGGCGCAAAAGCCTACACTAGGGAGGCGTCCCGGGACACCCCCGACACCCAAGTGCTGTCACACAACTTGCACACTCTAATGTACGTACCATTTTTCTGAAATCGACTGACAGTGGCTGGGATCTCTGCGTTCACGTGGAAAAAACCACGTCGCGGTTGAGATATTTAATAGATATTTAATAAAATAATGAAATAGCACCGATACAAGAGGTACTTGATAGCAATTGATAAGTATATTCAATTCTTTTTGGCATTTGGCCTCTGTCATCTTAAATGACAAAAACTTCGTGCCCAAGTATAGTAGGAATTATTGAAGCAAATAATACTAAAAATGATGTCTCTGTTTTAAATTGATGGACATCTTATCTTGGTCATAATAGCTACATTTTAATACGGAACGACGAAAATCCACAGCCTAACCACACACACAATGCGGATATTACGTCGTGCACGATACACCAACGCACTGTCAGTCGCCAACAATAAATCATTTTATGGCTTATAAACTAAAAAATATCATCGTGCTCTACCACCGTTTTCCCACCCAAGTAGCACCGGGGCACGTGAGTGGGATCCGGGCAGTGAACACGGAAAGGGTTAAACCTGAAAATCCTCGTCTAAAAAGATGATAAGGACATACTGATTTTCTAACGGGCTAAAATACATATATATGTACAATAGATCTATATATGATTCTATTTTATTGAAGAGAAAATTAAATGACTCTACTTTATTAGAAAAATTGTGCAATGACTCTACTATATTAGAAAAATTATGCAGTGACTCTACTTTATTAGAAAAATTATGCAGTGGCTCTACTTTATTAGAAAAATTATGCAGTGACTCTACTTTATTAGAAAAATTATTCAAAGACTCTACGTTAATAGAGAAATTATTCAACGACTCTACTTTAATATACTTTGAATTAAATTGAAACATCCTCGGGCGTTCCCGTTATCAAAGCATTGATTCTAAAACGCAAGATTGCTTTAAAAGTTGATTGCCTTGATTTCGAAAACTACCCGTTCGCGTATTGTCTTCTTGTACATTCAGGTTTAATTAACATTTTGTACGGAAACAATGAACGTATCGATATCTTTAAACGCTAAAGACTAATATGGATATCGAATAATAAAATTATTCGATAGTTCCAACAAACTGATAAGGTAAATGAGTACCTTCACTTTATATATTATCAAAGTAGAAAAAGATGAAATACTACACTCTTACTAACAGCAATAATTATGCAATTTATTCTAACTGTGCAGTCATTGCAATTGACAAGTAAACGAAGTCGAATGGTATTCGACTTCTCCACTACAAACTAATGCACGTAGAATACTGGACGTTACTTTATATTCATTCAATAATTAATAACTATTTAAATATCGTTTCATAGGTATTCAATTAAATACTCTATTATAAAAAGATATATAGTGATATATTTTGTACTAAATATGATCTGTTTTAAAATTATCAAGCTATTTAAAAACGCGTTGTACAAGAAGACCTATCCTCACATAATATAAAGCAGTAAAGAAGTTACTACTCATGAGTATATTTCCATATACCCATGGTCACAGTGCTTGCCAGAAAAATCTACGTAATTACAACCAGTCACCCGTGTCGGTTCGGACCTTGCGTCCTGCGACATGATTGAGTGACCAGAGGAACTTTAAAGCATGCCACTCACCGGTTGCAGACTCACCAGGTGTGCGGTCAAGCTCGTCGCCATCGAAGCCATGGAAGCTGCTGAAACATTCAAAAAGAGCAAACAACATTAAAATCTATGTATCTTCAGTACTTTTGGAATGTGTTAATTATCAATGATTATTGCAATACAAGATTAAAGAACGAAGGAGATACTTACTCGTCAAATTGATGGCTGAAAGCCCGAACTCGCCGAACAGGACACTGACTCTAATGGAACACTTATGATTGACGAACAAAGTGATTCTAATTTCGCGACAGTATTTCTACTGTTTTTGTGACTGCTACCGAGCAGCCCGCGTGCCCTCGGCTCAGAGTCTGGACAGTAAAACGACTTAGCATCAACACAAGTTTCGATTCCGAGCCACAGAAATCATTAAGGCACGGATATGCAAAACCACAACCACGATTCTAGATTATGACCCGTATGCCTTCTGCCACCCCAAGGTGTGCTTGGCGTGGTCTAACACATAGGAATTTCCTACTAGGCGGGCCAAAGTGTCCAGAAAAGCAATCACAGCCCCACACACCGCCCCCCGATGACACTGCAACCCGGATATTGCAAGAACCGCGACCACGATTCCAGAATGGTGGATGACCTACCCAAATTAGAGATTATATGTGGTCTAACAGAGGGCCTCGTGACCAGGGTCCAGAACCACAATCACGCCCCCGCACATCGTAACTCGCTGACACTAAGTCCCTAACCATCAGTCCTCCGAGCCGAGAACGGAAAAGGAAACGGAATAATTGTGATCGACGAACAAAGTGACTCTATTTTTCGCGAGAGTATTATTTCGGAGCAAACACTGACTCTAATTTCGCGTCTCTTTACTGTTATTTATGTTGAATTATTATTAAGAGCGGCTGCGCTCAAAAAATAATAAAAAGAACTTTGACGGAACAAGCACTGACTCTACCAACCGCATTGCGCGCGGCCAACAATATCGTTATGGTGATACAATTGAGCCCATGGCAGCTTCTGAAACATTCAAAAGAACAGACAACATTGAAATCTTTGCGTTTTGAGTACTTTTCGATCATGATAATTATCAAAGACCATTGTAAAATAAGATTAAAGAAATACAGAGATACTTACTCTTCGAGTTGATGGATGAGTGCCCGAACTCGCCGAACTGCATCGGTGCTGACTCTAATACCGGAATACTTATTGCGAAAGAAAAAAAAATAAAATAAAAGACTACTATCGCGCACGTCAATTGTGATCGACGAACAAAGTGACTCTAATTTCGCGAGAGCAATATTTCGAAGCAAACACTGACTCTACTTTCGCGTATCTTTACTGTTATTTATATTTAGTTATAATTATTATGAGCGGTTTCGCTCTAAAAACAATAAAAAGAACTTTGACGGAGCAAGCACTGACTCTACTGACCGCATTGCGCGCGGTCATCAAAGTTTACTGAAAGAGAATCTGTACAAGTTAGTAAATAGGGTGAGGAGGTGGAAATTGAAGCAATACACATTTGATTTTATTTATCTCTTTCTTATTTCTTCATCCTGTCAAACGTCTGTTGAGGAAATACTGCTTTGTTTTAATAAAGTACTACCGTATTATTATTCTGATTTAATTACTGTTAATTGTCTATTCAAGATATACTATTATAGATTAATATAAATGATTTATCAAAAGCATACTGTGACTGTTCTTTGTCCGAGTTTTAAAGGTGATCATGATCTTAGTTAGTAAGCAATATCGCGCATTTATAAGTTTTCGTAGCTGCTTGTAGAAATCAAGACTCGAAACTATTTATCATGCTTCAAGTGCATGGCAACCAGTACGTAAGTACGCGGACAATGCTGCATCGAAAATACAGTTTGACCGTACTTGTGCCAAGTCACAGAGATAACAAAAGTTTTAAATAAATACTAGTGAAGCTATAATAGAAATCGCGACCGATATGCAGCGAAACATGAAAGTATTTCAATTTTTCGATTAGAATTAATGAAATTTACTGACTCTAGTTTCAATCGCGAATGGCATATTGTAAGTCCTACTTAAAATGTTTAAAGTGCTCAATAACTTTCAACCGAAAGAAAAGAACTTGAGCCAAAATCCAATCGCCAGATAACAAGAAATATACGTAAACCGTTGGGATAATAAGTTAAATGTTACCAATCCTTCATCATACGTCATCGGACTGATTGTTATGCATCGCAGTAATGGTATCTCAATACTCCATTCCTGCAGCCTCAACATATTATTCTTTGCCAGCTAATCATCCATTATTCCTGCAACAAAAAGAATGGAGCTGTGATAGACCTGTGCTAAAATCAGAATCGAATTCGAAGTCGCAAAAGCAGTGTGTAAGTGACTGAATAAAATATAATAAAGATTCGAAGAACCGTTCAAACTAATAAGTTAGTTAACACGATGTCACAACAAACGAGTAGTTAATCGCGTATCAAAGAACCGATGTTACCGGAAGAAGACGCGTGGATACTCAACCGGTGGACCGGTCAAGGGTCCAGGAAAAGAGGCTTGAGAAAGACTTTAATGTACTCTCGCGATAGGAAATCGATTGTTAGATAAACGCGTATTAATTAATAGAAGCTAATAGTCAAGCGCATGCGGTGGTAAACTAAAACTCGAAATGTGATTGAATTGTAGGGTGATGTACATCGCTAACCTTCGACAACATAGACGACCCTTACGCTGCGACGCTTGAACTGATAATGACGTCGCGTCGCGTCCCGAACCTCCCCACTCCGCGCCGTCGCGTCGGTAGCGCTCGCTCGCGCTCGGTCCTATTCGCAATTTCCGAAAATCTTTCAAGGTTTCCGACCGCGGCCGTGCGGTCTACTATCCTTGGGTCACCTATTCGACTTCTACTGTTTCTGACCAACCTTTAGCTGGACCTACGACCCTTGGGCCATACCTACTGGACTTCTACTGTCTCTGGCCAACTTTTAGCTGGACCTACGACCTTTGGAGCATACCTGTCGGACTTCTACGGTTTCTGGCCAACTTTTAGCTCGAGCTACGACCCTTGGGCCATACCTACTGGACTTCTACTGTTTCTGGCCAATTTTTAGCTGGACTTACGACCCTTGGACCGTACCTACTGGACTTCTACTGTTTCTGGTCAACTTTTAGCTGGACTTACGACCCTTGGACATACCTACTGGACTTCTACTGTCTCTGGCCAACTTTTAGCTGGACCTACGACCCTTAGACCATACCTGTTGGACTTCTATGGTTTGTGGCCAACTTTTAGCTGGACCTACGACCCTTGGACCATACCTACTGGACTTCTACTGTTGCTGACCAACTTTTACCTGGACCTACGATCCTTTGACGATACCTACTGGACTTATACTGTTTTTGACCAATTTTTAGCTGGACTTACGACCCTTGGACCGTACCTACTGGACTTCTACTGTCTCTGGCCAACTTTTAGCTGGACCTACGACCTTTGGACCATACCTACTGGACTTCTACTGGCTCTGGCCAACTTTTAGCTGGACCTACGACCTTTGGACCATACCTACTGGACTTCTACTGTTTTTGACCAATTTTTAGCTGGACTTACGACCCTTGAACCATACCTACTGGACTTCTACTGTTTCTGACCAACTTTTAGCCGGACCTACGTCTGTAGGGTACTGCCTACCATTAGCTGATAATTATACTTTTATTTTTCGCGATGAGCTTTTATAACTAATCAGCCAAGAAAACGGACAACAAAAATGAAGTTGTGCAAGAGAAACAAACTTCGGGTGAACAGGAAGAGGCAATAGAAAAATGGAAGCAAGTAATTTGATTGCATTATGTGGTAAAAATCTATACTAGACCAGGAACTGTTATGTAGAGATTAATTGTAAAAATCCAAGAGTATCGTTCGATCTTAAATATTATATAAATAATTCATTATATAATTGTTTAACGTTGTAAATTTATTTTACTATGCCATGTTAAATCATTGTAGAAGCTACAGTACGAAAGATTTCATTTAACCTCTTTTCTGTTCATGTTATTACTTTATTACATGATATTTGTACTACCCAATTCTCTATCATACAAGATTTATACGTGGTATGAATAATAATTTAAGAGATATATTACTAGTATTCATACAATTGTACTTATTACAAGGAATTTGAGAAATCCTTACCTGTCAGTGAGATCGCCTCACGTTTTGGCGCGGCGTGTCGTCATCGTGCTACTGCGCATTCCCGCCAGTCAAGATCGCAGCAATCGATCTTCAATGATTCTTGCGATTCTCGAAGCAAACGATACAGACGCTATGGAACAGGTGAAAATTTACGTTGGACATAAATGCACTAAGAATCGCCAATATTATAATAATTTGATTAGGAAACGTAGGATATTTGGCAAGAAAATGGAACTCAGAGAAGTCTACCCGGTTGCCTACATAAGGGGTAAAGGAACTGATAGGAACAATCGCGCTTTCATACCTAAGAAATATCACTAAATTCTTATGAACTTTTAGTATTAGTTTGAAGTATAGGTACGATTTATTTGAACTAAGTGCATGCTAGTTTATATTGCAATCTTTATTCTTTAGTTTACGTCAGGTCCAACAGAATTTTTTTTCAGCTTTCGCCATAATTAATGAATCATTTTAATACATCCTATTTACTTAAACTAATTATAAGCTAATGTCTATTATCATCTTTATTTTTTACTTCGAAAGGTTGAACAAAATTTTTACTTTTAGCTCTCGTTAAAATCATTTATTTGAATACTTCCATCCACTGTTATTTTGCACAACGGTTGCATATCGAGCGTGCTGCAAATATACATCAGAAGGGAGTAGCGTTTAATTTGTAAATAATAATTTTTTTAAATGGATAGGGCCGCGCGGATCTCCATTCGCAGCAACCTCCTCGTGGTAAGACCTGGGCAACCGATGTTATTTATCATACATTTACCAATTCCATTGCATATTCTTTTGTTATAAAATTGTTAAATATATGACAAAAGCGTCGGGCAAATAGGCTGCGATTTTTTGTATAGAAAACTATACAATTAACAATTATAGTGTACACCTATCTCTTTCATTGTAGCAATTTTATTACCGTACGCTCAATGTTGTGTAAACTCAAAGTATGAACTCTCAACATTATTTCGTTTATTGGTACCACAAATGAAATAAGAACATTTGTTGTAATGTGTTTTTTTTTTTATTAACACGTTCACTGCTGGATAAAATATAATGTAAGTAACGTATATATATCTATATATGTTAGTAACATTGTTAGTGGCACGGAAATATTATAGCACGGAATATTGGCTGATTTGTCTACTCCTATATTTCGTCGGTGGTATAGCATTATCGAAATTATATGGAAATTAAAAACTTATTCTATTAGAAGTTACGAAGGAGGAATTGAAAATGAAATAATAAAGGGGATTTAAAAAACACGCTGAAGTATTACGATTAAAACGATAATAGGTCAAGCAGCACAATTCTTTAGGCCACATTTTATTGATGCCAATTTATCAGAATACATCGAGTTTTACAGTCAGTACTCTCTATGGAACGACGTTTCACCACACATACGATCACTTTGCTCTCTATACAATATACATACGCCGAATATACGGCGTGTATACACGCGCGAGCACAAAATATACACGAATTGGTGAACCCGCTCGTTAGGCTACAACATCGTACAATTTTATACCTGTTGATTTCCAAAAGAAAGCGAAATTTCATTTTTATTCCCTTACTATACCTTCGAGGTGGAGCTTTTGTTTACCTCCCTGCGTTTCTTTACACGTGACAGATAGATAATAAATATTTTTAGATATAAAAATGTTAACAGGCAACAGTGCCCGCCTTTCAAGTTACAACTTACACACTAATTGTAGAGAGTTCGTTTCACACGACAATGTGGTTTTGCTGCGGAGGAATTGACGTTTCGCAAGAGCTTTCTTCCTATTTTCTTTAAAGAGATCTCACTGTTATACCTTCCTTTCCTGCCTCGTTCGTTTCAAACTATTTCCTGTTTCCAAAGTCTCATTATTAATATCTTTAAACTCTGCAACAATATACATATAATCCATTTCTGTCTCAAATATAATTACCGTATTACGTTATAACCGTTTACAATTATTACAATAGTTACATATGCACGTAACGTATATATTACACAGTATAGAGGATTACGATATTTTTTTTCCAATAATTCTTCTCATTCAGGGGTCCAACGATGACGTTAATGAAAAATTCGCAGCCCAGAAAAATATTATATACCCACGTATCTCGCATTCCTTTGTCATTTTTCTCTCTTCCTTTTCAAACCTCTTCAACCTCTATGTATATGTATAATATAAGTACATACTTGATTTCACTCCACGCACACATACACGAGGGCTTCCCAGAGAGTCTATTGATAGCTAATGAAACGCGCGTAGTGTGTATCGTAAAGGGTTGAAAACAAGTCCCGTAGAAGGAATAGCGAGTCTAATTGGTCAGTGTTGTATGGATACACCTCTTTCCTCGCACATTTTCGGCTACAACGAATTATTCGCTGACGGAGTAACTGCTCGAATCGGGCGACGAAAGGAGCGATCTAGATGTATCAGAATATTATGCAACGTGAGTTGTCAAAGAGGTCTCGGAGAGGGTGAAAGGTGAGGATAGGCGGATCGTTGCTACGCAACTTTCTTACATTAGGCAGATTCAATTAAAATTGTACATTCGGAATAATAATTTCTCATCATTTTACAAATACAATTTGTATAATTTTAAAATACATTTGAAGAATGTATTGTCGCTTTTCCTTTCTGAAACTTCGCTAAAATAAGATGCATCATCTCTGTGTTACCCGATTTGTTCCTCGTGTTCGGAGAAATGTTTAACCGAGCGGGATAATCAAATGCACAATCGAATAAATCAGCGTCGCTCGATTCGTCTGTTACAATTTCGCATGAATCGGAAAGAACCCTTTCTTTCCGCACGCTGGTCGCGCGAAAAGAGACACTCTTTTCACCGATGGAAAAACAGATTTGGCAATGACGGAGGGGGGTTCGACTATTCACGCACGAGAAATATTCGTGTTCGTGTTTTCTTCGGCGCGAGGTACAAAAGAACTCGTATCTTGAACAACAATATTTTGAAAAGACAAGTGTATAGGCAGGTACTATATTATGTTTCAAAATTGACGTCCATCATGGACCATCCTATCGGCGAGATTGTACTCTTCTTTGTTTTTATCTCGCTGCTGTATCGCTCGACGAGTTGCAACGAGTACAAAATTGCAATAGAATTCTCGAGGAAAAAAAAACACAAACGAAACGGTTGGGTTAGCGTCCCTTCTGAAGGATCGGTGGCGCCGTTTCGATAGCACAATCGAAGTTTCGCGTTGAGGTGAATAATCGGTCGCGTTGAATCGTTAGATTACGTTAATTGAAAAAAAAAAAAATATGATCATAATACTAATAATAGTAGATTCGAAATAAAAGATAAAATTAGTTGCCAAATGAGAAATTCAAAGACAGAAGTCTATCCAGTTACAAGAATATATTATACTCTTACCTTTAATGTGTTTCAACTACCATCTCGCTCAACGAAAGCTTATCCAACGAATTTTGCAAGCGCAATTATCCCCTAATCGATACTCAAGAAAAATCATTTGGTCGTCGTGTGAACAAAGTCGCAAACGAGACACCATTGAATACACGTATTCGAGGCTCGATCTATAATACTTTCATGTGTTTCGAGTTTCGATTTCCTCGGACGCGTACCGCGGGAAATCCGTGTGAATTACAATCGTTAATTACACATCTAATTACGCGCGTTGAATCGACACGGTGTAATCGACAGGTGCCGTTCGATCGAGTGTTTATACGTTTTCTTACTCGAAGAATGAGATCTCATCGACGTCGCTAATCTGGGAACGCTTTCTAATTTCGTGGTTCGAAAGATAGATCTTCTAGCACTTGGAAAAAAAATGTGGTACCGGAAGTGTTTGGTACCGTTCGACTCAATATTTGCTCGCGACGAAACAAGTGCTTTCCCGTGTACCACGAAAAGTTAACATTAATATATATGAAACGTTGTTTCCTTAGTCTGACAGATATCTACTTGGACTTACTAGTCGTTGAAATTCGTATAATTCATTATTCTATTAGTATTTATACTTCTTGGAGGTTCATTATAAATTAGAAGAAATACTGAGAAGGCTGCAGAAGGTGCACCTATGGTTTTAGTCGTTGAATGTATAATTCTATCATGAGTGTACATTATAAACAGTGTTTTTTCAAACAATAGGCCTGTTTATCGTTGACGAAGAATACACACCGTTGTATATCGCGGTAAAAATAGTTTATAGAAAGTTGTAGATAATTTACGAAAGACGTAGATATTGCAATGCGTTTCCGCAGTAAAATTGTTGCACTAATTTAATTTTCCCAGTGCATTGAAAAATTGCACTTCCATCACAAGAATATTCTACGAGAGTTTATTATTATTCTGTATTGAATCAATTTTCTTCGAGCACCAATCGATTTATCTCGTTCCACGAGTTAGAAATCCTTCAGACACGTCGATCAAACGGATCGAATAAGTGGTCATTTACAATAGTACTGAGATTTCGAGACAATATGCCGATTATTTATACGCTGGATTACAATAAGCCTAACATTTACGCTAACGCTTATTCTCTGTAAATTCTCCCAGACAAAAAGAAACCTGCTGTCGATACAATTTTATATTCTCCGATTGTCAGAGAAATATTTTCAATTAATGATCATTTCCGATTCAATTTCACGATCCAGTAAATTGGAGGGTTTACTTTGGGGGCTTGTTTAAAATCAAGAGTCTGGGAGGGTTAAATGTACATGTTATCCATGAGCAACGTGACTCTGGTAGGTATCGATATTTCAACACACTGGCGAATTCAGCTCCTTTTCCAATCGAACGAGGACAACGAATTCTAAACAATGTCAACAGCGAGGTCGCTTAAACATTAATTCTACGCCTATTGTACAAATTGGTCGAGATTTTGCCAATCGTCTACCACCGAGTGAAAATGCAGCGAGTAAAATACAATTGACAATATGAAATCATTCTCAGACCTCGGTATATACCTCCTCTAGTAACGTCCACATTGTTAAGCCACAATACTTGCCCTCTCGTCGTTATCGAAAATATGTCTGCGGTGAAGACGGGCCACTTTTCGTGGAGTGCCGTCGAAAAAATTTCTCCAACGTCTCGCGAGCGTTCCTTTAAATTAGAGACTCGCTTTTCTTCGTGGAAACAAATTCTTCGCGAATTCTCATTTGGAACTCCTGCACCTCTTATCGTTCTTTAATTACACTGCTGTCCACGAGAGTAATTATTTCGATATTAATTCATTTATTCGTTCGACAATTGGCCATTCTTTAAATTCGACTGTTTGCAGTATTCAATTTATTTCTCATTTTATAATTGATTTAACGCAGATCGTTCAGGATGTATCCAAATGAAAGTGCACGAAGAACTTGCATGTATTATCTTTGTTACAAAACATTGGATATTCGGCTGGCCGTAGTTTCGTGGAAATGCATTCTAGAGACCGTCAGTAATTGTTTGCATTTGCTTGTGTTTGTTGTTCGGTCTATTAGGAAACAGTCAGCTTGATTTGTGCGCATTCACGTGAACCTCTGGTTTTTCCGGAAGTACGGCAATAGTCATCTTACCACTGTGGAGGTCGTTTCCGTCATCTTAGAGCAGCACACAGGCAGAACCTTGCATTACTTCGGAGATGAACATCGGCGTGCCTGCGCCCAGTCCTCCGTCAGTCTTCTGGTGCTCGTTCTTATCATATTCGCAGTCGAAATAGCAACTCTGGAGAGAAAATTTGTGATATATTATCGTCGGAGATAATTTTCAAATAATTTTAATTTTAATGCTTTACTAGAAAGGGGATTCAATTTTAAAAAAGAAATCTCGATGCACAGAGAAATGGACATAAGTTGCACTAGATAAGTTTTGATAAATTTAAATATTAGACATAACGTAATAAATGTTACGTTCAAACCATATAGAAATTTCGTTTGAGTTAAAATTATTTTGGGCGACCCGGTTAAAAAAAATTGCAAGATGTGAGGTGGTTGTAGACTAGTATATAAAGTCGTGAAATAAATCGACGTTTTACATAAATTAATAATTACTTCGCGCGAGCCCAATTATTCGAGGACAGAAAAAAATCTGTTTCATAGTACACGACGAATTCGAGGGCCGAAATGAATTTACGCCGAGCCTGTTACAAAGAGTAAAATAATTTCAAGCCTCGAACGTAGGTGATATTGTTCCCAGAAGGGGTGGCAAAGTGTTCGTAGAACGTTGAAAAGATTTAGTTTTCAAGAAGTTCCCTTCGCTGCAAGGACAAGCTACCTGACAATCCAGGCATCTGCAGTGGTCGCTCATCTTGCATGTGATACCCCACTGTTTCGCCACCGCTCTGTACAACTCTTTGCTCGACTTGTGAAGGATCTTGGGCGCCTTTGTTCTATTATCTTCGCCAGACGCGTCGTTCTCGGGGTTCTTCTCCACCTCGTACTTTTGTACTTCGGCTGCGTGCTCCAACCGTGTCTAAAATTATATGAAAGTGTGAAAAAGGCATGCCCCAAGAAGGATCCAACTTCCCCCTGAATTAATAATCGAACAATCGTTGAACATCCAAGATTAAAAAAGCGAAATTCATCGTTTCATCCTAACGCTACGCGACTATCAAGATTTGAATATCTTGCTTCGCTCGGTTCCTCAACTATAAGATTTTCAACCAACGAACGCTATCGTTTAACTCTTTATTCGGTTAGGCCAACCCAGATCTTCACCTGTTCGATAACGTGTTCGTACGAGGGAGGAGGGGAACTCGGTATGGCTGGTTCGTTCCTCACCATCAGGCTGTTGGAATCGAATATCGGCGACTTTAAATTGGATTCAGTTTCGTCGGTCAATTGCAGGCGATTCATCGGTAGCTGAACGTTTTGCCCTGTCGCGTTCTCCTCTTCGTCCTGTTGTACGTTTGCCTCGTCCTCGTGTTCCGTGTCGCTGTCCTTCTCCGCCTCTTTCTTCGGATGCTTCTCCTTCTCCATTTCAACCTCTAGCTCTTTCTCCTTGTCCTTTTCCCTCTCCTTCTCGTCGCTGTGGCGCGACTTTGAACTTTTTGAGAAGGGAAACTTGAACGGCGCCAGTTTGATTCCTTTCTTTTCCGCTTGGTCGTCTGGAACAGAGGGGATTGTTGTACGAAAACGCGCGAATTAATTAGAAATTGATACAGAAAGAACGTCGAGAAATTCGAAAGAGAATATTCCGTGGGATGACAGGGAACGGGGTACAACGATATCGTCAATCTGGTACGATTACTAAAATTCTTTTTTCCGCCGCGAAAATCGCTCGTCGTTCGCCGCAAACACGATCCGTCGATCAACACGAATATTACGCACCAGCTCTCGCAAGTTCACCGATTCCACGCTGGAATTCTGAACGACGAACTAAAAACCCACGCACGGAAAAATCCCTCGAATTCGTTGCAGCATCTATACTTCCGTCAGCTTCCCCTATCTTCTTCGCTCGTGGAATACACGAGTGATTCTCGTTTACGCTACGCGACAAGCATTCATCGAGCACGAGTTAAGAGAGGGAGATAGAGAGAGAGAAAGAGAGAGAGAGAGAGAGAGGGAGAGAGGGAGAGAGGGAGAGAGAGAGAATGAGACGAGAAAAAAGCAGAAGCAGAGCAGAAAAAATAAAGAGCGTAGAAGAAGAAGAGGAAAGGCAAGCGTCCCGGAGAGAACGGGGAATGTTAAGGGTAGAGGGTCGTTCCAGGGTGGCTCTGGTGTGGTTGTGTCTCCGTGCGACTGCACCGGCTGCATCTGTCGTTGACCTAGTGGCCGAGTTTCCCGTTTATCGGTCGACCTGGCGCAGTTGTGGCTGACTTTAAAGCCGTCGACTCCTCCGGAGGCTTAAGCTCCGCCCGAACACTGACCACCACCGCGCGAAATCCTTCCCAAATTCGACGATTTCTGGCAGGAATTAGCTCGAAGTAACGACGGCAATCCACTGGCACGCGATGGATATCGAGTGCGCATCGATCCTGCCGAACAGTTGACCTATCTTACGATAGCAATTGTATTTTGATTGGTTCCGGTGCGCGTGAACTCTGGCCCCGGCGGTTTCATACTTTCTACAAGCTTGTGAACTTAGAAACTTCCGCAAGGAAAATACTATAAGAATTGAACGTTGAATTCTTTTTTTTCTCTGAGGGAATATGATCGAGATTTAAAGCTGTCTGAAAGGAACGCCTGGTCTATTCAGATAAACATATTTAATATGGAAAGATATGTGCGAAGTATTTCATTCTCTTTCGTCAGAGGGTTATTTTCACCGAGACCTAAAATGTTCTGCGATTAAATGAGAATTATTAATCGAGGTGTCAGTCAACGTGGAACGAATATGGCAGTCGTGATTCGATACGTTGCACATATTATAGAATCAGAGGCGCTCGCGATTCTGGAATATCGAAACGCTTAAATAAATAAGTCTGGAAGCCGGACGAAACTGAAACCGACAATACTGTTCGCGTCGTCGTTTTAGCGCGAAACGTCCAGAGAGGAAAAACGGGAACGCTTAGCGCGCGATCGACGATGGTGCAATTAGGTGGAACTACTTTGCGTGGGTGAAGGGAAGCGAAACAATTCGCCTCGGTGCAGAATCATGTGGGACGAGAATGTTTTTGTGATCTACGGAGGTAGATTTAAACGGTGTCTACCGTTTACGATAAATTATTTATCGTAGATTGAAACTGGCTCTTGGAATTTCAATTGATCACTGATTTCGAGCGAATTAGGCAGTATCTCTTGTTAACAAGATTGAATTGACAGAACCTGGCAGGCAGCGTGGAACAACAAGAAGAGCCGTTTGGTGATCAGACAAGTGTAAATTTATTAGTTCTGGGCAAACGGGTAAGAATGAAATCACGCGTCGCCGGTTAAGTAGAGCAACCCCGTTACTGTACAGACAGGCTGCATCGTAGAATTCCGTAGAACTTTGCCTGGGTATTACGATAATTAGCAACTGCGGTAGAACGATATCCTTCTAATCTGCCGACAACAGTAAAACAATTCGTACAAGCTGGCTAGCGATATAAAAATCAGTCTATTATTTATAAAACCAAATTATTGCATTTAAATTGGTATTCCTGGTAATAACGATACTGAAGATATATTCATCGAACTTGTTGTATTTTTAAATTAATTCAACAATGAAATGGAACAAACGGGGGAAAGCAATTGTGGCGTTAATCCCGCCACAGAATGGTGGGAAAATCTACATATCCAACAAAGTTTCATCGCGCTTGAATTGGAGCAAGGACGGTCGCTCGAATATCTGAATGTCTTCAGAGGAGCAGACAGAAAGGAGAGGGAGAAAAAGAACGTAGAGGGAAGAAATAGAAAGGGACTCGCGGTAATTGTATCGCGGATATTGTGTCATACTTGGTGCACGATGCGACCGGCGCGGCGCTATTTTGATTCCGGTTCCTGGACCAGAATTCTAGCTTCCTCCCTCTATTGTTGTATCGTTCCCTACGGCGTCGGTGAATCGAGGGTGTATCGAACGTAGAATGGGTAGAAAGAAATTGCAGCTGAATAGCGGCAGTTTGTAGAAACGGCTCTCTATATTTATATTCGAAACTCTATTTAGCTTGATAGCATCAATTTTATTAAATCTTCTACTGTTCATTGTGCATGTATTGGAACTAGAGCTGGCTTCATAAATAGTTGGAAGGTTTATTGAATTAATTAAGCAGCAAGTGCTCGATATAAATATCGACAAAAATAGGGCTGCTTTTTGAAACATGTTTACATACATTTTAATAGCATGCTCGTCAAACTTGTCAAACTACTCCAAGTTATATATCCGCTCATATTTCTTACTACTTGCATCCCACATTTAAACACATGAAATACGTATAAACACCTGACAACGGAAGACGAGACAAAACTTTCTTTACATCCATCCCCTGTTAACCACAATTATTTAATTAAAAAAAACCCTCCATCATCTCTGGTACCGCGAACCTAATTAACCTCAGCATCGTAACAAAAGTCCAACGTTGTCTGTTTCGAATAACCCCCCCAGGACCGCACCACCACTCGAGGCAATTTGTCGAACGTTGCGGTGGTTGCAAGTATATAGTGTTTCTGATTTCCCGATATTTTTCGTTTCTCCAGAAATGAGAAACCAGATTGTATTTCCCAAGAATTCTTGAGAACTCTCGAGAAATTAAAGGTCAGAACCGGCGGACGTCCTGTAGGTGTAACCCTAGTCGTAGGATTCAGTAGGTCTGACTCATGAGATTTATTGTAATTTATCGAGAACAGAGAAACAAGCAATTATCAACTCGAGGGATTCTCGCAAGGGAACAGTAGGTGCACGGCTGATCAAGCGGATCCCTCGTTTTCTCGTTTACTCGCTATTGCACGGTGGGTGTGGTAATGGGGAAGTCCCGACGGGGCAGCGAGGATTCGTTATGTCTCGAAAATCGTTGCACGCTTCGAAAGCTGGCACGCGTCGGATATGCTCGGCGAAATAAGTCGACCACTCGACGGGTTCGCGTGAGGGGAACGAACGAAGTAGCTGACAAAGTAGGTTGCAACGGCGGAGGGGTGGAAATCTAGCGGATTCAATGGCCGTACACCCCTCGATAGAAGTGGACGGTCTCATGTCAGTGGCCTCAGCTAGTGCGCCGACATCCTGGGCTCGCACCTTTCGTTCTAGTTTCTCCGTTCTTAACCCCCCGTTCCTGTCACCCTATCGTTCCACTTCGTTCCTCCCCCTCGACCTGTTCCTTTCCTTCTCTTTTTTTCCCCTTTGCTACCTCGTAGATCTTCATCCGACTGATTTTCCGCATTTTTCTCGTATCCTGCCTATGCGTTCCTCGCTTCGTTCAGAGTACGACCAGTGTCTGACTATGTCCGCCCGTTTCCATTCGCGACGGTTCCAATAATATTTTAGATTCAGATGAATAATTTCTACATTACTTTCGATTGGACGAATGTATACGTCACGATTTTCTGTACGTTTCTCATCTTTCATTTCCTCCATTTCTCCCTCGTTCACGACCATTCTCCTGTTCGAGAAGTTTCACAGCCAAACCAGGACGAGACATTTTGTCCCGGGTATAACAAACACTCTCGGCTGTCCTTTCATGCAAGAATTCCGACCGCCATTGCACCGTCCTTACGCGGAAGTTTGGGGGAACAAGGTGGTCGCGTCTGGCACGATGCTAGAACCCCCGAGGTGAATCTTGGTGTCTTCAAAGCGAAAGTTTGCGCCGTCCAAATATCAGCTGGAAATCCGCGACGAGCACAATGGGGGGAAACAATTTCGCAGACGATTATGCCGGATGTGTCAACGATCCCGACCGCGTTGTATCGTTTAATTTCCCCTAACGAGGTGTCGTCTACGTCGTTGCTATTAAACTTCCATACTCACGGTTAACTTTTTATTGCCAAAGCTGTCGAAACAATTACGAAAATTCGTTTATTATTTATATTTGATATATCTGGTTCTCAGTTACTGTTTGTATCCTTTCCGCAATGTTTCGCAATCGTCGGGGCTTCGTAAGAGAATTATAGATCGGCCAATCGATCGCCCGATGAATCTCGTCGGGATGTAAAATTCATTGCACCAACAGAGCTAACGAATTTTAGTGAAATTATTGAGCGGCCCCTTCCAAAAAAATTCATTTCCCTTTCTCCTCCATTTTGTTTTTCAATTCACGAGAAGGGCATGCTCGCTTTGCATTCGATGCACCAATTGGCATACAGTCGGCGAACAACGAGCCTCGTTGAACGTACGTCGCGCATATTCGTGGCAGCGGAATTTTTAAAGCGATTCCAACCCTATCCACTATTTTATTCAAATGTCCTTTTTTTAACAAACATGTCGCGTTGAGAAAAAAAACTGTTTCCCTATAAATATGCACAACGATCGGTTTGTTTTCGCGGAGATATACACGGTCGGGATTCTTCTTTTAGTTTTTTTATCGCGTTTCGAATCAAATTTTACGAGCGGCGTAGAATATTTTACATTTTAGGAAGAAGCTCGTCGAGTTCTCGGTTGATCTATTTCAAACGTTTATGCCTGCTTTCTATTTTCTTTTATCGTAAATTCTTTCACCCCATGTATCGTCGCGGTCACAAAAGGAGTCGATACACATTCATAGAGAGGGATGTTCCGTTGTGCCCGGGAGTAGTCAGGTTGCGAGTGTTGCACAGTGCTTACAAAAACGCTGCTCGTAATGGAAGGTCGATAGGTGGCAAATGGGCGCTATCTACGCGTGAATGACACTGGACGAAGATGTGGATGGTCGTGATAAATAAAAGCGACGGTGGACGAACGATAAAGGCGATCGAGAGTTTCGAGGAAACCGTAAGGGCGACGTTTATGACCGAAACAGGCATCGAATATTCGTCCAGGGAATTTCCAGCTGGACAGGAAGGGATATTGCAACCATTTGAAGAACAGCCTTTTGAAGGTCTGGATAGGTGGCAAAAAAATCTCTTTAACAATTAATTTCATAGAAAAGCAACACCACGAATGTTTATAATAAATCGAAACAATTATCGCGTTTATTTCTTTGTTCATTTTATTCACCCGTTGAAGATTAAAGTAATCGAAAATTCTTTTTGCCCATCGAACGTACAATATTTCCCTAAGAATTCTAAGGAACTTTGTAAAAGAGTTGAACGAGAAACGGAAGCCAGTGTTCCCGGGAACAAATTACTCGAGTAGCGATTTAGGTCAACCTTGCACGGTCTTTGCCCCGCTCGCCAGACGCAGCCTAAAGTACGTGCGTACATATACATAGCTGGAGAAAGTGCGGTTGCTATCGATATACGCCGCAGCCGTGACAAGATTTCTGTTGATATTCGATACTTGGATAACGAAGAGACGAGAGGAAAAGCTCTACGCTGCCGAATTTTCGAAGGCGGAAAAGATCTTCTGGGCGATCAGTGGCGGCGAACGAGCGAAGAACGTTCTAAGGCTTTCAGCATCAATCTTGAGCTTCGCTATTCGGGGTCGAATTCGCGTCGATGAGTAATCCAAAACCACCAAACAAACTTCTGACCCATGTCAACCACTCCCTTTCTAGCTAGCGCGTTTGTAGCCACGGTATAAAGGCTGGGGCGGATATTGCATGCTTGAATCACTACCAATCAGAATCGTATATAACAATAGAATACAGAGAGCAACGTAAGGTTACGAGAAATATAACAAACTAGGAATAAATGTGAGGCTGGTGACTTTGTTGAGCAACAAAAATTTGTAGTTTCAGTTTATTTAATTGCTCTTTTTTACTCAATTATTTACTCAATATTCGACAAATGTCTCTTTCTAAGTCATAACATGTTTTGCAAATTTGTTGTTCAATTCAATCAATCGTTTACCACGAAACGATTCACGCTCACGTTTCGAGAAACGACAATTCTAACACAGAATGTGATATTATTGAGACCTGCACAATTGTATACACCTGTTGATATATGCAAGTGGCGTGGGAACAAAGTAGTCCGTACCTCGTCGAATACCGTTTCGGATCACGTGAAATTGTATACCTATGCACGACAGACAGGTAAGCATACTCGAAACATTAACCCGGACGGCCGACTTAACATCGACTCTACTACTTGCTAGAATCGACGGAGATCGACTCTGGTTAATTTTTATTTACCATTAACGTGAAGTGTAGATAAATCGTGGGTTTAATAATAATCTGCTTCTCAGTACTGATCAAATATTACAGTAACCAACGGGTTAGTCCTCCGCGGAACGAAGCATCGTGGTTTGAAAATTTCTGTCCGATAAAAAGCGACCAGGATCCGGCATAATTGCCGTTTTATTCGCGAAAATGGCCTTTGCCAGATGGCAGAGCGACGAAACGGGTCACCAGACTGTATTAGATTAACGCTGGCAATTGAACGCACTGTACCGCCTAATTAACAGCGAAATTAATACCGCGTCGATGCGCGGGAAGCGGTTCGTTCTTGAATAATGGGGTTAAGAATATTTGCAATACAAATTGCGCGTATAACGATTCGGTTGCCGTGCATCTGTTATCGAGTGTTGCACATTGGCGTGACAAACGCGAAGATTATTATAATTACAGAACTGGACAATGCCCTACCTGCCAATTATTCCGTTTCTTTCGAGAATCAAGTTGACAAGACACTAGAGAAATGCTGCGACTGAAAGATATCCAGAACGGTACAAAAATTATTCCAGGTACTTTTTTTGTCCCTTCCCCTTGAGTCAGCGGAAAAAAGTCAACGGCGTAGAAACGTTTATTGGAATCCGAGGGGGTGGTTGCGAAAGGGGGGTTTGATCGACCAAAACGAGGGTCCCGGTGACAGACAGAAATACTCGCACGTGTGTCACAGAAACAAAGGGTCTTATATTGCCAGTGATGGATCGTTAAATTCTTTTCGAGCGTACACTTTTTTTTCCTCTTGTCCATCGGCCACGGTGAGAAGGGAAGGAAATTATTAACTGTCTATAAAGTTTATCATCTCGACGATCCCGGTCGGGGCGACTTTGTTGCTTGGATTGGTTAAAGGGTGTAACGTTTGGCGTTCGACGAGGGTAATTTTATAGGGGTGATTCCTGGTTTTAACGCGAAAGGGAAAGATTAATTATAATTGGCGCTAGCTCACTTCTATATAAACCGTATGAACATGTGTAACTATATTCTCCCCCTTATTTACTTGCTCATTCAGGAGATTACAATTACGCGATGCTTGAAGCATAATCGAAATATATTGTAAGAAAACAATGTAAGATATTTAAACTACATTTGTGTAACCTACGAATGTTTCACGATTTTCGACGAACATAAACTACTACACTTCCACCTATTCCCTTTAAAATACAAAGGTCTTTAAACGTACAATAAATAAAACGATTTCCATAAAATCAATTTCCACCCCCCAGTAAACTGTCCCAACATTTCAGTATACATTATTGCACATAGAAATATTCCATCGACAAAGAATTCCAAATTATGTATGATCTGATCATGTACACCATTGAGTATCAGCTCTATTGATCGCCAATGTCAACGCACACAATAGCACGCGGCGACGTAGATACTTGCTAGAGGGGTGCGTTTCCTTTGCCGGACAAAGCACGCAGATCAATTCGAAACACTTCATCGCCGTATATGAACGATTCGCCAGGTAAATCCGCCAAGAATTGATTACGAAAAATACACGGGTACTCACGAGATTCGATGTCGTCCACTTGGACGAAACAATTCGTTCTTTTTCTTGAAATCCGGCTGGTCAGCTTCGTAGAGACTTGTACGTGGTGTCGGTATTAGACGGCCATGTTGTTGGAAACTCCACGCCCTCTGGTAGACGCTCGACGAAATTTCGATCCCTACCCTCGCCGTGCCACTCGCACCCTCCTTTCCACCCTTCTTCGTACATTTTCTTTCCGTTTCCCCGAGCGCTCAAGAATACTACGGAGTACGCCGGTAGGTTGAACTTTTTTCTTGCGTGAAAAAGATCACGATGGCTCTTGGAAGTTAAGTTTTTGATGGTTTAAATGATTTATGGTGGTGATTCAATGGCGGATAGAAGCATTCCAAAGAGTTGTACAGGATGGTTCTTTTTTTCTTTTTCACTTTTTTTTGCGCAGTAGTTACCGTTACGTTTAATGCACTGCACTGTATCTTTTGGACGTTCTTTTTAGGCACTCTTTGATGGTACGAAGCCTTTCTGGAAACAGTTAATCGATTGTGCGATATAAAAGTTTCGTTCGTAACACTCTCGAGTGGACTTATACGGCGTTAGTCGACGGTGTCCCTGGGGAAGCACGTTTGAAACTTTCCCCCCATTCACCACTGTTCTCGTGAAAGGGGCACGGAAATGCACTCTAAGTCTTGCTGACTAAATAATTGCCCGGAAAATTGGACAAAGACAGAGCAGGAATTTATATTCAATATTTTCTGTCATAGAAATCTTTTTCTATACGTAATCTGTTCATCGTTTTCCATGAAATGGTGACCGCATTGACTTGCGAATCACATGCAAATAATTAACATAAAATTGTAATAAAATTCTACATCTCGTAAAGCTTCAATCCTTTGGTCTGCAGTTTAGATTGCAAGTTACAAGATAAAATTACAATGTTAGAGCGTTTTCGGAGTCCACAAAAAAACTTCTGGAGATTTGCATCAAACGTTCGATTCGTGACCCCATCTTACGCGAGAACTTTCGGAATATTCAGCAACGTTCAAATTATGCGTCTTCAAAAGGAGGCCTCACGGCGTCGACTCTCTTATCTTTCCCTTCCTTCGTTTCTTCTTCTTCTGCGCCTTTTTCTATTCAGAATCTACTTTGAACGCGAATGAAAAATCTGAGGACGTCCGCGCAAATCGGTGAATGCGCACCTCTTTAATTAAAAAGGCCGCGAGTTTTAATTAAAACAAATATCCACGTTGCTTATTCAGAGAGTGAATTAATAGCGGGACACAGGTTCGTCTTCGACGTCTTTCAAGCTGGGTATTTCTTTTCTCCTCAACGGGGGTAACTTCTACGAAACCTTTATCCTCCACGCCGGAAACTTTCTATTCGATGAACGATAACGTCTTTATATTACAGACATACTTTCCTGAAATATATATCCAAGGATTCTAGACACCAAAGAAAACAAAACAATCGAACGTTCTTTTATCGAGATCGATTCGAAATCTTGCTGCAAGCTGGAACAAACAGATTTATCCAACGCCTTTCAGAATTCTCCATCGACACAGTACGCTAAAACCACACTGTATCCTTCGCCTCATTTGTACAGAGCAAATTGAAGTCCCTTCCTCCAAAAGTAAATCTGTTGTGTTTGACAGCGCACTCGTAGACGAGTGACCACGACGTTCTATCCACCAACCAATCTCCTTGGCGATCGGGAACAAAAATATTAGACCGCTGTATAATTCTTTATTATTATTAATAACATATAATAGTAAAAATATTTATAACAGAAGCTATTATAACGATACATAAATACATTGACAGATAAGGAGACTGAATATCATTGTTATCATTGTTAACGCAACAGCTAACTCTGGATCAACTCTATTCTACGTATTCTGAATACTCAGAATAAGTGTTACGTGAATAAGAAGTGTTAAAAACGAACGCGAAGAATTTTCCCTGCGAACAGAAATAGAATTTCTTTCGAATCGAGAAGAAGACCGACAACGCGCTCACAAATACGTCGTTAACAAGCTATCAATCAGTATCTCTATCCGACACAATAAATACAAACTAGCGCACCCTGTTTAAGCTTTAAGCCCCGATGAACAAAGAGTAGCCTGCCTCGTCCATGCGATACCCACGCAAAACTAAACATCGTAATCCGCCAATGCTCACGCCGCATTCGCATTTTCCGCTCTCAATGCCTCTTTCACACCCACGCGGACCGAAGCACGCGTGTCTACCTGCACACACCTGCCACGCGTGCTCTCCAACGACGAGTACCTGCCCTCGACCAGATATCTTCTCCTTTTTCCGCCGTCGTGTCGCGTCCCGGCGAATTTTGTCCCGCGGCGCACACAGAGAGCGGAAGATGGTCGAGTGGCCGGAAAGGGCCGTGGCACCAAAAGTGCACTTCCGCCTTGTTATAATTAATACGACCCCATCGATTTCGGGGCTGTAGCTCCACCGTCACGCCAGCCACTTTCTTTCGTCGTTTTGCGAGGTCCGCGAAATTTTTCTACATCCAGCCCGACCCTCCCTTTCAACCCCCGCGACCCGCCGCGGAAAGGTCAATGGGCCGACGTTCGAGAGGCTGCAAATGTAGGGCAACGTGGGCCAGGGATGAGGCACGGATACCCGTGTGTACCTAATTCGTGTATTAATTTTGGGCGAGTAATCGAGCAGGTTGCTCGCGAAACACAGGTGTCGGGCTTTGAAATTGGGAACGAGAATTACAGGACCTGTTCTTTTGTTCTTGCGTTTTTGTTGCGGACTTAGGTTCAAAGTTATCTTGACCGTTCTATATTTCACGCAATTGAATACATTGACCTATACTACTTAATCGTATGTGTGTCTACCTTAATCATTGACTTGCACTACTCAATGTTGCTTTATTTTACCCTTACTTCCTTTTATATTTGACAATCACTGCTTTCATTATTGCTACATCGAAGTGCATTTACGCACTTTAGTCCATCGCGTTGAAAACGGTATCGATGAGAGCGAACGAAAACATCGGACAGACAAGTGAATTACAAATAAAACGTAAGAGCTGTCGCGACGAATATGAAAAAAAGACTAAACTTCGCGGGAAACCGCGGCGGAAAAAGTTGTAACTCCGTTCGGTTGATTTGACAGAAGACACGACAGACCTGGTGGACAATTCGGAGAAATTCTGCGACGGCGCTTCGTTAAATGACGATTCGTCGCTATAGGACGGAAACTTTCCACGGTTCATCGTTGGGAAGGAGTACGGATTGTTGACAGGGGATGTATTAACGGAGGATTTTTTAACGGTGGTCGGTAATGCCGAAGGGAAACGGAAATTTATAACTTCACGACGAACTGATTGTCAACAGGGTATTGCATTCCGTTGAATTATCACGATTGTGCGAAATTATCGACCTTCGAGAGCTGCTCATAAGCCGCGAGCTTATTCGTATAAACGCTTAATCCGCCGCTGGCGATGATTCAGTCATTTTCCCTATGAAAATGTTCGGTCAAACACGTCAGATGTTTGCGTCGAATACTCTGTGCTGCTGTTTAATTTTCTGCTTTCCTTAACCCTTTTGGGAACTACTCCCGCTGACTCACGATAACGCTAGCAGCTGGTAAAAAATCAAAGTTTGTAATAAGGTACGGTAAATAAATCGAAAGTCGCGTCTGCATAGCAGACTTGGCTTTGATAAAATAGAAATTTCGAAAAATCGTATGGAACGTAGAAGAAGAAATCGATTTTCAAATAGTAAATCGTTTGGATTGTAAAAAGTACGAAAATGTGCTACGTCGAATAAAACTACGATACAGAAAAATATATATATATTTTAACGGTTACTTTCCTCTATAATATCAGTAAGGAACACATTAATCCCCCTTCGAAAACTGCATTCTCATCAATTTCACCCAAGATTTATTTACCCTCGATATAAATTACTTCATCTACTAATTTTCCCAATCATCAATTTTCCCGGGTCAAGACTAATGAAATCATCTGTAATCTGTAATCACTCTCAAAAGATCAATGTAGTGCGTCGATATAATCAGGCACCCGTGCACCCTTTGCTTCAATCTCAAGCATCCACCATTTGTCAAGTACCAATACACGCGTCACGGATATTGCTACCGCGGAAAATTTCCATTCTTAGTTCGTGTGTATCCCGAACAGACAAGGCACAGAATCTTTCGTCGTATAATCGAAGAAAGATTCGCTAGGTAGCGAGCTACCTGTTCGAGGGGGCGAGTATTCATCGTGAACAAAGAGGCTCGAGCACCCTTTTCGTTCGTCTACCCCTGGCCTGGCCTCTGGCCCCGTCTAGAGGCCTGGAAGTATCATCTTGAAAGCCGATCGCGCTACTTGGAAGTGGACCGAGGCTCGTTCAGACTCCGCTTCTCTCATTAAAAATTCAAGCGGCCCGAGTGTTCGCGGGTTTTAATCAATCGGCCGCTTAAACGTTCGACTCTCTTTCCCCTCGACACGGAGAAACCGAGACTGTCGTTCTTAAACTCCGTCGAATCTCTATTATCACCGTGGAGTCGCCATTCGAGACATTGTAATTCGTGGCCGGTAAAATTGTTCGGTGTTTTTTTTGTTGGAAACGATATTTGTTTGGTTTACAATTATGTAATGTACGATCGTTACATTACCGTATCTTCCTACTGGCCTTCAAAATTGTATTCGTATTTTTGTTAATTTGAAATTAGTGTTCCCGTTTGTTGTAATATAGTATTATTATTGAATAAATTTAATAGACAGTGTTGCATTATAATATTATACGGGTTAGTGGAATTTTCGTCTGATTTGGAAGTGAAACGGAGTTAGGGTGGGTGGAATATATAAAATATTTCATATTCTGGTAGCAATATTCCTAATTGATGGCACAGACTGTATATTTATTAATCGAGCTAAAAATACTGCGAGTCGGACCTTGATTGATATTGCGCTTTTCAGGTGTTGGAAATTTGGCTTCTTTATTAGAGACCAGGGTTGCCTTTGGCGATAACTGGATTCAATATTTGGTTCCCTTTAATCGTAACAGCATCTAAATTTCTGGCTAATCAAACGGATTTTCTTTCATACATCGAATAAAATTAAAAGCTGCTGATTAAGAGATTATCTTCGTCGAGATAAAACTTCGCGATACAATTCGTTGCGCCACTAATGAAATTGAAGAACGATCGAATTCCGTGACAATATTCGGTTAATTTTTCATTTGAGATCAGCCTGAGAGATCGGGTGCTTTCGGTTTTACTGCATACATTAGTATTCATGCAACATTGTCCAACATATGGTACGGCTTACGAGAACATCATCCCCCCCCAAGTCGAATACAAATGTTCTCTGCCAGAGTTGGAACTTTTGCGGCGTAATGCACCCTGAAGTATGTCCATAAATTTCAAACTCTACTTATGTTAAATTATTTCTACTTCTTGTCTTATGAAGCCGATAAATCTTTTGTGGATTACCATTGGTATACATATGTATGGAATATTTGGCAGTGCCGAGACAGATTTCAATAGAAAAATGAATAATCTCATTGAAAATTTCCAAGTACAAATGTACGGATTGTCAAATAAAAATGTCCAACGCTCGACTTAATTGATAGACGACATTACATCGGCACAGGCGTTCCCATAGTTACGATTATGTTCGCGAATCCAGATTGTGTCGCGTCGGTGAACTTCAGAAACCGACGCTTGCAAGCTTCGTTGCAATAGAATTTCTCTCCGCGCTGCAGTTGCTAAATCGATGTGTACACGTCGCGTGTCCCTGTCCACTCTACATCCATTGATCTGCCGCCTCCTTCCTAATCCATCAATCGTGCTATCTTTCTTTCAAACGTCTCCACAGTCGATTCCCTTAAACCTTCCCGTTCTATATCTCCATTCACCTCGTCTATTAATTTCCAATCCCTTCAAACGCACATATTATTAACAAACCCACCCGCGCCATACATCCGTTCCATTCTCAGCCCACCACTTCTGTACTTCCGAATCTGTTCCTGGTACATCCTTTTTCCTCCCATCACCCCTATCCTTCTTTCCAAACTATTGTACCGATTTTTCGATTCCCCTTTCACCGAATCGTATCAGCCGCAACATTCTCTCCGTTCCCTAATCCCTCGTTACCCCTTCAACTCTTCCCACATATTTCACCTTCATTCATATCTTCCCCTACATGTACCCCTCCATACCATCTTCCTTTTTTCTTGTCCACCTATCCCATTATATTCTCTTTCATTTTGTCCACCTACGTTGCCTCGGTTCTCCACAGAACCTCACACATCACCCGACGATCCCTCTCCCTTACGACTTCTCCCTCAACCCCCGCACTTCATCCCCTCCACCGCGTTTTCATTCGCACTCTTCCACCCCCTAACCCTTATTCATCTTTACCCAAGTTCCTTTCTCCGTCGCACGCGCACCCCTCAATGCCTGGTACGCTGTCACTCCTTCACCCCTTCCCCCTCCCGCCGAATGAACGAACGCGCCGGCCCGAAAGCGTCGCTTGAGTCAAGCTCCGACACGGTTCAGGCGAGTTCAGTCGCGCCACTCGGCCGTCGTGTTCACGTGCGATCGCAGCCACGCAATATCGTTCGCCGTTTCGTCGTTCATCGAGGGGGTAAACGTTCCAACAGAGACAAGGGAAACAGGGAGGGAGGTGGATCGCACGCGTTCGATGTTCCCGCTCGAAGACGTCTGCCACAATCAGAAGGTAGATCTTTAGATCGTTAAGATGGATTGTTTTGGTGGCCGGTCCGCGTGTTCGTTCGTGTGGAATGTGTGCCCTGGGTGGACGGTTCTTTTTGTTGTTGTTTCTAATGGTACGTTTTATGCCATTGAGATCGTGTTGCTCGTCGCGGGCAATTGTCGTCGAGACGTGCACGTTCGTCACGTTTGAATTTGTTTCTTGTCGGCGCGTCGGTGGGAGGAACTTCGGCGTCACGGTTATTTTGTTCGTGGGAAAATTGGCTCGGAGGAATTTTCAGCTGGAACACGATTTTCCTTTGTGACACGCTTGAAGCGTTGGCTTCTGCTCCTTTCGAGTTTCTTTTTGGCCGGCGGGTTTATCGAACGGGGTTCAGACCTGTAGTTCATTCGGCAGTGAGAAAACGGTTTGCGGAAGTTCATTCAATTTGCCCCGGACGAAAAATTATTCATCGACGGCCAGAGCAATTGCAGTTGCGAACACTTCGACCATGTAATATTGCCAGCAGCAGAGCGTTGAACTGTTTACTCGCGTCGAATATTTAAGCATTGACCGACGGAACCATTGACATGTTTAATTAACTTGAGCGTCGAACAATACGTCGGTCGATTTGTATTTTGTTAATATTCCAACGATTTTCAGGAAATATTCCTTGCGCGCCCTGCAACGGTCGAGGGAAATCATTTTCAGTATCTTCTGCAATTCTAACCGTGTGTTTGAGCGTGAGTATGTTGTACGTTCGTGAAAATGGGTTTGATTGTTCATAATTGCCTTCTGGCGTTGCTGCTTGGCGAAAGGTTGCGAATTTTGTATAGTTTTAATTAAGTGTAGAGGATATATGTGCATGATATAATATATAATATAATATAATATATTTCGTTAATCAACGGGAGAACCCTTTAGTATACAGGGGATTGTGTGACACAGAGAATAATAGTATCATATACAGTATAAAGTAAAAACAGAATTACAGAAAAGAATAACAATTTAAATAAAATAACATAAAGTAGAATGTAATAAAATAAAATGGGATAGAGTAAGAATATAGTTCTTAATTCTTAAAAACGGAAAAATTAATAAACTATTTACAATTTACCGCGATTAAAGCGGATTGCTTAAACGCTATAAAGGAAGTCCCCAAAAAATTGAGACAATTGCAAAATTTGTTCGCGTTGGTGCATAAACGATTGAAGCAATTATATTTCCCAAATGATGTTTGTATTAGTATAATTTCAGAAAGATTGTTCACGTGTTCGTTTAAACAATTTTATGAAAACTCATTTGATCGTTCTTGAGGTGCAAGGTGCTCTGGTAGAAACACGTAGAAGTAGAATGGAAATGAATTCGAAGCAAACTATGTAAACTATCAAAATTCTTAGGATAAACTTCTTTGAAATATCCATTCACAGGCTCATTGTACATGCCACGATACCTCATACGTCTAACTTCCTTCTCCACACTTACCCAAAGCTCTCCACATAATGCGCCAAAACTTTCAACTAAATTAAACAAAAATTTCTTCAATACTTGTCGAGTCTACCTCTGAAACGTCTTAAACGCGACCAATCCCAAGGTAAATGAAGTCGCTTCTCTTTCTTGCGTCACCTTCCACGTCCAATATCCAAACTTTCAAGAATGCTGAAACTAAGAATGGAATATCTTCGTCCGAGAAATCCAGAGTTAAATAAATTCGTAAATTTGTGAAAGCGTGATTGCAGGGCAATTCAACGAAAATGTGAAAGACATATAAATTTCGCAAATACAGCTATTAGTACCCTCAACTCATTATTTGGTCTTCAATAATTATTAATATAACATATCTGTCTCGTGCGTTTCAAACTGCGACCCCTATGATCGGAACTCAAAGGCGTACGGGCAAGTGTTATCGTTCGAAGCTCTCGATCCCTCTACGCACTCAGCCGCGCGGATTCGAGCGGATTAATTCGTCGCACTGATTGGGGAGAAGGGCAGTAGAGCATCGTTAAAGTGGGCAGCGATCTCGAAAGGGGGAATGAAAAATGAAAAATGAAGAAGGGAAGAGTGGCAATCGAACGGGCATGGAGCCACGGTTAAAAAGCGATATCGTAATTAATCACGTCGCGTCGCGTCGATTCGAGACTGCTCGAGACCCGAGCAAACGAGGGGAAAGGAACATCGCGGCTCTGGGGGATGGATTGGGGTAAAAGAGCAATTTCTACTTCTGCTCGCAGTTTCATTTCGTTTCCCCTTTTACCCGCATGTCGCTCGTTTCATGTTTTCGTTGCACAAGTTGGTTAGGCTCGATTCTGGTCGAGTGCAACTCGAGCGTGGGGGCCGGTTCATCGGGAACAATTTCAATTTCGAACGGAAGTTTTCCACGGGCAGACGGTGTATCGTCCAGCGGCGGGGCGTCCTTTTAAACGGTCAATCGAAAGCTTTTCCATTCGTTTCTGCTCGCTCGCTCCGGCAAGAGAGCGGGCGAGCTTTTGGAAACCGGTTCACAGTTGCTAGTTTCCATCCCCTGTTTCGCGGTTTACGGGCTCTGATTGGCGAGCAGGTTTCTCTGGACAGAATGGGCCGGAATGTTTAAAGGAATCTCCATGGAACCCCTTTTATTTTCACGCGGAAAATCGGCGCGAGTATTGTCCGAAATATGCTGCGTATCCCGAAAATGTAACAATTTGGTAGAAGAGAATTTTTCTTCCTTGAATAAAACACGAGTTTTGCGCAGACGAAATAATTTTTCCGTCGAATGTTCATCTCTCTCCGCATTGGATCGACACAGACGTTGATAAGAATAAAGGAAAGAGAAACCTCCACGTTTATTATTAGCAGTGTTCAACAAATAGCACAGATAAAACAGGCGTGAGATAAAAATCCGATTACGCGAGACGGTTTCGTGTGACAGATAGAAAGGAACGATTAAGAAGAACGATATAAAAGGAAGGCCATAACGATTCCCAGCAATAGCTACTGTAGATTTGCGTTCCGTTTAAACGGACGATCTCTCCAATATCGCGGTTAATGCTTCTTCGACTTACGATTCCGGTATCGCGCCATCTTCGATTCGTTGTGACCAGCGACCTGGAAACGCGAATGCCGGAATTTCCATGGATCGTGAAATATAATATGGAACATTTCCGTGGCATAATGTGTTTTCCTCGGCTTAATTCTGCTCTCCCGGGGATTCGCCGCGGCTATATTTTGCCGGGCGGAAGGCTTCCGAATGCATTAAACGCGGCTCGTCCGATGAATTACGACGAGAGCTGGTAGGCTCTAGAGACGCGCAATAAAAAGTAATATCTTGTTCGTCCGCGGCCGATTCAACCTGTTTCAGGTGAAACCCGGGCCAACTTGAACTTCACCTGGATTCGACGTGATTCAAATTGGACGCATTTTACTTTGACCGTAGCATACAGCGATTTGGATCTCGCTTGAATATTTTTTTAATGGAATCGAACGAGGGAAAGGGATATGGAATATCGAGCGATTTAATTTTTCAACAGCTTCGGTGAAATGTAAAGAATGGTTTTGTTCTCTTGTAATTTCCATTCATTTAATTGTTGCGGTTAATAATCGGATTCGGGGTAATATTACATTCTTCCGTTGAGAGCTTTTAAAAAATTAGAGAATTATGTTGTAAAAAGGGGGGGGGGGAATGGAAGTGATTTAAAAGTACAAGAATTTGAATATAAAGCACGGCGCTCGGAAAACAAATCTAATTTATTCCGCAGCGAATTCTTTGGTAGCTAAAGCAAGCAAACTGTGGCTACCATTTATGGAGACAAAAGGGGCTTAAACGGCAATATTCGAGCAGAATATAGCGAAGAAAGGGAAAAAACGCAATAATTTAATTTACAACCTAATATGTACATATTAGAATCACGTGGCGTGATTAAATTGTATCAACATTAGCATCTCTCCCTCTTTTGTCTATTTTACTTAACCACGACGTGCTCGTGCAGATTAAACCACCCGGAAATGTTTAATATTTATTTAATAGTTATTAAAAGCTTTCGATAATAACAACTCGCTGCGTAAGTGCAGCTTGCATATTCGATTATAAAGCAGGTACAACTTGTTAAATTTTTGGTGGAAATAATTTTATTAATTTTTAATTTACCCTACAATATGATCGGCCACTGTGCCTGTATGTTCGAGGTTTTTTTTTTATTTAACTCATCCATGTATCGATGGGTATCTTTGATCGTAATTGAAAGAGACTTTAAAACCCGACGCCGGGCGTGGTGCCGAGGAAATTAAAACTGACGTCTGAACGAAGATCAAATGGGAATTAGTGCACTCGTGTTCCATGGTAACGAATGATGCACGGTCCGACACAATTCTGTCAGTGGAAATGAAACTTAACAGTCACGTCACATTCATGATCACGTCACAACTTTGCCATGTGCGTTTGCATTACTACAAAGCTACGGATAACTCGCAAGAAACATTTAAACATCGAATTTTCATATCAGAATCAAGAACCTAATCATTCACGATTCTTTCTCTACGAAACAAAATTGAATGGAATTAAATTACGAATTATATCATATTAAAATATCAGAATAATTTAAATGACATATTTTGATTGTAATGAAAATTTAAGAGGCACGCACTGACAACTACGTTCGTCAAATGATCATTCATCCAGAATCCAATACTGCAAAGTCTTTCAACGCGATTGCAATGAAATATCGAGGGCAGGATAATTGAGACGAAATGAAATCTTGGAAGTCGGCGAAAGCCTCGCTGGTCCAGCCACAAAGTTGTACTCTTCTTGAAAATTTCATCGGGGTCGCAGTCGCGTAAGTCGTTCGGAATTTAATTATCAGAGAATCGGCCGGGCTGGCAGGAAACTTACGACCTAAAGTTTCCAACGACAGAGTGTACAGGGTGCTGGCCTAGTTCGATACACGTGTCAAAGTAAATGCGATCCTTTCGATTGCTTGCCTAATTAGGAAGCCCTTCTCGCAGGCAATTGATTAAGTACAACATTCCTTAGCACATTCGTAGAGAAATTGGGAGGGGCGTGTGTAAAATAGCGAACGAAAATTAAACTAACAAGGAAACATATTCAGATGTTAATCTCCGATTTTGATGAAACTTATGTGAGATATAGTTCTTTGAAAAATATTTGACACGTATTTTTTTTGATCGGCAACCATCCACTTTGAAGGGGTGAAAACAGCCCTCAAAGTTGGGGGTCAAAACCATATTTTTTGAGATATCTCGGAAACCAGAGGTCGACTACATTTCCCATTGAAAAACACACAATTTAAAAAAAAATTTAGTTTTTTCGACATCTGGTTTCCGAGATATCTCAAAAAATATGGTTTTGACCCCCAACTTTGAGGGCTGTTTTCACCCCTTCAAAGTGGATGGTTGCCGATAAAAAAAAATACGTGTCAAATATTTTTCAAAGAACTATATCTCACATAAGTTTCATCAAAATCGGAGATTAACATCTGAATATGTTCCCTTGTAAGCAAGGGTCATTCGATGAAAAATTTCGCCCCTCAATTTTAGAAAGTTTCCATCGCTTATAGGCACTGAATTCTAGGTACTTTACATTGCCTCGCGCTTAATATTATTACCTAACACAATATTACTTACCAAGCATGCTCAATACAACCGCGAAACAGAATAATGTAACAGAGCGAAGAGCACTGTTTGATTTATTATATCTACCGCCCGCTGATACCATTTCATTCACCCAGAAATGTTCGAGCACGGCCACACGACGCCGGTACAAGCACATAAAATCAGATACATCCCTCAAAACACACATCGCATCGAGCATAAAAGTGGAGCAGCCAAACACACTCGACGCCGAATAAATAATACGCATATTCCAAGAAAACGGAGACAGTGTACATATAAAAGAGATAGAAGCACAAGGACGAAGGAATAAGAAAGGCATCGCGAAGGCTCATAAAGCAGCGGGGGTTCTTTTAAGAGAATTGGATTCGATCCCCCGGGGGGTTCGAAGCTTGCATAGTTTGCTTAACGCCTCGGCTGGCTTATGGGTAGGGGCGGGGCGTAATAGGGGTGGAATTTTAATTAATGCATCCACATGGACAATAACTTACGGCCCGCTTCGTTCTCGCTTCCCCGCCGCTTCCATTCTATTCGGAATATTAAAGAGACGTCGGACCGCTTAATTATTTATTCTGGCCCCTACCCCTTTTCTTGCCTCGTTCATTTATTTTTCAACCCGAATCCTCGCCACGCCTCAATGGACATTTCTAAGATCCTCGTTCGCGAACGTTGCGCGTGGAAAGGAAACGAAAGGAATATGGTTAAAGTAGTTTACCGATATTCCGTCGAAATCGTGAAGTTTTTAGTGAAACGTAGACAGGCGAGATACGCGGCGAGAATAAATTTCGAGACAGTGGTGAAAGTGTACCCTTTCGTTTAAGCAACAGCGTATTATAATATCGTGCAAATGAACGTGCGACGTTTCTTTCCATCGGACGACATATCCGCAGCGTTAGTCGAGGGATGAATTTCTAGTGACACGTGATCGTGTCCTGGACATAATTTTCTCCGCAGTTCCGCTACAGAAATAATATTTCCAATGCACTCGTGTCTACGTTACGTAACAAACGATTTTGCCCTTCTAATTAGTATCGTTTAATTCGACGACGCGGCCGTCGATACGAGCGTTAATTGCTCCGACCGAGTCTCGGTTATTAACGAGGGGACTAAGGACGGCAAGGAAGAGGATGGGGTGGCTCTCTTATTTATTTATCTTTTCGGGATCGCAAAAGTAGGTCGTGGAAGTGGCTTAGCGGTTGCTACTAATTACCCCGCGCTTCCGTGCATTCACGGGGACCGAGAGGAAGAGAAATGCGCGAGTAATAACGGCGAAGATGACCGTGCTGCTGAATAAATCCAGGGGATAATGCGCGAGACATTATGGTCCATGGAAAACCGGGGACAGGTGAGTGATTAAAGCAAACGAACCGTTCGATCCTTCGTGTCTTCTGCAAAGTTATCCCGTCGTGTTTATCTCTTCCGCGAGATCCACGGTCGTGTTCACGTTCCATTAAACTTTGCAAACGGCTTGGTAACTTTTGAACGGCGAAACACGACCAATTTGCCGCTTCGTCGGTAATTATTCCCGATAGGTGATCCCTTGGGCGGGCTATCGTTTTCGATGGCAGCCGTGATCTTCGTGATTGGTAAAGCGGAGACATTTAATGCGATGTTCCTGTTTGGTACTTTCAGAATGTTTGCTTCTTACGTGTCTTTTGTTTCGTAAATATCGTTCGTAGACGTGAACGATATTTTTGGAAACAGAAGTTTGCAAGATTTTGGGCAAGAGAAGCAACGTAGGAGTTCTTACTGTCAGTAAAAATATGGAAACTTCTCCTGATAGCCATAAGGATGGGAGTTAATTTTATTGCATCCAGGAAGAAACTTGTGTGCGATGTTTTATTACTCCATAAGTATTCCTTTTATTTCCAAGGGAAACGAATTACAAGAAATGGCAGGAGCAACTGCTTCTTCGCGATATCTGTAATGAGAACGGTACAAGAAAGCAAGAAAGCAGCAGGTGAAACAGTGTTTTAATTAAAAACATGGTCATAACGTTACGGAGTATCGATTCTTTTAGCTGGCGAACATATCATTTTCTTTTCTCCTTTGGAGGCGACACCGACGACACTCAGTCGCCTTTCTTTCATTCCAATTCTGCATAAATACGCAGGTAAAAACGCGGTTGCTTTTTGTCGTTGACTTATTTACACGACCGAGGAATCTATTTGGAATCGTGCTTCTCGCGACATCGGGCAAAAACGTGGAAAGCAGACCGGCGTGAGAAATGGGAAGCTTGCACTTGATATTCGAGAATCGTGCACGACGTGTTGAAAGCTCGTACAGGATCCGTATTTCCCCTTCCGATTTCACGGTGTACACTGTGAAATCGAAGTTTCCGTTTCAATCGTCGACACCGGGTGCTTCCTTTCTTTTTCACGACAGCTGATTTTCATTTTGTCGAAAGCTACGGGAATATGACTTGACAAAACTTTGTACCTAGTTATCCGCGTAGACAACGATACGTGGTTGACAAGCGTCGATGCATTGACACCTTGCGACATCGTGGCCAAAAAATTTCTGAGCGCCGAAACATTAAAAGCTTTTCGCCTTTAAATGTTTCTCCTTGGAAAACAGTTCAAGGTTGAGAAGCTTGCTTTTCGCGGGGCATTTGGAACACGTATATGTCTGATCTTCACGAAATAATCAGGCTCGAAAGATTTTGAAACAACAAAGCGAAAAAAAAGAAAGAAACGAAAAGAAACGTTCAATATCGTACAACCCAATTCCCACGTGGTCATTAAAAAGAATATTTAACCCTTCAAGAAAATATGCGAGGTCAAGTGGCTCACTTTTTGCGGCGGCTTGAAAAAATATTTCACCCCGAGAAAAAAATCCTCAAGGTCGAAGGGCACAGTTTGCGTAGGACTCGCGGGAAATATTACTCTTTGCTTCGCGAAATTCAATTCGCATTGATGAAACTCTGCTTTGTCCCGACGAATTTTTTCGTCACGATCGCGCGAAATGAAATTCAAGCGACTCGTGTCCTCCGTTGGTTTCACGTTTAATTCGCCAATCTTTTTTTCCGAGGGCGCAAAACTCTGAGAGCTAAGGGAACGCTAAGTTCTTCTGTGCATATGTAGCGTTTCGCGGCACGTGGGAAATCACAGCTATTTTCCGTGCACAATAAAGACAACACGGGGACGTGTCGCGGACGATTGCGAAGTGTGTCGGATATCGAGGGAGACGCGCGGTTATCGCGTTGACAAAAAGGGGTGAACGTTGCTCGCGGTTAAGGCGATGAAACGACACGATTTTCCGTGCCATTAAATATCGAAGCTGCCCTCGGGAGCATTTCAAAGGAACACTCCCTCATCGTACGGTGATCGTCGACCGGTAATAAGAATCTTGATATCTTCGCGCATGAATCCCTTTCTCTAAGATTTTATCGAGCAGGTCTGTTAATACGACCGAGCCTGTTCGTTCCGTTCACCCGACCGTAAACGGGAACGTCAATTTCTTTGCGCTTTTTACCTCGTATTTTTAACCCTGCTTTTCGAACATGTATTTCGAGGCGAGCACGCCCACGCTGAGACTTCACTGGCAAGACAGATTTAAAAGGGAGCGAAGTAGAATATTTTTGAACAGTTAGGGGAGGCAAAAATTCGCGCGTTTTGTGGCCAACAAGCTGGCCGAAATGACGGTGTGGTTGAACCACTGCGAGTTTAAATTTCCATACATAAAAATCTGAATACCAATTAAAATTTAAATGAAATATTTGAAAACCTGAATTCAGATTGAAATGTAGATATTAACAGATAGCGAATTTCAATTTGGAAATACGAAAATCGGTATTCACGTTTACGTTCGGTTAAATTCAAAATCCGAAACGAACTCTGAACGTAGAAATTTTAATTCTGATTTCTTAGAGTTTTAGAGTGTCCTAGAAAGAATGTTCCTCTTTCCTAAAATAATTCCTTGCTTAATTAAGCATCTAGTTAGGAAGAACGTATGCATAGGTACGTACTTACTTACACGTCTTCAGACAGTTTTTGTAAACGTTACTTGCAGTGTACCCTAATTTTTTTAATTATTTATTTGAATTGCACTTCAATTATTTACGTACAGCAGGAAAAAGATGTGCCACGTCAAACTTGTTTTATCCTTCGACGAATATTTAATGCCGGGGGCATTAATAATTCCTCGCTTGCTACACATTTACGTGCGCGTCGAAATTCTCTCGAAAATGATAATCAAGCTAACCCAGTTCGTCCAGGAAGGGAATGGAAAAATAACCAGCAGGAAACGAAGACTAATGGGGAGAAGCACTGTCTGCCAAGAAAGTGGACAGAAAGGAAATTAGCCCAGGCACGGACGGTATAAGCCTCTGCAAGTAGCTTCGAACGACGCGTCGCCTTGGCTAATAATGACCCGAGGAGCTTCGTTATTTCACGAGGGATGGCAAACTCGTCAAACCTATAGTTAGCGAGTTCGTTAAAAGTACGTGGATCACCTCGAGGAAGCTCCGTTCGTAGCCACGGGCTTCCAAATATATTATCACGCCTAATGGGCGATATTCATCAACGAAAGTACCGTGGGACAAAATGATATCTCCACCTCCACCAATGATGCCTCTCTTCTTTCCTCAGAATTAAATCGTTTATATTGTTTAAACCATCAAATCTTCCCCTTAATCGGTTCGCGTCGGCCCACTTGCAATTTCCTTTAGGCAACCTTCGTCAGCGGTTGGACGAACATCGAAGTCCTTTCGTTATCCTGTCCTGATCAAATTAAAGAGTTTCACCTCTCCCTTCACCCTACCCCTCCGCTTGTCCTTTGCTTTTACGACGCTTTTAATTGATAGGAGACCTTAAGGATGCTCGCAGTGTTCCCTTCAACGCGGCAAGTAACGAAGTTTTGTTTATCGCTTCTCTTTATGGATCTGGGTATGGGCTTTTAGCGTCTAGGTTAATGTCTGACGAACAGTGATTGCGATTGGGACTCGCTGATTGCGATCTTTAATGCTTGTAGGAGGTTTCATTCTATGCAGCAATATCGGGCACCATTTTTATCGAAGCAATTTTATAGAAACGGTAACGAATATCCCTTCGATATCGAAGATACTGTACAGTGCTAGACTAATAACGGTGAACAACAATAAAGCTTCCAAGCTTTCACGATGAACATCCATAAAGTGACAATAAAATTCGTTGACCACCGTGAAAACGGAGACGTTTCCCATCGACGATTTCTTCGTTCCCTTATAAGTCAGGTCGTTTATTGGATGCTGGAAAAACAGCGCGACAAAAAGAGGACAGATGCGGATTCACGGATCTGTTCTTGCGAGCAAAGCTGAAAAGGATCGTGAAAAAGAGATATCCCGTTTATCTACGATCTGGAAGTTGTTCTTGGTGGTGAAAACGAATTCTCCTGAAGGTGATACGTTTGGATACTTTGTTCACAGTGTTGCAGGCTCGACTGTCAGTAGCCTGCTGCACCATTTTTCCTCTTTTCCAATAAAATTAGCTAAGCAAATGTTTCTGATTGGGAAGTTTTCTCGTTTGCCAAAGTTCTATTTATTTTAGTGTCGCGCGCTTTGTTGGCCACTCAGCTTCCTCGAATTATTTTATACTACACCACGGAACAGCACGAGAGACGGAAGAAAAATTGTATACAATTTCATCCGGTAATTAGTTGGACTCGATATCTGTCTCTAGGCTGGCACAAATAACTCCGACAGGAAATTCGCAAACCAGCGGGTGAGATTTATACGCGAATTTCCATTCGTTCTTGAAAGCCTTTTTAATTATCCTCATACCTTGGCCGTGTTACGCTTTAATAAAATCGTGCAGCGTTTTCCTCGGCTCAAAACCAAGCTGATTCTACGTTTTATTCAGACAGAAAGAAGCGTGAAAGTTTTATTGGCGCCGTTGTATCCGGCTGTTCATTTCTATACGCCCGTTTATTTGCGCTGACGCCGCCTTTTGTCCTCTCCTTTCCGCCCCCTGTAACGTCCACGCTGCTATATCTTTAAAATCAAACACGAAAAATAGATAAATACAAAATTAATTCAATGTACACAATTAGTACTCCCCACTATTTCCACCCATGTATCTGTAATTGAAAAAAATTCTAGCGAAGTCCATAATGAAAACCAGAAATTGATTCGCTCATGTTCAAATAGACAAGATGATCAAAATGGAAAATGAGTTGCATCGAAAATTCTGTAATTCAAATTTCCGAAATCAATTTTCTCGTATATATGAAGTGTCGCCCGGGACGATATCGATTCCACACGCTCGGTCAACATTTCGACGGGGCATCTGTCGCGACGGAATTCGTGAGAACGAACGGATTCATAATTAATATCGTAGGATACGGGAGCGCGTCGGGCCACTTTCCGTTCGTCTGTGCGTGACAGACTTTGACTACTTGCGGCGGAGTAGCAGTCGCACGACGGGGCGCGACGGCGGACGAGTTTTAGGTGAGTGCAGCCGAACCCGACTGCTTCCTGGCCGGGTCACGAGAATTATTCAAAAACGGGCCAACGGGAGCCAGGTCAGCGGCCAGCTCACCCCGTAATTCGACGACCGACGGTTCGGTGCTTGCGTCCGGCGAACTTGCGGTTAAATCGTTTTAACAAGGTCAGCGAACGAATTTCTCCATGGATGCAACAGTAGTGCATGTGGGATTCTGGAGTGGTGCAAAATTATTATTGTCATTTAGACGCTGCGACAGAAACTTTAATTCAATTCTTTTATTTAGTTCTTTATTTATTCCATCGTTCTTGTATTATTTTCAACGCCTATCGTTTTAAGCTACGTGATTTTCTAGAAATACTGGGGGCTATTAATAATTTTATGCTTTCGAATTGTTTATTTCAAATCGTGCCAAGGCCTCTGCAATTTAAATCACCAAATAAGCATACTATATTCAGGATTGAAGGAACTTAATTTTACGTCGCAATTAGCGGTTGCTGGATATTTAATTTTGTCTCTGTGTATTGGAGATTAGAGGATTCTTCTTTGAGCAATCACGAGAAAAAAAGAGGCATTAATGATACACGCTGACGTGGACACTATCGAAAATTTAATGGAAAACGAAGTTCCGTTAGTGACACGTCTCTCGTACACATCGATCACAAACGACGATCAGGTCGAAGGCCATTTCGGTTCAGCAGTTGTTCTATATAATTAAAATCGGTTGCATCGACTGTCGGGAATTTCATCAACATGGACGTCGCGTCGTTATGTTTAAATGGCTAATTAACCACGGTCGAGTGTCGCTCGAGGAAAAAAAAAGTGAATTCCATTTCAGATATTTCCGAGCAAATATTGACAGTGTCCCTTTTACAGCCGGCAATGAAAAAGGAACGTTACGTCCAGAGGAACCTAAAGACGTTATGTCAAAAATTGTCGTAAAATGTTATGAAACGTGAAAATATTTCAACCGTATCCATTTTTAATGGGCGAACGCAAAGAATTCACGGCAACGTTTTTAATCGTACAATAACTTATCATTAACATTTCTATCCTATACTCTATATTCGTTTATTTTCATCGATGTTGTGTACATTTTTTTAACGGGCCAATAAATTGAAAATATCACAGTTCTCTTCGGTCCAGGGTGAAATCAAAGCGCCGGACGTGTCAAACTTTTCACAAATCGATCCCTTTGGAATTTCCACGAGTTTTAATATTTCAACGAGCACGGCAACGGGAAAGGTGCGAACGTAAGCGAAAGATTGGCCCAGCACGCAACCAGCAATCGGCGAAATCAATTTATAGGCAACACGCGCCGCGTACGTGAATGGTTTGCCAAAAATTTCAATCTCCCCTATCCAAACATTGCCACTACCCAGAATATTTAACACCACACCACCCCTTTCAAACGCAATATTTTTCCATTTTTGTCTGTCGACTGCGGAAACATCGACCGCCCGAATACGTTATCGATAACCAAACCTAAGTAACACCACAACCCCACCTCTGTCACAGCAAACTGTCTCAATAAAAAAGGAGCCTATATTAGAGACAACTACCTAAATCACGAAATCAATGGAATTTCTTATTTCCTTACTTATTATCTGCTTCCCTTAATTCGTTTTTTTTCTCTATTAAAACCACTAAATTGTTCCTCGAGGTATTCCATTCGAGGATCGACGATATTTCTAATTAATTCGCCAGCGATCGGATCGAGGGTGGGTCGTTTTATTTGTCGTCGAGGCGGCACGCTGGAAGGGTGGCTTAGTGACCTGGTTGTGACCTGGTTTTCGACCCCCTCCACCCTTGACGGATCGACCTTCTACCACCCACCTGCACCCAGTTGGCTGGCAGCCGACCGAATTCCTGGTTTCCGCCGCTCTCTCGTCATTTCCTCCGCTCGGGGCATCGCCTCGTCGGCCTCTTTGCTCGCTACTGATGCGACACTAGCCGTTATTCTTGCTTCAAACGCTCGATTCCGCCTCCTTCATCCCCGAATCTCTTTTAGGCGAGTCAGAATTGAACGTTTCCATCGAGCACGAAATACGTAACGGCGTCGCGGCTAGTTCAATGAATAGTTATTCGAAACGTGGGTAATCAAATTTATATGCAGACCAGTATGATTTTTGCGCGGGAGTATCGTTTAAATTCGATTTGGTCTTCAAGGTGTTCGTGTTATCGTTATTATAATAACAGAGAAGAAGTCCTTTGCAGAAGAGGTTCCCCAGTTTTCAGGCTAAAGTGGCGATGATGAAGGGGGTGTGGACGGGATCATTAGGAGCTTGTAGATTGTTACAGTGGCGCGGAGGCTTCTAGTTTTCCTTGTCCTTCGATTGAATTGCGTCGCGATAAGTCGTCGTTAACGAATGTTTAAATGAATAAGTAGTGCTTTATCAAGGGAGGACGGTGATCGTTAAGGGGGCCGTAAGAGTGTGGTTTTAATTGGAGATACTTTGACGAAGATTCCTTGTAGTTAAAACAACGAGGATTCTCGTGGGTCTGTTTCACCTCCAGTGATTGCCGAATGAAATTATTCTCCGGGCGAAGATTCGGAAAGTTTGAGGGAACCTCTGCTTTTCTGTTTTTCATCGCGTAAATGTAACTTTCGGGGACGTTCCACGGGAAATCTTTGTGAAATTGAATGGCCGCCAAGACCTGAGAGAGCCGTGTACGTGCTTTGCGTAGGGTAACGTGGAAAGTAGAGGTTACTGTACAGTTTGCAAAAAATACAAAACAAAACAGAGAAGAAAAAAGAAGAATGTCGATGGAAGGAACGAGGAATATCGCCTAACTTTTCCTATTCTCTTCCTGGCATAAAACGTGTTTAACGACCGTGAGGGTAAGGGGTCGTAAAAGGATCGTCAGGGAAATAGGAACCCTCCCAGCGAAATAGTTTATTAATAACTATCCCCGGGATACTATGCACTAGATTCTGCTTAAGAACGTGATCATTTGAAAAATGAAAACAACGATTCCTTTAATCATCGGCTGTTACCATAATTTATAATGCACAATGTTAATGCGCGGTGCAACTCAGAACAGAAGAATTTCCTTCTATACCTAAAGCGACTAAATTTAATCCTTCCCGTCCGATAAGATTAAAACGACCGTGCATTAGTAGACAGACAGACCAGAAATACCAATATCTGTCACGATATATAAGGCAGAAAATGATATTTGTGAACGGGTAGAACGGCACCGTACGTGACCATGCAAATATAATAGAATTATACGTCGGCTGTACGGAAAGCACTGGAATCATATATTTCCGGCATAGTAAACCGGCAACGTAACATATCCAATAGCAAGCAGGTTGCATCTGCAGACGCTGACACTTGAAATAAATGTACGCGAATCCGGCAAGTAGTATCCGCCCGTGTATGGTCGGACACAGGGTAAAATATCAGAGCTCTTCGAAATAGAATTTGCAACGACAATGACGAATTTCCTATTGAGAGAAGGAGAATCATTATAAATAGCTCGTGAAATATATCGCCAGGAAATTTGAAACAAAACAAGAAAATCAGATAAACAGCGTTGAAACATTTTGCACGAGGCTCTCGTATCATCGAGATAACTCGAACGATTAGAAACGACTGATATATAATATGGAACTGTACGTTTCTCTCGCGGTTACAAACAAAAGCTCGGGCATGGAAGTTCGCTCCAACTGGAGCAGAGGATAATATTGTTTGGTTCACAGGCCGGTGTCTGTCTCGAGGACAACTTCGCGATAATTTAATTAAAATAGTTGTCTATTCGATCGTCGGTCGAAGTGAACGGTGATATTTTTCTTCCTGTCCCCGCACAATGCCGATTTAGAGCGGGCTGCTGTAACGATAAATGCCGTTTAATTAATTAATCGAAGCATCGACGTATCGAATCGGGGCGGGCGCTAAGCGACAATTTATTAATTGGAACTCTCGAGACTTCGAAGAACGGCTTCGACAGGAATTCGATGATACGTTGTCATTGTCAGTCGGTGTTAGCCATTTCGAATAAATCACTCCGTGGCAGTGAAGTTTGTTTTTCTGTCATGGAACAGACATCTGTGGAACACCCTCGCGTCCAAATCTTCATTTCCCATCTCTCACGGTGACCAACGCAAGATTGCGAAGATAAAGCCTTGATCGTTACCCCGAGCCTGGTCATTTGTCCCTGAAACGAGCAAAAACACTACGACTTTTCGACCTTTGACCAGCCTTCGATCACGCGAAGCTTCGTCTACCCCGTCACGAAAGCTGTTACTAATGAGTTTCCTTTGAAAATATTACTACAATGGAAATCTAGTTCGGGCTTTGCGAAGCATATGCTACCTGTTAACCTTACCGAGTATGGCAATTGGATACTCACCGCCCGTATTACTATGGGGTTCTACGTAGTTACCTGTGATATCGTTACACTGGTTGCTTCATTAATTGAGGAAGACCAGAGAGCAAAGTGCACTGTTCTGAAACCATGCAAATAGATTTGCCGCGCGCAAATTCTCTGTATCTGTAAAATGATGTTAATTAAGCCGGGAGAGATAATAATTACATTGCAGTGGAAATAAATAGGCGAATAAAATAATAAATTAAGTAAAGGGATCCCTTAAAAAAAAATGTTTCAGACAAGAACAAAAATGATTCCAGGTAAAAACCTTATTCCAGAATTATTGTTCTTTCTCTGTTGTGTTTTGCAATTATTCCGAGACGCTCTATGTGAATTCTCCGGTTGGATCGAAGCGAGGCAATAGCAGTAAATGTCCAGGGGGAAGCTGTTCCTCGATATTTTGCTGGCGACGTGACTGTAAACGAGAAACAATCCGCGGAGAGCGTGCAGTAGAAACAAAAGAGGGAATCGAAACGCGTCAGATCGAGGACGTGCTTCTTACTTTGTGCTCCGACTCTTTACTTTTCCTTACGCCGCGCGCAGGCCGTTTCGAATTTAGGCCGTGTCCATTTTCCCCCTTTTTCATCTCCACCGTCGTTTGTCCACACTGGCCAAAAAGTATGCTCCGTTGTCAACTATATTCACCGACGTATCGACAAGCTGTTATGGTACCATCGTGCGCCGGGATTGAAACGCGAAAAGTGCGGCCGTCGGACTTTCAGGTCGGAAAGAAACGACCGTGGAACAATTTCGACAGGACCAGTCATTGCAACAGAAATGGAAGTGGTTCAGGAATGTACAGACCCTTTTAACCTGGTCTTGAGAATTAAGTATCGCTAGATATTTGTTTTTGTTGAGCAGAGTTTAATTCTTTATTGCAATAAATTCGTGCGCGTTCAAAAAACTAGTTTCAATATTATCTTATCTTTCGTTTACTTTTATTTTATGTCACCTTCCATGCTCCACTTATTTCTCACCAACTTTTTGTCCTGTTTTCTGACAAAAAAAATATAAACGGAGGAGCGATCGCCTTTTGAGTTGAGGAATATAATTCAGCCCCTTTGGAAAATCGTACGACAGTGTCTCTAGCAAATGTAGTTTTCTGATTGATACCGTGCATCAACGTAATTTCTACCCAAGATTAAGTTTTCCTCGGCGACTTGTGCACAATTCCCGGGCGTAGGAGTAATCTTCTGAAGTACGATAAATGGCCGACAGTTTCATCCTGACAACAGGGAAGAAACTACAAGAAGCTGATTCTTCCAGAACATCGCCGCGCCAAAGCAAGGGATATAGGGATACGTGTCCCCTTTTTGGTCCCATTCGCGTGTCGATATTTCCCTCAGCTGTATCTGCTGTATCTTTTATTTTATTACGTATCGTATCCATCTTGTAAAGCACAAGGGGGGGAACGATAAACGAAGCGTCGAAAATAATTGGTATACCAGACGATATCGATACATCAACTCGATACAAATGTTACTTATACACGTATAAAATATTTATCAGGGCTTTACGATCATGAACAGTTGGCAGAATTTTAATCGGCCCTGTTTCTCTCATCAACCTTCGAACAATGCGACACTGAATTATTATACATATTCTTTTGCATCGACTTGAATTATACCAATCGACAGCTTCTTCGAAGTTCTTCAACTTTAATTGATGTATATTCTTCTTGAACCGCATTTCGCATCGATTGTCATTGAACAAAATCTAATGAATATTACATTTCCTTTGATCTCTGTTCTCCAGCCGAGGCCTTCGAAGAATCTAGGGTCTTCCAAAACTTAGGAACCTTTGAGCTTTGAACTTCAACGGCTCGCTGTAATTGACTGGTGCTTGCATAACGAATTGTCCTTGAAGATCGTCTTGCCCGATGTACCCATCGGTAGGACAATTTCGTGACTTTGCAATTATAAAGCATTATCATGAACGAGACTTGATCGACGCGACGGCCTTTGAGTCTGTTCTGTTCCGACGCTTAATTCTCTTCTGCGTTTCGACAGGATGTTTCAATTGCCGACGAAGGTCCAGAATCGCATCTTTAAAATCGTCCGATCCTCCACGAAAATAATGCAACAAAACTCTCCCTTTGAATTGACAAGAACCAACGACCGCCTTTGAAGCTTTGCATTTCAGTTACTTTTTTTTGTAAGAAAAAGGATTTTCATAGCACTTGCGATATTAAAGGACAATAAATTAACTAATACACCCAAACGTGTGATAGTTTGCTACAGTTTGTTTCCGGAGGAAACATTTTATTTTCTAAACTTCTCTGCATCGTTCATCATCATTTATCTCCCTCAGTTCTTGTGAAATAAGAATGAGAAGGAGTGTTTGCTAATTCCTGTAAGAAGTTCTTGCAACATTTCCTCGCACTTTTTGTCCCTTCATCCCCCACACAGGTAGCACCTTCACCGTTGCCGCTTCATCTATCTTTACTTCTCAGGTGTCCACGTGACTCCACGTCCTCACGAGCCTATCCTCATATTTCATCGCTCAGCCGTCGCTCATGCGTTCGCGTTTCAGAACATTCTAAATCGATATCCGGATGGACGACGACACGAGCTTCATTTCCTCGATTTCGTTTTCCTCTTCGTTACGGAAGTTCAGCCTCACCGGATATCGTCGCCCGGTATTAAAGTGTCGGCGGCCGTAATCCTTAATGATCGTAGAATCCAGAGGCTGTTAATCCTTCTGGAGTTAATTCTGTCGTTGTACGCGGAACGAAAGCAACGCGTGGGCGCGTTCGTTGGTCCCTGGTTTAGAAGTACTTTGTCTGTGTGCACGTGTTTTTATATGTTCGTGATCATACCTTCCGCCTTTCTCGAGGCTTATTCCCTTGTGTCGGCGAGCACCCCAGGCGAGTCTAAATGAAAGGTAAAGAGCCGAGTTTCCGTATGTTCGTTACGAAACACTCGAAATTAAGGGCGGGGGCGGTTGTATTTTTAGCGTGGTCGAGGGGTAGGTTTAACTGTTGCCAGGTTGTCGGATAGATAGCAGGAGAATCTTCAGGTGTAATTGTATTGCGGGATTAAACAGATACGATACCGGGGTGGAATTAAAAAATCGAATTCTCCGGAAGCTTGTGCACAATAATTATTATGCGTGCGAGATATTGTGAAGCGACTAAGTAAAATTTCGGTTTTATTATGTTGTTTAATATCAATGCAATTTCACTAACAATCATTGATATAGCTTCGCGATTTCTTAAACATATTGTTAAAGTAAAACCATTTTTTAAAACGTGCCCGAGAAACGCAAAAACTGTTACAAAAAGATTGCGTCGATTTCTCCGCACAGCACTTTCCAGTTTAAGTCGCTACTTGTTGACGCATTGTTTGAGCGTGGCTAATTGTGCCGCGCTTTTCGAGAATTTCACGCGCTCACCGATCGCGATAAATACTGTCACGTCGAGAATTTTCCATCGCGCGACTCGGAGCGCTTAAAATTAACGACCCTGAGGGTGTGGAACGTTTGTCGTCGCGGCAGAGGCCGAGATTTCGCGGTATAATTCAAGCCAGAAGAATACGTTTTGTGGACGAGAAGGAAGCACGGTAATTGCAAGCGGGTTTTAAAGCTACCGCGGCGACGTGTGTTTAGAAAACGCAGTCAGACATTTTTCTGGACGAATGAAAATCATAGACACCACATTTGCGAAAGGTTTTACACTGAGTTATCTGAGCAAACAGGAAATTCTAGAAATGCCAAGTAACGTAACTTGGATACGTCTCACGAACAAATTCAATTATTATTAATATTATTATTATCAAATGACTACTAATATAAATATATAATTAATTACTAATAACTGTACTAATAATAACAAACCAATCAATCCGAAAAAAATACAAGAAGGAATATCTTCCTCTCCCATTCACCATCAACCAAAATCATTTGGTTAACAAGATAAATCACTGGGCTGACTATAATCATCACTTTCCACTGAAAGTTCGCTACCAAAGCGACGCGTCGCACACAACGTTCTACTCCCATATTCCACGGAACAACAGCGAACCGCAATTTCGTTTGCGCGCAATTCCGTTGTAACAAGGCAACGCGTGCCGGCCAAATAATTTTCGATCGACTGGCTGACTCGATAAATTAACCCGTTCTCGTGGTCATCAACTAGTTACATCGATTCCCTCGAATTTAACTTCTCCCCTTCTGTACATTCTGGTTACCATTCTCGATTTTCTTCTGTCCATGCTGGTTTACGTTTCCAGCGTTCGTCAGAGACATTGCAGACCAAGTACACGTGCCTCCCTTGCGCATTGTGCTATTGTACAATAAATCTGGTGTTGAATTCGACGCAACGAGAGAATTATGTATCTCATGGCGACGATCTCGTCGTTTCGCTTAATTCTTCAGCTGCAATTCGGGGTTGCTTATGGGCCGAACGAAATGGTCATCGGAAACCGTGTTTTCTTCATTGAAATGTTATTCGATGGACAGTCATTGTCATTAGCGTAGATACAGAGAGAATATTGATATTAATTTAATGCGGACATTGTTACAAATGATAATAATAGTATTATTTAGGCAACACGGAGAGTGGGACGGGAATAATCTTTAATAAATAATAGAGTATCATTTTTCTGTGTTATGCAGTTTGCAATAATAACAATGTTGGTAGTATTGTTTATCGAGAATAATATTCGCAGTTCCAGTTTCCTGGCAATTTTCGTGGCAAGGCTAATTCTTATTGAACAACTTTTAACGAATGTCGTGTAATATTTTTCTCGTAATATTAATCGATATGGTTGTTGAAATAAATATTTGGAGCACAGTATAACTTTTGGAGGGTTAAGATTTTTATAATTGAAAAAACAATGTTGGGAAAGGTTCTGAATTTTATACACCAGTTTCTGTTATTAACTGAACAATATTCCTAACTACCTGCCTTATCTATTGGCTTGTCGTTCGATTAATTTACATTTTTGTTACTCTCAGAAAATGCTCGAAACGGTATCGCTCATTTGCGTCAATCACGGTCGCTTTTTATCTACCACATAAGTGTCGTTTTACTATTCACCTCAGGTTATCGAATAATGAATACCGTACCACGCTCACGGTTCAACCTTTGAGAAATTTTATTGTTCATCCTGAGTATCATTTTACGTAGGTCCCTGTCATTCGTCCCTTCAAATGAACGCGGAAGAAGACCGTAACCTCGACCAATATCGACGGGGTGTCTGAATCCTCTCACAATATTCCTTCCCCCTCTCCATTTTTTTTATCAGTCAGTCTTGTCAAGCCGAATTGATGTCTTCTTGCCGTGCCTATTTCCGCCTTAAGCTTCGCTTCAAATATTGTACGCCTTCCATCATTAATATTTCTTCATATCGCACAAATAAGAGAAGGTAGTAGAACAACGTCGAAGACTAATATTGTTCAACATGGAAGAGAACGGTCCTCGTCGATATTTTTGGTGCGTAAAAGGTGACGCAGGAAGTAGAATAAGTTTGTGGAATCCTTATATAAGACTTCGTCTAAGACATCCTCTATTCGGCGACGCAGTTTCGTTGGCCATTGCGACGTAAAAGCAGCCACGCAGTTAAGCGCCCCTTGGACGATTGAAGGAGACAGAAGCCCCCGTTATTAACGGATCTTTTCACCCGAAATTTATTTCACGTCGCCCCTATTCCTTACTACAGATCGCATACAGAAATGCCAGTCTGAAATATATAAAAATATAAAGAACAACAACAAACAAGCAAAAGGGAACCGCTACGCAAAGAAGTTACGCGAAAGAAAGTAATAATAAACATGAGTAAAATAAGTCCGCGCATTGTCAGTCAACGGGGCACTGGATTTTTCGCAAGGGGAAACAAAATATATTGCAGGGTAGGGGAGACATTTAGCGAGTAAAGGAAGGGTGCGTAGTGGTTCAATCGAAGGGAACCAGCGCTTCTGACAATTGGAAAAGGAATTCGGCGAGAAAAAACGGGGTAGTAAAATAAATCATTATGTAGCCAAACAAGGGGAATTGAATAACAGGTGAGTAGGCTGGCTGAATGGGACAATATGTAACCTAACAAGTGAATTATCCCCGCGCAGGGTCAGACGGACAGCGGGACCATTTTCCAAATTGTTATTACTATCTGTTCAAGTAACTTCTATTTAACACTCGCCTTCAATAACGACTCCATAATGAATTTCCTATTTTCTAAAATAACTTCTAGAATTGAATAATAAGAACCGAGAAATAATACAGTAGATATTATAAGAATACTTCGGGCAAGTCGTTCTTTCTTCACTGCCAGCCGATTTACCAGTTACTACGGAAACGGCGGGTCCTTTCGTTAAATTTCTCGCGACGAATAAAGAATTCTCTGTAAAAACGACACGCCGGAAGAGCAGAACAAAAGACCGACAGATACGGAGGGTGGATAAAGCGTGCGTGAAACTAAAGGTGCGCGGCGCAGCTAACCGTGGATTAACTTTTCTCGACGATGAGAAAGCTTTGACATACATTTAACTTTCATAGGATTCGCCGCGCTTCCGTCGCGCATTGAGCAAGCATAGAGATTGGCAAATTTCCGCGCGCGTGTTGGTAAACCTTACCTGGTGAAACTTTGCGCGGACCGAAGAAAAGAGCGTCGCAACACTCTGAGAGTCTCGTTTCAGCTCTCAGGCTTCCGCTATCATTTCTATTCAAGTATTTACACATTGTAGGGAAGTTCGATTAAAATTTGTCGAATGTAACCCTTCTTCCCTTTCCACTTTTAAACACGAATTTTTAGTTTCAACAAAGCCTTATGGAAATATGTTTCGAATCGATTTAGAATGCGTCCTATCCCTCATGCGAATTCAGTATCATTCTTTCTATCCCAAAGGTATAATGTTATAACATGTTAAACTCACGACACGTGGAGTATCGTTTTCCCAGGATAAACGTTCCACCAACGATATATCAAACTCGTGGTCACAGCAGATCTATTGTATCCACGACAGCTTTTCTCCCGGATAGAGCTTTCAACTTGCACACTCCCCTTTTCTTTGTGGATCGCATTCCAGTTCCCATGGACTCCGAGACGAATCCCGCCCTCGATCTTTATCCATTTACGCGTCACAGAAGGTCGCAGCTGGAAGCTCAAGTGGATAAGATCTCCCCCTGTTGTCCACGAATCGCGCAGTTGTCCAAATTGCCACTCAACGTGACGCGAAACGGCACACGAATGTAGATTTAATAACTGAAGTACCGTCACGGCGTGAATAATCATTAACGATAACGTCCATTCAGAATCTAAATTATTGCGAGCATCACGATGCTCAAGATTGCAAGTTTGCGCCGGCAGAATTGCGTGAACCGTTTTGTACGATTATTTTTACATATTTGAGCAGAGGGCTGGTTTTATCCGGATCAAAGGAAATATCGTGCTCGAAAGGTGCTCTCTGAAAACGCGAAACAATTCAGCAAAAAGCGGGAAACTCCCCAATATATTCAGAGCATAATGTATGCAATGTACAGGGAGAGGCATTAGAATTTAATGGACCTTAAAAAACTTCAAACCATTTGTATCTCCACTGTCGCGGAGGGAATATGAAAGCTACCGTCGAAATTGTTCACAAAAATCCAGCCGCCCTTATCCCTCCATTATTTTCTTCTAAATTATACCAAGTACAGATCAAATATAATACCGAGTACTTACAGCAACGAAAGAAAAGAAAAGAAAGAAAAAGTGAAAAAGAACAACGAAACAGGTAAAGTATCGAAAGACTATTCCTGTTTCCCTGCCAGACGGAATTAGTCTTTTTTTCGTGCTCGAAATATCGTAGCGGGACAAACAAGTATTCGCCAGAGGGAAAAAGTTTCGCCGGGAATGGTCGGGGATTAGCATTTTCGAGAAACATTCAACCAAACTGCTGGACGGGACGAGCTGAAATTCCGCGAGTATACGGTGAACGACACGCCGCGTCGGCAAGTTTTAATGACGTTCCACCCCCTTTTTGCTTCACCCCCTTACGAGGCTTTTGTCAGTAGTATGGTCGTGCTTTGTGGGTTCGCACAGCCAACTCCAGCGGGATAACGCGCAAAGGAATTTGGATTCACGGCTGGTTCGAGTAATTAACGCATTCGTTGCGCCGCACGTTGCCGTGTGTCGTTGTGTTTGGCACGCCTTTGGTATGGCCGTACTGTCTGTCAATCGACTAGTCGAACTGTCCCCGTTTATCCGGCATTCGTATTCGTGAATGGACAGGATAGATCGAGCTGTTTGTTGAGCGTGTTTGTTTGTTGGTAGACGCGACAGTGTGTTGTCTCGCGGTTCGGCTACCTGCGTAGATGATTCAGGAGTTGCGTTATACTTCTGATTAGATTCTTCAGGGGAATCATTCTTGAAGAATAATTTAAGAAGATTTTTATGAACAAGATATATAGTCAATTAGTCAGACAAATATTCGAGCTTTAATTTGAATAATAGAACAGCATTGAAATTTCGATATAAATTTTCAATTAAAGCTTGAAATTAAGATTGCCTTTTATATCTTCGCTCCGAATGATTGAAACGCGTTACTCCAGGCTGAATTAATTATTCGTATTTTATACTACAAAGATATATTCGGGTCGTTTTACAATAATTTGCACAGTTTCATAATTGAATACAAAGAAGTCTCCAGAATGCCGAAAACTCTGTCGCTTTCGAGTAATTCAATTATCGCGGTATTTTTCCTTATCCAGTCTATTGTCCCGGCCACAACGCAGCCGTGATTCGTCTAAGGGCGACAGAATCGACAGAGAACAGTGCTCTCCCACTGGTTAACCCCAGCACATGAGCGTATTTACCCTTCTGACATTTATTCCTTCAAGTAATGGGAAAGCGTTGCCGCGAGCCCGTCTCGGTGATCGGGTGTGGCGCAATAACGGTAGACAGCCGTAAGAAATTCAATTACGCGAGCGGTCGTGGAAAAGCACGGCGAACACTGTGCTCGCCCCCGGCTGTGTGTTTTGCCGACTGTTTGCCAAGGAAACGTAGCGGCGTTGACCGAGCAATTACCGCGTGGACTCGCGATCACCGATGGAAGAATTCCCCCGGTTGATATATACTCCGGGGCATTTTCGATTTCAGTGTCGATCGTTGTCTAAGCTTCGACCAACGTATCTACAATGTACATTATTCTTTTTTTTAACAACAAGACTGGACGTTATTTCAGCGATGCCGCAATCGACAAATTCATATTCGAATAAAGCTCAACGAAGCTCGGTAGATCGAAATGATAAATAATGTTGGGAAAATATTTTTTAAGGGGCGCCAGGAAAATCACCAATCACCCAAATCACGAAACAGGTATCGGGCACGTATCGCGACACGTTTTATTAGCGGGGTTTATTAGGTTACCAGATTCATGTCGTAGTAGGCGGATACATGACTCGAGGAGGCTGCAGGAGGAAATGCTGAACGAGGGAGGGGGAGAGAATACGCGAGATGGGCGGAGGGGTTGTTAGAGGGCGAGAAAAGGGAGAAACGGAAGGTAGAAGGGTACGGTGCAGGTGAATCCGGGTCACGCCGGGCCAGGAAGCAGTGACACCAAACCCAACCAGGCCACCCTTCGCGAACTGGGTCACTTTTCACCCTTATTCCCTTCCTTCGCCTGCGATTCACAGTTTCCGATCGCATCAACTCGCCGGAGCAAACGTTTCACCCGTTCTCGCCATTTTTGTCCGCGAGCGATATCCTTTCGCGGCTTCGGGAAGAGAATTTTTCAATCGCGACGATTTTAGCGCAATTATGAGAGAATTTGTCCGTAATTGAACAATGGATGCTTGTGGGAAAAATATTTATTCGATTAACTGGATCGAGTATGCACTCAAAGTCTAAGAACAACCTTTCCAATAATATTGGGGCAGAATTTCTTTCTATTGGAATGGGGCAGAAATTTCTTTGGCTGTTAGAATTTTGTAACATGTACTTTAAATATATTTCTTTGTGCGAGTGTAGGGGTTTTCATTAATGAAACGCAGAAATTCATTATCGACGATTTAGTCAAACTATTGGTAGATACTGTAATTTTGTGTTATTAAATTTTAGCTCAGAAGTTGTATTTAGCTGTAGAGTGTAATAATGGCAATGAATACTTTCCTTCGTGACCACGCGTTCACATGTACTAGTTAGGGAAATTCGATCCCACGTGTAGTTTATGTGACGGCGTTACTTGTAGTGTATGTATAGTATAGAAAGGGATGGCTGGGTGGTTTTGTAAGCTTCGATACACCGAACGAATGCATCGAAACAAGCACGTGCGATTTCTGTTGCGGTGGCTATTTTATTATTCCACGGTGGAATTACGAAGGTGTCGATTTCCATCGGTTTCAATGAAAATTCACAGGGCCCGTGCTCTCCATGCAAATTAAGTTTATGACGTAAAATCGGGTCGTTACTGTAATTAAACGTTTTTCTACCCTGCCCCCGTTGTGCGAACGTAACCCATTCCTTTACGTCCATTTATTTTTTCCCTCGGAAATCTGGAGTAATTATGGAACGGGTAGTTTGTCTGCTGCTACCTGTTACGAATAATTTTGTAAGGGAAACCGAATAAATGATAAAATTTCATGCCCGTGCCAAGCTTCGAATTTTAATTCCACACAAATATTTCTTCCTTGTATTTACTTGGTGTACCCCAAGTATTACAAAAATCCGCGGTATCGCGTGGGAATTGCACTTACAATAATTTTTAAAGGGCTCATAAATAAATCATCACAGAAAAATAACTCAAGGCTCTGTAAATAGTGTTTAAGAAGTAAGAAGCGTTTTAGTTTGCAAAACCAGAGGACCACTTTACCATGCATTAAAAGGTATTTATTAAACAGAGGGGGACAGAAATTTCACAAATGTATTCCACTGGCCTGAATAACGTGAAAATGTTTGATTAATACAGATCACAGCATTAATTCCGCATTGAATGCGTGCTGAATACAATTCCCCTGGCATCGTGCAATATTTTCGTTACAATAAACTCACTGTGCGGTATTAAAAAGCAATACGAATTAATCATCTGCTCGACACTCAGCCGGCAACCAATTTCCTCTTAATAATCTCACGAAATCATTTTTAATATCTCTCGCAAAAAGGCAGCCCCTGAAGATTCCAAAATAACAGAAGAGAATTTTAAGGGCCCTTCCTAATCTAATTCAGGTTTATTAATTCGAGTCGCCGGTCTGTCAGCAAATTATCGACGATTCAATCAATAATCAGCATCTGTAAATCCTGCATCGCGGAGTACTCAGGCTCGCTATAATTAATCCAGCCGTGCGCCGCGGGATTTGCCGACGAAAATCCTTAGAGCGCGGGCAGGATTTTCCAGAAATTAATCTTGATCTCCTGACAAAGTCGCTTCGCCGTTTCTGCTCTCTGGAACGCGTCCGTCTTTCGGTTACAATTGATTCTTCCTTGCGACACCCGGCGTTTCTTTAATCCCTTACGGCGTGTCGCTGGCAGGCGCAATTTTCGTTGATAAAATAATGAAGAAATGAAATTGAGGTCCCCGTGATATGTCAAGTTTTAATATTGTACCAGCGACCACGATTATTGACCACGAATATAAATGTAAATTTGAATATAAATACGAATGTGAATCTGAATACGAATATGAATATAAATATAAATGGTTTTGGAAACGGACGGTTCGCATGGTTTCAGGGATCATTGGAATTAATCAGATGAAGGGGGATATTGTATCAGGCTTGGAAAAGAGTGGCCCCGGGCTTTTCCCGTTAAAATCCACTTAATTCGAGTTTTATTGCAAGGACGGCTGGGTAATCGAGATGCATATCGCTGTACCCATAAACCGTAATACCACGACGAGCTGTAATAACTTTTTATTCTCCCCGCACCAGCACCAATATTGCTTCTCAGCAGCCGGACGGGAAATTGAATGCATCGCACTTGTGTTCCAACGGTGCTTGCGTAATTCTAACGACATTGTTCAATTATTAATACACGTTGACTGCCACGCGAGTTTTATTGCACGCTCTGCCATTAGGACCGTGATTGAATTCTCCAAAGGAAAAGAATATAAAGGACTAGCGTATCTCGTTGGAAAATGTCGCGAGAGAAACGATACAATTTTCTTGAAATAAAAAGCTCAAGATTCTTTAAACATAATTTAAATCGATTTGCAATAGTTCTTAAGAATATCCATTGTTCGTTCCTCTCACGGTTCCCAAAAAAATATTCTGCCCACACACGGACGTATTAACGGCCGATTCCTGACCGAGAACGATCGATCAGAAGTCTGCATAGCCTAATAAAAACACTTCGATCCCGGCGCTGATCCGGCCGACCTAATTTTTCGAACGCCGATCGTGGTTTACCAATTACACGTGATCCAGCCGTTTGTGTATCGCGATGTAGGGAGGCGGTGCATTATTCCTCCAGCCGGAAACCCGATCCATAATGAAAAGCAGGTAACAAAGCGTGGGAAACGCGGATGCAACGGCACGAACCGATGCCCCACTTTTACACGCGGATTTCCATATACTAATAACGAGCCTGCTAGAGCATGCATAACGCGGCGACGTCCGTGGCTGGATGATTTTCGAGGGAAGGCACGACGGCGATGAAGGGAATTATGATACGGAGCTAAGCTTCAGTCTTGCTTGTAATATTCGATATGGAAGTCTCAGGTTTTGGATCTCATCGCGTGGTATTCACTGTAGTTCAACAATCGGTGTCGTAGTGATAACAATAATAATAACAACGATAATAGTAATAGTAATATCATGAAGATACGGCTGACATGCAAGTAGTGGAAATACTATTTCGATATGTAGAAAGTACATAAGAAAATTAAAATCTACAAGATATAAGAAAAGTAAAGAAAAAGGGAACAGAAATAAATTAAAACTTCAATTATACATATTACAACAGAGAAAATAATAAATGAAGGCAAAGGATCGGAGTAGTTTGGAAATATCGAGATTAATTAAGAAGCATAGAAGAAGAATATTTATAATTTGGATAAGTGATATAAATGTATCAAAGATGATTTTGTTAATATCATTATTCTTATAAAAGTGTGGGCCTCGTAACTTTGTCTGGAAAAGTGATCGACTTGATGAAAATGAGTAACGTTCCCGTCCTTTATGGAGGGTGATGTATGACGATTAATGGGGGGATTTTTTTCTGCTCCACGGTACAAATGAAAAATCAGGGAGATTAATTGGCGCCGGGTAACCTGACAAGGAAAAAGTGACTGGAATTTAAACGATCCAAATTTCTACGCGTGTAAGGGCGAAGTTGCAAGAGTTTGCTGTCTACATTCTACGTTGACCCAGAATTATTAGCCCGACCATGCATAGTTAGGTTCTTCAGTCCCACTTGCCCCTGGGCCCGTTTGATTTACCTAATCAACCATTGCTGGATTCCACTCGTCCGATTCAACGCTGGTCAATTATACTCGCGTGGCTACACGAATATGTATTGGTATTGTGACATAAATAGGGTACGTTCAACATATGTTTATGCTTGCGAACGAACTTATCTAGAACCCAATATATCGCCTCGATGTACACCGCGGGGCCAAAAGTTCTTCACTTAAAACTGAACGGAAATTTCTGTGACTTACCAATAATTTCGAGTGGAACATTTAAAAGCATTTCCAACGTAGAACATATGGCGCAAGGTTCATTACCATCAGTCTGTAAAGGGTAGAAAAAGAAGGCTAACAGTTACAAAGTTAGAGCACGAGTCTGTCGATTGGCCCGGACGATAACGAACACGCCCGGGGCATTTCCTAATTAAATGCCCCCGTTAATTAGCCGCGTAATTACCCCAAGTTTCGATGCTTCCAGTGTGTCGAGTCACCGGAAGCGACACCGTGTTTCTTCGCTGCCGGAGCGAAAGAAGCTGCGAAAGGACGATTTATCCCATTAATAAATTGTCATCCACGACCCTGCCAGCTCCGTTGTCAGCCACGTTCGTCCGATTATTTCGCGGGAACGTCAGCAGCAGAACTTCTCCATTAACCCCGAATGACTAATTAATCCTTTGCACGTAACAGCTTCCACGAGATACGGTATGGAACGAGCACGATACTCTCGCGCCGGTGCTTAAATATGATATTTATGGTACATCTCTGTTTGAACAGCTACTGTTACCTTGGCAATGCGTCTATTCCTATTATCAATATCCGATTAATAGGTCATCAAAGTATGTAACGCGAAGTCTGCTGGAGACGCGTAAAGCTCGAGCATTAGTTTAAACTGAAAGTGTCTTTGAAATGATATTTCTTGGATCACCATTCAATGACCAAGAAGTTTGACGATTTTTCCAGTGCAACTATCACTCGCGTTGCCTAATATCGTTCCACCATATCTCTGGAAGAGGAAACGCCTGTAGCGAAGGGAAGCGATCAACCATCGAACCCGAGGAACCCTCGAAACTTTTTCACGAGACAAAAAATTCTCCGTATGGTCCGAAAAAAGGTCGGAAAAAGACCGAAGATGATTCTCTGACGAAGCAGTTCGTCAAGTGAGCTTAATCTTGCGCGCAAACAGCGTCCACGTGCTTAGGATGAATTTTCACGTGAGCGCAGGCAAACGGAAGCGATGGAAACTGTTGACGGATCGCCGGTACTTGGTCAAAGTCGGCGGGATGACGGAACGGGCGGCGGAACGAAGGCGACCGGAAGTTACTCGGAGTACGGAATGAATAATAACGGACGTTATACCGCCTGCAGTTTGTCGTCGAAACTAACCAAGGTCTCCTGGAGCTCATTTCACAGCCCGCGGTGTAATTTAATTTTCGTGCGGCGATTTCTCCTTGCCTCCCGAATGTGTCTCTACGACCGTGGCGGAAGCATCCAGGAAGTGCAGGGAACTTCGGCCGCGATATTATACGCCGTGGCAAATGAATTCCACGGCCCTATCCAAGGGACAATTTCGCTTGGAGGGTGAAATTAAATTTCGAGACGTATTATCGTGGTATAATGACGGCTAACATTTTGAATTGCGTAAAGTTTCAGTGTTACGGTGCTAATAATAACAGCAACAGTGTTAACAATATTACTACTACTACTGCTACTACTAATAATAATGATAATAATCGTGTTTATAAAACTCGTGGACGAAATATTTAATACTTTATCGATAAGAAACATTCTGCGTTATATAATCTTCATCAACGACAAAGAAATTAATAAGGGACAAAGAATTTTTTTCACTCCACCCCGATACAGAACAGCCCCACATTGTAATCGGACAAAATTTCATACTAAACTTCCCCTGTATAGAATTAATTATACCCGTGGCATTATGCAGTAGGTAGTTCATGCGTGATCACCATGACGTAACAAATTTTCCAGCGCTTCCGTGCCGCGAAGCACGGCTACGAATGGACAACGCGAAATAATTACTGTCAGTCTGCGGAGTTACACCGCGGAAAGTTAAATTTCCAACAGTTGCCTGGCGCATAAACGAGTTGATCGACTTACTCGACGACGTGGTGCACCTTTAAAGGAAACCTTTGAAGGCACAAGGAAACGCCGCGACGGACCTCCAAAAGCTCGTTGAACGTTGTCGACGGTAAATAGCACGAGGGAAAGGGGCATCGAAGTAGCCACGGATTAGTTTGGAATTCAGTTTCCCCGTTGGAAATAGGCTAGGAAACGAGGGTTCGAGGGGCCGGGGCCGAGTATCTGGCGCAACTCCCGTCTAATCTCCAGGGATAGAGGGGAAGAAGAAAGAGGAATCTGATAAAGGAAGCGGAAGAAGCGGTGTATCCCTTACGAATCGACGACGATACGAAAATTGGATTGCGCCACCGGCGAAGGATGTGCTCGATGTCGTGGTAACCGAAACGTTTTCTCCTGAACCAGAAACTCGCCGGGCTCGTGCTCCATATTATATTACTATAGATACCATAGAGATGGAATAGCGAGGAGGGGGGGCTCGGAGTAAATAAAATTTTCTCGTGGAATAGAAGAAAGGACGTCACTATTTTCCAGCTTTTTCAGAACGCTCAAAGAGCGTCTGACGTGTCGTTCCCGACGAACCGAGGCCCGTCTCACGTTCGATTTCAGGCGGCGCTGAATGACAAAGGGCGGCTCGCGGCGCGGAATTTCTGGCTGACTCGTTTAATCGCGTCGCGACCGTAGGAACGTTTCGACGGATAGCATAAAGCCACGAAGAAACCGGGATAACGCTTCGTCGCGACGCCGAATCCCCGTTCAAAGACAAATTAAGGGGAAGGGGTGAAGAGGTGGGAGCCCCTGGGCGTTTAAAGGGAAGAGGGGTAAAAAAAGGATCGAGGGCATTGTTCCGGCGTCGCAGCGCGGACAAAACGTTGGAAGAACGAAAGAAAGGGACTGCTTTTTCGGACTGCGGTGAATCACGCCTTTAAATCTCGCTGGATCAAAGCTTTGACTCTCGAACGACATCATCGAGCCACCACGGGAAAAAAGGCTTTCACGGTGAATCGAATAATTAACCGAACGAGGCAGACGGTCTCGGCCATCCCTACGCTTGGGCGATTATCGATTCATTACTTCGTCTGCAACGCTAGCCCTTCTGGGGGTCCGTCGGGAACTTGCGAACGATCGTCGGCTGGCACGTCGAATAGGATTGGCGATTTGCGACGGGGGTGTAGCTGTTTCTCGAAAGTTGACGAGGGGGATTGTATGGTCGCGATGGAATTTGCAAATTCAACTGGGATTGTGAACATTGGTGTCTCTATTACATCGAGGATTATTCCAGTAATTTAGTGGTGCATAGAATTGTAAATTACAGGGAAGTTTAACAGGTATTATTTGTACGCAATTAGTATTTTGATTTGCAGTTACGTCAGTGGTTCAAGTTAAATTCCTGCACGTTACTGAACGTTTCATTTTAATTTGCGTTTTCACGGAATTGCAAATTCGATTACACAACTATGCGGACTATATTAAATAAATAACCTATGCGGATATTGAAAAATATTGGAGAAAAAAAAGTTGAATAGCTTCGAACGGTACCTACATACGTGCTCTGATATTACTATGTTTCTTCTAAATTGAATTTTTATGCGTAACATTTTTCGGCGTTATCAATAGTTTCGAAAACAAAGTTTTCCATTCGTTTACATCTTTAATGGATATATTTAATAACTTCGATTGCCTACAACAGAGTTGTACATCGATCCAGAAATTCGCTCAAACGCGTTTACAGGCTACGGAATAGCGAACACCTGGCGACACGGGCAAACATAGCGCAGTGATTCCAATTAGGGGTGATTATGGTATCGTTATTAATGGCTCCCGGTTTGTCGGTTGGATAACGCGATTCCGCGAAACGAGTCGTGTTATTCTGCTAGATTATTGGACGGCATTGCTGGTCAAGAGTGTGAATTTCAGGCATTCGTTGAATCGCACCGTTTCAGAGGAAATGCCGTTTAGTTTGACGCTGATAACTGTGCTACCGATTCACACACACTTGGAGTTAATGAAATTTCTCAATAATCCTTTCATAGAGGAGCCCTAATGGTTTGAAGGTGCTGTTTGCAGTAATGCACACATATCGAATATCGCTCCGGCAAATAAACTGAATTTCCAGGATTAAATTATTAGCACCGGTAAATTATGCGGAAATATTACTAATAATCATCTGCGTGTGAAATCAGCGGCGGTTATTCGAGGATCGGGTTAGGATGAATGAGCAAGAACTGTATATTTTATTACATAATGTAAATACATATTCTATTGCCATGATTTCCCTCCTTTTGTTTCATTTCCCGAATAATTTTCTATTCACGCATGACTTCTTTTTTTGTTGCAGAATGCCTAACGAAAACGCGCCACTCTGCGGTTGCGAAGTGGTGGTCGATCTGCCGAAATCTCGAAACGCCGCCCTGTCCTCGGGGAAGCTGACGATCAGGATACCGAAGTCGAAGGGTGGAAAATCAGACGGGCGATCTGCCAAAAAACAGCAAGACGACGCCCGCGGAAAGAGCAGAAGTTCTGAAACAGGAAGCAGTAGCTCTGTGGCGGAACAAGCCAGACCTGTTACGAAAAGTAGCAAACACGAAAAGCGATTGAACCATTCGAGGAGAACCCGAAGCGCAGACAGAGCGGAGTCGCACTACACGTATATAGGTTGGTGTTTGGCAACATTTAATTTTCGGTACGAAACATGGGAGGCAATATCGACGTTTCCAGAATCGTAAACTATAAGCGTGCTCAACAACGTTTCTTCTTTTTAGAATTAATATTCAAAGTGATGTTCGTTAATATTCGTTATCTCTCGAGATGCCATATTTGTCCCAACTTGAATTAACATTTGTAGCCCTTGCATTTCAATATCTCTAAACTTTGTAACACTTGAAAAATTGTCTCCTGCTTTGCCACGCAGATTCTGGCTCGAGCATATTGAGCGGCGGTATTCGAGAGAACACTATACCGGAGGTGCTGTACGCCACTATTCCAGACATGCCGAATGCGAGTGCCAACGAAACCGGAAATAGTCAATTAAACGCGCAAAGTAGATCGCAACCCGTTTACGCTATTCCTTCAATGGTATCGCCGCCACCCACCTACGATGTTGCGATCTCGAAAAGGTGGCAGGTAAGTGATGAATAACGCTTGGGTATTTAAAATAATTAAGATATACGGACAGATTTACTATCAAAATTGTTAAGAAATCTTTACAACAATGTCCTGATAAGTAAATACAAAATAGGAAACAGTCGTTGTTAATCAAATTCCAGGAGCAAAGTTATTATTTAACAAGCTTACTCATGGACCCATTGTTTTCGTCCGCAACATTTTACGTCACTCCGAATTTCCTGCAATTTCCCGCTGGTTTTGTGCAAAATTGTATACAACACACTCATCGACAACGCACATTACAAACACGTATCGCTCGTATTCGAATTATAGAAAAAGAAATACAACAGAGGTAATTCATTGGGAATGGCTTTCATCTCGAAATGACCAATAAACGAATGTATCTTGCTATTATTTGCAATACATCGTACGCCATCCACCGTTCAAACGCAACCAAAAGGATTTAACTACTGAGTAGTAATGGCCTGTCCTATTCAGACGTCAGATAGAATCGCAATCCCAGCAGAGACCGCAGTAGCAAAGGTTGTTCGTGGTCGGACTTGTTAGACCGTGGCTCACAATCGACCTGCGCATCCATGGATCACCTGTAAACGGGCTGACGTTCCACTAATTACATGCTTAAGCTATTAATTGGTCACATAACAACAGTACCTGGAAAGGACACTTCGATTTCCAAAGTTGAACGAAACTTTTGTCGTGTAATGGTCGAATTATCGGGAATCAAGAATCCATTTCAGTTTTTTTCGTGCACTTTCGTAAAACAAAGTCGAGTGTACGAAATAAAAACAATCAGCTGACCTGCGTATTACATTGATAAAATCGATGCTCCGGCTATTTCGAAGCTGCTCTAATTCCAGACTGATCGCACGTGTACCCTTATTCTTTTTTTTGTTGCATTAGCAGCAACTCGACGATTCGTTGGCTATTTTCGACGATCTTTCCGTTGTAATGAGAAAGCTTAGGATATAGAAAGAAGTTGCTAGAATGATCCAGAACAATCACGTTTTATCGTCGCGGTACAGAGGACAGATAGGAAAGCGCATTTTGGAAAGGAACAGGACAGGCCGAGCTTTTAATCCAGTGCAAGAGTATATCCTAACCACTGATGTGTACATAATCCAGTGACAGCAAAATTAATGCTTGAATATTCAAAACCAGTCCAATCCACTCTGCTAACTCGAATCTTGTTTGCTGAATATTCGATTATTCGAATAATCAAGCCCCTTCGCGAAGGGAGCGAACGAAGCTGAATTGAGCTTCGACAAAAGCGTGGCGCGTGGAGGAGGGCGGCGAAATTCTAGCGGGATTCTCAATTATGCATATTCTCGACTATCGCGGACGAAAAAAGAGGGGATCGCCAGAAAGAACATCGGGCGATTCCTTCTGCTTGAACCGCGGCTCGTTCGGTTTCTGGTCAGTCGTTTCGTTTCGTGCAGCGCCGCGGCGCCAGACGGCACATAAATTTTCGTGCCACGTCGAGAAATGCCATCCCCCCTGCGAAAAACGCAACTGCCCCCGTCGGTGACCCACTTGAAAGTCCCGGCAGCGACGCCGCGACTGTTCGAGTTCGTCGACGAGTTTCCGCTACTCTTGCTTCATCGGCTGTCATAGTCGACAGTCGATTTGATTCCCATAGTTCGTTTCTCTTGCGCGTTCGACAGCTTCTGAATTAAGTCGCCGCGACAGTTCGAGGAAACTCGGCGATAAGTGGGCAAAAGTATGCGAAGCAGGAGAAGTCCCGATGATTTTGCAACGCTCAATGCACACGATTGCCGACATAAAACGAAGTTCTAATAGCTTTCAATAAATATAGCACGCAACGTCCTCTAACTTATTTTACGGCCACTGCATAGCACAATACTTCCAGGCGATCTGTGCTCATCGACGAGTCAATTTAAATGCGAGGAAATTTGATTTCATGTCGAACTATTATTTCCCGCTATCTATAACACGCAAGGATAAAATAGCGGGTGTGAATCTGGTCATAGCAAATCACAGAAAAAAGGAAAAAATAGTAGCCACCGTGTGACTTCGATTGAGATGAAATAAATAATCATAACTTAATGAATAATGCATTCGCGGAGAATCGTAAATAAAAGTAATCCATCGACCTCTGGTGTTCCAGTCCGGCTTGCCACCCACCTACGAGGAATACCTGTGTCACAAATACGCCATGATATCTCGATCCCATACACCGCCACCGCCCTGGACACACTCGGCGACAGCGACGCTCGTGGTTCAGCACGTTCAAACGCGCCGCGAATTTCTGGCCAGTCAACCGGAGCTCAGAGAATATCTGGCGCAATTATCTCTTTCTCAAAACAACGAGAGATCCAATGGCCAAAACTATCATCATCAGCCGGCCGTTCTGAGGGACAGTAGCTACCTCTCGAACCAGCAAGCCTCGAGGGAGCTAGTAAGAACGCAGCAACGTGCCAGGGCAATGGCTCCCAGGTGAGTTTCCTTAGATAGGGGAGAAAAGAAACAAGGTGTCGGGAGAGAAGTCACGAAATAATTCATTCGAGTATTATGGTCGACCACGCGTCGACGACACTATTGGGAATTCTATGGGACAAATTTGATTCGAATACTAATCGTCGAAAGATCGGTATGTGTGTCTGTTTTTGTTAAGTGAACCTGTTTTACGAGCCTGTTCATATTTCGCGAGATTTTTCAGCCCCTGATGATTGTTTTCGAATGAATCCTTTCGTGATTATCCGGCGGAAATTTAGAGGAGTTTGAAAATTGAGCAACTAGGGAGCAGTTTAATCTCGAGTTAATCTCGCCGCGCAGGGCACAAGTTTATAATGCCGTCCCCCCCCCCACCCGAGATTCTCGTTTCAAAGTTATTCAATTATCTTCGACGAGTGAGGCTTTAAAAGAGATCGATAATACTTCCGATTCATTTTTTCTCTATTTAATCGTAGCCCCGGGCCAATCGATTAACTGTAATCTTACATTGTTTCCCATTATTCGTCGTAGGAAAATTTTATTATTCGTCCCCTGGATTAAAATAGATGTCTGTGCATTAGAAAATTGAATGAGAGCAAGAATTTCGTAACAAAATTTTACTGTGTATCCGTCGTGTGTACAGAGCACACAGAATTCTCTCACCATACTAATCAGCCGCACAATTTCAGATCGCAAAGCGAAAGCCGTGTGCAGCAGCAGAGAATCGCGAAAATGTACGAGGATGGCGCTTTTTGTATGGAGACAACTGCTCTTCAATCAGCGTTCCAGAACGGGCTGGATTTATGCAGCTTGATGTAAACCGGTCGGAAGTCGAGAAGAAAGAGAAAAATCGAGTAAAATAAAAACGTGACGGACGCGAGGATTCCGAAAGTCCGCGGACGTCGTATTCGAGACACCGTCTCGAGGCGACAGATTTAATGGAAAGGCGACAAAATCACCTGTATCGACTTCGATGTAACCTTTCCTCTCAACCGTTGAATCGCCTCCGCTGCTCGCCGTTGCCAGGTAAAATTAAAACGCGCAAAAGTTTCGAACGGCCACGGCTATCGCGAAACGACCGATAATTGATGGTAACTTCTCGTTCGATTTCTACGGGGAGGAACGGCGTTCTTGGAAGGGATTTCGAAAGTTCCCCAAGCGTTCGGGATTTTTCAAGAAACTTTTCAGACGCGCGGAAGTCGCCGGAAGTTCTGCCAGCGTCACAGGGCTCGGGTATCGCGAACTGTCAAGGACTGTCGTGTGAGAAACTCGCGGAACGCGTGAAACTATCGAGATTCCGCGAACAGTGGCGTCGAAATTCTGCCTATTTTCTCAAACCCCTGTCTATACCTTCGATTCGTCGTGTTCCATGGAAGAATTTCGAAAGAAGGTTCACAACAAAAAAACAAGAAAAAAAAGGGAAAAAAAATAGAAGTCTCTGCGTTGTTCGCACAAATGTTTCCTCGAACGGATAGCCAGCCAGTCAAACCACTGTGTTTTGGATTGTTCTATCGTTCGAGCATTATTTTTATTCTAAGGTACCGTACGGAAGTACCAGCGGTGAAAATCGTCGAATTGACGATTCCATTCGTTACTCGCGCACGACGAAAGTGCGAGTAAATGTACGTCTGCATAATAGATAGACGAATGCAACCACGTTGGCGAATAACGAATTATGAAATGAAGCTCTCATTCGCGTATTTGAACGTTTCATTCGAGAGATCGTTTTGTAAAATAACGCGGACAAGATATTTCGTATTGCCTTCGTCTTTCCTGGCTGGTCCAGGTGTTAGTATTTGGAGGAGTTACCTGGCCTGCCAACTTCTGTCGTTCGGATTTCGTTTTCTCTAATTTCCTGCAACTGTGTAGAGTTCGATTGTAAGATCGTAGAGTTAATTAGCGATTAAAGTTTGGCGAACGCAACGACACGAGAATTGATCGGAAAACGCATAATGGTCGGTCGGGCCTAGATTTACAGGCACGTAGGACTTTTCTTTTTCTTTTAACTGGGCGTTCAATGTTCTCGATAGAGTTCTATTTTTTCTACATTTTTATCTGTGTAAATATTCTGATTTGTATCGCGTGCGAGGTACCATAGATTTGTACGAGACTTTTCGTGTAATATGAACGGCGTTTGGAACTCTGACGTTGAATTAGTCGAGCGCCTGTATTTAGGGCGCGATTGCACGTCGACGAGCGACGCGTGCGTAAACGAGAACGCATTCGATTGTTGAAAAAAAAGAAGGAATGATCGTATAATTTCGCGTGATGCTTCAGAATTTCTCGGGCCAACGAACAAAATTCGACGCCGTTTCGCGTTGTTGGATATTCGCAATCGCGATGCTTTGTTATTCCTTGGCGTTCAAATGAATATGAATTACTCTCTTTCCTTTCCTCTTTTTTGTCTGCGAAAGAATATTTTCCGACGGAACGAAAGCGTCCGATGAATCGAAGCTTCGATTCCGAAGACGGCTGATCGGAACAGATTTCGAGGACAAACGCAACGATCTGAAAATGAAATTACAGAGTCGTGTTCGTCGCCCACTCTCTTATGTCGAGAAACGAAGCAAGAAAGCAAACACTGTGTTCACTACGTATATACCGATCGTCGTCACGCTAAGTTCTTCAATAATCGTTCGTGTCTCTTGGGAACCTTTTCAGTCCTTTTTACTCGTCGGGGAATCGGAATGTTAAACGAAACGAACACCCGATTTACTTTCAACGATTCAACGGGAACCTTTTTCTTCGTACAGCGTTTAATACCAGCGAAATATCGTAGTTTAACGTAATACATAATAACTATGGAATGCTTAACGAGCAATGAGACGAGCAGGATAATGTATATTTCTATAGAAACTAGAGTGGCAAATTGTTCTTCGCTGTACCGTCGTATATAAATATAATCAATTGCAAAGCGTAGAGAAACCCGTGCACCAAAATCACGAATATCACGGCACCGAGGAAACGAATAAAACGTTCGAAAATCAATCAACTTCGAATCCCGATTCCACCGCATTCGTGTATAATTAATGTTCGCAACAGTAGCGCAGTGAAACGTGAATTATTCGCAATACGATATTAACAAATTGAATTTCGTTCTTTCGAATTTTATTTATTGAATCGCGAATGACCACGGATAATTGACGTTACACTGTTCCCGTAAGTTTAACAATTGCACGCGAAATCATGTACACGTGTGCCAATTAATCGATTCGATGAAATAATCGAGACATCAATTTTTCTACGCGAACAACAGCTAACGAGCCCCCTTTACAATGTTCAAATCTCATTCCACGAGGCAGACAAAAATCATCGCGGCTCTTGGTTTAGCCGTAATCGCGAATCTTATAATTAATATAATTAATGGTGTTAAATATTCGAGCCACTCGACATACCGTATTAAACGATAGGAACAATTGTAATTAAGTAACGAGGGCGTTTAGACGCTTCAACCTACGAATCTAGACTGTCCTAACGACATACAAAGCAAACATGTAGCCTGTAAAATTTGGTGTTACAAAGGAATCCAAACGAACGAGAGGTGTATAACGCATAGATTATAACAGCGTTCGTCAGTGTCGACGTGCTGCGTAGAATATCGTTCTAATCTATTCAATGCAATTTAGGAGGATGGATATATTATCTATCGACTTAGAAATTACGAGTTCCCTCTTCGGGTAACTCCGTTATCCTTCTCCGAACAATTCGAAAGGAAATAATTGTAAATATTCGAAATCGATTGCGAGCCCGTTGGAATGCTGCCTTTAAATTGGTTGAGTCGTTTTAAAAATATTATCTATGGTATAAAAGTAAATATCTCACCTCTCGTGTCGACGTTCATTGATCCTCGACTTCCCATAGATCTTATTATTAAGAATTTAACGGCAGCGTTTCGTGGACAGCAAATGGATTTGTGAGAAATACGTGAAACGTTATACACTACTGTATATAATTATTGTCATCGTATGACGAGCATCTAATATTGTATCCGCGGGTCGCGAAATAATAATTTTACGTAGCTCACGTCGACGTGGCGCGAGCAATTAAAGGTGTATCACCCGGAGGGCGACATAAATTTAGAAGTTGGTAATCGTTAATAACGTTTCTTTGTATAGTGGATCGTTTATGTGCAGGCTAAATGAATCGTCTTAATTAGATAATAATTATTGAGGCAACGTCTGCCGTGGTGGGTATCTTGTCAATTCATTTTTTACAAACACTCCAGATTAATTACAAAACCGATTCAGCAACCGATTTGACGAGCAATATCAATTATTTGCTCCTAAATTAGTTCGTCGCTCAATGGTACAGCTTCGCGATCCGTATACAGCGAGGATCATTAAACCCTTCACGCGCAACGTGAACTTTGACTTCCATTGCGGATAAGTGTAACAAATTTTCCATCGGTCCCCAACGTTTGCTCGATTCGTCGTCCATAATCTCGAACAACGTTTCCTATATTTCCGGCTCGGGTAAGAAACATCATGCGCTATCGAATCCACGTATTTATCGATTACTTAATAATTCCACTGTAAAAACTAACACAGCGAAGTGAATGCGCTGGTCATTCGACGTCGCGTAACACGTTACGAACAATTTAAATCGTTACCCTAGACATTAGGTGTGTTTCGCTTCGTTACACGTGTCGAGGAATCAGCCTCAATTTTGAAGTTGTAAAAATAAACCCAAAAAAAAGAAAAGAAAAAAAAAAGAAAGAAAGCCAACAAACGAAACGTTTAGATTAGCATTCGTGGTGCTTCTCCTGTTAAAACGAGATAACGTTCGCCAGCGTTACCTCGAATCTCACTCGCGTGATTCTCCCGAAAGCTGTTAAACCAGAAAAGGCAAGTTAATCCCATTTTGTCTTGACTCCGCCTGAATGAATGCCATCTGCCTAACAGCTTCGACTTCCGAAGCTTCTTAGACTAAACAGATTAAGCCTGTACGGTCTAAGAGTTAGGAACAGTCGCGGCGGGTCTGGGGAACAATAATATTCAGCAAGTTTACGATGAAGCTGGGATTGCTCTTCGCGAACGAGCAACAGCGGCGGGAGAATTACCATTTCAAATGATACACGCACGTCTAAGCGCACACAGTAATATCGTTCAGGCGATAAAAGATAATAATTGTAACAGAACGAGCGGCTATGGTGTATCGAACCTACGTATATATGTACAGTCGCCACGTATGTGCATACAAAATGAGTATTTCGAACACCATAGATTCCACCGTGATAATCACAAGAGAAATGGAACCCAGGACTGCCAAAGAGCGCGAAACTTCTAAAATTGCATAGGATCTCCGGCACGAAATTAATTCGTGTTAATATCCGTGTTTCATCTGTCGTTCAAAAATAACGAGGATCATCAAGTGTGTCGCGTAAACGGGAAGGCAGAACGAGAGGGGGTGTTAAGTGTACGAAATAAAATTGTTCGGCTTGGACAACACAATTCGCTTGCCGGTATGTTACAATTATCAGTTACATTTATCTTATTTACTTTAAATGTTACAATCGTCGGTTGTATCTGTCGTTTACGGTTATTTCGAGCCTATTAAGAGGGGAATCTTATCGTCGGCGTGTTTCAGTGTCTCGTTTCATTTCACGGAGTAATGAAGAAAACAGGGGAAAGAAAAAGATTTCGTGGCAATTAACATTGAGATAAATTAATGCAATGTTTTCGTTGATACCCTGCTGTGAAGTTGAGATAAGCGAGGAGCGTGTTGTTCGACGATGTTCCGAATGAGCGTGATGTACAACGGTGGTGAAAGAAAAGAAAATATGTCGAATCATAGCGAATATGAAATAATTGACGTAGCGTTGTAAATGATATGAAATAAGAATAAAAGTACAGAAGACGCAATGGTAACTGGTAGAGACGCATTACTACGACATAGAAATATTTTTCTCATCATCGTGTGTTTCCTAATTCATTTTCGTGAATGTTGACGTTTCTCTGATCTTCGAGCATGGCAGTGGAAGATTATAAAACGCTCGAAAGTGAACGGAACCGAAGGAAAACGCATCGCTCGCGAATAACGAGAACCTATTATTATACCAATTAATTCTAATATCATTCTATTGGCGCGGCATTAAACAAGGAACTAAAAAGCTGAATCGCTATGTCGTATTGTATGTTGTGTATACTATGAATGTTTAGAGGACCAAGAAATATAATGTACCGGTGTAAATGGTGGCCCCTTATTTAACCCTCTCTTGTTCGCATGTTTCCTATATTTACGATGAATTGTACTAAATTATCTTGGCGAAGGATTAATTTACGGAATAATTGCGCACGAGTACAGAATAAATGAAAAGGATAATTTATAGGTAGAACAGGATTTAACAATGAGACCGCAGACACACCGAACGTGTCCGATTTCACGGCGTCTAATTAAAGAATGAAACACCTCTCGCAGTAAACCAAACGGGCTCCAGTGAGCACTTAGCACTTTCACGTCGACCCAATTGGGACGGTGACTCCGAAAACTGATTTATGGTCCATCTCCACGCTTTCCTTACTTCACGCCAGGCCACGAAGTCGCGTCACTAAATGACAATTGTGTCCGTGTCAAATTGAACGAATATTTGCTGTCGTAGCTAAAGCTCGAGGGTAGCTATAAAAAATATGTCAGTATCGAAAGAGAATGTGACACGGAAATAGGGCGAGGGACCAGTACAGGTAAATCTGGCTGGGAGAAATTTTTCTGAAACACCGCACTAATATTTGCACTATTTACTTATTTATAATATTTCGAATAAATTACATAGACAATAGAAACAGATGGTAAATACTATCAGAAGAATGTCTAAATAAATAGGTGATTTGTGAATTGACATACAGCAAACGGTAATCGACAATATAATAAACAATTTCCTATTACATTAATTTCGAAGTAATAGCCCGTGTACATTATTTTGTTTTACTCACAGAAAAAAAAGAACTTCACTATACTTATAACTACCGTACGTACGATTCCGTCGAGTAAATTTGATAAATGTCAAATTCTCAGAGTGCAATATTTCCAGCGCTGTTCTTGCAGGCCAGTTTTTAATACACGAGTAACGACATCGGGCGAGCTTTACTAAAATCAATCTGTCCGTCTGCGCTCGTCTTTATATCCACTTGCACTATTGTGTACTGCGCGCGTAATCCGCGTCCCGTTCCTAATATTCCAGCTTTCGGTTAAACGGGAGAAACAACGCGATAAATTGATGAAAAATAATTGAAGGCCGCGTTATCGTTTATGCATGGACATTGTAAATGGCGATCGTTATCGGGGACAATTAAATACGAATCGCACGCTTTCATTCATCCCACTGTTGCTTGTTGTATTGAGTTTAATTGTGCTCATTTGCACGATCATCGCGTATCGGCTGGTCACCGGTTGAATGGATGATTAATTGGTAATTCATTGCGGCTATCTGAATCCTATTTGCCGGGGCCGAAAGTTACTCACGTGGTTTCAAACTGTTAATTCAATTTATATTGTCCGGCAATTTTTATCGAGACATTAAATTGTGGAGCATCGCGCTCGGACTTTATAAGAAAATCTGATTGTATAATTAAAAGGCACTTGTACATAAATAATACTTTCCATTGATTCGTTACATTTGCCCTTACTATTGCACCACATCGGAAAAGGATAGCTAAGAAATATTATTTTTATCAGTTTCCATGATTGTTTCAAATTGCTATTATATTTTAGCCCAACGAAAAGGTAACTCGACTTAATACAGTTCAATCGGGCATACCAAACGTTCAATCACGCGGTACATCGGCGGGACGGCAAGAGACGCGTATGGAATCCGTAGTAAAGCTAGTATGCCTCGGTAGTTCAACCTCAATTTCGATTTGTCGTTTTAAGTAATAAAAACAGGCCATCCGCGAAACGCGCGGTGTCTACGTTGCGATTATATAATTCAGATAGATTGCGTTCCCCGTGAAATCATCTCCGAACCAAGGCGCGCAACAAAGCAGGTAACGAAGCACATTTATAAATAAAGTAAAAGGGAAGAAGAAATATGGGCCGATAATTAAAAACCGTCCACTTTCACACCGTTCGGCACACGAAAGATCTTCTCACCCTGCGGAAGTTCGCCAATTAGATACCTCTCCAGGCTTTGCCTGGCCATGGACGAGTGTCCGGTGCCGATGAAAGCCAAAGTCGCGTCCCTGCCGGCGTACTCGAGGATGACGTCGTAGCCACCGGGATGGGTCTTCAGGAAATCCGTGCAGTCGTACACGAAATCGTAAATCACCAGCCAACAATTGTCAGAGGTGTCGTGCCACGCCACTTCGTCCAGGTTGATCGTTCTCAGTTGCTTCGCCTCGCTCCTGCCCGACGATATTGATTCTTCTCGCTTCTGCTTTAATCGCCTCCTCGACTGTTTCGTGTCCGCCTCCCTCTCGATCGTTTGCTGGTTCTCCAAGTCGAGGAAATCCGTCTGCTGCGCCTTGGAGCCCAATATATTCAGGGACCGAACGATGGGACTGAGAAGATCCATGCCGTCGATCGCAGTATCGTTGCTTCTGCAAGGGAACATTGGCGTTAAATTGAATCTTGCGGATGCTCGCGTTTACTTCGCGATTCGGGCGAGTCACGCTGACGCAGATCGACGAGACGTTGTATCGTAGGAAGAATTTTCAACGCCGCGTCGAGACGGAAATCTCGTAACTGTACGAGGAAGCAGATCAGAAGCGAGATATTGCGATTGGTAACAGGTCAAAGCTTCACGAGTTCAACTGCTCCATTACGATCGATTTGCGCGGGGTTAAATTTTCTCTGAACCCGGTTAATTACCCGAGATAATTTGGCGATTTGCAGGAACGCAGAATGTTACGTTTCTGTCGGAATCGACAGTTTTCGTTGAACCACCGATCGCGACACTTCCAAGCACATGTTTCATCGACGGTCACCGGCGGCAGACTATGAATGAAAGTAAAAACTCTGCAAATTTTGTAGGTCGGAGGTTATCGATCATGTTTTCTTTATTTTTTCGTACTCAGCAAACAAGTTATTCCAGTGAAATCTCGTGGCTATGGCCAAATACGCTGGACCATGGATGGGTGATCTGACAGGAATGGAAGGAAAAATATGAAAACTCGAATGGCTGACGTTAATTTTTGGATACAAAGCGGCGTCCGTAAATTATATAATTACGGTGTTGAATTTAATTTTCATTTCAATGAAAAAAGTCACGTCACCAGTTAGATATAGCACACTGTTGTTCCTCGATTTCTGAACGATTGTGACAAATCTTCAGTTGAATTGAAAAATTGACCAAGTGAAATCATTTTTATTACGGAACGAAGAGCGCGAAAATCGTTAACGAAGTTTACTTTGGTTGTTTCTGCCGATTTTCCTCCATTTCGTTTTACTATTACGCGAAATCCTTGTCGAAGGGACGTTGCATGTAATACTGAACACCGTCGAGAAATCCATTCCCCCTTAGAGAAAGGAAAGTAATTCTATTACCGGTTGAAACCTGATGCGTGCGGGCAAGGTATTCCCGCGCTACGCGACTATCTTGCATCTCTAACAAAGTGGCAAGTGTGGGATCGTATTGTTCTAGCTTTTCCTAGACGAATCCCGCATATTAATCTTATCATCAACAACGAAATTATTTATCTATTATTTCTCACTGTTTTGTCTACTAATTAATGAAATAAAAAATAGAAACGTGTTTATCAGAAAGTAGAGATAATTTCAAGTACATTTTTCATTGGACGGAACACGACTTTATTGTGTTATTATGTTGAAAACGAGATTGCATTCTATACGTCAGAATGTGATAAGGGAATTCCTTAAATAATGTGTAGAATAAATGAAATTATGCAATATTTGGTAAATCTAAGGACTGACACAGTGCATATAACAATATCGAGTCCGAACTACGTTACTGCACGGTTGCTGATTTATTGTTCGCCTGTTAGTAAGATAAATCTGGCTTACATCATGATACATCCGTATATCTGTGTATCGTTTGGCATGTTATCGGCTGTATTATGGTGCAACCTTGAGTATTAGAAATTTTAAGAAATATAGTACCGGAGATTGTTAAATTACAACCGCAGGATGGAATGAAAATTGATCTACGAATCAATCGTGTGTTGAATAATTTTTATCATTAATTGTTATCATTATAGCTGTATACAGTTCTTGCATTTCAGCGTGATTCAGGAGGGACTCGTGTAATAATTGAAGTTCTTTTGAATAAGCAACCAATTAGTTTGGATGTGAATTACAATAAAGTAGCAACCAATTCAATTCATTACGAACTAATTTAACCTCGGGATTGTCAGCAATGAAACAACTTCTATTGATAAGGGCATCTATTGATAAGCACGTAAATTAAGGGCACGCTAAGTGAAATACATTACCGCAATTATTCACAGATTGCTTATGCAATAAAAAACATGATAGCACAATAGTTTTTTCCTCGAGCGATTAATCTTTGCGAAGAAATAAATCGATGCTGACCTCATGATTATGTTAGTGATAAGTGATAAGCACTACTTGTCGCAAGTAATATTTTCTTACACACATTCTAGCAGTAGTTTCTACTAAGTAATTATTTCCTGGAATAGTGCGATATTATGCTTTAATAAGGCTTTGTGAAACACGCAGAATTATTCGAAACATGCAAATGTAGAAAAATCAATTTAAAGGTCGAGATGCTTTGCAATTATATTGCAATATTAATCTCGTAACATGACACCATATTCTGAAGCAATAATGAGTAATGATTACATTACTTGTTCCTTGAACCCGGAGCTTCAATTTGAGACATCGTTGATTACAACCGGCCCAATAGAACGCGAGATAATAAAATTAGTTTAAAGAAATTATAAACAAATGCCATTATTTCGACTTGCAGGCGAGCTACATAAATGATCAGAAGACATAAACTAAAGCCAGAGATACAAGCTACAATTGCAGTTCATTTGTTATAAACAATTAAACAATTAAAATTGTTATTACGACCACCTGCATATAGTTACTGCTAAGGACTATTTTTTTCTATGTAGCTTATTCGTTTCCCTTTAATTTGATAGCCCATTTATTAAAAAACAACAACCAGGAGGCGAGATGCAAATTTTTTAAAAATTTGTAGGTAACGTTGTGTGTGATATGGAAATGGTACCGGGGCACTGACGAGATGTAGGAATAGACAAGTCATCCAATGTATTTTTTCGGCCACGATTTCTGGGTCCCGGGGACCCATTACCATTTCCGTGTCACTCGCAACGTTACCCACAGATTATAAAAAACGATGTAAAAATTAAATAATTTTAAAGAATTCTTTTGTTCTTTGCCGTAATGAAAGGCAACAGAGGATATGAAACATTTAATGTTAATTAAAAATCTTTTAATTAAAGAAACACCTGATAACAAGTTTTCTTATTTCCATTGTACTATCAATAAATGAAATAAATTTTAAAGTTATACTTTACATTATTTTCTGATAAATGACAAAAAAAAATTGAGCTAAGAGTTGTATAGTTTTTTAACACCCAGACAATAAAGTTGCCACAATGAAAAAGATAGTGACGATAATTGTATACTACAATTGTTAATTGTATAGTTACTAGACAAATTCTTTAATTATCTTTTTCATTGGAGCAATTTTTTCGTCATTGAAAGACGCAATTTCTTATTTATATTCAACTAATAACAATAACGAAGTACAGTAATTTCTCGAGGAGGGATCGCAGGTCGGGACCGGCCGCGATTACTTGGCGTGTAGAGACAACTTTGCCGTGGTCCTGTGTGTCGCATACAATATTGTACCAAGTCAATTATATTATTACCAACTCCAATAATTATACTATTCAAACAACGCGTTTCGGTTATACGCGGTTTTTTTCTTCCGGACAATTTTTTTTTGTTATTTAACAAAACATTTAACAATTTATGTGATATGGGAGGAACTCAAGAAGGCAATTAATTGTAATGTTAGGAATAGGAGAAATTTAAAAAATCGCAGCCAATTAATCGATTGCCCAGGTCTCACCACGTGGAGGTTGCTGCGAATGGAGACCCGCGCGGCCGCAGCCGCAGCCGCGCCCCTATCACCAAAATTTACAAAAATTATTATTTACAAATTAAACGCTACTTCCTTCTGATGTATATTTGCAGCGCGGATGATATGCAAACTGGATATACAAATTCTGTTAAACCTAAATCAACTAAAAAATCAACATTACAATATAAATTAGCTTATACATTGTTTGAGTAAGTAAAATGTATTAAAATAAATAATTGAAACGAAAGCTGAAAATAAAAATTCTGTTAAACCTTTTGAAGTAAAAAATAGAGATTATAATACACATTAGCTTATAGTTAGTTTAAGTAAATAGCATGTATTAAAATTATTCATTATTGCGAAAGCTGAAAATAGAAATTCTGTTAGACCTGACTTAAACTAAAGAATAAGCAATATAATATAAATTAACATGCACGTAATTCAAATACATTCTACCTTTCATTAAGGCAAATTAAATCTTAACTTAAAACATCCTACCTGACTAAAAAGCTAATTCAGTTTGGAAATATTCTATCTAATTGAAAATCTGCAAGGACAGGGGGGGGGGCAAGGGATATTTCATGATGAATCTTCTTTCGCTAAAATTGTGATCGAGTAACCTGAAACAGATCGAAGTTCATAAGAATTTAGTGATATTTCTTAGGTACCATATGATTTCCTTCGATTTATTTGATCCACACAACATCACTTTTGAGCCTCTGATTACTTACATATTGCAATGTATGTTATTTAATGTACTTGACGCAATATTCTATTCCTTTGACATCTCCTTTAACTTAACAATTCTGTAACAGACTTTTTTATGAAAAATAGCAATTGTGAAAAAATAGTACAGTAGTACAAAGGGAGCATGTTCTTCCAAAATGCAAATATGCTGAATAATAATTGTCAATTACAAATACAAACATTTACTTGGATACTAAGATGAAACAACTCGTTTTAATGTTAATAGAAAGGGGAGAGGCGAAGAAGAATAATAAATTAGAACATTGAACACACAAACTCAATAGCCAGAGGGGCATTCTACTATTAATTATCGTCCACTTATTATAAACCCGATTGAAACCCGTAAGTGGATTATCTCTTTCTTTCGCAGCCCTAATTAACTGCATTACTTGCAAAGTCAATCGCGTATGGTGCTACGTTATCTCTAATATAGTATTTCGGATATATTAAAAAAGATAGGAAAATATAATTCACTGCACCCATCATTTTTAACTCGCAACACTAATAACGAACGAGTCATGGTAGTCGCATCCAAGACTACGATTGCAGCAATCACCTTATGCAGCTTTAGTAGCTGCCTTTCGTGACTCAGGAACCACGTTGGGCATTTCATTGTGGTCGCAACGCTACTTAAAAATCGCGACCATTTATCATCGCAACACTATATGAAAATCTAAGAAAAATATTCGCGATAGAAAGATATCGCAGCACTGTAAGTGCTAATTAAAACCTGTGTAGGAAAGGAACGCGAAAATTATTGTCGCAACGCTAAAAGCAAGTACGTATCGCAAGTACAATTTAATACAAAAGCAACTCTAATTCAAGCCGCAATCTGTATTAAATCGCAACTCTAATTCAAACCACGATATATTTAATCGCACCTGTAAAAAAAATGCCGCGACCTGGGTCTATCCGTAACTCTAGTTGCAATCGCGATGTGATTTTATTCGCAACTCTAATGCAAACCGTATTCAATCGTACGCGACGCTAATAAAAATCGCGATTTGCCCAATGCGATGACGGTGGGCCAGGCAATACTGCCGGCCAAACAATAAACTACAACTACGGCATACAAAAGCGAGCATAGTGACAAAATAGTAACAAAGAATGACTCTCCATCCGAAGGATGCAGAGCCATTGATAGTTGCCCTCTTGAGCGACAGTTTGTCGGGCCTCTTCGGCTTTTAGCCTCTTCTTTTCTTCGGGCGCAATGCTCGCTGAAACTTAGTCTAGGCTCGAGACTCTATTCGCAAACAAACAAAACTAAATAAAAGGCTAAATCGCGTAGCTAAACGGAACACACGTGGACGAATCACGACCAAATAAAATCGTAAAATTTGTGATTACAGAAAATCGTAAAGATTGCGATTAAAATTGTAATCGATCATCGCCTACACGTGCAGCCTCGAGCATAATGTGACACGTTCGTTTCGAGACCAAATCGCGATCGCGACCGCGAAAAATTCGAAAAATCGATAGGCAAAGCCAGAGGCGAACGCATTCTCGTTCGCGCCACAGTTTCGCCGTCGACTTTTCAAATCAGATTTCCTGAAACAGGTTGAACACGCGAACGATTGCCTACCCGATCAGAGACTGTGTCAACCTGCCCGGCCCTACCTACTTATATCTATCAGGCACACCAGAAGGTATACTACCTATCCTACCTAGACCTATATTTAAAAAATGGCAAAGCATTCACACAAACACACATCATTCAACGTTTCTCAATCAAACACTCGGGCGCATGAACCTACACTAGAGAGACGTCCCGGGACGCCTCCGACACCCGAGCTTGGCATACAATCATTCACACTCTAAGGGTACGTACCAGTTCCTGAAATCGGCTGACAAAGGCTAGCGACCATTGCGTAAATTTGCGCAAACGTATATGCTTATGCATTACTTTCGTATGAAATATTGATTGCTCAAATATATATATTGTACATTTTCTTTCTACTATGTACGCTTGGTTTGTATAGTACTCTATTCGTTGCCATATTTTCATAATTCGTTACGGCACTCAATGTGTATTTGCAATTGTAAAACATATTGCTATTTATGAAATCATAGTATTCTAATTTGTTATGAAATTCCCGAGCCGACGCAATTCCACGGCCTAACCCACACACACACACACGGTATGGAAAATACGTCGTGCACGGTGCACTAGCAAATGTCAGCCGCCAAACATTGTTAGAAATTTAAAAACCATATGATCATCGTGCCCATTGCCTCTCACTCACCCAAGTAGCACCTGGGCTCGTGAGTGAGTTCCTGGCAATCAACACGGAAGGGATTAAACCTGAAAATCCTGATCTAAAAAGATGATTAGTATACGCAAAATTGCAATAGGTAATAGTATATATTTTATTTTCAATCTATTTAAAAATAACTCGACTTTGTAACTTATGAAATATCAAGAAGAACTCGAAAATTACTGATAAATAATTTATGTATTAAGGAAAATGACTGTCATTGAAAGTGAATTTACTAGAATAAGTAATGCAATTAAGAAATAAATGCAGTTAAATAATTACTTGGAAAATTGACAAGCTATTAAATAAACCTCGGGTGATTCCTTAATCGAAGTAAATTGTTCAAGTTAATTACTTCGATTTGAAAATTTGCCCGTATACAAATTGCCTCCTTGTACATAAGAAGATGTAATAAATTTTATACGCAAGCGACTCGACTATAGAACATGAAAATTAATATTAAATGCTATCATTGACTATACACATTCAACGCCGATTTGAATGTACGTATCGTTCTATTTATTCATATTATTAATACTGGATCACTATCGTCATGAAACACTCGCAATTACTGCAGTAACGAGGTCGGAGGGTATCCGACTTCTGCACTGCTTAACAGTGGAAACAGTGAATTGATTTTAAATGCAATTATAAATTTAATGCACAGTGTGCTCAATATTATATACATTTGTTCAATGTATTGATTAATGTCATCATATATTTTTATCGTAATAGAGGAACCCACGTGAACAGTGCTTACTTGATAATTTGAATAAGAAATATTTGTATGGTTCTTAATTTTTGTTATATTAAAACGCGCGGAGTACAAGTAGGCAGATCTAACCTCATGTAAGAAATAATACACAAGAGAATAACATTACAACTGACGGGTATAAAAGCTATACCCGCGGTCACTATGCTCGCAAAACTACTAAAAAATACAACCAGTCACCCGTGCCGATTCGGACCAATCGTCCTACGGCATGATTGGGGACCGGAGGAACCAAAACGCATGCGACTCACCACCCCGTTGATTGCAAAAGTAGAGGAAGCATATACTTGTGGAAGACGTCAGGAACACCGCCGGGGCCGTCCAATTGAACTCCACCGTCAGGAAGTGTGCAAATTGTAACTAAACCAGAACGCAAAGAACATTAAAATCTGCTGCTAAATCCACATAATTTAAGTCTTCGTAGAAAAATGAGACGTGTTTAAAAGATACTTACATTTCTCACTTTATCAGTGTCGCCTAAAACATCCCCTTCAGTGATGCACTGACTCTACTTCCGATGGCGGATACAAAAAAAAGATTAAAATAAAAGACTATGCACGCGACCGCAAACTATATCTGCGAAAAAATCGGATGCTAATTTGGCGATTGAAATAATTGAAAAGGAGCACCGGTGCTCTGATAATAGTATTAATAACTAGTACGCGAAAAACACTGACTCTACAATCGCGTGTAGCTAACGTGTAAAAGAAGATTTAAGCAGAGCCACTTGCTCTGAAAAAGCTAGAAAACTTCGAAGCAAATACTGACTCTACCGACCGCATTGCGCGCGGTCACAAAATTTTCTGAAAGGAAACATGTTCATCCTATCGAGTGTTTGAAAATCTAATTGTATTTGCAAATCTTTTATTTAGTGTTGTTTCATCACAGTATCCGTCACAGATCATATAAAACCAATAAGGAAAAATGATTAAAATGCTCACGTACAAACACCTTAGTTGCAATGAACTATTTTCATCATTGTTGCTATTGGCTTACTCTATTTCGTCTACTCACCTCTCTCCATACTGCTGGAACAAAGAGGAACAAAGAAATAAAACAAGTGCGCGAAGGTAATGATAATTGCGATATACTAAAGCAATAATACATCTCGAATTCTATAGCAAATATGAATAATCTATTTACAAGCGTATAAGCACACGATGTTAACAAAAGATTTAGTATTGAAGCAAAAGATCTCGACTATGCTTTAATCTAAATCAGTATACTATGCAAATTGGTAATTAGAATCGTATTAAATAAGCAGCAGCGGTAGTAGAGTGCAAATAATTTTCATATAGCTATTATGAACACCGCGGTACAAATAGGTAACGATACGCACCTCACTGACATGTCTTCCATGTTCTGTCTGCTCGGCGTCAAGTAGTAGAATGACAACCTTCGCCATCGTCCTTTGCCGGTCGGCTATGTTCGCTACCCGACTAAAGCCAAACACCCTTTTTGTTTACGATTGCTTGTGTTTCCTAGAAATATTTCAACGCACACGTTACTTGAGCAGTGGCTTTTTTTGTTTCGCGATATATTGTTGATATTTTCCACGAAAAACAAGCTTCCCGACCACAAGCAGAAACAAGATATAGCCGCAAATAATGGCTTCTATTATGTTACTACTTATCTACAACGCGACTGTGTATCATACAAGTTTTATGCGTGGTACGAATTATAATTTAATAGAGACATATTACTAAAATTCTACTTATTTACACAAGAAATTTGAGGAACGCTTACCTGTCAGCGAGAACTTGATTTAACAATATGGCGCCGCGTCACTCTGCTCCTGCGCATTCCCGTTTGAAAGTGTCGCGTTCGCGCCATTTCTGATTCGAAGCAAGCGAAAGAGACGCCATGAAACAGAATCCAACTGAAATTGGAGATAAATGTATTAACGATCACCAATATTATGATAATATTGCTAGAAACTGCAGAATATATTGCAAGATAATGGAATTCAGAGCTGGAATACGTATACGCATACGTAAAAGATGATACGTATGTATATGCATATTCGAGTCGATTTGAAAATGCACGCCGCGCGGTGTGATTCCGTTCACTGCACAATATTTACTTAATTTCTTGCAAAATATTCATTACTATTAACAAAGAAACCACAGAAATCTTGAAAGACAGGGAAACGAAAACAATGTATATCATTTCCTGTCTTCAAGAATATATTAGACTATGTGACATACCGTAATTCGACGGGCACTCTGAACACGTCTAATCGCTACGAGATCCCTTGGTCGAAAGAAGGAGAGCTTTGAAATAGATTGCGCTGATTGGCTGGTAGCTGATTGGGCGATGGGGGTGATGTTCTTTCCTTACGGCGGGTGTTTTTGAATATCATATCGAACTGAATATTTTTTATTGCAAGTGTTACAGTATGGATATTATTCGAATAGTAGGATGCAAATATATTTATTAGTAATAACAAACGCATCTGTGTAATCAAATGTTTGTAATGTTTGTTGCACTATAGAATAATTAAACTATTTCCGTCCAACTAATATTTGTTTTTCTTTAACTTTATTTAAATTACAATTCCTACCGTTGTGAGCGTTCAGATAGTTTTCTAGCATCTTTTCACACAGACGAGATATGAGAGATCATTTCACTGACGAGATATAGGAATTCATATATTTCGTCTGTGACCGTAGCTCAATTTTCCTACCGAAACGTTGACCGAGAAATAGCTATCCTGATTTCCCCCAAAGCATTCACATATATTCACACAATCGTATGAGTCCTGCCCCACTACTTCAGCAAATAATAGTTCTTCAAGTGATCACTGTTCATGAGCAGGGGACGCTCAAATCAGTGTCGGATTTCTGAGTCGGTATGGCCGTCACGTTGGGCCACGAAAGTCCATAAGATGTCCTGTCTATTCCTATATCTCGTCTGTGACCGGGGTTCCAGTGCCCCAAAGGCAGTCGATAACCAAACATGTGGCGCCATCTCGCGTTTGCGGCCTTTTTCGCAGTTTCCCGCACCGCCAAAACCGAATTCCTGGATTACATCGTTAATATAAACAATTGCGTTTTTCTCGGCTTCCAGCACGTATTTTTTAACCGGGCTGGTCTTAAATTAAAGCTACGAACCATAGCTATCTCCTGCAACAGTTGCAACAGTATGGCATTTGTGGTTTAAAAATTATTAACAATTGAAAAATTGGCAAAAATGTACTCCGGGTCACTGCAATTATCTCGGCTTCTGGAAGCACTAGATAATTGTTCGAGTGCTTAAAATGAAGGTAAAGGATGCTGCTACTCGAGAAAAAATACCCCGTTGATGTAACTATATGCAGTTGGCCGTAATAACAATTTCAGTTGCTTAATTGTTTATAACAAATGAACTGGACGTGTAACAAGGTTGACATCTATTGGAGATAGTAGGCTATACCTCTGGCTTCAATTTATGTCCACTGGTCACTGGTGTATCTCGCCAGGAAGTGGCAGTAATCGCATTTGTTCATAATTTCTTTAAACAAATTCAATTATCTCGGGTTCTGGTGGGCCGATTTTAATCAACGACCTCTCAAATTGAAGCTCTCGGTTCAAGAAACAACCTGTCCCATCTTTAAAATGGCCCTCGTGTATAGTTGCGGTGGAAACGGGTGGTTAGTTTTTAGTCTATGAGTTGTCAAATGAAAAGGAACGAAATAAAGAATACCATTTCAATAATAATTACGGGGAACTGGATAGTCGCGTATAAAAGAAGATGCGGTGGACCAAAAAAGGGATGCAAGGGAGTGAAATTAAATACGGAGGGGCAACTTTATCCCCAAGCTGCAGTCTTAGATAAGTTATTATACTAACAGAAGAATAACAAAAATGTTGCTATAAGATTTCCAAGCTGTATTAACTTGATTTTACTAATGAAATTGCAAATAAACCAAGTTTTTAAGCTTGACAGAATGGTAGTGTCTCAGTATCAAAATAAGAAAGCTATGGAAGCTATGCATGACTCCTGCCCCCAACATTACTTCAGTAAGTAATTGTTCTTCGGGTAACAACTAGTCACGAACAGAGGACGCTCAAACCAGTTAATTTTCCAGGTCGGTACGGTAGTCGAACGTGAGATACAAAACCCCAAACGGTGATAGATTTATTTTATACGTTACGATAACTTGACAATAGACGGCAAAATTTATATTTAACTTCCCATCTTTGACTTCCATCAGCAATATGTCAACTTATGACGCAAAATTTATTCCCCTTTCGTTTTAATAATAAAAATAGAATAATTCTGATGGCAAAATAAATAGTTCACGATGGACTATAGATGTGCGCGATAAAATTCAGGTCGTTTACATAACATTTAAATTGCCCCATCATGTAGATGAAACGCTTCTACATTTATTTGACATATTGTTACGCAAAGAAGATGACAAAGTCACGGATGACCCGTTTCCCTTGTCGACAGTAAAATCTATTGAATTTCACCAAGCGTATTACAGAAGTGGTCGCCTTCGATTTTCCAGTAAACGCTGCCACACCTCGATTTTCCAACCAGTGCGCACATATTCTACCCTACATTCGAAATATGTACTACATGGGTCGCTCTACGTGCATGTAAACTTCTTCTAACGTCCCTCTTATTCCGTACCTCCGTACAGGTGCGCGAACTCGTACACGTTTCGAGCGTGGCCCGTTTTTTTGCGCCCGCAATTTCGTTTCGTTGCCATCGAAACGGCCAATCTTTTCCTTGCACAGCTCGCAGATACCGTCAACCAAACCAATACGGTTGCGCTCCTAATTTAAAACACTAATCATTTACGTTTCGAAACTCTGGAATCTCTTTTACGAAAAATCTGGAACGACAACAAAGCTCCCGTCGCAAAAGTTTCGTACATTCGACGACGAAGGAATACTTTCTGGACTCGAGGGAAGATATTTAAACTGAAATAGAATAGCACGGTCTACGATAAATAGAAGAAGTTCTCGTTCTCTGCCCGCGCAGCATTTATAGAATCCGCGTAAAAAATGTTCCACCCAAAGCTCAATTATAACATCGCAAGATCGCTTGCGGAAAAATGAAGTAACTGCTCGCTGCCCACGACCCTCCATCGACACAATAATCGTCGTATCCAACGAAATGCTCGTCTCAGGTAAAAACGGAAATAAACGAATCTACGGAACAAGCGTTTGCCTATGACAGCAGAGAAACGCAGCGACGCCGATCACTTGAGCAAATCCCGCCCAAGGCAGACGTTCCCAGCGACGAATCGCGGCCATCGGTATCGAGCAGCGCATGTGTCCTAGAGAGCGTCCGACTCGAGGCGCCACGACGCCGGCGTCGCGCGGCGTCGAGGGCAGCGCCGACGGCGACGTACGACGAGGTGGATAGTCGCAATCATGCCACCACCCTGACGCACGTCCCCGTATCTGCGGTGCGTGTACGTCGACGACGGAAGGTGGAACCAAGTCGTGTCTCCGTGACAGAAACGAACTCGTCGAGCAAGCGATAAACTGTTCCACGGGAATCGCACGTCGAAGCCGAGAGTCGATGAACCGTGCTCGTTCGATCGGGATGGTGTAACTGCAACGACCACTGGACGATCGTCGTGATTGCAACGGGCCACGGCGACGAGACAGTGAACGACCGAAAAGTGGAACCAGGACGAGGGAGAAGAGATATATCGTTTGCGGGAAGAGGAGGGAATCATTCGACTGGTCCACGGTGGACTTCCCGATGCGAGAAGCGTCGAGACGTCACGAGAGACGGTACATCCCTCGAAGGATCTTCTAATAATATTGCCGGATTCACAATCGTTTCTATGATAGTTGCCGGGGATCGCGACAGTATCGACGAACGTGCGTCTGGCTGAGTGCGTGCCGCTGCAGGGGTTGAATGCGTGAACGCGGTGCGTCGCGGCGCATCTGCCAAGGTGCGCTGACAAGTGTCGTGTGCGGCACGTGTGCGGAAAAACGCACAACGTGTTTTTCCACGGGGCAGTGCGTGGTGCGCGACACACACACACACACAAACAGGCACACACGGAGCGCCGTTGGAAAGCCGCACGTGTCGTGAGCCGCGCGCGGATCGATCGACCGGAAGTGCCAGGCCGGGGAGCTGAAAAACAGCTCGCCGCCGGTCGCGGTGTGCGTTTAGGTGGAACGCGTGGAAACGCGCGTCCGTCGATTGATTATCGGGAAACGATGGGGTACCGGAACGCTTTCTGAACGGGATAAACGATCTGGGAATTGTCGAAACTCTCTTCCTCCTTCTCCTTCGATCGGTGACACGTTAGCTGCACGCACGCTCCGGTCGCGTTCGCTCTATTTCCGTGTGTTTTCTTTGGTGATGCCTGCAGCCGCGCTTCGGATACGACGCCCGTGATTTCTCCATGTATTTCCGTCCCGTCGATCCGCCGATTTTTATTCCCCACGGAACGCCCCCGGAGTCGCTCGTTTCCTGGGGCAATGAAACTTCCTAGCGGAACGAAGTTCGCGGTTGAATCCAACCCCTTGCGTCTCAACCGAGCCGCTTAATGTCTTTCGGACGAAAAGCGGGGATGCCCAACGTTATTCCCTCGCGTTCCTCTCTTCCAGAGAGTCTTCCCGCTGCGCACCAGCTGTATTTCTTGCCGCGTCGGAGCCGTGTGACCGCTGTCACACTTCGGCGCACGTTACGTGCATGCACGCGAACGCGTGATCGGTGTCCGGTGACAGCGGCGATGGTCATCGACGTGCCCGACGATGCGAATCGCGGCGACGACGGGGTCTAACGCGTCCTCAGGTGCGAGAGGCATGCGTGGGACGAGGGCGTCGCGGGTACGCCGCGATCTGGCCGGCGTAATATTTTCACCGTCGTGACGCGACAAGTCGCGCGTTCCGAGGGAAAAATCGGACCCGGCAAATCGAACGGATCTGCCGGCGATCCTCGCCGATCCTCGGAGGAGTTATTTTAATAATGAGGGTGTACCGGCGCTTTGAAGCCTCCTTTCTTTTTCTCGTGGCCGCGCCGGCGAGTGTCGGAGCATCACCGAGCAACGCGTAATTATTTCTCGCCGTTGCGTGCAACGCCGAGCACACGGGGCTGGCGGGGTGTGGAGGGTGGCGGAAGGTCGATTAATTGATTTCTGTTATATAAAAAAGCGAAGGACGCGAGTCTGAATTGATTCGCTGCATAGAGAATCGGTTTCAATTTCGTCTTCGTGTTTTTCTTCTGCTTCTTGGAAGTTGGAATAGGATCGTTGACACGAGCGATTGCATCGTAATAAATTCGAGGAAGCCTACTTCTCGCCGGGGGGGATGGGGCGAAAGAACTGACCGACTTGCATGTGCAGCATCAAAAATGCATCCCCTATGCACAGCCTATAGACGCGTCCGAGCGTTTCCCGCGATCGATCGTAATCTCGTTCCTCGTCTCGTTTGGATCCGATTGAATGTTTGCACGTTTTCCCACGCAGGAAGCAAAGCGGCCTGGATTTCACGCGCCCCGACTTCTTTCGCGGATATTATTGTCCCGTCGAGAGTATGCCCGGCGAGCAAGTCGTCCGCTGTCCCCCGGCGTCCCGTGGAATCTCATTTTTCCGGCGCACATCTCAACGTATTTCATTCATAGGCCACTTTGACTCATCCGTACATTCCGAGCACATGAGTTACACCCATTCGAATTAGCGATCGACTAGATCTGGATAAACATACGCGCCGCGACGCTTCGGATCCATTTATAGTCCCCATTACCAGGCCCACAGGGCTTGCCGCGCGCATCGCGCGTCAACCATCGCTAATTACCAGCGTGGCACGCTCTTACGCCTTCCTCCTCGTCCATCCGCCGCGAATCCCTCTCTATCCGCGGACCGCGACGGTTCGACGGCGGTGCTCGCAGGGTCTATTTCTAAATATCGTCAATTTTTATCCGCCGCGCCGGTCGGTATACGTGTTCAACGAGACGTCCGCTCAATCGAGAACACGAGCGACGCGACCAAGACGCTCGGAATCCTTCCGCCGGGTAAATCGTTTTCTAACGGGTCCCTTGGCCGATGCGAGCGTCGATCGTCGAAACGGAATGCACCGCCTCTAAGAAGGTTTTTCGCACGTTTCTTCGTCGACGTCGTTCATCCTCTCTCGCTCTCGTCGGAGACGCGAGCAGGCCGTTTCTCGAATCCGTGTTCCGTCGAATCGCCGCCGATTTTCCTCGCGCCGCGGAGGAAACTCCTCCTATTTATAAACGGTTTGAACCCGGTCGCATTGGCGAACCTCCGGCCCGCTCGAGCTGCCGCCTCGTGGGCTGTCGGCGTGGGGAACAATTCGCTACCCCATGATAAAAATAGAAGCTCCTAGCCAGCTAGCTCGAGATGCTCGAGGCTAGAGCTCTACCGCGAGCACCGCTCTAGCATCGCTAGAGCGGACGGACAGACGGACGTGCGTTCGCGTACGTACGTTCCTTTATGCACGGTGAATCGTGTCTGGCCAACGGTGGCGAACGGTAACGGGTCTGACGTCGCGACGACACCGGTCCTCCTCGGCGATCATGACGACGCGAGCAACGAGCACGACGATTGACGGAAAAACGGAGAGCAAGACGAGACGCGCAGTGATGTCGGTAGTAGTGATCCCAACGATTCCTCGTGGTTCGTTCTCCGCTTCGTAAGGAAGTAGCGCGAGCTACAAGAAGACGACGACACATATATACATATATAGTATACGTGTACGTGTTTGCTCCAGTCAACCATCTCTCCGTTCGTTCCTCTGCCCTGCGCCAGCGGGAAGCGTAGTTTCGTTTCAGAGGATCCGCGAAACGATAAACCGGTCCACGGGGAGCAAACGGAGGATCGACGTTCTACATTCCCAGGCTGAAATCTCAGCGGGGCCCCGCGGAAACTCTGGCCGCCGTGGAGAAGACCGGTGAATATTTTAAGCCCGACAAGAGTCCGCGTGTAGGAAAGGCGGCCCGGTCTGAATCACTGGCCGCCGTGTTCGCACGTAGGAGGACCAGGGAAACGGCGTGGAGAATGCTGCTCCTCTTCGTCGTGTTCCTCGGTTCGTGCACGCCGACCGACGACCAGGGACAGGGGCCAACTTAGACGCACCGAGGCACGGGCCTCGCCTCCCTTTATATCGCCCCGGAGCTTTTCGCGCCTCCGTTCGACGACTGGCCTGTGCCGACACGGGCGGGCAGGAACGGCGCGCCGATCGTGGCTAGAACGAGAGGGAAACGCGGAGACAGAGAACGGGGTAGCGAACGCGCGCGACAGGGACAGACCAAGGTGGCAGAGGGAAGAACGAGAGAGAGAGGGCGACATTCCGAGCGGATCACGGATGCTTATAGAAGCGTTGCGTAACGGCGTCAGACGGACGGCGGAACCGCGGCTGCTGTTGGGCCGTCGAGTTTCGACAAGTTCGACGAAAAATCAGCTGCATCCACCTCTGACATCGAGCGGGTCCGCCGAGGGCTGGAACGACGGAGTGCAGCGCGTCGATTTCGCGCGACGCTCGCATCGTGCTGTTGCGGAGTACTGTGCCCGTTTGCTCTGTGCCGATTTGCCCGCAGGTGCGAGATCCGGGGACGAAGGTTAGGGGAGACGGGTTTGAATCGGGTCGGATGGGAAGGGCGGTGGGAGAGGGGTCGACGGATATTCGGGATTCGTGGCTGGTGACGAGAAATCGGTTGCTGGCTGGCTGATCCGAGTGCACGGGACGGTCCTCCTGTCGAGGATCGAGGTTCGATACGGTTCGATACGGTTCGATACGGTTCGATACGGTTCGATCGTGGCGAGTTGAGAATGGGACGAGGAAAAGGAGGAAGTGATAGATATATGCGTGTGGATATGTAGTACCGGCGTGAAAAGCGGAGAAGGTGGTCAAGGGAGATTCTGCGGGCGTATATATCGATTGGTCCGCGTGTCTGGTTTTCAAGGCCACCGTGTATCGCAGGGGGAGTCGCGAGGGATCGTTCGCCGTGGCCGAGGATCGTTCGAGGTAGCCGAGTGTCGGAATCTGCCGTGATGATGTTTCCCTCTGGTCCGTTGCTGTCCGACCGACGGCGACTAAAATTAAACCGCGTCGAATCCTAGAGCGTTCTCGCCTAGCCTCGGTTCGGGCTGAATTTCGTATTTATAGACCGTACACAGAGAGCAGAAAAACCGTATCCTTGACATCGAAAATCTGTGACCGCCGGGTCGATCGCGATATCGATCGCGCCGCGACAACCCGGGCCCTCGACGAACGATCGCTCGAACTCCCGCGCGTTATCCTGCCGGTCCGATAGAGTTCGAATTCGATCGGGAATCCGTGTTTAGTTTGCGCGGCTCCACGGCTCTCCGCGACGCCGATGTGATCAACAGAGGGTTGTTCGGTGGTCTTCCAGAGATCCGTTGGCGGGACGCGTAGAACGAGAATAAACGTGGAGGCGGACGGAAGGAAGGATGACGGAGCAACGTCCAGCAAGGGGACGCGCGTGCGATTTTTGCTAACGGGCCAGCACGACGACAATAACGAAGACGAAGACGAAGACGATTATTACCACGACGACGACGACGACCACGACGAAGACGACGAAGAAGAAGAAGCAGAAGAGGAGGAAGAGGAAGAAGAAGATCGACCGTTACTACGACGTTCGTGGCGGGGAAACGGCACGGCGAAGGAGGTGGCGGAAGGAGAATTAGTGGCTGAAAGAGATGCAGCAACAATCACAGTCTGGCCAACAGTCAGGGGCGCCGAACGGGGTGGCAGGTGGTGCCCAATTGCCTCAAACAGGTGGCATAGGCTCGGTCCAACCTGGAGCGACAGGTACCGCCACGGCGGCGTCTAATCGTGCCCAGGTAAACGGTGGCAGATTCGATTTCGACGATGGCGGCACCTACTGCGGTGGTTGGGAAGACGGAAAAGCTCATGGACACGGCGTCTGCACGGGACCCAAGGGCCAAGGTGCATACTCTGGTAGCTGGCACTATGGATTCGAGGTCTCCGGTGTCTACACCTGGCCTAGGTGAGATCAGGCGTTCGGTCTCTTATTAATTTCTGGCATGCTTTCAACGCGCTCGCTGCACGCCGCCTATGCTTCTCGCGACGACTCTCATATTTCATGTTTCACGAATTTCGATTGTGCTATTGAGTTTTTCTGCTTGCTCGGGTGAATGCTTCAGCTTTTGTTTGCTCGGAAGGGAGACTGGGTGGAGTTGATAAATTTTTTAAATGACAGTTTTTCATGGTACAAATAGTAACTGTTAAAGACTATATAGGATAGAAAGGAACTGTTGATGCGAAACGTTATTTACGGCAAACAGGAGTGCAATTTTTAAGTTAACGAGTTGACGCGAGACTTTAATTTAGAGAAATTAATCATTTCATTCCGTCTCTGCTTTTTACTCTCACGGTTTCATCCGTGAAATGAAAACAGGAAACGTTTCTGGAACGATAATATTATGCACAGCTTCGTATATAAATTGGGCCAATTAATATTTTAGGTGGAATTAAATTCTAATGCAAAATATTGCGAAATAGCCGTGCTGCATTTTCGTGAATTAAACAAAAACCATGGCGCACTCTCTGTACGTTATGGATTAACGTTGAATCTCGACCGAACCCTCCTCTGTGTACATTATTAATACCAGGATTGGATAAGCCGTCTTTCATTAGAACCACTCCGCTGTTTCGTATCGACATGGATCTTAAGTTTAATTAATAGAAGCGTTTCAACGATGCTCGAATCACTGTGACAAACTACCGGAGAGGAACAGTATTATGCTTCGCTGCTTCCCTTTGTCTTTTTGGTTTAGGAATTCGCGGTGAATGGAGACTGAGAATGAGCATCGATGTAAATGTGAACTGGTTCAGACTCGTCAGTTTTCGCTGAAGCCGGTAGATGCAAGAGTATCTTGAGGATACATCGGTCCTATCGATGCTTCGGTCGCACTCGACAGCCTTAGATCTCGAGCGTCTACCACGAGAACTAAATGTCTCCCAGTCGTAAGGGGATTAAAACAATTAAGCTCGTCGAGGAAAGCACGATTCAATGCTGGAAACATTGAATGCACGATCCCAATCAATTAAGTCCAGCATCGTTTACTTTATTTCTATAATACCCTGGAAATCCAGACAATAGGGGAAACTTTTCTTCCAAAAGCAGGACTACATCTTCCAATCATTCGAACAATTCCCAGAAGCAGGGGGAAATCCTTACGAAATTATGTTGCATAGATGTTGATGAAATTGATAAGCGTAGGAATTGTTCATTGTTCTATGATATAACATTCGCCTCTTCACTACCGAACGATTTTTTACACCGATCACGAGATTACTTTCTCAGATTCTATTTTTCATTAATGTCAGTTTCTTTGTTTATTAATCATATCTTTCTCTAAACAGTATTACTAGTATTACGGGAAAGCTTTCGTTACATTGTGACCTAGTTTCAACTCTTATTAGAAAAGCTCTCGAATTCCCCTTCTATCCACTGTGTTATACTTCGTCTTCGTCACTCGCATAACGTACAGTTGGCTCCAAGTTTTGAATTCATTTAATACAAATACCATTAAGCGCCGTTCCTTTTAATTGATTAATCAATTAGTCACATACTTTGCACATTCCCAGAATGAACCATTTCATGCCCAACAATTAGAGTCTAGTAAAACACTCGATATCTATCCTACCAAATCAATTATGTTTCCTAGTTTTTCACATTAAATTGACGAGGTTTGTCATTACAAATCAATATATCGCCGCCTACTACTCTGTCATTCTCACAATTTGTCTTAATATCTTTGAATCATTCCTCCATACCATAGTTTGTCGAAACGTCCGGAAATTTTGGTTGTCTTTACTGTATCCCCGGGAGCCACCGCTAACGGCGTCAATTCGAGATGAACGGAGAACCTTGACACGTATCTCGGCATATACCTGGGGCCGGGCGGGAATCTCCCGATCCTGAAAGTGGGTCACGGAGTGCAAGGACAACGAGTCCGGGTCACTGGGATCCGACTGGTTAGAACCTAGTTCACGGACGCGATAGACAATCGCTTCCTCAAAATTTTGTCGGGACTTCCGATCATCGGTTTCAATTAAACAAACAAAAATAAAGAATAAGGAAAGGTGAAATAATGCTACTTTCGTTGTGGACCAGGTGTCGGACGTTTTTTGTCTTCGAATGAAGTTTCTCGGTTCTGCTGAACTTTCGTGTCACGTGCCACGTTAATTAATTAGTTTACCTATTGGCACTGGGAGGACTTCTTTAGACACCGAGGATATAAATAAATTCGTTGGGAGGAAAATACTCCGCTCTCACCCTTTTTATCGCTAATGAAATAGATATTGGAGTAGCGAATAAAAAGAGAAAATGCTGAAGAATTTGCTGCGGCTGTAAATCGAATTTCGGATTAATTGAAACGACCCGAGGAGAAATGTATATTGTTCTTTCTGGACGTTCTCTTTCTACGAAATCGTGTAGCGGGACGTGGCTATGTTTGAACCGTCGATCGTTCCGGAAGAAATTCTGTCACGCGTCTTTAAATAGTTTCGGTGCAACGAGTGTCTGTAAATATAATTGTTATTAAAATCGGCCGACACATGCGCGTTTCGGCGTATAGGGGAATTGACCCACATTTTTATGTATTTTTAGTCGACACGCCGAGTTTATGAATGGAGACACGGGATTAGGTTGGGCCGAGAAATCACCGCGAATTCGACATTACTATATTTAGCGGGTCCGCGAAATTCGAGGCAACTGGGATTTGCCATTCCGGCGAAAATCATAAACAATTTAGCTGGGCCGTGATAGCATTCGCTGAACGAGATTCGAATATTCGGATATTAGGTCACGTTGATGTATCGATACTTGAGATAGCTCAAGAATACGCCGGTATCACCGAATGTCAATTGTCGGGACACCTGAACTATCCGAAATATCGAGATGTCTGTCTAGCCGAATTCCGTGTTGCAGATGCTGATGGAAAATTTAATACACCCGGCGGAACAACGAAGATTTCCTCGCGGGAATTCTGAATTAGGTCGATTACATTTAGAAAATGGTGCGGACAAAAAAATCGCTGCTCTTCAACATCGTCTATATTTTAAATAGCAAACATATTTCCTTATTTTATCTGAAATTGTTGGGCTGTATTTTTTGGAAATTCTTTTTATTTTCTCTGTCAACTTTAATTCTGTGACGCAAAATTATGCAATAATACGATTCCTACTACTTACCACTACTACTAGTAATAATAACACGTTCTATGCGCATCGATTAAGCGACAACAACATTAACCAGCCATGTAATAATTACAAGTACACGCCGCGGATCTCGCGTTGGTACGAGACAGAAAAAATGTTGCTCGAAGGATCGAGGGTCGATCGTATCGCGGGCTAGAGTCACGCAAGTCAAACAGGTTTCTAATTGAGACGTAATAACAGGTATTCAGCGGCTAGTCCATTTCATCTTAATCGTATCGTTTATTCTTTTTTTCGGCACACGATTTAACATCTTGTAAAGGAGATTAGACGTCAGAACAGTTTGACGTTCCTAAAGGAGTCATTAATTATTATTTGAAATTCTCTGTATTGTTTTCTCAGAACCAGCTCATTTATTTCATCCCATTACAAACGTAACGCGAATAATCATCTCTTACCATCGTGTTACCGAAATATTGTTTCACAGACAATAATATTCCAATGGTATTTCATTTTGATATTAATCACTATTTCGCAGCACGCTCCGATCGAGCAGCAGTTTTAATATCCAATTCAGCGCAACAAGAATCCCCGGTTAATTATAATGGAACACGTTCGCGGAGGTTGGGCTCGTTAATTACACCGCCCAGTGCTTATCAGTGGTTATCGCGGGAGTGCTTAACAATTCAATGCGGCTCGAGCTCATTCGATAATCACGATGTGCAATTAGCGGATATTAAAGACACTCGCCGGCGAGTGGCCACTCGATCAAAGTGCGTCGCGAGGAATACGCCAAAAAGGGTTGGAACGCCGCGGTTTGGATATAATAAGGGAAGAAGGACAAAGATGTGGCTGGATGGGGAAAAATGGGGAACTGTGTGCTTTTCGCAACCGCGTATCTGGGCCGAGAGAGATTCCGTCGTTTCGTTTCCGTTCGAACTGGAGCAAGGTCTTCGTCAAGTCACGTTTTCCTAGGGATGCTCGATAAATCGCGGTCCTGGCTGTCGTCGATGACGAACCCGCGACGACAGTCTGCGTGGCATAATTTTTGATCCCATGCCTCTGCCCTGGTTCTCGACAAACCGGGGAATTTTATTCGTTTGTTTTTTCCCTCGGGGACTGAAGCTAATGCCACGAAAACATGAGTCACCCAAATAGCTTCTTAAATACTGTGCGCTCGATAAATGTTAAGAAGAACATTTTATCTGGTCAGCGGTGCCTTGAATCTTTCTCGTTTTCGCCATCTAATGCTGGATTTCAATACATCCAGTGGCACATGCATGCCATTAAACGAATGGTGTTTTTATATAAAATACACGAAAAAACAGGAGCACGTAATACTCGAATAATCATCCTACTTCAAAACAGTAGTGGAGTCACAAGCGTATGTACAGGAAAAAAAATCGGGATCAGGGAATTCTCCGGCGAACAGTTGCATAAAGGACAGATTAATAGGGAAAGAAAGAAAAATGATAACGATTACTGATAACGATGGTGACACCGAAGTGTGTAAGTTTCACAGTTCCATAAGGGCGGCTGAAGAATTTGATGCACCCGTCCCTGTGGCTCGATAAACATGCTAATGGTTACTTTGGACCGCGTTGCTGCTAATGGTGACTCATGATCGATTAGAAAAGCGGTTAAATGAAACGATGGACATGAGCCTCTTACTTAATGCTACTTTGCATACGCTACCAAGCTCTTATCGTAGCCAGAGCTTTCAATGCTTCGCAAACAGAAACGTTTCCTGCGACGCTAGAAATCGCTGTAAAAATCATGGTTGAACGTCTGGACCGTGATAAACGATTTAAAGGAATTATTTTGATTAACCCTATTTTTAGACGAGTTTGAAAAATTTCACAAAATGTTTAACACTGCATGGATGTCTATAAAAAGTCACATTTTTCTCTGCCCGCCGAAAGGTGTAAGAGTTGTGGGTCGCGTTTGCGACAGGGGCAGCAAATAATTATGACTTTCCACGGGGATGCAATATCGCGGAAAGAAAGCTTCAAGCGTGGAAAAGAAAATTGCTGCTTCAGATCGCGGGATCTGTTACTTTTTCTGTTCGAAAGTGGTCGGGGATTCAGTCGCGCGAAACGTGTTCGTCTCGAGTCGCGGCATGGAAAAGCTTGAATGTATACGAGACAGAAAGACCGTGGATCTTTCCGATAATGATTTCCTTCCGTGTTTACTACGTATTACGAAACACGCCAGTGAAATCCGATTTATCTTTGCCGACCGTCGTTCCTATCGATTCAAGGCGAACAATCGGGCAAATTAATAGAACAATCTTCCGGTTCTTCAAATCATTCGATTGTAATTTCTGAAATAAAATCAATTTCCACAGACTCTCCTATTTCTCCTATCTTATTTAAGTATCAATGGTTTCCAATACAAAAATCGTACGATACTCGAGGCAGCCTCGTTTGACAAAAGTTTTGTATCGGTATGAGCAACAAGTAACGTAGCCTTGGCGATCCTTTCATTACACCTGCGCGTGACTGAGACGAGTGACTCTCTGAGAGAAAGCTGCTGCATTATCACCGATGACGATATCCCATTTCAGCGGATCGGTTTTCGAGGGTCAATGGCAGAATGGCAAACGACATGGCCTGGGCATAGAAACCCGTGGACGATGGATTTATCGTGGCGAATGGACTCAGGGATTCAAGGGTCGATACGGTGTCAGACAATCGACCACGTTCACGGCGAAGTACGAGGGCACGTGGGCGAGCGGTCTTCAGGATGGGTACGGTTCAGAGACCTACGCCGACAGCGGTGAGTTCTGTTTCGATTGCAATTTTATATTAAAGCGTTGGAAATTTCTTGGCAGATGAATAGGCTAGGGTTTGAAGGGGGTAAATTGGCTGGCGCCGTTTAGAGACTGTATTAATTTTGCTTTTTGCCTCGACAGATACTATACGTGTTACTTTCGTTTGATTATTTCACGAATTTACGAATTTCTCTTTGCGGCTCAACATGCACAGGCATTAAAGAGTATTCGTTATTCGTATTAATTAAATTGATAAACGGTCGCGATTGTGGTGCGACTAAAGTAAAGCAATTGCGAGCTTAAATTTATTCGCAAATGATCAATCTACCACGAAGCCGTGCAACAAATGAAATGTGAAATGACAAGAATATTGCGTCTTCTATTGAACGCGTACAATAAATAGTTTGCTTATGTACATGTCGGCTTTATTTTGTCGCTTGCCAATAATAACGGGAATAATAATAGCTTTGTTGCGTAATAAATATACGAAAGTAAATGATGAATGAGACACCCGACACTAAACATAATGATACGATTTAATTAATATCACAATAGAAACTATTAGAAAATTCATAAAATGCACGACAACGTTTATTAACTACGGTCCCGTGGCCATCCGAATTTCGACTACCAAAAATTGTCCACATTCATCAAGACAAAATATACAGTGTATATGTATACAAGTAGGTGTAGGAACGAACGTTTCGCTGTCTGACTAGGCACGGACACAGTCTCCTGCCACTGGAAAGTTAATCGAGTACGGTGCAGAACGCCGTTCGACAACGTATTAGGGGAGATCTGACGAGTAATTCGAACGAAATAAAGCTGTCGGAGGCAGATCAAAGGATACAACGTATCCTCGGAGTCGGAGCAGCTTGTCGAGGCCCGTGTCAGCGCCAAGCCGACAGGGCACGTGTCCACGGGTACAGCTTTTGCTCGAGTCCCCGCGGGTATTAATCGGCACGAAGCTGACGATGCTTCGGCAAGCTTTGATCACGGTTGAACCCCCGTGACCACAACGCGCATTTTTGCGCTTAATTTTGTAGTTATTAATAAGCGTTTTAATTGCCGATCTGTCCACGCGCGACACGATCCCCTTTTTACATGAAATTGGGAACGCTGCCAATTTGGCGCCGCGGCCAAAGCGGCTATGCCTTCTCTCTGCTGCTCTATTATGTCGTTCGATTAATAATGAAATAATTAATAAACAGATTGATAGGGATTCGTCCCGTTTTAATGAATAATTACGTATAAATTGAATCGTAAGGGAAGGAATGGAAGTGACAGTATTTATATTGTGGATACTATTTGGACTGTGCTGGGGATATTATTTAAGAGGAATCGGTCCACTCATTGAAAGGGCTGCAAATGTAAAGAGGTAAACGTTCGACTAATTAACATCGTCGTAGGAATGTAAATTGCGCGACACGATTGTACGTTTCTCCTTAACTCGATCGTTCCCCGCCCGACGATTTAAGATCACGCGCCGTTGCAATTGTTCATAAACCTCTTAAGTAACAACCGGTTACTTGTAAAAGACACTTCCAATTCATTTACAGTTCCCCTCGCAAGGATCCGTGAATTTAAACGACACTCTTATATCTCAAGACCCTCCTTACAGCATCGCTATTTTAATCTGGCCCTCGACCCGAGCGTTTCCACGTGAAATAAATACAATTTTAGGGAGGTTTCGAAATAGTCGAGGGAACGTCAATTTCGTTCGATCGGCTCGTCGTTTCTGTTCAATTATCCGGGCAATTTTTCCAGCTTATTTTTACGCTAGGGTGGTAATCGTCGTGCGACGCGGAATATAGGGGAGGAAATCGTTTTCGTAGCACGGTGTAAGGAGTTGAAATAAATATCCCTGCCCCTGTTTCGTCTCTTTCTTTCCCGCCGCCTGTTTTATTTAATATTCATAGCTTCTGTCCCGGTCAGACACGTTTCTACGATCCGTGGAAATGCAAAGCGACGATCCCTCGTGGATCCGCGCCTGCTACACGTACGACAACTTTTAGATCGGTCACGATAAAATCGTGTGACTCACCCTCCAACTATTCTCCCGGCCGTTGAAACGTTTCGAGCATCCACGGCCGACCTCGATTCGCGTGTACGCACACGTATGGGCGCGACTCTAGAAAAAATAAATGGCTGCTCTGTGGTCGAAGGAGAAAATCGAACGTCGTGGATATAGAAAGATGGGCAGGGGGAAAGAGAAAAGAATTTCCACGTGAAATAAATACAATTTCTTTGTAGCTCGTGCTGCTGGGACGTGATATTTGGCCATTCACCTTTCCCCTGTAGTGCCTCGATAGCTATGAAAATCGACGACACGTTTTGACCCCGTATCGAAGAAATGTCAGCCTGTCTTTTGGATAGGGAGGAAGGAGAGCGTTTCATATACACACGTGCCTGTGCCGGTGGAAAATGTGGAAGAGTTTGGAAGCATGCCTCGAGGTCGCGAGCAAACGGTGCAGCAAGTTATTAGAATGGTGGGAAGCAAAGGAGAATTTCAATTGATAAATTAAAGTAATCGTGTATTGGTATCTATTCGCTGTTCGATCGAAAGGATTTCTCAAAGTTCCTGTACTTTTGCAAATTTTATATAATGAATTTATCTACTGCTTCCTTTAAAAATATCTTCTTACTCTATCCCATTTTATTTTATTACATTCTACTTTATTTGATTTTATTTTATTTCATTTATTTCAATTGTTATTCTTTTCTGTAATTCTGTTTTTACTCTATTATTATTTTACCTTATTTCAATTGTTATTCTTTTCTGTAATTCTGTTTTTACTTTATATTGTATATGATACTATTGTTCTTTGTGTGACCCCTGTATACTAAAGGGTTCTCTAGCCCGTTGATTAACGAAATATATATTATTATTATTATTATTAAAAATAATTTAATCTTCTTCTATACCTAATGCATTTCACATCGCACAAATCTGAAGAAATGTATGTATAACAACCTCCTATGGCATCAAAAAAAACAAAAACAAAGAACCACTTTAAATTTAGCTTTCGCTCGATTTCGTGTTCAAGACAAATAGAAGCTGGAAGCGATCAGCGAGAATCGATACTATCAGCTATCGTACCGTGTCGAGTGTTCCGTTGTTCTAGAAATTCTGTAGGCAGAAGGATCGAAAATGCCGTTCCCCATGATGGTCATTCAGTGTTTCTTATTTATCCCACGGGGGATAGCCTCGTTTCTCTTCTTCCATTCTGGCAACCGAGCTCGCCACCCTTTCCACTGCTTTCTGGCCTTCAACCCTCGCCGCGAGAGGATCGCCGGCAGGAAATGAACGAGCAAATTGCGATTGATCGAATTTTCTGTCCCGATACACCGACGATTCGTGCACGTACATTTCGTCCCACCCTTTGGCCAGCACCCGCCACCCATGTATCTCGTTTCCATGGTATTGGAAAACGGAGAACGAGTGTACTTTGCATAGAGAAAACTCATTGGGGCGGAAAAATAGTTGCGCACTCCGCGGACACATTATTTTAACAGCGACGATACGATCCTCAAATTTTCGACCTCAGAGAATTGACGATTTTTTTACATGCTATACTTCTCTCGGTTATAAATCCCGTGTCAAAAAGGGGAAAGAAAAATGAAACATTACGAGATCGTCTCGAGAAGGGAGGCAAGAATGGAAAGATAGATGAAACTAGCAACGAAGCAACTCGAAGGGGGCAATAAAATCCGTGGAAGGAAACTGTGGCGAAGATAAGGACGAATGCGAGTTGCGAAGGGTGCAAAGACAGGAAAAAGAAGAGACGAGAAAATATGACGAGCCGCGGTGGCGAAGGGTTGGAAGACAAAAGCCGAAGGGAGAGAAAGGAATGATGCAGATAAGTTTTTATTGCGTTTCGCTTCGCTTGCCGCACTTGAGCGCTTTATTTAGATTCGAAGGAGCGGGCTGCCTGCATTTTCTGATCTTACTGCGTCCCGCGGCAAGGAAGAACGCGGTTCATGATGTACGGTCGTTCTTGCAAAACAGCTTCTGAAGAGTTGCACCACTGTGACAGGTTGAAAATAAGGGTAATACTCGGGCATTTATTTCCGACGACCGTGCGCAATGGTAATAAATGCTTGTAGATTAAATCTACATAATATACGAACCGAGCAGAAACAAACTTTATTGTAAAACACAATTCGTAGATCGGAATTCTGTGGAACACTGGGGAACAAAATGAAAATAAAATATCGCATCGAATATCATCTGATCGTGAGATATAGAATGACGAGAGAAGAAAATATATGCAACTTCGTAATTCGCGTTCGTGCCCTTAAGCTTACAAGTTTTTGCTCCTCGTTATATCTCGATAATGTAACCCTGTTATTTTTGGATATTCGCCACAAAACATTACCGACATATTTCCCAATGCCGGTGGATGCTTCTTTCTCGTGTCACGTTTTCCGGGAAACTGCTTTGCTACACAGCGAGGTCCATGTAAAGGGTGACACAGGCATTTTTGAAAATTACGTTACGCAAGTCGCCCGACCTAAAAACGTTTCTGCGCTGTCTGTCTCGTCGTTGGAACATGAACGGTGTTGAGTGTTCAGCTTCAATGTTTTTTGTTTTTCTTTCACGTTTTCATTCCACTTTTTTTTTTTAATTTTCTGGCGGGGTTAATTTTCATTCGATACGATTCGGGAGATTTTCGTGTAACTCAGTCGCCCAACAACAAGTTCGAAGCTATGCATACACGTGTATCCACCTGCACGATGCATGATTGTATATAAATCTGCCTAAAGAGTATGTTTCCACACTTTTACTTCACTCACGGCGTTAAAGGCATCCATGCGTGAGCCCCTCTTCTTTCAAAATAATTGCAACGCAGTTAAACGGCTTTCCTTTAATAGAAATAAGGCGGGTAAACAATCGATAGATTCCTCCGTGGCTCGCAAAAAACTCTGTACACGAAACAGCGTTCCAATAAACGTCTCTTGCTGTCGTAAAAATACGCATAGCAATTTAACCTGTCGCGTGAATATTCCGCCGTTCGTTACATTTACGACAACCATTTATAACGCTGTTATCAGTGTACCGATAAAACGGTGCTGTTAAAACACCGTTCAGAATAGGAAGTGTTCAATGAATAATTAAAATTCCGTTGTGTCTATTTAATTAGCACGTGCACGAACGTCTTGCGACGTCTCGCGGATCGCTTCGATCGAGGAATGGATCGTGCTATTTTCGCGTGTGCGGCACGCACGTCCAAGATGACGTGACCGTGCCACGGCGTTTCTTCGTATTCGAGTCTCGTTGCCACGGTTTGCAGGCGAGATTCTTGAAACTGACGATCGAAGTGCCGTTTTTGGCCGTACGAAGCGATCGTCTGTGCACGACGCGCCCTGTTACCGTTTCGCATCGTCCGAATTTCGTTTTTGAACAGAATAAACCGTGGGGGTCGTTCATAATGGACGCAGGATGATTCAGAGAATTTGATAGAAAACGGCAAATGTTTTAATCATTTTAATGATTTCAATAATTTAATTTATAATAGAGGTAGCGTAAAAAGTTAATAATGCTAACGAAGTTACCAATGCTGTCCTGTCTTTGTTATACATTAAATGAATTTTATCTCGCGAACTGGTAATAACCGTGGTTGACTGGCGAAACGTTCTGCTTAGTAAATAATCTCCCCGCGAACACGATTATCTATATTTTTGATTAAAAATATTACTCTTTCAATCGTCCTGTATTCTTGGGCGTTACAGTTGCAAAGGCTGGATAATAATAATAGTACTCATTGTCCGTCTGATTCTGCTTGAAATCAAGAATAGGAACTCTTCTGGCACATTTTACTCGACCGAGCAGAGGGGTAATTAACCAGTCATCCATCTGAAGCGTCGTACCTGCTACGAGGTCGCTATTTTCCCGTGCTTTAATCCTCGTTCGAGCGCGTAACAAAATTAACGAAGGCATAACTCTCCCCGTGACGGTTCGAGCGTCTAGCGCGAGGCGTTCTAATGATTGATTATTCGCCGGTGGATCGTGGGATACGAAAGGGCGGAAAGTGAACGAGAAATCGGCGTAAAGCTGCGATGCAGATGTTCGTTGTTTCGCTAAAAAACACCGAGGACAGAACGCGTCACGGCGATTCCAAATACAGGCGCGAAGACCTGAACTAAGTTAGCGCGGCCTCGCGAAGAGGTGCTGAATTACGAGAAGAAGTTACGCGAAGAGTTTCTATTCTGTCCGCTGATACGACCGGGAACAAAGGAAATGATTGTCTCCGCTTCTGGCTAACTGTTCGCCTACGTATGAAGAAATCGGAGCTGTCTACCATTTGTAAGATAATTTGAAACACCAACGGGACACTGTGCGCGCATCGTTTACCAATAATAATAATATCACGGTGAATATGAAAAAGAATTGTCACCTGCGTTGACGAAAGTTTCCCAACGTCTATCGATCATCACGATCGATAGAGAGGGGGGAAAATGTTAATCGCCTCCCTTTGTATTTTACAGTACATTGGAGTAGGTAGACAATTTTGTTGAAATGAAAAATGAAATATAAAACGCGGAGACCGCAAAATGTTCAGAAGGGATTTCCGGGTGCTCGTATTTCAAGTTGATTGCAAATGGCAGACGTAAGCAAAAGAAGGCGAGCAATTCTACGTGGAAGTGCGCCGTTTTTCTTTGTGAAGAGGCGCGTGCGTCCAAGTGCAAAGTGTAAGCGCACGTGTGTGCATACCGCGTGGAGAAGGACGAGTACGTGCAAATATCATGGTTATACTTACCATGGCTTCCGTTGGACACGCTCCACCTTTAAAACGATCCATGCGAGCCGCGTTGATTCACCCCACTGCGTGAACCCTTTGATTTGCTGGTCAAGGTTATCCGTGGATTCCTCAGGCTTCACTGAAACGCTTGTTCCTTGGTCACACTACGCATACGATGATAAAAATGGTTTTAGAAAATTGTGCGTATAAAATTCTGGAATTATATTTAGAGAATTCATTGTGAGAGGCGGGTGAGCAATTTGAATAAAAGTTTGTAAAACAAGGGGAAATTAATTTGCGAAACGATTCTCCGTCTCTATATAAGGGGTACAAACGGTTGAACAAACTGTACGAATGGAAGGCGGCCGGTTGAAAAATGATTACACGTCAAGATAAAACGAGCGACATCCGTTTTACTCCTTCCCCCGTGTTTCTAACAACGCTGGCGTGGAAATTAATGAAAGAGCGACGTTCGTAACGCGCGACAACGATTTAAACTGTACGAGCTCGTAAAGAAGAAAAATGTTTAAAAAAAAAAAAGAGAGAGAAACGAGGAAATAGAGCGGTGAAAAATTTCAGGCATCGTTTCTGCTTTTTATGTAGGATTCTTATCGCCTCTCGTTGAAGCCACGAGAGCTCTCGCAGAGATTATCCCGCAATCAGCGAAGTTAGGGGCCGGAAATAGCGAGAGGAAGGATCCTACACGCCCTTCGCTAAAGAAAATAGCCCGATGCACGCAGCTTGATTTCACGCTGGAAAATCGGACATGAATGAACTGCCAGTCGATTCGCGGGTTTCTTATTTTCAACCCCAAACGATCCTCGAACACAGCAGACGTCTGCTTTTTTTCGAGATTAAGAAAAAGGAACAGAATTGCCAAGCTTTCCACTTTCTCTCGCGCCCCGTGTTTCTTTATTAATATTTCACAACTCGTATGTTTAATATCAGTTAAGATACGTCTTTCTACTGTTACTTGAGAAATTACCAAGCGCTGCGTGGAATGTTACAATCGTTAAACAAATTTGTTGTACCAATTGTAAAATGTATTCTTCCCCGTGGAGTTAAAAAATAATTTTCTAATTTTATCCCATTACTTTCTCGATAGAATTTAGTGCGCTATATCGAGGACTGTTTGAAAAAAAAACACGTTTGTTATCGTAAACAGGGAAACTTTACATCTGTCGTACAGTATGCACAAAACTACTGCTCCGTTCAGTGAAGTTATTCAAGCACAGAGTTAACAGAATTAGATGTTACCAAACGCAGACAACACGTCCAGCTACTGCAGCTAGAAACGATACGTATCGGTGATTCGATAAACATCCGAGTTTCTATCTTTGCGCGTAGATGTAACCTCGTTAATCGCGTACACCGTTGGTAAAATGTCGAGCATGCATTTGACGAACGAGCTGGAGCAACAGAGTTTTACGATTGAAAATTTGTGCCAGTGGATACAGAGTTTTGGGCTTCTATTTTTGGCGATAATCGTTTATTCTTGCTTTTTATGATAATCTTCGAAACAACGATAAAGGATGGTGGCGTTAAGTGAATTTCGTTTCTTCTACAAAATATTATTTTCGTAACACAATAATAATAATGATAATAATAATAATACTCATATAATGATGATCACGAAGTGTATAAAATTTCGATAATAGTTTATCAATAGATCGTCCTATCTGAACCAATGCCGTCGTTTACTCTACTTGTCCGCCCGTGTCTGGCCATCGACGCCCCATTCCACTTGGCGCGACAAAAATCTTCGCGGGCAACTGTGCATTACGCGGACCAGCGGATCGTTTTTTAATTCCGTCCCTCCTTAACTGAAAGCAAACGAAAGAGAAGGGGGCAAAGCGCGGGGGACAACAATTAGCCTTATCGACCCGACGTAAGGTATTTTCGAGCGTAAATTATTCGATAGCGTGATCCGGACGCGTAACACAGCCTACCGGCGAATATTTATGGACTGTTTTCTATTTTCTTGTCGAACCGCCGGCCGGCATAAATATCCGCCGGTTCAACGGAAAACGAACTGCTCGACGGTGGGAGCAAAACGAGAAAAGAATTATCTTCGGGCATTTCTCTGGTGTATTTAGTCGCGAATTAGCATAGCTGTGTCAATTGGGCGGATCCGCAGGTCGACGTGAAAAACGTTTTTCGTGGGGACGAAACGTATATCGTGGATATACATACATCGTGGTGCGGATGAACGACGCAGAGGCTAGGCGCCGCGAAGCACGAGGAACCGCGTCGCGAAGATTTATCGTCGAACGAGAGTATCGGTGGCCGGGGTGTGCTTAATTATCGTCCTTAATTAATGGTCGACGGGTGGAATTCGCGGAAGATGAAACGCCGCCGCGGGAACACCGACAGAAATTTATGCGCTGTTTTTCGTAGCGTCGAAGACGATTTTAATTATCATTTCTTTCCATTCGTTGGTACTTTTCCTCGGTTATTTTTGCCCTTCGTAATTCTCGCCGTTCACGTCGCACTTCGACAGTCGATTCGTAAATTTCTGTCTCGACCAGTTCCAGTATGCGGTCAAATTAATTGAAGGATGTACATGCATTTATGCCCTCGCGTTGCGATATTTCAATCTGCATACGATTCGTTAACGATCCCGCTTATTTACGAGGGTGTTTGCAACAATTTGCAAGTTCGCACGACGGTTAAGATTGAGAGGAAGTGAAATATAGTTAGCAAATAGCCTCGCGAGGCCGGGCAACCCGAATGGATTAAATTCGCCGTTTATTTTTTCATACGGAAACGTTGATATACTTTATCGCACGTTTTTTTAACGAAAAGAACTCCTTCTGCCTCGCGCTGTCTCGATGTCGCTTGTTCCTCGTTCTGTGTTAGTTGCAGGCCACGTTATTCGGATCGCACGCGCGTCATTTGGCAGCGTACGGTGATACCGGTGCTCGTACAACATTGTTATAAATCTACGTCACGCGGTTACATAAATATATTCGCCTTCCGCGGATTATCGAAACGTGCATAATGTTCTAATAATAATACCGAGAAGCTCCAAACGACGGTGCCATCGGTTTCCGGTGGGAATCGATTCGAACGCGGATGAGAACGCGAACGCGAAGTGTAAGAGTAGCCCGGGCACCGTTCATTTTTATTTTCGACGCGAACATTCGTCAATGAACGCCATCTCTAAAATTAGAGACAATGTACTGCTTGGCCGTCGATTGCTCGTCGGGCACAAAGTAAAAATCTTATCGCTTACGAGAACTACTTAGACGGTGGCCAAAGGAAGATATTTTCATCGGTCCAGTGTTTATCGAACGTTCGCAATCACGAAGCTTCGCAACGGTACACGTGTGTACAATCGTCTATGCGTACAGCAGAAAATATAAGTCTACGATTCGCCTGAATATAAAATGACTCCTTTCTATCAGCTGCGAGCTCGTCGAAGCCAACAACCACAGACAAGAAAACGTGATACAAAATTGACCATAGGAATGTCAAGTGCAAAGCTTCATTTGCCCCCTCGGAGCCACCCCTTATTTTCGACGTCCATCGAGCGCGGCAAAGAAACGACGTCGAACGTCGAAGCGTGTTCGCTGTCTCGCGAGATCCATCAAAATTCCAGCAATTTCGAAGGAAATCGAACAACAAACCGAATCGCCGGCGTAGCGGCCCGGTTTGGCATACTCCATCCACCTTGGTCTCCCCGCCGCTCGCACCCTTCCTGTTAGCCGTTTTAAGATTCTTGGTCGAGTTAAGGCACTCTCGAAACGCCATTCCATTTCTCCCGTGGCACGTGGCCGACGCATTTATTTATAAATACCATTGCTGCCGCACGGGCGCACACCACGATAATGTACGCGCGAGTCGGTTAACGCAGCTGGCGTCCCGATGCGTAAGAGTGGAATGGACGATCTTTCTGCGGGGCGGAGGAGACCCTGGTTGACCTGCTATCAATCCAGCGAGTTCTCCTCGCTAATAGAGTACTTGAACTCGCCACGCCCCGTGGATAAATTGCGCGATACTTTCACGAGTGTCTGACCTCCTGTCGACTGCGATGTCCTCCTTGGGAACTTTGAGGCAGGTCAGTTATTCGTGGAATGTCGTGAACCCGGTGTTCCTCGTTTTAAGACTTCGGAGAACGATACGTTTCGTGGCTGAGGAATTTTTGGAGGCTCGAAATGGTGTTTAGGGAGTTACTTGTTTGTCGGAATGGAAATTCTACTGGACACTATAGGGGGACGAACGATTCGTTCGGTAGCCAGAGCCAATTGCACTGGTGAAAGGGTTAATGTTATAGAGACGAACGGTCGATCGGTACAAACACTTGTTGCGAATCGATTGGGCCGTGCCATGCTTGTTAATTGTCCGCCCGTGACGAATTCGGGTGTATCGATTAAGTAGAAGGCTGCAGGACACTCGTGGTAGCAGGGGAGCTTTTGTAATAGATGATGTGGCAAAGACTTTCTGCTAATCTGTTTGGAGTAGAAAGAGTATCTGGACTGGGGTGAGAATAATGTAGACACGAGTTTAGAACTTACGCATACGAAATTAAAACGAATAGAATAAAAAATAATTTAAAGACAGCCACATGCAGCAGAGAATAGTTATTAAATAAATATTAAAATAAATCGACTGCTCAATTGAAATTGAAACACGTGAAATGAAAACACTACTACCGTAACTAAATTCGCTTCAATTAAGAAACCCAATAATTACATTTCCCTTTTAATTCGGAAAGTGCAAGTTCCGCAGTAAAGACATGGCGTAAACAGCCCCTTACATCAGTCCCTCGAAATTGTCCCTCAAGGTCCATGACACACAGAAGACACCCCATAGCATCACCCCTATTCTACTCACGATCAACCCCCCGCAGGAGCCAATCGACGCACAGTGCAATTAACTATTGTCGTAGGAGGAGTAGCCCAGTTACGTGGCTCATTCTTCGAGGTCAATTCGGTTGATTCCCTGGCGCACAAAGAGTCGAATAATTCGCTACGTGGCTGAGGAAAGCTTTTTTCTTTTTTTCTTTTTTTAACATTACAACGGCGGATTGCCTTTCGTTGATAAGACCAGCGTTACCTAGTTTGTGGACTGACGTCATTTCCGTTTTTCGAACGCCTTACGTCACGCTTACTGCGTGGCCGTGCGAGAGTAATCGCCGTACCCAGGGAGTGGCCAGAGGAAGAAAGAGGGAGAAAGAGAAAGAGTAAGAGAATATGTTCGTTACAGTTTTAGACACACAATTTTCTACGCGAACTATCTTGCCTCCTTTTTTTCTTTCTGTCGCGAGCAATCTCCTCCCTCGACGGATAAAACGACAACACGCATTATGCCTTTCCTTTTAATTAAATGGTTTCAGATAATACGACCTTCCTTTCTGCGCAGCGATACACGATACCCGGCGATAATGCCGTTGGAAATAACCAGGATTCGTGTGATCTAATTTCGTTCCTATTTGGCCGCCCGGTTCGACCAACGATAAGAACCGCCAATGTCGGACAAATTAGAACGATTATTGTGCGCGCCCGCGAGGAAGAACTGAATTCATTTGAATTATCGAAATATTGGAGAAAGTGGAGCACTTGAATAGATGTCACTCCTCTTTCATAGGGGATGAAAAATTTATCCAACTGCTCCAGCTCTAACGAAACGTTCCATTAAGCCACCCTCAGAATTTATTCACCTTCGGCATTAATATCACCATTATATTTCTATTTAAGACATTATCAGACCGCCAATATACAACGCGTTCCATACTAATAACGATTAATACGATTAAACTATTTAGGAGTGGTGTAACACAAGAACAGCGTGCAACATTACTTTCTCATTTCAATTATTCCGACACTCGCGGTAAAAGAACGTTAACGAAATTGCGAATTTATTGCGCGTGTGCTCGCCGAGGAATTCGAACCCAATGGAATAAAATCAAGGGCTTCCCCGTTGCACGATCTTTCACCCAGTTACGCAATCTCCTTTATCCACCGTTGCGTTCGAATTGACAACGAAGTTCCGCCGATGATCGTGAGCACAAAGAGCCGACGTTCGACTTTCTTGCGGTACTTTTAGCAAGGTCTGAAACATGACCGCGAGAACGTGTAAAGCGAGGTCAGGTACGAAATCCGACCTGGCCGCGGGGCTATAGGTGCGCGGCAGCGTATTGCGTCCAGGTATCATTCGAGAGAAACAAACAGATGAAAACGACAGGCCCGTGGGGTAGTTAGTGACGATATCTGGTGGTGGCTGCGGACCGAAATACACTCGCACGGCCAATTCTCACTAGCACAGGCACGATTATCATTGCACGTGCAGGCAACCACCATCTTGAACGGTGGCCGCGCTATTTCAGGCGGGCCAGCCAGTGCCATGTAGCGAAAACAGGAACGTACGATTACTTTTGTTTAACCGTGTACAACGAATTTCTACGTGGAAATTTACCTTCCTCCGATAGTTCGTTGTAAACGTTCGTTATAAATCAGTGGGTATATTGCACTTGATGTAATAGCACCACGTGTCTTTCAGGCAATTCTTTGATTCTGTTACATAATAACAACAATAGTTGCGCGTCCGAATAGGTGAGAAATTATTATCTGCTCATTGTGAAGCTGGTAATAGGAGAAAATTGTTTACCGGGAAACTCGATTGCTTCGAGCACAGTTCATTTTTTCACACCATATTCTTCTCAAACTTCCACTCTCGTCGCGAATGTCTCGTGGCTTATTCGCGAACGCAGAAACGAATTATTATTACACCGCGTATATTAATTTCTAACGACGTGCCGATAACGGAGGCAAACTGGTCGGCTGGGCGGCTGGCAAGAATTTCTAGCGGCGTCCACGTTGAAAATAAGGAGGCAAACGTCGAGACGAAAAAAGGCAGGCTCCGCGGATAAATTTTTCAACGGCGAAATTCACCGGTGATTATTTTTGCGCGAGATCCCCGGCCGTTTCCGTCGGGCCTGCGTCGAATGAAACTTTGTGCGGCTCGATGGCCGCGATACCTCACACACGACGGATATAAGCCAGAAAGGGTCTTCACCCTCGTAACCTATGCGGAACAGGTTGGTCTCTGTGCTCGCATGAGGAAGCAGCGTAAACAAGGAACACGCTCGGAGTTAAACGTTTTTAGGGACAATCAACCAACGTGTACCTAGCATTACGTACACCTGTATACATTATGCACGTTTACACACGCCAACACATTCTTTCCAGTGGCAATTAAATCGCGAAGAAAGATTGTCTTAAAGGGGACGGATAGACATGCGCTTACCCCAAGTTTACTTTGCTAACTAAGAGAAAAGAATGGAAGAATGGAACGAAAGTTCTGGCGAACAAAATATTCCTGAGCTAACACGTGTATGTGTATATGTAACCAGAATAAATTATTCAAAGCAGGATATATTTATTATCGTTAATTATTATATATCACTTGTGATTTATTGTTCATAAAAAATTCGGTATTTGTAAAAAGAAACCTACCCAGATCAATCGGAGCACAATTAAGAAGCATCTTCGTCGTAAGACGAGACCGGAATTGCGCAAAAATCTGTGCCAGATTGTGCAGCACGAGGAAAAGAAACGGATGATAACAGAAACAGAGTAACTTGAGGAGAAAACAGCAGAGAGGAACAAACCGTGAAGCAGGAAATTTGATGCTGCTCGAGTTTCGCGAAGTGGAGCAAGCGTGTGGCGAACAGGGAGAAACGAGGAAAGCAGTGTCGACGGAAATTCAATAACTAGTAAAAGTTTCTACGGCAGAGGGATCGAACGAAGAGTCTCTCTCCCTCTCTTGCGCACTCGCGTCAAAGGAAATAGACAGCGAATAGACGAAGCATCGTGAAATTAGAAGCTCGACTGTAATTAAACTGGGTCGTAGGTCCATTGCTTTCAATAAATTTTTGTTCATAATGGATTCCCTTCCGTATTTAAAGGAAACGAAATCCGTAACCACTGCAAAGACGTTCACTCATCGCCCTATGCATTATCTATTTGTTTCCAGACTGGAATCAAATATTTCTTGCGCTGGTATAATTCATTCAACTCCCGATCAAAGTCTCTTGACAAATTCTAATCGGCAATGAAAATTGCACTCCTCTACTCCGGCTTCGTGTAAAAAATATTCTCGGTAAACCCGTAGCGAGAAGCAATCGCACCCCGTACAATAATAACAACGTCGTTAACCAGGTTTAGTAACTTTCCTAAGTAACTTCCTAGTAACTTTTCCTCAGATTTTTTTTTTTCTAAGCATATCTTAGTTACTTCTAGTGCTGCTTTCCGTACTCTTGGCTTCATTCACAGGGTCTCTAAGCACTTTAAGAATGTTAATACCATCAAAGTTTTGTACTGCTCCTTAGTTCGGTCCCGTTTGGAATATGGTGCGATTGTCTGGTCACCGCATCATCGCTACCTCTGCTCCAAACTTGAAAGCGTGCAACATAATTTTTTGCGTTTGGCTTCCCGTAAGCTTAATTGTAGTATGTCTCGACATGATCATAACTATTCGCCTGCTTTATCTAGCCTTAACATCTTATCCCTTGAACATCGTAAAATAGTATTTGATCTTATTTTTGCCTTTAAAATATTAAATGGTCTCTCCTGCTGTCCTGATATCTTATGCAAATTTTATTTGAATACATCTCAGCCATCTCTGAGACATAGGACGGTTTACGGCCAGTTTAATTGTCTAAATAGAATCTTTATCAATGTCAATAGATTTTACCTTTTTCTCAATTTCTCGTCCTCACTTATTACTTTTGGAAATAATGCTATGCGAATTCTGGCCTCTTACGACTCTTCTGTATAATCTAACTGTTGTATTTTATTGCCTTTATATTAATGTGTTCACCAAAGGGTTAAAACCCGTATACTAATAAATAAATAAATAAATAAATAAATCAACTTTCCAACCCCTCTGTATCGCGACGCTAATCCTTATAATACCGTACAAGGAGTATCCCGACAATCGAGCCTCCGTGCTCGATTACTTCTACCAACACGAACATTCGGGTGTTGTTCGAGCAGCTTTCCTTCATCCAGATCGTAACGACCAAAGTTGTCAAGCTGACAGCCAGTCGGCGGGACTTTTTGTCCCGAGGCGTATCCAAGAGACGAGCAAGAGGTTGACCCGAATAGCTCGGGCGGTCTGCAGAGCGGTTCTCGTTGCTGCGGGTCGACCCTTTAATCCCGATCGTGCTAAGATCTCGCGGAGCCATCTTTGATCAGGCTGAGAATTCGAGGGAAGGAGCCAGCTTGATTTCTATGATCGCGATGATATCGGAGAGAACGCGATGCTCTTCGAGCTTTTTGCAAGGGTTGGAGTTCGGCAGGAGAAACGGAAGTACGAGTCGAGTCGAGAAGAAAGGCTCGATTGCGGTTCTCGATGGTTACGGTACAATGGTAGGTGTCGCTATTAAAATCATTTGACGCTCATTTTAAGGTAGCACCTACCTGTGATACTACGGCGCTCTTTAGGGTAGGAGGGTAACGATTCGGTGCTTGCATTTACCGTAGAAGTATCAAATAATACGGTGGCGGTTTGTCGAGAGCCTTTGGGAAGCATCGAGGGGTAGAGACTGCTCTCTGAATTACGTGCTTGTGGGGATACTTCGAGACAGATTACCAGAATTGTACGACGCGTGCACGTAACACAGAAATGAATCTGGAATTCGGATCATAGGGATGCGCGATGATTAAACGTGCCGCGTGGCGGCTGTGGCGTGTATCTTTGGACGCTCTGTGTAGTTCATATTTCTATTAAACAGCTGGACAAACCGGCGAAACAAACAAAGGATTATAAGCACTCTTATCGAGCTATCGTGCTATACACAAGATATTTTAATACCACTTCCTATTTCCATAATGAAGTACGCATCCAGTGGAGCCTCTTGTTTTATTCGCGTCTAATGGTTATCGAAAATCACGCCGGACGAATCTCGGCTTAAAGAAACGGCGGTGACCGAGGTTCGATGAAATGGGGGTGGAATTCGAGTCCCGTGAGTGCAATTCGAACGCTCGTGGGACGGAGGAAGCGGAAAGTGGCCGAATCGTGGGTGAAAATTAATTAAAGACGAGAAGAAGGAGGCACGCGATTTACGGCGGTGCAATTTCGTAAAACCAGGCTCGAATCGGCAGCCGAAGCGTGTCGAGAAGCACGGCGTGACCCACTTGCTTAAATGCTGGCGAAATAATATTCCGCTTGGGAGGGGGAGTCGGTCGTTTTCATATGTAGAGTCGGCTGCAATAATGCCGGCCGCAGACTCCATTTTCCTGGCCCCCTCTTCTCCGCCGTGCTTTTCCTTTTTCTTTTCCTTTTTCTAAAACGAGGCTGGCTGCCGCTCCGCAATCGATCAGCGCCCGACGAGCTGCTCTCGTTGTAATGACCTTAGTAAGGAGATGGATCGCGCGATAAATTGTGCTGCTAATTTTTTAATGCTCGCCCTCGAGGCGATCTCGACGGGCAGATCTCCCGAGCGCGTGACGATCAAATTGAAGTTCGTATCGAGTTACGAATTATCGAAAAGTATCATCTCCGTAGAATTTTCCCCATATTTCTCCGATCGCGTGCGAAGTTGTATAAAATGCCTGGCGATATTATAGGTTATCCGTTCCTAGAGTAAATATGCAAAACTTCCAAGAGGATTAAGCATGTAAAATAAATACCACGCATTCTTCTAACTTTTCCTCGCCCCTTAGACGCACCGCTCTCTATTCAGATGTTTAAGCTATTACAGATAGCAAGGATTCGTCGATTATATATTTTCGTACAGAGTCTATTTCAGACAGCCCATCGAGAGTTATTCTACCTGCGCAAATACAGCCTGCCGTATTCAAAACGGAGTAGAAATTCGTCGTCCCTGATTCAACACCATTCGTCGAAATTATTTATAAAAAAAAAGAAGAAATCAACGCTCGACGCCGTCGGAGTTATTGAACGGGGAGAATCGAAGGGAATGCACTGTCGACGACAGTGCATGCGAATCGAATCCGCGGATGACTGCCTTGGAATCGCGACGAGCATAAAGGGAAGGAAAGCACCGCCAGCGTGCATCGTGGAACGACAAACGACGATGCATCGTTCCCGCTGCAATCGCGGCACTTTGTTAATGCCAGACGAATACGGGACGAGAGGCTTTGATGATTATTGTTGGCCGAATAATAGACGGTCGCTCGGGGGAGGAGACGCGGAATGAAAACGCTTTCGAGAGACTCGCTTCCACTTTGTTGATCACCACGGCCTACTGGAAACCGTTCATTGTCGCGCACTCTGTTCCCCACCCTAACGAAATGCAATTTAATTTCCTCCACCGCCGCGATCAACCCGATTTCTGATATCAATATGGTGATCCGCGGAGGCACGCGGATCGCGCTGTAAAGTTCGCGGTGAAACGTTCCATAACACTCCGCGCTGGGAATCGGCCGAAAATTTCGTCGATATCTGATAGACGACGTTACAACAGCGTTGCTATGTGAACATTCACTTATGCTAATATACTCCGTAATGCATAGAAGTTTGAAAAATGTCACTAATTCCTGTCATATAATTTTCTTTACAACGACAAGAAATGTACGATTTGGTGGTGAACAGGTTTGCAGTTTTCTGAGGTCGATTTCCATACTTAGATAATTACTAAATTAATTATTATGACCATTATCAGTGTCAGTAAACATTGCTTAACAAGACCAAATGAAGACACGGCTGTTTCGCGACATGAATTTTGTCCGACCTAGATTGGGCGTTTGTCCCAGGGTGCACGCGGGCTTCGTTCGAATTTGTACGCCAGTGTCTTTTTTCCCCATTTCACGAGCTTGCCCATACTTTCCACGCCCGGCGTACATCGAGCCTGCAGCTCGAGAGTTTATAAAACAAACGTAATACGCGGGCTATCGCGAAGTGTACGAATTCCTCGGTGGGGAAAAAAAGTGGGGAAGAAGTGAGAAAACGAAGGCTTAGCGGAGAGTGAAATTCCTGAACGCGAAACACCGCGTGGCCTTTTAATGACCGCGTTTTACGACCACCGTCCATCCGGCGTTACAACGACGGCCTGCGGTATCTCATCGGCGTGGAATTTACATTTTCGACGAATGGAAGAGTGCACCGGCACGTCTCGCGTGATATGTAATCCCATTCCTGGGCGGTGCGCGTGAATCGGTTTGTTTCGCGAGGCGTGCGACCAGACGTGGCGAATTCGAGTAAGACACTTTGAAACGCGGTCACGTCTCGGCAAAAACAATGGCCCTAATCGCAAAGTGCCAGTATTCCACGGTGGATTCGTCACATCCGTTCGTATGTGGGGTCGTTCGTGGTACGTGATTTTCGGGACCGTGCGCCCTCCACCCAAGGGCTGCTTTACCCTGTCGGTTTCGCGGGGGCATATGTAAATCGTGACGGAGGCGGGTAGTATATTCGCCGGGGTGTGTTCCAGGAAAACCGGGGGAAATTGCGTTAAGAGGAAGCTGGCGAATATACGTGCGTTTGGAACCCTTTGATAATTCGGACGGATTTGTTGAGAACGTGCGCAAATAGACAGGTGTGCGAAGTCAGAGGCGCATTAAATTTTCGATGCAAAATTGTCGATCTTTGAACAGCTGTAACTTCGTGAAACAAAATCGTACAACTATCCACTTAGGCTCGTTTTAAAGCGCGAAGCCTCTACTTGGGGAGCCCATAGCTCGTTTTCTCGTAATATTTTTTTACCAAACCTTGCGGGTGGTAAAGTGAAGGTACGTTATTCGCGAAAATTTGCAAGATTTGCAAAATTCAAAACTTGAAGACTAAAGATTCCCCTGTCCAACGACCGCAAACAAATTGATGTACGATCTTTCTTCTTAACAATATTATCGCGCTTTCAATGGAACGTGAGCCCATGTCATTGGGATAAATTGTACGAAGTTACAGCAATTCAAATGTCCCTAAATTTTCTTCAAACATTTGTCTAAAGTTTTCTAATTTGCGACTAAAGGCCTTCCAAAATATCCGGTAGAGTTCGAAATCATTTTTGTCTTCAGGGTAGAAATTGTAACGCAATTGTTCTGTACTGTAAAGCAAGCAACGATTAACAAGACTGAAATGATTAGCTGGAGAATGATTTTTCACAGGCACGTATCAGGGTCAGTGGTATCGCGGCATGAGGCACGGTTATGGCGTGAGAGCAAGCGCACCGTTCGGCTTGGCGAGTCATTACAAACCCTCGAAGCAAGTCAGGGCTTCCTTGACATCCCTGAGGAGCGCCGACGATGGAGGGGCTGCCGCGCCGACACCGGAACCAACAGACAGAAGGGATCGTCGGGTCGGCGATAGCAGGGGTGGTTTTGTACTGAAAGCGAGAAGCGACAATCCTCCGGCAAGAAGAAAGAGCCTCACGGAGAAATCCTTGAAGAAGGGTATCCTCTCGGTAAAGCGTAATTTTAAACCGTCAATGCACCCTTCGTAATCCGTTCTGGAGAGGAGACAAATTCTATAAAAAGTGGATGTTCGAGGGATAGTCGTGATTGCAGGGCCTGAAGATTCGAAAGCAGAGGAGCACGGGTGACCTGGAGAAACATGGGACCGGGGGTAGCATTAGAAGCAACGCCAGTTCGGCATCGTGGATGTCGACGGAGAGTTCGCAGAGCCAGGCATCAGCGTCCGTTCACACAGACAGCAATGCGTCTTTTGTCATCGAGGTAAAATTGTCATTGCTATTTTCGTCCCCTGTCAGACGTAAGGATCTCTTGGTTATGTGAGAGGTAAGGTTACGATGTCACATACAGGGGTGACGTACGACGGACAGAGGTTAATGTCAAGAATTTATTTGGCGAGATATATCATAGTGTGCGAAGGTGAAGTCCAGCGAAGATTTCTTGCGATATAAAATATCAAGCACTTTTAAACGAATACCCGTTAAATGAATAGTAACAGAATGTAATTTTGCAGGACGAGCAGATGGACGCGTCCGTAACCGAGACGTACCTAGGCGAATGGAAGAACGACAAGAGGACAGGTTTCGGTATATCGGAGCGAACCGACGGCCTTCGGTACGAGGGCGAATGGTTCAACAATCAAAAGTACGGCTACGGTGTAACGACGTTTCGCGACGGCACCAAGGAGGAGGGCAAGTACAAGAACAACGTGCTGATCACCAGCCAGAAGAAGAGGCATCTGTTCCTTATCAGATCGGCCAAGTTTCGCGAGAGGATAGAGGCGGCGGTGAACGCGGCTCAAAGGGCGAGCAAGATCGCCCTGCAGAAAGCCGATATTGCGATATCGAGAACGGCTACCGCGCGTGGCAGGGCCGAATTGGCGGACACGGCCGCGGAACACGCGAGAGGGGACTCTGAACTCGCTCAGCAGACGGCTAAACAGTTCGCGCCGGATTTCAGGCAGCCGGGATTGGAAAGGTTACGAAACAGGGAGATACCGAAATACGTGCCACCGCCCCAGGACACCGTCCCAGGCAAGAGTATTCTCCACAAGGCGGCCAGCGTGGATCAGCCAGGCTCCATGCCAATGAAGAATCCCACGTCGGAAGCAATGTCCATGTCGACCGCGTCGGCGACGTCCACGGCGAGCAACGTGATGCAGGCGATCAGGCGGGCCAGCATGAAGCCGCAGAATCAGATGGCGCACAATCAGCTGCAGCAGAACCAGCTACCGCAGAACCAGCTGTCGCAGAACGAACTAGACAGTCAAGTGTCTCCAGCTCAACTGGTGAATCAGCTACCACTTAATCAGTTGAACCAGACTACCTTGAGCGGCCAAAGTCTTTATCAGACAGGATACCCGCAGATGGCTCAGAGCCCTCTCCAACAGGCACAGTATCCTAATAGTATATCGAATCAGTATCAACCACCTAGTCAATATCCAGGCGGCCAATACGCTCCACAGAATCAGTACCCTGTTCAAGGCAGTCCCTATAACCAACAGCAATATCCACCAATGCATCCACCTCAGGGCGATCAGTATTTGTATCAGCAACAACCGCTCGGACCTCAGGGGTATCAGAATATGCAGGCTTATCACCAGGTAATAAGTTTTACTGCGCTGCTACTAACTGTGCGAGTAAAAAGATCTTTTTGTTTATCATACCACCGAATCTCGGAGCTATTCGTTTATCTTGCTAAAACATTCAGCCCTGCAGAATGGTTTGATATCTCCTTGCAATGATTGTTAATTTCTTCACCTATTACGTAAACGAGACTCTTGTTTAACTGCAACGAAGAAGTGCACAATTCGAGTTCATCCTTCCAGACGACAGTGCCAAATCAATATGGGCTAGGTCAGATGAATCAATACAACTCTCAGCAAGCTTACGGCCAGCAACAGCAACAACCACCACCGCTGCAACAACCGCAAGTTCCCCAACAGTATCAGACTGACGGTGTTGGCGACGCACAAAGCCCATCGAGTTCGACGAGTATACGAAGGAACAGCAGGGTTTTAACACCTATGGATCGACCCAACACTATAGGACAAACGTTAAACGACAGGTCTCGATTATAATTTCCAGAACGAAACCGATACGATCTATTCGTTGCGGAGATTTCTCTTTAACTTGAAATAATTTGTAGTTCAACTGAACGATCCTCTGCTATCATTTTACAGACTAGATCATTACAAGAGGCCGCCCAGCCGTGATAGTTCCGTAGATCGTTATGCTAGAGCGCATTCCCGATTGACTGGATCGAGACAGCCGTCCGTCGATAAATCCGTCACGAATCCGCCCCCGGATATGCTCGACAGGTGATTCGAAACATTTATTTTCATTGTTGCGCGGTAGGCGTGGCTAGCATAAATTCTTTTACCTTCCTACTTTAAAATAGACGAAATACTATTTCGAAAAATGAAGCCACTCGAATGCGAGAACGATATAGCAAACACGATTTATAATCGTACAACGATACTTATTTCGTTACCTTCTCATTAGCCACTTCTATCTCGCGGAGATATTAAAGTTTTACGAAACTATTTAAAAGTTCAGCGAACGCATTTTCTGCCCAAGCAGTATCAATGAAATATCAATACTCTTGCGCGTTAATTTAGATCAATGAGAGCACCGAGCGCGATTCGAGCCGGCACCCCACAGAACGGATCCGTGGTAGGAAGTGGCGCCGCGACGCCGACGTACGGCGCCGCGACCTCTGGACAATTCGAGGGCGCCCTTTTGAAGAACCGTAACCTCGGGCAGGACATTCTACCGAGTCCAGGACAGCCTAAGCGTACAGAAAGCCTCTACGTCACACCCGGACGCGGTCCGACCGCATCCGGTGGAGGTGGCGGCGGTGGCGGCGGCGGGGGCGGCATGGCGAAGGTGAGTCTTCCTCTTTTCGCTCTTACTATCCACCATATAGATATTACATTCGCATATTCCCGACTCTCTACTTGTCACGCGACACCGACGTCCTCGCACTTGCGTCACGACGCCTAAAAAGGGAGCTGCGAGCTCTTTGGATCGCACGGTGATTTAATGCATTCACTCTGTTTAATTCGTTCCTCACGAAAACACAGTTTGGAGGATTTTACGAAGCACAGATATATCGTTAACTTCTCGACAGAAAGTTTGTGTTACAGTATTTTATTATCTCGATGTCGTTCTTTATCATATATATATTTATATAGATTATTGTAGCGCTTTCGTTAATAATGTACAAATCTTTCTCACTCTTTCCCTTCTCGCCTAGTTTTGTACTTCTTGTACACTTCTAAATGGACACACCCGAGAAACATTTGACCACATCATTTGTCCGTCCTTCTGTGTGATATGTCACTTGTAACATAATGTACAATTTAACAGGACCCTCGACGTTATTCACGTATCGTGCACCAACTCTCGAGCACCACGTATGTACATGTCATAAAAAGCGACAAGATCCAAACAGATTCGCAACTTCCTTTCCGCCAAGTTTCCCCCCTTAGTGCATCATTTACATAGACCTTTGTCACGAGGCTATTCACCAAGCTTCCCCGTAAAAGATTTTTCTTCGTTCATCGTTTCGAGACTCGTTGCTCGAAGAATCGCACCGCGAATTTCGGAGATGGGCCTCTGTGTGGAAAAACACGACGGGATGATTTTGTTTAGAATCGCGTTAGGCGCGTGGATTTTTCGGCGAAACGTAACGAGGCGACTTTCCGCGAGTGTCGTTTAAAAATATCGCCGAACGTTAAACAAGATAACAATCGTTCGCTGTTACTCGTTCATTCGCGCTTCCCGCGAGAACGTCGAGAGCATTAAAAAGAACTGATTTCGCGGCGGGATAAAGAAAGGAGACAGAAAGAGACACAGAGAGAACGAGAGTTTCCCCGCGAAAGGAAATGTACATCCAGGGAAACGTAATCCTTCAGACGAGCCATACAAATGAGAGTACAGTTTCACCGGCCACGATTTTTCCATCGAAATTCCCTAGCATCTCAGTTTTCATTTTTATTCTCCTACGATACCATTTACACTGTCGATTCGCATTTTTGAATTCCAACTACCATTGCACACATGTATTCTTCGCTCTGCTTGCTCATTAGTGGCATCGTACGATTTTCCCTCGCTCAATATCTATCGAACACTTTCATACATCTTTCCCTTTCCACCGCAATTTCAATCTTCACTTCGCAGTTAATGGCCATTACTTAGGGAACGTAACTATACAAGCACTCCCGACATTTTATTATACTTCTCTCCGCGATCAGTACTCTTTCGTCTCGCTGAACAACTTTCCCTGCCCACGAGCCCGGCAATGATTTCTTATCGAGAAAGTGTTTCAAAGAATCGTATACACGTACACGTTTCACAGAAATAGCCGGGCATCGATGCGCCACGTTCTCACACGCTTTTATTCCCCTCAATCGCACCCCGAGTGCACCCCGCGTCCGTAAAGAAAAAAGACGATAAGAAAAGAATAAAAATGAAAAAAGCATTAATCTCCTTCACGGAGGCAGAGTAATAATAACGTTCAGCCCGTTCGCCCCGTCCGTACATATGTATACCCAAAACCATGGTTTTTTCTCTATCTGTATCTTTTTCTTCTCTATCGATTTGTTTGTCTGTGTAACTGTGTGGCATTTTGTGCTGTGTTCTGTGCATGCCATCCCAGGACGCAGGCCGGACGGTCCCCGCCTTCGCCGCAACGTCAAAGGGCCGCGCAACCCTCTGAGTATAAGTATTATAATAAATATGTACACCACACACTGCGATTAGAGGGGTTGGGCGAATTTCGGTCGTGTTTTCGTAGCGAACGAGTCGAGGCCAGTGTTAAGGGTGGCGGCGTTCGTGACTAGACCATGGACTCTGCCTTAAACGAGAACAAAGGGGATGCTCGAGGGCAGTAAAGGGTGGTGGTCCGATCTGATCCTATCTTTGGGGGGTGGGAAAGTGTAGCGGCGTTAACTGATTGTTTAACGAAGCTAATTCAGGGGTTAAGATCAAGATATCGTGGATGGTATTCTCGTAGCGAACCACGGTTTATCGTAAGCCAGTGTATATTTTTCTTGGTGTGGATAGTGTATTTAGGGATCGTGTTAGGAATTAATGTTACCGCTTCGGGTGTGCAACAATTTGCCCTCGTTTGTAGTCCGAATTGTTACGAAATAGGACGCTATCATTTCCATCGTAACGTTTAGCCTGTTAACCGAATAACTTGGTAACTCGTCGCCTCGCGTTGCCTATACATTCAACGCGCGGATTGATTCCTGCGTATTTTTAATACACCTTCGCTTTCGTCCATTAAGTCCATTAATCGCATTTGAATTAGCAAAGAACGTACAATAATTGACTAGCTCTTTGAAACAAGTATATACATATGTACCTGATCGGAAGACAACCCGATTAACGGGTTAAACGTGCGGATTTAGGCGCAAGGAATTGTTTGTTTTTTTTTGTTCTTTATAAAGACAGGATTTTTGTTGGCTCGCCTGAGAATCTAGGATCTATACGCGGCAACGATTTCTCCAATTCTAACCAAGGAAGCAACAGTCACATTCCACCCCTGCGTTGACCAATAATTACTGTATTACGTACACGTTCCATTCCAAAGTACGATAAGCACATTCCAACGCATGCGTTTCACACGATCCCTCGCGTGAACGTGGCCCCAGACCAAATATTTCTGCATCTTTGATTTCGTTCGCCCCTACCGCCAAATGCCTGATCCCGGATCAAGCAGAAGCTCGCAGGATATTTTTCACCGACTCGACGCGTCCCGTCGGCTACCCGTGGTGTTATAGGGTCAGGGTTTAGCGTACGGGCGGCTCACAGTTTACACGAGCGTCCTGGCCGACTTGTTAACAGGAACAGAGACCGGAACCATTGTTTGGCAAGCGTCGAAAGAGAAAATATTTTCAGATCGACCATTTAGTCTCCGGAAAGCGATCGCGCGTGTGTGCCCGACCGGGGCATCGGGGGTAAGGTTATAAACGCGGGCGACGTTTTGCAAGTTCGACTTTGGAACGATGACATACAGATGGGGGATTTAGATAATTCGAGGGAAGTACCCGTGGGCGCAAGGCAGACGCAACGAAAAGAAAAAGAAAAGAAAAGTTCGATAAGCAAGAAGGAAACGTTGATACGAGAAATTGCTACACCCACGAATGATTCATTGCTGATTTGTATGTACCTGTGCGAGGAACTTAAAATAGCGTGTCATCGAATGGAGTTGTATCGTGAGTCATGGATGACCACGTCATGGGTACCGATGCGTTCGGTGTTTATGAAAATCCTTCGTGCGAATTGAGAGATATTTATCTCAGGGGGGGGTTTTCTTTATCTGCTTCTTTTCGAGAATACAATTGCCGTCACGATATGTAATCGTTCTCCATAGCCTTACCCTAGCACCGTCGGGTCTCGAAATTCGCAACGTCTGAATAAGCAGAGATGAACTCGTACCTGGTCGTAGATTGTAACTAGCTACTATGTAGATAATTCGCGTTGATGGTCGATAGCCAGTTAACCCTTTCGGCCGTTTATATCTGGCCTGCAAGCATGTTCCTGATGGGACGGATTAACGTGGCAAAATCGAAAGTTGAACAAAGAAAGAAAAAAAGTGGCTCCGTTTTTTTATAGCACGGTGTTCAACGGTTTATCCGGACTGAAAGGGTTAAATCGAATTTGGGCATTGAATGAAGCGAGCAACGTTCTTTCCGCCTTCTCGTCAGAGACAGAGTTATTTTTCTATGAGAAGCACAATAGACGTAGTGGAAATGGACGAAAGAATATTTGTGAGAGTTTCGTCAGGTGCTGCAGGTGATCTGTGCTCAATTTGTCGGTATTGCGGTTCGTTCGACCGGATAACTTCCATTGAGAAACGTTGAGACGATAAAATTCTCGAAGATCGCGGTACTCTTTCGATGGAGACACTTCGTGAAAACAAAACACAGTATCGTGCAAAATTGTGCAGGTACAGCTACGATTGCCAAGACGTTCACGATGTTAATGTTTCCGAAACGACAGAGAAAAGAGAAGAGAAAAATTCGCGCTAATTCTAATACGCTTTTGTATCGCTCGAGAGCCCAACAATTCGAACGACAATTCCAAGTACCTGTATCCGTTTAATTTTTGCCTTTCTTTTTCTCGTTTACTTTCTGACATGTTGTTCGTTTTTTTCTCAATCCAAAACATCGGCGAACAATTTCGAATGATTTGAAAGACGTGCACGCACCTACACACGCACAAACTTTAATTCAATTCACTCAACACGATGTCGTTTGCGTCCATTAATTAAGCGAAGTAACGCAATGATGTTACGTCCATTAATTAAGCAATTCAAGGAATTCGAAAGGTAAGGCTCGCGCGGTGTGGAGGCGGGGACCGGTTTCGTCACAATTTTCTTTCTCTCTACTGTTTGCCCGCTCTTTTGTATTCTGTCATTTCTAACAAGCCTCGACCCTCTTTCTCGAAACCATCCCTTCTTTCGATAATAAACAACCCCTGCCCCTGTCTCGAGTTCTACGATCTGTATGCCATTCACCATTTTCGGGTTGCCAATTGTATCGTCCCGAATGCGTTCTTCGACCCTAACCGAAGAAGTCACGTCTCTCCTGTCTCACGTCCACGTCGACTTGGGTGATTTCGACGATAAACAGGAAAATCTTTTCCACCCTCCACCTCCACGCCGCTTATTTTTTCCTGTTTTTTTCGATCAGAAACATTATTTTTCTAACGCATGCTTCTATGACGTAGCGTCACTCTAAAAAGTCTATGATATATTGTACCAGTTCCACGAAATTGGATATATATGTATACACGTCTACACACATATTATACATATAATATATATATAAATATTTCGTAGATATAAGGATACATGTAGCGTGTGATAATTATTTAGGTGATAGTACTGTACGAATGAACGACGGCGATGACCCTTTCGAGATTGTAGAAGAATTGAAGGCAGTATGAAATGTTTTATCAGAGATTTGTGCATCAACCCCTATAGTTCTGCCTTTAAAATGTAGAAAAGTGAAAGTTGAATAATTAAGCAGTGCCGTCTATTTTTTATATTACTTACAATTATTATTACCGACTCCATCTTTCACTTCTCGTTTACCTGTTTATACTTCTCGAAGGGGTTGGTCTTTGTTACTCAAGAAGCACAAACGTTGGTACCAAATGTGCATTATGAATACGTAAATTTAATTCTCGACGTACCTCTGAACCCGCACGAAATTCCTCCCGTCCAAGTTAAACGACGCAAGGTACTCTTGTGCATTAGGTACGACCCCCTGCACAGATTTTTCTCCCGCACAAACGCACACGTGCACAAAGAGACACATAAGTATAACGTCAGGATCCTATATTTTAATCACGATTTTTCACAATACAATTACGAACGCCTTCTGTGCGCCACGTTGAATTTCTGAAATTTTTACGACGAACGAAACCGTTTCTGGGGAGATTGAGTACTTTTCGACGACGATTAGAGAAAGTAATCATTTGAGGGAAACATATTAGAATGCCACTGTAACAATATTGAATTCTAAATCGTCACGTTTGCTCAAAGTGTACGCGGCTGAAATTATTACGGATTTGTACGAAAATTTCTAACCCTTTCTACGTGAACGAGAAACAGCGGGCAACTTTTCTACGCGATATTCGGGAGAAACTGGACGGGGCTCAGTTCGAATTATCGATTCAACGTGGTTGCAAATCGTACCTAAACAACGGTCGTGCCTAAAAAACGAATCGAATAAGAAAAAAAAACGGAGCTGGAAAGGAGGAACGAATTCACGATCTCGCATACAATCGACATGAAACGCGAAACTTTGCGCGAGACGAAAATAATTTACGATTACGAAACAAAGCTGAGTTGGAATTGAATCTCCACAAGTTTCTTGACCATTCAAACTATTCTTTATCCCAAGTATCGAAAGCGTCCCTCGTGGGTGTGCACGCGAAACTAACGTCGGGATTTGCCGAAGTGAGAAGCTTTTCGAAAGTGTTTTTCCACGAGAATCTGGGACGCAATGCGTTTCTCCTGGGTGCAACGCAAGCATTTGAAATTTAATCATTTATCTCCTTTGCGATAAATTTTCATTTAGTAACGCGCTTGCAAAGTATCACATATTATTATAAGAATAAGAACAATGTTGAATGATTCTTTCCCAGCAGTTGCGCACAAAATAAGAAATAATTACGAGGCGCTCAAATTTCGTTTGCGACGTACTCCGTGAAACTGTGGAAAGGATTTTTAAAAAAATTGAATTGATGAGCACCCACTCCAACGGTGTACGTGTATTTCCAGGTTGCATTTCGAGGAACGCTTTTACTTATGGATACGGGCTTATCGGGGGAGAAACTTCGTTATTTACACAACGATATTAAAAAAAACGTTGGTTCGATGTATTGAATGTATTTATGTATATGATGTAAAAGCTGTTATTGGCCGACAGATTAAAGCATGTCGATTAGGAGGACGTTTGGTATCTGAAATTTCCGAAACCTCGATGTACTCCTTGACCTCTCGTCGCACGCGTTGTACAATGAGAAAAGTATTATTTCGACGAACTCGGTGTGCAACGTACTGATCTTGACATTTTTTCCCCCTCAAATATTACACAACGCGATATACAGACTGAAGCCTTGAAACCTTCTGAGACGACGATGCGTCGAAATGTTCCCACTTAATTGTACTATTATCTTGCATCGAAATGTTCAGGAATTCGGCAAGGGAAAAATCGCAGCGCGTCCCACTTTGCGTAACGAGATATCCCCGTTTAATTGGCCGTCAGGGTCGTGCCAAGAAACGCGTGCATTCGTGTGCACGCAGCGAGATGCCCGCATTCGCCGAGACAATACGTATTGGCGTGAAAACAACGAGCGATATGTATTTTCGTAGCTCGGATCAGGAGTGCGGACCGAAGATTCCTGACTTCTAAAAATTATCAACGGTAATCTTCCCGGACCGGTCGACAAGATTTTTGATCGATATTAGAAATCCAACGAAACAGTTCCCCAAGGAAAGCTGGGAAAGTAATTTTCTCGAATTAATTCCGGCTAGCCGATTCACGATCGAACACCTCGGCCCAATTTAATTATCGAGGAACAACCGTACTGAAATATTTATAAAGCGCTGATACGCGGTTCAAACCGGATCGGATAGAGAAAAGAGTGCAGCGAGACCCCTGGAAAAATATTCGCACTTTTACGATCATTTATTCTACGAGTTAAACGGTACCAATGCTGTCGACTCTCCGAGTCAATGTGGGATTGATTATTTATTAATTACATACACTAGCCAGTTTATCGACGCACGTATACGATCCGCCATTGTACGACGGACGTTCTGCGTTTTCGCGCCAGATACAAGTGAATAGAAAATGCATCGAACGCGCTGTGGTGCCATCGGCAGGAAAAAATCGACTGAAAGTGTGAAGAAAGAGAGAAAAATGAAATAAGAGGATGGTAACAGGCGTCCGCCGCGACGGTTACCTTGCATACTGATAAGTTACAGGTCAAGAGACCGGGGCAATCAAATGCAATTACGACCCGAGATATCGCGGCGATTAGCAAGGCTAATTATGTTGCACCACGGCGATCAAGATTAAAATTTGATAATTAATCGACCGGGAAAACAAGTGCCCGAAATTGGCGAATTGAGGAGCGTGTGCGAGCAAAATTATGCAACGAAAGGGGAGGGAAAAGATGATATTGTCTTGCGTGAGAATGAAACATTTTGCATTGGGACCGATCTGTTTCTGTAGCAGACGCAATAAGGAAACAAGGATTCACGAGTAAAGTGGGCCGCGAGCCCCGTTTTGGCGTGCGAAAATCGGGCACAGAATTCTCGAAAACCTCGACGAATTTATTCGCATGCCAGCCACATGAATCAGACAACGCGAATTGCGAGTTCGACTTTATTTACGCAACAAATATTTCCGGGCGTGATTCGGCCGTGAACGGTCGCGGATAAATTTTCTTCGTCTCCGTGTTACGTGTCATCATTTCCCGCCTGCCAAACGTTCAATTAACCCGCTGCTTTCATTTGCTTAAAACAGAGAAGATATTTCCATTGAAACCTCGACGACGAACCGTCTAATCGGATTAAACCCCAAGAGTAATAAACCGTTGCCGATTCGCGGGCTTGTAATTAACTCTATTCTGGAATTACTGGAAATTCTCCGTTCCATTATCCAGCCGGCAATGAACCGTCTCGATCCCATAGGCCATAGAGGATCGATACGACGAAAATAAATGACGCGGGCCTCGAGCATCCAAGTTCAATGTTGAAACAAAAGCAAACAAGCACTTCGCGCAACGATTCTCCTGGCTTCTGCGTACGTTCAGCGTCGGCCAGATCAACATCCGGCCCAGGAAGGAGCTCGACTAAAAATACTGATCGGCGGCTCTATCCCTCGATACGATGTTCCCGAAAAACTGGCGATTCCTTGGGCATCTTTTGCGATACAGCTAACGGCGAGGACCGTTCGACGACAGTCTATGATAAATCAACGAGCAACGGATCGACAAGGCTCTGGCATCCGTCGTCGGTTCACAGCCGTGAGCGTCGCGACGCGTTGCTCGTCGATGCTATTTCGACGTGAAAATAGTGGGGCGTCTCTCTATTTCGGTCGAACGAGCCAGGGCCGTTCAGTCTTCGGCCTGGCTTCCTCAACAGGAGTCCGCTGCTTCGAATTTTCCATTTTCACCGTGGTGCATCGTGGAAAACTGTCGTTGTCGGCATCTGGGGTGAAAGGAACGACGGCGTCTAGGGGGAGAGCGACCCCCAGGAACGGAGTCCCTGGACTATTGCTTTCGCCGTGACACAGGACTGTAAATGCTCAGATAGAGTCCAGAGTGGGAAAGAGGTGCGGGAGAAGAGTAACGACCGGTGTTTCTGAACGGGTACAGACTATCCGGGCTCTGGGCTTTAGCGATTACGGACAGAAAGGTTTGGAGTTCGGGGCAAATATGTGGTCAGAGCCCGACGAAGAGGAAGAGGCGCTACTATGCAGCCCAGCTCTTATGGCCAGGAGAGCCTCGGAGTCGTGGATCGTCGCGCCTCCCGTGGAGGTACGAACCAGAGGGGGGAAAAATAAGAAAAAGAATGAAATACGAAACGTTCCCGATGCCCCTGCTACGATGAACCTTTCAATATGCGTATATTCTCTGGTTACGCCGGGGTACCAACTCGAAGTTGAACTTGACCCCTTTCGATTGGGTTCTCCTACGTCTGTGTTCGCTAGAGCTTAAATTGACGGTTCGAAAGTATACGATACAGAATTGGGAAAACCGAGAAGAACACACTTCGTATCGTGTGAAATTTCATTGTTTGCACGCGTTGATATAATTATGGATTTCAGACAAGGGTATGCTCGCCGTTCGAATGGAGACAGATTGCCTAGATTTAGGTCGAATCACGCGCAGTGATAAGGAACGACTGTCCGCGACGATTACCAGCGTTGCAAATCGTTCGATAAGCCGTGCTTGATATCGCTGGGGGGGTTGGCTTACTGTCTAGAGTGCATCGGGAATGAAAGCTTTTCTTCTTTGAAATGGCGTGACATTATCGATGCAATTTACTAGAGACGTTGGCGGAACGTTTCAATGACCCGTAGCCGCGGATACGATAGCGAGACAAGAATTGTTTACGATTGGGGCTAATTAACGGTAATCGAAGAAGAATTATCGCCGCATTGAAGCAGGGTCGCCGGTCTAATTTTACGCCCACTGAGTCGCGTGACTGTGTAATCGTTAATTGAACATTCGAGCTCGCGTTTGAACAATTCGATTTGGTACGTTTCTTGTTTTATTCCATATTTTTTCATGTCCCTCTCGAGGGAAGGTACAAAAATGTTGAAGCTTCGAGATTAATCACGCTGCCTGTATCGTGTATCGATAAATAGTCATGATGCGCAATTCGATAATCTTTGCCACTAGCTCGTGAATCTTTTCCTTGTCTTTTTCGCAAGCAGGTTAAAAGTCGATGCCGAAGGTCGACGCATCGCGTTAACCGGGATTAGAATTCTTCTGGCCTTTGCATCATTAATACGTACGATTAACGAGCGAGGTTGCACATTTTGGAACTGGTCCAAGGATTCCCCTGTCATTCTCCCTTCGCTGTCCCGTTTTCGGTACTCCGTCAAATTGTGCGACTAATGAACACGCGAACGTCCCGTGTCGTTTCTGTTACAAAACGCCGGGGCCATGAGAAAAGAACATTCTAACAAACGAACCTTAACCTTGATCGCTATTATCAAATAGAGACGATGATAATGAAAAGCCTTCCGAATGTTTTTAATTCTAAGCCCGTCACACGTCCGGCAATCACCGATAACCAAGTTAAAATCTCGTTAGTCGCGATAATACCTGGGCATCGGCGTACAGACTCTAACGATGATTCTACGGCAACAAGAAAAATATATTCGATCGTCCGAGCGATCGTCCATCGTGGAGATTCGAATTGCCGAATTCCTGACAGGCGGGGTGGAAAGAAATGAAGAATTTCTTGACAAAGGGCCCCTAATCGGCCCGACACACGCACGAAATAGTATACATTAACAAGTAATGAATCTACGTGCATCCCTAGAAATATAAAGCTTGACGTGATCGACGAAATCGAAGGGCCACCTCTCTCTCTTTGTTTCTTGTTTCTTTTATTCGTGCAGGCGATGCCCGTGACGGCAGTACCCCTTCAACGAAAGAAGTCACTGCCGGATGTGGCTCAGCCCATTCAGTTGACAGCAACGGCACCGCTATCCAGGGAGGAAGTCAGTGTCCTGAGCAGCATGAGGAGAGAGGAGATCCGCAGGCAGATCGGCGAGAGTGAAAGGCTCAGGGCCAATCCTTTGCTGTACCTGGTCAGTCCTCAGGTTAAAGTGAGTACATCGATCGGTAGGTCGCCGAGTTAGATAGTTAATTAAACGAGCCTTATCAGCAATAGCAATTGGACATAACACTTTTTCGTACCGGCATTGATTGGTAGGATAGCGAGTTGGATAATTAATTGAACGCAGCATTCAATATTTCGCTAGTACGCTGCTCCGAATTTCGGAATTGGGGGATGAAAATTTGATGAATCATATTTCAATCGAACGCAATTAAACACTTGCGTTTCCTTCCTCATGCATATCGTAGAATTCCTCCTCGATGCAAATATTATTCGCGGCTCTTCGTTACGCTACACATGTCTGATTACATGCAAGTCTGATTCAACGATATCCTCCTAGACGAGCCGCGTCATACGTTTAATATGAGTGTCAAAGCTTTAATTGAGCCGTCGTTCGGTCTGTTCTCTTCCCCCTCGTCAAAAATGCCGAGGTCCCATGAATGAAGCGGGGACCAATGAGCAAAACGTCGTTTGCCAAAAATCTCATCGTGGGGGGAAAAATGTCGCGGAAGCGGGGAAGATTATCGTCCTTGTAGTAGCACGAGCGTTTCGTTGCGTAGAACGGAGAATTGAACGTAATACATATGTACACCGGGTGTCGCGACCTTGTGGGAAAAAATTTGAAGAGGGGAGACGGACTTGTGCTCCAATTAACGACGCAAAAACGCTGGCTTCTTATCGGACGATTGCAAGAGTAGGTCGCGCTACTATCGATACGCGATTACAAATGCTTAATCAAATCGATCGCTTTAAATATCCGGCCTACCTGAGGCATAGATATTTCGAATTTGCGTACATAAATATGGGCTCGCTCCAGTAACGAGGCTATACTCCGCAGCGACGAAGTTTCCCTCGAATTTGCTGAATTGTAACACGTTTCGCAATCGGTAGCCTTGCGCCCCCCCTTTAACGCGACGAAATTAACAGGGGCAACGAAAGGACGATGATATTACGCGGAAGCCGTCCTGGGGAGTGTAGAACCTTTTTTTCTGAACGCAACACGATCCTCTACGCTTGTCAATTATCAAACATCGTGCAGCCGGTAATATGTTTGAACAGATCGCGATACCAATGCACACTGCTCACGCGTTTACGTATTACGCTTAAGCTGTAAATCCCAGGATTTACGGTTCTTTGCATCGCTAACACTAGAATATCATTATCATACGTTATGCATTTTGTATCGAGGCTTACGTAACACGCCGCGCTCCTCTCGCAATCAATTTTCCCAGAACTTTCGCTCGGAAAAACTGCTTGAAAGAAACAGGAAAAACGCAGCTATCGTTATGCGCACAACCGTGGATCAACTGTTTGCGATCAAAGCTAAGAAATCTATTAACATGCCCGGCCACTACATATTCCATTTCCTCCCGCGTGTCCATGAAAATCTGAATTAATTCTCCGACGAGATTCATTCGTCGTGTCTGATTAGCGACGACCCCGCGCGTGTAAAGGGATAAAAGGCGTACAGTAGGTGAAAAGAATCCGGTGAAAGGAACAGGTTTCTGATTCGAACGAAATTTCCAGGACTGGTTCTCCCGGCAGCAGCTGGTGATGCTGGTGCTGTTCATCAACATATCCTTAGCCTTGATGTTCTTCAAACTGCTGACGTAGCAGCCAGCCGACGATTGGGTTCACGGGCTCGTGTTGGACGTGACCTGAGACACGGGCGCGTCGCGACGCCCCGAGTCGTTCCCGCATTGCAAGGATTCAAACGATGAAGAAGAAGAGGACGCGAACGCGTGCCCTCCGGACAAAATCACCAACAAAACCGCTGAAAACGGCTTTCGAGCGATCGAACTCGGTCCCACGGTGGAAAGGTTGGACAAAGGGAACGTTGAACCTCGTGGATTCGCGTGGGACAGGAACGACGACAAGGGAAGCGAACGGCGAGGGGAAGAGAATTTTTTTTCCAGCATCTCGATACGTTCGCGGGGAGACGACGAGAAGATTTGGAAGAACTATCGTCGAAGGTTCGCGTGAAAAAAAGAAAGAAAAGAAGCAAGGATTATTATTCGATGGAAAATGAAACATAGAAAGTGCGGCTTGTCTTTTTCTCGGGCAGGGTATCAACGACGTCGTGGGTACGCCTGGCTTCTTGTATCATACCTATTTTTACACCGAATATTTTAATAATAATAATAATATTAATATTTGTAAGAGCTTGGTCCGTTCGTCGATAAACGATCAACCATGACTCTAAACACGGTGCGCACACATGAATCTCTCTACACATTTTCCTGTTCTTTCTCGACGATCGACTCGAGCGCGGATACCAGAACGACTTTTATACACGAAGCTATAGAGCAGCTAGAGTAGCGTGAATCATTTTGTCCCAGGACATTCTCGAAAGGGTTGGAACGCGGGGACGTTCGAGGATATTTTTCAAAAGGTTTCGCCACACGGCCACGGCGTTATATGCACACATTGATTATTACGTGGGCACGCGTGGCAGTTTCGCAAGTTGGATCGAGAGACAGGGGAGGAATTAGGGGCGACGAGGATGGTTAGAGTTTCTATACAATTGTTACGAATTTCTACGAATTTCAGAGGCAGACGGTGTTACATTGTTAATGTTACGATGTATTCATGTGTTATCCGACGTGTCCATGTACGTGTATGGGTGTTATGTGGATATCGATATAATGTAATTGTAATCGTGCAAATTCTATGAGAGAACACTTCGTTCACGAAGTCATTTTCGTGTAGCCTTGCCACGTTCACGTGAAACTGTACATACGTAAAACACTTTCCTCCGATTTTTATATACAAGTTGGGATCGTGTCGCGCATGTTGCCGATCGGTGTGACGCGATCGGAATTTACGCTTCTCGATCGAGGAACCGCGCAGGAAGAAGAATAAGGTAGTAAAGAAAAATTGTTGACTTGGAATAACGAGGCGGCGGGGGCCGCGATAAACATTTCTTATCTCTGGTTGCAAACGCAATTGTGCCGTTTAGGAAACGAAAGAGAGCGTTGCTCGACGAATATGAGTAACACACCGACAACTAGTCGTGAAACGAATTAAAGTTTGTTCTTGTTATCGCGATAGTACGAGAGTACATATATATTTACGATCGTGGGACGTTTAAATAGTAAATTACTTCTATGGCCGGGCGTACGCGATTTTTCAATGGCAACCGGTGAAACATTTGTATCGTCGCCGACGAATATTTTGGTCGGGATTTCCGACGAATTTTGCGATTAACGCAACACACGTTAGGTTAAATTAAATGGGACAGAACGAACGTTTCGTCGTTTTCTCGATTCGGGGCGTTCGTTGGAATAACGAAGTTTTTACAAGGAACGGCACTTCGTTGCAAATTTTTCGGCCGTTTCCCGCGGGGATCCACTTTAATAAGCAGAAGTCGAAATTGCCCTTTGCGCGACGTACATTCACGTCGATTTTTTCACGCGCCGGCTCGGGGGTCGTGCGGAACGTCTCGAAATTGTGTCGCGAACTGGAGTATCGACCTCCCTGCGCTCGAGCGATCGCATTTTTCTAGCCTCAGGCATAGCTTGTATAACTAGGTGAATTTGTAAATAAATGAAAGAGAGTTAATAGATCGCGATCGTCACAGTTAATCTTCTAAAATCCTCTCGGCCCGGGCTCCTTCGGCGCGTCAACGCGCTCGAAGCTGGACGGGGCTACTGAGAATACCGTTTCGAAGCTATTTTTCCAAAGAAGAAAAGACTCGCTATTTTCGTCCTACGCTAAATACGATAAACACATATATATAATATATTTTCCTCTTTGTACCTATACACTAGCACTTTCGCGTAACAATCTCGAGTACTTAATCGACGGCGAATGCCAGGATGAAAATGGGGAAAACGATCGTACGCGATGAGCTCCGCGCGAATTCAAAGGGGAACGATGCCCGCTCCGCGTTGTTTTCCTCGCGATGAAATTGTTTAGGAATAAATTGGTAATAAGTCGACGGAGAGAACAAAATGGGATCCAATATGAAACATGCAAAGTAGTTCGAGATAATAAGAGAAAGCCAGAGCGATGGGCATCTTAGAAACGATGTAATGAAATTTTTATGAATTATGAACGAATCGAAGGTGTTTTTTGTTACGAAGATCGTTCGTATAAATAATTCAAGCTAATTGTCGTCGCGACGTTCTGCTCGCTATCGCGCAAACATGTATATATATATATATTGCAACTATATACATATACATATATATGAATCGATTAATGAGTACCACCGAGACCAGCTCTAAAAATTTGATAACGATTCCAAGAGCGAGGGAGAGAGAGAGAGTGAGAGTGTATGCGTGTGTGAGAGAGAGAGTGTGTGTGTGTGTGTGTGAGAGAAAAAATGTAAGCGAGAACGAATGATCTTGTTTGGAGAAAGAGATGGATATCGTTAGGAGAGGAACTTAATCTACGCGCGTAAATCATTAATCATTATTTACGTCATAGACGCCATCTCACGAATCAAAGGCAAAATTGATTTCGCCATTCGATTCCTACATGTCGCGATGAAATCGATGGGAACGAATCATATTGTATATTTTACTTGTTATCTCTTGACTATTATCAACAGCTAGCGTATCTCGTTATTATTGTATATTATTATTACTATCATTATTATTATTACTATTATCGCTACTATTAATTATTGTCATTAATTATTATTACGATTATTGCCATCACGATCGACCATCCTATCGACGGCTACATTGAAAAACGTGAAACGAGCAACGGGCGTGAAAGGAATTTACGTACCACACGATACACGCAATTTACGAGGATAAAAAGAGAGGGAAAAAAGCAAGAAAAATAAAGCAACTCAAGGGCCCACTGTCATTGTTGATTTGCGAGAAAGCAGTGATTCAATAAACTTGTGTATTATAACTGACTGAACGGATTTGTAATATGCTCGGCGCTGTTGGAGCGCATTAGACGCGCGCAATTTATCAAATCGATCGGCTCACTGGAAACGGAAATAAAATGGAGAAAATTGAACGGGCAGATCGAGGCCAAGAACTTTTCGTGCGTGCGACGACAAAAGTCGATGGATAGGTAATTTGCAACGCGGCGACGCGAACGAAAAATCGTAAGAAACACGTTCCACGACTTCTCCGCCTTTTCCTTGCGCCCATTTTTCTAGCCACGAGTTCGCGGTTCACTTTCCGGCCGGGAAGTAACGCGACGCTTGCGAATAATTAAGTCGCGAGATTATAAGACTACGCCAGGTGGGAAAAGAAAACCCTTTGATCACGTGCCTCGATGAGACTCGTTAGACCAACGTTCCCTATCGACTTATCTTCCCTTTCAGTACACGTGACTACCCACTGTTCCCTTCTTTTCATTCTTTTTTCGATCGCAGCTCAGACGCTACTCAACCCGCTCCACTTCAAATGGGACTACGATCGCGAGATAACAGAGGTTACACGCAATCTTCTTCCGCATAAAATTTTTTACCAACGCTTATCGTCCACCGTCTCCGCGCACTCTTTGATATAGAGAGATAACAGCAACGAGCGTTCCTTCCTGCAATGTTTTGCGTGTATTGTGTCACTTGTCACGCTCACGATCCGTACTCGCTGCGATTTGCGCATGGCGCGTGCAAGTGTAGTAAGTACAGTAAACATTATGAACTGTATACAATACACAGGGAACTAAGCGTGAAAGTACACATCGAAATGTTTCGTGAATGGGGAGAGAAATTTCATACGAGTCAATGGGGAAATTGGGTGGTCCAGTCGCGTTCGAACAATACGATGTTCATTCGGTATTCTCTGTTTCAAGAACGAGAAGGACAGATGCACAACACGGTGGCTTTCGCGATCGAAAAAATCGTAACGCCGGGAAAGTATTGAATGGCAAATATTTCGAGCACCGAAACTTGAAACGATCGAGGGGGAGATAGAGAGATCGAGATTCATTCAAGCGACGCGATGGCCATTCGGAAGGCTTCCTCTGTTTTAAGAGTGAGACGGAAAAGCTTATTCATTACCGCGTCTTAACTATGCAGTACACTCGATCGATGTCACTCTGGTTGACAACACGCGAGTATCGAAACGTGACCGAATCTGATATTGTTCACCGATTTCAACAATCGAACCGGTCGCAAAATTCCATTGCAAACGAAAGTGTCTCTTCCATTTCTTTTCGGCTACGCCGCCTTCCGGTTTCGCATGCGAAAACAATAAAGATTACGCCAAGAAAAAGCGTGACTATTCACGGATCAACGGGACGCGTTCGTTCCCGTCATTATAATGTGAAAAATACCATATCACAATGCCGAGCAATCGCTTTATCTCGATCAGTTACACGTTCGATAAGTCAGCCTCGACGGGTCAGAGACAAAAAAAAGGTCTAAATTTAGCCGATGAATAATCGAAAAGTCGGACAGCCGCTTGATTCGCCAATGGTGCAATGACTGCGGTAAACATTGCAATCCTCCAGCTTCGATGATGTTTCTTTCGCGACCTGCCCCTCTGTTGTTCACGAGCACGTAACCCGTTGTTGCACGCGCGCACGGCACCAAAAATATTCGAACGGCCCAATATAGAACGGCCATATAGCGTCCGTGTACTTCGCAGCTGACAACTGGACTAGATAAAGTCTATTGCCCAGAGATTATTGAACAAGCGTACGAATATGGCACTCGTTATCTGCGTCTTCGCAGTGTAATCATTTATTATTGGCCGCATAGGCGAGGCACGCGAGAAAGTAAATATTTTTATTCTTATCAGAATTACCATCCGCCATCGCTGTCACGCTTCGTCGCTTTTTATCCGTTTCCAGGTTCTCCCGTTCACTTCGTTTTCCTTAATATTAAGGCCGTCCACTTAACGCCATTGTCAGCCGTTTTCACCTCCCCCTCCCGTAAACTATCGGTTTGGCCACGTTTTTCATCCCCTGCCGTTGCTTTCCCCGTTGTGCACACTTGCTACCGTGGAAATATCCCCGAGTGTCGTTGACACTGAAGAAAGAACGATAACCCGGGTCGAGGAATAGAACGTCGATTCTTACTGGCATCGCGCAACGGCGTAGAAACCGGCACGAATTATGAGCAAATGTTCGGACAGATCCCAGAAACTGTAATTTGCATCATTTCACAAGAGTATCGCTTTCTTTGCTTTCTACCTGGTCGGTTATTCATGAAGTTCGAAATCAGGCGCGTGCAGGGCGACCGATGGAGTCGAACCGAGTGCCTTCTTTACACAAAATGTATATAAATACGTCCAGAGCGTGGCAATATTAATTTCCCGTTTGTGTAAACTGAACTTGCGTAATCGCCTACGAGCGACAACGTGAACCTACCGCACGCTGGTCTTTAATTACAAACATTTCTTAACCATGGCGAACCAACATATCCGCGTAATCTTTCGCTATCGATAATGCGTAATATTTATGTACAAATGGATCTGCAATTTACAGTGGCCTTACTTTCCAGCCCTCTTCCTTCTCCTCGCTTCAAGATAACAGGTAATCTTCGAACTAAATAAAAACGAAACGCATGTAGCTATACGTTCTTTAACCCGAACGAAAGTGCACGCCCGATCTTCTAAAACTGAATTCGCAACGCCTTTCCGTGATATCGATCGTGCATCGATCACGTCCACGTGATCCTAATTCCTTTCCATTCCAGGTAAGTCACGGCTGCGATAATGAACGTACGGAGAAGCGTCGTAGAACAGAATTAAGAACGTTGGCGGTATTCGTTTTCGGGTACTGGGTCAAAAGAGACAATGGCTACTCAATGGTTCTGTTCAATTAATAGGCCGATCATCCAGCAAGCGAAAGAACCGTGCCGGTTCAATCGTGATTCAACCTGTCCACTGATTCGTCTAGTTTCCTTGACGCAAACACCTTCCAAGAGGAGACAACTGCACGCACATGTATATCATAAAATATTCGTCACAGATTTTGTTCTCCGTCTTCCCGACGCATAGGGCACTCCAATTTCCAGATGATCTGCTCGCACCGTCGCGACCTCCCTCGTGCATTGACCACAGAGTTCACGAGGGCACAAACGATAAAAAGAAAGAAGAAGAATTCGATACTCATTATGCAACGGCCCAATAACGAGGCACACGCTGCGCCCTTTTCACCGGTTACGCCTTTGCTGATGGAACGGGACGTTCGTATGTACCATGTAGTAAGTAACATATAATACAAGGCACGCACCACGTGCACGTGCGTGAGCTGACCTCGCTCTGGCCACGCACCTCCCGCATGGCTCTCTAGCGATTCGCGTGCTACGAAGCCTAACAAGAGACCTTCGTACTAGAGATACGTATGTACATGGTACAGCGCGTGTGTCGCGTACACACAAGGACCCGAGGCACGCGTTCCTCTACGCCCCCCGACGAAGGCGCAGAGAATGATCTTCCTACATCATCTCGTTCGTTTCATCATCACCGCCGTCGTACTCTCGATCATCCTTTCTCCCGTGGACCCGCTGGATCGCTCGGCGCCTTCGAATGTGTTCACGCGCTGCTGCGGCTACGCTGGTTTCCGCGATACTCGATTCTCTTCGCCCCCTCCAGTCTGCGTTGCTCGATTAATTGAATTATTATTATTATTGCCATGCCAGCTGGAAGATTACTTGCAGCGGCGGGAAACCGCGAGACAGTTTTGTGAAATTCGAAAACGGGGATTCAATCATTTTGGGGACAAATATAGCAACGGCGGACAGATATAGTTTTTAGAAGTAGTTGGTCAAAGTATCGTTGACCTGCGCTGAAATGTTCGAGCGTTTCGTAGTCGTTCCAGGACCGAACGCACGAATTGCGTGTGAATTCGGGCTGAATCGCAGCGATCTATTTGAGAGTCGGATAATCGAGGACCGAGAATAGTTTGATGGAAAAGTCGGGACACGCAATAGGGAAAGTTGACTCGCTGACGATTGGGAGATCTCTTATCGCCGGAATAACCGTAGACTTTGCTCCTTTTTCTACGCGGAAGAAGTTTCGATTCGTGATCGCTGAAGCAAAGTTCACGTTTCACCTGCCTTATTGTGTTATCGCCGTTCTGCGCCGAACGCAGCCACCGCTTTCGAGGAACGGGGCGTGCAAGTATATGGACGGGTCGTTAAGTTTTAGGAAAAATTTGCTTCGCGTTCGGAAAATGATGGATTGCCACCGTCACTGGAGAGACAAAAACAAAATGAGGAACGTAAGACGCGGTTATTGCGTTTCGCCGTCGACCGTCCAGTGAACAGAAACAAGTGATTACATTATGCTCGCGCAACATTTCGCAATCGCAAAATCGAGAAATCAGGCATCGACGGGCCGCTCACCGACGAGGCTCTGCGCCAATTCGCGCGTTTCCACGAGGGGAAAATGATCGCCGACGATCCCCTGCCGTGCAGGACTGCCCGGTATGAATTGGTTAAAATGGTACGGCCCTGGAGAAGCAATTTCTTCATTTAAACTGCCTGGATATCGATAGCTTGTCTATCAATATTTTCAGCAGACGAGAATGTATCGTGTCTGTGTTCCTCCCGCTCGAGTTTGTGTTCGTACAAAAACAGCAGGTTGTTTTTAAACGGTGGAGGACGGGGAAGCTGATAGTGGAATCGAAATCTTGTTCAATATCGCGCCTGGCTATCGAGCGTGCACAGCGAAATGTTAATTACTCATATAGCGATGCCTCCTAATCTATGAAACAATTTCTCGATTATCCCTGGATAAACATCGCGCGGTTTACCGAAGCAACGAAATGTATGCACGGATTTATCAATCGAAATGAGCCAACAAAACGAATCGTCGCAGTAAAGTGGATGACCCATTTGTCGCGCATTGCAGTAACGTTTTGCTCAAATTGCATCGGAGCATGTATTTGTTGCGCGGAATACGCGGTATATGACTAATCGGAAACGATTATCGCCGGTCGCAATCGAACGGCAATTGTATCCATCAACAACAATGCGCGCACGTGGGAAAGAGATTTCCTCGCTTGCGCAAAATACGTTGCATACGAAGGATGCGACAATTTCAGGCACGTGTACACGTGTGATATCATTGTAAAAAGGTTAAAATTCATTTATCGCTCAATTGCACAGCGCGCCACCTCGTGTTCCCTCCGCTATTTGCGATATTTTTCTCATTCTATCTTTACCCTTCCCCCCTCGGTAATTCTTTAATACGCGATATCAAAGGCACAACCTCTATGACTTTATCGTGTGCCACGCGCCGCGACGCGTCTATACATATACATACATTCTCGTGTTAACGCTAAGTCCGTTCCTACTGCGTCTGCCCCGGGGCGAGTAGGAGTCACGACGTAGTAAGTTCCTGGCCACACAATGACACCGTGCCGTAGACAGTCGACCAACGACGGAATTAAAATTCACAGAGAAATCACGGCACGTTGCTGTATATATAATTGTGTTGCAATTTCGTCGTGTATCGATTTGGAATTACGCGTGAGACAATGGCAGCGATATAGGCTGGAATAATTCGCATTTAATGACTCGCGCGGCCTAAAGCGAAAGGTGAACGATTCTTCGTCGGGATAAATATTATTATGCGATTTTTTAATAGGAAATCGTGCGTCGCGTATTACTATACCGCGTCGCAGTTACACGGTATTTACAACATAGGTCGTATACAAATAACTTTACTGCCTAGAGGAACCTGATTCTAATATTCTGAATGTACAACGCATTAGGTGTACACGTGGAGCTATCAGGGAACTGCGCAACTGTACGCAAAGCTTACTAATGACGATGGCTATTTTTGGGGGCGATGGTATTTCCGAGTAGGTTTAGCATTTTTTGTTTTCAAAATCAGGAGGCGTATTCATAAAGCATTCACGCGTGCGTAAATACTCGATATAATTGTAGTACCGCGGTGGATTGTAATAGCACTGCGATTACGACGGCGTTGCAGCATGTAAACAAATATGTACAACGCATGCAACTACGGTTTCACACTACCAGTGCGAAGTTTTCATCGTTCTCCCCTATCGTAGCCGACTTGGAGTAGAATCTCCACACGGAAGCGATAATAGCGCTAGTAGTTTATATAGTTTTGCGCTTGCGCGGCAATAAGCTTGGTCGATGGTAGCGCTGCTAGTTTCAGAAATTCTTCAAAATTCGATAGCTTTACCTAGATGCTTTTGCAACTTATTATCGTATAAATTGGAAGTAAAACAAGCTTAATTCAACATATTAATTACTATGGACGATCTATGCCAAGTTGATATGTTTAGTTGTTAAATTATATTCGTAATTTTTGGTTCCGCTAAAGCAAACTTTAATTCATCCGCTCTTCTAATAAAATTAAAGAAACAATAATTAGTTACTCACATACTAATCTCGCGGAGCATCTACGCACGTGGAATACTGCAATAATGCGTTGAAGAATAATTAAGAGAAGTTTCCATTTCGTTCATGTCCATTGTTAGCACGACGCAGATCAAACGTTGGGTACAGCCGAAGAAAATCGCAAAAACATTCAGGCACAGAACACACAAAACTGTCACACTTTTTGAAGAAATTTATAAAGAACTCTTCAAGCATACTCCAATGTATAAATAAGGGACCCAGGTAAGTGGAAACGAAACGATTAACTTACAATTAAGAGTACTCCGACACCTGACCGTTCGAACTGTCGCACGAATCACCCACGCCATCTTCTTTGCCGAAAGGTGGCGCGACGATCGTGGCGGAACAGCTGAGTGGCGAGTGGAATATCTGTATAAGCTGGCGTTCTGTTCTCCGTGCTCGACCAGGCCAGCACTCGGCAGTTAAACAGCTGGCGACGCGATGCGTCAGAGCAAAATGTCGAACGGGACTGCTCCAAGCTAGTTGCCCCCCTACCTTCTCTCTCTCTGGCAAGAGCTTCGTTAAAAGTGGACGTTGTCGGGCAAGCGTTCGGCGCATTCGCAGTGAAAATTCGGCAGGGACGCGAAGCACACAAGTGTCAGCAACAGTACCTGAAGGGAGGACACGGAAATAAAGACGAAAAGAAGAAAATCTGTGGCGAAAGTGTAGTTTCTTTGTTCCGTGTTCTGATCTCTGCGCATAGGTTCCCGTGTTAGTGGCGCAGCATTGTTTGTGTATGGTCGGTACGTCACGCTCGGGGTATACACGGACTCGCTACGGTAGAAAACGAGATCCTGGCGTCCTGCTTGATTTCGCTCCGATACTTTTCACTACACGGGGCAACCATAGAATATAACGTGAACTGTGTTTTTCTCCATCTCGGGTTTGGACAGCGTACCAACGGCACACGGCGAAAGGATTCGCTGGCCCTTCGTGTACGCGCGAGTGCTTTGTTTTGACGAGCAGCTGATCCGTGACTACTCGTTTATCGCGTCGTCAGTCCTCCATCGTTGCAGCCGTGTTTCTTTTTTCCAACAATTTTTACTCGTGTTCCGCGTTCGTCCGCGAATACACGATATCGCCGTGGGGTTTACTGCTCCGTAAACTGTGTTTAAAGGGCTCGTCGAGTCGTGGCAATAGTGCTTACTCTGGTTAAACCACAAAAGAGACCAAAAAAACACCATAGTACGCGATCGACCGACACTTTCGAGGGCAACATAGTGCAATAATATATTATACCCGCGTAATAAGTTAGTCCCGTTGACAAATCGGGCCAACGACGTAATCAAGAATCGTCGACATCACGATTAAAAGTGTTCGACTAAATACGGAATCTGTTCGAGAGTGTCAATCAATCTTCTCGCTTCCAAGGGACACTACGTTCCCGTACGTTTTTGCCACCGACCTCCGGCAAGAACGAAAATCACTCAGAGCCGTCCTGTGAATAACGATCGCGCGTTTAAAGCAGCGTATATACCGTACCTCGCTCTACCTATCGTTTACAAAACCCGAATCCGCACGGGCGTTTTAACAAAAGACTGTACAATAGCTTCCCTACCCAAAGGCTGTGGGGATTTCTTTCTTAGTTACCAATGATCTCGTGATATACTACCCTTTCCTTTCGCTTCTACTATTCCTTCGTGACGTGTTTCAACGAATCTCCTGAAAGGGTTTGTGGAGGCAGCTAGACCTAACGATACCCAATCATTGCTGCTATTCTCTAAAAGCCAAACTACGTATACACACAAAATATATATATATATATAATTATACACACAAGATATATAATCGTTGCATCCCACTTTCTTGGATCATTTGTTTGCTGGCTCCTATTTCCGTCGTTTCAACGCGCAAAGAGAAACCATACGCACGCACGGCTATCCACTACGATATTTATTAATCAAAAAAGGGGAAGAACAACAAGAAGGCACCAACGTGTGTATATTAATAACGTACGTTAGCCAGCTTGGAGCTGAGCGAGGCTTTCGTCGAGACGAGGGTTCAAGTTGGCGTGAATCGACGACGGCGGACGGATTGGTGATCGATGCGGTATAAACCCGTGGGGGCCGTACTCGCCAGCGCTGGAAAACGAGGGGTACGGCCCCGATCCAGCTGACTGCAGGAGTCGTACTGAGGTGACTGAGGCCCATCTCCTTGGGCATCGCGTGCACCGGACACCAAGCTCATCCACCGGATGCCAGTGGTGTTTCATCGACGGCCTGGCCGTTTCGATCTTGTCGTCGGAGTGGAAGAAGCTTGACCAGCCCGAAGATGCTGTACATATTCCACGTGGACACCGGCACCACGATCACGTTCGACATCAAGTTTGCCCTGCAGAGGTAAGTGTGCCACCTGTGTCTTTTCGTTTGTTTACCATCGAGTTTGCTGTTTACCTTTGAAAACAGGTTAAGAATTCGTGTCATGCGTACACCGTGGATCAGCGGCGGAATTTCCGATTCAGCTTTCTTGTTTGCCGCTTACGTTTGCCCCTGATTCGTCGATTCCCCTGCAAATATTTAGATTGTTGATGCTGATTGCAAATGATAGGGGAACGATGATCGTAAATCGTAAGTCGATTGCACGGTGAAAGGGGATTTCGTGGTACGGATATCTGGGAAATTCGATTTAACCCTTTATTGGATCATTGTAACTACGAAGTTATGTATACAGGGTGGGTCGCCACATTTTTCCATCTAGATTTACGTCATTATTATTACGCATATAATTTTCTCGATTCAGAAAGTGTTCTGATGCAAATGGTCGCCACATTGAACCTTTTCTGTAAATAGACATTAGAATTAAAATAAGAATATACTTAATTAGAATGAAAAAATTCCATGTTGTAATAAAAAAGAGAGAAGGGGTGCTATGGTTGACTTTTTTCCGTGGTACTGCAGGTATAACGTCCTGCAGACGTGCACGGTGGACGGTCAAATTAACGAATTAGAATTCAAATATCTCCCAAACTAATGCTTTTTTTACACAAATAGATTAATACTTTTTTATAAAGAATAAGAAGGAGCATCAGCTGATTCAGTAAAAAAATATATGATTCCATTTAAAAAAATATTAATGACCTTCATATGTCCTTTACACGTCCACCTACAAAAAAAAATGTACCATCAGAATGTGCCCCTCTCAAAACCCTCTCAACTTCATCTGAAACATTTTTTGCTATGCGTAATAATAATGACGTAAATCTAGATGGAAAAATGTGGCGACCCACCCTGTATATTCAGGTGTGTTTATAAGTTTCGTGTCGCTCTTGTTTCTTTTTATTCGCGTTGGTTCGACGTGGTAACGATAAGGGGATACTATGTATATATTTTGAATTACGTTTCAGTATAGCTTAGTATTTCTTGTTTACACTCTTCCATTGCGCGCATTCGACTTCTGCGCGCTATTTTCATGCTCCAACGAATACGGCGCAGGTTCGTTTTTAATAGCGGCACTTTTCAGCAACCGTTTATTAATCCCGAACAAAAGTGACGAACCATTACAGCTTCAACCAATAGATCCTTGGCGAACTTATTTTTTTCATTTCGTCGAATGTAGGGCAAGTGCAGCGTGGGCCTGCACGCTGCGTTACGCCGATTTAATTAGCGGCTGTGCGAGCGTGGATACACCCTCTGTCCCAAAAATAACCGGAATGGCTTTAAAGAAAACAAAATAGTGCAAAAAACATGACAAAAATCATTTTATTTATTCGAAATATTCTCCCTTAGCAGAAATACAACGATTTGCACGTTCAAGAAGTGCATTATATGACTTTTTTATTTCACTGATTGGAATGGTGTTCAGTATGCTCGTCGTTGTCCGTTGAATATCTTCAATTGATGAAAAACGGTTATTCCAAGTTCCATTTCCATAAATCTCACTGAAGATTTTTTCGTAATTTTCACGAAATCACGCACTTTTTCGACATTTTCTTCGGTCATCGTTTCAATTGATCGGCCTGATCGTTTATCATCATCCACATCCTGCCTGCCTTCTCTGAATCGTCGATGCCACTCAAAAACTTGTGTTTGTGATAAACAATTATCTCCATAAGCGATTTTAAGCATTTGGAACGTTTCTGTAGCACTTTTACCGTTTTTTACACAGAACTTAATGTTGATTCTTTGCTCTTTATTCATTTTTCGACCGATGTATACAAACTAGTGTCACTTAATGCGTCGTATCTTGGCTTTTACTGAACGAAATCTGGTGCAATTTTTACAGGTTGGTAAGGAAAGTTAACACTTCATAAATCAATCGCATAACAATAGATAGCACCACTAATTTCGTTAAACTAGAGCCATTCCGGTTATTTTTGGGACAGAGGGTGCATAACCCCGTGTTTTTCGCGGAAGAACATCTCTGTGATTTAACACTTCGCCTGCACGTGTACTCCTTTTTTTTGGAGCCGAACTTGTATAATTAGAATTATAGTTGTTGTCAAAGATTGTGGACCGCTCCAATCGCCACGAAAATGAATATTTCCGCGCGGAAAATATATACCTGATACATATACGTCATTTCGTAATCTTTTTCGTTCTTTTCTTCCCAAATCGGAGTAAATAATATGGTGGAAAAAATTAAGACGATCGGCACGGTTGCAATTCCATCCCCTATATTCTTCGCTTTTTTCAAACACGCTTGGACACGGGTTGGCCGTAGCCTATTCGTCGATACTTGCGCAAACTATTGCACCGTCGTTTAGCAACCCGTTGCAGCGCGAGCATCGCGCACAACGACACGCCATGGAAGTGTCAAGGATCCCTCGAAGGTGAAGAAATTGCAAAACCTTTCGTCTATCGCGGACGAACGTGGGCAACGCAGAGGCCGTGCTCGAATGGATATTCTGCGGTTCGCATTAGGAGAGACAAGAGGGATTCCTCGAGCGGGAGCGAGTGCAGGTGGCAACGAAAATAGTCATGAAATTGGCGTGCCGTATGTGGGCGACCATTGGCTTGTGTCGTACACGAGTTTGACCCGCGAGCGAACACGGCCAAGTCTCTAATGCGCAACACGAACGATGCACCACCTGAAACGAGTCAACTTTGAACGTTCCACGGGCTCGGTTCACTTTTCACCAACTACGTTTACTCAACTTCGTTCAGTGTTTCCGTCTCGCGTCTGCCACAGGTTCTGTTGAATCTACGGAGAGTTGACTGAAAGTCATTTGTAGAGTATCGCAAATCGGCGCTTGGTTAAACGTTGACTTTGGAATTTCTATTGGAGCACCGAACGCAAGTTGGTTCATTCGGAGCGGTGGATTAATTCGGCTGTATGCAACTTTTTTTTTTCGGAGTTCACATTGATTCTGCGTCTTTGTTAACCCTTATGTTAGCAACAAAAATGGAGTAGAAGTTCGAAGCCTAGTTATTCAAATTATTTTGCATAAATTTGTTTTCACCAAACGTGAAATGACGTGACATTGTTCAAAGAATCGAGATCTAGAGCGGTTTTGCGATATTTTATCAAGAACATACAAAAATTATTCAAGCAAATATAGAAATGGGTACCCGGTTGCTGACATAACTGTTAACAATAGTTGTACATCCATTATTTAGTTTGGTTTATTTATTTGCTTTATTCTACCCGACGTTGAGGAGCGAGGTGCACAGGAAGTTACTGCCTGTCGTGATAGTATTTGGCGTACAAAGGGGTCATCCTCGTTGCACCGATTGGCCGTTCGATCGAGTTCGGCGATCGAAACGCGCGTCTCAACGCGAGCCAGCTGCGTTCCTATATCGTTCTTGCATTTTATTACGGGTGTCGCCGAGAACGTCTCATAAACATTCGCCAAGAGACGCAAAGGATTATCGATAAACGTTAGTGCAGTTGGGTTAGGTCGTAAACCGTCCCGAGCCGAACCTCGCCTTTTTCGATAAGAAAGTAGGATACCATCGCGTTCTGGGTACCACGTTGCGGTTCAAATAACGTTGCCCGCAATTATCCGACGCGATACCGGCATAGAGGAAGCGGTTACGAGCGGAACTCTTACGAAATTCGATTTAAATACCGCGATACGCGTGTCCAGCGTTCATCCATTTCGCTTCCCGTTTAATTGATCTTAAAATTCTTTCACCGTTGATTGGGACTCGGGGAAATTAAGCAGCGGGACCAGTTGAACAAAGTTCCTCTCTCGAGAGAGAGAGAGAGAGAATGGTGGAAACGAAACGAGTCGAAAGAGGTTGAACGTAAACGTAAACAGAGAAATTACGAAGCTGTTTGTATTGCTTTTCGTTTATGCAAACTCGTTTTCCGGGAGCATTAAGAAACAAACGAGGAGAACTTTCGTTCCTACCTGATACAACACGACGCCCGGTGTGTCCATTGCAACGGGAACGGTGTTAACGGTTTACGAACACCGAGGAAAAGTTCGCGGCGGAACGAGGCTAACGCGAATTAGGAGAATAAAACTGGCAAAGCGACGGCCTATCGCCTGACGAGGGGTACACGGGGTTTTCGCAATACACGCAGCTCCTACAGCATCCATTATTTCGATTAAAGCGCGTTACGCTCCGCGTACCCTCGGATGAGTAAGCTAAACGCATTTTCTATGGCCACGGCGAAAAGAAAGTCCGACAGATCCAGGTCTCAAGATCGCCGTTCGGCCCGATCTTCTATTTTGCACGCGATCGTTTCTTTGCCTATTGACCGACGTTAACGACGCGCAAACGGTACTGGGAAATCCACCGAATCACCGTGTACACCTTGCCTTTCATTCTTGTCGCGTTCAGTGCCCCCCTTCTTTCTTTTTTGTCTTTTTTGCATCGGTCCAAACGTTTCAGTACTAACCATCGCGGGCAAGGTGGATCAACCGTGCGACCCTTCTTTCAACGTTGGTCCCTCAACGTCCGCTTCCCTAACTCGCGAGTTCCCCAAAGCCCTCTCGAACCTCTCTTTCAGATCTGCGTCCGCAATTAGCGCGATGCCCGGCCTGTACACGCGTTTCGCCGTACGTTTTCGCAGAACAAACTGAACCGGCGCGACGTCCGTTCTAACGGGGCGGTAACCACAGAAAGGAAGATGGTTACGGCGATCCCACGCGCAGAAAAGACCCCCCGTCCCGCAGATACCTTCCAATATTTGTGCATTAAGATAGAGCGTGGTCGTGGGGCGGTCAGCGACCCCGTTCGCCGAGGCAATTAACGATGTGTGTCGATCCAGCGTGGTGCCTTTGCTCCGTTGCTTTTATTCTCGCGCCCGCGCGTAATTACAAAGTGTACCGCTAAAGCACGGAAGGGTAAGTACGCCGCAGCGTAATTGCGATTTATTCTCGGTTTAGATAGGCGATCGTTAAACGAAACCGCGACGGACGTGCCGGCTGGCGTGCTAGAGGAAATTCGCAAACAAACTTGTCACCCGCAATATTTGCTTGGCGCGAGTTCCTTCTCGTCGGGCTCGTTCAGACGTTCGTCGTTTGAGTTTTGGCCTCCTTAACGAACTCCGTTTTCCAAATAAAACAGACCCGGTAATACTTGGGCACCGTTCGCGCGACGCAGAGATTCGCGAACGTTACGAAAACGAACGGAGTTCCCGGTGCAGCCGCGTTCGCGCATGATTTGTACAGGGTGTAACAGGGCCTTAACTGGATTAAAATTGCGTCGCGATTGCGGCAGGTTGACCCGCACGAATTTCATTGGAGACCCCTCGGAACGATTCTCCGGTCTTCTCGGGAGCGACTATAAATTGCGCGCAGAAGGAATCGGACTCGTCGTTAACACCCTCGGCAAGGTTAAATAACGGATGAGAAGTGATCTTTGCGCAAGGCGAGGTGTACGTGATGCGCATCGCGTATTAATTATAAAAGCAAGTCCGGCTGCGTCAAAAGGCGACGCGTCATCCGAACGGTGGAAACCGCGGAATTTCATCCGATAATTCCTCGTCAGCCACGATATCATTCCTGCTTCCATTTTCTTCGTATAAGCTTCCAAAATGATTCTGAATGCTCTATCGGTTGACACGGTGAACGTCGCCTTGACATAATTCCGGCTTGCAAATTTCATTCCGTTCGCCGTCTTCTACTGAATATTCCGCCTTAATCGTTTGCTCGCCGATGTTTACGGTCGCGCGCAAATGACCGGTGAATAAGAGAGTGGTCGGCTCTCGAGATCGAAAGTCAGGTGCCCGGTTAACCGTTCGACAGGGTTCATTTGTCTTTCTTTGCCGCGCGCTCGTTTGCTGCTCGATTTCCTCCGGAGTCACGGAAACGCATCGTCCGGCAATTACTATCGCGCTGCGTGAACGCCTCGCGAGAACCAGGTCGTGTAAAACGGACAGGCCGCTAACAGCGTTCCAGTGTTCTCTGGCTGAGCGCGGCTGGATCTCGTGCTAGATCCCCGTTCGGCCAACGCAGAAGTCTTCCAAGTCCTCCCAATTACTCTGACTTTTGTTGGCTCGCGTAAAAGTAGTCAGCCTCTCGGATGCGACCACAGATAATCTTGACCTTAATCGCAGCATCGACGACGCCGAAGTTGTACAACTGCCCTGTTTTATCGCGGAACTTATCGCGCACAGAGATCTCTTTAAATCGTTGGTCATCCAATGGCGGGGCGTACGTCGGCGAACGGAGATTTTCCCACTTTTCTTCTGGTTGACAGCGTCGTCAACGGTTGCATCGTTTACCGAAATTTATTGAAATTCGTCGATGCTTTTAAACTTTCGACTTATCCATTTTATTAATTGTATTTGCATATTTTCCACCTTCGAATCGTTGAATTCTCTTAAGTTTTGTATCCTTGCGTTCTCCTACCGACGTGAATGGAGTAACCTGATCGATTTTCCTCAACCTTTCCAGAAATAGCCCAGCTATTATTATCCCCGTGATTATTAATAAAAAATGTTTTTCTTTTCCGCACAGTGTCTCCCAGCTGAAGGAAGCGATCGAGAGAGAATGCGGCGTGGTCGCTGCTAACCAGGTGCTCTTGATGAGCGGAGGCGAAAGCCTGGAACCAAATGCGCGTGTGTGTTCCTACTCAGCCGGAACCGACACGAATCCGATCTATTTGTTCAGCAAGGCCGCCATTGAGAGCCACCTTCCACCTACGCCAAGCATAGATTACGGTTCCGGTGAGTGATGAGCTTCTTCACCTGCGAATTTTCTTAACCCTTTACGCTTCGTTGATTTCCATGTTCGTTTCCTTCATTTCTTGTTCAACAGCTTTAACTACAATGAGCTTTCTTTCTTTTAACATTCTAACCACTCCCGGAACGAAGCGTCTCATCAGTTTAGAATCACTTGGCGGTTAAGCAGGTGATTGAAAACTAATCGCAGCGCGCCGTTACACGCTTTTCGAAGGTATAGCTCTGCGCGAGAGCAACCTGTCTATGGAAGCGTATTACTGTGAAACTTTTTCATTAACACCGCGACATCGTTTCGTTCATAGTTATCGAATTTGGAGAGGCTATCCGCGTCGTTTAAAAAAAAGAAGCTAGGCGTCCCATCGCGTAGAAAGAACGTCGTTCCCCGCGACGCTGGTTGGCTTCGTTAAGCGAGCATCGTGCCGGAAGGACGCGGCTAATAACGATCTTTATCGGCCACCACGCGCGACTAGAGAGAAAAAAGGAGTCAGATGATATCAGCGCTAAGATAGCGATACTCGTGCGACAGCCAAGCAACCTCGGAGGTTGCTTTGTGCGAGCCAGCTTCGTGGTATCGCGAAGAGGTGGAATGGAAAACGTCAGCTACTCGTGCGACTATTTTTCTTGTCACCGCAAAATAATTCCTGCCGCCAGGGGTCAGAGGAACCGTCGAAGTAGTTCGTAGATCATTTTTAAACGCTTTAAAGCCGACGTTCTCCTACCCCTGACTATATTTAGACACGAAGCAAATCGTTTCGATACACTGGCGCAGAGCATTTTGATTTGCGATCACGACTTGATACGTGTTTTAATGAATGCGGCGAATCGTGATTGGAACGAGAATATTGATCGGAGCTGGATCATCCGACGAGGGGCAATGTTTAACCAGTAGCCGGGAGTGTGCAAAGGTTTACAATCTCGTTAGAGCGGCAAGTAACGATCGAAGAAAGCGGGAGTTCCATACAGAAAAGCTGGCCTCCGGTCTGCCGTGATTATCGTTGGCAGAAGGCTCTTGCAGATACGCTGACTAGACAGAACTTCGTTCTTTCTTTTTTTTCATGTACGAAGCACGCTTTCTTAGAAGGGCAGTGCATACGATCCGCTTTGTTAACATTTTACCGTTGCAACTCATTTCTTTCCGTTTGCAACGCAAGGTTTAATATCGCTCTCCTTTTTGCTTCTGACCAGTTATTACAATCATCTGCGTTAGAAGCTCTCAGAGGGAGAGCCGCGATTAAATATTTCCTTAAAACGGGTTCCTCCGATTCAGAAAATGTCCAGACGATTTCGCGAAAACTTCGCCGGTGAATCTTTCCCATGCAAATCGCAGATGGTACTCGCGAAGATGCCGCATCGATATCTTGCTCGTCGAGCGTCTAGACGCCGGGCGTCCACGGAATCGGGTCACCGTTGTTTTCCTCCACCTGAACCTGCGTCGAACCGACGGCATCTCGGCGTTAAACAAATGCTGGCCGTGTGCAATTGCTGTACCGTTATGCCTATCGTGCATTGAGTTCATTATTGCACCTCTGCCTTGTAGATTTCACGACGTCGGCCTATGATTTTATTGTGCGCACGTCCACATGGAGCGGACGCGAAACGAACGTGTTGCGTGATTGAAAAGGCTTCCCTCGAAATTTAAACTCCACGGCGACGTGGAGCCGTCTACCTGTTTCTAATCTTCGGGGGACTTCTATTGTGTTTCGAGGCAAGGTCTTCCCCGAGTCTTTCGCCCGGAACATTTTCGAGAAAAATATTTAACGAAACCTCCGACTATCGAGGGTTCCGTTTGTGTGGTTGTGCCTGTGTGCAAAGAGGCTGGTTTCCTACGCCCTGCCAGTATGGCCGAAGTTGTTCTGTTCCAGGTGTATATTTTTTCAAAAAATTCCACCGATTTCTGTGAACCAAATACGCTTCGGTATTTGGCTCGGTATCTTTTCGAGATACTTATAACGATATTCTGTCGAAATATTGCGAGTCTAGAAATTTGTTGAGCAATAATGTAACAGTGTTATCAATCTTTATCGAATTAGACTAATAGTCAACGAAGAAATAGTCTGGTATCTGTGCAGTAGATCTTTCCAATATTCTAAATAGCTATTGGAGTAAGATGAAAAGGCTGCGATTCCTAGACGAAATGATTCCGCTTCGTTCATTAACTCGAGGCGCTGTGAAATCGATTCCTTCTCGCCGAAGTGAAGCTTCCTTCCTATTCGCCCCGTCTTATCCTGCCTGTTTCAGGTTTCGCGCGGTAATTCACCTTCTTCGACTCGCGCACAGGTAACGCGACCGCAGGCCACTCGTACCCGTTTGCGATGCACCTCGCATTGACCGTTTCCATCGGCCTCTGATGAAGTAACGATCAAGTTCGCTCTTATCGCTCGCACTTTCGATTTTCACGGCGATACGTGCGGCCAGTTGGCCTCGTAACTTCATCGGAAACGATCCGTTCTTGACTTACGATTACTTATTTATTTTCATACCCCGGTATGCGGAATAATACATAATATAACTGAATACAATTCGACTGGGTGAAAAGTAGCGCCAATTGAAAACGGTGTATGAAAATCCGAGGGCTCGGAGCACCTAGTACGCCCGTCTGAGAAATGTCACCGAGAGGCCGATATGCGAGCGGCAACGGTATACATATGTAGAAGTTATTTTTTGTAAACCTCACGTAGTTTGGAATAGAGGACAGGTGGTGTAATAAGACTTCAGTTTACTCTAATTAAAGCACTAACTTTATTATAAAATACGTCAACACACAACGTTACTCAAACACACAACGACTCACACACGATACTTTCAACAATACTCTCAGCTCACGATACTCTTCACTTCGATCCTCCCTTAACTCTCCCTCAGCTCTGACTCTTGCACGCATCATTCATTCTGTATATTCTTTCACTCTTAGTTTCTCTTTCATTCTATTCCTCATTTGCTCTCACTCATTTAGGACACACCCCGCAGTCATTCCTCGGTGGTGGTCGGTCCCGACCACCCGAACCCTTGGGCCGCTGTACCCTCCATGCACACGACCTTCTCAGGTACCCAGCGCCGAACGTACCTTTCATACATCGGAATCATTCTACACAGTCATGCAATATTTCCAATCCTACACATATGTACATTTGGGGGTGTCGCAAAGCAGGCCCTTCAACGCACTACGTCGTGGGTCCGACGACCCTGCCGTTAGGGCGCCCATGATGCAACGTCGGGACATTCTATGGAAATCCAGCGTCGAGAGCGTACGGATAGCGATCCGTAGAATATTGCAGTATTAGCGTATAGTTGGAATAAATTAGTATTATCTTCACTGACTAATTTTACCTTAAAATTAGTCTTGCAACGGAGAAACAGCATTGATGACAGGGGGCTTAAGATACTGTCGTTTCCATGATAATTAATTTTCCGCTGCGAGTACCAGTATCGATGCGAATTAATTGACATCGACAGCGCGTATAAGGTGGCCGAGTGATAAACAAGGTTGCAGTTTGATCGCGGTGACCAATCATCGCGGCCGTAAACATTTCCGTTTCAACATTTATATCCACCGAGATTCTTCAAACATCTTCCCCGTGCAATCACGGAAGCGCGCGGGAACTTCTTCCGGCCGCGCCGAGAAATTAATTGCCACCCGCTCGAATATTTACAACGCCGCTCGCCGATTAAACACCGGACACGAGCGAAACGCCAGGCTCTTTTTGCCGGTCGTCGGGATCGTTTTATCTCATCCGCGGTCGCGTTAACAGCGTCGTAAAGCGTCACGACCGCAGTCGTGGACCGTTTTTCCACCGGGCGGCGTTTCACTGGATCGTCAGAAGGAGGTTTCTGTTGATCGTCGTAATGCGCCGCTCTTCTTATCGAGCCTTTCCCTCTTCGCTCGCCGTTCCTCGGTCAACCGTGTGCACGTGTGTACGCGCGCATACACACGTACACGTTATCCTAGCTAAACCGCGGACGAATCCGCAAGGCGCTCGTAGACGCAACAAGACTTTGACCCGCGCCAACGAGCCACCGGAGTAACTTTGACCTGATTCTTTTATCCGACCGATAACGATCTGTCGTTGACACTCGTTGCAAACGTGCATCGTGCGTCGACTCGAATTGGCGGCTTCGCGACGGACGACGCGAAGAGGAAACTGGGTCGTCGCGGTTGCGTCCGTTTTCGATGCAAAAATTGGGTAATCGTCGCTGCGGCCGAAAGCTGTTAGCCGGGGTGCACGGGGAGAAGTGCAACGATCTGGTACAGGGGAAAGCGATTAAGCAGCGATGCAGGTTTCGTTAGACGGCTCGAAGTCGAAAGTTGGGGCTTGTTTTTAACACCGTGGTTTCACCGGCCGAGCGATCGATTAATTGTCGCGTTGCGTAACCTCTGTCCATTGCAGCCGGTCGTTTTGAAACGGTTAATGATCGGGATAGTTGCGCGCCGATAGTGGCGATTCGTTCAGCCGAAGCTGGAACATGGGTTGGGTTATTACATTCTGCGCGGGGTCGAGCCATCGAAGCGTCGATGGTTCTTTAATTCCGCTAATGCCCGGCGGTTTGCAGTTTCAAGATGAGCGACTGGAAAATTGTGTTACAAGCACGCTCACTAATTACGTTTTAACGTTGCTAGATTGAGGGTGTAGGTGGGGCAAGTGAGTGCGTCGTTTCTGGAACGAATCGTGCCGATAAAAAACACAGGCGAAAGAGACGTCGATAATTTTTCGTTCGCGCGGCCCTCGTTTGATGGCAAAACTTGGACGATTTAATACGCAGAATCGTTCGTTTCAAGTCGTTAGGCGCGTCAGATGTGTCTGAAATCGACGAAGACGCAAATTGACGAAATTTCGGAGTCGCTTACTGGATTTACAAACGTTGTCGGAATTGGGAATGTCGATTTTTAGGTGCTTTCGCGCGATGGAAATACGAATGATGTTGAACTGCAAAGATATAGCAGTATACATAGTGTTAGATACCTGACCGTCCACCCTGCACGTCTGCAGGGCGTTATACCTGTAGAACCATGGAAAAACCCTAACTCTGCACACATCTGGCAAAAGCAACCATCCTTCTCCCTTTTTATTACCACGTGGAATTTTCCTCAAAACATTTGCAAACCTTAAACTACCTGCTTCCCTAAAAATCCTTGCACTCCTTCCAGTTCCACTTCCACCCCTATCAACCACCACTACGAACTCCTATTCCCACTCCTTCCATAGTAATAGTTCCATAGTTTACATTTTTACTTACAATACACCGAGAGTTCAGAATAATTCCTACAGTCAAACAGTATAGACCTAAGATAATCAACTGCACTCACACCAAAGAAATAAAGGCGATTTGTATATACTTTTAAACTTGGCTCATTTTTCACTCCTACGGGTTCACGACAATAGAAAAGAAAGCAACTTTTGGAAATGTCCAAAGATTGGTGTGACGCATCGAGGAATTTTCGAGGGAAATGCTTCAATTTTCTTTTGCCGTAACTCGTCATTTACATTTATCGATAAACTCGGGCTACACGTGCCTGGAAAGAAATGTGGAAGATAGGATCACCCTGTCGTTCCGAAGGACAAGACAGGACCATTATCCTAGTAACCAAACCAGTGAGGGGTGATTCGCAATACGACCGATGAATCACCAAGAAATAGTCGATCTTCCTGCCTTCGATACTCCTCGGCTCGTGGCTTTTACGTTGTTTACCCCGACCAGGCACGCTTAAAGACGATACCTCGAAAGCCTTTCGTTGACCAATGATCGACTTAATAGACCAGCTAGAAAAAGAACAAAAATGTACGAAGATCAGTGATCACAGGGTGGGTGAACAGTGGCAATCGGGCATAGAAGAAATATATGGCGGAGAATAAAATACTCTGATGTCACGCGAGCCATGTCGTTGACGACTCGAAACGTTGGAAGTCGTTTCGTCGCGTGACGAAGTTCGCCGAGATGGTACGACGATTATTTGTTAGGCAACTGCACAGTTCGTGTGCAATGAACATGACAAAAGCGGAAGGACGGGGGCTTTTCATTGAAAGTTTGCCAAATTTTTCATTGCGACGGCTTTGTCGTGGGCAGACTTGCACGATAAGAGTATCAAAAGTTGTGGCATAACAGTTACAATTACACAAGCAGCTGGTAACGATTAGCGGAAAGCGAATTTCTCGTTGTCTTCCGCTACAATTTCATCGTCGTTGCCTCAAGATGTAATAATTATATATACATATAAATATATGCGAATATGAATATATAAAAATATTGCAGAGAATAATGTAACTCGAATAGACATAGAGAGACCATCGAATGACTTCATTAGACGTTCTCGTTTAAAGTAATGCGCGTGTTAAGTAATAGCGACAGACCTGATTACTTTATCAGTTGGGTCGGGTGGATTGCTCATTGCATTCTAATGCTTGCAAAGATCGAGAAATATGTTAGCCGTCGTGTTGCAACGTGCATCGGCGATAAACAGACGAAGAGGAGAAACGAAGAAGCAAGTTGCACCCTTGTACGAACAGCCAGCTCTCGTGATCTACATACATACGTTTAAGTACTCGATGACCGGCCTGTCTCACGCTCTATCGATAGTCGAAGACATTTACGTGACGTTCCTCCTGTCAGCTGACGAAGCGGACACGCGAACCTTCGTCTGTCGACCGTCAAAAATAATCATCGCGTGGAAACTCGGTTTCCAGGATATCCACGGGTGTAACAGCTGTCATGGTGGAATCCCCATACGATGGCACGCAAGAAGCGGATGCAACAAAGGATTCATTTGCGCAGATCGAACAATTGGGAAGTACAATTGTGAAATTATTTGGGATGCATATAATTGAGCGTGGCCGGTGAATATATTTTTGGGCTGACGGTAGTTCGGTATTGTTGGATTTGTAAAAGTATTCGAAGGGGCGTGTTCCACGATTTAGCAACAACATTTGTATTCAAAATATATTTTATTTGAGCTCAATATGCAGAATACACCGGATACGCAATACTATGTATGTAAATGCAGGTTTTAGTATTCAAGACTTTTGTTTGTGAATCGTATTGTCGCCGGTTGTCGAACCGCTTTCGAAAAAAAGGCTGCGAGATGAAAAAATATACGTTCTACGTCTCTAAAAGGTGACGATCATTTATTTCACGAACTTTCCAATGCAAAGTTATGTTTGGAATAAAAATGACGGCGACGAAGATTCAACTCCGTTTCCATGCCTGGCGATTTTATGGAGTAGAAGCCATTACGAGGATTCTGCTCCAACGACCAGTCAGCAGACTTCTCATCCCCCATATCTTTTCCCATCCATTGAGTTCAATTGGCGCCGCTGGTGTCGGTCAGCTGACTCTCGTTTTCTCTTCTTTCATTCCCTTTTCTTCGAGGTGCATGTGGAATTGGATTTATTTCTTGTTTCTTTTTTCTGAAACGGCAGTCAGACGCTTCTGACCTCTGTTCCGTTCGAGACCGATAACTTTCGAGAAAACGAACAACCAGCGAGCTCTTTTTCGACTTACTCTTTTATGCCATCGGTGCCAGACTGGACCGTGACGGAGTGTTTGACCTGAGACGCAACGCAAACACGACGAAACTTTAAATTTTCGTGAGCTTCTTTTAGGCCAGCAGGTAAAAAATGATTGTGTGGTAGAAAATCTGGCGGGGGCCAGGTAGGTTTCGTTCGAGTGGGCCGAGACTGGTTCGTTGAGACAGATTTTTGATAAAGCAAGACGAAGATGATTATCGTATTACATATTTATCGTCGGATGGACGAGGGCACCGCATCGGGTCATTTAACTACCTGGATTTCAAGTCCCGAATTTATTTTTATTGTAAAAAGAATTTATATACAGTCAAGGTGCGCGACCAAAAACTACAGAACTACGTTTAAAACAAAAATAAAACTGTGGTAAAAGTAAGGTCGTTACATGGCGATAAAACGGTAACTACCACAAGCAATCGCATTATTATTCAATATTCTGCAGAATTTTGTTTTCTTAACAGTAACAAAGTCCGTATAAGTTATCACAACGTTATGTAAACAAAAAATGTGAAAAAATCGAGGTGCTCCACTTTTGGCTATTATTATGCACAGTGTCATTTGAAGAATACGCAAGTGCAGCAAATCAAAACTCCCATATGTCAGAAAGTATTTCTCTAAATAAGAAAAAGCAAGAACCGTTCAGAGTAAGAACATAGAAACTATGAATCGCGGCTAGTCGGGCCACGTGCACGCGATATTTTCTAAACGATCCCCGCGAATTCTTCCACCCCGCTTTGTCCACGCGGATCGCGTTATTCAAACCGATACCGATCCATTATCAGACGAGTCGTTTCACGTCGCGCGATTCGCGGCTAATCGCGAAATCCCGACCGAGAGTCGTTTCGACGACGACCGTTTAATTCAGATAGATTTGCATATCCGTGCCGCATCTCGACAATTTCCCCTTGACCGTGAACGATTATTTCAAGCGGGAGAAACGTCGATATGATTTTATTTTAGACCGGGTTGCTTTGCACAATGCGTCATTGTGCGACACTATTGTGTGGCCAGGACAACACACGAGCCACTCGTGCTCCTCCGACGCTACATTACAATGTCCCCTCTAATCTAGTTCAACGATATTCGATAGATCGAACGCAGAGAGCACTCCATCGCGAAATACGTTAATCTGCGGACACATAAGCAGAGGCCACGTGGAATGTTGCAACGAAAATTATTCGCACAGAACAAAATTATTCGAGGAGCAAATATCGCGATAGACAGAACTCGGCGCGTGGAAGCTTACTTTCCGCTATTTCCATAAATCGTCGCCGTTCAACGATCTCTGGATTTTGGTAGAAGACTTCGCGTTACACTGCTTGCGAACGTTCCACAGGCGCTATCAGAGATAAAGCACCGCCGGTTTATTTAAAATTGCCAACTATGTGTCGAGCACGAGGTTTGATCTTGGTGTCAGACGAGCCCGAGGTATGTATATCTGACAGCTAGTGATAAGCGCGCAAATATTCCGGCCGAACCGTTGCAAAAGTCATGTAGCACGAAGCAGGCAGATTGATGGGCCTCTGGCAGTGATACGGTGTTTGCAGGTTTTCGACGGCCGATAGTTTCCCGCTTTATTGAACGGGCGATTACGCGATAGATACACGCACGCTTCGTCTGGAGCCTCGATGGATGGATATTACATATTTCTCGGCTGAAGAATGTCGATCGGGAGTGAAGAAAAAATTGTTCGTGGATTAATATTTATGGAAATTCGAACGAAAAACGAACGTCGATTAAATAGATTTTCTTCATCTTCATCCGCGTCCAGCGCAAGATCGTTTAAGTGTTCCGATTCGCGTTGGTTTTTCTTTCACAGTCCTTGGTGCAAGCGCAATTGCAATTATTACGTCCGCACTATCGTGACTATTCGCACAACCTATTTACAGTGCGCCTTTGTGGACGACGCTACTCGTATGCACCATAAGCCAAGCGAACGTTTTGCCCCTCGCCCAGACGGCTGCTGGCGCGAATGCCATTTTCGTCCATGAGGTATCATATCAGGTACAATGATCTCATCAAGCTGTTTTCTCGTTCTGAATTGTCGCGCAGACTCGATTTAACGACTCGGATGAATTTGCATTCGTTAACGTAACTACCGATAATTACACGAGCCGCGTGGGCTCTAACGATGCCAGGAGAATAAAGTGGAATAAGGAAGAGGGGAAAAAAACGCGCTCGGCTGTGAAGCATACGGTGGAAATATTTCGAGTGCTTCTTCGAATGGTAAACGTTGGAGTAAAGTTCGAAGTAATATAGTTCGATAGTAATAAAGTCTAATAGGTACCCGGAGCACTGTTACCCCGCGGACATGCATATACCTGTACCCGCGGCGCGGATTGAAACTCTCGAGACTATATGCATTCGCAACAGCATTTGCAACGAGTTAGCACGATTCTCCGTGGACCTTCAAGGTTTTCTGGCCTTGAACTCCGCGAGGTCGCTACATTCTGCAAATCTGCTTACGTTATCGCGACGGAGCGCAGAATGCAGCAACCTTTCGATACCGTGTGTACAAACGACGAGTAATAATTATGTACATTAAACCTTTCGAATTATCTGCTCCAGACGTAATCGAGAAATATGGAAGTTAATAATAAACCGTGAAGCAGTGTACGCAGATTATTTCCATCTGCCCGACCGAAAGAAGAATCGCGCCGTCTCGTTGCCGGTTCGAAAATATGCGCTTACGAAATTCAACGATAGAAGATGGCTATCGAGTGGTCACTTGTTATTGTAGCTACGCTTCTAAGCGTGCGTTTAATGGTATACCTGATCGATGATCGCGTACATGGGAGCGGCGTGTAGGCGTGAGCGGGGCGCGTTTCACCTGCCTCCGCTTCGCTTTTATCCATTCCGCTTGCACGATTCCTCGCGCGCCCGGAATACGAGTGGTTCGACGTGTGCGACGAGGAATGACGCGACTTTAATTTCAAGCAGACAATCTGGCACCAGCCTCTGTTCCGCTCGGTGCACGTGTCGCGCGGACGCTTTCCCACCTGCACGTGCACGATCACGGTTAATCTGGTGCGTATGCGAGGATCGAATCACTCCGAAATGTTTGTCGCTGTGATTGCGTTTACGCTCGTTCTTGTCGACCTCGTCGCGTCGGGTTATGAATTTCTTCGGGCGGAAAGAGAGAAAAGAATGAATGGAGAACCGAATTAAAGTGTTTCGTGCTTCTTAACCGCACAGTGACACGTAACACTGTCGATCAGAAATTACGTAAATCGTGCGGTGGCTATACCTCTCCGATCAATGCACGGGATATATGCATTCCGAAGCGTATATTGGATTGGCAGGGAAGGAGCTAGTACGGCTAGAGAGAAATACGTTGATAGACGGAAGTGCTGAGGATGTTTTGCTTCCTGACGGAATTCGCGTTCGTCCCGTGTGATGAAACAAGGCACGCTGGGTCACTTTGCGCGTTTTCGAAAATACGTACAGGGTGTGGTAATCGGTCTTCCACACACTTGGAATGCCTCCACGATACTTTTGAGCCGCGGACAGAAATTATTCACGCGCGTCCTATACAATATATGCACACGTGGCACTGCGAAACGGTGACTCCATTTCGTGCAGAGGCGTGCCTCTGGTTTCAGGGACAATTCGATGGTCTTTAAATGGGAAGCTGTAACGCACTGTGTCGAAAATCGAAAGCTTGAATATGTGCTTATGAGAAATACTTTCAAGGGCGGACAATCGATCAGTCTAATTTTCATTGCGACCTCGAGCGACTGCCAAAGGGAATGCGAAACAAAAATTGGTTTTCTTTGAAAGAAACGGCCGACCTTGACGCTTCCACCTATCGATCCTACCTGGCCAACTTCCATCAATCCTTTTCATCTCCATTAAATCGTTACTCGTTCCAATTCCGTGACACGTGCCCGGTCCCGTCCGTTCATCGATCGAAACGGGACACCCGTTACATTTCGAGCTGCTCCACCGTCGTTGCAGACCGCGATTAATAATTGAAACGCAGCCTGACCGTGTCAAGGGACACATTGCTAGATTTCCTAACGAACGACAAAGATACTCGTAGCTCTTTTTATCGTCGCCGTTAGACCAGCTTCGTGAGACGCGAATCTATGTACTTGAATTCGCCAAGCCGGACTTTTCTACCAATGCAATTCGTTGGAACGTTAATTGCACCAATTATACTATCGTTCGGAACGATCAGACCGATAAGGGACCGGTCGAGTTAACAATTCATCGACATAATCTCCGGTGAATTGCTGCGGTTGCTTATCTAAAGATGATACGCGGATATCTCTGGAACTGAGAGTGACTTCACGCTCTTTTTTTCGAGTTCGCTGTAATATCCTTGACTTGCTTACAATTAGACACGTGTCTGCACACGAGTTCCCCGTTTGAACATGTAGAATTTTTCTCGGATTATCCATTTGGAACTGTTGCAATAGCTGTGCAAACACGTTGCTACCCTAAGCTGTTTCCTTCGACGACAAGACTTTGTCGTTAACCGAGTCGCTCCGTTTGGCGATGCGCATTTTGAAAATTCGTTCTTGAGACGGGCAATTTAATCGGTGGGAATTGTGGCAGGTGAAAATGCCGTGGTTCTACGATAAAGAAAAAATATGAGGCTGAAATATGTACGAACACAATTTGTTCACATCATTTCATTCGTCCAGCGGCTTTCATTCGATGCCCAACAGAAATTGTCAACGCGGTTGCGCGATTTTCTCGCTACTTTTCAATATTGTGTTACGCGTCTGTTCTTTCCATCGCAACGCTTTACTAAACACAACTTGCCTTGCGGCACGTTCGCGCCTTTTTCTCCCGCGTCCTATTCTTCTCTATCTGCATATTAGACGGACGCGATCGAGAACGGGCGGAAAGGTTGAATGGAAGGCGTGATTCGATTAGAAAGCTGAAATCGTCGCAATCGAAATCGGAGGTGAGCCAGGCTCGTTAAATGTTTTTCGCGGCACGGATATTACTGGGATTGCGTGCGAAATATATTTGAACCGCAATAAATGAGACATTCGTTCCCCTTGGTTGCCGTATTCGAAAAGACATCTGGTGCTTGAAAGGGAAACTTGGTTAATCGATAATGCAAGGTATGTGCCCCGTTATTTTTATCGGCTATAGTCTATTCCGTGGAAAAAGTTTCCCCGTCGTGGACGGCGGCCGATGGAAAATCGTCGTCTATAGAAGACAAACGACAAGAGCTTGATCGATACAACAATTTAGTAACACCGCCGACCATTGTCACGGAGAGGCAGGATGCTCTAGTTCCAACGTCAGCGGGAAGTTGCGGGCTATAGCGAGCAAAAAGTATCCTTGTTCGTAATGAACGAAGAGAATATAAGTCCAATATAAAGGTTCTAAATTAACAGAAACAAATCTGGACGTGTCGAACATATTTCATATTAACAGATTGACAGTCAGCGGGTGAAATCCGGGTAAAAATTACGCTCTATACTCTATGCAGATTGTAATGGACATTTTGTACGCCGAAAGAAATTGATATTCTTCGATAAAACGAAACTTCACCGACCACGCGTGACTTCTTTTTTTCTTTTAGATGCGATTCGATCTCGAACGATTTACTTCTGCATCGCAGCGAATGTAATTAGCGATTTTTCACGGAAGCTACGCTCCAGGTCGCGTATGACTCGTCACGACAAAACGCAGTAGCGATCCCGCATTTAGTTACCAATACAGTTGAAGCAGCCGCGGAATGGTAATTGCCCCGGCGAGAGGTGATGTAAGTGCGAGCACCCGCCGACGATATTGTTCCCCGCGGTGTTGGCGTTTTTATCCCGCCTGAGTCGAGGCGGTGCGATTTTCCATGTATCACTCCCACCGTGCAATTATTTAGCGCATTATCCTCGTCGTGTGAACGAGGTCGAATCACGTCCGCGGCATTGTTTCGTACGCGACACTTCTGGATTTCAGTCAACTCGAAAGAGAGTTCCGCGTCGCCTGCAGCCTCGTTGCTCCTTCGTTATTGTCTTTTTTCGTTTTTCTCTGGGCTGGCGTTCTTCATGAATTCGATGCGCGATATAAGTGACGCGGTATTCTCTCTTATCTTCCAAACGGCAGATTAATTTTTCAGCAAACACAGAATTAATAATTTATCGAATAAAAGAAAGGCGTCCAAAGAATGGGAATTATATCGATAAAGACACACGTGAATTGTTGACCAGGAACGAAAGGGATCATAAATAATAGTAATAATAGGACAAATATGTAGTTGCCTTTGTTCCAACATTTTGTGCGTACCCAGAGTAATCTAACAACAGGCACTGGTACACGAGATGTCATATATAACTCTGTTGGCTTTATTATGCAACGTATAAATGCATACAGCTGGAATAACCGGACGGATCTAATCGATGAATACATAGTCTGGATGCGATGCACAGCCAGTTACGTACTTAAATAGCTCTTCTAAAGCGTCTTCGGTCAATCCCGAATAATTATTCCCGCTCCAGACTGCGCTAAGTGCCGATAATGTGCGTGCGAAACGTTCCGTGATCACGGAACGCTATTAATTCGTAGAATCGGCCACGGAAATTTCAGAACTACTCCGCTCGACCGTAGAGCGTGCACGGCGAGCAAGTTTTATATAACTTGCACACTTCTATTTCGGATGCTTAACCCTTCTTCTAGCCTGACGTTTTCGAAAATCTGTAAATTTCCCCCGCGAGGTCATCCTCTGACGCTTAACGTCGTCCAAATTTGATCAGGGCCAGGTGTCAAAAAAACCCCAAGGATCTCATACTTATACGTATACGTACCGCGGTTTGGAATTTCATTTGGTATCGTTGGAATTGCTTGACCGCAATTGCCGACGCTCCGAGACGCCAGCAATTCGACCAGCTATCTTCTGTTCGCCGCCCCTGGAGGCCCTGATAGCGGAACCCCGGCTGTGAAAATCGGCCGGGAAAATTTCACCCGATTCGCGGAAAAATTCGTGGAAAATTTATGCGAACCGTCTCCTTCGTTCCCCGAGATGCGTCTGAATTCCTCCTTATTCCATCGAGATCGGCATCGATATACGGTTATGTACGTGGAATCTATCGGACGTGTTAGGTCCTTTTACGTAACGACAGGCGGGACGTTGCTTGGGAAAACAGAAAGGAAAGTGGAGTGCGTGTGCGAGAATACGTGGCAACTTTACCATTTATTGCTCAACCTTATCGCGCGAATAAATGGGAATAAGGATTAGCGCGGCTGGAGTATTTATTAGCACGGAGGAGCACAAGGTTTTCGTCTTGTGGAAATTTCGCAGAAGTCCCACCGTTTTCCTTTTTAATCAAGCATAATTTCTTTCGCCTGGGCAAATTTTTCTATGCCACCCGATGTACGAGAAATGTTACCGGACTGTTAATCCTCCTCTCTTCTTTGGTATATAAAATTTTGATATTGTCGCTGCGTGTAGTTTAGAACGATACGGAGGAAAATAGTCAAAGTCTGTCTGAGCCTTTTTTCATTTAATAATTCAGAAAAGATCTTGCATCGAAAAATGTTTAATAAATTCCCCACCGCAAGAACGTCGATTCAGAGAACAGAAAATTTTTTAATAAATTCCCCACCGCAAGAACGTCGACTCGCCTTTAATTTGATGCCTGAAATTTATTCTAAATTACGCCCACGGTATCTTCGTCCACCTAGTTGTCCAAATGTTTGGGGAAGATCAGAGAAACGTAGTATACATGTACGTGTATTCCTTCGTCGAACCTTTTGCAAAAACCAACCTGGCGTCCTGACAGAATTCTGGTGTTCCAAGACGCCAGTAGACAACGCCCACTGTCGAAGGATATCGTGATCATGAACAATTCCCAGGAATATCCAGCAGATGGAAAACTTCAGCGGTGCCCTTCGCGATTACATATTTCCGCAAGGCAATTTCCGTTCCCGATGCATTTTGTTATTTCTCGATCACGAATATCGTTTCTATCCTTTTTTTTCCGTCGAACCAGGTCGAAAGCGTGGACCCTCGATGACGTTTCCTTTCCCGGGTGATATCTAAACGCTCGGAGCGAACGACGAGCGTTTCACGACCCCTGGAACCGCCTGCGATCCACTTTAAACTCTAACTTTCACGGCAAGGCATACATACTTCATGAGAAGGAATGAGAAAGATAGAGATGGAAGAGGCGTGTTTGCGCGGCCACGAAGAAAGGATATTAATTCCAGGAGAGAAAGAGAGCGTTTCACTTGACCTGAGAGTTCGAGAGTAGTTTAGAGCATTGAAATGCTTGCCGTTGGATTTTTCGGAGCTGACAAGTACGATTGTTTTATGACGTTTGTAAATTTCATATTCAGTTTCGTGATGCAGGTCGATGGGAAATATTGTGGTCGTTTTATTTCCTTGGTGATTTCATAATGTACATACTGTTATGAAACATCTGAGGGAAGTATATAATTCAATGGAATTGGTCTATTAATGATTGTTCTTAGTAGTGAATCTTCTTGCGAATATTAATGCGATTCTTCATCTCTTCTTTGAGCATCTTCTGGTTGACTGCGCTTTACTTGAGAATAAGGAATGCTGTATAGAAGATGCTACTTTTGGAGTCGTAAATCTTGATCTCGTATGACCAGAGGACTTTGCTTCGCGCCATTGACCGACACGTTCATATTTCTTAGCTAATTGCTGGGAATTCCTATGCTCTCTAAAGCATCCGTGATACTGGTGCTCTGCGTTTCTCTTTTTACTTCCAACGATTTCTTTTGCGAAAAAGAACAAGTTCTTCGCTGTGCATTCCATTTTATCAACGTTACTTAGAATTGTCCACTGAACAAATAATTATCCAACTATTATATACATATTCTCTGTTCTTCCCCTGTTTCCTAAGTCACGAATCTATTTAAATCTTCTTACATCGAGCTTCACAAACGTGTTAGACAGTCTTTCGCTAGAATTCTTAAAACGAAAGGCCGAATAGTCAATTCAAGCAACTCTCGTTCTCGTTTAAACGCTTTCCTGCCAACTGCTCTTTCCACGAACGCTGCTCTAAACATTTCCATCCAGCGAGCTCGTGTCGATGAAAGCGGAGAAACGTACCGATCGCCGCGGTGAATTCGCTATCGAGAGAAACGGGGTGGATGAATGGGCGGGTCGAAAAAATGGGGAAAAAGTCAAAAGAAAAAAATCAATCGAACCGCGGAGTCAACGAGCGGACCGAAGGTGTGAAGAGCAAGGGAAGCCAAACGAAGAGCATCGTAATAAAAGCTTCCACGTTGGCACTCGGCATCGAGCCGGACCGATATTCTTTATTTAGCTGTCGATAACCAATCGGCCGGGTTTTATTTAGACCCCGATACCATTTCCCCTCGCCTTTTCCCTCCGCGCACAACGATGCTCATTGTTGCAGGGGAATAATCTGCCTCGGCCCGCGAGGACTATCGCGCCGTTGTTCCCTCTATTTCGAGTAGAAAGCGCGAAGCACGCGGCACCTTGACGGTACGCGCGATTAGTGTGGAAGAAAAATATGTTTTGGTGGATTTCTAGAATTATCTGCGCAAACGGGCAGGGGGCGAGAAATGACGGAGGGAAGAAAAAGAGACGAGCGAGGAAGATTGGCGAAATGGAACGTCGAACGGAAGTTGAAGTGGAATATGGTTAAGGGTTATCATCGATCGGGTCACGATTCGATGGGGATGAGCTCGATCTATCGGGCCAATTAACTTTACTCCAAGTTATCGGTGGCGTTACGCTTTTCTTTCGTCTCGTTTTGCAGCGCGTTAGATAATGATAGTATATCCGTGTTATAAACGTCGATAGTAATTTATTGAACCGGCTGCGCTGTTCGAAGCAAGACAAGTTAGGAATAGAAATCGGGCGATGTATATGTATTAAATAGATTATGAGAATAAGAGAGGAATACATATTTTGCTTACCCTTTTGCAGGCGCTAGATTTGTGTATCCTTTTTAGCTGATCGTGCGGAATTAGAAAGATTTCCAACCTGATTGCATACTTGTACATTGGCGATTCGAAGGATTAGAAATAATTTGTCGGGGATGGAAATTAAATTGAATTTATCAGACGATCGGAATTTTTTATTTAAATATTTACTTTCACGAGTGAGACTATATTTGATATTTGTTTAAATCGTGCTGCAATTGTGTTACCAAATAATTGCCAGGATTTAAATTGATGTCAATATTGCGTGTACAATGGCCACAAAGTAGCAAACAGTTCTGCAAATAACGTTATTCTGCATTTTATTGTTCGATCGCGTTCATGCATTTGGAAGACTTCATGGTAGCATGTTTATATGAATCGAAAGCTAAGCACATCATTTTTCCACACTTGTATCCAGTACTGTAAATACTTTGTTGGTACTCAACTACGCAAACTATGTCACGGACAAAACTTTCCACCGATTCGACGCTTTCCCAATTTAAGATTCGGTGAAGAACGGTCTGGCGGTGGTGTTTTCTCTGGGGGTTGCAAACATGGCAGACGCTGCACCGTAAATTATAATCATTTATTGACAGAAGGACAGGGTGGATACATGCAGCGTTACAGTTCGGTGTGTGATGCATAAACGCGATATATCAGACACTTGGACCGGATCCCAGCCTTGAAGGTTTATTATAGTAACGCGAGGCTTTCCTTTTCAATTCTCGTGCTCCCCGATCGCGAAATTTGTGTTGCATAATGTCGCAACGATACAGAATAGTGGTTCTCCAAGGGGAAAACAGACTTGATTTATAAATCTTGTCACTCGTGCAACACATTCGCTTCTTCTTCCACGATTCGTCGTCTTGTCTACTCCGTTCTGTTCTATTATTATCGGTTCTCTTCCGTTTCGAGAATTCTGGTTTCACGTTCATTGAGTCGAACGTGCAACGCTCTCCTCGTTGAAACCTTGTATATTATTGGTTTTGCTTTTCATAGCGAGTCGACAATAGGCTGGACCCCTGACTCACGGCAAGAGAAAGCTGTGGGTTTCAGTAGGTGCGTGACAGGTGGCAAAAACCGTGGCGGGTTGTAAGTGAGTACACATTCGAGGATCGGCTGGTATCTGACGTAGAAATATTTTGTGTATTTATTTTCTTGTGTCGGTCGCTCAACCTTTTTGTGTCACTGTTTTCCCCACACGGAAAAATGACTATCCGTCTAGGAAGAAGCAGGTGCTAGAGTGTTTTGCAGGCGTTTTTGAGGAAACTGTCGTGGGAATTCAACGATTGCGATGATTGCTGGCGAGGCGGCAAGAAATTCGTTCTAATTGAGAACACATGATCACGTTCGCGGTAAAAGTACCAAGTTTCACCAGTGGTCAGAGAAAATGTTTGATCTACGATGCCTTAACTATTTACGTCGCTGAACTACCTCTTTCAAAAAATCGAACTTTCACAGCGAAAGGAAAATTTGACCTGACATTAGAAATCTCACTGAAGCAAATTGAGAAAAAAAAAATAAGTCACGTTAATCGAGCAGGAACTTCTACCTGATTAGTTCCTTCGTGCTCGCACAAAGGGTTGCGATTATTTTCTCGTCGTATCTTTGATAATAATATAGTTCACCTATCTATGATCTTTATAATAGCAGTGCGTAGGCGTTAAGAAAAATTGTTCAGGGAGTAATAATATAACTTGTATTATTTAAGGCTGCTATGGCTTAGCGAATAGATAATAAATAATTGAAAATTGAAATTGAGACAGGGGGAGCAGTTCAGGCAATGTTTATTTTTAACAATGACTCATACTTCTTTTTTCTCCTTATCTCTGACGATTGGCCAATAATTTTAACAACGACCAAATGGTCAAACGGCTGACCGAGTTTTCGCCACAGATAAGATCGAGCCGTTGTGGTTCTTCATTCATACGTTCACGCACTGCCATCGGCTTTCATGCAGGCCATCGGAGTGCCAATCGAACGAGGGTTGACTCGAATGAAGGAGCGTTCGCAATCGTCTGGCACGACGCTTCACGGAGCGTGGCTCACGACCCATTAACCCTTTAATAAGTTCCGTTGCATCGTCGCTGAGTTGTTTAGCTAGTTTCTATTAGTACGCTTCGGCAGTCAATTACCCGGACATTTGGCCAGTAATTCAGCCGATGAAAGGAAGAGAAATTGAGATAGAACGACAGGTGTAATACAAATTGATTTTGGCGAAGGATGGAAAGACTGGAAGGGCACAGCATAGAGTTATATCGAAGTTATTCGAATTTTCTTTGGAACCATGATTTCTCCAAATTCAATGTCAAGCCTGATTTCAACTCCCTTCCAGCAAAGCTCCGCAGCCAGCTGGAAATATTTCCGCTCGGCAACTAAGTGAAAACGAAAACAGATAGCTCGCGAGATATCTCCCATGCGCGCATTCCCCAATAAACGATGATTTATCGAAGCTATAAACAAACGAGCGAGGGGTGCACCGTTGCGTTTCTTTCCACAAACTGTGCCTCCATCCGCGACTCGCACTTTGCCGCAAGATTGAGCGCGTTCGCAGCGAAAGGATCGAGACCGATGGAGCAATGCTATTTTTTTTTTTTTAAGAAACACAATGCAATTTCTTCGCCGATACCCGACGCAATTTCGCACGCGTGGGCGTGTGTTTTGCGGTGCGTAGAACGGTATAATTAGAAAAGGAGAGCATTAGTCCAAGTTAAGATATTCTTGGAATTCAGTGTCGTGCCGTGAAATTCTTGGCCCCTGTTTGCCAGGTTCACCCTGCGCCGGAAGCTTATGCAATTACACGATTAAAAGAGGTCACCGTCGCTATATGCGGTGCAGGAGACGTGAGCGAATTTTCATCATCTTCGCTCGCTATGCGCGCCTCTACATTTATTGTTGCGTAACCTGTGCGGTCCGATAGACGGCCGAGCGTTAATTCCACCTGTGAATAACCTTTCGCCTCGTTCTTTGCACGCACGAATTATTATAGACACCCGAACAGACACCTTTCCGTGGCTCTTTATCGGCCGTCGGCCACGAAACGACAAACATTCATCTGCACAACGGTTCATTCTAATAATAATAATTACGATCCTGCCTTTACCCGCTCGCCTTGATACATAACAGTACCAATTTAAATTATGTCATTTTTTCATCGCTGTTGTGTTTTCCTCGATTTACATATCGATTGACATATCGTTAATTCTATTCGTTTTCACGAAAAAACGGTGGTTCTCGAAATTTCTTGATTCCTCATAATAGATGGAAGTTTTCCGCGCGGCTATTCAAATTCAAATGACTGCGATTACGATTGTATTCGCGATGGAAGTTCGGTCTCGGACGGTGACTACCGATTTTCCATTTTTCGCGACGCAGCTGACGGTGAGATCACGCGATCCAAAGTCGTCGGAGTTATTTTCCCCTTAAATGGTAATCCGCGCGACGAGACCGCGATCTCGAACACCAAAATCGGTTTTTCGATTTTACGAATTGCCAGTGGTCGCCTCGAATGTCTCGTTCGATAATTGAAATTAATTTAGACGGCAAATCGTAATTGCACGCCGTCTGGCACTTCCGTTTCACCGTCGCCGATAAAAATCAATTATAAACGATCGTCTTCGGGGAACTTTAAAATCCCCCCCCGCCCCTAAATACTTTTCCACTCCAGCGGGCTTCCACGAGCTCGTTTTGTTCTTTTCGAAGCAAAACACGTAACTAGGGGTAACTTGGAAAAGAAAAGCGACCCTCGGAGCAGCGCTGCATAAAATCGATACATTGTCCAACAGTTGTGCAACATATACTTCAGCCTCGATTTACTCGTCTACACACATACACCCGCTTTCTCTCCCTGTGTGTCTGTCCCTCTTGTCTGTGCACCTCCTCCCTTCTTTCTTCAACGATGCGGTATTTTCCTCGCGCGAATTCCGGTCAACCGGTTAACAGTCGCTCGGAAATCGATTTGGACAATGGATTTCTTAATTGTGTCGATCCTCTAAACGATCTTTCTAGTTCTCTGTTGCTTGCTGGCAGAACAACGGAGAACGGAAGAACACTTTAATGTCATTCAAATGAAATTCATCGAATTCACGATGGAACTTGAGGGAGAGGAAGATGAAGAGAGGGAGAGACTGGGGCGATAATTCCAACGATTGTGACGTTTAGATAGATTACTTTTCCAACTAGTTTAAATAATCGGGAATGACTACCGCCTACAGTATGGTCAATGTTTGCGAAGCAAAAACAGTTATAGGTAGATAACACCAGGCATCGATCATCGGTCAACTTTCGCTGACTTCACTTTATCTCCAATGCGTGTGCATAAATGTATTTCATTTATCGTCCAGCAAATTATTCATTCGCTTATTTGCATTAACAATCCTGTCGCAATTATTCGAGTTACAATTGCCACTGTAAATTATTTCATGGTGTCTATTTACCAACGATAGTCTGTATTTCTAAAAATGAGTATAGCTGAAAACTGACAAACACGCAGTGATCCGCGGGGCGAAAGTTTATAATACACCTTGTCGCTGAAAGAACACACGACGATCGTGGCGAAACAGCTCGGTGTAACCTCATTAAGCGTCCGCCGGCCTAACTCGCTGTTTGTGCGGAAGGTAATCGGTGGAAGCTGTCTCTGAACTTTGAGTAAAAGTCACTCCAGTTGGCGATTTTCCCTGCTGTGAACGTGAACGGTTCCCTTCCGTTAATATTGAACCGCTTTAGTTGGTCGCTCGTCTCGAAACGAGGCCCGTTACGTCCAGCAGGACAGGTAAGACGACGCTGGCGAGAATGATTTATTCTCGAGTATTATCGCGAGGATGCAGCATGCTATCGTTAGAACACGATATTCTGCCTTATAACGTGGCGACACGTGTGCAAGGGATGTCCCCTTCGAATTTGCAAATTACACATTTCGAACGCCCCATAAATCAGTGAGATCTGTTGGAAGTGGTCATAATAAATTTGGATACAGATTTTGCACAAATTCTTTCAAACTCGCGTCAAAAACCTGAGGCCACTTCTTGCAATACCTCTATTTAGAAAAATCGCGCAAGTTATTACTCGCACGCGCGCAGAATTTAGTAAAATATTCAGCCGATACATTCCGTGGATCCTGATCTTGGAGTTAGCTACACGAGACTCCTATAGTTCGAGAAATTACGCGTACAAAAATATACCAGTCACCTGTCGATTCTTCTATTCCCTCGTTTCAATTAGGAATCAATTGAACAGGCGATGCCACAACGACCCCCCCCCCCCCCCCGTTGTTTATATTCACTTATTCAAGCTTGCAACCTCGTTGGAACACGAGAAAAATACAAATCGATAGATACTCGCGAGACTCTGTTACATTGGTGCGCACACACGTGCATAGCCGTTACCGCGAAAACAAACCTGGACGGCCAGGTGCAACTTGCTACCTCGGATCCAGGCTGTGACGTAAGGTCCCAGAAACGGTGCAACTCGTGCCCGCGACCTTGAGCTTTCATCGCGTGCCAAGATTACGTTGGCGAAGCTCGATCAATTATATACTCGCCGGTTAGCAGACGCTCAATCTTGTGGAAGCGTGTTCAACCCTCCTTCGACGGCAAATACTACGCTTCACTCCTGGTTTGTTACCCGCCACTATCGATCCTCGGGAATCCGGTTTTACGAGGCCGGACAACCGAGTTTCGCTACGAAAATTCCGTCCACCGATTCCGAGCGAAACTCGACAGAAGTTCTCTGTTGCCTGACAAATTGTATCGCGAGTTCGCGAAATCGGTTGCGGCTGATTGCTTAAGGTTGTTACGCTACCTGACGGGTGGTCGTTTCGACGGGGTTGCTGACAGAAAGTTACCCTTGCTTCCGCGAACCGTGATATACATAATTATTAAGCGAGAGTGGGTCGATGGACATTGTTTCGAATCGAGCCCAAAGATAATTTAGAAACAGAAGAAGAAGGGGGAAGCGATTGCGAAACGTTTGCCTTCGTCACTGCCTGATGGGGTTTATTTTAAGGGTAGTTGTTATGTGGTATCTGGATCGGTTACTAGATATCAAAGAATGGGAACGTTTGACTTTAATTGAGCTAATTGAACCCTTCGACACCATGGGGGTGAATTTCTCATAAGGACCTGTTTGAGTCTCACTGTTAATAAGAGAGCTCAATAATACCTAGTATTGTTCATATATTTCTTTGCATAATTGCAGAGCGTAGTTTTATTTCTTATTTTTATCAGATACACTGACAACTATTATGCTGGTATTATTAATACGAATGTGAACTATTGCGATTATTATAATGGTCATTCCAAAGGGTGTCCAACGTTTTCAATATATTTTGCACACATTCGTCAAGGCAAACGGTATAATATTTGCGTTGTTAACGTATCGATACTATCAATGGCCCTTTTCGCATTACAGATGTCGATCTCCAAAGCCAAATCGAAACGTCGCTGGCGATGCCAGCCACTTATCAGACCCTCGTCGCCCGTGCCCAATTGGCTCAGCAATGTTGTGGATTGGCGCGGGAGCAAACCAGGATCTGCGAGAAGCTGGTACACGATCAACACCTTCAGCAACAGGGCTGGGCGGCTGTGGTTGCGAACCTGGAGGACATCACTCAAATGTTCCAGTCGCGTGTCGATCTTCTGCAACAGAGTTTCGCTGCCTATTTGTCGGAGAGGCAGCAGCACATGGAACTGCTCCAGAAGTAAGTAATTACACAAAATAAAATGATTTTTATCAATTTTTCCATACACATTTGGACAATTATTTGACAATTATTGTGGACAACTATTTCGATTAATATTTATACAACTATTGCTCGATTTTTGGATACGCATTGTTACGTCCTCTATAGCGAAAGGGTTAAGACGTCAAGGCAATTAGTAATTAGGATGGACCGCGGTGTTCAATTAGGGTTAACGCTATCATTCGATTTGCATAATCACAGAGCGTCGACGTTGATTGCCGACGTCTCTAATTCACATAGTTCCTTGGAAAACACGGTTGCAGCTTTCTAACTAGTGTACAGATGTACTGTTCGATGACGTTAACCGCACGCTTCGTACGTTTCTACTTTGTTACCTTCCACGAAAGTGCCGCGTGGACGGCGCACAATGCCTTCAAGGTAAACGCGATTACGACAGTTGCGTAACAAAACAATCACCAACGTGTTTAATCACAGCAGTAGCTTGGCCATTAACAAACGATTAAATAACCATTGAATCATCCATTTTTACCCGTTAATATCCCATCGAACTTATCATACGAAGAAAAACAAAGTAAATAAAAAAGTACTCTGTCAAAATATTCAATTAGTCCTTATTCTACAAAGGTCAAATGATATCCAAGAACCGTGGATCCCGCGGGTGATTTTTATTTTAGCAAGTTATGATACCTATTTAACGAAACCTGTGAGAATTAAAAGGAATGTATTATAGCTACCTCGCAGCAGGCTCGAACTCCAACTAAATAAAAACCGAATCTCTGTTACCTCAGCTTCAACGCTGACTTGGGCACCCTGGCCAAGATTCCGATCCTCCCGGCGCTGAGGGCTCAAGCAGAAGGCTTACTAAGTCCAGACGATAAGCCAAGTAAATCCGAGAAAGATTCCGAGGGCAGGGACGAGGTGCTAAGCCTCCTTCGTTGGATCTCGGCGAAAGACAATCAGAGCAGTCTGGAGCAGGTGGCGGAGCAGTGTTCCCGAGGTCTGGAACAGTTCGACGAAAGGGTAATGGAAGCCCTGAAGGCTGAAGTCAACGCAGCCATAGACAGCGCGAACAAGCTGGACATGAAAGAGATCAAGGGTCTGGGTGAACGGCTGTTCGCTTTGGAGCAGCTGATGGCGCAGACGAAGAAGCTGGTGCACGAGCAGGGGGAATTGGCCCAGGGTTTCCTTCAGAATCAGAGCCGAGCGAACAACTTGGGCGACGCAAGCGTTCTTCCCGACCTCTGCACGTCTCACAGGCGTCAGCTGCTTGTGATGCTGCAGAATCACAACAAACTGCGCGACATCAGGCGTCGGTGCACGAAAGCGAAGGAGGAGCTGTCGGTGAACATCTATCATCGGCTGAAGTGGATCATGTACGTGGAGAACAAGATGATGGAGGTGGACAGCAAGCTGGTGATGTATCACGAGAGTCTGAAACGTCTTCGAAGGCATCTCGAAGTGCTGCAACAGATCCATCTGGCGCCACAGATGTATATGAACGCTGTGGCCGAGGTTGTTCGAAGGAGGACCTTCTCGCAGGCTTTTCTCGTATGGGCCAGCAATCTGGCTTGCCAGTTGCTGACCGTTCATAGCGAAGAACTGGCACGCAGAAGAGAGTTCCAGAGCAAATTCGATGGGCACTTCTTGAACACCCTGTTCCCTGGACTGGAGGACACACCGCCGCCGTTCGCTACACAGGCTCCCTCCGTTTTCGATAACGGACTGCCCAAGGTAAATATACGAGTAGCTGTACACTGACATTTCCTAATCGTTAAGAGCGACGAAACAGGTTTCATATTCTTTTATTCGATGGCACAGTTAACAGCAGACGACATGGAATCGCTAAGATCGCAGCTACCCGATCTGGCTCTGACTACCTCGTCGCCAGACTTGACCAGCATCACCCAGTTCTTCCTGTCGAAGAGTCTCACCGATGGCAGCACCGACGGGAACAAGGAGAAGGACAGCACCTCCATGCGCGTCGACGAGCCCATCAAGGAACAAGAACGCACCAGGGCTCCAATGATTTTCGACAGGTAGACATCTCTCTGTCTTCATCCGTCTGATAAGAAACACTGCGCTGCCGGTCAAAATCAATTCAATAATACTGTCGTCGTTTCACTCCGATGTACACAGCGTGCAAAGAATGAACAATCAGAAAGAATCGGGGGAAAAGAAAGAGAAAATTCCGTACAGTTTAAGCTACCAACCATTTTACCAATTGTATCCATTCCAGGGGTGGATTCGAATCGGAGACGGACACGGAGGAGTTCGAGAAGATCGGCCAGGGCGCCACAGACTCGAAGCCAGAGTCGTTCGACGGCGCGAAACAAATGTGTCAGAAGCAATTGGAGGTTGGTTCCTCGAGAAGTGTCTCCCCCGCTTCCTCCACCTCGACTAACGTATCCCCGCTTAATTCGAAAGTCGCGGACCTGACGAACCGGTCGTCTTCCTCGAGCGATCCCGGATCCTTCCATTTCCCTAGTCTGTCCGTCAGCGAGCGTCCAGCTCAGCTGAGCCCATTAACCGAGTGCGCTGAAAACGTTGAGTCGAGCTGTTTGATTCATTGTGCAACCACCACGAACGGTCTTCCTAAGTATCACGAGCTGCTGCCAACGGCGACAATGGCCGGGGAGCCAGCATCCCTTAGTCCAAACTCACCCACTTCCCTGTCACGGTCCGTGATGTGCGACGGCCAGCAACAGCAGCGCCATCAGCTGTCAGCTAGTGGCAGTAGCAGCCCTTTGGTTGGAGTAGGCGCTACTGACTTCATGGGTACTGAATTTTACATGGACGAGTCTCTGCCAAGCAGTCTCAGCGAGCATCCTGCCGACGGCCAGCATCAGGCTATGGTTTCGCTTCTCCAGGTACTGGACGACTTACAGCTCGCTAACAGACCCTGTAGTCGTAGCCGTAAACGTTCCATTGCCGCTGGTGCATAAATCGACCATCCATATATTATTCTCTATCCGTGGATATGCATACATACACGGGGTATTCCGTTTAACTGGGAACGGTGGACTATCTCACGAGAGATTGAAGTTGCGAAAAAAATTGTCTGGAAATAGTCGACTGGTATAAAAGGGAACATTCGGCGGACATTTCTCTTCGCACCAAACAACTATTGCAAGAACGTTTCTTTGATAACTTTAATACCTCGGCAGACATTCCATCGTTTCCTTTTGAACGGAACACCCTGCATAAAAATACATTTATGTTTCTTACGGTGTATAATCGATATATATAGTATATACCTATTTGTAACTCGTAGTTTAATCGATGTTTCATTGTATGACATTGTATATACGTTTTCGAAAGAGCTCTGGGAAACAGAATCGTTTTGCTCGTGGCTTATGCGCTCTTACCGTGCTCCCCATTTCTAGGCACTTTCGTTGTTATTCTCGCTAGATTTCTTATCTAGCGAGCTGCATTAACGTTAAATTTAATGAAAAGTATTTATCGAAATGCGTATGGGTATGTATCCCGTTGCCTTGCCGGTATTGTCTGACAGTTGTTGACTTCTATCCGTGCTCCTTGTTAGCCTATCTTTTATTGAAGTAGTGCTTGCGTGCTGGTTTATTTTGCAAACGCAGTAGCCTTTACACGCGTCGTATCGTGATGCCTCGTGTCGTCTGAGTGCGTGTGTTTTCATTTTTTTACAGGATAGCTGCCGTCGCACTCGATCTCCCCGATCCCTTGACCCTGTGGTACAGTCCCCTGACTATTCATTCAAGCTACAAGTTTGCTTTTCAGCTTAGACAAATAAGATCGTTCGAGATTGTTCGTTTCCCTTCAACCAGATTGTTCACTGGTACCTACTTGTCTCGCTGTCACTTCAATCGCCGCCGCATACGACACATATGGGTTTCTTGTTCAAATTTTTCGCCTCCCCTGATCTAAATGGCCACGACACTGTGATAGGCTAAAAAATTCGTGTGCATCGTTCTCCCTTCGATCCTTGACGACCGAAAAATTGGGCGAGGATATTCCGGAAATTAATCGAACTGTAGCGTCGTGCAATGCGAATGCCTTTTAAGTAACATTTTAGCAAATTAGATAGAATCTAGACAAAAAACAGGAACATTCAATTGCATTGCTTCGATATTAATTGTAGCCAAACAAGAAATGTCTAACAACGTTCAGTAGATTGTAAAATAGTCCTCCAATGATTGCTGCAATTTTCCGTCGACCACAGTGTCGTTAATCAATGTGATTGAACATAGCAAATTCCTTCATCGCGTCGAAGAGCAACATTCTCTTTCGTTTAATTGCGAGTAGCTGTTTCGGCGAACCGTCTTACCTGCCACAGATGATGATATTCCTTTTTTCCTCCTACTGATCACTGTGTTTCTGACGATCGACAATTTCAGGAGAATCTTGGCAACACGCGAGAAGAGGCAGAGATGCTGCGCTCCATCCTGAGGATTACGAAGGCGGTGGTTTCCGAAACTTTGGGATCCGTTTATCAAAAGCTGGCCTTCCTGAAGGAGCGAACAGACGAGGAAAACATCGGCTTCTTCAAGATGACCGAAAGCGCTCGCGAGGCATTGGCGTTGTACTCGCGCGAGTGCGATCGTCGTCTTCGTGAACGCGAGCAAGAATTGACCATCGGCCACGAGCTTGAAATGGCGGACGTGAAGAAGCTTATTGAAAGTCGAGACGAGGAGATATGCACATTGAAGAGGAACCTCCTGGAAAAGGAAACCGAGTTGGCTGAACACGAGCGCCTCATAAGCACGATGCGCCAGAAGTTGGAAACGGAACAAACAGAGATGAGGGATTTGCAAACGCGTCTGCACCTGCAGCTGGAGGAAACTCTGGAGCAGGCACGCGTCGAACGGGAGGCGGCCGTGGAGAAGGTGAACGAGGAACGATTTTTGGAAGTCGCTGCCCTGACGAATTCGGTGACGCAGTGTCAGAAGAGGATCCAAGAGCTGGAGGAGAGTTTGAACGTCGCTCGCAGCGATCAGCAGAGGTTGGTGAAGGAGGCGACGGATAAACTGCAGATAGAGTACAAGATGGAGTTAGAGTCGATTAGGAGTAGATTTAAATCGCTGATGGCTGCGTCCACCATGGAGAGGAGCACCAGCGACACCAGCCTTGAGAAAATCGAGGTAAGTCCGTTCAATGATAATCGCGTATTGATTAAAATAAAGTTCCCCTGCAAATTGAAACGGATAACAGACGAAACGTTCCTCTTTGCCCTTTCAGAGACCAGATTTCATCGACCTATCCAGCCACGTATTCCCCCAGGCGAAGCAGGACGCGAAGCATGAAAAAATACGAACAGCCATCGAGGAGGATCGAGCGGACTGCGCATCAAAATTGGACGAAAAGCTACGACTGGTGGGGCAGGTAATCGAGGAAAAGGACAGAGAGATGGAGATGTACAGAATGACTGAAATGGCGCTCAGGGAGGAATGCAAGCGTTACAAGAGCATGATCAGGCGACTGACAGAATCGGGGAACTTCAAGAACATCCTCGTGGAATCTGGCTTGCACAAGGAGCACAGCGACGAGCAGCTGGAAATGAGTCAGAGCAGTCTCGAGGAAATCGTGAAGAGCTTGGAGGCAGAGAAGGACGAGGTAGAGGTGTCCGAGTCGAAGAAGGTTCGCCTGGAAGCGAGCAACGATCCAAGCTGCCTGTCCAGGAGGCTCGAGATGCTGGAGAACGACTCCAAGAGGCTGAACGCCGAGTTGCAAACGCTTCGCGATGGGAAAGAATCGGCGGACGCAAAGATAGAAGCTCTGGAAGCGGACAAGGTTCGATTGGAGATCGAATTGGTTAAAGAGAGATCGAGAAGCTTCGCCGCTCCCGACTCGTCGTCATCCTCGGAGAGTCGTGAGAAAGATATGAACGCTTCCGTCGCGGTCGTCACCGAGTCGAGCGGGCGTCGCGACGCATCCACCAGCACGAAACGGTTACGGGGATGCAGTTGCAACACGTGCTGCTCGCGCGTTCGCAAAACGTCGAGGAAAATCGCCGAGAAGCTGATAGAACAGAACCGTATCACCGTGACCAGCTGCAATCCCGGTGACAACGTTCTCGTGTTTTGGGATCCGACGCATACGACCTACACGTTGTTCCAGGAGTCATCGACGTTCCATTTTCTCAATTCGGAGTCGATAGGCAGCCTGGACACGAACTTGAACTCCGACGGAATGCCGAGGATCGTTTACTTCGTCGCTGAGGTTGTGCAGAAGCAGTACTGTCATGCCATTAAGGTGAGCCTGCTAGTCTCTTAAGCTCGTTGCCGGCGGTGCAAAATACAATCCTTGTTATTTCTGGAACACCCGGGGACACAGAACTGGAAGAAAAATAAAATTGAGCGAACCGGTGAAAGGGATCTGAAGTATATTAATTATTATGATTTTCATTTTCATTTATTACAATTCTTGCCTTCGTTTCGTGCTGGTAAAAAAAAATTACCATACTTCTACAGATCATTGCAGTCCTTCGTTATTTTATTATTGCAGGGAAACAAAACGATATATGTCGCACGATAATTCGACCGACAATAACAATAATGGTAACAGTATATACTGACAAGAATATTGTTCACGTTTCAGCCCGAGAATCGTTACTGCGTGCCATACGGCACCAAGTTTTACCAAGTGAGCGTGAAACTCGTGGACGACAGGGTGGCACTGTTGGCAAACAGTCAGCAGGGTTAAATAGAACAACGAGCAGAGAAATGTACCATCGATTCTCCGCCGAACGAGAAGCCCTGTGACCGCGGATCCGTGTCGCGGGATATGAACATCTGTGGCCTTGCACGTGCAGTTCATCCGACACGCGGATCCTTAGCATACATGTTCGTGACCATCCGCAAACCCTCGGATCAAGGCCAAAACCTGCCAGAGCCTGTAGACGCATCCTTGACCGTTTACGTGTCGGAAGATGGGGGATTGAATGGCGAACAATTGAAAGAGGTATGGGCGCCCGTTTTGGGCGCCACGTTTGGTTGATTAGGGATCAGAGACGGAAGGATGCGCTGGCGTTTCATTGTGATATAAGTAATTTTTAAACGAGTGAAACATAATTGCCGAATGCTGTGGTTAGCTGTGAAACGCAACGACGTTTTTATTCCTTTTCATATTTTTTTTTGTCTTTTTTTTCTTCTTTACACCAAATCGAGCGTGAACGAACTGGAGAGTTGGTGAAATTATGAGAGAGAGAGAAAGAGAGAATGAGAGTATGGTAGTGAGAAAAAAAAATAATAACAAGCAACCGCGAGTGTAATGCTGTTATTATTATTATCATTAACGTTTGACGTCATCGATGATCTTCTTGTAATTCGATAAAGATGATCGCGCGCAAGGGACAATGTTACGAGTGCGAGCGAGAGGACAATTTTTTCACTTTACTTTCGGACACAGGGAGCGAAATTTCCTCGCTCCGCGAATTCTAACTATTATTATTATTCTTATTATTACTATCGCTTAGTAACTACTATTATCTTTGCACTGTGTGAGGATAGAGCGACGAAGAGCAGGTTAAGCGAGAGAGAGAGAGAGAGAGAGAGAAATTATAGTAGAAATAAGTTTTACAAAGAAACGAGCAAAAAAGAGCAACTATGATAGAACAAAAGAGGAGCTATAACGAAATTCACGAATGCTTTGTATATGCAATCTACTATATATTATATATGTGATATATAATATATATATATATTATATATATAAATAAAACGCGTGTACACGTTCGTACCATGCGTGCAATATTTGAGAACGAGAGAGCGTGAATGAGAGAGTATCAGGACATATAAACACTGATGACACACACACGTACACACACATAGGTCCTAAGCTGAAGTCTAAGATTTCATAAAAACGGAACAATCCGCGTGTCGTCGTAATTTTCTAGACACGCATCTAATACTTTAGAATGTCCAACTGATTTAGAGAACAAATTTTCGAGATGCTGTTAGACGTCGTGTCACCTGCCCCCCTCTAATCATCGACCACATTTTCTTCTACCGAATTTTTTGTTTCCATTTTTTTGCTCGGTACCACACCACCCATCACATTTTCGTGCATCGAATTACCAAGTCCACGCGTGGTTCGTAGGCGACGTATTAAAGAGGGCTCAGAGCACGAAGAAGAGCAACGAGGTTCGCAAGAGACCCGCGCGATACATACTCGGCAGAATATATGTATATCTTTACTTCGAGGCGTAACGACGAAAGCTTACCGACGAGAAATGGGGGGAAGAAGCTTGGGCTTTTCTGTACGCCCCGTTGATGAAACCGGTGCGACCGTAAACTCTACGTAGGATCAATTTTATATATATATACATACATGTATATATAAACGGATATGCATACGCGAATCGTATGTCAACACGCATAACACGTTACGTATATATAGTACACGCGCGACACCAATATATACAATATACATATATTTTTTTCTATCGATCAGCGTCCACGCGTTACCTGGTTCGCTTGAACGGCGACCGGCTTAGAGAAGGGACAAAAGATAACGTACTACGAAAGACCGACGTGTTTATTGTAGCTTCCTTGCGACAGATTGCTCGCGAGACGGACGATCCTCTCGCCGAATCGATTGTTCAACCGGTTGGTCCCGTGCCACCGCTCTATCATTTATCGTTTCATCTCCGCGACACTTTTTAGGCACTCATAGTAAATATCGTACAATAGCTGTGATCGTTAGGCTCGACGTTTTCACTTCTACGTATAAGTCGATAGGTATTATTAAATCGATGATCCCTCGGTGGAAAGGGTTTTCCACGGACGGTGTTCTTCGTCATCTACCAGACGCGGTCCACGTACACTTTTCTACACCCCCCCACGTGTCTCTATTCTTCCTTTCTTCTTACCTGTTTCGGTTTCCGTGTCACTTCCCCCGGCGGGATTGCACAGGTGAAACGTTCGTGCGGGCACGCGGCGTGCGGAGTTCAAACGGCGAGCTTTCGCCACTCATGCCAACGGGTTCACACCCGATGGCGCACACACACCCACACGTACACGACGCTGATAAGTAAGATAAAGGCGAAAGCACAGTAAATCGCTCGATTCGGCTCGCTTCATCGAGACGTAGGCGGCCCGCTTCTGATTCGTAGTGCAGGTGAACTCGTTTCGAAGCAAATTCCTCTTTCCTCTGTCGAAACGAAGCGAAACAAAACGGAGCAAAACGAACGTAATTGTGGATGGACCACGGCCTCGCCGGTTCTTCCCTGTCCTTTCGTTCTCCTTAGCTACACTTTCTCTACGGAAGTTGAGACCGTTCGTCGTCGCGTCGATTGTGCACGGGGAGATCGGCAGAGAGTTTTGAAATTCTGAACGAGCCGAATATTTATCGTCGGCTTGCCGCCGGAATAGCGGACGGCTGTTCGATATCGCTCGCGAAACGATTCGATAATCTTCTAAAACCCTGCGTTGACGGAAACATAAATTTCACGACCGGCAAACGTGTCCACCGTTCATCGATGTTTATTCCCGATCCAATAACGTCCGAAATCGTTTTGTGATACCAGAAGTTGCTGTCTAGATTAACGTTAAGATGTTCGCGTGAATTTTGAAGCTCTCTTTCTTCGTGCACACGTGAACCAGTTCGCAGGCACGCGACCCACGTGTCTCTAATCAGCACTATTCTCTTCCGACTACTCGCGAGACCTCGAACAGAGGCTCCAGGGTACACGTAGAATGCACTATCCGCACAACCTCTGTCCCCGTTACACCTCCTACAGGACAGAGTCGCAATAAAACGACGGGGACGTTCAATCTCGTAAGAACACGCGTCTCACGCACCGTCGATCGATTCTATCGCAACGTTCGCTTGTAATCTGCACCTTGCGAGATCCAGGGGACGAGCATTTAGTTGCAACGTCGGGGGACGGTCACTCGACGCGGCAGCTTATGCTCCGACGTGGTATCCCGCACTATTTATATAAGGCAAGATAGTAATCGTTCTTGCTGATCATTTGGTTATACATCGAACGAGGAAAGGTGATTGTAATAAGTAACAATAATGGTGACGGCGAAATTTTGTAACGCTCGACTCGAATTGCCGGGGAGGGTTTGCAAGAATTGCTCTCCGCGGGAAACTTTGCTGACGTCATGCGGACATCTTTTTCACCCCCTTCTCTTGTACCTACGTTAAGCGATCGCAAAGTTTCCCGGTTCTGTCGCCAGTGAAACGACAGATCGCCGAGTCGGCCAAATGATCAACGAACGAGTCGTAACGCTTGTCTTACAAGCGGCTGTAAGTCTTGGTACGCAAAACTTCCAAGCCGGCCGATATTCTTTCTCTTCTTTTCCATCGGAAAAAGCTTGTACCTCTCCGAGAGTAGAAAGTGAAGAATCAAAATCGAAGATTCGTATGGATTAAGGAGGACGACGCGCGATTAGCCTTCGTTTTCGTGGTGCGACGTGGAACAGTTTCGATCGTTTGGCGCCTTCCACTTTCGTCGGGACGAAACGCTGGTTCCCGGAGGAAAGAAAGAGAAACAAAAGGAAAATGTTCGAACGTTTTGCGAATATTCTTCTCTTCGTTGCTTCGCGGCGCGGATTCAACGGGGAAGGCGCCACTCGAGGTGCGCCGATTTCGCATCGGGAACGAAAGAACGAAAATTCCGATCGATCGATCGACGAATATACCTAATTTCGAATATCAAAGCGACGTGGCGGCAACGTTCTGTGTTGTTGCTTGCCGAGTGGCTTTATTAACGGCGAACAAACGGACAACGAGAGTAGCGTGTCCGATTGAGCGAAACAGAGCTTGGTTGTGCTTTCTGTGTGCCGCGCAGAAAATCTCCAGCGTTTTGTCGATTGTTATAGACGAAGATCGGGGATCGCAACAAGTGCACGCGAAAGTTTATCGGATATCTTGCGCGTGACAATTGCGTTGCGCGATGGGTGCGAGGAACGTGTCGGAGCCACACCTCAGAAGAGTTTCTAAGGGAAAACGAGGAAGGGAGTGAAGTTGCGGTGGGGCAAAATTTGGATACGGAAAAATGCAGATAATTTGGAGAAAAAAACAAAAGAAAAAATTGAGAATCTTGGGAGGAAATTTGGAGGATAATAGAGTCGTCTTTTTTATTTTTCTAGCGATTCTTCGACGTAGATATAGACGAACGTTGATTCTCCCCCCTTTTTTTTACCTAGACGCCTAAAAGAGAGAAAGAATGAAAGCGCGAATGAGAGTACGAACGATAGGGAGAGAATAAAAGAAAAAATTAGAAAAAAGTATGACAAAAAAAACTATGTAAACGTAGTAGTGACGATAGAATTTGTTTTACGTGTGACATGTATAGTACAGATTGTAATTCGATATTATTAATAGAATATTCTTTTTTTTACTGACCAAAATTTATACGCTTAGAAAAGGTTTATATACATTACATACGTGTGAGAGGTTAATCGTAATTCGCGTGCAAAGTGGATTGGTTTAAAAGAACAAAAAGAAAAAACCGAATGGAAAGTACGATAAATCACTGACGCTATGCAGAGAGGATGAATTATTTAGTAGAAAATGTTGTGTGTCGTAATATTTCTTAAGCTTGCTTCTTTCGGCTGCATCGATGTCCGATGTTTTTTTCTTTTCCGTTTCCTTTGTCTGTTTCAATGTTTTTGTTCTTATTTTACGTAGTAACAAAGGCTGTTTTATTTCCATGAGAACGTGCGTTAACCATTGATCGACGCTCCTCGTAGAACAAACCGTAGATAATCGAGACGTCCGCGATTCAATATAAATAACAATACGCTTGTAGCAAATTTTCCCGGGGAACGAAAACCCACATACTAGAAAGAGGCACTTTAGTTCTGAGTTGTGGCAGATTCGCTTTGAACACGGCACCACTCTTACGAGCCAACCAACGAGATCCGCGAGCGTGAGATTCGTGATTTCGAACGATTCAACGAACCTTCTACTTGCTGCTACTATATACTAATAATAATAATGATAATAATAACAATGATAATATTAATATTAACGATATCGTATTAAAAGTCGCGTCAAGTGTCTCTGTTTACTTATTTATTCTTCGCCGACGTTGATTCACGATAGCAAAGCTTTTTACAAATCCTAGAGATGTTCGCTGGACCACTCGTTTCTTCGGTAGCTGAAACTGAACACTGGTTCGGTCAACGGGCCAACGAACGAGAGACGCGTAGAGAAATGTGATAGATTCGTTGATCGTTCGGCGATTCACGCGAACGGATTCGCACCCGTTTCGTTTCTCGTCTCCCTTGAGTTCGCCGCTTGAGGATAAAGAAAACGCGAATGAAAGCGGGGAAAAAATAAATAAAAATGAAAAAAAAGCCAACAGATTCGAACGATTGTTTGAATAATATTCACGAGGGGGCGATACGAGCCCCTAAAAAGGGGGCGAAAAATAAGAAGGAGGAAGAACGAAGTATCGCGCATGTAATCCGAGAAAGTGTAACGCAAAATAGGTATATGATAATATTACATAAACATTACATACAATTGTGATCGTGAGAGTATCTGTTACGAATAAAATAAATTACGAATAAAGCACGTGACTTTTTTCCAAGCTACTTCGCGTCGAATACTTTTGCCCCCTTTCACCTTCCACGACGCACGAATATATGTACATATTTAATTAACCGTTTCGATTGATGGATTTCATTAACAGGTTGAGATTTATTATTTCTCCTCTTTTTTTTATAACAAAAATTCATTTATTTTAATCACCTAAATAACACGACAGGAAACTCTTTCTATAACGCCGATAATTTTATTCAGTTTCCTTCCGATAATAGCCAGCCTTCGGACATTGCTAAGCGTTTATTTCTTTCTTTACTAACCGACTAATATTGCTTAGCTCATAATATCGATACAGTGGGTCGATTCGTGGGGTGAAGACAGAATTGCACGATGCTCGAGTTGTCGGGGTGCAACTATCGTGTATTTCGCATTTATAATACAAACGTACATTGCGGTGGGATCGACGGTTTAGTGGTGAGGAACGTAGCTCTGCACATTCTGGGGGCAACTAGGTAACAAACTCGTCGTGTCCTCTTCCGTGGGGCACAGCATGCCCACCAGGGTGTAATCCACGAAGGGCGGCATGTCCAATTCACTGACGTCCCCGTAGTTGTTCATGTCGGTTTGCGTCGGCCCCGTGTTCAGATTCATTTGAGGCAGCCTCGTGTCCAACACCTCGCACGTGTAATGACAACGATCGTTGCTGGGATAGAAGAAGGGTTCGGGGCTGTTCTGCGACTGCATGGCGGTGTCCATGCCATTGGAGTCCGCGAAAAGTCTTTCGGCAGAATCTGGGGTGGTTTCGTGGCCGACGTAATTGTTCTGCAGTCTCTCGTCGAGGACCATTCTATTGGTATTCTGATGCGAACGATTGACCAAGTGATCCTTCGTGTCGCCGTGATGATCGAACATGTGACTATAATTATCGTAATGGGGGTACTGTTTGGTCTCCATAGGGCTGCGACTAGGGCGTACCGGCTCTGCCATACCGTGTTCCTTCTTGTGGTAGACGTTGTAATTACCTCTGCCCATTAGCTCCGGCTGGCAGTTCTCTTTGGGGAAGCAGGCGATGTCTCTCCTGGTATTTAGCAGCTCTTGCTCCTTCTGAGGATCGAAGCCGGGGAAGTTCAAACGATCGTCCTGATGATTCTGGTTCCAGTAGTGCGTTTCTTGATTTTTCACGATTGCGCCGTTCACGAAGTCCTTGTGACTCTGGTTTCGATGATAGTCGGGGAAGTTCATGGGGGTGTTCAGATGGTGGCCTTGATTCACCTCCTTGTCGCTGATGAAATGGTTCACGGGTCTCTTCGCGCAGAAGCCATTGGAGTTCTTGTCTACCGCGAAACCAGGAAATTGAAGCCTGTCGTCCTGGGGCATGCTCAGGTGGCTACTGCTGGAATCCTCGCTGAGGAATTGGTTCCAGTAAGCTTGATCCTGGTGTTGCTTCACTTCGTATTTGATGGTGCCGCTTCCAAGATCGAGCAGGGTTGGCGGTGATCTGGCTAGTTCTTGTGGGTTCATTGTGAACTCTGGTCTCAGGGGCTGATCCAGCTGGAAGATCTCTTCCGGTTGGAGTAGTTCACCGGTGAAGGGGGGGAAGTCGGGGTACGAGGCTTCTTGGGGTACTTGATTGGGAATATTGTAGCCCAGGTTGTTCTCTTGGGGGGGTACAGTATCTTGAAGCCAGTACTGGGTGTCGTTCGATGGTGTTTGTTGGGGGTACATTGCTGTTTGGTGGTGATGTGGATAGGAGGAAACGTTGGTCTGCAGGCCGCACATGCATTCGAACGGCGGACAGGAACACGAATAACCTGCGGATGGGAAAAAATATTGTTATTATCGTGGAATGAAAATGTATAATTAATCCTTTCGGTGCGGTAGCACAGAAAAGTAAAAGTACCTCGATGCACGAAACGGTGCAGATTTGATTAATATCAGAATGCTACGCGTTGTAAGGTACAATTTATACAAACAATTCAAATAATGACGCACTATTGCAGTGGACGTTTGCATACATTTTTTCGCAGCGAAAGGGTTATGATAGTCTTTGAACGGCATTAATAAGTTTAATAAGAGAATGAATTTGCTTCGATTTCAAAGGTAAGGGGGAAAATAAATATTGGCAAAGCTACGCTGGATTTCGTAATTTAAATACGGACGCGCCATCCGTGGAAGGTGGTGCCGCCGCGCGGTGAAAATAGTAGCTTGCGGCGGGAAAACGATTGCGATAACTGTGGCGAGTGTTCTGCGGAAATTAGTTTAAAGTATAAGTTTCGCGCAGAGAATTGTCGCGCAAGTTTCGAAAAATTGTTCGCAAAGAGTTCTGTTTTTGAAAAATACGAATAGTCGAGGTAACTCCAAGTGAATAGTATAATAACCTTTGTCGGGAATCAGTGGCGGTGGTTGTGCCGTTCTTGACGGTTGTTCCAGTGGCTCCGAATTCGGCCTCTTTGTTCCTCGTAGCGACATTAGCTGCAAGAAAAAGAAAATCGGTTGGTTAATCACAACGAAGCAACGGAACAATTCCAAAAAGGAGAACTTTCAATCTATCGTTTATCTGCCCTGCGAATTTCACGTGAGTTACATTCAATTAACCATGAAATTTTAATTATTTGATTCAATTCCATATCGATCACTCTTACTACAAACTACATTTAATCATCTTTGTTTTGTATTCAACATTTTATAATTAAGATTATTGATCTTAACATTTAAATCGTTTTACTCCTATTTACGATAATTGGAATTAAAAAATGTATATGTTACGGTAAATGTGATTAATCCGGTGATTATGTATAATTGCCGTTTATTATATATAATCACCACTAAGTTTGGTAAATGTGATCTTTCCTTCAGGCTACATCCATGTGACTTAAAATAGCCATTTATTGAATTTTTAATTGTAGATTATAAAATATTGTTATTCGTAGTCTCTTGTGTCATAGTGTCCAAAAACTATCCTTCTGATTAGTAACAACTCAAAAAACTGCGCTGTATTCTACTGGCTCAATCGGTCAAGATATTTATCACATTCGCCATTACGTGTTGGGAATTACATAAACTCGCCGGTTAATTTGATAAATATTCAAGAATTTATCACATTTACCAAACCTAGTGGTGATTGTATATAATAACCGGCAATTATACATGTAAAGAAGGTATGCCTTCGTTGGTTTGGAATTTGTCGCGCCTCGTATTTTGGTCACCGATAGATGGGGCGGCGATTGGAAAAATAATTGAGGAGACACGGATATGGGGATTGCGCAGTGGAGCGCACGTGCTACACAGAATTTTTAAATGATAACAGTGGACTTTAATTGTCGTTTCTTTGTTTACAGAGAAACACATTTCCGTGTACTTTATCACTCCCCCAAATAATAAAAATAGTCTTATACATAATCACCGGATTAATCACATTTACCGTAACATATACATTCGACGGTGGATCGGGAAGAAACAATTGTCGTAGTATTCAGGTTGCACCGTGCGAGATGAACAGTGTCGATAGAATCTGCGCAATGATTAATGCTCGCACGAAGTGGTAGTTTTCCTCGACTCGATCGAGCAAAATTTCCAATTGAAATTCGACGAATGTGAAACACCTTCGCACCACGAATCGGTGCGAGCACGTAACGATTCAATCCTTTCGGTTTCTTTGTTTCCATTCACCATATCGATCCCGTGGAATGAAACGTTTGTACTATTCCATTGAAATTCTAATTAACTAAATACAATTTTGTCTTTATTCCGAACGATCATCGAAGCGAGAATAGATATTCGTCAATCTATTCCTCAAACATTAACAGTCTACCATTATCACAGAATTCGTTCTTTTCTAAAATATATAAAATACAGTATCCAGAAGGATTGATACCTTCTCTCTAATACCACGTGTACATGAAAAATGGTACTTGACCGTACAGCAAAAAGAAACCGTGTATCGTATATATTTGTCTCGAGAACTTTTATTAATATAAATATTTAAATATTTTCTTCGAAAGAAACGAAACAAATAAAAGAGAATGGATGATATCGAAATGTTCGAAATGGAAAAGAAGAACTTACTTTGGAACCCAGTGCAGCCTCGTTGGCCAGGAGGACCGCGAGTCCTCGCACCCTTCTGCCAGCACCCACGCTCCTCCTCGCCTCGGACGTGGATTTCGCTTCCGGTCGCGGATGGTCGTGTTGTCCTTTTGCTTGGAAGAATATCGCGTGCTCGGTGTGCCGCCAGAAATGCGTTACAGGGTAACCGCAATGGCCACGGCACGAAAGTATCTCCAAGCGACCAGTGCATTGTCTGTTCGGGCACGGTTTTCCTTGTTGCTTTTTCCTCGCCTGTAAAACACGTAAATCGACTTGGCGTGAATCCAGCGATATCGATCGTGCGCGCTTAGTTCTCGAGCTGGCGGGGACAGCTGGGAAATTGCCGTCAAGATAGATGTCGTAGTTCTTATCCGTTCGGAAATAAGAATTAATAAGACGGCTCGAGAATGGGCTGTTACTGAAAGTTAGCGTTTCGCTTGCGATTCGAATCTAGATCGCTATTATATTTGATTTGCGTGATTTTCAAGACGTTGGAATTTCACTTAATTTATTTCATTTATCGTGAAAGGTGAAAGAGCGAAAAGAGATTCGAATTAATAGGGAACAGTTTTATTAGAAGCTTCGCGTTTACATGAACGGACAAGGGCGAAACTCGGAGTGTCTCTTACCTTGTCACAAATCGCAGGTCGAAGGTGAACCCTTCCGCCCCCAGGTAGTACACATTCCTGCGAGCAGACGAGCACCCCGAGGCAGGACTTCTTTAGGATGCTCACGTTGTGATTGTTCGTGTTCCTCATTGCCCATCCTGATGCGTGCCTCCTTGCCTCCTCGCAATCCGGCCCGTACACTCTTCTCACGTGGCCATCGGCCCATTCGCACCACGGATCGTATTCCACTACCTGAGGGAAAATAGTCATTCGTAGTGACTTTTGTTCTTATCAAGTGTACGCACCGTTCTGTTATTCCCTGGTATACCTGGCGCTCGAAGCCTGGTTGCGTTACGAAATTTGGGGGGAGGGGGGGAACTCGAGAGCTCAGGTAATTTTTAATTTGCCGGAGTTTGGATATTCCCGTCGGTCGGTCATGGGGATTACCAGGACGAACAATAAAACGTTGGCTGTCTGGTTTAATTGTTCACGATGTTTTCGGAGGGAAAGCAAGGCGATTGAACGGAACGAATAATTACCCTGGGAACGTTCGAATCGTTGATATCCCATTCCTGATGTGGGTGTTGCTGTTGCTGATTGCCGGCGACTGTCGCTGACATTGTCGGCGAACCAACGCGACTCCTGGAATAGAGAAAAGGGAGAAAATTGTTAAACAATTTAGTACAGCAGGGCAAATGAATGGAATAAAAGAAAGGAATAATGGAATCGTAGAGACATCCATAAGATTGAAAGTATATACTTTCATTGCTGATAGATTCTTTTCAAATATTATAAAAGTATAATTTATTTAGTGTCCCTTTAGGATCAATTCCAATAAAACTTCACAATTTGCCCCATGATTAATGAAATATTCGCAAAGCGTTCGATGCACCTATCGTATAACCGAGGACAATTTCTTTTCGGGACGATACAGCCGACCTTGGGGTCCTGCGGGACTCAAATCCGGCTGCGCTCGAATTCGAGGGCCAATTTAGGATTACGTAACCGCCGGGCGTAGAAAGAGGACGGCATCCTCGAGATAAAATCCCGATTTATGGTGCGTAGCTGGCCGTAGCTCGCGCCATACTTATGGGAGCCCGTGGGTGGCCTGACAAGGGGCACGTTCACCGGCTTTCCGGAATCCTTATATCCGTCGCGAGCGATTCTCGATCGCGAGGGAAAAGATCGATCCCCCGAACTCGCCACGAAGGAATTCCACGTTTGTCCCGTTCCTTTTTAACGACGACTCTTTTCTTTCCCCCTTTCCTCACCTTTATCGCACCTGTACATCATCACCGCCGAAGCCTGTTCAATGTTCATTTCGAGCGAATCCATTCGAACGTCCGATTGTCAGATTTCCGTCGTTTGCATAATACACCGCCCGTTTCGATAAACCAGAAACGATCTTGCGGCTGGGAAATTAATAAGCCCAGGAGTTTACGAGGCATTTCCCGTAGACGTTGCTCGGAAACCCGTTGCCGGCGTTTCTGCATAAATTCTCGCGTGAAGTGTCCGTCCGTGTCAGGTCACGCAGGCAGCTTCTGCCTTTCCCTCGTTGACATTAAAGTCCGCGGTTATGATCTGCGGAGGCATTAAGTTGCGCGAAAACGGTCGCGCGTCGCGTTTCCTGGAGGATTCAATGTTCCGTTCGCTCTCCATTCTCGGTGCACGTAGCCCGATGAGAATATCACCTCGTCTACGAACCCGGCTCGGCGTTCTTTTTTTTCCCGTCCCCTTCCAATCGCCGTGGAATATAATTCTTACGCTTATCTCGCAACGCGTCCCTACTTAATTCCTTTATGGATATACGGAATAGCAATAATGGCGGGTCAAGTCGGGTATCCTTCGTCGTTTCGCCGTTTTCCGTTTCGTCGTCGAACGGCGGTGTCCGCGTAGGTAACGTTCATTGGATTCGATCGGTTTATCGCGCAGTATATCCGGGCAGGTTACTTCGGAAACACTTGGCCGTAAGTTATCGTGCGTTTCGAGGGAAAGCTGGCGGTTTCGATTTGACGCGAAATAGGCGTCGCTCGGCACCAGAACGTTATAAATATCGACGGTCAGGTGTCATTGACCATGAAGACAACCATAGGAGAGACGTTCGGCTCGCCTACGTTCCAGCGGGGCAACCTGCTATCTAAAGTTACAAACGGAACCGTGGACAAGCGAGCTGTGCGAGTCGTTTTATTGAGACGCGTCTAAACGCTACACCTTGGTCGAGTGAAAGTTGGCGAGAATTGGTTCGGTTTAGTAGCGGAACATCGTTGGATAATTGTGGAGAGCTAATTATCCCGTGGAGGACTATTTTATTTGGACAAATTTGTTGCTCGTTCAGCGGCAGCACACTTGTGCGATTTTCTGCAGATTTTCTTCGAACAATCCGGTGCGATACGAAGCAACCGAGATACTCGTCAGCTGTGTGAGAAAAACGACCAAGTGCGAGAGGCCCCGCGGATGGTCCCCGCGTGCGTCCTACGGTGTTTGCACAGGTAACGCGTTAGGTGCGTGCATACAGCGTTCCCGTGGGTTTTATCGAGTCGAGCACGTACGCGGACGTTTACGATCTTCCAACACCCACTCTCGTCGCGGCCTGTTCACGCCTCACGCGGGCCTCTGCCTCAACTTTGTCAGACCTCGTGGACAGATCTCGATCGATCATCGATCACTATTCGCGCGCGGACGAAGTCTCGCGTGTATCGCGGTCGATGAGAGCCCTGCACTCGAGCTAGTCGAGGGGCGACGACGACGAAGTGTCCCTGGAACGCAATTCCAGCCCGACGAAAGCGATACAATAGTTCTTCACGGTGGTCGCGATCCCGCGACAAACGTCTCCATCGAACCATAAAACCGCGGCGGTCTTCCGCCTCCCGCGTCCGCGGCGTTCGAGGCGAGGGCAAAAAGGGCGGGAAGAAAAATGAACCTCGTGAAAAGCTCGCCAACGGGGTGTCGCTACCGCGAAACTATCGTTTAATACCCCCGAGGAGCTTCCTCTTCCAGTTCGCCGTTCGGAACGCGAAATTCGAGGCGATAATTTCACGCGAGCCCCTCGCCTGGCCGGCCGATCCGTTATGCCGGGCCGCGGCAAAAGGACGAGCAAGAAGGCAGGCCCGGCACGCAAAGCGTTCGCCGGGCGTCCAGCGGAAAGCGAGAAGGGAGCACGGCGCAGGGGCGGACGAGAGCGAGAGAGGGAAGAGCGGGCCGGGTGAATGATTGCCCGGATCGGTGATAAAGTCATCGCCTTTAGCACCGGCGTAAGATGATACATCGGCGGACGATGCTGCGCGGAGATTGTCCCGCGGTTCGAGGAGGCCTCGGGCGGCTCGCACATTCGCGGATGCCGCGAGTCATTCCTTCCTCGTCCCTCTTTCCACCCGTTTCCTCCCACCCCCGCCAATAGGGAAGAAGCGACGAGGAAGGGAGCATATCCTCGTTCCGGTCGGTATGGGCGCCTTCAGAAATTCAGATATTAAGCGCGATACCGCGAGCCCGCTAAAATATCACGCGAGAGTCGCCGCGACGAGAGGTGAGATTTCTCGTTCCCTCGATGAGCTAAGCGCGGGGCGCAGGCACCGGGATCGTCCCCTCGAGATTGCGTCTAAACGAGTTAATTCTCCGCGGCTGGTTGTCGTCTTCGATCGGCGTCTCCTTCGGCCGGGGATTCTCTGCGGACGAGCGAACAGCGAAATTTGTTTGCCGAGCGGCGGCGCAGGTTTATGGGGAGTTTGGATAGGTCGCGAGGGATGGCGCTAGATTGGGATCGGGCTGTGCTGGAAGGTGCGAAAAGGTGGATCGTTCGAGAAGCGCGGAGGGATTTTTAGAGGGAAATGTGCGCGATGACGCACACGGCGAAGAACATTTACGTCGCACGATTATTGTTGCTGTTGCATTTCCTTGTTTCTCGCGACCGCGGTGACGAGGACACCTGCGTAGGCGGAATATTTCCACGTGTTATTATACACGCGGCAAGTATTCCGTTACTCCTCGCTAACGGGAGAAGCTTCTAAGCACTTTCATAGACCCGGCTCCATTTATTTGTCATTCGCGTTTTCGTTCTTCCCATCGATTCGCGGTTTTCCATGTCTCGATGTCGTCGAATCCGCGGCGCGCTTCCGAAGGGCAGTGATACGCGTTTCGAAACGGCAAAGTGCAAATAAAAGCGCAGTCGTAAAGCGAAACGATCGGGCGAAATGAATTTCGACTCCAATAAAGAGCTCCGTAAAAGAAGATTGACGTCCTATGCTTCCACAACAACTGTTTCTATAAATTCGAAACGTCTAAGCGGCTATCGAATTCCCTGTCCCTCCGTCGTTGTCCTCTTATTTCGCGTCTTATTTCCCCCCTCTCGGTTTACTCCCGAAGCGAACGCGGATGGAATCGGCGGAAAAAACCTGAAGTCACAAAAATCCAGCTGGACCGGTTTTGTTTGGCTCTATCGCGTTTCATTGAGGTTCATCGGGTTTTATCGGGCTCGACTTTTCCCTTTTTCTTTTCTGATCGTTGGTCGCGACAGCTATTTCATTTCCTCACGATCTCGCGCGCCCCGACGCGACGCGACGCCATGACGAACGCCTCGCGGTCGCGGGAACAAGAAACGAAAACGAGGGGGATTGTTGCGCGATCCTCGGAAGTTGATCGTTTTGTTAGTCGCTGCCGTTGCACGGCCATTTCACTGTGCATTTAATATGCAATGGAGAGTCTCGAATCCTTAGGAATGTTCCGAATTACGAGTAGGACAGGCCGAGGTTAGTCGAGTGGCCAGATGACATTGATACAAAGTAATTTAGAAGAGTAAGACAGCTCGAGGAAACGCAGGTGACGGACACATTTTTTCGCAGTCCTTGCACTCCGTTAAGCTGCGATAATTTATAAACATACATCTCGAGTACGCTGCTCCTACTCTATCGCATTTTCCTCCACTTTCATCGCCTTTTCCGTCACACCCCATAGCCGATAATATACATTTTTCTAGGACCACACCTGCATCCGAACTTTCCTATTAAGAACTATGTTAATAACGAATTCGACTATCAATCTACCGATACTTCGAAGTATAGGCGAGCCTATGTTAGAGACGCAAGCAGAGTAGTCTTGCTGTTGTAAAAATAAAGGAAGCTTGTTCTCCGGAGTTTCACTTGCAACCATTTCTTCGTCAATCCTGTCGTGACCTAAGTCTCGAACTTCGTGACCGATACGACGCCACAAGTACTACTCAATCCAAAAATAAAACGAGACAAATGTGGAATTAAATTAATTATAGCCAAGGACGTAAATTGCAGTACTATTCCAGCATAAAGGGAAATAACAAAATTGGGGATAGAACACCTTTAAATTTGCTACCCGACAGACGCGCGATACAAAGATATCTACGGTTCAACCAGCAGAATGCCGAGATGCGTAATTCCTAACTTCTGTCGCCGCAATTAAATCTTTTATCGAGCGATCCCAGGTCGGGAGTGGTCGAAAGGCGGAATGAAGTTGAAAGGGAAGGGTGTCGAAAGGGAGCGTTACCCCAAGGAGGCGGGTACACAATTAATACCTGGTAAACTGTCAGCTTCCATTCGGTCGCCGGAGTATAAAAGGATTCTTAGCGCGGCGCGAGGAGCGAGACAGCGCGGGTTCAAAGAGCTCTTCGCCGTGGCGGACAGGGAGAGAACGTATCTCGAGATTCGAGATAAAGGAAGATCGTTTTACCCGCGGACATTCGTTTAATTTGTTTTAGAGGCGTTGGACTGCGCAGATCAATTGCGTGTCCGCCGTTTTGTATCTATTATGCACTCGCAATCGCGTCCCCTCCAATAGACATCGCTGATTCTTCATCGTTCCTTTGGGGGTTGACAAATTTTGCACCATTCGCAACCCCGCCAGCGATCCTCTCTTTCGACGGCACGTTCCATTGTGCGGATTAAAAACGATCGTAGAAAACGGCTGGTACTTTTGTTTCGACCGTAGGTGCTGGCGGAAGAATATAAAAATGGGCAGGTACGAAACGGAACAGTCGTGAACCGCCGAACGGATCTCGTCGTAAAATTCGCCGGTGGTTGCCGTTAGAGATTTGCACGGTTCAGGGCCCGGTTTACGGTGACCTGTGCGGCGCATGTGTGCATCAGACAGCTCTAGAATACCCATCGACCAATCGGGCAACGTGATAACGCCCACACACCAATGAGAAACCCGCAGAACGCCCACTGATTAGATACTAGGGAAATCTCGTTGCTCGTCCAGGAAGAGAAATCAATGCTGAAATGGTCGCCACCTGCCATCCACACTTTTGCGAATTATCTGCGAGGAGCTTCTCCGCTCTGCCCTAACGTTAATCGGCGCCGCGAACTTTTCAATTCAGAGTGGAAGACTAAATTGGAAATCCAGTGCTCCAAGGAACACACCGAAATAAAATAGAGTATTTGGATTAGTAGCCATTGGTTTTTGTTTAGCTGGCTTTCAGACAACTAGGTATTTCCCCTTTCACCTGACGATATCACAGTCGTCTGCCTATTCCCTTTATCAAAGTCCGACAGCGCAACAAGTCCTCCCCATAGGACAGTACAGAGCGGCAAGCATGCGTTCTATGATCTAAATGTAAAACAAAGCGTACGCGTAATACTTACAGTACCACCATAGTCGTAGCTGCGTCCTAATCGCCTTCGCACCGATACCAGAACGTTTCAGCTTCGAATTGTCACAACTGTCCTCCGATGCCTTGGTCCTACCGGTACACTGCACAAACGTCGAACCCGAATCAATCTGAACTAACTTGCCCCTCTCTCAGCGTCCAACTTCCAACAGCACTCGATCATCCAACACGTTCACTGATCCCCTGGTCCCTCGCGAGCCAGAAAAAGTACAACAAAAGAGGAACGAACTGGAGCCAGTCTCCCTCGCGACTCGTCCCGGCGACAACGTGAAATCGTTCGTGGACCGTCGTCGAAATAGTCTCGATTCGTATTCTCCCCCGTGAGCGTGAGGCACTGCGTGTCGATGCGTGCGACACGGAGTCGCTACGAGAACTGAATCGCCTTCGCGTCGACACGTAACTCGCTGGATCCAGCACGTTGCCGCTGGTGGATGGTGTGCCCGTCGTGGTTAGTCCTGACCGGCGTCAGGAAACGCCTAGAGGAGTGGTCATGCCCGACCAATCGGGTGTGCTGCACCACCGTTGAGCCAGGGGGTGCCTAATTGTGGCCAGCAACCCCTCCCGACCTGCCAAAGGATCGATCACTGCGAGCAACCACCACTCCTCCGCGACACGGGCTTCGCTTTGCTCCCTTTACGAAGCAGAGGACCCCTCGATTTCGGGCTATCGATGTTTTCCCCGTGCCTGTTTCGCCGCCACACGGGAGCCACTTTGAGTTCGACGGAATTCCTTGGTTCGCTCCCTCGTCGCACTCCGCGCAGGCCATCCTTGTCCAGGTTCGATCGAATCTAGGTTACGGTTCTGCGAAAATCAAGTCCACCCCCGAATTATCGAGTCTCGTCGATTTTTCGCTACTTTTAATAGACTAGTCTAGTTTCGGAGGGGGTTGGTTCGTTTGATTTTTAGAGGTTGAATTAGTTGAATCGTATTTAGATCGATTTACGACGACGATTGTTCTCGTCGCAGAGGGTTGGGGCAAAGTTAGGGTGTACAGAGGGATCGCGCGGCATCGTAGGTTACATCGAGCTCGCAATCAGCTGGTTCCGTGGCGCTTTAAGGGGGTGTCCCCCGGTGGGATCCTCCTACTTCCTACCTTCTCGCATCCCTTTGCCTCCGACCCCAGGTACCCGCATCCAAGACAACGGCCCGTTACGCTTCGATCGAACCTGAACCCACGACGCAAACATATCTGCCGAGGTGAGCGCGGCCTCGGAATTGAGGAGTTTCCGCGATTCCCACCTAAACGGGGAGGGACGCAGTCGGATCGTTTAACAGTTCCCAGAACCGTGAACAACTGTGAATTAGGTGAACACGGGAATTTCTTGGATGGCAGATTTTTGCTTCGCCGGTCGGGGTTCGTTTTCGTTTAATAATTAATGACGAGCGTGACGTTGCAGTGAATATTGCATAATTGTTAGACGAAGCACTGCATTGCAGTAATTCCAGGAAAGTTAGTTGGAAAGAATCGTTGCCTGTCGGAACGACGAAGGGGTCGGTGAATTAATTTCACGTGGTTTCCTTCGGAGACGCGGTCGGTATTATTTAAAACGTATCGTAAAACTGGACGAACATTGTCGCTTCTGTGCAACGACGCGTTTCCGTGGCCTAACAACACGTGCGATTCGACGCATTGGCACGTGTGCTCAAGATAACTCCACTTCCTACCACGTGCTCACAGGTGTGCCTAACACGAGCCTCAATTAGGCACAGAGATGCTCCCGCTCACGGTAGAATTCTTTATCTTCCACGGTCGAGCCAATACGCCCGGGAGAAATTATTTGGCGAGATGTATGTACAACCGGTCAAAGTGCAGGCACTAAATACCTTGTACCGGCTGATGTCTCTCTCACCAGTCCCCTTTTCTCAAAGGGCTTTAAATGCCACCGCAGGGGAGGGCTCGACGTTGCCAAGGGGTTGGAAACAGAACCGTGGAAAAAGTACAGCGAGCAGCGTCCACTAATCGACGACCTTGCAAAAATTGCAAAGAAATTCTTCCGCGAAGAAAATGGAAAATCTGTGAGCCACCCGAAATATTCATAAGGAAAGAACGAAGATAGATAACGTCGGGGTTAAAAAATTACTGCTGCCACGTCCGCGCCAGCGAGTAAAAAGAGCAGGTATCAAGGGGGCTAAGAGGAAGAAGCGCAAAGAGGGAGACAGTGGCAGGGTGAACGCGCAAGACAAAGACAGACCGCGTGGAGGGGCGGAGATGGCAGAGTTCGGGGCTGTTTAAACACAGAGGGTGTGCAATCAGGAGTGTTTGCCGGGCCACGAGCGAGCGTGCAAGCGAGCAAGCGAGCGGATCAAAGGATGAACGCGGATGGGGTGGGTGGCCGGCTGATAGCGCTCCGATTTGATTGTTGGCCACGGCTATTGTCCCCGAAACTGGCCTATTGTACTTGTTCCCGTGTCGGTACAGCCTCGGTACTTGCACACAGGTAGCAGGGCCACGGCTGGAAGTGCGCTTCTGTCTGTGACACTATCTCTTTGCCGGTCGCCATTCCGTTTCCGTGCCGGCGAGCCCTGATAGCGCGTGTAAAACGCGCGGGGGCCGACAATTATTGCGGAAATAACGCGAAAAAATTGCGCCTACCCCCATTTTCGACGGGCCCGTTTCACCCCGGTTCCGTTCCATTTGCTTCCTTCCCGCCGGCCTTTTTCCAACCGGGTCCCATTGTCTCGTCGAACCGTTTCATATTTTTTTATGGCTTCCCGCTGAACGAGTTTCGTCGCGATTTTGATGAACCCGCGAGCTCTATCGAGTGGGTTATGACGATACTTTTTTGCACCGCGCCACCGATGCTTCCGATTGATAACGCGCCGCGAGTGGGTGCTGTCGCCGCTTGTGCGGCTCTTCAGTGCTCACCGCGATTATTAACGATGAATTGCAGCGAGACGCATTAACGTATTAGTCATCGCTAAACACTTCACGTTCGCCGGTGCACAGACGGCTTGAACGTGGATGCAATAACTCTTTGCGCCGTTGGTGGACAAATTTTCGGCGCTATCCGTGCATCTGTCGCGCATTTGCATAGAATGCACGTCCCGTACCTCGAACGGTAGCGCGCGCGGAGGTGGTTCATCAGGCTTAAATATTCCGTCACCTGTCACCCACGTGCGGGGTTTCCTCGAACGCTACGAAACCGTTCCATCCAAAGTGTTGATTAGGTCCCAACGAACGCGAACGTGGAATCGCCACGCTCTGCAATTATTCTTTCATCCAGGTTGGCCCGCTTGTAATTTCCGCTCGACGTTGCGAGTGGAAAACGGTAAGCAAGATGTTTGCAGTGGTTCACTATGTATGCAGCTTTCGCGTCGGCAGGACTCCTACCTGGACAAAAGGCAGATGAGACTGGGTAACGCGCTGGAGCATTTGTAACCCGCTCGCATCGCTCGGCTCGTGCCGGCTGCTTCCGGTTTTTCAAAGCGAGGCTGCCTTCTGGGACCGAGATCCGATCTGATGTGAACTTTGTAATTCACTCAACGCGAGTCACGTCATCTTTACAGATTATCGGGGATCGAAGGCGCGTACAAAGGGATTCGCTTTGTCCCCGTATCGAAAGTGCCATCTCGTACGATCCTACGATATTTTTCGGAATACGATGATCAAACTGCAACCTTCTGGCCCGTGCCAAAAGATTCTTCGCGCAAATTGTTGCCGCGTACCTGTTCAATTTTCAGCCGCGAGTAATCTGTGGCTTTTGGGGGGTTTCGTTATTTATTTAGTTTCCTGAAGCAGAGATATTGTCATTCATTATCGGGAAAATTATCATAATTCGTTGTGTCGAGGTAATATTTTGCTGCTCGTCCCATAGTTTTTGCTCTCGGTCCAGGGGAAGCCATTGTGTCCTCGCGTCGAACCGAGTTCACCCCGAAAAAGCACGCCCTCCAAATCAAGGGTTCGCTCGCAGAAAAAAAACTACCCTTCGAGACGCGTCCCCGGGGTGTTGTGACATATGCTTCTGCGCGGCTTATAACGACGGGATTTTCTTGCGTGGAGAACAACCGCCTCCATTTCCGAGATTAATCGAGTCGACGCCCACGAAACCGATCAACCAGTTATTTGTACGCAATACAACGTAAATAATGAATACATCGCTCGTTGAACGCGTCGTCGCCGCAATTAACAAAGACCGCGAACGTCCACCGTCGATTCTCACGTTAATTACTAAATGAGAATATTCCATCAAGTATCGGAAGATTTGATCGCGCAATTACGATCATCAAATAAAATCGAACGTTTCCATTTCGATTCACACGGTTGCTACCTGCCTCGCTCCTCCTAATTCTCTCACATTCATTAAGTCGCCGGTCAGGATCTTATCAGTTTATCGACAGCAACACGACCATGGCATCCCATTAAATGCGTCGTGGTAAATTCGTAACCAGGAGAACGGCGGAGGGGTGCGATCGATGGATGGTCGATTAACATCGCCTCCTCGATCACGTGTCGAATCATTTTCATGGGGTTTCCGTCCAGCCGCCCCAAATGTCGAGCCAAGTGCGTCGATTCTTTTTTCTTCCTTTTTTCACCACCCTCATCACGAACCACCGTAATGCATTATTATAGATATCAATACGCCACGCTGTAAATTCGAAGCTATCCTCCTTTATAAATTGATTTAAAGGGGCCGTGATCGTACAGGAATTTTAACGTCCTGCTAACTCGATTTCACTAACCCCGAAGGAACGATCCTTGCTCCAGCCACGAAGATTAAACTGGTCTTCCTTTGCCTGCCCCCCTGTTTCGGGAACCCCCGAAACTTCCATTGTGCGCCAATTGAGGCTCGTTTAGGCGAGATGGAGGGGGTAAGGAGAGGGTGACCGCTAAATTGATTTAAATTGGCCCGGCCACGACGGAGATGGAACGAGGCTGAATAAAAATGTTCCTCCCTATCGCCGTGTAGAATCTTTCCACGATACGGGAGCATTTATACACTCCTTACCTGACTTTCGTTTCACTCCTCCGCGGGTCACCATTATACATTTTTTTTTTTTTCGATGAATTTCGTGGCTCGTCCCATTAGGGCGCCCGTATGCACTCGGCTGCGAATCCCACCATATAGGCGTGCACAAGTTGTTGCACCTATGCGTTCATTTGTGACTTATCGCGTTCCGGGATCGACGACATTTCTAGTCGAATCCTTTTTTCCTTCTTCTTCTTCTTCTCCCCCTTTATCGCTTTGAACACCCCTACTCGATTTTTTTTTCTCATTGTACGCTACACCGTCTTTATTCTCGTTTTCCGCCGATATTTGTCCCGGCAGTGGTACGGGGTACGTCTCCGGACGTCACCTTCTCTAAGCGACGTGATCGAACGGTTTCTTGTTGGCTTATTAGCCTCTATGGAGGAAGCGTTTGATTGTTGGGGATTCGGCCACGCAGAAGGAATTTGTATTCCCCTATTGAATTCCTCGTAGCCGCGCACTTTTCTTCGAGGTTTTCGCTTAATCGTTTATTACACACGGCTTGGGTGGTAACGGATCTATCTCAATTGAAAGTATCATGTTCAGCTCTGTTTATTAATCTTGTTGTCTCGCAATTTTCGTGGACTCTTCGGCTTGCGCTTTTCTTTTTATATTTGGGGATTTAGTCAATTGTACGACGTATGGTACAATCGTTTTCTTTTCCCGCGCGCATCATCGCTGCGTGCTTCCTTTTTGCCTCTGTTTTTTTTCCTCCAACTCTCGGACAGCGTTCGAGATATCGCCATCGCGGAACAAAGGGATTTCGATCATTCATTCCTCCTCATTAAAGTGTCGTTGCTTCCGTCGTTTTGTTCGAGTACACGCGACCAGTTTTTCGACCGGCAATCCGTGAAGGGGTTCGTAGCCGCTCAGGATATGATCTGCCAGCCACTGCATAAATTAAACTTTGTGCTGGCAGGACGTCCCATGGAGAATATCCTCGGACCACGGCACTTGGCACGCGTGGGCGATATAAATTTTGCGATTTTTAAAAACTGACCCCAATCTGCTCCCGTAATGGATTCGTTTAAAACGGACGTGGGTCGAAATGTAATTATAAGAATTTTAAACACGCCTACCGTTATCTGTTGCGGTGAGACTTACTTTTGCGTCAGATTTTTGTAACTCTGAGATTAATATTTCAATGAATAGACATTTCTCGTTTATGTATACGTTTCAGAATTTCAAGAGAAGAAAAAGTTATTACGGTGCATGCACTGTGAGATCTTGCGGTATGGGAATCAATGTTGCTCTCCAAATGTCTCGACGCACCTTTTATTTGTACTCCATAAATCCCCGTAACTCAATACGCTTGGTATCGTGAAGGGGTTATCAACAAATGTGTTCAAACATATAGGGTGTCACCAAACGCGTAAAGGGACCCGGTTTAAGGCCGACCAACCCCCTGTGTCAATAATCAACCCTGTAATCCTTTCGGCACGAGGGATCCTCCCGATGCGCTTATAACCGTTAAGAATCGAGTCGAAAATGACTTCTTAATTCACGCTGCAGCGTGCTGCCACGACCACTGAAAGCCTGAAAAGTGGGCCCACAATAATTCTTAATAGAAAATATGAATCCTCACTTTAGAAAGGCTGAATAATACACACGAAGAATAATTTCTCGAAATCATAATCGTGAGATCTATACAATTAAATTACGTTTCCTTCGCCCTACTATTTTCTTCCCTGCGATTAACAACACCAGGCCACAATAGAGAGAAGCAAAATTGAAAAATGATCTCGCATGGAAGTAGAAAATGCATAAACATCCAGAAAAATGTGCCAAAGCGTTCGCGACAGGGACAATAGCCCTTAACAAGCGTTCGCGTGATGGATCGGCGTCGTTCTTTCTACCTTGCATACGCACGCGTGTCTCGTTGTCACAAAGCCCTACCGAAATATTCTGCGAAACGCTCGAAAATCCTCGTGACACCAGTCAAGATCGATCCGGAAGTGATGCGGTTTCGCCCACGCGTCACCCATCTCCGTTCTATCGCCACGAGGCGTTCGCTACGCGCGCAGCGGCGATTGTCAAGTATCCAGCTTTTGAGAATGTCGACTCGTACATCATCGTGGATGAAAAACATGGGAGCTCGTTGAAGGATTTTCGCGAAGTTACTATGCTCCCCGGGGAGTATCTTTTCAATGGCCGCTTGGCACGCGCCCTTACTCGCAAACAGAGAGTCTCTATCGGTGAATGGACGATCGGAGTCTATTAAAGTAAAATGATTATCCGCCGCAATGACGGACGGCGAATTTCGACAGTGAGGAGGGAGACGATGCTCCGCGGTAATTCTATATGGGAGTCTGGTACGGGTTCTGGCGGAGCATATGGGGCTGTTACCTAGACGTCCTAATAAGAGCATAATGGGGTTCAGGCGTAGGCTTGGATTTGATCCTGATTCTCTGTTGCTCGTCCAAGTGACCCTGAATGATCTCAAAGGGATTTCGATTCGTTCTTTCAACCGTGTGTAGGGTATTGGAAACGCGCAATCCACATAATACTATTATAGAAATCTATCACTCGCCGGGTAGATATTATTTAGATTGAAAAACAGATTCACCATTTCCCTTCTTTTTTTTGAAAAATTATTATTAATGTCAGACCTTTCTCAATGCAGCACAAGATTGACTTAATTGTAATGCTCGGTAGAAATATTTTAGCTGGCACCAATGTCTCAGATGATTCAAAAACAAGCATTAATTAAAATGACGTTACGATAATGATCAAATACTCTTCGCCGCATTTGCAAAGGAGTTACGAAAATCGCCTGTCGACGTTACTGGGAAACCCCATCGTTTATGAATTAAGGAGAAAGTGAAAGGGCTTGTCAAACGGCAATCACTCCCCATTATGTAACATCATCCCCCTTCGCGTTGGGCGCGCAGTGATTCGTGTGAACTCGCCGGAAAAGATAGGAAGATAGTGAAAATCTCGACGCCGCGGCGGGAAATAATGCTTGGAAGTGAGGTAAACTGATCGGTCATGTCATGGTTTATTGGTCCGTCAGATCGCCCACATCGTTCATACAATTATGGTATTCAATTCCGTGTACGATCGACACTTCCTTGCCTCCCACGACTTCTTCTGAATATCCGGGTTCACGCACGATTATTCAATTCATTTCGGCGCTTCCCGCACCGATAAAAATTGCACACCCAATTTGCAGACCATAGAATTAGCTGCAATTAATTCGGAGAGTTAATGGATTCGGAAGCTTGAAATTCTGCGAAGGACTACATATTTCGAGAAGTTTCAGGATCCATTAAATCGAAAGGAAAAATGACTGCAACGTTTCCACTCTCTTTTTTCATGGAACGGCACGCTTTCCATTTGTCAAATGTTCGGGCAGGTCAAGGGGGTCCATAGATGGCCGTGATAAGGCTGTTGCGGAAAAACGACTCTTCGCGGGGTGCACCAACCCTCACGTGGCCTCTTATCACGGTATCGCCGTTTAACGATGCGGTGCGTGACGCTAGAAGGACCACCTGGCGTTCGTTACCACGTGTCGTACGTGGTGGTCACGTGTCCACCATGGCACATTCCCTCGGAAAAGACCACTCGTGACTTTCGCATATTTACGACAGAGGACTAGCCCCCCTCTCGATCGTCGGCATTCTCATCCTAACGTAATACTTTAATAACAGTTTCTCTGAAAAGAATACTTCCACGTTTTTATACAAAGATTAAGATCAACCTCACGATTAGCGGAAGAAACTAAAGTAATTCTAGAAAAATTGTAGCTCGAAAGATATTCATGCGTCTTGAGATAAAAGAATTCAGAAACATTTCGTTTGTCCAGCGAGCTCCAGTTAGGTCCTATGAGCTCCAATTTAATAACTGATACGGCAGAGTCGACCTACCGCAAATCGTCTAATGTTCTAGGCGAATGCATCTTGTAGCGTCCAAATAAACCAATATTTTTCCCATGGATATACATAAGCAATTCGTAGGACGAGGGGGCACTTCACTGACAGCATGGGGGTACGGGTGCGCCTCGTACATGCCCCATGCTGAGCGGAGCAATACGCTACCAGTCCGAATACAGCCCCATAAACATCCCGTGTTCGCGTTACTCGGACTTCGAGTGTTCTCGTGTGAATACGATTCTCGAGTATCTTCGGGAAATCGAATCGTTACTTCTTTTAACAGACTGCCAACAACCGGCGTTGATCCTCCGTTGAAAACGTCCGCCTCATTGAAATTGTAATCGTTCGGACGTTGAACCTGCCCGGAGCTATTTAGAAGTTTCCTCTTTCCTTCTTCACTGGGAGATGACGCGGCGATTCCCATTAGTGGGACAGTTTAAAACGTCCCATATGAAGATTGAAGCTTCACAAACTTCGTTGCGTACATGCACGTCGAAGATCTTCGAACGAGGACGAAGAAAAAGTAGAGCGTGGATGTTTATCAAAAATTGTCCTTATCAACGAGAAGTAAATAGAGGCGTAAGAAGATGAAAGAAAGGAACGGAATGATCGATTGGTTTTGTACGAACACGAGGAGATACACACACATCGACTGGTGGGTCGACGACAATTCAAACCCTCTGCTCGGTAGACCTTCGATACGGATACCAGTGGTACAAATGAACGGAATTAAGGGGCTTTTAGAAGCGTATACACACAGACAGAGGCGGACGGCACACATCAGGGGTAGATAACTCCCGAGAGAATTACGAGGGGGTGAGAGGAGAAACGGCGAAAGAGGAAGCGCTCGAGGGGTGCTCTTTGATTGGTGTGGGAAGATTCACCGGCAGTTAAGCTCTGTCACTGACTGTTCCTGCTAGGGAATTTCTCGACGCAACACCTATTCACACTGCCATGAAAATTCCTTTTTTTCTCTTTAAACATCCATCAGCTTCAATAGAACGTGGCAAATTCGTTTCCTTTACAATTCCTCGGACGATTAATTTAAATCTGAACAAATTTCAGATCACCGGGAGTTCAATCGCCGACGAAACTTTTCTTTCATTCGTCATAAAATCATCCGAATTTATCTCGAATCAAATGTTAACGAAAGAAGGGGGGAAACGTGTCCGCTTCCAGGAAACGAAATTTATCCAGAACACCGAGCCGGCTCGTCAAGGATTCATCGAGGGCAAAATAATCGTGGGGTTGCTTATCTACCGAGTGTCATAAACACGCCTCCGTTTACTAGGTAGTCATCGTTGCTCCATTGTCTTCGGTGGTCCGACGCAAAGCCGCAAAGCGTGTCCAGGCTCGGTGTTGGTGCAACAGACACGGCTGCAGCCAGAAATTGCACGAAGTCCCTGGTTACTCGAGGGACAGAGGCAAAGGGACAAAGACAGAGAGCGTCAAGATGTGTATCTTGCGGCGTCCAGGATAAAGCAAGCGTTTCTGTATAAGCCCGTGGACGTTCCCGTGACTTTTGATGCACGCTCGTGAATCCACCTAAGATCCCCACCTAGGGATGGACGGCGGCTAATTGAACCAGTTAAAAAGGACTACCCTATATGAGGTCAGGCCCGTAAAGTAGAGTGGCGGACACCCTCCTTTAATTCGTTTATTACTCTCGTTAGAAGCGCCGACGCGTCGGGATCGAAATTCTTTCCGGCTGGTTCGTTGCCTTCTTCTCGTCGTTCGTTTTACGCCCGAGGATAGTTTGATTTCCCTTGATTCATCCACTCAAAGTCATTGAGAATTACTTCTTATTTTATTAACCCTTTGCACTCCGAATCATTTTTCCAATAATTCCTTTGTGTTCTCAAAGTTTTATCTGAAATCGAGTGTGACTCGACATAGGAGCTCCTGGGATAAAAACTGATATCGAGTCGCACTCGACAAAGGAGTGCAAAGGGTTCACTTACGTTTATCTTATATTGCACCCCGTTAATATGAAAGTTATCGTTAGTTGGCGGTTTGATCAGCGTCTGTCGATGCTTGATTTTGTCCATCGCTCTCGATTAAATCGAAAAAGAAACAACGTACAGTACGTCGCCGCATCAAAGACCATGGGCGACAGCTTTGGAATTTCCACGGCCATATGCCGATGAATCTACCCCCCGTGAAGCGGGACCGCGATCCACGCGGACCGTAAAGAATTTATGGGCTCCCGTTTGCTAATTTACGTAACCGCCGTGACGAGACGCTCTTTCGCGTGCCATTTCAGAGGTGCACACCGCCTATCGTCTTCTCCATTATTTCGCACCGGCCGAAGACCACTTCCTGCCGGTCTTCAGGATCGCCCGAGTGCCGCGAACAATGTTTGCCGAATACACGGCCGCGAGCCCATTGTTTTGCCCTCCTCTAACGGCGTCGTCTCGAGTGCAACGAGCGCACTTGGATATGCACTCGAAATTTCGAAGAACACGCCGCCTGCTCGCCTCTGTTTCCTTTCGTTCGCGACGCTCCGCTCGGCCTCTTCTTCTCGGGGTTTAATTGATCCTGTGTGAACAGGCCATTCATTTCTAAATCATCGTGATATGAACGCATAATCGCGCGTGCGATCCTCGAGGATATTGTTCGCGGTCTCCACTTCGCTTATAATTTAAAGCAATTTAATCTTATCGATGGAATTCGTGCAGAGAGCATTTCCCCCGTGAGTCATCGATAGCAAACGTTCCTACTCGATTCGAGTTACCTACGGTCCTACGTTCCTACGTATCTGTACAACAATCGTCGGCGAACGTAAATACACTGGAGGCATCGTCGTAAACGAGTATAAATCGAGTTAGCCCGAGTTTCGTGTACATATTCATTTAATTCGTGGGCCGCAATAATCGGGCAGAAGGAGCCGCATTAAGAGGTGAATCATAGGTTAACAGGAACAGGGAGCACGTTCGCTTTCTCCTTTTTCGTTTCCTCGTTCCATGTGTCCTCCCTTCTCGCTCGGTTTCCAGTAATAATTGCAGCGGCGACCAACGGGGACGCTGAGGGAGACGGAGGACCAGGAGGGGTAGATTTCGTGCGATAGATTCGCCTTGCAACACGGCGCGTGGATGTAACGACTGTATAATTGCTGGTCTTTTTTACGTCGCGTGAAACGTTTTCACGCCATCGCCACGGGAATCGTTTTTTCGTCTACCCGCGCCTCATTTTCAGGGAATTCAATGACGACCTCGGTCGTTAATGGGTGCTGCGGATGAATTCTCGGCGAGCTGGCTGTGATCGATGTTTGCCGATGTCTGTTTTGGGTGTTCAATTTGTTTTATAATTGCCTCGCAATTTTCTGCCGCGGGGTATCGCGACGTATTTATCATTACTATTATTGTTTCCCGTTACAAGCGTCGAGTGCATCGATTAATTTTATCCTCGGTGTATTTATGTAAAAGTGATGTTGCCCTCGAAGGGGTTGCATTATATTAAATCGATAATGAAGAATGACACACGAGTTATTAGTTCGACAACCTTGCGCCATCAGATCTGACGAGGGGGCCGAAATTTGACGACCATATTGCCCCGACAAGGAGCCACCCCCGCATCTGACGCGAAATGCCTCTCCAATTTATGCCGTTTTAAACGCTCGACACCCCATCGGCTTTGATGGAAGAAAAAATAATTTGGCATGCGTAGCCGGTAGCTTTCTGGTCGCGACGCATTTAAGGGTGCAACCACCATCGGACCAGGTTACGGCGACACCAGTTGCGCGACGCTATAATCGCTGCAATTACGTATGGAAATTCCTGATTCATCCAACTATTTTCGACAACGACCCCGGTTTTTTGTGCTTCTTTTCACGTTCCTGGTCACGGTACGGCGTACACAAAACGGTCTCCACGAGCATCGTCGGCTTCCCTTGTGATTTGTTAGCACGTTGCCTCTGCTCCTTTTTTAACGTTTGTTTGACCGAAAATTGTCAGTTCTATGTTGTACGTAAAAATACCTCGGACATCTGTTATTTAGTGTCAGTGTTATTCACGTACAACGAGATGCAACATCATTAACTGAATATTTGTCGCACAGCACCATTTAATATATTTGTTAAAAATATTTTTCATCAGCGACAACCCTTCCAATTCAATTTACAGCGCCACCTCGCAACCGAATTTCGTGTAACAGAAAGTATTCTCGATATATCCAACGATTCGCCGTTTCCTGAACGCAATTATTCGATTCGATCGTGACTCAGGGGTGGCAGATTCGATTTAATTCGACCCGGGGACCGGTAACGCGGCCGGTGGGCAGGAATAATGCGCGATCGGAATTGCGACGGACATTTTCGCGTGGCGCGCTTCATTATCGCAGCAGCTTTACGCGCAGCAGAGTACGGTGCATCAATAGAAAGATGATCTCAGGCCGCGGCCTGAAAAGGGCCTTCTCTCTTCGAGAGATCCTTTGTGCCAAGACATGTCTGTCGCGATGCTGCGAGCTAGGGTTGGGGGTTTTGGGTTACCGTCGCCGTGTGTGGCGCCTCAGGTGTCTTCGATCCCTTTCATAGGCAAATACACGATTCATAGCTTTCACGGCGCGCCTCGCTTCTGTTCCTTTCTGGTGAAATCGCCGCGGAAAGCGGCCGTGAATTCCTGTCGCGCCTCGCCCACCCCTTTCACCAAACGAACCAGGTCGAGCGTTTCTGCCTAGTCGTGATTCGTACCGTGGCTCACTTGTGATTTTATTTTCTTCTCTGCGAAGGGTATGCCGTGTTTCGAATTTATTAAGGGAATTTATCGGCGACTTTTCTTTCCTCCGGGAACCACGAACGGCACCGCTTATCCAGGCAATGAATGCGGCGATGCTGCTCGCTACCAAGAACGACGATTTGTCGGAGTGGCGCACGCGTTTCTACTTTACGCCAGCAGGTGAAACAGGAGGATAGATAATGGCTGAAACAAATACTCGATGATTATAACATACGGGCTGATTATCTCCTCTCCGGACTTTCCACATCGGCTTTTACCGCTCGCGTTTCCTGTGACTCGCACGACACATCGACGCCAGACTCTGTCGAATTCGCCCATCGAACGATAATGGCGGACCGGGGCGTGCGTCAGATACGTGATTGTCATTTTACAGTGATGTTTAACCCATTAAACTGCGATGGCTCTGGCCGACAGTGATTAAACGAAGCGTCTATCGTTCCCGCGTAGACGCGGCGTTCTGAAAATTTCGCCATTGATGGTGGTTAACAATCTTCACCGTTATGCAAATCACCTACGTTGTAACAAATTACATTGCGCTAGGCGAGAGACTTTTTTTACTGCTGGAAAACGAATGGTGAAGAAAACGTTGAATTTTCTTAGAATCCGGATACGATTCCCCTCGGTAGAATTGCGATTTGGATTATTTCTCAGCAGGTGGTCGATTTGCAAATTCTCTAAGTGAAACGACATAGAAACAATGAATATTATTAGTATGGAAAACTCGAGCACGTGGCCATTATTTGTGACTAATCATATCATGAAACGATAATGTACAACGTCATCGTGCTATCATTTACAATAGTAAACGCAACAAGCGTCCTCGTATCAACCACCCCAGCTTCGCCAAGGGCTGGCACTTGGCTCGTGCTGATACCTGCACGCCTCCGCAATATGCTACGAAATGCGATTCGTTCTGCTTCTGCAGAATCATGCCCGGTCCAGGGTCGGCCATCTGTGGCGGAATTAACCTGATGCCATCGAAACGATTCGATATACACCCGTGCCCTTTGCATGCTAACCGATTGGATCGATTAAATTCTATTTGGGTGGAAATGACTCGGGAGTCGCCAGACACCAATCGTTCCTGTTACCATTCACGGATGATAAATTGGGGGATGATGAACGCGGTACGAAAGTTCGATTCGACGATGTGGGCTATCGATTGAACCGTTTTATTCGTGAAAAGGGAAAAGAAACGACTGCAATTGTCAGATATAAATTAACCACCGGCTTAATATATTGAAGTGAAGCGGCGTTTCCATGAATGTTATCGCGCATCACGAAAGTCTCGTATTTCCAACCCCTTGACTATGATCCAGTGTCTCCCGTTAAATAACTTTCCTCGACTGCAGCCAGCTGCCCGACCCCGTGTTCATTTAAATGCAACCTAAACGACCATTTCACCGAACACCGGTCCCCTCTTGTCAAAAAGAAACTGTACACAGAAAATCGTTCGCTCTCTCTGTTTCATTGACGCACGGTACGGTGCGAGCATAAATATCATATATTCCCCGCGCGATGCCAAAGACACGGAGAAGATGACCAAGAAGAAAGGAGACAAGAAGAAATTCCGGCGACGCCTCTTATCGAAAGAATTCTGTCCAATAAAAATTCAGCGATTGAACGAGTTGAATGGCGACCTCGCGTTACTCTTTCTCAATACACACGTGGGACCGTTGCCACAGGTTGAGCAACCCGGTGGCAATAAAACAGTGACGCATGTGGCGAAGGGGGATGGAACGGAGAGGGCACACCTCGCCGTGGCGTATTTTCCTCGTTGTGTCCTCGCGGGTAATCGCGACGGAATACAAAACGCCGTGATAAGGGATCGACGCGCGGTTCGGGCGGCGGTAGGCCAGCAAAACGAGAGACGCAGGATCGCAATGGAACCGTGGACAGGGGCGTAGCGAACCGGGGCGATCCGGGGCGCCGTTTTGCGGTTTTTTCATTTTGGCACGCGCACGACGTGCCCCGGGTAAGCGGATACCACACAAAGCGCTTTATTGTGCGAAACTGAATGCCAGCGCTAAATACACGCTAAAAGGGACGAGCCTGCATGCTCCGTTTCGTCTGCACGCGATTCTACGAACTACAGGCTGTACCCTCGTGCCCCCCCGCCAGCCAGGACGGGTCACGATGGTCTTTTAATGGAAACCACCGTCGATATTTCTTGTTTCCATCGGTGAATATTGGGGAGGGATTTGATGCAGGCAGTTGTATATTTTTTTGGAGCACGAACGTCTGTCTGTGCTTCGAAATATTAGAACTTCCTTAGGTAGATGCAACTCTTTTTCTTCCACGTTACTTTGTTGCAATAGTGCACGGTATAATAGTCGTCTGATACAATTGTACCAAGTACATAGCTTCTTCCGTATTTCTCTCGCTCTCCCTCCTATCTTATCCGCCCGTTTAAATCGAATGAAATTTTCGTCTATGACAAGCAAGAAGGATATCGGCAAGAAATAATATATCCGGTTTCCTGTAGAGCAGGATACGGCGAACACCGGCGAATTGTATCGATTCCTTTCGGCATCAACGTCACCTCATGCATGTCTGATTGAAACGCGTGGCTAAAATAAGGTCGCGTCGACGCGATGGCGCAATGTATGTAAAATCGCTTATACATATACATTCAAAACGGACGCACTTACAAAAAGAGACCAACGGATCTTTTATCAAGGCGAATCACCGCGGAAGGGATAACAAGTTGCGCACGAGCACGGACGGTTCGTTCCCGAAGGCGCAATAATAGCGCAGGTACGCGTAATCGCTGGCGTAGAGCAGGTGCGAGCAAGTACCTTGCAACGAGTGTACAGTCGCACCGAGCATCTGCCGTGTCTAGGCGAAGAGGTGAATTTTCACCTATCCTTCGTTTTTTGTCGGGCTTGGCGCGGGCACGCGCCGCCGACCCGTGTTGCCGACATTAATTCACGTTCAACTGCAAGATAAGTGCGACGATAATATTGTAATGACCACCCCGATAACTTGTTCGATGGGTAATTACGATAGTCAGACGTTACTTGCTGGTAGGATTTATTCGGTTCCTAACGGTTAGGCTTCCTTTTTTTTTTTTTAAATGTAACAATCAGTATCTCAGACATTTCAAATAATCTCGCATACATTAATCATATCTTACATCGTAATACATTAATACTATATAGTATTCCATTCAATTAAATACAATTTCTCCATTCCAAATTAGTTCGTTAACTTCGAAATAATCACCGAATTCCGTCGTAACTAAAATATTCCCCGAGTAACCCCAAATTCCACCCCATCATACGGCTACGTTCCGATACCGCATTTTTTCTTCTTTTAATAATTTCCTCGTTTATTTGCATTCTGTTATTAGGTAACAATAAAGATATTTCTTAACTATGGGTAAAAATGAAACATAAGTAGGTGATGAGTCCTTTGGATCATACCTTCTGTGTTCTGATATAATTTATTATACTGTAGGTCGGTGAAATCGGTTCCCGATATTTGATGGTTTAACACTAGAACTACCAAGCCAGTCAAAATGACTGGTTTTAGATTTCTTGCTTTAAAGTTATTAACATATAGGTATTGCTGCAGCAATTTATGATAACTTTCAATAAGGCAAAATGACAATTTATAATCTGTCTAACGTATACTGTCTAAATAGTATCAAAACCTTCTAGTGTTAAATCGCTTGAGCTTTCGTGAATCTGTTGCCTCTTCGAGTAGCCGCTTGGCAAGCCTGTTAGGATGCTGAGGTAACCTTTTGGAGTAGTTCCTTGCAAATCTGGAGACTTCCTGTTTAACCGAAGGAATTTCAACCTCTTTACATAGCGCATTATTAGCGACGAATCATGATGCGATTGTAATAATTCTAAGCACTTTAGACTGGAGTCTTTCTAATATTTCAATGCTGGTGTTGGATACCGTATTGAACGATCCTGCCGAACCACAAGGACTTTGCATCGCGGTGAACCGCGAGGCATGTTCGCGTTCACCTGTCCAGATCGCGCGAGTCTGCGAGCCTATCCGAGGTCCCGATATCCAGGCTGCGAGCCTCCGTTCCCTTTGTGTTTTACGAGGCCGATATTTTTGTCGGCTCACGACGACGCGACGCGACGCGACGCGACGCTGTCGGTGACGGAGGTGGGCAGGTGCTAAACCCTGTGTGGTAGTCTATTTGCGTTGTCTGCCGTGGCCGTTTGTAAGTCCACGCTTACGTGACCGCTCCTCTCCGTATGTAAAACACTCGTGTGGCCATTTGTGTATTTGAAACACGTCGGTGGGGTAGCGATGCGGGCTCATTACTGGCACGAGCCAAAGCGCGCGAGCCAACCTATCGTCGTCGTGACCGACCACCGAATCGTTTAGAACCGTTCGGCCACGGCTATGATCGCGTCCGTGTCGTGAATGCCGATCCTGCGTTTGCCCTAAATGATGCGCCATAGGTTTTGATAGAATTCTCGGGGTACTTTCGGTTCACGTATTTGTAGTGGAAGCTAGAGATTGATAGTTTCGGCGGGGCTGTAACAAAACGTGACCCTCTTACGGAAATTTCGGTCAATCTGATGAAAAGCGGGACAAGAGTGTTATTCTCTAATTTGTAGTCTACCACGTAACTCTATTCTGTAGTTGAATTTCCGTTGTTCAATTTCTTATTAATCTAGCAAATACGGAGGTCTTTAATGGATGTTAAATGCAGATAAATTTTGATCGGTGTGCTTAAGTGGGATATATGCATCTCGCTTGTCACGAAAGGAGAGAATTATTTTTATGAGAAGAATGAATTATTTTGGAATTGCTGTGTGGATGTTACACTGAAATTCTCGAATAAACTATATTTGATATTTAATTCCATATATTCTATAGATTCTGACGCTGGTCATATATAAAGTGAAATTAAATTGTTCGACCACCTTGGTCGATTAAACAAATTTCGCTTTTTTAAACGATTTAATTACTTGGTTTTAACAATATCCTTGCAATACTTGCGAATTATTCTCGCCGATTTTTCTTCGATAATAAATATTAAATATTCCAACATCATCTTACCTGTACAACTTGATTCAATTTATAAATCTTCGAACTTTCCACGCACATTCCTTCATTTTGGTAGATTACCCCTTCGGCAGGAAGGGGTAACACCCTTCGGTTTTATGTCCAACGTGCGCTACCGTGAACGTCGTCCGTGCAAAGCTTCAGGAGGAACTGATTCCTGCGAATTAGATGTGGGTTAGGGATTCCAAGGTCGCCGGTGACTCGATTCGCCGTTCTTGCTGCTCCTTTTCCTCTCTTTGGCCGCTGCGTCCCGTCCAACACGTTTTACCCCTTTCCCTGCGCGCATCGCGGCTCCTTTTGCACATTCGTCGGGAGGCCGCGTGCGTGCGTCCCGACGCAGGCGTTCGTGGCGGTCGCGTGCCGCAACTCCCTCTCATCCTATCTCTCACCCTGTCTCTCTTTCTCGACGGCAACCATTTGTCGCGGGCTCTTGTTCCCCGTTTCGAAAATATATGTATTTCCCCCGTGGCAAGGTAGAAACTACCTTCGTGGCATAATTAACGAAGATATGGCACATTAATCTCCAGTCTCTTTCTTGGGTCCGACACACGGAGGAATAAATTCTTTTTGGGAATTATCCCCTCTATTATGTTTTGTTCACGATGAAAGACGGTATTTTATAAAGGACAGAGAGATAGAGAGAGAGAGGGGTAATAATTTTCAAGGCAAGCAAACGCGAGTCGAGAGCGCAGGAAATATTTGACGAACAGTCGCATCTACTTGCCACCGGGCAATTCAAAGGGTTTAATGGCAATAGAACGATAATTCGAAGAAATCGATAAGCATTCGATGCCGGTGACCGATGGATATCGACGGCCACGACAATGTAGATGAAACGAGAGCATTGTAATGTATATTTCGTCGCGTACACGACAGCAAAAGGTGGGAGGCTGATTCGTTATCTGATCAGGTGAGACTGCGGGGGTCGGATGCAACCGTGGAGTCTTTGCCAGCGTCCGAACGCAACCCCTTACAAAAAAATAAATAACGCGCAATCGTCGGTTAGATCAGTGGACGCGCTGCGACATCTTCACCATCTGCCCCGATCGTTCGAGGCGGAGTGACGTCCGCGATGCCATAGACGGTGTCCTTGGCGCACATACCGCCCGTTTCTGTCAGCTCTTCGTTTTAATACTTCATTAGCATCTGGACATTTTTGCCGGTACAAATACTTTTCCCCCGACGTCGCGCGTAGCCGCCGCGTCTTTCTCAGGATTCGAAGACGCCACAAGCGAATATCCCATAAACTAGCAGCGTGGGGTCGCCATTAACCTCGCCGGGAGGCTTTAATCGTCGCGCGACAAAAGCGTGAAATCGAGTCCTCGCGAAGGATCCATTCTGCGACACCTACCTGTCTCACCGATTCATCAAGTCCACGGCGTCGTCGATCATTCGCCCGTACCGCCGTTTCGATCACTCTCGCAGAGATTCCACGGTGGCTCAATGCGCCTAATGGAGTTGCTCTAAACACCAATTTCACTGAGAAATGGCTATATTTATCGGGGATTCCCCGGTCATAAGCAGCCTCGTGAATCGTGAAGAGAAAAGCCCGGGGACGGCTCTCTGGGCCGCCTCGAGAGCTGCGAGAATAAATCGATCTTGGATGGACCGTTTTGTACGCACGACCACCAAGGAATTCGGCCGGGGGTCAGGAAAAGGAACGCTCGATGGAAAGATGGGGAATAGGTCCGATCGCGCAACAAAGACGTGGAGGATCGCGCAACCTGGACCACGCGGGAGTCCCGTGGAGACATCGAGAGGGCCGAACACGTTGAGATCGCGATAAATCAAACGTGCAAGGTGGGACATCTCATGGCGCGAGGAATAAAGGGAAGGTGGGACGGCGAGAAAGCAGCGAGAAGAAAAGGGCACGCTCTGTTGTGACTCCGGATGATAATTTGTCCATCCATTCAGACAGTTTGCGAGCTTCAGGAAAGTTTACCTGTCCCATTCGATCGACGCGACACAAACGCACAGAGGTGTTCTTGATGCCTCGTCTTCCACCGGTAGCCATGCTCGCCGGGTATAATAATCGTTTTATCGCCTCCGCGTTTTCTCTCACGCGCTTTCCTTCCCTTTGGGAAACGAACACAGGTGCAACTGTGCGCGAGTCCTCCTCCGTTTTGTCTTGCCAGAGACGTTCTCAACCTCTCTGACGGGGGAGGCTCGTTAAAGCGACGTTTATAAATCTGCGACGCTCGATTCCTCGTCGCTTCCACGCACAGTGGTCCGAAACCGTGAAAACACGAACTAAATTCATAGCGCTGTTATTTGCACATTACCCATTATGTATAGAAAGATTTTAGGTACCTCTTGAGTTATAGAATATAATCGCGATAAAAGATTCTCTTATTATAATTATTTTAACAGTAATATTTGATAAAATGTTGTCTGGTCGAAATGGATCTGATATTTTCTGTGGCGCGTAGTTATCTCTCAGGTAGCAGAAAGTAAAATTTGTTCCAGTCGATATAACGACACTTACAATATTGATTTCATCGTCGAGATGCATAATCTGTAAAAAAAACGTCGCGAACTTCCCTTGGCGGGTTTCGATGCTACGTTCCCGATCACGATTCGTCCCGCGAAACGGAAAAATCGACCTTTCACCTGCTCCTATGATTGTGCACGCGGCAGCGCAGGGATACTCGATACTCGATCAACTTGCTCGCTACTCTGTTCCCCCTTCCCGATTAATTGGCGATTTGTTTCAAATATGCTACAGCATTTTCCCACGAAACACTGTTAATAACGCACCGCTTATTTAGCAGCCTGACGCACCTTGGCGCAACTTGCTAGATCATTCTGCGGTTTTCAACGCGATTATCAGCGCCAGGTGAATCCTCGCGAAACGAAAAAAGTCCTCGCCAGCCTGCCCGAGCACGCGCACGTTGCCGACATCAGGGGACCGCATGCACGCTGTTCAGGAACATCCTCGCGGCTAGAAAAATGTCGCAGCTGCAAAAGCTTTCGCGGGGAGAGCAAGACCAATACTTGCGCACGAACGGTTTAAGCCGGTCTACGAGGACCGTTCGTCGATTATACAAAATTATACAAAGTAATTTGCACGGCAATGGTCGATCGTTAATCACAAGGAACTTAAACGACTGCGCTCGATCTTGTGCGAACCGTGATCGCTCCAAATGACTTCGATTAATGATACATCGGTTTTCACGAACATTAAGAGCCACGTTAGGGCACAGCGACTTTTTTTAAGGACACAGATTTTTAAAGAACGCCATTAATATAAGATTTTGCATCTTATTTTACTATCAAACGAACTGGAAACAATGCTTATAATATTCAAAAAATAGTTTGTTTTTATGGATGACTAGCTGGTGTACCGGATTCTACAAAATCGGATTGACTATAACAAAATTCCTAAATATTAAGGGGGACCGGAGGGAAATGTTTTTTTTTTTAAACTCAAAGAAATAAATTTTTAATCAATGATGTAATCACCATCGTTATCAACAACCTTTTGCCATCTAGGGTGCAAATTTTCAGTGCCGGATCGATAAAAATCAATTGGTTTTTGAGCAAAATATCTGGAGTTGGCAAAAATAAAAAACGACATTACTTTCCTGTCCCCTGCAAACTATGTACAATATGTATCGCGTCACGATACGCAGGTATACGAATTCGCTGATAAACGCAGCAAAGGCAAGCATTCGCGTAATAAACCTCTTTTATTCTACTTTCAACACTTCAAACTACTATCTAAGTCAATCTAAGACAAAAAGAAAAATTCGATTGCTCAAAAGTTTTACCGTGTCCCAGCCCCTTAAATTGCTCTGAAGCAACTTCGATTATCTGATTATTCTTCTTCTTCTTCAAACCTCGAACCATTATCTTGTTCAACGAACGCACTGCGCGTCGCGAACCGCCAATACGCTTGTCTCATCCGATTCGTCGTATATGATACAGGCAGATTAATGTGGGATCCACAGCCCGACGTAAAACGTTCAAAGAATTCCCCGTCTACGAACAATCGTACGTATGATGGATCGCTAATACGGCGTCGCTGGCACCCTCGCGTGGATGACGGCGACACGTATTGTCCGCTGTTGTTCAAATCGTCGTTCGCCGCGACTTCTTCCACCACCCTGTCCAGCATTAAAAAGTCACAGAAGAAGAAGAAGCTGTCCGAGGGTCACCGATCTCGCGGATTCCCAGGAGATTGCATCTGTACGAAGAGTTGAACCGCTACGAGCGACGTCTCCATTGTCATCTAGACGTACCCTGTATCGACGTACGAGATCTCAGCTTCTTTTTTTATCGTGAAAGCACCCCCTCCATAACGTCTCTGTTTGTTCGTGGAGAAAAGTCAATGATCTACTACGGTACGAAGGAACGAGGCCCGGGAGGAGAGGTCCAGGTTGAATGAAGACCTCAAAGTTTCGAGGGCCGGCCGGGGGGGGGGGGGAAGGAAGGGCAGGTTGCCCTTTTTTTTCGCCGGTAGGTGGGCCAGCACGACCGCACTCCCGAAACCGGCTACAAAACGTTTTATTTAGGCGGCTCGAGGGAGCCCACCCTTGGGGCCGGTCTTTCTTCTCCTTTGCTTCAGTCCTCCTTTGCTGCTTTCTAATTCTGTTTTCTCACACCTCGACCTTTTTCCCCCCTCCTTTTCTTTTTCTTCTCCTTTCTTCATTTGGGCCTGAACCAGTTCTCGACGTAAGCCCCCACTGTTCGAGCAGCCGCATCGCAAGGTGCAATTTCGCGACAAGTGCCACTGTTCGGCTTTGCTCAATTTTCTGCTTCTTCTTTCTTACTTTTTCTCTCTTTTTGCTGGACGTGGCGACTCCGCCGATGTGGGCTGCTCGGGGATTTGTCGCTGCGGGATCGGGCGTTGATTTCGGGGCGCAGGACTCGAGGTGGAAGGTACGTACGACCTGCTGGACGTGGGCTGGACGAGTTAGTGACGATTTTAAAATAGAATCGGATGCATCTTCGATTCGGCGGCGGATAATAATTAATGGAGGCGTATAAACTAACACGTCGCGGGTCCAGCTGCGTTTATTATTGTAATTGTTCGTGCAATAATGGCGTGCATGGCGCCGTGTCGGTAATGTTTCCCCATTAATGTCCACGGATACATAATCATTGCTGCGTAGTTTGTTTGTTCTTTTTTCGTTCGTTTTTGCAAGAGCCTCGTAAATCCCCGAGGACGGCAACTTCTCGCCATAATACACCGTCTACTTATCCTTTACCCGTTCCTTGCGCTTCCACTGTCCTGAAATGGGAAAGCAATAAGTTATTAATTATGCTCGCCCCGTTTGCCAGTTAATGCCGCCCATTTCGTGAGCGGTAGACGCTGACGGGAATTTCGTCGAGTACAAGAAAAAGGAAATATAGCCATCACGTGGGAAGGAAATACCTAGAGGACATTTCTCTGCTCCCGTACTTACTTGCGTCCTAAATTCTGAAGAAAATGTGAAGGGATATTGCAGAGATTTATATTTCTGGTATTTTTACGTTTATAAATTTATCTTTCTTTATTAATTCCCGGGTGGAATTTCTTTTTTATCCCCCGTCTCGTACCAAAAATCAACGAAATTTCCTACAGACAAACACTTGCTGTACAGAACATTTTTCTCTTGGAAGAGAATTCTAACAAATCGAGTGGAATCGTTAATGGCTCGGCATTAATTCCCCCGGCTTCTTGCACCTTCCGCCTTTGTGCTCGTGTCCGTCTTCGCGATTGACGATAATTGGCTGCCCGTCTGATTTTACAGGCGAATATTACGAGGTGGCCGACCTGGCGTATTCCACCGTGGCTCTCACCGACAACGCCTTAGGTCACGATTTTATTACGGATTAATTGATTTTTCTTTTCCTTCGCGCGTAATCGTCTCTCATTCCCGCCACCCTGGCCCCGTTCACAGCTTGCATATCCACGACGAACTATCTTTCGTACGGTAAAAATAGTCAAGGATGTAATAAAAACCGCGTGCACTTGGCGAAGGCTAACCGGCGCGCATTTAATGCGATCCTTTTGCTTTCTTTCGTCATTTATGCTGCTCTGAGTCTGCGAGGAATTTCCCTCGCGATGCGCCTTTCCTTTGCGATATTTCATTATCGTGCGTGGAAGACGAAAGGAAACAGAAAGAAAAGATGTCGGGGGAATCAGTGACGAAAATGGGAAGCAAACGCAACATTTAGAATAGAATTATTCGAGGGATTCGATTTCTAGGGACTGTCTAGTGAAAATAAAAATTACCTCCAGGAAACAATGACTATCAAACGCTCGACCCTTTTTTATCGAGGGCCAGACACGAAGCGCCAGCTGTTCCCTCGAAATGAAACGTCAATTAAACGTTCGCTCCGCGTGGCCCGTCTCACCTGGGCTCCTTAGGGGGCCGCGGGTATTTATAAACCGAACACCTTATCAGGGTGGACCACACGAAAGGATCGTTTCGTGCCCGACAAGCACTTGTCTGAACGTGAATCGATCGCGCGCACTTACGAGTAACGAGACGAGGGAAAACGATAAAGGCGGAGAAACTTGTCCCGCGGATGGAAAAACGCGCGATTATCTTCGTGATCCCCTGAACACGCGAGATAAACGCCTTCGGGCGTGCCAAGGACGAGCGTACGTCCTTCGAATCGTAATTTATCGACGGATCCTTACGACGAAACAACTCGTCACCGTGTATAAAGGATCCACGCTACCAGAAAAGTCACGCCTTCCCGTATTTCGAGGGCAGCCTGCAAGACCCTGAGTGATCGTTAATGATGTTTCAGAAACTGTACAGTTAATATCCGACGAGATTAAAGCAATGATTCGCGGACTAGCGAGTCGGCAGGCAAACTCTTTCGTTCGAACGATTACAATCAGCTGTCGACCGACCAGCGATTTAAACATATCGTACCATCCAGGGCAGAAATCTCAATTTGCGGTGACGTTATTGAAACGACGAATTCCAGCTATAAAGCTCTACTTAGAACCCAACGTTTCCGAAGCGTCCGATATTTCCATCGTTCCGCTCGAGCCCACCCCGTACGCGGAGGCACGAACTCTTTGCCTTCCTTTCATCCCCGAACCGCGGTCCCTCCGCGTTCGTCAAAACATCCGCAGTCGAACACAAAGGAGCCCCCTCGTCTCAATCCTGGATCTGATTACCGTCCCACCAAATGCGCCACGTATTCCACCCCCAATCTTAATTGCAATCGGACATGCCGCAACACTCGAAAAGAGCCCTTTTGTGCCGTCGCCCGGCCCCTGACTCCGCCATTCACGCGGATCTCCCTAAAAGGATTCACGTCGGCCGCGGAAGGGTTCGAACCGTTCGGCAGGTAACCACGGCGACTGCGTCGGATCCATTGTGCCGGGGTTACGTCGGCGTGGTTACACGATCGCATTATGACAAGAATCGCCAGTCGGCGTCGCAACAATGCGCTCGTTGCGCATCGCTATTCTACGATGTCCTTGCCGCGCGCGTTTCAGGATCGAAAGGCGCGTGCTCCTCGTCCAGGTGATGCCAGCCCTGGCTGTCTGCCGCTCGTCCATCCGTTTTCCGCTATTCTCCCCCGCCGCCTGTCTTCCGCGAGGAAGCCACTCTTCGTCCTGCACGCCCACGGGAACATATGTTTACGAACAATGAGTACCGGTGGCGCGGCACGCTCTCGAAAAACCAACAAACAGGAAGGATCGCGCCTCCGCGTATTCGGCTAGACACTCGTCGGTCTGATTTATATTGAGTTCGCTGTCCTGCGTATGCGATTCGGTTTCCCCCGATCGTGAGGCGGAGCGAGCGTGAGTTCCGATGGGAAATGTCGAGGGGTGGTTCGCGGTTGTTGTTGTTGCACAAGGGTGGGTAAATTGTATGTGCGCGGGGTTCAGAGAAAATATCATTTACGCAAGGACGGGATTATTGGGGAAATTTGGAAACTGAACGGGAATCATTCGGGGCGAGAGGGTTTTAATGGATGGGAACAGGAACGGTACAGGTAGGGTAGCATTTTATGAGAAAGTACGTGACTTAAAGTGTACGATTTTCAACTTTTATATAGAAAAATTGTTACGCTCAGAGGTAGCGTGTAGCTTCTCGGCTGCGTTTGGGGATGAACGCTGAAAATCCTGACACTTCGTTATCGTAATGTCGCGATGGGCGATCGACGAGAGACTCAGCTTTATCAGCGACCGTTCACCTCTTATCGAGTCGCCAATGATCCTCAGGGTCAGCCAATAGCTTTTCATTCCTCACGTTTAATCCCCCCTTAAGCCACGATAAAGACCGCCCTTAAGGGCCAAGGGTTCTCGGGTATATTCTGATCAACGCTTAATTATTGCAACCCCCCAATTGCCTGCGCCAACCAGAGTCTAATCTCCCTTCCTCCCTTAGATGTTTCACGAAACGAGGATACGTCGAACCCTGTATAAATTTCGATCTTTGGATTACCCCACATTATATCGCCTACTAATCCTCGCAGAAGAAGGAACTATCTCGGTATTTACCGTTTCCCAATTCCCTTTTAGCAAAGCAGAAAAATCTTACACCAAAGTTCCACAATTTTGACGCGCAAATAATAACAGTTAATATTATTCACCATATAATTATAGCTTTCAATAATTAAATGTTTAAGACCGCTGATACTTCGCGCGATTGATTCTGCCCTCGACGCAATCATTATTAGCACCAAGCTGAACTCGCCAGCCGCGACCAGGATGAAACAGGCGTGGAGGTGCGCGAAATTATGGTGGCCGGATAATCCCGGGCAAATTGGTCCGCGGGGTGGAAGGTCGACTCGTTGAAATATATAAACCGTGGGCAGGGATCGCGAGCCGGCAATTCGACGATCGGAAGGCGGCGGTGTAATCCGACTTGACGGCGAACGAACGACAAAAGGCGCGAGGGAGAAAGGAGAGGGAAAGATAATGCGCGAGAAGAAACGCGCGTCTCTCGTCGAGGACGCATCTGCTCGCCTCGGAATCGCGAAAAATTCGCGGAAAAAATCCGGCAGCTGCAAATCGCCCGTCACGCGACACGCGCCGTGCAATTTTTACACTCTCTTCCTCTCCATCCCTTTCTACCCCTTCCCCTGTTACCAACTGGACGTTACACCTAGCCGAAGGACAGAGTTCATTCTTACATTTCCACCGCGCTGAACTTTCCGTTCGTCCTTTTCTTCCTTCGCGTGCCTCGATTTTTCCAAGATTTTATCCGCCGGATAAATAATCGTCGCTGCGAGCAGACGACGAAACAGGGATCGCATCGGCAAGGGTGCTGATAATATTTCCATGATGCTTTGGATTTGCCTCGAAACTGTCCTTGTTATATTTCTGAATGGCGTTCGAGTAGGTTTTTTCCAGCAGGCTGCATGAATTGCATGACGTTTCTGTCTCTCAGGTTTTCTCGGTTGCTGGGTCCATTCCATGAATCGTATGACGTCGATAAAGTGTTCACGGAAACGTATACGCGGAAGCGGAACCTTGGAAAATCGACGTTGGCGGAGCCTTTGATTTTCATGGAATAATTCATGGGGCATCGAACGTCAATTGCAACGTCAACTCAGAAAAAGAAAAGTTGCAACGTGATGTACTCGGTTTACCTGTATTCATTGACGATCTCCTGTGAGAAAGGAAAAGCAGCGATAGCCGAACAAATTATTCGTCAGCAATAATCGAAGTTGTGCAAATATTTCTCGATCGGGATACCAACATTGGAAAGCAAACTCCGTGAAGAATATTTATATCGCAGCTAGAGTGCTTGAGCACCAAGCTCGATAATCGAAGGAAAGCTTGGAGCAAAGTCACTTTCGTTTGCGGACTTCTTTCACGGAACATCGCGAAGTGACGTGCGCACAATTCAGTGACAAGTGGTCACACAGTTGTAAATAATTCACGAAGGTATTTTAGAAATGCGCCGCTTTATCGCGGTGATCGTCGCCGACGAATCGAGCAATATGAAGCATTGCAACATAAACAAACGACCGCAGCCAAGGCTTTCGATTCTACGATTTCCGTTACTGCTCATAATATTCCTTGTTCTTCTCCTGCGCGCGCGTTAACTTGACGAGCTACCCGTCAGATTTATGGGGCCCGTCATCGACGACATAAATCCATCCGGAGTCGATAGCGCCGTTGAAACTGTCGTTTGATTCACGCGCTGTTAAACCAAACCTCGCTACCGTCTTGTCCCTCGACTGGATTTCGCAAATTCGCTACTGTGCGTGTTCTTTTTCGGTCATTTATTAATTAACACTTACGTTAGCAACCGGGGACCCATTTCAATATTTCCTTTAATCATTTTTGTATGTTCTTGATACAATATCGCTAAAAGAATCGAGATCTCGAGTCTTTGAACAATTTTACGCCAATTCACGTTTGGCGAAAACAAATTTATGCGAAATATTTTAAATAACCAAGCCTCGAATTTCGCGACCATTTTGGTTGCTAAACTAGGTAACCGTGGAACAAAAGTTGCAAACAATCTGCCACGAAGACGAATTAATTTCCAACAGAAAAAGGATAAATGAAAAGCCCAAAGTACTCAAACGACCAAGCGAATAAACCACCACTTTCATACCACCGCCAAATTCATTCAATATTATTCTTATAGAAATTTTTATAAAAGTTAAATCGAAGTCCCGAAACGAGTGTCAGTCGAACGGGTTAAAGATCCCTGTACCACCAAGGGGTTTCTTGTATGTGTTAATCGAGGGGTGTCATAATTCACGTGACAGACGACGATGGGTCGCGATTGATTCGCGAAACATGGCGCCCCCGTGTCAAAGATGCCGCGAGCTTGTTGAGATCTCTATCGAAGCCGGCAAACGCGATGGCCGGTTGTAAAAAGCGCTCGCCGGATCGAGGAGACGGGCGAACGGTGTCGACCTTCCCTTTGTACAGATCAGAAGCGTGTCGGGAAATAACAGGTTGCTGGTTTCCATTTAATTGGCAGCCGATCGGACCAGTCGGTCTGGTATAACTGACCTACACTTAAGAAACCGGGCACGCCCGCGGCTCCGTGCCCTCTCCCCTCATTCGACCGACGAAAGAGATCCTCTCTGGATCCTCTCCGCGTGCGAAAGTGACGGCGATCGAGGCGACAGTTTTCTGCCAATTTTATTGCGAGAGCCGCCGAATCTGTCTGGATGCCTGTGTCGGCGGACTCTTTAACTTTAACTTTCATTTTCTCTCCTTCGCTGTCGTTTTCCACGCGCACTCTGATTTCCTTTATTTCCCTTTCTGCCCCCGCGTCGTTCTGAACGTCAGATTCCTCCTTTTCTCGCCGTTCCTCCTTCTCGTTTTATTATTCGCCCGCTGCAAGGTTCCTCGAGATGATATTTCGCGGCGCAACGAGAGGTGTTGGTCGAACTGACCGAAGATCTTGCTCGGCTGATAGTGCGAGGTGCTTGGGCTGTTATTAAGGCTTCCTGGATTTAAAGGGAGGCGCAGACTGGTCGTTAAGTGATTATACCCGAAAGATGAATCGAATTGGCGCGAATTATTCGTGTAACGCGTCCAGGCTTAGCGGTTGCGAACGCCAGGGCCGTGTTTCTTTTATCGTGCTTTCACTGAACGAAGTAGAAACGTTTATGAGGGGCCTGGGTGATAATTTGATGCACGAGCTGACGCTCTACTCGCGGATTTATTTCCAGGGAGTTTCGTGTATATTGCAGACTTGTGACGTTTACTGTGATCATGTTCTTTTCGTTATTTTCGTTGATCTGTTACCAATCAAAATGCTCGTTTCATTTTTAAAGGAAAACGTTCCTCTTAATTTTTAGTCAATGGCGATTACGTAGTTCCAGTTGACAATGTGCGCGGCAGAAATGATTTTTATCGTACATCATGGAACGAAGTCAACGAATGACAAAGTCATAAGTGGCAGGGATTCCATGGCGTTGGGAATTTCGACGTTCAGGGTGATAGACTTTCCCAAGCTCAGGACTCTCGTCGAGTACTCTTTTAAAACGCCCTGTTCCTAGTGCGCGAATACAGTGGTCGCAACAATAACCTTCCTCGATCCCCCTAAAATTATTCTCGAGCACTTCTGACAAGTGCCCTCGCTACTTTCGCTGTAACAACCGATTTCGTTTGGGCGTCACAGAAACTGGGAGACATGCGTGCGTCGAGCGAGTCGAAAAGTCGAGTTCTATTCACCCCCGTTTCCTTCATTTTCCCTTTCAATTTTATCATCGTTGCACAATTCAGTGAAATACGCGCCGCAAGATCCCACTCGCACGTTTATACATGAATTTCTGTTCCCACAGATAGCAAAACCGAGTGTGAGTAAACTCTGTTGAATTCCGTTTGTAAATATCGAAGAGATCTATTCTTGCGGCGAACTCCCGATCAATTTCCCCGCGTCAACGGACAATATTCTCGACGGCACAAAAGCTTTTTTCCTTGCAAGAACCGAGCCGTTCGCGTTCCTTTGCGCCCGTGTCCGCGCGTTGGGCAACCCCTGCGTCTTCGACAGCAACCCCCACTGTTTGGACAAATTCGATGCTATCTGTTTCACCTTAAGAGAAACTGCGTTCGAGCGAGGTGACGTAGATGAGATCTGAACGAATCGTTCTCCGTGTCGTCGACTGTTACAACTCTCCACAAAAGGTCCGCCGTCGATTTGTCGATATTTCGCAAGGTTTTGATCGGCATCTTAGAAACACCGGCTTATAGGAACAGCGGTTTATTACTATTGTTCTCTGCGGCTTTGCCCCGTCAACCGGGAGCGAATGGCAAGCCACGGCGAGTCAAAGATAAGATCGATCTTTCCGTGGAAGTTCTCAATCGAACAGTTTCTTTTTTTAATGAAATATCACGGAATACCAGTATAGATCGTTGGAGCGATCATTGTAATCAGTCGTTTATTCAATCGAATACCAAAAAGAAAAAGAAAATAAAATAGTAGAGCAGGCAGTATAAAACAGGTGACAGATAATCTGTCTCTCCTTCAAATTTATTTATTCGTCAACAATAAGTCCGTTCCTTTCCCCCCTCTCTTTCTCCCTCTTCTTCTGGCGAGGCTGCAATATTCCTCGAAATAATCTTCTCCGTTTCACAGAGATTGTATGCCGTCTACGTCGGCATACACGTGCACGCAAACATTTGACAAATCGTTGCCGTTGTCAACGTTGTGCCAGACCGAATCGAACAGGTACCGCACCGTATTCTCGGCACTCGATCATGCGAGCCGGACGTTTGAATACGGGGGAATTATTTCGATTTTCAATCGCTCGAATTCGGCCCAACGCGAAGGGATTACCTAGGTCGCCCAAGGATTACACGCGATTATTCCGTTTAGGTAAAATGGCCACGGAATCGTGTTACGGATTCGCACCTGAACACCGGAAATGCGTCGAATACGCCACGAATTCATTGACCGAATATTTTAAATAGCCGATCAGAAAGGGGGAAGAGAGAGAGAGAATAAAAGATTAAAATATTTCCCTCGATTGCCCACATATATGCGTGCATACAAATAATCCTATGAATGTAAGGGAAGCTTGATTCTCGAAGGGATTTTTGCCTTTTCAATGCTCCATCCAGAGATTCGTGTATGCACGTGAACAGATTAAGCGGATCGGCCGATATTTTCGTGATCTTCGCTTGGTCTCAACCGATATTTTGAGGAGGACGCGGCCGTATACGGGCCATTTGAGGTCTCGAGGGCGCATTCTCAGGGGTGTTTCTCGAACGTACTCGGTGCACAATGTAACACTATCCCCCCGGTGAACGGGAGTAGCCTTGGAGTGTCTTTAATGCGAAACCGAGCGGCGTTCCTGTATTATTTTGTCATGAATAATCCCTTTATGCTCTTTAAAGAGGCAGGGCGCGGGCCTCCAAGACGAGATTTCTACTTATGTTCGTTTGCACGAATGATCACGCAGTGGTCGAGGTGGAAAAGCGATTCGAGAATCTCGGCGACCGCAATGTATGCAAGCATCGAGATGAACGGATGAAAGGGACACCGCTGGCTGCACGATTGTTTTTTCCGACGTAATTTTATTTCGAATATATTTATCGTATCTGAAGGTAGAACACGAGGTAGGGAAACAAAGTGTCTGATTGCGAGGTACATATAAATTAAAAAAAATTCTGTTAAAATTTGTTAAACTCGTGCGGGCAAAAATATTTTGCAAAGTGTATTTTTTCAAATCTATTGAGAGGAATATTTTCTAAAACGTAGTATTATTTTTTCTTTTTCGCTGCATTTAATTAGGTATCTGTACGTGAAATATTAGAGCTGTGGTAATTTTTCGATCGGGTAAATTTTTCATTTAAACACTGCCGTGGCAAAGTGGTTAATTTCAATTGAATAAGGAAACAGTGAACACACGGACGGCACTGAATAGTAAATTCTATCGTATCTTGCAATTTGGCTTAATATGCAGCTACTTGTGACGGTAATGAATAGCATTTTTTGCGATATCACGCGAGCGAACCATAAATTTGACATTCATAGAGAAGAGGGAGGGAAGTCATTGCGAAGGGGTGGCTTCGGTGACCCTAAAATGTTTCGGCACGCGTCGCAAATGTCCGTGGCCGCTCGTTAGCATTCATTGTACCTTTTACCTCCTCGGAACTGTCCATGGAACATCCAAAATTCGAGGAAATTTATGTAGCATCTGCGTCTATTTAAATGCGATGCTAAACAAGAACGTGATCAAACGTATATGCCCTTTATGTAAGAATTTTTCAGCAAAATTGGAAACATTAAATAAACTCAAATCGAACGAACGAAATACAATAATACAGCTTTTAGAAATTGCAAAGTATATTAGAAACAGACATTAAACAACTTGATGTATATTAAATACAATTATTATATAATCGCCTCAAGAAATACGCCCCTTAAATTTGTCACAAAGTATCCGTAAAAATATTCCTGTTACGCAAATTTCTTACAGATTTTCGAATAATTAACTCCAACTTTGAACCCTAACAAAATTAATCGGCTCACCGTCGTTTCAGCTACGAACATTTGTTTGTCCGACCGATTTCGTGACCGTACACGATATTCCAGTCGCTGAATTTCGTTACAATCGAACGTTTTACAGACCTGGCCACTGTTTTGTATTGCACAATGAGGTCCTGAAGTGTCTTTAGTGCACTCGGTAGCGTTCCGTTCAATGGTCGCCGCTCACAAATGCGCAGCGGGGTGTCCGGCTCACTCGAGATTCGCTACTCGATACGAGCGTCGTTCCCCGACCGGGAAAATCTTTGTCGATCACCAACATGAAACGGTAATGGAACGCGAATCATTACTTCTCCTGCCACCGGACAACTTAATATGTTTATTGCTGTGAGAATGCTACGTTCGAGTAGATGGCAGATTTTTATCGGGATCTGGTTAGCTTGGATGCTCGGGTCAAGACGGGACGAAGTCGATCGAAAATATCCCCGTTACATTTTTCTGTGGGTCACTCGACTTTTCTGACGGTGTCGTTTGCCTCCAGTTTCGCTGAAATTTGTCTCGTTTACTCATCTGTGGAAGAATGTTGTGAAAGGTGTGAAGGGGATTTGTTGAGTTAAATTTAACAGCGGAGTTGTGGATTCTTTTATATGGTAGTTTGTGAGATATTTTGGTGCTTAATATTTGGCGCTTTGGAAAGGGAATACGGTCTGTTAATTATAAATTAAACGTGCGATGCTAAGAGAAATTAATTTTTTTTATTTCGATAAGGGTGCTTTGGACACCGACGAGATATAGGAATAGACAAGACATGCAATGTATTTTTTCGGCCACGATTTCTGGGACGCCGCGTCCCATTACCATTTCCGTGTCACTCGCAACGTTACCCACAGATTATTGAAAACGATGCGAAAATTAAATAATTTTAAAGAATTCTTTTGTTCTTTGCCGCAATGAAAGGCAACGAAGGATATGAAACATTTAATGTTAATTAAAAATCTTTTAATTAAAGAAACACATGATAACAAGTTTTCTTATTTCAATTGTACTATCAATAAATGAAATAATTTTTAAAGTTATACTTTACTTTACATTATTTTCTGATAAATGACAAAAAAAATTGAGCTAAGGGATGTATATTTTTTTAACACCCAAACAATAATGTTGCCACAATGAAAAAGATAGTGACGATAATTATGTATACCTACTACAATTGATAATTGTATAGTTACTAGACAAATTCTTTAATTATCTTTTTCCTTGGAGCAATTTTATGGTTAATGAAAGACGCAATTTCTTATTTATATTCAACTAATAACAATGACAGAGTATCTCATTTACTAATATAAGGCAATTCCAGCGATAAACGTGTCTGCAAACAACAAATATATGAACAAGTTACACAATTGTTATAATTTAAAATAAGCTTTAGCATATAAAGAACGTAAATATTAGCATAAGTTTTATCTGTAAGATATATTGTATATTAACTTCAAAGAATAGCTTATAAGTATTAGATTATTTATGTTTATACTATTTTTAGTGTTACATAAATATTAGTTTAGAATTGATACAAGTTGTTCAAAGTTTATTTGTTCGATGTATTGTAAATAGATATATAATAGAATAGTTCATAAGTATCTGCTTCTAAATTTAATTGGAACATTATTGTAACTTGTATCTTCATTAATTACTTTAAATAAATATTCAATGAAAAGAATACCACTACTCTTTTTGCTTTCACACCTTACCAATCCTTGAAAGAACCTAATTCCAATTCCTTATACAAGAAGTACCGTGGACGGGAAGTGGGAAACTTGTCAAAATGGCCCTATACGTTATTAAAGTTGGCAGAAGGAAATTCTTGGAAATACCATCATCTTCAAAGTCTTCACTTGTTGCAAAATTGGTTGGTAATTAAACGCTCGGAAATTCCTGGAACGTGACGTCATTTCCAAGAATTGCTGCGATGAAAGACCTCCTCGCTTATCATATTCTCCTAATACAAATCCAGGATTTTCAGCGAGATATTTTTGGCAGGAACTCGGAAATTTCAGCGCTCGGAAATTCCTGGAATGTGACGTCATTTCTGAGAACGAATACCTCCTTGCATATCATATTCTCCTGATACAAATCCAAGATTTTCGGCACTTAAATTTCTACTGAAAATCGTGGATTTGTATCAGGAAAATATGATAAGCGAGGAGGTCTTTCATCGCAGCAATTCTTGGAAATGACGTCACGTTCCAGGAATTTCCGATCGCAAAATTTCTGAGATTCTGGCAAAAATATCTGGCTGAAAATCGTGGATTTGTATCAGGAGAATATGATATGCGAGGAGGTCTTTCATCGCAGCAATTCTTGGAAATGACGTCACGTTCCAGGAATTTCCGATCGCAAAATTTCTGAGATTCTGGCAAAAATATCTGGCTGAAAATCGTGGATTTGTATCAGGAGAATATGATATGCGAGGAGGTCTTTCATCGCAGCAATTCTTGGAAATGACGTCACGTTCCAGGAATTTCCGATCGCAAAATTTCTGAGATTCTGGCAAAAATATCTGGCTGAAAATCGTGGATTTGTATCAGGAGAATATGATATGCGAGGAGGTCTTTCATCGCAGCAATTCTTGGAAATGACGTCACGTTCCAGGAATTTCCGATCGCAAAATTTCTGAGATTCTGGCAAAAATATCTGGCTGAAAATCGTGGATTTCTATCAGGAGAATATGATATGCGAGGAGGTCTTTCATCGCAGCAATTCTTGGAAATGACGTCACGTTCCAGGAATTTCCGATCGCAAAATTTCTGAGATTCTGGCAAAAATATCTGGCTGAAAATCGTGGATTTGTATTAGGAGAATATGATATGCGAGGAGGTATTCGATAGCAGCAATTCTGGGAAATCACGTCACCTTCTAAGAATTTCCGGGCGCATAATTTTGTAGCCTTTTGCCAACAAATTTTGCAAGACTTTGACCTGTTTTCTTTAATGACGTATAGGGCCATTTTTACAAGTTTCTCGCTTCAGGACTTTGCATTTAAAGTTCGTCCACGGTACTTCTTGTGTAAGGAATTGGATTTAGGTTCTCTCAAGGATTTTTGAGGTGTGAAAATAAAAAGAGCAGTGGAATTCTTTTCAATGAACATTTATTTAAACTAATCAATGGAGATACAAATTACAAAACTGTTCTAATTCAAATTAACAAGCTAATACTTATGAACTATTCTATTATATCTATTTACAATACATCGAACAACAACTAAACTTCGGACAACTTGTATCAATTCTAAACTAATATTTATGTAACACTAAAAATAGTATAAACATAAATAATCTAATACTTATAAGCTATTCTTTGAAGTTAATATACAATATATCTTACAGATAAGACTTATACTAAAATGTACGTACCTTTTATATGCTAAAGCTTATTTTAAATTACAACAATTGTGTAACTTGTGTATATGTAAATTGTTTATTATATCTTTCCTTTTATATTTAGGATATTCAGTAAAACTTGTAGTAAAAGCGATATTAAATTTTATACAAGATCTCCCGAATGCACTGAATATAAAATAGAACATATAATAGATATACATAACAGTTGATTGCACAATTGTTCTAAATTAATCGAATGCGCTAATAACAGTTACAAACTATTTTTATGAACCAATTTACAATAACCACCGACGAGATATAGGAATAGACAAGACATCCAATGTATTTTTTCGGCCCGAATTTCTGGGTGCCTTAGGGACCCATACCATTTCCGAGTCACTCGCAACGTTACCAACAGATTATAGAAAACAATGCGAAAATTAAATAATTTTAAAGATTTCTTTTGTTCTTTGTCGCAATGAAAGGCGGCAAAGCATAGCAAACAATTAATGTTAATTAAAAATATTAACAAAAAACATTACAACACGTTTTCTTATTTCAATTGTAGTATATATTCAATTGTACTAATAGCGCAGAAATGATTTAGGAATTTGTAATGAAACAGAGAGGAAATGAAAAGATGTGTAATAGACGTGCGATAAAGAGACAAGAAATAGTGCGATGCATAAGGTGGAGAAGGTATGAAAAGGAAGAGCGAAACAGAAGATGAGAGTGGAAGAGTTCATATAGTATTGCAAAGATAGGTTTATATGTACACTAACCAAACTTTCATTGCTGCGAGACCGAAATATAGAATAATACCGCTGCTAGTATGTATTTATCACATGCTGGGAAATTATTTAAAGGAAAAAATATTCACAAATGAATTTACCTGTGCTAATGAGCTTGATTGTTGTAGAATAAAATGAACAATGGAACTTGCAATGTTACGGTAAATATTAATTTTTATGTAGATTGTAGCACTGTGTTTCCTAACACCTTATTGATATGTAAATGGGTGTACGAAACGGTTTTCGAGGATTATTAACATAATTTGTTGAACCAAATTATAGCACCGCTACTTATAAACAGGTGTCTGAATGTAGGTACCACTCACATCCCTGTCTTACCTAATACGATAAAGTATACGATAAGTAATTGATTGCCCGGGTCTCACCGGGTCTCACCAGTGCCCCAAAAAGGTCCCAGTGCCCCAAAAAGGGTCCCAGTGCCCCAAAAAGGGTCCCAGTGCCCCAAATGGGGTCCCAGTGCCCCAAATGTGGTCCCAGTGCCCCAAATGGGGTCCCAGTGCCCCAAATGGGGTCCCAGTGCCCCAAATGGGGTCCCAGTGCCCCAAATGGGGTCCCAGTGCCCCAAATGGGGTCCCAGTGCCCCAAAAGGGGTCCCAGTGCCCAAAATGGGGTCCCAGTGCCCGAAATGGGGTCCGAGTGCCCCAAATGGGGTCCTAGTGCCCGAAATGGGGTCCGAGTGCCCGAAATGGGGTCCGAGTGCCCCAAATGGGGTCCCAGTGCCCCAAAGGGGGTCCCAGTGCCCCAAATGGGGTCCCAGTGCCCCAAATGGGGTCCCAGTGCACCAAAGGGGGTCCCAGTGCCCCAAATGGGGGTTCCCAGTGCCCCAAAGGGGGTCCCAGTGCCCCAAATGGGGTCCCAGTCCCCCAAAAGGAGTCCTAGTGCCCCAAAAGGGGTCCCAGTGCAAACATTATATATAACATTGCAGGAGACGATGCTGCATTCATGAATTATCATGCTGTACACCCCGGTTTGCTGTTCAAAAATTGTTCAGAATATTGGTTTCTACAACATATTCAAAAATCTCTGTTCTATACATTTACCGAAATCAGACCCACTCAAATATTAGAAAGATTTTCTGCAAACCGTTTTTCCAACTGTTCACACATTACAAAACATGTACTACAATTAATTACATTTTTTCCAGAAAATTATTATTACTTTATTTTTCTTATATTAATATAAGAAAAATAGCCTTTTAGCCTACATTAGTAAATATTTTGTGTAAATTATATGTATAGGTGTGTTAATGTTTAACGGGATATCTGAAACTTTTTATTTGAAATGTAGCATATTCGGGATGTTTGAAAGAATTGATTTATGGACTAAAAAGTATGTAAATGATCCTATATATTAAAAAAGTATGCTATACGCATCGCGCGACCAGGCACCGTAGCTCAATTTTTCTACCGAAACGTTCACCGAGAAATAGCTTTCCTGATCCCCCCCCCAAAGCATTCACATATATTCACACAATCGCATGAATCATGTCCCCAACACTACTTCAGTAAGTAATAGTTCTTCAACTGATCACTGTTCATGAGCAGAGGACGCTCAAATCAGCGTAGGATTTCTGAGTCGGTATGACAGTCACGTTGGGCCACCAAAGTTAGTCCATAAGATGTCCTGTCTATTCTTATATCTCGTCGGTGCTATAACTAAAGGATAGCTAAAGGATAGCTAAAGCTCTAACGAGATATAGTGCTTTGGATTTGAATAACGTTGATAAAGAAGATCAGGGGTGAAATACTGAAATTCTCGTGCCATCTGTGAATGAAAGACTCCATTACATTCAATATGTAACACAGTGTTCAATAAATTGTTTAAAACAATTTTATTAACGTACGAATTATAAATTAATTTATAATATCGACAATAAGAATGGTGTAATACTTGATCGAATTAAATAAGAAATTTCTCTTGCAAAATAGTGAGCAATATTGTTTAATCGATAATTATTTTTGTGATTCCTCCGGCAGATAGAATTATCTGTGAATAAAATACATCGCGTTCTATCCATTTATTAATTAATTTCAGATAATACATAAGAAATTACAGGAAATATGCACAGAACGGTCAAGTTTACCGACAACCAAGCAGGGTGCAGGGACGAAAAGAAAATCGATATACCTGTAGCAGATAATACAGAATCCAGGTGAATGCAGGATGTTATTCAAATATTATTTAACAATTTCTAACGGAGGATTGATATTTTAAACAACAGAATTGTCCTTGCATTGATAAAAAATGAACGAATAAATTTTTATTACAATTAGGAAGCGATTGGTATCTCAAATAGAAAATATCACTGCAAGCATTATTCAAGAAATATGTTCTGGACGGCTGCCGAAAATTTCCTACAGTTTGCCTCAGAATTATACTCTAGCAAATACTCAAGCCGCCGAAGAAACCGATTTCGAATCCCAAATTGATGAAAATTTGGATCAGATTGGACAAGAGGCCAAACAAAATGATACGAAAACTGTAACAGACTTTGGTAGCAAAAGAGGCAAAGAGAAATTTGCTTTAATGATGACCGTGATGGCAGCTGCCCATCGCCTGCTAATTACAAACTCCACCGTCACGAGGAGATCCCTTTACTACGATCTAAAAAATGAGGAAACATCAAATTTGTTAACCGAACAGAGATACCTGGACCAGGCAATTAATCACGTTGCCAATTTGTTAAATTGCGCACCATGGGAACTTAGTGAGTCTTCTATTTTTAAAAGAAGAATTTTAATTGCACTGAACCTCGAATAATTTGCAATATTATTTTTTCAATTTCACACCCGATAATTTACAATGATATAATATTTCTTTCTCTCGACAAGTAGAATACCTAAGATTTTTTACACGTCAGTATTTAATTGCACAGACTTGTTACCGACGGCTAAGGGTTTAGTGGCCGGTGAATTAACTTTGACCCTCACCGACCAACGAATTATCGACTGCACAGTGCCGGGGGGTGCTCTCATCCCCCATATCGCGTCGAACGTAACGTCCGTTCGCACGAGGGCGAAAATCGTGTTGATCGTGGAGAAGGACGCAGTCTTTCAGAAATTGTTAGAGGATGATTGTACCTCTTCCTTGAATTGCATTCTGGTCACAGGAAAAGGCTACCCGGATGTGGCTACGAGAATGCTTGTTAAACTGCTCTCCGAGAAATTGGGCCTTCCGGTTTACATATTCGTGGACGCGGACCCTTTTGGTGTGGACATTATGTGCGTTTATCGGTAAGCAAATGATCGGAAAACACGACGAAATTGTACTTTAATATCGCTAGGGATTCATAGTTAATTTCTTTTTTTTATTAAAAAATTGATTGATCAAAGAAGTATAAGGGAATTAAAGAATATACCCTAATGAATATAAACTTATTAAATATAAAATTTATTAAATACAATGATCACGAAGTTCCAATTGCAGCTATTGCATACTTGGCAGAGATATATTTCGTTCTGTTAAAAATTCTTAATAAAAAAATGATTCCAAAAGAAAAAAAGGATTCGTAGAAGATAGAATAAAATTTTCTTCACGTTTCTCAAACCAGCTTCGGTTCCCTGACGTTGTCCAAAGAGAGGGAAAGCTTGGCTTGCCCCGATGCACGTTGGCTGGGGATACATCCGTCGGAATTGCTCGCTCTAGGAGTGAAAACCGTTCCCCTCACGGATTTCGATTTATCGAAATTGGTGGCCCTCGAAGGCAGGCCTTATATGACAGTAGCGTTGCTCAGAGAGCTTAGGATCATGAGGAACGGAAAGGCGGAAATCGAGAACGTCTCGTCTTCTTCGAGGAAATTTTTATCCGCCACTTATTTACCTTGCAAGATCAAAGGAGAAGATTATATTTAATTATTAATCATCTCGGAACGATACAGAAAGAATTGTAAACGAAGGTTCACTTTTGTTTTTTTTAACAAAGGAATGGGTTCATTTATTCCATTCTAGTATCGCAAGTAATATATCAATTCCACTAATTGTTAATATTATAGGAAAAATAGATATTTTTTAATTATGAAATCAATTACTTGACTGGACTATCAATTTTGTTGAATTTAATCTGAAATAAGAGAAACTTCTCTGTTGAATAATTCTTCCATACAAGTTTTTCTAAGTATCGTTTATTATTTTTATTTTTTTGTAACCTCGCCTGTAGCTCTTTTCAATTTTGGTGACTGGTCTTCGGGCTGTTTCTGTACTTGCTCTTCGTAACTGCTATTGCTGTCGTCTAGAATGATCAATTCGGGTACCTTTCGAAAAGATCCCAAGCAAATAACACTGCTGCCCGACGATTCTTCAGAAAGAATCGTCGTTTCCTTCGAGGTTGCCTGGATAGCAATACTCTGTACCGTCTTAGATCTTGTTAAATAAACATGAGTGCATAACCTTAAGGCAAGAAATAAATTCAGCAAATCTTTCTCCTCTTCTTGCGTTAATCTCGAAGGAACATTTACCTTTGCCTTGTAAATGTGGAATGACGATCTCGTTTCTTGGTTTGTCGGAGACTTTTCAATTTATGCGAATCGTTGTCCGCCCGCAATGGTCTGAGCGCCATGATTTTCAATCTGGAAAAAATAACTCTCCACGCGAGACGCGAACAAAAATTTCCTTTCTCCTCTAATTTCCCCAGCGGCAGTTTGGTAACGAGCAGACGGCGTAAGTGCATGATCCGAGTGAAGTTGTTGATTAATTGCACGCGCGAATATGAATAAATGAAGAATGCGGAGCTTCAGGTAATGTAACAGTTTATTGAAAACACTTTTGTTCGCCCGTGGTCGCGGGCCGAGTCTCGCTGATATTAAAAAACGCAGAGTCTTAGTAACATGATTATCTCGTGGGTGTTACGTGGAATTGCATAGACATCCGCGAAATCGGCATCCCCAAAACAATAACGGCACACTTTACAATTGAACTCGCAACATTCCAGCGACAAACATTGCATCAATTGCGCGCATCGAAAAATAATGTCCGACACGTTGAACGACACTACTCAGCGCGATACAATTGTAAAACAAATCAATCAATCGAAATACAGCGCATCAGCGCGGCGAAGCGAAACAGAAACGGAAATATCGAACGCCCAGGTTACAGGGTTAGAAGTGTGCGGGAATAATTACGACCCGTGAATATCTAACAATATTTTAGCGAGAAAATCGAAATGGAAATTTATTATCGATCGTTCAACGCGTTCCCCGTTCCGCTGGATTCTTTCTTCGCTTAAGTGAATTGAGATCGATCGATGGAACAGTGCCAGCCGATTTCGCGGATGTCCGGTCTCCAGGTCCGTGCGAATATCGTAAAAAACCGAGTGGAAGCAATCCGCGTGCCCTCGTCTCCCACGAGAAACAATCGAGAACGCTTCTGTATACGATAATTCGCGGCGCATTCCCGAGCGAATTATTATATAAAAAACGATTGTTCGAGCGCGTCCGTCGGCCACACTCGCGTAGCACGATCGAATTCAACGAATGGCTGGACAATGTTCGGCTAGACGCTTCCGAGTATGCAATCGATTAATCGGATCCTTGATCGTTCGGGCGTGCAGATTCACGCCGGCGTAGTCTGACGTATCATCGGCGATGAGTAGGCCATTTCCGAAAACTAAGTCCGTGCCTCGACGATGTTCACCATCGAACATCGATACACCTCGATTCGATCCTTCGGCACGCGAGATTCGATATCGGAGATAAGAACGAAACATTTGAATTGTTTTCCGGGAAAGTTGAGCTTCGAGCAATTTTTAAGAAGTGCGTTTCGTGAAAAAATTTGTCGAGACACTTGTTGCTTTAGAGACGTAGTACACGTTCAGAAGACTTTCAGGTGAGAAGTTTCAATTCATTTCTTTTCGTGCGATTTTCGGGTTTGACTTTGTGTGCTTTTTCTGGATATTTCTTGTACGCGTGATTTCGTTGATCCCGTCGTGCCGGAGGAGTCACTTGAACGATCGTACAGTGAAACATTAAGATGTAGAAGAAAGAAATCGTACTTTTAAATAGCTATAAATGCTAATACACGTAGATAACAATAATTTCGTAACAACAGCTGAAGACTTTTGGATCTCTCTTATACTATTAAAGTGTACATCGATTGTTTTATTATTTTCTTCTCTCTCTATCGAGACACCCAGACTTAGTTCGGAGCATGCGTTACTCGAACAATTTCGTTTATCGTTACCTTATCTATTAATACCTCGATGTTCGAGTGTAGTGTTCTTCGACGTTAGAAACGCATGGAACATCGTTTAATCCGACAAATAATCGAACAATAAATCGTCAATCTGAGTATCACAGATTATTCAAATAATTCCAAATAGACGCCGTATTCTTATTATCGGTTCAATTTTCATTTCCAACATTACGAATGATACAGTACGCTCGCGATTTCCATTCATCTTTCCCCGTCTTTCGTACTTTTATTGATTGATTGATTGATTCTCTTTTCTGTTTCTTTTTGTTGCTTTGTCCTGATCTCGAAAAGAAGCGAATGTCGTCGACAACATTCGCGCAAATTCGTCCGAGTGTTCGCACGGGCCCGATGCATTTAAACTTGAATTTCCGCGTCAATTGCATCACAATCTAGTTGTCCTGCGTGTGTGTGTCTTCCCCTTTCTCTGTGTGTCCCCCAATCCTCCCTCTTTATTGTATAATATATATATATTTTTTCTTTTTTTTCTTTTTAATTAATTCTCTTTAGCCTAGCGGCAATAATACGTTACCAAAAGCTTATAGATACCCTTATGCGCTGCTACCAAGGTTTCTTTTACGTTTTTTTTTCTTATTTCTTATTCGCGATTAATTCCTCGATTAATCCGCCATGCTTTTGCAATTCGCAGTTCTTCCTGTGTCTGTCTTTCTTGTGGTGGCTGTAGTCGGTTTGAATTAATTGTCTGCGTGCCTGCCAGTACGCGAGACCGGTACATATGCCTACGTTAAGTTCGCCGCACTTTCTGCCGTTTATTATAAGTTAATAATTGATTGCGTTTGCACACTCACACTCGCACACATTCTTCACTGTCCTTACCTTACGTTCAGTTATCCTCGAGATGTCTACCTCGTTTCGCTCGAATTCGTACGGGGACAGGTTTACAACGTTACCCAAAACGGAAATATGGACTTTTGCAATGTGTTTGTAACAGTAATGCGTCCGTCCTTGTCGCCCGGCCAAGGAATTACTCGCAACAGATTCGGGGAAACAGTCTCCGACGGGGATTCTCGCTCCCGTCTCCTCGCTTACGATCTAGTGTCACTACGTTCTATTCGTTTTTCTTGCTTTCATTCGAATATAGAAAACCGCACGAGGTTCTTTTATTATTAATCGGTGATGTAACTCCTCGGCCAGGCGTCGTTAAACCTCTTTGTACTCTCTACGATCGACATCAAGCGCGTAATTTCGATCGAACGATTCGCCACGTCTAATATCGCCCACACGTGGACCCCCTCGACGAGGGCACCCTCCCGCGAGAGGCTTCCCAAGGAAATTCAGACAGCCAAGCCACCCTCTCGTTCCCCGTCGAGTGCAAGTACATCAGCCACGCAGTGGACGAGGCCACATCGATCACTCATCTAAGGATTCATATTAATTATTATTAGGTAATCTCTTCATCCTCTCCGTTTCTATTTATTATCGTTTGATTAGTTGCACTAGCCTTGATTGTCGGCATTTAAGGGCTGCTGGACAGGCAGCGTTTATGGCGACGTGCGACCCACTTCGTTCGAGCGCGACATTTCCCCCCTTATTCTCTTAACGAACAGCGAAACGTGCCCCGTTTCCATCGGGCCGACGAGGAATAAGTACCTCACGACCCTTCCTCCAATGCAATGCGGCCGAATGTTTCGTAATCGATGTCTGTATAAATTTGAAAGGACAGTCTCAGCGGCTCGATCGGATCACTTCGAACGATCGATTCGCCGCGGAAAGAGTCGTCGAAATGAGTTTCGATAACGAAATGGTTAAAGAGGGTGTTATCTCCAGCAACGGATATCTCGCGAGCCCGATCGATCTCGACGGATTTCCTCCAACGTTAACCGCGTCTGAACGAGCGTCGATCATCAATTTTATCGGTCCGGGTAGATCCCGCATCTCGTTCGATCCCTCGGGATCCCTCGCCGGATCGACGTTGATCGAGGAAGGGCGTATACGATTGAAGGGCTCGTTGCCCCGCGACGAGGTTCGTTCTCTCGAACGAGCTAAAGTATACGGTGAATCTCTGAGCCTGTTACCCTAAAGCCTCGCGTCCACTTAGCTTACTTACTTAACAGTCATTTAAATCTGAAAACTGTGTTTATAGTACAACTTAGCGATACACAATAAACGATCAACGACAAACGGGAACACGTCGCGAACCTCGCCGCGGGGAACGTGTTCTACGCCTGGGGACACTCCTCGAGAGACGTGTATCACGGGTATATACAAATATTCAAGGGACAAACGACGGGGACAGGCGGGTACGGGGGTGGAGGGTTCTCAATCATTGTTCTTTACATCGTGTAACATGACGGTACACAGACTCTAGGCGCCGAAGCTGTACAACACAAAACTTAATGCTAGGCATTCGTTTCTAAAACGGTGAACAGTGTGTGTGTATATATATTATTGATACCCCTGGACGAGTGTCATCGCATAGGCGTAGCCAGCTTTTTCCCTAAGAAATGAAAAGAAACGTTTGGGGAGGCACCGGTGTAGCGTGATTTTATAGAGGAAACGCCTGTGGTGAATTAACGAACTCGTGAACTCTTGACAGGTTCGTTTGAAATATATATATAGAAGTCAATTCACGCGTGTACTCGAGAATCATCGTTCCTCTGTGGACAAAGGCGGGGGAGGACCTTGCAAGCTTCGTGTGAAAGCTCAACATCATGGAAAGCGGAATCTATATAAATGACTCTGAATCGATCGAGCGACGGTGCGCGTTATGGTAGTATGGATCGTAGATATAAAAACGTGATACGCCAGCTTGCAAGCTTGCGGTAATTGTAAGCTCGATACGCTTGATCGTCGTTCGCCGTGTGCCCGTCGGGCAGCTTCCGATCCTGAAGGTTTCGCTGTATAAAAAGTGGCGAGAGCTTGCAAGCTCGCGAGAGGCACGGCACACCGTAATCGACTCGCATCGGTGCTTTTATATTATACGTGTGTAACCTTCGAAAGTTGAACCGCGGGAACGTGCACGAAGCGCTGCGAATAATCTCGGGGCGAGATTTCCTTGGATGAAGTCAATCGCAACGACGCGACGCGATTCTAACTAGATACGCCTCTGGATGGCAGGGGTGGATCGAAGACTAGAATTTTCGTTGGGGGGTGTTTGTCCAGAGGGCAAAGGGAACGAGTTATTCGTAGCAAACAGGAATCCGCGTGCCGACGCAGGCGGCTGATGTGCATCGTTATTCAACGATATTAATTATACAAACGCTAGGTTCACCTCGTCCCTCTTATTCACTATCACCTGTATTCTACGCGTATCTTTTCATCGTCTCCCCCTTCTTCTTCTTGTCGCGAGCATACTCGATCTCGGAGAAGGGGCTTGCTTCGTTTTACTCGTTTCCGTAATTTCCTTACTTCTGCTCGCAAAAGATCGGGGTGGTTTTTTTCTCGAGAAACTAATTGAACTAGTCTAGTCCTGAACGACGAGCCTCCTTCAACAGCATCCACGTGAATTCGGGATGTATTAGAAGTAGGCGAGCCAGTGACAACGGGAGAGCGTTCGGCTTGAGGCACTAGGATGCGTCCAGGGCGAGGCACTCGGCGAGGAAGTCCTCCATGGAACGATAAGCGTGCTCCAACACGCCTGATAAGGCGTGGTCTTCGTCGGCGTAACTCTAAGGGAACGCATCAACGAGGTTTAATATTCAGCGAACGAATGGTTATTAATGATCGCCAGATAGGAGGCTTACCTGGTACCTGAAGATGATACCCGCTTCGGACAGAGCCTTAGCGAAGGCGACGCCGTGCGTGTAAGGCGCTGTAAGGTCGGCTAGACCATGAAGAAGGTAGAGGCTGTGACTGGGTACCAACCTTGCTCGCTGGGTCAGGTCAGCCTCCACGTAACCCTTGTAATTCTCCGCTGGAGCACCCAGGACTCGCTCCGTGAATGCGGAGTCTGTTACGAGAAGAATAATTCTCTAATTAATATTCTTTAATACTTCTTTTCTTAATTACCCTACAATGTCTGTTTAGTATATCCTATTTAGCTTCTTCTTGCGTTATTTTTCTACCGCCCATTATTTTTATCATGCTGGTTGTTTATTTAATTAATCTTTTCCCCCTTTTTACGGCGGTAAGAAAGACCAAGTTCGACAATATGTTTATTGCGTTTCTTATAGCACTTCGTTTATTGAAAAACAAATAAATATAAACTGGCAGTTCTATTCGTTCTACTATTACTCACTGTAGTAGAGCCAATCCGCGATGGGATTCACAGCGACGCCACACTTGAACACGTTCTCCTGGCTGCCCAACACCATGGCCGTCACGTAGCCACCGTAACCCCATCCCCATACTCCTACTCTGGTAACATCGAGGTACTTCAGCGTCTTTAACAGGTGCTTCAGTACAGTCAGCTGATCCTGAACCTCAACACCACCGATCCGCCTGAACAGGTCTCGTTTCCCTTGGCCTCTCGCGCCGCGGACATCCAATCTGACGTACACTACATCGTTGTGGCTGGACATGTACGTTCCCCAATCGATTTTGAATCGATCGGTGACCGCCTCGCTACCTGGACGACCGTTCACCTCCACCAACACCGGGAACGCGGCATCCCTGAGCTCCTCTCGCCAAGACGGCGGCAATAATAGCTGCACCTGAGCTTTCCAACCTTGAGGCAAAGGCACCTGAGGAGCAATTCAATTTGTCGGATTAAATTTGTTGAACGAATGAAACATCTGAGTGACGTTTGGTACCTCGAAGCTTCTTCGAGTTGGCAACGCCAGTTGAGAAAGTTTGTCCCCCCGTTGGATTCTCGTGTCGTACAGCATCCGGACCATCTTGTGGGAGGTCGTCATGTGAACGCCAGCTAGAGGGAGACCTGGACCTTCGCAATGGAGCACGTAGTAACCCTGAGACTCGACGTTGATTGCAGGACTCACGGATGCGCCGAAATGTGTGCAGTTAGTGTAATAGAACCTGTAATAAGTTTCATTGGATCATTTATATTCCAATTCGGGCACTTTGATCATTTATTGCAGGCCAACTGATAATTATATTTAGGAGGGTCAAGGATTTTGTTTATTTCTCAGTTAAGCATTTTTTGATATTCTGCCTCAGGTTAAAATATTGATAAATGCAAGTTATTGATTATATTATAAGATCTATATATTTAAATATTGATAAAAATTAGAATTATTTGATGTGCTTAATTTCGACGAACTAGAATTCTTACCTGCTACTCCAGAGAACCTCTCCGAGATCGCACGTGACGCAGAGTGGCTCCAAACGACGTGGATCGTCAGCAGTGGGATCGCGAACCACGTACAGGTGCCTCTGTCCTGGTCTTCTCTCTCTGGTGCCCAAATAGTACACCAGATGGGCTTTTGTGTCCCAGGCTAATATTTCGCTCACCTGCCAAGAGAAATACATTTGCGATGATTTATTTTCATTACTGAAAATCAAACCGGTTCAATCTCTGCTGACCTCGTAACGGCCGTGCGAAAGGACCGCTATCCTCTGCTGAGTTAGAGTCACGTGTTTGATGTGGGTGAAGTGTTCCTTATCGCCTTCCTGAACCGAAGCCAAGAGCAGGAAGCTATCGCCATCAGGTGCGAATAGGGGGTGCGGTTGGGCGTCCAACCACTGACCTTCCGGAGCTCTCTCAGAGTGGGTCTCCTCGCATTCCCACGTGGGCGCACGACAGGCGGATATTAGGGAGAGATTCTGCGATCTGGTCATCCAGACAACGGTTACCTGAGCGGTGTCGTTGCCCACCCATCCCGCAGATATTAAATAGTACTCTCTGAAAAAAGGGGATGAAGAACATTGTGCACGCTTTGGTTTATTTTTCGAGGAAAATATGACATCCCCTTTTCCTTCTTATGTTATGAACGTTTCATTAAACTGAAATTCAGAACGAAATCTCTACTTGCAAGCAAATAAACATCCTTGGAAATTATTAATTAGAACAATCGAGTGACAAGCTTCATAGAGCACACTGTTATCCAACAATGAATTCACTGATAATTGAAAATCCTTCAGCCACTTACTGCCCATCTAAAGCTGACGGCGGCTTCAGCCTGGTCTTAAAAAGTGTCGTGGAGTTCGCGGTGCCGCTTCCATTAATCGAGCTGGTCAGATTGCTTAGCTCCATGATCCACAGTCCGATCTCGGGATTGGGCGATCCGGGTGTAGGATATCTGACAGACCTCGACGGTGGAAATGTTCCTCTTCTGGGTGCTGTTAGTGGACTAGAACTAGGCCCATCCTGGCCTGGCTGTGTGCCGAACCAAGGGAATTCCAGGGCAGTGACCTTGGTGTCGTTGAAAGTGGCGAAGAGAAGATGCGTGCCGTCCGCGCTGGGCCAGGCTGCTTCCGGTCGGGGCAGAACTTCCTCCTGGTACAACCAATCCGGCACGCCGTTGTAGATGACACCGGGGACACCGGTGTCCGTGATCCGGGCGTCCTCCATTGCCGACGGCGCTATTCTTACGTAGATGTCATTATCGGAAATCATCATGAGGCCGGAAGTGTTGCCCAACCAGGCGGCGTGCTGCAGCCGCGTTTGCTGCATCCTCCTCGACGCGTGCAGACGAAGGGGCGTGTGGTGGCTGGAAGTGGGAAAAGGTGATGGATAAGGAACGGTTAAATTAGTACAGTTTATGGGAGAGATTGCTTCGTGGCTTTCTACTCACTCATTTGTGACGTCGTAGACAGTATAGTAGGCGCTGAAGGTATTTCTGAACACCTGTGGCGGTAAAATAATTTAACTACGTTACACTGGGAATGATTGATTTATTTTGTTTCGTTCGGCAGTCTCGAGTTGCGCAAGTTTCGCCCCGTCGTGAAGGCAGAGGATTTATTATCGGGCGAAGGGTTGCGCGAGCAACATTTCAAGAAAATATCGCGAACGAAATTTGATAACGGGCGAAAACAAGATTCCACGAAACGTTCCGGGGTCGAATCGATTTTATCTCCATCGGTTTATTGCCGATGCAATAACGGCGGGCCGTCGTAATTGTCCGTCGCGGTCTGCGAATTACTCACCGGCTTGACATTGTGTTTGAACAAGACGTAACGCAGGTCCGCGCTGCATTGGTAGCCTTGGACGTTCAGTTGTCTCTGGGAAATAAAGCGGGCCAAGATTTACGGTTTTATGTATTCCCCATTTTCTAGCGCACGCTAAACTTTACGACCATTAACTATCTCCGTAATGCCGTGCGATCTATGACCTTTCCAGAATATCTCCTCGAGACGCCCGGTCCACGTGCAATGGCCCCTTAAATCAGATGCCCCAACGACGTCGTATTTCCTCGATGAGTCGTGCAAATAACGATACCCCTGCACATCGTGCATTACACCCTATAAAATTAATTACACCCCCGCGGATCGCGTGTATCATGAATTTATTTAGACGTTATAATCTCTGGTTCGCTTATGCATTTATTATGCAAACGTTCGCGCATTAAGGCGCATTTTAGATATGAAACATATAATTGCCAGTCTTTTTACACGAAATTCGAATTTAATTAATTCGATCGTATTGATCGCGTGGAGATGAAATTTTGGCAAATATCTGTCGATTGAACGTATCCAAATTATTTGTGTTCAATACCCACGTTATCGCAACTACGGAATACTACGCCGATATTCGTTTCAAAATGGGTCGGTGAGACGGGAGAGGCGTGTTCCACTAGTCGCCAGATCAATGCGGTGGATTCGTTCGTCTGGTTCGAGGATTTTGGACCTGGTCCACCTTGGCCAACCGAATCCTTTCCAACTTATCCCATCGTATCATCCTTCCATTCCATCGATGCTGCATTTAATATACATAATTCCTAGACCTGTGCATCGTCGATAAGTGAGTGTATCTCCGATTCGAAAGAACGACATGTCTAAAACGACGGAGGTAAAGGAGGGAATATCGGTGTAGAATAGGAGATCAACGTGGAAAAGTGCAAGAAAGAAAATGGTATTGGAAATTGCGGGGGACATACCGAACTCAATTCAAACCAGTGGGCGATCTTTCTTTGATTAACTTGAATTACCCCGCGTTTATTAGTTCCTTGTTCTCCAAATGATCGTTCCTCAATTCTCTCCCCTTCCGTTTCTTTTCGTTTTTTTCTGTCCTAATCTACGATCGTTTCTCACTCGCCTCGAGGGCACGCACGATCATTCCGACAAGCGGAAAATACAATCGCTACGCGGAATTCGAGGGGGGCGACCCTCTTTTCTCTTGAATAAACCGACGAATACCTCGAACGTCGACTTATATGCGGACCGTCCTCTTTGTTTTATGGCGCGCCCCAGGTCAGACTCCCACCCTCCATAGATAAGACCCTGGATGCTTGATACCCGGGGTTGAAACTGTTTATTGCCTACACTTACTCATTCCACCGCATTCATTGGGACGATCTTTCGCCCGCCGTTAATTTTCCTTGCTAATACAGAATTGAACTACTAATTGCAAGAAAATCCCTTCGTTCGCCGTACTTCGCCGCGTGAATGACGAAAGTGGTTCCGTTTAATTACAATTAATCCAACGTGACGTTGGAGGCCGCGAGGGTAGTTTCCGCGCGTTTAATTAATTCGGTTCATATGCCAGATTTATCGTACCCCTTTGCAGGAAGTGTCCGTGAAAATAGGTGTTACGATTGTCACTTTCATGGTGGATTTTGTACCTGCTAACTCGCATTAGACTTAATTGAAATTGTCGGAGGAGCATTTTGTTCAAATAATTGTTTAACAGCTACGTAACGAGGCCATTGCACATGCACGCTCGAATCCCATGGATTAATTACGTTAATTAATCAGGCAGCGATTTAACTTGAAATTCACGGGATTCCCGCAGGGGGGGGGGGGGAACAAGATTAACTTATATAAACATAAAATCAGCGTGGCTTTCAAGAAAATGGTCATACCGTTTTTCGATAGACGTTTCAATTCATTTTGGAATTATTCAATTCATGAGAGTGATTTCCCGCGGCAAATATATTTGTAAAAAACATGTGAAACATAATTTTCCAATAATGATCTTCTCTTTAATCGTAAGTTTTCTGGCCAACAAATAATTGACTTGAAGCTTTCTGGTCTCCCGATGTTGGAGACCTAATCGCTGTGTAATACGTACAAGGGTGTGATTCGAGACCAGAAGGGACACAGAATTGTTGCTGGTATCCAGCAGGGTGAGGGAACCGTCGTCAGCCTGGTAGACAAACTTGTCGTGGGCAACCCAGGTCGGCGTTAACCTGTGCGGCGTCAGATCATCATGAAGGCACTCGTCTAACGTGAGCCGTCTGCCGCTCCAATACAGCAGCTCGTCGACGTACCTGAAAGTTGTGCGCCCAATTTGATGAACATTCCCCTCGACGCATCGATCTTCCAAACTTTTCGTTCTCTAAGCTGGCTTGCAAATATTTTTAGCAAAAATTTCAAACAATTTACACATATCTTTCATTCACGACACCGTTACAATTATTTAACTGGAGAATTAATTAATTAATGCATCGAACCGCAACGCCGGTAAACTCTAAATCAGACCATTTTACGGTACGAGGCGGTGGTTGTAAATGGGTTACGAAAAAAAAAGTGACAGAGGGCAATGTGATAGAAAGCGAAGGGATGTTCTCATTCCGAGGTGGCTTTAAGGGCGATAAAACCGGGATTTTCTGGTGGAGCGGGGCTGGACGTCCGAGAGGATTTCCCGCGGAAAGAAGTGAGCTCGAAAGTAAAAAGTGAAAGTCAGCTGGTTGCCTCTGCGCGAGTAAACTCGATGTTTGAACACGTTTCGAAACGTTCGCTGAGCCTGATGAGCTCTCCCTTAGACTACTCTTGAAACTCTTTATAAAGTGAGTAGAAAATCTAAGCGAAACTGTTCCAGCTAATCGGGAAAATAACAGCCCCTTTCGTACACGCTCTTCCCTTGCATCGAAATTGAATCTAAAAATATTACGAAACAAAAAACTAACAAAGAACCCATCTGAATCCAGCAACCACCCCAAAGAAAGACGAGATATAAGCTATCACATTTATATATACACGTTCATCTCGTCGTAGAAGTTTTCCTTCCGCGTAATTAAATTTCACCATCGATAAATCCCATTCATCTAGCTTTGCCCTCTTCCGAGGGGTGACCATCCCTTCGCTATAAAAGGACAGAGAAGTTTCCTCGTATAGAACACGGTGGGATTAATTTCGCGAGTCTACACCGGATAAAGTATTTCCGCTTGTTTAACTGCACCCTACTGCAGCGTGAAACAATCAGGGTGAAGGATCGCGCGGAGGGGATGACGGGGGATAGGGGAGGGAAAGAAAGCGACGGAACACTCACCCGAGGAGGTAAATGGCCGTGACGATTCCAGCGATAACGAGGCCGATGACCAGCAACGAGAAGATTATACTCCGCCAGTTGTGACCGCCCTCCGCGTACGTTAGATCCTGTGAACAGATCAGAGATCCTTCTCGTCAGCGATCGATCGATCCGCACTCGCGAATCTACCAAATGCACAAGCCCATGCAAATCGCGAATCCATCGGGGACGTACGAACGTTCACGTTGAACATTAAACACTGGTTTCATGCTGGGAATTGATTTGTTGCTCGATTGTATTACATATTGTACCCGTTATCAAAAGAGGCCGTTCGATTTGTCAGACAGTGTGATCGTGGGGGGACTCTTTCCCCGGCGGTTAAACGGTGAAGGTGTGATCGATTTGTAAGTTCGTGCAGAGGGTTCGCAACATTCACGAGGATATCTGAAGCGAGGATGTGCCGTTCGTGTCGTGTAACAGGATTGGACTGTGATTGCACCATTACGAAATCTGTCTGTGGTGTGTTAAGGGGCCTGCACACCTTCAGTTTAACTGCACAGTTTTTCATGTGTCACGTCATGTCTGAGCCATAGACTGTGTGAACTGCGCAGTTTAGGCCGGTATTTACGCAGGTAAGGGAACTGTGTATTTGGACCCTGTTTTGCAACGACAAACTGTTGAAAACGGAAGTAAGTTTTGCAACGGTACTGTTCGGATAACTGTACAGATTTTTACACAGTTATTTAGGACAGATAACTGCGCAGTTAAACTGAAGGTATATAGGCACCTTTACAAGGCTTGCAAGTACGGGCGAGTCGTTTTCGAAACTATATTCAGGGCCGTCGGTAAACGGCGCATAGAAAATTGAGCGAAAATATAGCGCCAACTATAAATAGTCTCTCGCAAAACTCTATGTAAATATTGAACACCTTCCCCTAAATATATCCTCCTCGACAAGATGCCCATTAGATCAACCCTTCTCTGTCCCACTGTCCGGACAAGAATTCACAAGGACTGCTATCAGCGTATGTATTCAGAGCGTTTCGTGCGCTCGATTCGTCACTTCGATAGCAAGACTATCGAAAGAGCTCGACGCGGTGTCCCGCGTCACGGCCACGGCATGCATATTGCATTTGGGTTATGCTCGCAACGTGCAGTCCGTCTCTGTTTGCAAGACTAAGCCGTGTAATACATAGCGGATCGACCGGATTTTCGAGACCTGTTTGAATCGCCACGCGACCAGTACCACGCACAGGCGGATCCTATCGATTGACCGCGTAAACGCGATTAATCTCGTCATTGTTTGCCCGTGGAGGCTATCTCGAGCGATCACGCAACCTGCCCCTTTCTACTTGAACGCGGGGGACGTTTTGGCGACTTGCTTTCAGGCTATGTCTTGGCGAGACGTGGTTGCACTATATTTCGAGGGTTCCATTGTTGTTGACTGCTGGCAAGGGGGAGGATTACCGTTTGCCCGAGAGATTGTGGTCGGCGAACTTTGTAAGGGCGATTCTGAGTATTTGGTTGGCTTATGGAAGTATCGACGAATTCTCGAAGACTTGAGGTGTAAAGTAGAATAGGTAAATATTTGTATGTTGTCGTAACGCAATGGTTACTTTTGTTCTGTTACAGTTGAAACGATTGCGGCTAATGAATGAGTTTGAGAATAGACATTGTTGATTTATCGAGGTCTTAAAATTTCATAATTTTGTTTCTCTTTTGTAGCAATGTAAATTTGGAATCTTCCGTGCCACTGCATGCATCGATAAATTCACCTAGGGCGATTGAATTAAGGAAGCTCAGGTGGCGGTAGCTCGAAGCTCCGTTGTCCCCGTTTAAAGCACGATCATTAAATTTGTAGCAGCTTCTAAACGGCCATGTCTGTATGCCGCGACGAACGTTTCACTTTCGTCAATAACGACAGAACAACTTTACAAAAAGCAGTCCCTCGGATAGAAACTTGGCTGTTTTAAATTCCATCGAAGTGTGCCGCTATCCGCATTCGTGTCGTCCACGATAATTTTATTCAAAGGATCGACATTTTTTTATCGGCGTTAATATCTCTGGCCGCGATAATCGTTTCAGAACGACTTAGTTATCGCGTCGGGCAAACTTTCATTCCTTTCATTCACCTTCTCTATTCCTCCTGTTTCCCCGTTTCCATTCTTCCGTTTGCTCTTTATTGTCTCTTTCAACTCGCGGAGAGCTGATCGATTCGCCGTTGAATTCCAAGCATGCAACCGTGCACGTGCACCACGAGCTAGGATATAATGTTTTCGATACGGAATATGCGGAATCGAGGACGTAACACGATGCAGCGTGGCCGTCGAACGTTTACTTGCAGACGTATTCGTCCCAAAGCTTTTCATAGGATTCTTTTCATTTCTGGAAATTCTCCTTTGTCGCGCAATGCCGCACAGTGGTTCGAAACTGAAAAATACTAGGCATACCTTCAAATCTCACGTATTTCATTATTTTTTGATTGTAATTCCAGGTTATAGGTAATATTACTACACGATACTCATTTAATCTTGAAAAGTATATCAAAAGTATCCAAAATAATAAACAAAACAAAAATGCAATGCTTTGTTATGCCTCTCTGTCAGTTTACATACCTCCTGAATCTTCAAATACTTACTGGGAACATAAAAATATAAAACATCGTAGAACACTTTTGAGTCATTTTACCTATCTTGCACCTATTTTTGTTGCAAGAAAAACATCAATTTCTCAAAGGGACGGATGCGGACGGATGCAAATAATTAAATTTTGCAAACCTGAATCTATCAATAATGATGAGATATGCGTGAATTTACAAACAAATACAAACAATTTTTGTTATTTACAAAAACGTAAAATCAATATAAAAAATGATAATTTGGTAGCAAAATAGTGACCATGTAAATGTTTGTAATTTTCATTACAAGAAGGAAGATAACTAAAACCATTCCAACAAAAATTGAACCGCTAACTACTTTCTGGAAACATAAAAATACAAAATATTGTAGAACCCTTTCGTGAGATTAAGACAATGTTTGGCTGATTATGAGAGAAATATGGAATAAATTCATAAAATTTTACTACATATATGTAGTATGATAGAAGAATTAAAAAGTTAACATAAGAATGCAGAAGCAACAATTTTTTTTAGGCATGCCTAGTATTCTTCAGTTTCGAACCACTGTGTGCCGCGGTGATCGACTGTCTACGAAAAATAATCGTTTAAGAAATTGACGATATTTATAATCAGTAAATCCCGTGCGACTCGTATTACCTATACAATATATTTGATGTAGCAAAGCAATTTTATTTCAGCTACTTTCTTCAATTATCTATTAAAGGAATACGTCGTCGCGTCGATGCCGAAATAATTCTCGAAAACCTGTTTAAGCCGTTCTTACGTCGCTGCACGATACAATTATGCCGCAGAAATTCTGAAAAGGGTCATCCTTGGATTTCACGGTACCTCGAGACGACTACCGCGCCACGGATGTACCCAACATCGGAACGAAATTGAGTTTTATTCAAGAATTCGATGTACCCACACATTTCGAGAAACCCGTCTCTGTTTGCACGTATAACTAAGCAGATTGAACACGAGCGGATCCCCACGCCGTGCTCCACTTTCCGCTGAAAGAGCAACGGCACCAATGTCCGCTCGCCGCTAGATATTGCTCGTCCTTAAAGCTGCTCAAGAATCGCAGAACGGAGGCCCGCGAGAGTTCCATAACGCGATGGTCCTCGCCAGTTTACTGATCAGATTAATTCGAACCACCTGGCGTTACTCCCAAGTACTCCATCTTCCAATTAAGCTCGCATTGTTGCTACGCCAGCGAACTTTCCTTTGTCCGCGCGATCTTACTTCCTCGCCCGCTTCTTCCATATCAAAAACCGAGCAATTTAAACCGCGTCGCCGGGAAACTTTCTACTCTGCGTCTCATTAAAATGTCCGGGGAAGAGTGTCGCCTGCCGGGTCGAGTCTCCGAAAACGTAACTCGACGAGAGGAGGTTACGCGTGTCTTTTGCGTCGTGCATGCATTTAGGGGGTGGTTCTCGCCAGGAGTAGCGACACCCCTGCGCGAAAACGTGTTCGAAAGTTACCAGCGAACACGCCCCGCAGGGCGATGCCTCGCGGAATAGTAAAATAGCGGTGTTACAACACCGTCAGGATGGTATTAGCATGATGCAGGGCGGGTGAACGCGGGGGATGCGAGCGTAGCGCGAGAGGAAAATATAATATTCCCTGTACGACGACAGAAGCGTGGTCGCGGGAAGAAAATATCCGCAGGGGTTGCCACGCGACTCGTCCCAGGGTTTCCAGGTAGTGTGGCATCTTTCATGTTGCTATGGGAAAGGCTGGAAATTTATTGTTCGCCAAACTGCTGTTCAGAACGTTGTTGTGTATGAAGCAATTGCACAACGATAGGATGAGAATGTTTCTTATTAAATGATTTGAACCGCGGTAGGAAAATGCGCTTGTGTAGAAATATTCAGGCCATACACCAGGTTTTTACGTGGCTCGTGTAATGATAAGAAGATTCACTGCTTCGGTGCGACATCGTCGATTTAATCATTTAATCGCCCACTGTGAGGGTGACATTTTTTTTTTAGATGACGCAGGGTTATCGAGTGGACAGGCAGATTTATAGTGTTTCGAAGAAGTCATTTCAAGCACGCCGAGAATTTCACGGTGAATCGTAGGGATGTAAATTTCACGGGCGTTTGGAATAATACGTCCGTTCAGAAAAGACGATAGATATTTTATGAAATAATGTTCGGGATAAGGAACGACACGGTTCCCTTCGGCTTTTGCATTTTTATAGTCGCCAAGTATCCGGAAATACGCATAAAAGATAATAGAAAGCTTATTCAAGGGCGGCGGGCATGAACGGTCGAGGCGAATGAAAAACCATAACCCCCATCTGGAATAAATTTGAATGCGAATAAGGATATTATCCTTCTCCTCGAATAAAGATAAACACGTTATCCTATCGGTGAAGATAAAAGATGGAACTGATACGGGGATAATTCGTATCCGATCCGTTCCGTTATTCAAACGACACTTCCATTCGAACACTGTCCATCCTTGAAGATTCAAGCTCGCTCAAACTTTTTCACTTTATCAAACCACACGTACCGTCCACGCGCGCGCACACATACGTGCACGGTCCTTGGACAACCCTAACAAACTTCAACTCCCGTAACACCGCCTTTACACAATCGAATCCGCCGAATACTTTTCCCAAACTTTCAGCCCCTTCGCACGGTGATCTTCATTTTATTGGAAAAGACAAACGATAGCAGACGAACTTTCACCGTCTTTGCCAACTAATTCTTCGCGGCGTACAATATTCATACCTCGCGTTTCCCTTCGTGTTCTGCATCGATTCTCGATACTAGTCCAGGAACGGCGCGCACAGGTCTTCTTCCAAGGGATTTAACGTTCTTTCTACATCGAGTGGTTGGCTCTCTGCCTCTCTCACTTCCTTTCTCTGCACACCACTTTCTCGTTTATATTCCAGCTACAATACGACCACCTCCTGCGGGGGCGTCGAATGGAAATTGGAAGTCCATGACGGAATATCTGGACTGGCGTTGCGTTTGGATTACCCTATTGTGCCGTTTTGCGAATGCAACGAGGAAAAGTGAACGCCGGTGCTTCGTCCGGCGTCCATTGACGTATCGTCTATCCGTATCGTTCAACCAGAATTAATCGCCCGTAGAGATAATGGCCACGGTCGAAACGTTTCGGGGGGCACGAGCGACGAGCAACTGCAGCGAAGCACACTCGGATAATTTGGCTGCAACTGCAACGAGCCGTCGGTGCTCCTTCGATAACGAGTTCGCTCGGATTGGCGTTCGGTTTGTCATCTTTAATTGCGCCGGCGAAAAACTGTGCCGTGCTTCGTGAGATTTCGATCGTCACGAATTGCTTCCGCGGGCTGCAGAAAGTCGCCCTCGAGAGCCATTTATTAAACGATTATCGAGACTGGTTTCTTACTGCCCAGAAGTATCGGGGACGTATTGTTCCTTATCGACATTATTTCCTGGGATCCTCGATCCGCGCAAGTTCGTCCATTGTCTTTCATTTTGTCTCATCAACAGTATTTCACGATAATGGGTGCCGGGTAATTGAACGAAAAATTGCGAGGTAAACATTAAGCCAACAACATTTATGCGAATTGTTATTTTTATTTGTGGAACATCGCGGCAGACGAGAGAAGTCTCCCAATTATCGTCGATGCCAGCTATCGTTTTTAAGACCACGTGTCCACCCCCGAGTCCAACGCGCCATGGTCAATAAACACGGTCGAAACTTTAGCAAATACTAGCGCTTCGGAGCTCGCGTTCACCTGCGCCGTTTCTATGCGCCAGTAAATAATGCCGGACGCTAATGTCCCAGGGTCGAAAATAGGGAAAAGCGAAACCTCGCAACGGGACATCGTTATTCACAAGGCCCTGGCAGCCGCGGTTATTTCGATGGAGAATAACGCTCGCATTTTCGTGCCCGTACGGCGTGCCCGGAAACTTTTCCGCCGAAAGTAATTTCGCGGCTTTTCGATATTCCTCCTTCGACGAAAAGTTTGGTGGAAAGATTTATTCGATCCGTGGTGCGATCTAATCGGAAACGATTATCACGCGAATCGCATCGATTGCCTCTGCTGAACAGGCCATCATCGACCCGCCTGTTGGTTGTTTACTATTTTCCATTCTCTATTTTTAGTGGGCAGAATATCCGGATACGTTTTCCTCGATAAAGATTAATGGGAGAGCTGGCTTGGCTCGCGTGTATCGAGCCAAGGAAATGCAATAGACTACGCATGTATCGTGGGTTTATAATGCTCGTCTGGTTCACGGGGTCGCTGTGTTCCGAGTGAATCGTGTTTCCATAAGGGACGAAAGAAAGGGTTGTTGAATAGTCTGTAAGCTTTCTTTATTACTTATTGAGTGATACGAAGCTTTGTATGATTTTATCTAGCTGTAAACATTGCTTTAATGTGGACGGTGGGATTGCGTGAACTGTTCCATCGACGCGAACCTATGGGGAGCTAAGAAAAATATATTCACTCGTATGATGGATTCGAAATAGATCCCCTATATTGCGTTTGAATCTAATTTAAGACGTTCGGGAGATATCAGCGAACCGGCGCAGTGTGGAGCCTTCGAAATGAATGGCGTTTCAAGTGGCACAAGTTTGTTCGCTGTATGAAAAATGGGTTTAAAATAGTTTCGTCGGTGGAATGATTGAAACCTCGATTTAAGTCAATAATTTCAAACCCAATTTCATTTCAAGCTTTCGCTAAATACGAGTAATTTGCTTCGAGCTCGCCAACGTTACACGCGGTACTCTTTCGGCCACGTATGATTTATAGCTGGAAACGAAGCCACTCATTCACATTATTATGACTCGCTGCTGCAATAACGCGCGAACGTGGGTGGTATTAACGGGACAGGGGTGTAGTTGTTGCCAAAATGCTTCTATGACCCAGAGAATTGAGCAATAACGTATAATATCCGGAGATTCGCGAACAACCAGGGTCGACGATTTTTACGAAAACAAGATCGCGCCAGACACGTACGGCTGCAACGCGTTAAATATAAAACTCCGCGACACGATATTTCCATATAGAGAATCGCGTTGTCAGGCAGAAGTTGAAATACCGGGAAAAGCATGACGAGAATTGCAGGAAAGAATATGCTTCCGCGGGTCGATGTGTTTGAAAACAAAAAATGTTCATCGGACTGTATTCCCGAGCAGGGAAATGAATAAATGATTTTACAATGTAAACGTTCGGTATTGTATACAGAAAGACGAATGCAACGAAAGCATCACGATAATAACGTTATTAAACAAAGTGCAGCTCGGTGTACCGAGGTGTACGATAGTAAAGTGTGATAAGTAGTGTGAAAGTGATGTCAGACGGACCTCGAACAGAACACAGTGTAACGGAAGAGTGTTGACACGGAATTGAAAAAATCGTGTGGAAGATCGGTCGATGAAAAATGTGACCAAGTGTAGAAGAGAGATGACGGATAATTCCATGAATTGCAAAAGTGATTTTAAAACGGTGTTGCTTGCTTATCTTCCGACAGATTCATCGGCGTATTAGCCATCGTTGCTCCTCGTTAGCGCTTGCTTCCAGAAATAGCACGATCGACGGAACGTTCCACCGGCGAAGACAATAATTTCGTTGCGCGAAACACTGGACTCATTCTCGCACGCCCGTGCACAGAGGTTTTCGTTTGCCGATCGCCGTGTTACACGCCGCTATCGAACGGGCATAATCCTTCGTCACCGAGCAACCAGCCCCGACTGAGAAGAATCTTTCTGCCAGACTTTCTGGCTCATTGCCCTCCACACCTCGGCGTTCTCTTTATCCCTCGCCGTGCCTCTCTTAATGTGTTATAAATTATATACACACGCGTTCGCTCGTGGTGGTGGAAATCGTTGACAGGAAGAGGCCTCTCCCTTTAAGCAGGCCAACGAATCGACGGGACTCGTGGGCAGATCGGTTCGATACACGATTGAAGCACAGTCGATGCTTCGTTTACCTGGCGCGAATTTACCGGGATTATTGATTTCGTCGACCGTTACGTCACGGATCTTCTTAATGAGCAGGATTTTGATCGGTGTCGGGCGTAGTACAGGCTGTTTCGACAATCGTCTCTGTTTTCAATTTTTCATTTAGAAACCACGGTGTCAAATCGGCTTGCATATTTTCGATCAATCGGAACCCGATATAATAAACGGCTGCGACGAAGAAAAAGTTCTTTCCAGACCGCACATTTTCCCGTGGTTATTTAAACTTGGCTGTCGTGCACTCGTAGAAGTTGTCCTCGTTGCAACATCTTTTGCAACCGAAAAGAAGCGGATGGTAATACAGACCAGCCGGTTCGGCTCGGAGCAGATTCATCTACTGGCTTAAACCGTTTCGAAATCGATCGTCAAGATCCCCACGCGTTCAAACTTAGACTCTAGCCATTAATACATATGATTGACGTCTCGAGGCGGAACGCGTCGGATAAATACGTCGATTCTCTCACCAGTTTCCCGTGCAGCCGCGAGCAGGCTTTCATCCCGCGAAAACAGCTGACTCGGCCGACTTATTAGATCGGCCCCTCCGTTCGCCACCGAAGACGATGACTAACTGGTGCGCCTTTTCGCCGCTCGAACAGAGGCCCTTGTGCCCGTTCGCCCGTCTCTTCTCGTCCCAGCCGGCGGGCTCAAAGTGGTGACATATGCCGATTCGCCTCTAGCTGACCCTTCAGGGGTCAGAAGAGCACTCGCCGAAAGGGGTCGATAATCGAACGGGCGACTCAGTTCCATCCGACCCTCCTGTGCACCAGTTTACCCCTTAAAACAATTTCACCGTAGACGCTCGACTCCTCATTACAATACACTACCCTCGATCGCACCCCGGCCATTCCATTCTATTATCGATCGACGGCGTGGCGAATAATTCCGTCGGAAAATTTTCGTCGCGATTCCGGCGAACCGTCTTGGACGTCGAATAATTTAAACTTGGAAGCTCGGCTAAATTCATCGCCTGCCAGTCCAGGATCGCCCGGTGGCCCGAATCTTCTCGCTGCTCGATCGGATCGTTCTGGCGTCGCGGAATTGCGTGGAAAAAATTGCCGTTCAGGTGGTATCGACCAAACAGGGGGCAGCACCGTGTCCCCGATATTCTTATGCACACTCTTCACTGCGAGCCAAAGGCGCGATAAATTCGGCCCCTGCTCGTTACGGGGAACACCAACGAGGGTACCACGCGTACCAGAGGCCGTCCGCCACTTTGATTGTCCGCCCTTCAATTATCCCATCGGCCGCCCCGAACCGGACACCACAGGCGTCCACGGAGGCTCCTCATCGACGTGTTCCATTGGCAACACGCAACACAGACAATGAAACGGTCGGGCGAATCACGTCGCTGCTTTTGCGGCGCGCTAACTTCTCCGGCTAGTGAAACGGTCCGTCTGTGCCGTCTCAAAGGAATTGCCTGGCCAGAAACGAGAAAACGCAACATTCGACGGGGATCCTGCAACGCTTCCTCGCTATTCGGGGGAGGGTTTGAACGATGAAGTTATTTCGCGTCGGGTGTAGGTGGACAGTTTAGGGGGTCGTGGACGTGCACCGGGTTGAGAATACTCTTCGGTTCGGGGAGAGAGTTCGCAAGCGGGGAGCAGTTAGTTGGTCCGTGACACTCTGCGGCCTGGACGGCCGAACCGTGTGAGCATGGCGTAATTTAGGTGGCTCTGCCGTGAAAAGGTTTTTCGCTTCGGTTCGGAGATTCCTTTAAGACGCTTCGTAGAACGCTGCCGGGATAATGGAAAATATATTGACCACGAGTCAGAATGAATTTAGGGTTCGTTAGTTGTTTAGCAGTTTCGTTTTGTTAATATTAAAAGGTGTAAGAATCAGTGTATTCTACTGGTACGTTATTAACGTTATCAACCTTGCTCATTTCTCATTCAGTTCCTCGCAGCAACAGGACCAAGATCAAAATACTTCACCCCCGAATACAATAGCTTCAACGGGAGATTAGAAACGAGAGAAGAGTGTAGCAACATCGTTTCAAGTGTTCCACGAAATATTTTCCTTCGTGAAGGTCTAACGGTGAACGTCGTTGATCGCTGCACTTTCGAAGACAGAAGCACTCGTTATACGTCGAAATAAACGTAGACGACAATGAAAGGGCGAGTTGGTAAAGGAAGTTCGGCGTGCCGATCAACGTGGAAAAGCTGGCAGCGTTGGCAAAGGTCGCTGTTACGTGAGATTGCATCGCACTCGTTAATGGATCGTCACGATAACGGTGGTGCGGGTCGTTAAAGGCGTCGTTGCCGAGCGCGAATCGCCTGCAGCCCCCGCGAGAAGGACTCGAAAGGCTTTCCAGCTGTCAGCCACGACCAATTAAGGAAACTGCCGTGTTTCCCGCCGCCTAGACTCTCGTTCGAAAGGATTTTCCTGTCGACACTTCCGTCCAGCTCGGCGCGCGGCTAAATTGCGTGACCTGGCTAACCCCTTCGAGGCATTATATCGACGTGCCTCGATGTTCCTTGCATTGGAAGCTTCCTTCAACTTTTTCTTCCTCTTCAATATTTGCCCAAATATGTATTTGTGGTTCGTCGAGAATAATTCGCGCTCCCCGAGACCGATTCACCTTGGAAGCAATATCGCCTAAGTATATTTAAAGTCTAGGTAAATATTTGCGAGGGGTAGTTTTAAAGCGAGCCGTTGGACGTTGAACGAAAAGAACGGGTAAATGTCAATAGTTAAATTATAGGTGTTCTTTTTTGGTTATTTATTATAAAAATTTATTTACGCGTTCTACGCTTAATGCGAGGGAAGTAATTTCCATCCAGGAAATCGGCGAAAATTATTTGATCAACGAGTGGGCTAGTTTATGGTGATAGGCTTCGCGGTCGCGTCCGTAGCTCCACCCGTGGCGAAGGCTTTCATGAATAAATCTGCATGCGCCTGAAAATTCGCGACAATCCTATGTACGTGCACCGATGTAGCGTGTCATGTAAATGTTATCCAAACACGCAGTTGTATTCCGACAGTCGGTATAAATTTAGACTTTCCCGGCTCGAAAGCTACAGTTTTATCGATCCGGAATTTTCAGCGCCTCTTTCACCGCGTCACACCGACGCTCCATGGGAATTACACGGCGCGCTCATACGGGCGCATGTAATATCTATGAGAGTTCGATTATAAATAATATCATGCAGGCGGCCGACGGAGAGTTATACACGGTTCCAGTACGCGTGACATTCTACGACGTCGCGCAAACTATTTCCAAACTTCTCCTTTTGAGGCGACGCCAAGTATGCCCCTTTGATGCCGCAGCGATCACATTCCCCGCGTCGTTCACCGTGAAAAGGCTACGGTAAAAAAAAATTGCACGGATAAGCCGCGTCTCAGGCTGCTTTCGATCCGACGCCCCTGTAATTTTTCAGACATCAATGTCGAACGAAACAATTGACGGAATTAATTTTGCTTCCTAAACTGGAGCCAGCTGTAATATTTTATTTCTACGAGCATTTGTTTAAAACATCACACGTATGGAATATTTAATACGTATAAAACGTGTCACTGTAATTTCGAATAAAATTGGTGGAACATTATCAGAGATACTTTATAGGTGTCTTTGTATTACATTACTCACAGTTGCCATTATTTTTACAATATTAATAGAACACGTTCCATCCGCTTTTAATCTAACACAACTCGACTAGATTATCGGCTCTTTAATCGAATACGATTACCATTAAACTCTCGTTCTGCACACGTACATTACTCGCGTATGCAAGCAAAGTGGCCAGTAATCAGCGTTTTTTAATCGATCGAGCCCATCCGTGTAACTATCCCACTGATCGCTTAATAAGTGCCGATTGCCACGAGTGCTGGGTACACAGCGAGCACGGTTCATCGGCCAAGTAGTATTAACCCGCGAGAGGCAGACCGGGACACTCAAAAGACCCGCGCCAACGGCGTGCACCGTCAAACTCTCCGAAACTTCGTACCGAGCTTCCTCGAGTCGATAATTATTTCTCAATTTTCGCCGCCCGTTCTCTTCGTCCCCCCCCTCGAACGAGCCAACCCCAAGCCCCAGAAATTTCAATCGTTCCCAGGAAGCAATCAGCCAACGAAAACTCGAGGGTCCCTTCAGAGTGTCTTCGAGGCCGGGGCCCGAGGATACTGTCTGTTCAAGAGCACTGAATTATACGAGGGAACTCAGCCCCACGTTATCCATAGCTCGCGCAATTGATTGTCCACGTTGAATGGTGGCGGTGTTCTATCTAGAGATGGCGCGGCTATGGTCGTTCCGTGTTCCTCGTCTAATTACACAGCTCGAGTAGTCTCCGAAGGCGTCCTCGGTTCGAAGCAAGACGTTTGCTCGGCTGAATAGACAGGTTGCTCGCCAGCTTTGAGTCAATTCTCGCGTGGCCAGGTGACGAGAGCTGGGAAAACAAGAGGGGTGAATCCGGGAGCTTGCATAATGAATCCTGCTATCTCTACGATTCACTGCAAACCCGACTGGCTCGGCGTCGCCTAATTAGAGCGCATCTGTCCCGTTCCGGGCAAACTGTCGCCCCCATAATCCTTTGGAACTTCTAATCGAGTGCGCGTGTGGATCATTTTGTTAGACCGTGCTGATGGCCAACATTTTGCAAGCATTTTGCAATTAATCGACCGTCGCTCGCCGGGGCGGGAACTTTATTGCAATTTATTGGCGTGCCTTTGGAACTCTTTCTAATTAATTTTTCGCACGATGCAAGTCGAACGGAGAGACGATCGCCGTTCTTGAAGATATTTCAGTTGCACCGTGACGAGCTGCGAAGGCTACCTTTTTTCGAAGAGTTTGTACAGACCGAGGACAAAGGGAGAGACGCGGCCGGAGTCTTTCTGGTTGAAAGTTTTACAGGCTAGTTTCCAACGAGTCGTGTAATTCGTAGCGGAAATTGAAGCTCGTTCGTGCCGGCTGGAGAATCCAGCAGCAGCTAGGAAGAGGAACGGCGATTTTACAGTGTCGTTCCTTCACGCTCGTTTACATTAATCGTTTCGTTAATTCAGACATTGCGTTTAAGGAGTCCACTCTGCCATTGTGGAAACGGTCCCTATTTTAGATAGAGACACGCTCGTAAACTGGATTCAGTGCTTCGGGACAAAGGGCGGATAATGAAACGCAAAGAAATAAAGAAGACAGGGGAACGTGCAGTACTGTTTCGAGCGAGTTAATACTTCACTCGGATGCTTTTTGTTAAGCGAACGACACTCGACTAATTTAATCGCGAACGATAATTCTGAACAGTTTGTTGCAATGTGTTTCCATTTCTATTCATTTCACAGTGTTACTTAAATGTTTTGTTGTTGATTTTTTTTTTAACGCAAACGAGAGAACAATTTATTTGGCCGCACATTCGCGGTTCGTTGACGTTCAAGTGTTAATTTAATGTTCGCGTTAATGAATGGCAGAAATTGTGTCGCTCCAATGAATTTCGTGCACGTAAACGTGTATGTCGTGTGTCCGCTTCGAAATTTATGTAAACGTGCTTCTTCGTAACTTTGTGTCAAACCTAAACCCTGTACGGTGTTCGTTGTTGTACACTGCAACGCTAAACTCTATACCACTGAGAGTACATACTATAATACAATTCATAGCTATTCAACTTCATTCCACCAAAAATGCAAGATCCTCGCACTAGCATGCTTATTTCAATCGCGTGATTCGTGGTCGGCACCGCGAGATATTCTCAGCTGTGTGTCATTGATACCCATCGATCTCTATAATTTTTTACACCGCTATAGGGACACGGAAATAAAGAGGGCAATACATTAGGGGAGCATACAAAGTGCATCACTACATTTAAGGAGTTTTTTACACCAATGATGAAACGAGTACAAAATTTAGTTTCCCCTTACGATTTTTATCATCACGATCAAAAAGAAAAAGAAAGAAATAAGTCCGCCAAATTATCAACGCACTTCGCACCCGGTGCTCTAGTCTATGGTGCCAGATTACCCATCGAAGTACCCGATCGGTGATTATCGCAGAAGTAAAGAGACACAAAGCACACACACATGCTTTGAAACCTGACGAATATATAATATATTCATCACGTGTCTCGACGAATCTCACACGATCTCAATTGACAATCGAAGTGGGAGGGGGAACGCACGGTGGTCCGCTGGAGCGATTTACCTCTTTTACCTGAGCTGACTTTGAACGGGGATCGGCGACCTGGACGGTCTCGTCGGGAGGCAGCCGCCAGGAGTTCCTCTCTACGTTGACGCTGGCGTTCATAGCGGCCTCCTCCTCCGCCTCCCGTGTCCTTCGTCGTTCTTAACAGCTTCGTCCTCGCACGAACACTTCCACGAGGTCCCCAGGGTAACCCCCGGGCCACTCCTGGGGCCGAGGTCCTACACCAGCAATCCACAGCTCCTCACCTGGAACCACGTGAACGTTTCGTTTAATCGTTTCACTTCTAATAAAGCGAGATGTACCTAGAATTTTAGCGTGATGTACATTTTTAAATTTTTAAAAATTTCTCGAGGTTCGTACAGGCGTTTGAATTCGTACAAATTTCGAAAAAAGCGGCTTTACTTTGTCACCACGTACACGGCGCGAAAAAAATCTTGAGAGGAAATAAGCTCAGGGTTCTTAAAGTAGACGCTTTGCCCTTTGAAACGAGCGCAGTTGAATCGCCGTACGATTTTTGATTCGCAAAGTTGCAGCTGTTGAACGATCGACAACTTTTCGGTGAAAATTTAGCGATGATTCAATTTTTCGGAGACGTGTATATTAATTTGCGTTTACACGTGTAATGTATTAATAACCCTTTTGAAACGTATTAAAGTAAGTAACACGAACCGACACGGTAATATAAATTTCAAATACACGATTACGAATAACGTAATTTAGTGTAATTCGCGATAAAACGGACGACAAGGAATTTGTGTTTTATTCCCACCGTGTATTATTCGAATGCCTCTCAAAGTTAGCATCGTAAAGAGATTTATATTTGGTCGACGCCAAGCGGAACCAAAGGTTTGGCACAATTTTATTCAGTTACCATGCGATCGGACAAAGATCGCAGGATAATTCCCGGGGGGGTTGGATGTCCGGGGCAGGGACAGCGCGGAGGGTGGAAAAATAACAGGAAACGGAAACTGAAAATTTAATTTGACTTCGCTAACCGGTAAGTTAAACACAAAGGTAAATCGCGAATGGGAGCTTCGAGGCAGAGCCTCATTGTTCAGATTCCGGTTTGGCCGATCGAACGTTCCGAATCGCTTCCGCGATGATTAATATCGATTTTTTATTAGTACTCGACTGATTGGGAAGAAAGGTTAAGGACGGTTCTCATGAAATGTCATGGTAATTTGCGCGAGACGCTTCATCGACAATTTCGTCCCCAATCCCGTTAAGTCGTCTTCGATTTTTCTTTCCATCGATGAACATCCCGCATTACATAAATTTATATACAACTCATTTATTTTCCAGATCGCCATTAAAGGTTCGATAATTTCGTTCCATTCGAACACAATTATTTGACATTCCACTTAGCGCGTACCCCCTGAATTTCCACGCTCCGTGATAATAAATAGCGTTAACAAATTCGACAGGCTTGCCGGGAAATATTAATGAACCCCGTGAATCATCGTCGAAGTACGCGGACAAAGAATAATTACGAATTCCCCGGGGAATTAGGCCTGAATAAAGGATTACATCCGTTCAGCTTGTCCGTCGTCCGCCACGAATAATTTAATTAAAGTCGAAATTTCCCGGCGGGAACGCACACAGCAGGCCATTGGTTTATTTTCCATTTAAATTTCAAATCGCGTACGTACGAGTCTGCGCGGATCATGCAAATTGCAAATGCATACGTACCGGTGCATCGTTCATGTAACATAAGGAACAAATTACGCGGCAATTAACGACCCTGTATCGAATTTCTTTCCCTTATATTTTCCTCTCGCGATGTAACTCACCAGAAGGGCAGAATACTTTATACAAGCAACCGTTTTTTTACATTAGCGTCACATCTTTTTTGCTGCGCACATAATTAGTATTTCAGAATACAATTTAAAGGTAGAATCATTTTCCACATAATTCCATTCATCTTCAGAATGCCTTAGGTCGATTGCAATAGTCGACTGTGGACTGTAATAGTTTGTGCACTTCTAAAATAGATAAATGCTCGCAGGCCTTGCTTCGTCGCGCATTTTATTTGAAATTAAACGAAAGTCGAGTCCCTGTGAAAATCCCTATCAAACGTAACAATTAAATATTAAAAGACCCAATATAGAGGAACTAGCCGCTACTATTGCTCCAAACTTTCCAGCGCCGATGCACTTTCAATCCGTCCCGAAATTCGCTGGTTCAGCTGCCTTCGGCCACTCATAGATACTACAGGAAGCTCGAGTGAATTTTCGAGTCCTCTCGCTGCTACAGCGAAGTATACATCGCGGTTAATCTAATGTAACATCGCGATCGAACCCTTGGAAACTTAGAAGCACCCTTCGCGTAGAAACGTTCGCGAAGCAGCTACCACAGATTTCAAGGAAACTTTCTGCCCTCGAGAAAACCAGCGGCCTGCAGAGCCGGGGATATCAACCACCACCCCCAGAGTTATGGGACTCCAGGGACGGGGGACCAACCGCGATGGTCGATACGAAAGTAGTGTACTTCTTCGAGGCTGACACTTATTACTCCCGAATCTGTTGAGGAGCAGGATTATAATGTGTCGCGATATTTAACACCAAAAATTGGTGCACAAGTTTTTGGGTTTCCGAAACAGAGATGACACGATGCATTCGGCCTTGCAGTTCTATATTTCCATTCGAACTGGTTGTTCGTAAGTCGAAGAAATTGACACAGATATGCATCGAAATTATACTACACAGTTCGTCCTCGTGTTCAGTATAATTAGATCCCCCTAAAATTATATCGGTCGGAAAAATGTCCACCCCTAAATAGTAGAAGGATCAATACTCCGTATCCTCCACTCGGTACAATCCGGCACAGTTAATCTTGATTAATCTTTAAACGCCGCGATTTACAAATAATTGAAATCCGATAAACCCGTGCCGCGATCTGCCGCCAGAAATAAAAATCGCCCGTTCGATTCGCGAGCTCATTGGCCGGGCAATCGTTCGCTATACCTGCGCCCGCTTCTCCGCATTTTCAGTGGTACGGCACGGCGAACGCTTGTTCCGTAAGGCCGCCTTTACGCGCACCGGAAGCGGCAGTGAAACATAGAACGCGATAACGAACTGGGCGATTCAGTCGGCGGAAATTTATGGGACGTAAAAGGAATGCAAAGGGCGGGAAACACCGAGCGGCACGAGGAGCGTACGGCATTTCCTTTCTGCCTCGGATTTCTCGTCCTTCCTCCACCACCCCCGGCGATCCGCCCCGACGATTTAAATTCTCGCGATTACATTTATAAAACTGCCGCGCAGAACGCCGATTTAACTGCCGTTGCTCGCCGTTCGTCTAATGAAACTTTTATCCGCGACGCGGAATTTTTTTCCTTCCATCGGCTCGCGAACGACTTAACGGACGCCCCTTGAACAGAGTCGTTCGCTTCGACGAATACGCACAGCCCCTGAACAGTATTTACTTGGAGCATTTGTTCGTGCGATCAAATAATTTGCTCGGATAATTAACTTCGATATTGGCTGCGATTGACACCGAGCACGAATTATTATTATCTTTGTTAGGTTTTTATTGATTTATTATTGACTTATTACTCTCGAAGCTGTTGAGGTGCAGGATTATAATGTGTCGCGATATTTAAAACCAAACATTGGTGTACAACTTTTTGGGTTTCAGAAGCAGAGCTACGTAGCCGAGGTACATTTAAGAATTGCAACGAAAATAGTGGCGTTCTGTAGGAACCATCGAGCAGAATGTTATACGTAGTAAGGAGGAACCCCGAGGCTGTTATCAAACCTAGACCACCAATTACCTTTCGCTCACCCTTGGGAAAGATTGCACTCCAACTCTGCCCCCTCTATAATCATCTTTCCCTACGTTTAACATTTTCGCGGGAAGCACTTGAGCAGACCGACGTAACGATAAATAATAGCACAATGATAGTCCGAATTAATTAATAACACCGAGGTTGGAAATAGAAAATTATGTAAGCATAATGAACGACGGAAATGGAGCGTCGTTATCAATATCAGGAATATTCCACGAGACGTCGACGTAACTCGATGGGAAACGTCGGCACGTTTATTGTAACCGCAATAAACGGAAAGCGACCTTTATTGCGAGCAGTGGTTACCAGAAACCTTATAACGCGGCCTATGCTTTTCTATCGTTCTTTGCGCCGCTGCCCCGCGATGGGAAATTGCATGAAAATACGGTTCACGTACGACCGCATGCATCATTTCAGGTTCCCGTTCGGTTCGACGTGACGCGGCGTCGTAAAAATACTATGTACCCAACCGGCTGCATGGATTTCAATGGGCCAGCGTTTTATAGGGTAGCTGGGAAATTACTGTTTGAACTCGATGCCATTCCGCACACCCATCGAGCCCTCTCTTTGCCTGCCCGATGTTTGTGCTTTATCACCTTTCCTCGTAAATCATCCACCGAATCCACCCCCGGTCGATGAAATCTTAATTTTTCAAAGCCTCGGTAACGCTCCGAAGAACGCCTACGGGTACGCAATGATTTCCACGAGGAAAACGTAGTTATTAACGTTATTAAACTGTTATTATCGCACGAAATAATTGCAATTGTATTATTTCCCTAACGACTTTACTAATTCGTTCTTTATCTCCTCGACGATTCTTTTCGTTAACGTTTCGCCGATGGCAAGACAAATTGTCCAGAACTTAATACAAAGTTTCCTATCTTCGACCAAATCGACCGAGTGCGGTATTCTGCAACTTTTAACGATATTACCCTCGGCCCGGCAGGCACCGTGTCGAGGTTTCCACTAGTAAATCGTTTTCAAGGTGCTTTCTCTTTCCTCGTCGGTCCTGAATCATTTCGCCGTTCTTGTACTCGAAGCGCAAAGGTAGAAGCGAACGTTTCGAGGGCAAGTTGGATAATGAGGGAGCCGACGGTTGGCCGAAAGCTATTGCCCGGAGGAATCATTTAATTACATCACCGGCTTCTTTTCAGTCGCTAGGAAGTCGATAGAAGGCAGACAAGATTGGCACCGTGGTACTTTGAACTTTCTTACGGTCGTGGCGAACGAGGACCGGCCCTTCCAACACGGATTAACCTTAATTAAAGTTCCCTTGCCTTTTTTCCCCTTTGCCTCGGCTCTAAACACCGCCCCTATCTGCTGAGCCACTTTGAGGCGCGGCGATTGAAAAGCCTTCGGAATCGGAAAATTAATATCTCGAAGTCGATGTTCCTCGCGGACGTCGTTGAAACGGTCGGGCAAAATTTTTGGCGCTCCGTCTCCACTTCTGTACTATTTTTCTTTTTATTTTTTGATAGGTTTAGAAAGTTTTAATTGGCACATTTCGAAATCGTCGAGCAGGAGGCAGGATCGCGGCAGTTGCTCGTTTCGAGAGGAATTGACTGTACTGAAGCTTATGGAGTTATAGGGCATAGGTTTCGAAACGGCTGAAATTGACGAATGACAGACAATTTTGCGTTTCGTGGATGGACTTTTTTTTTCCAGCGCACCTGTATCAGATTTTTATTTAAATTGAGCGATTTTTTTCCTCTAAAAAAACAATATTCTGTCAACCATCACGCCCGTGGGGAAATATAAATCACCGCAAATTACATTTCAATTAACCCGCAACTGACATTATCCTAATTAAAATTGGTAGAAATGTCTGTGATGAAAAAACTTTTTCCATTCGTCGGAATTAACTGCAACATCGCACCCCTTCTCCATTAAAAAAAAACAACTTAACCAATATTCCAATGCATTACGATAACCGTGACGAATTCTACACAACAGATCTTAGAGTAATTCAGTGTTCATCAATCTATGAGAACGCAGGAATAATAGCATTTTCGGTGGGAGGACCACGTGAGGACGAGCAGAAGGAGGACGTTGTCCTCGTGAAAGGGTTACCACGTTCTCCACTGGTCGTAACGTCAGAAGGGGGTATGTTACGTCAGTAGTGCGGCAGACTGTGTGGACTCGAAGCTTCGTTCGAGTGGTAGTGGGAGGGATGGTGGAAAAGTGAGAGAGAGAAAGAGAGGGGGAGACAGAACAGGGCTGCATGGGGGTTGCAGGCGATGTGGAGGGGCTGGGGCAAGGGTTGACGCAAAATAAGGTCAGCCACCCCGGATTTCATTCATCGGTCACAGTCCACGGTGGCTGGGCTAACTGGATTAATCCTCCGCAGTTGTCAGGCCTGCTTAAGCGACAAAACCAAACTCGTAATGCGAATCGATGGCGGGGACCTCGGGTACACGTGTACACGGAAAATTTGTTACAAATTTGTCGACAAATTTGCTCGATGGTTCGAGCCTGTCAACAGTTTCCTTTTTTTCACGATGAAATGCAATGTACAATTTATGTTAGAATATTAAAATGAAACGACGAGAATCAGTAAGAAATAAACGCTTACACTTTATGAATGTGTAAGGATACAAATATTTAGCGAAATTTTAGGTACGTTGAACCATCGAGCAAATTTGTCGACAAAGTTACAAATTTGTCGACAAATTTGCTCGATGGTTCAAGCCTGTCAACAGTTTCCTTTTTTTCGCGATGAAATGCAATGTACAATTTATGTTAGAATATTGAAATGAAACGACGAGAATCAGTAAGAAATAAACGCTTACACTTTATGAATGTGTAAGGATACAAATATTTAGCGAAATTTTAGGTACGTTGAACCATCGAGCAAATTTGTCGACAAAGTTACAAATTTGTCGACAAATTTGCTCGATGGTTCAAGCCTGTCAACAGTTTCCTTTTTTTCGCGATGAAATGCAATGTACAATTTATGTTAGAATATTGAAATGAAACGACGAGAATCAGTAAGAAATAAACGCTTACACTTTATGAATGTGTAAGGATACAAATATTTAGCGAAATTTTAGGTACGTTGAACCATCGAGCAAATTTGTCGACAAAGTTACAAATTTGTCGACAAATTTGCTCGATGGTTCAAGCCTGTCAACAGTTTCCTTTTTTTCGCGATGAAATGCAATGTACAATTTATGTTAGAATATTGAAATGAAACGACGAGAATCAGTAAGAAATAAACGCTTACACTTTATGAATGTGTAAGAATACAAATATTTAGCGAAATTTTAGGTACGTTCATTTACCTACTGGGATCCAGAAAAGCGTCATAAATAGGAGAAAGTATAAATTCGAATTCTGTTACGTCGGCCAACCTGAATTTAAATGCTCTTCGTTTTTTGAATTATCTGCTGCCAGAATGAGTTTCTCGCTTGGCTCTTGAATCCTTTCTGCGGCATCGAGAACGACGGCCGCTAAATCGAGATCCTCGCTGCCACGTCGAGGTTTCTTTGCATCTGCCGTTCGTTAAGCGTCCCCGGCAAAAACATTTACCCAGAACGCCGCAAAAAGGAAAGCTTCTTACTGTAATCGAATTTTCACACAGCATCGCGAATATATCCCCCGTGAATCGTTGTCAACAGGAGCTTTCTTTCAACCCCGTTCCTGTACATTTTATTTCGCTCGCCAACTACCCGGCGCCAAATTGACCTATGAAATTTTTCTTTCCATCATTCTTGCGGCAACACTTTCCCTCTCCCTTGGCTGCCAATTTCCGATAAAAACCAAGCGTTCCCTCTTTACATCATTCGACGAAAGATCGGCGAAAAGCCGCCGGTTCTTTGGCGAATGAAAAATCGATGGTTATCGTTTCAAGTAGTGTAGATCGCTCTATAGTCAGACATATTGATAAAATGGACTAATTACTAACACGGAGGAACGTGCACTTTCTGTTCATTTTTATTTCCACATTCGTGGTGCAATATTGCATTAATTAACCTGGTCGTGTATATTTTTAAGTAGAATAGCGCGGCATTGGTCAGACGTGATGTTACTAACCCAAACCTAACTCAAAAACTCGTCGCATTTTGGAGAGGCACAGTTAATAGTTAATTCAAAGAATATCGCATGCATGCCTGCCAGAATTCCCTGTATATTTTCTGATAATTCCGTTTCGGTCACGTTTCTGTCGCACACATTCGAACCCACGAATTCGCGTTACTGCAACTCCGTGACTTCCAACTCCAACGTGACTCTGGGGCTGCCTTTTCGCGAACGCGCATCCACGTACAAATGCACTGGTAGTAAGAGATTTATTACATCTCGTGTTTCTATACTAAAAGGTAGCGCTTTTTGTTTTACAAAGTTTGCCTGCATATATTGGGAACAAATTCAAACGTTTCGTTCCAGCCTTTATATTTTTCTTCTTTTCCTTTCTGTTTCTTTCTTATTGATTTTTCCGGACGGCGAAAGTACTTTCCAAAATGTTACATTTACTTTATTCTTACTGAATTTCAATAGCACTTATATTTGTTTACAGAACATTATTTCCACAATGTGTTCCGCGGGTACGCGTGTATTCTCACGGTAATGTATTCGAATTTCGTAAGGTAAGTGCCATCCTCTACTCGATATTTAGCGCCAATTTCGACGCGCATTCCACGATATCGTCCGCCGTGCCAGTATATTCGCTTCGCGTGTACTCGCGGTGCCGGGGACTTTCATCGAAAACCGGAAGCGAGGTTAGCGTTACGGATATTAAGGTACTCGCGTCTGCGGCTCGTTCGATGGTTTATGGGGAGCATGTTGGTGGGAACGACCGATAATATGTCTCATGAAACTCGATAAGTGTAAACAACGCTTTATAATAGACATATACGTGGATATCGTGCATCGCGAATTCCCTCCTGCCTTGCTGCCGAATATTTCTACTGAATATTAAAAATGAACGAAATCCAACGTACAGTCGGCTCGCACGAGTAGAAAATATACTTTTGCGCAGTACTGAACCTGTGACACCAGACAATCGTTACCCAGGGACTTTCGACGCTTATGTTTTCGTAGGAAACACAAGTCCCGCTCGTTTCTGCTGTACTAAAAATTTGGTATCGCCCGAATAAAATCGCGTGGCTCGTCACGGCGAGCAACCTGCACGGGAACGAGCCAGTTCGAAACGTGGGATCATTTTGCCGCTAATCAGCCCTCGAGTTGCTCCACTTTTTCCGTCGTCCCGTTTCCTGGTCAACGGGAACGGGCTTAACGATCCTGGCTGCGTCAGCAGTCGCAGTTTTACGAATCCAGCCGAACCGGTCGTTGCCTCGACGCCATTGTTCGCCGCGTGACGCGTTTCCAGCGACATTAACTGTTCGGTTTCCGGAAACGGGAGCGTTTCGTCGATCGTTGCACGTACGCCCCGCGCTGCGCCGTCTGGATATATTCGTTGCGATTGCTGGCCGTATCGGCGAAGGGGAGAGAATGATTGGAAAAGTTTCTGGCTCACGCTGGTCGATAGGTTTCAAGGGGAGGAAGATGGACGGCGGAGTTGTACGAGTTTTCCAGGCACGACTTAAGGTATGAGCTTGTAATGCACGGTGGCGGAGGGGTATAAGTTGGACAAATTTCTGCTCTACGATGGAGTGCACGCGTAAACATTGGTCGTGGCTGTGCTCGACGAGGGGTCGCAATATAGCTTGGGCGATTTATTGACAGTGACATACGTCTGCGAAGGGTGATCTTTTTATTTTACTTTTTTGTGCAAGGTTCTTTGGAGGAACCATCGACGCCACGAGTGATCTTTGAAAATATTATTATGTTATTTCTGTGGTAATCGACCGAATTTTGTCGAAGCGTAATTTGAAACGCGACACCGATGATACTGACCCTAGATTTCTCTATTATTTGTGATACCCTGCGAAATTTTTCAAATGTCTGCTTTCATAACCACTCGGACTGACACAGTTCTCTGGCAATGATACAACGGTGATATAAAGGGCGATAAATTATGGTATCTCGAATGACCGTGCGTCATGAAGCTCCATAGAATTTATATACCCCGAAAGAGTTTCCGTATCCACGGCGGAACTTTTTCCGCGCATATAGCGGCGCGAAAGTTTCCTTTCTCGCGAAACTGTTTCACCGTGCACGCACGCCGGATCGGAAATTTGTTGCGATCGTAGCGTGAAAGTATAATGGATTCAGGTCGGCCGGCGGGAAGACAAAGGGCTTCGATTTTCCGGAATCACGAGTGGGAATCATTCGAATTCGTCTTCCGTGAGAAACGCCAGACATCGTCGGCCGTAACGCGGCTGGGAAAGTCGCGACTGAATCAAATTGCGCCGCGACGGAGAAGACGCGGGTCCTGGGAACGGTGTCGTGACGCTTAATTAATCCATAAAGCTCCTATTTTCATTAGCTACGTAGGTCTGGTTCAGCGGTGTCGTTCGCCGCCCCGGTTTTAATTGCGAGTTACGGAACGCCTTCAATTTTCCTTCGTGTTGCGCGGCGCTTTTCGTTTTCTTGCCGCAAACAGGCAGGGAGTGGCACGACATTATCAAGAATTAAACGAAGAGCCCGAGGTTAATATATAGTGGAAAGACTGCGGTATTAGAGCAAGTTAGAAGAGACATTTTCTTAAATGATTGGTTATCTGAATATTTTATGCGTTCAATGTTCTTAAATCGAGCCTCTGCAAGCCTTTGTCAAATTAATTCCTGGTTAACCCGGGGCTCGATCTGAGCTGGCAAGACTTAACCGGTTTAATCATTCGCGGAGCTACCTGTTGTTCCATACGTTTGGAGCCTTACCAATCGAATTCAGAGAGCATAACTCCCGTTGTACCGTTCTCACGAAGAAAAATTCGATCCTTTTTCTTCTCGTACGGTATCGGCGAAGAATTTTAATAAGGAGCTAGCTCTTTCTAAAAAGAAACCTTGCGCGACCAACTCTGTGGAGTTAATTAAACCGCTCGCCCATAAATTGTATCTCTTCCACCGGGTTTTCCTACCAATAAATGGGGAACGGTGTACGGAACACGCGTAACTTTGCACACGAAAACGGAGAAAAAGAGAAGCGATTGCATTTTAAAGTGTCGAATATTTATATTCCCGAAACTCGAGAAATATTTGCTGAGATTAAAACATTATGGGGATTTCAAACCGTTTGCACTCCTTTCTCGTAGCACGCAGCGAAGTAAATAAATTTGATATTCGAATATGTTGCACGATATTCCAAGAAAATGACTCGACGCGAAAAGAAGAAAAAAATCAGGCAACTGTAACTCTTGCCCTCGCAGCCTGAATCCATCGAGAAAATAGAGAAACCTTTTTCAGGCGTGAGATAAAAGTGTCTCGAGCTCTGCAAAGGTCGACGGGAAAATATTCCCCGTGGGAGGCTCGTTGTCGGCCGGTGTTCCTTTAATTTACGAGCGCCGTAAGCAGCAACGAAATTATTATCCCCTTCACGAGCCACAGCTACGCCTATGGAACGGCGAAAAGAAAGCAGCCGCGTTTGCGCCAGACGTGGGAATAAGCAGCCAGATCGTAACCCACGTGATTAATCTGCAGCGAAGCTGATTCATTCGGAAAAAGATACAAATCCGCGATGCGTTTCGCTGTACGCCCTGCGGCAGGAAATAATGAGGCTGGGAGAAACCGAATGAACCTTCCACGAAGTAATTTTCCACCTGTCCCCTTTCTCCTAATCTTCCCGAGCTCGTTAATAATTTCATTCACCGATGGGTATTCATTAAAATTCTTAAATAGAAGAAATATATATGTATATACAATAATAATAAAGAAATATAATAGAAATTAAATTCAACCGGAATAAATTTCGCAATAATATTGCGCTCGATTATAAACATGTAAAAGACATTCTAAATCATATAGGTATTATATCCACCTTTTTGAAGAATTCGCGATAAATTTCTTAATTTAGAGTCCAGTTAATTTGCAGCAGAATTCTCAAAAAGCTATATAGAATAAGTTAATTCTGTTAGAACCAAAAAGAAATGGAATTTCTTAATAATACATAGAATTAGCTTCTGCCAGGATCCAAGGTAAATCATCCAATTCAGAATTCAGCCGGTCCTTTTTCTTGACGCTCGTCGCAAGTTTCGCTAATCGACGAGAATCATGCTCGTTCTCTCGTTTCGCCGTGTCTCAGTGCTTACAGCATCTTAGGCAAGCGAAATTTAATCCAAGAATCTAGGGCGCGCCGTCTAGTTCCCAAAGGGCGCAGGCAATTTTCCTAAAATTCGGTGATTCGTGGAACGGCTTACGTCGAACGACGGGACGCGCCGGAATTCCGCGGATTCGCCATCTACGGTGTACCATCTCAACGAAAATTCAACGACAGATTTCGCCTATCGCGGGGCGAACACTTCGAGAATATTTCCACGACCCGGAGGGATGGAATTATTCGTCTGGGGAAGGTGGAAAGGAGCATATAGACGCTGATCGTGAAAACTCTGAGCACAAAGAGGAGTTGCACGACCCAACAAAGCCGCTCTTACGACGGGTAAAAAGGATTTGAAGGTTCTCCGGGAACAAAGATGAACGCTATATTCCGCTTGCTTCGCAGATACCAGATTGTATATACCTCTCGGTACAGGGAGAAAGAAGGACAATTGATTTTGTTCGTGTTCGTTTATGCCGACAGGGTGTACGCTCATTGTCTTTGCAGTCTCTGTGGCGTGCACCTGAGGAAAGGTGAAGCCTTCGTCGGTGTTCGTTGAAAGCTTCGCCTGCGACAGTCTAGTCGATTCCCTTAGGATTCTTCCTCTTCGACCACTTCGAATGCCGTCAGAATAATCCGGAAGATAGATTAACATTGCACCCTGAAATACCCGTTCGAGATGATAAAATTTCGGTGGCAACACCTATCTGTTCAATGTCCAGAGGCACACGGTACTAAACTAATTACCAATACGACGACAATTACCATTGCCCATCGGCGATAGGAAGTTCGATCGTTTCCGAGGATGTAATACGCCTCGAGACTATCGACGCTCGTCGATTCGACAAACCGTTTCTTGAGCCTTCGATCGCCCTTCGTGCACGAATGACTGTCGCTTGTTTTAATATATTTTTCCGCCGTTCTGATTGCAATTCGATGTATAAACCGGCCTCGTTTTATTGTTTTATTTAAACAGACTGCTCGATTTATAATAATTTGAAATGTGCATTAAAGAAATGTATTCACTCCAACGAACTCAAAGAAAAGAGAAAAGAAGAAATACAGGAACATTGTGTCTGTAATGACCACAATAAATAGAACAATAGAGAACAAATCTCCTTTATCTGCGATCACTGTGTCCAACAATTATTCCACTAAAACAGATTTATCCTTTTCATCCCTCTTTATTTTAACGAAAAGAACGACAGCTTTTGAATATCGTTCCTCCCTTGTTTTCCATCGTTCATCGTTTCGATATATTTGCTCGCTGCTTCTCCCCATTTGCAACCCCCTCGCCGCATTTTTTCCCCGTCCCTCGCCCCAGCGTAGAGTCGCGCACGTTTCAGCGTTTAATAAAATAAACACAGGGGAATTCAATTATCGGGCTGGACGTGGCAGAATGCTGTTACAGACGGGCCGAATAAAATTTCGAGAGAGCCTCCTCTGCCCTCCTCTTAACAGCGGACGGCGACGTCGACGCCACTATCCGAGCTAAACAAACTTATCGCTATCTGTTATGCGTTCGGTGCGAGCATTACTCATACTTTGCGCCACTGCATGCGTCTCTATTAAGCGTCCGGCTTTCTTCATATCTTAGAGGGTATCGCTCTTTATCTAGGCATAAAACTTCATTTCCCTCGGCGTCCCGGTGAGAACGAGTTGCCTCGAATTCGCGACGAGGGAAATGTCGCGAAAAAAGCCGACGTCGATAGGTCGTATAGCTGGGAGAATTCGTGGAAAGAATAAATGTTCCAACGAAAGGAGAAATGGGTTTCTGTTTGTCGTTTATTTGGAAGATTTATCGGATCGGGACAGTGGACAAATTTTCCCGCAAGAATGTCCCCGTTATTTTATGTTCAACATTTTCGAAATTGTACCAGGTGTACTTCGATAATATTCAGGCGACGTTTGAAAACGCGATATCTGGAACTTTTCCACTTACCCTAAGCGTTCGCGGACTTCTTTCGAAATATCTCGTGTATCTGATGATAATAAATATGTACGTACACAGATAGACAAGTGAAGGAAATTCTAAAATTACCCTGGCCCCCCGAAATTGTTCAATAACATTTTCCTGAAGCAATACCCGCATACTGACGCAACGGAATAAAATTTCAAAATTATCCAGAGCGTTCCAAATCGATTATAAAGCGCCCCTATGCAGAACCAAATGAAATAAAGAATGGGCACAATTTGTTAACAACACTCAAACCTATTCAAACCCATTTTTACACAGGGCATCGAAGTTTAGCGAAACAATTTTTCCATGCAGATATTATTTGCAAGTGGCAAGCGTAAACAAATAGTTCCTCAACTCCGAGAGTCCTCGTATGCATTTAAAAAGGAATTCCCTTCCGCGAGACTCGAAAATCGAAAGTCACACACAGGCAACGCGAACCCCTTTGATCTCTCGTGTATCAGCTATCAAAGCCAAACGCTTCCTTTCCCCTTGGAACGTGGCGGATCGGACACTTGAAAATTTCAACCCCGCACAAAGAGGCTTCCACGTGAAAGCGATACAGGTGCACGCAATATTTCGCCAGTTTCTTCCCACGGCTGGCGCGTCTTCTATCGCAAAACTCGCATTCATACAGGCCTTTCGTTTTTTTCTTTCTGTCCACGGTGTTTGCGTTTACTCGCGCGCTAAAGCTGCACGAGCGCACGGTATTGCTTCGATTTTCGACGCCGAAATGGCCATCTGCCAAGGCAGCTCCTCCTCCTGTCTTTCCGGCTGTTCGACGCGTCGACACGATGGCGGAAAGAACGCTGTCGCAAGAAACGAACAAAGTTTCGCGGCCGGTCGTTAATTTCTCCCTCGTCACGTATTCGATTCGAGAGCATCGATGCAACAATTCTTTCGACAGTTGTTGCTGTAACGTTGTTACACTTGGAGGCAGAGTTCTGTGGATTGACAAGATTTTTTAGGACAGCCTTGAATACGATCGAGGGGATCGTGTGTAAATCGCGAGGAAATAAAGTTTGGTGTCTTCTATATTTATTGAAGTTGTAATAATTCCGGCACTATGCAGTATCCTGCTAAACAATTCTCAGCCTCGAATTCGCAATCGATCTCTACTCCCGACTGAACAACATGCGACAAACTCCCTTCACATTTGTATCAAGTCGACAAATCGTTTCACAAGCAGCTTCTTCAAAGGCTGCGTAAGATTTTCATTTCACGGCACGCTGTCTCCCGATCCATGGATCAATAAGCTCGACGAAAAGCGTCTGAGGAAACATCATTACCCGGGCTCGACCCCCTGAACAAAAATCTCCCAACCCCTGCGAGTTTCACGACTCGACTATTTTCCATCCCCTTGTCCTCCGTTTTTCTATTTTCCTTTCTCGCGGCCTGCGAAACGGGAAAGAAGGGGCCCAGAGAGGACCACTTCGTGTCGTCGTGCACTCCAGTGCTCAACGAGCGAAAGTTCTGGCATGCACACGTGCTCCAGTTTTTCGTCGCACTCCACCCCTGCGACCCTTTGCCGCGGCACGGTTTTTCATATCTTGTTTTGCCGAGTTCGACGCGGGACAATCGACTTCCGCCGGGGGATTTTTTCACGGGGCGCCACTTTCATCCTCGCCACGCCGTCCTCCACCCTTTATTCCCGTTTCGAATGTGCGCATGTGTCCGTGTGTTTCTGCATGGGCGCGCGGAACGCGGACAAAACGCGGATAATTATTGCGCTGCTTGGGAACGTTTGGATTCAGTCGCCTTCGGCGAAATTCGGCTTGGATACGCCGCGGTTTGCTTCCACATATATCTGGGTGGCACGGAGAATTTCTGGGTCGTTGCAGAAGAAAGAAAAAGAAGAGAAATAAGTGAAAATCGTTGGGAACGTAAAGTGTGAAATTGCGAGCTTCCGAGGCCTAATTCAATGGCCTCTTGAATCGTGGAATGAAAAGGCTGAGCGGCTTCGAGCTCTATTCTTTATCGACGAGGCTTTTTAAACGGGCGAACTATGAGTATTGCAGTCAACGAACGATTTATTTCAATACTTCGAACCTCGAAATTATGGGACTCGAATAGCGAGGACTTTCGAACGCTACGAATCATACTCGTTTATTTCACCGTCGAGAGATCTGTCGAATCACGCGGTTTCTAAATAATTCCTCTCCAAGAAATTTCAATACCTTACACCGCGTCATAGACAATTCCTGTGAATCTCTCGCGGGAGAATCCGGAGATGCACATAATATTCCTGTGCAATTTTCGAATTAGACGTTTCTATCGAAGCGAACGGTTTCAACGGTGTCGATTCGAAAGGCGGATTTAATGAGACGACCTCCGGGTTTCCTTCCTACGTCGAACATAACTTGAGCGTATCGAAAAGCGGTAGCGAAGAAAGGTGGAAAAAGTCGAAAGGGGATGAAGGATAAACGACGGAAGCTACGTGCCGTGGCGGAAGCCGATGATCCTCCATTTCGAGTTTCGATCCGATCACTCGCAATATGACGAGCACGTTTATGGCGATGTTCCATGGGACTTTCCTGTATCGTCGAATATCGTCTCGACGTTAGAATACGCTGACTCCTCCTAACGTAAGGTGGATAGGAGGCAGCTATTTGTTTTATCGAGTTACTTATGCTGCACGGAGACCGATATCTGGGATGGGATGACGTGTCTCCGGCACAATGCTTGGGTATCGATGTATTATTAACTGGAAATGTTGCTAGAGAGGCAGCAAGTATTGGATAATAGATATCTTAGTCGTGGGGCCACAGACAATCGTTTGGTTTGGAAGAAAAATTTATATTTCATTTGCCCGCGATAAATCTTTCAGAGATGTTCCATCAGAAATTTTAATTTTTCTTTTTTTTTTGGATAGTCTAAACGATGCAGAGGGAATCGTTATTATTGCGAAAGAAATGGCGCAAAATTTTCTTCCCCTCGTGAACGATAATATTATTAAGATACTTCGCAAGTAATGTACATTTGAAAAGAGTTTAAAACTATGCACGAAGATTTATTATTATTGGATAATTCTACGAAGATGATCGATAAGAAATGCAATGTTTTAAACTTTAAAACGACATAGAAAGAACTGTTGGTATTGCGAAAGAAAGACGGAAAGATACATCTTGCAAGATGAATTGCTTCGCGGTAATATATTGGGCACCGAGAAAATACCGATATTATAAGTTTCTTTATAAAACGCGTTAGCAAATATTCCTGTGATATTTTTAACCCCAATTCAAACAGAAACATGAAATGGTACGAGTCTGCTCCAAACTCAGTTACGTTTAAAGATGTACCGCCTGCAATCTGACCAATTACCACAAGTTTGCATTTGGTCGCACGCTACTGGCACTTATAAGCCGGGAACGCAATAAAGCAAAGCTGCGGCTTGGGTTTTCGGTGGGAGGAAAAACAGATTTTCCAGGTCACTGGCTAGCATTGAGGAAACTAATAAACGATGCTTCCAGGAACGTCATGGAAGCTGCTGGGAACGGATGGGGAAAATTGTATCCATCGCGTACTTGAGCAAATATTTATAATACACAATAAATCGTTGAGAAATGCAATTTTTTTTGCTATTTTATATTTGTTTTTTCACATTTTTTAACCGAATGTGTTGCGACGAACGAGTACAGGCCCTTAGTTATGGGAAGTAGGACAATTAAGAAGGAACCTGAGCACAAGTTTCCTTTATCCCGTACATTTCCGGATTTAATTAGCTGCCGCGCAGTAACTACGAGATCGTGCATCGAATTTTAAACGGGATCGAGACAATGTAAAAAGGTATAAACAAAGCGAGGGCGAACTATAGTACGCGTAAATTAAACGCGCGAATTTCCAATTGTGACACCTGTATCTGTTTCATTATTTCATTATAAATGTTCGTTTCCCTCACATCGAATACTAAGAAAAGCAAAAATGTACTCCTTCAAAGATGTTATCGATGAATGTATAGAAACGAAAATATAAATTTATTCCTGCGTTCCATTTTTCGAATCAAAAATTCCACGAATATCTACGTGCACATTTCCAAACGCGGGAGGATGAACCACCGTTGCGTCGTAGAATATCTGGCCCGATGGTCTAATGCATAAAGCGGGAAAAAAATATTAAAAGCGACGCTTGACGAAAATTTTAATCCAGAGCTTCACCGTGCGATCCGCAGCCTCGGTTAGATTCCAGGTTTATCGAACATTTTAATTTATTCGTGGCACGAAAAAATTCTGCGGAAAGAAATTCTTCACAATTCCTTTTACATTATCCTATTGTTACCCACAATTTATATCCTACCGAAAAATCGCGGAGTCATCTACCAGAATTTCGCTAAATAAAATAATTCCAAGCCCTCTACGTTTCGATCCCCGTATTGAATCATTATTCAGAGGTTCGGAATAAAATGCCATCCAATCTTATCAACCCCAAAACGATTCCAACTTCGAAAGAACTTCTTACATTTCGCGGTGACAAAAAAAAGCAAATCGACGACAATATCGCCCGTCGTGCATACAAGTATGTGCGCTTTAACAGAGAAATCGTCCACGAGAATGCACACAGTGGCAGCGTTCGAGCAATCCTCTCGCGCCACCGCGAAGAATCGAGCGCGTTCCGTGAAAAGGGGTGGATGGAAAGCAGCAGAATCGAGAGGGTGGTGAACAAGAGAGTGGAAGTCGAGTGGAACATATGCTTTCACGTGGAATCGCGTCGCTCTGTTTTTGCCATTGCTGTCAGAGAACCGGGCGGAGGGGTTTGGGGGACCGACGATACACGTGACGTCGCGTTGAAAATGCGAGGAAACGCGATCTCGTCGATGCTCCATTATTCACAGGCCGAATCGACGGAAAATTTAGCAGCGGGCGTCCTCGAATATTCGCCAGGACATCCGTGGCTCGCGAATTTTCGAACCTCTCGCTCGGCGCATTCGACGCTGTCCCCTGTATATTTCACCCAGGCTGCAGGAAGTTTAATTAAGTTCGCCTCTCCTCTTGTTCTCTTTACCTATACCTCGTCGCTTCTGCAAAGGTTTTTTTTGCCGCTGCGCTAGGGGTCGCAGGCGTGTTTTGCTCGGAACGGCGAATGCAGGATCGAGCAATGTTGCCCCTTGACGCAGTGAACGTGGTCATTTTTCTGCTGCGTATTTTGTATTGCGGGATGCTTGGCTGAATTTATAATGTTACTCGCCTTTCTTCTTTTGTTTTCGATGGAACAATCGTGATTTGTGAGAGGATAGTTCTAATAGTTAGTGCTACTAATAAATTTCTAATAATTATATTTTTGATGAACAGAATTTCAATTTTTCGTAATGGAATGGCGTACATGTCTCGGTGCAGAAGTTGTTCAAACGAACGTTCAGAACGTTTTTCTCTTTCGTTTCACGAAGACAAATAATCCATCGAGCCAGCGGCTTTCTAGTTTCAATTATCCAGGCTGCAATACCTGTAGATCCTCAATTCTAAAGTTGGTTCGCGCGAAATTTTCTGCGAACGCTTCATCCCAGTCGGCTCAACTAGTTTTGTTTATAAGAAATTGGGGGAAGATTCCTTTCATCGCCGTGGCGACCTGGCCGCGATAATAGAGATTTCCAGTCACTCTCACCCAGGCAGCCTTTTATCTATGAGAGTATCTGTTTGCGTTCCCCGCGTCTCGCTGGCGGCGAAGGGATTCGTTGCCAACTAAAAAGTCCTTTTTATTTCCTCGCCATGGCTGGGAGCCGTTCGTTTTGCGTCTAGCAACTTGGCACCGATTTTCGACGTTGAAATTCGACAACCGAGAGGGAAAGAGAAAGAAAGAGAATCAAGAAGTACAGAGAGAGAGAGAGAGAAAAATTAGAGGAACGTTATTCTGTCCCTCCTGACCGTTGAAAGTTTTGCCTTTTACGGACGAAGCCTTCTATTCACCAGCTCTTCTTCCGGTTCCGTCGGTCCCCAGGTTTCCACGTTGGCGCTTAGAAATCTCAAGTGCATACATATCGCACGAAATGAGAATTTCGTGAATTTTCTGCTTATAGTATTCGATGTGGAATAATAATAATTATTTCATTGCGGTTTACAACGAAATTACAATTACAATTTATAGAAATTCTACGGCTGTGAATTTCATTAAAATTTCTGTATTAATGAAAAGAAATTGTTACAACTTTCCTCATCACTCATACTGAATAAGTCGTATGAATAATTTTTATTCGTAGAAAACAATCCAATTCAATTCTTGCAATGAAAAGTTTCTATTGTGAAACAATGGTTTTTGTAATATGAAGTTCCTTATGAAGATATTCGTACGCAGTAGTAAGTTGCGCCGACACTCGGTAGAAGTAGTAGCGGCCGACGCTGGTCAGACATAGTTACGCGCTTGCTCATTTTCCCGGCCAAGTCTGGCAGAAATTCTCGTCTAAATTTAAGCCGGTCTGACCATCGGGGAATTACATCGACAAAGTACGCCTTTGCTAATCACCTTTCCCCGTCGCCACGATACGATCTCGCGCGGCGGACCAATATTATCAAATAAATATAATCGTTAAAATTAATTAAATCCGCAAGTTCAGTTAGATATTTAAAAATAATTTCTCCAAAATTTATTGCTACCTGTTGGATATTTACTAGTGATAGTAAATATAATATATCATGCTGTGGCAAAATTGTCTCAACGTTCTTAGAAATGTCTTACTAACATAGATAGTAAGAGAATCAGATGGGTCTGCACTTGGAGAGTCAAAAGGGCCTAAGTTGTAAAATGGGACAATGCGCATTCGTAGGTATAAGTGGATCCCAGTTCTTTGGGTGTTTTTCGTTCAGTTCTAAAGAGCATTTCATAGAGAGTGGACATTCCTTCAGAGCTAGGTTAAATACACGGATTGAGATAAATATAATAGTTATATTATTTAACACACCATATCCAATACTACCCTTGAAACGTTTATGCATAATCGTGTAATAGCACTCGTACCGTGTAAAGAGGCTGTTAGAAATTCATTACTAAAGATCATTAGAATTTGGAAGCAGTTATGAAACGATAATCGATTGCAAATCAATGCCATGGAACTATTGGAATGCTCGTGCCTGAAATACCATTAGTCAGTTTCACTCAAGCAACAACTCTGCATTGGAGTATGGATAATAGACGATTTTGAAGCACCGATAAACAAGCATTCGAAATATCGATTAGTTGCATACATCCTAGTATTAAACTATTTAATACATGAATGTGTACTAATCGTAGATTTCACACGTCTATAACACGACCAGGAATATAATCTTTACTTCATTGTATTATATCTTATCCGTTAACGTCGTCTTTTTAATTGCTGTGCCTCATCTCGACTAAAACCATGGAAATCGGTGCCAACATTCGACATCTCGTGGGAAATTTCGCTGACTCGATTTCTTAGACGACTTTCACCGACGGCCTACTGAAAAGACGGAAGATGTCCTCCTCGAAGGCCTCTTTCTACGTGGCTCGTTATTAATATTGTGGGCTGGGCGCGATTGGCTGACGTGCCATCGTAGCACAGCCCTTTAGTCAGCGTTTCGAGAGAATCGAGCAATTAATCACGTGCCCGACCGTGCTCGACCGTGCTCGAATCCGTGCACCAGATACGATCCCCGGGTTCATCTTACACACGAGCCCCTTTGTCATCGAAACGATGCATCGCTTGTCTCGAGATTTCACAAATTTCGATCGCCTATGAGCTGAAGCAACCTTTTTCCTAAATGCTCAAATTCGAACCTTCTAAATCCCAATAGTTGACAATTTAATAGCGCCGCAATATGCTTGCCGTTCGAATTAGATCAATTCGTACGAACAATGAAGAACGTTTACTCGACGAGTAATGTAGAAATCCGCATTCTATATTTTTCGAAAGGAAACCAATTATTTCCTTCTCTTATTGCCAGTGCATTTCTCGCCTCTGCTATGGAATTTCATTATACCGGATAACGTGCACTGTTGAGTTTTCCAATCACGATGGACGTCAGCGCGACAAGCAAGTTACGGAGATTTACATGTTTCGTTATCTTGACGGGGGTTGGAAGCTTCGAGTTGACAAAGCCTGGACACCTGATCCGGTTTAATATCAGAGGCGAAGAACTTTGTCACTCGCTGTGAAAGAAAAAGAACGAAAGTGATCCTCGCGAGGCACTCTCATTACTTTCTTTCCGGAAAGTCGCGCAGTGTTGGGTGTGAAATTAAATCGCGGAACTTTGGAAGACGATACCGGAACCGTAGAAATCTTCTGCTTCAGGGCATTATTTGGAAGTGGATATTTTCTAAGCAACATATTGTAGATATTCAGACGCTGTATTTATGAAACAAATAAATATTCTTGAAATGTCAATTTCCTACAGCTAATACGTTTACGACTTAAATAAAATATTTATATAAAAAAAAAAATAATTTGTCAAATATTTCTTTAACTACTGTCTTCTTAAAAAAATTTCATCAGGATCAATGACCATTCTTCATTAATTATTAAGCAATAAATATAGACAATGCAGCTTATTATTCGCGTTACGTTTTCCCAACACCTTTCAAATCTCGTACATCTCTTACGTCCTTGCAGGGCGTTGAAAATTCATCGCACAACTGGTTCCCCTAAAAGTTTCGCCGGAAAATTAGCTTTTCGGATGAAACTCGGCTCATCCTCCACAATACCACGTAGTACGTGCATTCTTCCACGATATTGCCTCCCGTAACGAAGCGTTGCCATTTTCCATCCGCGGGCTTTTTACCACGAAACGAGCAACGTTCCGCCGTTCGATCGGGAATAATGAATCAGCAGCAACGAGGCGGCGGTCGTTTTAACCAATTCACCTATCCCATCCGCAATGACTCGATCTTTCTGGCGCAACAGCGCTGCATAATGCCTCAAAAGGCAAAGTAGCTCATGCATAATTCCGCCGTATCGAATCGATGGAATATTAATTATGCATGCGGATGCGTTTCGAGCGTTGTTTACCTTCGTCGGCGGCGACTGAGCGGATTCCACGTTTCGATATTAATATCCTGGATCACATTCGCCATCACGCGCCGTCTAATAATATTCCGCGTGTTCGAATATCTATTCCCGTACTTTGGTCGAGCACTTTGAGACAGAGAGCTGTTAGCGCTCAAGTTCGATCTCGTTTCTCAACCCTTCGCCGTTCTGCGGAAATTCGAGAGACACGCGAGTCGTCTGGATTAAGGAATACAAAATATGGCGGGAAAAGTAGGGATGGCGATTGCGAATACAAATACGAATTTTACGAATCGCAACATTCACGCTTGATAAGGATCAAGAAAATATTATTTGCGCTTTTAACTGACATCCTTCGATGAACATGTTGAAGGAAATTTCCAGTTGAGCAGCGTTAAAAGTAAATGATTAGGCACTTCTGCATGTGCTCCTTCGATTGACACGAACAATAGGACGGTTAACGCGAAAACCCGGTCAGACGCGGACGTACGAACCGTGTGGTCCGAAAGAAATAACATTTTTATATGAGTTGTTAGCACGGGTCGCAAGAAAAAAACAAACATTTTTGTCTAGTCCCGGGGCTGAGACGTAACAATTGGTTTCGTTAAAAATGTTAAAAATCGGTAGAAACAGGTGAACCGTTGTTTCAAAATTTTATCGTACGTTATACATATAATCCACAACCAATACACTTTCCAATTGATCATTTCGACAAGTGGGAACAGCAGAGGAATTTCGCAGGGAGTCGGAATTTCAATTTTTCCTTCGCGCGCACAGATTTGCAATTTCTATTCTGAACTTCTGCAAGCATACCTGGCAACATTGTCACGGTCCATCCCGGCAGAAACTTTTCCCACCTACTATTCGTGAACTCTCAATTGAACTTTTACAAATCTCTATCTCTCACCCCCTCCCCACCCCCTCTTAACCTATGCTCTTCGATTCTGCTTCAATTTTCGCCATTGAAGATATCCCTGTCAACCGAGATACCGAAAAGCCACCACGAAAACATAACAATGCCTCGCTCTACTGCCCCGAATCCATGTTTAACTTCACACTTCCTCCCGGCAGACAAACGTCCTGGCTGCAATTACCATTCGCAACGGAACAGAAACAACGGGCACCAACTTCCGCCACGTCCAAACTTCGTTTTTCCACTTCATCGCGCGTTTCACTTTGCTCCACGCGATTCCAAACTCGCCGTGTGAGGGGAGGGGGTTTGCACCGAGGCGGGAGGGGCGAGAAAGGGGTGGCAAAAAGTTTCAGTGTGTTCGCAAACGACGACGCTCTCGATCGACTGAAGCTCCTCGAAAAATCCAACTTCATCCCGTCGGTCAGATTCTGCGAGCTCCTCGCTTAAACAACGCCCGGCTTTCGAAACTCGGCAGAGAACTTCGAGATTTCATTACGTCCAGAGAAGCGTGTTTGCATTTATCTTTTTTCTATTCCTTTTTCTCCTTCTATTCGGCTGACCGTCAGCGCCGCCGAACGAAGAAGGCGGGTGTCCGATGAAAAGAGCAGCCCGGAGGAAAAAATGGAATTCAAGCCGGAGTGGTTACGACCTGGATGGCTTTCCAATTCGTCCGTGCCCTTGCCTTTTATTCATGGTGTACGCGCAATTAGCGAATTTCAAGTCGCGAACGCATTCATCCAGCTTCCACCCTTTCCGTTCGCTCGCCTCAATTGTTCCACGAGCTTCCTCGTTGCCTTTGTCCCGGTTTCTCGTTATCGGGAAACACGGGGCCCTTTTTATCTTTCCCAAGGAACCGACGGGGGACTGCAATTTACCGCCCGACGAGGAGGCTGTAATTGTCCGTGAAATTCTCCACGCCGCAGAAATTCGTTTCCCGATGCTTCGTTTCCGCGAGGATTTTTCGCGAAACGGTTGTCATTGATCGAAGGCGACCCGTCTTCCGCGGCAGGTGGCCCTCAGGTATCACACGGTCGCGGGTATTTTTATATTGCCATCGCGGTCCACGAAGAAACGACGAAAAGTCCTTCGTAGCGGAGTTTAGGATCTCAGTTTCCATGGACAATGATGTCTCTCGGAGGAACCATTAATCTGTTAGAAAGTTTCGCGCAATCGTCGACGGTCCGTCCGCTCGAGAACGTTCAACGGGATCACGAGGATCGTTATTATTTTCGACAACAACGATCGAACGGCTGACACGAGGGAAACCATTACGCCAAGGCAGACTATTTCTCTAGAAATGAAACGTTTCGCCCTCCGTTTCCGTGAACGGAACCCGGTCGATTTTTAAACGGCCGACATTTGAAAGTGTAATTCGAGTGCCTCCGCGGCGATATCGATTCGCCGTTAAGTCAAGGGAACCGAAGGTAAATATCCTGCTATCGCCGGGGTCGATTTCTAAAGCTCACGGTCGTCGAACAATTCGGGCGTCTCTCGACTTCGCCACGTACGCCGTCGGTGTGCCTTCGTTAAAACTGAAGATTATCGGAAATAAATCGATTCCTCGGGGAACGCAAAGCTCGGTTAACGGCCACGGGGCACGGAATCGCCGGCGATCAGATGCGGCCATTTGCGGGACCGCGACGTAATTGGCGAGTTTCAGGCGGGGTGAAAGAGCGCATCGGGGGGTATTTATGCAAATCGCCGTGCGACTTTCTATCTTTAGTGACCAGCAGGTCCCGCGGCCCGATAAAGGCTATCATGGCGGCTCCTCGCCGTGGTACGTGCAAGCTCCGCGCCGTGTATTAAATCGGTCGCTGCGATTTATGAGCCCCGCGATTGGGCAAAGTTTCCGGAAAATGTGATCGCGTCGAGGGATACTGCGGACGGGAATAAAATTCCGCCGCGACTTATCAATAAACATACATCATCGAGAAACGATAAGAGTCGCGGGACAATATCTTTTATACCTAACAGAAATATTATAGGGGGTACGATTAGTGACTACGTGATTCTCTTTAACAATTACTTTGTAAAATTATCGCCTGCGCGGGATTACTCTGTATTCCACGATGGAACAAGAACGATTTAACCCGTTGGCTATTCGCACTTCGGAGTAGGCGTTCAATTTGCCCCTGTCCCCTATTCAAAGTACCCTTTGAACTGAACTTCGGTGTGTTTCTCGCGTTCTAACGACTTCCGTCGTTGTGTTGTACCACAATTATATTCGAATAACGTTATTGTTTGCCGCGCGGAATTCGTTATCCCGCGTTGACGGCGGAAACGAGAAACGAACGAGCGCGACCGGGGGAGGAAAAAATTGCTCTGGCATCGTGAAAGGGTGGCTCGAACTTAATGCCGTTGATTGGAAGCTTAAGGCTGTTACTTAGAGGGGCGTAGAAGGGGAGAAACTGGCGGAAGTGATACATTTTGTAAAGTGTTAAGGGATATCGGGGGCGTTTGCGTATGATAGAACGTCAGTCATTTTGATCGATGACGTTAGGAGCGTGTAACGAGTTGGCTGGGGCCAGGGTCTTGCAGCTGTCGATTTGATTGCACGAAGACGGGCGTACTGTAAGACCGTGGGCAATTTAATTATACCCCACTACAATTGCACCTGTACACAAGGTGTACACCTTGTGTACAGGTACACTTTGAAATACCTATACAACCGCAATGATCGACAATTGTTTCGGCTTCTGAATATTTCGTATTTTATTCGAGAAATAGCGCAGCGAAAGGGGTCGCAAAGAATCACTCAATTCATTGCCGTGATATTCATTCCGGTGGAACATTTAAAAATATTTCACCCAAATTTCGTAATAACATTTTTATCGCCACTAAACTTCCGTGAGGTGTACGAAATAAGCTCCCCCCCGTGATTTCACTAATCCACAATTCGGAACACTGTACACAACGATGGTAGCCGGAACACCCGTTGGTCGTTTCGATGGCGTTGGTCAGACACCGAAAAACCGTACGTTCCTCTAAATATACACGGTGGATCTATCTCTGTCAAAACGGAACGGAGCGCGAATCGCACGCTATACATAGAGGCACGTGTGTCGTGGCTCTGCGACGCGATACAAGCCGCGAATCTCGTTCGGCTCCATTCAGAAAAGAAGCGGCGAGAGGGGAGAAAAAAGCCTCGCGCCTTCTGTTACACGCACGGGGATCCTATCGCTTAGCCGTGACATTCTTGGCAGCGCGCACCTATCAATATTTCCGTCGCCTGTCACCTCGTGCGTTCTATTCTGAAAACGGCGCGGCGCTCTCGTCGCCGTCGCTTGACCTCAGGTAAAAATGGAGGGACCGAGTGGCAATCGCGTTGAAGATTGATTTCAAGGGGACACGGAGCAACAGGAACGACGATGTTCGTATTGATCGTGGAATTCGGTATTCTAAGGCGGTGATTATTTAAGAAAATTATTTGGAGAGAACTTCGGGACAGTACTTGTTCCATTGTATTGTGAAATATTGATGTGGAAATAATTGTTCGTTTAATTATTTCATCCTGGGAATGTTTATGATACGAGGTACTTATTACCAGAACTGTTTATCCTGTCCGGCGTTTATTCCTACATTCGTCGAATTTCATCGGACATTTATTGTTGCACATTTTATGAAACGCTTGCCTGGGCGCACGTACACCTGGCACACTTTATCGTTTGCTCGATAGAATATGCTCCTATTTAGGAGCATATTCTATATACACTACCAAGTCTGTTGTAAAAGAAATCGAGACTGATGGATTTTGGGATTTTGGGATTTTGACAAGGAACGAAAATATTTTTACATGGCAACTGCAATGACTTATTTGCCTACGACTTAACGAAAAACTTTCCAGCTGTTTTGTCAACATTCGTCGAACGGAAACCTTTTCCCTCGAAAGAAGAGAAAAGAGTTGGCTACAGCTTACCGATTCAGCGGTTCCAGCGCGATCAGGTGTCTCGAAGCGGTGGAATTCAAGGGAGTCGATCAGGCGGCAACACGTTCGACAAGTTTCGCCGGAAGTTTCGGGGACGCAGCTCGGTGATTGAGTCCCGAGTTCGGCTAAATGCGACGAATTTCAATGCGCCTCGCCGATCTAACGGGTTATTTACACGCGAATCGAAGACAGAAGGCGAACAGAAAGTAAGGGGGAAAGGAATCGTACGATTTGTCTGCAACTTGTTTCCCCCTGTACATCTGTCCATCGATCGGATAAATAATTCTCTCTCCCTCCCGCGTTATTTTTTACCCTTCTATCTCGAACGCCGGCACGACAATCGTTTTACAAGCGTTATGAACGTGCCCGTTCGGAAATTCATGCAGATTTTCGCGCCGTTCCGTTCGAACATGTCCGCGATACTGAGTCGATTATCGAACGGCGGACAGAAAAGGGTGTGAAGGTGGGGGTGAGATTCAATTTCGACGAGAATTTCGTATGCCCTGGACGATCCCCAATAATCAATGAACCAGCCAGAAGTTCGGGAATTAAAATGGCCTCTGCATCGATCCATTGAATGGAGCGTTCAAAAATCGATGGAGCTTCCTCGAAGCCCGATCGAGATCTCCGTTAATTTCGAAATTAAAATCGACTCGGTAAAATCTCCCGTCATATCTGGTGGTACAAATAGATTACTCCAAGTTCGATTGGCAATAAATAAATCTCACCGAAACAAAGTCCAATCGGCAGGAAGTTCGATCATCCGGACAGCAACTCTGCGAGCGATAACTCCAATAACGCTCGTCCGCCGATTCGCGTCGTGGTTTTTCTATTTTCCGGATGGAAACTTCGCTTCGGTTACATTTTTCCCCGGCACGATTCTCGCGCTTGCAAAGCAGAAGAAACGGAAGAAGTATCGGGTAAATCGCACACGAACTCGGGGAACGTGGAAAAAGAAAGAGGAAGAAGGGAACCGCGAACGGGAGGGATCTTCGATTGATCCGTGGGCAAGTTTATGGTTGAGAGCGGGATGAAGAAATTGTTTTTCACGTTCCTGGCCACCGAACGCGCAATTAAAACTCACGCTGCCCGCGGAAAACGATTTTCTGACGGGGAAACGTTGTTCGTGATCGTTTCGCCAGCGTTCCCGAAGCGAGACGTACGCTTCCGTGCTCGTGACTGAATAAACACTCGTCCAGTGTCTCATTCTCCGTCTCTTCCCCTCTGCTCGCCACCTTTATCTCCCTCCTCGCCAGTGTTCCGTCGGATAAGCTGTGACCAGTTCGCTGTTGCCTTCCCTTTTTAGAGAGAAGCGAACAGAAATTAGTTGCGGTGGCACGGGGTGGGAAATGGGCGAAATTACTACGCCAATGTTCCCCTGTCGTCTATTAATTGCTGCTCTTATTTCACCTGTCCCTTTGCGGCGGTCTATTTCCAGAGGAAAGTGAAATTGTAAATATCGTCTTAAGACGGAACGATAGAAATTGTTGAATTTCTACCAGCGCGTACGAAATGTCGCGAAGAACGGTTTAGCTTTTATTGTAGGCTTCTTAAACCGCGATTTCTATTTTTACACATGTATTGAGTGCCTCGAATCTTGAATAATGGTGCCTCGTGACTATTGAATTTTGCCCCGTTATATGGACGGAAGTGCAGGAAAATGGCGGACTAGAAAAGCTCCGTGAAAGTTTGTGAAATGCGGGTCGACAAATAGCCTGTGCGGTAAGTAATATAAGTCGAAGAAAGTTGCTTTACAGCCGCGATCGTTGGCGGCTAACCGTAAGTAATACTTCCTTTTTTCGCCACTAAATAACCAACAGGACAGAGGAATGTTGGTTCAACGAACTACGATGCTCTGGTTATGGTCGTCGCGGAATTCCACGTTTGGCAACCGACTTAGGGGAAACGATAAAACTATACGGGAGCCGTCTCGTTATCCCGCTGACCCACATCTTCCCTATTGCCCGATGAAAATCCCAACGAGATTATCCCAAATGTAAGACGCGATCTAATGAAGAATCAATTCCTACGACCCTCCGAATGTTCACCATCATTTCTCTAATAAATGACAACAGAATTGTATTTCTCCATTTTTACTGCGACCCTCGTGGAAATAATATAGAAACACCGAACGAATTTAGTAAATATATATTTCAATGTTCTGTTATCGATATTTACATTCATTAATTTAAGGAAGGGTGAGATTTATTTGCCATGTCTATTGTCTATTTACAATTCTGATAAATCTCGTTCTAAACCGAATTGCACTTTAGAAATTTCTTCCAATAATTATTGTAACTTTAATGCTTCGCGATTGTTTCGTTGTCCTCGTTTTTGCATCAAAACTTTTTACTTTCATTCTGTCCTCCGTATCTTTATCAGCGAAATTATCAGCCATTTCACAATTGAGAAAATAATAACGACCAACAAATTGGACAGACTCTGCCCCTTCTAAAACAAATGAACAGCAAGGGTTCACGCTGTCGTTCCTGCTTCCCGATCCGATTACCGAATTCCAGCGTGAATTCCAAACGTTCGAATTCGCACGGCGACGGCCCAATGTTCACGGCGTTCTCGGTCCATGGAACTCGCGGCATGTGACACTTTCGAAATAGATGCCCGTTGCCTGCCTCCGTTCTCGTGCTTTCGCTCATTCTCGATCCCCTTTGACAAACCTTTCTCCATTCTGCGAGAAAGATCCGCCACCGCGGTTTCACTCACGATCTTACGTATCTCCGTACCTGTGCACAGGAATTTGGAAACGTGACGGAAGCATGACACCTTCGGCCATGAGGAATTTCCCGTATTATCGGGATGAAAAATGTAGTCGAAACACGTGGTAGAAAGAATCGAAACATCGTCGTCGTCGACGTAGCGAAATAAAAGGTAAACATACCGCCTGTCGTGCGACACCCACGACACAGTAAACTGACGAAGATGAGAAAGACAAGCAGATACTAGATGGCCCTGACCTACGGGGAACCGGAACAAGCCTGGTTTCCATGGGAACTGAACTACTCACCTGGCAGACTGTTTAACGGTGTGACGCAACAGAGAGGAGCTCTGTTCTTATGGGTACTTGGACATTGAGACTGAATGGCCAAGTGCCATTAACGATTCCTCTGCGACAGTAATATTAGATGGGATGGTCGATACGTTAAGTGTCACTTGGAGGGGGATCGTACAGTTTTGTAGACAATTAGGATCATTTTGCCATAGATCATTCTAGAATGTTAAGGATCTGTTGAGATACTATGATTCACTGGAACACGATGAAGAAGAAATTGTATACAAAATATTGTGCGAATGAAAATACTAGAACAGTGCAAGATGGACTTAAATGTATATTGGACATTGTAGTTTGAAATGTCCCATAGATTTTAATTAGGATGTCAAGGTATACGTTAATCCACAAATGTTTCCCGCATAACCAGAGGACCGTTTCTCCTCGAAAACTGCCCGTATTAGAACGCGATGAATTATTTAAACAAGCAACTCCGAAGGAAGGACGATAATTATGCATTAACGTGCAACACGCCGCGCTGACACGACGTTTTCGCCACCGAATTCGCCGGATATTAATTAGATAATTCTGGTCCGTGGCCGCGACTTTCCCACCCTTAACGAGATAGTCATTAGCATATTAATGCGCCACACCGGAAGTTCTGGGTTCGCTATCAACCGGTTACACGGATGAATATATTCCACTGGTGAACTAAATGTTACTTCACTTCTGGATACAATGAAAAATCGGACAGCGTATTAAACAAACCATTCAATTTATTAACAATATTGTTTCCAATTCTTGTATGGACTCGTTAATATTGATATTAATAATGAATATCTTCAGGAGTTTCAAATACCAAGAAAACACGAAACCAACTGCAAACAGAATCGACCACGAAATTTCAATGGAACACTAGAATCCACCCTTATCTAACCAAGAACCACCCCCCTGTATCAATGCAACGAATTGCAATTTTGGACGTTTAATCAGGCCGTGTGGTCAAGTAGGCCACTCGAATCCGATGATAAATAGGGCGTTCGAGGCCGAAAATAAATGGGCCCAGACAAAGGGGACGTGGGAGCAAACAGAAACGTTTCAAGGGACCGGCCAATCGCGTCAGCTTTTCTTGACGCAGAACCAACCCCGAATTCGCGTCTTTTCAACCCCGATATTCGTGCGCCGTACGGAGTCGCCCTCGTGATTCCACGATCTCTGCAAGATCCTGCGGGGAATCGAGAGAAGGACTGTCGATTCGCGTTGATTGCGACCCGCCTCCTACGACTACCACTCATAAAAGAGTAGCTTCTGGTACGAAATTAATTTTGCGCATCGATTCCACGAGAAATTGAACCGGTCCATTTAACTCGCCACTTCGAACGTTTACAGCAGAACGTTTTATTCTTTCCCGTTTTACTTCGCCCCCGTAATCGTGCCCCTCCTGTTTTTACGTCGAGCTCGATCGCAAGTTTCATCAAGTCTTCGTCAGCTTTCACAAGTGTCCCGAGAATATCGGTCCTCCGTTCCCTTCGTTTTCGCTGTTTCGTGAATTTCAATGTGCAAGGGATCCTCGCACCCTTCTGCGAATAATACTTATTAATTCTTGACAGGAGAGACGAGAAAGGGGACGGAGGAGACTCGCGAGCTTTCACGATAAAGAAACGTTATGTGGTATTGATAGATTTTAGGATAAGTATGTTAGCGGATAGGGCCAGGTTTGTTGGCGCCTTTTAGTTTATAGTACTGTCTCGAGGTTTGTCGAGGCAGTTATAAGATAAGCATGGTGTGAATGAAGGGTGTTAGTGAAAACGTCGAACGTGGATCGAGTGAATGGTTTCGAGGAATGCACGTGGAGTGTTTGGTGCATGGTGACCCGTGGTCGAACTGCGACACGTGGCAAGGGTGTGTGTGTCGGTGTGAGTCCTAAATGAGTGAGAGTTAATGAGAGATAGAATGAAAGGGAAACTATGAGTGAAAGAATATATGGAGTGGCTGATGCGTGCGCGAGTTAGAATAGTTTGGGTTGCGAAAGAGAATAGAAGTGCTTGCGAAGCCGAAGAGTTTATAATTGAGAGAGTGTCGTGCGTCCACCGTTTATATTAATAAAACAGTTAATAGATAAAGGAAATATAAGTCTCATTACCCTGATCTGTGTTCCGTTGTTATTGATAAAGAAGTTTACTAAAAATAACTTCTACAGTTACTTTTGCGTTTAGTTGCGCGCCGATAAAGAAAGGTCAATGTCGGTCTAGTTAGATGATTCCTATCGCGCGTATAAGCGTCCCCTACAAGCGTTTCCGGTCTTCCCTTTATCTCAGAGACCCTCGCGCCTATCAGGAATCTCTTCAAATTCCGGATAAAGCTTTCCGTGGGGCGTAATACTGATCTCGACTGGTCGGCGAGCTTCGATCTTTCGTACGGTATGTCGTAAAAGCAGCCCTCGTTCCGGCCAGGAATGCCTATCGATGGTCGAGCTTCTGTCCAGTGGTCCATCGAGTCTGCGATTGCTCGATGGCCACTCGACGAAAAGCGGTTGTTACCGTGTGCCCGCCGACCGGATATCGTAATGGTCCTTGCCATATATTTCTGTTCCTTTTTCCTTTTATAAACTTATATACGGGGGTGAATCGAGCGTATGAATGGACACGGACGTGTTGATTTTGGAATTTCATATTGCTATATCAAAGATGATTCGATATACGAAGAGATACGATACGCGTAATAAATTGAGAATTATTATTCCTTTATTTGAATCAGTTGTCGCATAGAGTCGGTGTGGAATATAGTTTGTGGAATTTATGGTAGAAGATGGGAGAGATTGATCCACGGTAATAGTGTCTTTAATGGTTAATATTTCTTTTTACGATACGAGACATTAATTTTTACGCTCGCAAGTGACGAGTTTCTAGAATTTAGTTAATGTTCGACCATACGATATAACGATTGCTATTTCTCTGTATTTTCACAGTCTATGTTATTCCGTTTTATCGTCACTTCGAACCGACGAGTTGTTTAATTATTCTCGCGGCGGGGGCTCGGCGCATATATTTCGCCTCGCAGCCCCGCATTATACGGCAGACATTAAAACAACGCGCTAAGTGCCACTCGTGTAGTCGAACGCCACTCGAATGAGCGATGAATCCACGATTTTACATATTTCCCGCGTTCAAATTTCTGCCTCTCCGCTTGCGGTGCCTGCCAATTGCACCGCGATTGCTCCACTCTGAATTCGCTTGTCAATCTTTCACGATTGCCCCGCAGTTTTTCTGTTCCATTGACTTTGCATCATTCGCCAATTTTTCCACGAAGACACGGTAGAATATGACGATAAAATGACGAATATCAACAAAGAGAAACATGGCGATGGACTTTTTTAACGCCCAACAGAACCGAGATGCGCAATGGTTGGAAAGTTGTTGATTATTTTATTCGCCAGAGATGAATAGCAGAAGGGACACGAACGCCAGGCACACAGCCAGAATATATAGCCCGACGCATGAATATTTCACTATCGACACGAATATCCTCGAACAAAACGAATCGTCTCAGACTCCATTGTATTTATATCGGTCTCGCGTAAAAAGGAACGCGCAAGTTTCTTGGCAATGCGTGTTAGATTTCGAGCATGACCGCCGTTCCCTCGATATTTCTCGCGCTCTCGTAAAAGTATAATAACGTGTACACCGTACCCAAACGCGTTTCCAAAGAAACATTTTCCGTTCGCCGCGACGCATCAATCATTCGACTGATACGTTTGCATCCTCGCCAAATAGACAAGCGGCAAATAAAACCTAGAAGGGAAATAAATGGCAGAAGGGTGGGTTGGCGTGTTAGAGAATTAGCGTTCCTGCTGGCCACGATAACGGGAAGAGCCGAGGCTGGCAACAAGAAGAATCGTGGTCACGAAGACGGTAACGGCGAAAGATGAATTGAACGGAGTTTCGAGTGAAAGGCGAGAGGGAATGCGAAATGAGAGAGCTTGCACCTGAATGCGGGATTATATGCAAATCGGGACGGAACCTGCGAGAAAGGAAAAATTCCGCCGCTTGAAACGTCGTCTTCTTTTTTCTTTTTTGTTTTGCAATCAGCCTCCTTATGAATCGTCGCGTGGCAAGGTCGAAAAACTGGGCTCCGTCGAAGAAGGCCGCTTCTAATTGTACCGAGAGCCCTTTCGAAACCCGAAAACTTCAGTCGTTTGCATATTACGGTCCGAACTCGTCCAACAACGTTCCCACCGTGAAGAGAGGAAAGAATTGTTCCGTGAACTACTTCCACGAATTTTAAATTGTTACGAGCTAAAATGTCGCTGGAATACCCGAGAAAGCAGTTCGCTTCTTCTTCCTCTTCCACTGACCTCTGCCTGCTATTCTTCCATTAGATTGTATCGCTGAGAATACGAAATCGCGGTGGAACAAAATTATTCGTGGCGGTGCCATTTAATTTGCGTTGGTTTTTATCGGCAGCGCGGAAACAGCATTAATTATATGGATTAAAAATATACGAATGAATATCAATAATAATAGTACTAGTATTCTGTTTGATTCAATTTCACCAATATTCAATTTGCAAAAGTACCAATATAAATTTCTCCTTCACTTTAAGGCTAGGAGTCGAAAGCATTTATCGCTGTCAGTCGTTAAACTAAAAAATGTCCCTCTATCATTGTTCGATATTCGCCGTTACAATTCTCCCATAACTATTCCCTCGCGGCAAATCCATTCGTAAACAGTAAATTCTTGTTCACCGAGTGCAACGTAAAATTTGCACTATTCCCTTTACACACGGATCCCGTTTATCGACTCTCCTCGTTTGCCTTTTTCATTAAGCGGCACTGCAACGTCGTCGACGTTTCGACTCGTTATTACTAAACCGCGGCAGACGATATCCATATATTAGCATGGACACAGTCTCGCGGGATCTCGGTGTCAATCGAGGTAACTTCAGGTCCGCAGGGGTTGGAACAAGAGGGGGTCGGAAGGCCACTCGGCATTCGAAACTAAGTATGAAGGAGCGCGGAAAGAAAAAGTGGCTTTTACCCCCTGGAAGAGGGCGAATAACGCACGGGGGTTGAAAACGGGGTCGCGCCCGGTTCGGTCAGGAGAGTCTCAGCAATTGAATATTCCACGATGACTGGATGGAGGACGTAGAAACCGGGGTCTGCACTCCGATTGAACCGAATTCTCGCACCGCCTTCCACCCCCGCGCGTCCCACTAATCTACATATCGAGATTTCCGGTTTGGCGCGGCCAGCTTTCTGACGTCGAACGAGTTTCCCGTGGGTTATAAGATTCGCCAATGGGGCAGCTGACGTATACAATATGCACTTTCCACGATATTCTACGTTTCACGTGGCTTGTTCAATTTTCTCAGATTTACATAGCACTTTTTAAGGGAAGAAAAATATATATTTAATAAACGGGATGGACAGATTCGTTTATTTTGACAGCTAATAAATTGTTATTATTATTCTTCTAGATGCGATACAACTTCGTGGTTAATCGTCGTATGCTTATTTAAAAACGTATCCAGTAGGCCGAGAATGGGGCGTAAACTTTGTCGGCGGAGAAAATAAAACAATAATAAAGAAAAGTATCGAACTTAACAGCTGACATTCCATATTATTACGACATACTACTTGTTACGACCTTAACGAGAAATTACCCCTTTAAATCCCGTCATAATCGTTCTCGGAGCACCCAATCGGTTCAGAGTCATCGAACCTCGCACAGCGTTTGGGATGAAACTTTTCAAACAACGATTATCAGGAAAAGTTCTACGAGGGTGTTGCAGCGTCGTTCGAGCCGCGGCGACGATTTACACTTCACAAAATCCGAGCAATATCGCTGATAATGTTAATAACGGCTGCTCGTGAACACTTCTAAGTCCCACCCCGTTTTATGGTTCTATAGGATATTGGCAATATTGTCCTGCTAAACAGTCGTTCGAGAATTATTATCCCCGGTGACACTCTTGTGCCGCGGACATTCGTGATAACCGAAAGGAGACCCTCGAAAAAGGTCGGCTGGATACGAACGCCGGCGGAAATTTTACGAGTGCTCGCGCGAAGGGTCAAATGATTTCTTTGATGGCCACTAGCTTTACCGTTCTCGTAAAGTTAGAAATAAAGCCGGTTTGAGGGATACATGATGGACTCGACACGACCAACGGCATTCATCCTTTTCTTTCAGAGAGAAACAAGCCCGTCGATTTCGCAATAAAGAAAAAAACGTTGCGTGGGTTGCAGATATCTTTTCATGGTCAGCAATGCACACAGAACATGTATACTGAAACATTAAGCCGCTGTCACTTCGCGAAGTACACTTCTCCCCGTGATTCCTTCTCGTCCGTTCTCCACCGATGGCCATTGGAGGATCGTCGGGGTTCTTTGTGACTTTTTTCGAAAGAAAGATGCTTTTATACGCGGACAAATGTGGAGTAGTTCGTATACATTGTAGGATCCCCTGGGAATTTAAGGATGCAGAGATACGCTTATCCGCGTGCTGCCGTATCTTTCTTCTGGTGAATCCGAAGCCAAAACTGGGATTTCGAGGATTTGTTGGAACACCGCGAATGAATTTCACCTTGTTTCGACTGTTCCCCTGTTTGATTTTATTGTGGAACGATCTTTCACGCCATTCTTTTTTCCCTTTTTACGATTATGTTCTGATAAGAGTGTCAATAGACGAGAGCCCTTATCATTTTTATGCAAGCATTGTCCTATCGTTACAAATTTGCAAATTCTGAAACGGGCGTCAGTAGTATGAGCAACCATATCTCTGCCTATATCGCAGATAGTTTTCACCCGACATTTAAGACATTCCCGATGAAAATAATTATCATCGATTTCTGTGTCAACGCCAGTGAAATCACGTCGCCGTTAATACCTCGCGATGTTTAATCCCACCGTCGCCCACGTTTATATACGTAAACGTAATCCCAAATCCTGGAACCTTTGTCCCGCCTGTTATTTATTCGACGCCGTCCTAAAGTCTTCGTCTCGCAGATTCGCGTCGAACGAAGCGAACATTTTCCCGACCTTTCCACGAATTCATTTCCACGGCATCAAAATTTCAAGGGATTTGCCGGCGGAACACTCTGTACCGGAAACTCTACGTCCCCGGTGGGATTTCCGTCCTTCGTCCTGTACGTGCCGAGGTGTCAGTCTCTCGTCAATTTGTCCCTGACTCTTTTGCAACGAGTCGTCCTTGGGATCTTGTCGGAGGTCGAGCTGCGAAACCGAGATAGGGAGACTGCTTTCACGTGTTACGAGCTTCTTAGTCGTTTAGAAGAGGAGGGCGAAATCGACCTATCTTTCGCCCCTTCGTTGATTGCCAGAAGAACGAGGAATCCTTCTATCGAAATTACGTTAAGATATATCACCTCTTCGTTCAACGTGATATAGTTTCATAGATTTTATTAACCTATTATATTTGATGCACAAACGTCCTCCGGACACCAGTGAATTGCTCCACAGACCAACCACGCATTCCATTTCATTCTTACTAAATTGTGCAAGAATAGGAATTTAATAAAATCATCTGTTTTATAATCCTGATTATTTGAAGTTGTATTAGATATTACAATCTGGAGTATTGGTTTAAACGTTTACTAACGCTTAATCTTTTCTTTTATTTCGCCAGGGCTTGCAATTTTAGTTTATTAATTTATATTCATATTTCTTATTAAATATTGAATTTTATTTCGAAATTCATAGAAGTTACTTCGTATTAATCGCCAAGCTCTTGTTAGTTTAATAAGTATACGAACGACCAATCGTAATTCCGTCTGAATCGTTTCGCTTTTATCTCCCCAATTCTTCCTTAAAAATTAACAAATCGATCCCCATATTTCCTGCAGTCGTCGTTCAGTGGAATGGCTGTTAATTTGAAACGACGCGACGTTACGAAGCATTTCCGCCGGTGAACGCGAGAATCGAGCATCGCCGAGGGAGAAAAATGGACATTATTGTCGCGAGGGAACGGCCAGTTCGAGGGAGTCTGAAATTGGCCCCGTGTCCCCTTCCGGTTTCAACTCGTAATTACGGGCAACGTGTTCACTTTGACGGTGCCAGTTACTCCGACCATTCATCCCGTATGCTTTTCAATTCTCGTCACGAGCCCACTCATTTTCCTTCGGCTCGTTGCTCGCTTCCCTTCGATTCCGTTCCCATTCCGTCGGTTATCTCGACTGGCCTAGATGTTGCCCAGCGACGATTCGTTTGATGAAAGCCTGGTGCGCCGATTCCATCGAAAGGGCCGAGTGTTTTATATTTATTTCGTGCCCATCGATTTAGAAGCTTACGAAGCCCGGCGATTTGGATTCCGCCCGAAGCTTCTGCTGCCCGTTACTCTGTTGCATTCGTATATCTCTTCAAAAGGTTCAACTCGTAATGCCGTGGGAAGTTTCATGCAGGAGCTGGAGATATGTTCGAAAGTGGTAGTTAGATTGCTGCTTCCATGGAAGAACATCTTTGCACATTGCGAAGCTTTTTCCCCTTCGTCCGTCTGTTTTGTAGCCTTCTAAGAATTTTATGAAATTTGTAGTATCATATTGCAATTGCAGATAGTCGAACACTTGAATAACATAATCGATGGTTATCTATATATTGATTCATTTAATTATTTATAAGTTACATAGTTATATTTGTACTTCAATCGATAGAGAAGTACTTATCCTATGTTCACTAAGAAGACACGTGCGCCAATCTGATTTACCATTTAAATTCCACTGCGTCCTGTTACGCTCCCGGCCTTATCTTTTCCGCTGGAAACGGATGCGCGATACTCGAATTCGTTCAGCACTTAGCCACCCGTCCGTGAATCGACAAACAAAGCGAAAATCCAGGAGTAATGCCGAGTTCCGTTGTTCTCGAACGGAAAGGAGGATAGAGGGATTCCTTTCTCGGCCAGCGTTTACCGATACAAACATTTTCACGGGGACATCGATGACACGTGCCACCTCTGGGATATATTCGTCCTGGCGCAGAATATGAAAGACCGCGGGTGCCCATAAATTCAACCGACAGAACGTTTTGCAAACCGACGTCCCGAGGAACGACCACGGATGACCGGTCCCTCATGAATATCCGGAGACATTTTTTACGACGCTGAAATCCTTCGAAGCTCTACAAGGCCAAGAGATTCGTTATAGGTGACGTTTCTGTGAAACTTACGGCTGTAAAATTAATCTGTGGAAACGTGGGAAATTTGTCGAATATATGGTATATCATAATGCAACGAATATACGTATAAAGTTATAATTATCTGAGGTGCACTTTTCGCCGAAAGTGCGATAAACTGGCAATTCAAAAATTTCGAGAAAAAGCACCTCTACCTTGCCACCACCTGCGTGATGCAAACAAAAAGTCGTAAGAAAAATGAGTTCAGGGCCCTTAAAGTGAGAGGCTTCAAGGTTTCAATTGAGCTCAGACGGATTATTGTAGGATTTCCGTTCGCGAAATTACAGGGGTTCAAATATGGACAATCTTTTAACGAAAAGGTCGAAAAGTGACGCGAGATAAAACCTGCTGTCGATCATCGTCCATTGCCGCGAAAAAAAATTCTGTTATTATACCATATCAATCGAAATACTGTGCGAACTACAATCCTCGCAATTATATAAATACCAAGCTACGTATAACCACTACTTTATATTAAAAAACAACAAACGAGTTGCAGTAACGTGAATTTTAATTCCTTTACTTCACCCCTTTTTTCATTTTTTTTTATCTGGAAACTGCCAAACTACCGGCGAAATAACGCACGCAGAAAGACGCACGTATGTACGCGGAAGTAACGACGGTGTACTAAATTCCCCAAGGGTTGACACATCTCGTCTTGGCTGCTGCTCATTGCCGCATTAGCCACGGGGGTGGAGCAGAACGTTGCTGGAAATGCGGCAACGTTTCTGCATTAACACACACGAGCTGCTAACATCGTAGACGTCCCATACACCCTCTATCTTCCCTGTCCACCCTGTTCTGCCTTTGCGTCATTAATAGCGCGGAATGAACGGCGGGGATAAGCCGATCTGTTTTGCTTTTGAGCTTCGAGCGCGGCGTGATTTCGCGAGCTTTGTTTTTCTGGGACAATCGATCGATCTTGGTTTTCAAGGGTGGATGTCAACAAGTTTTATTCCTTCGTATCGGGGTTGGCTATGGGGACGAAAGTTTGAACTAGCTGAACTTTTAGGATGTTCTTAATATATTACAATAGTCTCGAGGGGAACAGGGGAATGTTGGTGAAACCTGCAGAAATTCCAATTCCAATGTACATTCCGACCTTCTTCGCTATAATTAAATTCTAACAGAATGAATAATTAGCGCAATGAAAGACAATCGATTCTCACCGATTTAAATATTACATTCTTGAGAGTAAAAATAAAGTACCAGGATAGCGATAAAGCTCTCGCGAAGTTGGTTATATTTTCCAGTCGGTGGGGGTTAATTCGAACGATGAAGAATTTCAATCGGCGTGTGGATATAGCGTGTATGCGAAACCGGAGATGAGGCTTGTCGGTCGATCGTGAATTGTTTGCTGAAAGCTTGCGCGAGCCTCACGGGCCGCCACATCCGTTCTCTAAATATGTTGGGTAATATTGGTTGCCGTGTACCTGTGAAACGGCGAGCCTCGTGCGAGACCGCTTGCACCTCGTTAATAAACGATCGATTGTCGCGCCAAAGGTACTTGTGCTTATCGAACACCGTAATGGGATGTTATAAATCTCGTCTGTTTCGATGTTACGCTTTTTACATTGCTGTCTGACGTCGAAAAAAAAATGCAATTATTCGAATCGGAATAAAATAATTTTCGTTGAAAAATTTCGAGAGAAAATTTTTCATTTGACAAATAGTGAAATTAAAATTGCTTGCCGATACTTTGGAATAAGTGTAGCAATTAATTTTAAACGATGAATTAAATAATTTTACTGTAGAGTTGTTACATCAGTAATCGCTTGTACTGTAGGTCTGACCATGCCTCGTGCTATTCTACTTGCTATATTTAGCGGTTCCCTAGGCCAGGCATTAACTTGTATGTACTGTATCGCATCCTGCCATGTTCTAATAGCACAGAGTATTATCGTGCATTGTATATAATTCAATTGAAGTTCTATTAACTAATACACACACGTTCTGTTTGTCTACAATACCTGTGACTAGGCGTGCCTAATGCAGTTTGTGTATGTAAGTTGAACTGTCCTATTCTACTCGTCCGATGACGTACGGATTTGTTCCAGTTGTCCAATGAGGGATCATCCTTCTCTAGTTGTCTGATAGCTATTGTCCCATTCTACTCGGTTAATCGTGCGCTATCCTCTTTCACTCGGATTAACCACGAACGGTCCTATTATAGTTGTCTATCTGCTTGTTCTACCTGATCGACCGTGTCTTTCCATTCCGCTATTTTTTATTTAGAAAGGATTATTGAATTGTTGAAACGCACAAGTGGCTAATTTTATTGTCAATTAGAGACTAGACATATGTATATATAAGGGGAGAGGTTTTAAAGTGTCGTTTAAACAAAATTGACTCTCAAGAATATTAAATACAATTCAGTTTTAACGAACAAGTGTATCTCGCAAAATATCGAAACCCTTTTGATAAAAGTCTGCCGGCTCGTTATTGAGAAATGAAGAAGAATAAGGTTCTATAGGAAAATGGCTTGCGCATACAAAGACAGCATCAATCTCCTGATATTAAATTAAGCATTCCTTGCGCACACAGAATTCGATGGATACATCATTAAATTTTGTACTTATTTCTACTTTCTCCGTTTCATCAAAATAACTGGAAACCCTCGGCTGACGAAAGTTTCCACAGCGAGTTGATCTCAAGCGAGACATTCAATTGACAAAACTCTACAAAACGACCACGTCCATTTCTAAATTCGCCAGCCGACGCCGATCTCTGTTCTGCGAGACGATTGTTCCGCTGAGTGCGCATTACAAGGGAATACGTTACGTGGCAAATTATCTTGCGTTCCAGAGTTCCACGAATCCCTCGCGGCAACCGCGAATCGTCAAAGAGAAATCTCGCGGAACGAAATAGCCGCAACATTGTTCCGTGTAATTTGTATTACCCCACGGAGAAAGTTTCATTTAAATTGTGCAGTCATTATTCGTGTCATTTCGTACTGTTTGAATAAAACATTGCGCATTACCGTGTTCACTACAGACGTATTGTATCCTTTCATTCGTTCCCAGAATAAAACTCCTGATTACAAATTTAATCAGCCGCACCCCCGATTTAAAGTAATCACAGATTGAATGCACGGAGGAAATTAGATATTCCTGAACGCAGTAGTTTATAGATCACGCGTTCCAGTTGATCAATAACAGCCAGTTTCTATGCATCACGGAACATGATCTCCATAGAGTTGCAAATCAGTGTACCTGTTCTAAACTCAAACGGTAATGCCTAATCTAATCGGTCTGATCGGTCTAATCGGAAGTGTTACTATTGTCGATGAATATTTTCGTTCAACCATTAAACATCTTATTTATCCGCGAGTCCATCATATACCATTAACACTTATGTTGGTAACCAGGTACCCATTTCTATATTTGCTTTAATAATTTTTGTATGTTCTTTATAAAATATCGCAAAACCGCTCCAGATTTTGGTTCATTGAACAATTTCGCGTCAACTCACGTTTTGTGACAAAACAAATTAACGCAAAATATTTTAAATAACTAACCCCCGAACAATTTCACCATTTTGGTTGCTAAAATAAGGGTTAACGCGGCAAATTAAAAACGTCAAGTAGTGAACCCAGAAATATCTCAGACCTATACAGAGCCTGGCAAAAGAAGTACCATTAAATCCAATTATCGTTACCACAAAAAATGACTACTCGTCGTTTAGAGAAATAACCGCGTCTTAAGGAGAATCCCGATAAAACGAACGACGGTAACAGTTACGGCCATGCGTGGACTGAAAATTACACAGTTCTCTGGAAGATGCAGGACCCCAGTCGTTCATCGCAGGACGAAGGAGGTTAATGGCTGCTGGACGCCAGCCGCTGTAATCGTCTCTTCCTGTTAGCACTGGGGCTAGTATCGCTCGGGGCGTGTTTTCGTGCTGGCGAAGTTTCCGACCGCCTGGACACCGTTTATATCGTGCTGCAGCGTGCCACGGTGTTGACTCGCGGGGCGAGGGAGGTAGACGGAAACTTGGACTCCTCGAGTTCGACGGCGCGGCGGTCTTTAATAGAGCAACCCCCCCGTTAAAATAAGCTTCCTCCCCCTTGTAATTAAGTCTGCTGGTCTACTGGCAATTCGACACGCCCGCTTGAACACCTGGATAGCCTCCGGTAATTACAATTATTGTCGAAAACCTTGGAGTGAATATTCGTGGCGGTTCTTCTTGGCGAATTTTTACGTGGACATGTCCGTGACGAAATGTCTGTTCCTCCTTTTTTGTATCATTATTATTTTTCTTTATTTTGGTGCGCGGGGGTGGCGGAGATATTTTTTTACTCCTTCTATATGCGTAATGTGAACCGTTTAAGGGGGATGTCGAACTGCGTGGTCATAGCTGCGACCGTCGATAGTTTGCATTTTGCGGCATCATTGAATTTACATCAAGAAGGGAGCGGCGGTGATTATTAATTTCTGACATCCGCGTGAAAAAGAAGTTTCCGAACGAACAAACTTCTCCATTAACAGGATTGTTCGGAGAGCGGAGGGGGGGGGAAATCGATGCCGATGTTACAAGAATGATCAAAGTTAACAGGAGCGTTTCGGATACTTCAAGTTTGCGAGGTTCGGTCGTATTCAGGGGAGTAATTATTTCTCCAAGGATGTTCAACGAGATCTATCAACTATGATTCCATCTTTCCAAGACGTTTCAACGTGAAAGCAGGGCGAGAATGGGGGATGGAAATCTCAAGGATAATTTCCTGCATTTTATATGCGGCACGCAGAAGTGTTATGCCTCCCCTTAATTTTATCGCCGCGTGTATCTCGTACGCCATCAAGAAATTTATTTCGCCAACGAATGTACAACCGCACCGTATGAAACATTTACAATTACGTTGATCCAATTTGTCCGGAAATTTGTGCGACGTGAAATCAGGGGTGTCCCGGGTAGAAACTAATAAACTGTAACGTAAAAGGCGAGAAAAGGCAACAACAGTCGTCGTTAGCCTCGTTCGTGCAAGGGTTACGGTCGGGGGTAAATTCACCCCTCTTCTAATTAACGTTTTCACTTGACACGACAGCCCTCGAACGGGAGGGCAAGAATTCCAGCTGTGGGGAGGGGTAAAGTGAAAATTCTTTCCTCCGCGAAAAATCCGGCGGTCGTCGAGCACTTATTCAAATGAGAAGGGTTGAAATTACCCCACCCTCAGTAATTAACCTTTACAGCTGCCTCCGACGGGCGGATTTTTTCCCGTGGCAGTCGGGAACATCGATATATGAGCGTCGAATCGAGTCCCTGCTGTATGCCGGTGAAAACAAGTTGCTTCCTTGCAGGGAGAAAAAAGGGTTGCGTCTTAAGAAATTTTGTTCTTATTACCGGGACGAATACTGGCTCGTCAAGTTCGTGCACGTTGCATTCGAAACTAGGACTGTAAACTCACAGAATTAACGCCTTTGTGAGAGCACTGTAGCTTTTTTTCTTCAAGTGTTCACCCTCGTACGCAGCGCAAGTATGTTTTTTCTTCTCTTCTTTGCTTTCTTTCTTTTACTTGACGCGATTGCGCCGGTTTAATTCACGCTGACGTAAAGAGCAGCCGGGGCAATGGATACAGTTTTATTTTGCCGCAGCTGCGACCACCGAAATTATCCCCCATTCTGTAGTGTAATTCAGAACTCTATCGCGCACCCTGTGTCATTTTTACGTTTCTCCCTGAACGGCGACTTAGTTTATCTGGGGCAGTTTCGTGGACATTCGCGCGAACTGTTACTGTTGGATCGTAATGAATGCCGCGCCGACGAGTCCCACTAATTATAACGTGTTTTGCGATAAGGGGACCGAAAGTGGAAATAGGTACCTTTGAAATTGCTGAAACGCGGAGAAATTATTCGAGGATTTGTGTTCCTCCTTTTACGAGTGTGATTTTCAAGCGGGAAGAATTGTTAAAATTGAATTCCCTCGCAATATTAGTAAAAATAATTAAGCTATTACTCCATTACAGTTCTAACGAGTAATCGAATTAATACAATTTTCGTCAAATATGTATGAAAATGCGCATTGTGAACAGTAGAGTTTAAATAAACCAAATATTTACTATCATCGCGAAACTCGCGCACGAAATATAAAAATTGAACGAAATACTCTCGACAACTCTCTAAAAAAGTCTTCGACGAGAGCGCCAATCGTTTCACATAGGTAAGCGAATCGAGTTCACCAGCTAGAACCGTTTCAACGAGCTGCCTTCACTTATCCAAGGGGGACAGTATCGAGTAGATCCAATAGCAGCCTGTTAATCAGTCAACATCCCCTCAAGAAGCAACGATCTATCCACGTAAATTGAGAACTCCTGGCGAACGTACTCCGCAGGGTATCTCAGCCTCCCGGTGGAAAAATCGTTGCAGCCTCGAGCGTGCTCGACGCAATCTCCTAAGAGAGCGCACGTGTGCTAATCTTCCAGCCAAAGACGTCATTCGGTTTACCCTGGTGCCACCCTCGCACTCCCTCACACTCTTGCCTCGTGTATTTGCATTGCGCCGTAAACGCGGCTGGCATATCTCGACGCGACGCAAATAATTGAATCTGACGGGGAACTTGCATTGTGGATATTTAGATTACCCCCTCGCCGCACCTCCCCGTGGACGAGGGGGGTGGATTTTAAGGCAGCAAGTTCGCGGCACGAGTTTCGATTTGGGGTTGAAGATGTTTGCGGTTCGCGTTGGAAGAAGCGAAGAAATTGATGTATAATGGAATGGTTCTTAAGGGACGCGGTGCCGACGAAAATTGTTCGGCGATGCTGTCCGTGGTAAATTTATGCTTTCCAAGCGGGAAATAGAACGGAAGAGAGATGCACCCGTGCAGGAGTTAGGACTCGGCAAGTTGTACGGCGTGTTCTGTTTGTTTGTGCGTGCAGCGGCAAGTGGAACATTTCTACCCTAATTAATCTGTTGGGACAGCAAGTTTCCACTATACGGACGATGAGGGGACAAATTTGGGGGAGGATAAGAATGAGCAGTATCGTGATGTACGTTCAGCGCGGGAAGAAATTCTTAATTAGGAGAGCTGTTTTTCGCTTCGTTCAGTAACTGTGTTAACCGCTCGTGTTTCTAGTTTCGTGGTTAATCTAGTAGAATTGGATCGTCCATGGTCGGACAGAACGATATAAATATCGAAAATAAAACGGCACCCAGTATTCTGAGAGATTTATAAATAGTTCTATTCGTTCGTGTAATAACGTCGCTGAGAACGTTAACATTAAGGATCGCGCACCACGCGGATTAAGTAGAACAAGTCGGTGTGTGGTCAGGCGTTGCGTAGATTAACGCCTCGCGTACGTGAGTTGCCGGCGCAGGCACTTGGGAACTTAAGCTTCATTCATCTCGTTCAATATTTACTGCTGCCCCTCGACAAATCCAAACAGATCGTTTACAGCAACCTTATACCGAGCAAATAGAATAATCCAAATCCGAAACCTGCGTGTACAAAACGCAACAATGTTGTCCCCGGATATTCCGGATATTCGTATACGAACCGGTGCCATCCGAGAACAGATCGATTCACCCGAGCAATCACATTCTTTCCCCTGTTTGCCCCGTCCATGTCAACTTCCTGCCGTTTCGACGTGGACAAACGGATGTGGATGGCCCGAACGACAAAGGGCGCCGACAAGTTTCACGGAGAACGACCTGCAAATATGTGTACGTGGCGTTTCCCATCGCGTGGCTACCTTCGTGTGTCGATTGGCCTCATGGAAAGTTGTCGAAAGCGTTCTGGGTGTTACTATGAAAGGGCATCGAGAGGGTTGATGGTTCCCAGGGTGTTTAACGCGGGACAACTTGGTAATTGAAGGAAACACAAACTCACCGATGGAAACTCGACAGCCCCCCTATTCCCGCCACCTTTAGCAATACCAATCTCGCGTATTAGTTTAAACACTATTAACGAGTAACCCTGCTACCTTTTTATTTTATTTCACCATGGCTTGCAATATTGGCTATTAATATTCTATGCACAGCTTTTCATTTCTTCTTTTTTGTTAAATATTAAATTGTACTGTAAAATTCGGTGGAAATAACACAAATTAATAATTAACTGTACTCTATATGTATATATCGCATTACACTGTTAAGATAATTGATAGTCCAGTCAGTTATCAGTAATAAATAACAATAATGGTGACGAGGATGAAACCGTGTCCTTACAATAACAAGGAAACGTGAAAAGTGTAAATCAGATGACGCCGAACTATGGAAAGAGGAGTTGGATTTGAGTTGGAGAACAGGTGAAGTGAAACGGGGTCGACAGTGGCGATAAATCACAGCCAGAGCGTAATTCGACGAATGACGCAGTGGAGGAAGAAGATAAGATGTCGGAGAGATGATGATTGATCGGTGGAATCAATCGATGGGAAACGCCGGACGATTTCAGGGTCTGCCACGGTGTGTGGAATCGATGCAAACTCAATTATATCGGCCTCGTGGCATTCAGCTTGCGTTCTGGGTCTGTGTTCCTTAGTAGAACGTGTACATTTGTCGTCGTTAATTGGCTCGTATTCACGAGCCGATACGGGATACGAGAGGAACGTTTGCAACTCACGAGCACGTTTGTTTGGCGGCACAGTCTAAATCGCTGGAACCGGACCGGATAATTCGCTCGCTCGATAGATAGACGTCGTTTAATTCATGTGAAACTCGAGTGGCAATTGTAACCCTCGAATCGATTCGTCCATGATACAACTTGTACGACGAACACGAAAATATTATAAATGTATATGTATAGAAAACATCTTGGAAGACCTCGAACCGCAACGAATTTTTAACCAAAGAGAAAATAATTGATGAAACAGTCTATCTTAAATTTTAAGTTCGAAAGTTTCGCTGTGTTAAATGAGTTCGTTCTTATCTTAGTAGAAAGTTCTATAGGTTTGTAATCCACCCTTGTGGATTGTAGAATAGTTGGACCATTTAAAGGGGGGTACGTCTAAACGTTGCCGCTAATAAGGGTGCGGGGGTGAGCGAAGGATGTGACAGTAGAGAGGAAGACGATAATTCCCTGGGAAATTTCAAGCCTTTCTGGGACGACAACGCGAAGCTGGCTGTGCTGTAAGTAAATTACAGGCTTACAATTAGTGTTCGGTAGAATTCGAGTTGTACAGGGGTAGGGGAAGCGGTGACGATGAGGGCTGGTCGGTAGTCTTCCCGGTGTGTCGACACCCCGAGGCACGTGTTGCCCCGAAATTAATGACTACGTGTCTTATCTTTAGCCGACCGGGTTCCGTCGTGGAGCCGGAAGTTGAAGCACGAGAACGTGGAGGCTGAGTGGTGTGGTGCGAAAGGAACGAGCTGTAACACCAGTCTCTGTCTGTGTCTATTAATTTTCGATTATTGTTACCGTCATCTGTGTAGTACACATTACGCGAACGATTTTTTAAACAGCTAAGTCAAATACTAGATTCTATTCTATCTTCATAGATTCACTTTGTATTTATTGTACTTTCGACGATAGTATTATAGTAGAATGGGTAAACTTCAAGAGGTAATTCGGAAAAGGTGTATGTAATTATTATGTTTCATAGAAATATAACAATTTGCTTAGGAACAATTCATTCAACACCGAGCACCAAACTTTGCACTTAACTTTAAGCACGATAGTTTAATTCTCAGACGAAAGGGAGGAACCTCTGCAACGTTTAAATTATCTGTTCCATGAAACTTTGTGAATGCAAGTGGGATAGTATACGAGGTTTAAGGAAATAGCTTATTTTGTATCGTATTTCATTTTGACGACATTATAACTGTATTAACCAATCTTTCACCAAATTTCTGTACTAACAGAAATTAACAAATCTCCTGTTACCCGATATCATTTGCACAGGCAGCTTGCAAATGTTTAAAATGCATCCGCCTTTGGTGCACCATAGATTTCAAAAATCCTCAGGACTCCCGACAGGGAAATTAATTTAAAAGTCTCAGGGTCTCGTCGCGGTTCCAACCCTCTGTCGTTCCAACACGGCCGACCATCGACCCCCCAATTTCCTGGTTCAAGTTTTCAAGACCAGCAACGCGTAAAATTGGCCCTTGCCAAAAGGGCGGTAAAAACCGAGGACTCTCCGGATATATTGAACTTATTAAAGAGAAAGTTCAGCCCCTTAGGAACCAAATGCGGCAGGAAACTGAGAAAATGAAACGTTAGAAATTCTAGTTTAAAGGGCAGTTTCACTATTTTGTGGTTAATGACATTGTCACCATTTAATATACTGAATTCTAAACACCAGTAAATTCCTCGTCTGAATTTTGATATAATATTCGAAATTTCAGAAATAGTGAACAACATAGGAGGTAGATAATACGAATAATAATGACGTATAATAATTTTAGAGAAACGTTAGTTTCAGCAAGGTGCAAATGTAAAACGATACCGCGGGGTGAAATTAAGCAGAATAAATAGGAAGTAAGGAAACAAAGCAAAAGTTTCGGGCCAGCCAAGGAGAACATAGACGTGTAATGGGATTTGTGGTTCCTTTGGCCAGCTTGTGGCCACACATCGACCGACACCCAGAGACATAGCTGAGCCTCTCTTAACCGCAACAACGTTCGTTCCTTCGCTTCTGTCATAGTTGCCAACCAGAGATACGCGCAATTACTTTAGGAACAATAATTTCCTCTTTAAATGTTCTCACCCGATTCCCCAATAAACCTAATGTTTAATTAAAGTTCTTGTTCTACTTTCTCAATACTAAGACACAAAAAACATTAAAGAAAACAAACGCTGCTCTGTTGTAGTTAAAGGCATGTCTGACCAATGCTCCTCTATCCTACTTAATAATATATACCCAGCAGTTTCCTTGTTTCAGTTTAAAAAATAATAATAAATCAATAAGTAAGTAAATCAATAAATGCCAGGAAAAATTAAAGAAAAGGTGCACTGCTCTGTTCTAGTTAACGGCGCGTCTGACCAATGCCGCCCCATTCCACTTAATGGTATATCCAACAAGAACCGCCCACGTTTCAGATAAAAGAAAATAGCAAATCAATAACTAAAGAATATTGCCTGCTATCTATATTTCCTGTCAAGCATTTGTATCCCCTGTCATTATTTATTCATATCTAATCCGATGTCTGAACAATTTATACTTGAATATAATTGCAATGTATTATTTCACTCTCGTACATACGTCTGGCGTACAAAAATATTCCCAGGGAGTTTACATGCATGTTTGTATCTAATTGGTACGTGTCGAATGAAGGCCAGGGAAGAAAATAAAAGCAGAATAAAAATATCCACGCATGGTTGACGGCCACTCTCGTTTAACGAGCTCTGTTTATGCTCGCGTCAAGCAGTGTCTGACCGCGCACCGGTGTATTCCACTTGCGAGTGAACCACGTCACACTTAAGAGACGTTCGAGAAAACTGGCCAAGTGGTTCGCCTGGCGGCTGTTGACTAAAAGCTTCGAATAACGCCTTGACAGTGGCAGAAGTGCGCCTCGCTTCTGTGGAATCGACCTCGATTCGATACAGATGGACGATTGTTTCGTGGATTGTCAATGTGTCATTCGGAGAAATTGCTTCGAAAATCTTAATTCAATAATTTCAATTCAATATACTAATCTTATATTTTTTCCACATATTAAAATAAAAACTTTTCTAAAACAAAAGCAGCATGTACAAATATTTTAATAATAATTATTACTAGATAAGAAATAAATACATAATGGCCGTGATTATTTTTCGAGTCCTTAGACGTACCGATTGTCAATTGATGATGAAGGTAACGAGATCCGGATGAGAATTTAATTCGAGCGTGTTTATCGTGCACTATATTTGGTGCATGGACGCAAATCACTCTGTTCACGCACGCTTTGGAATGACTTTTGGCTTTTAATAACGGCCCGTTAAAACTCGTAGCAGAACCGTGAATTCCCATGTTATTGCGGCTAATTGGCGCTGCTTTGCCAGTTGCGTGATTTCGTTTCACAGGCGTTATTTAATTGTGATTAATTATCGTTCGGCACGAAACCAACGCAGTGTCTTTTAGTTGATCGTTCGGCGAGGAATGCTTTATCGTGCTCCTCTGCTTCAGCTTGTCGTACTTTCACGAAAACACAATTGCATTTTATGCAAGGAACAACGAGATATAGCTGCACCACGTGAATATGTAATAATACGTCGGAGAAGAATGAGAAACCTTACCCGGAGACCTTCCAGGAATTTGTGTGCCACTTTTCTCTTTCTCCGTGAAAATAATCTGCCAGATATTTGAAACGAATTCGAAACGAATTGGAATGGATTTCTTACAAAACTGTTACGTCAGATGTCTTTAGTGGAAAACGAAAATGATCAATTTCAATGCAGAAATAATTTACTACTTCATTTATGTTAAATTACAACGAATGTTCCTTTGACTTCTTTTTAATATTTTGATATTATATATAAAATTTTAATTAATAAATCTCTGATCAATTCTCTATCTTAATTGAAACTTCCCATTGAATAGTCGTGTTTAATGCAAACAAACGAATCGGTGCTACTTCATAAACAATACGAACGAAACAGCTAGATTCCCTTAAAACTGAGTTGACTTTTCACAAAATGATAGAGGCCCGCGATAGCAGCCGAGGAATACGTCGTATGCTGACAATAGAGATAAACTCGAAGTACTAGTTTTAGTCGTTCTGCAGCGAATTTGGCGAAAGTAATGGGAACGTAATCGAGCGAGAGGACGTTCCGCCGGTATCGACTCGAATCGGCAAAAGCATGTCCATTATTGGACTCTGTACGACGAGCTTGTTTTTCTCCCTCGGTCCGCCGAACGCGATGTTTATACAAGAAAAATTGCGATACCCCCAAAGAGAAATGCATTTTGCGGCCCACCATTCGCGAACGCCTCGTAAAACCATAAAACGATCGTCGATAATAATAAAATATTAAAGTTCGATTAACGGATGAATTTATAATTAAGCTTTTATACCAGAATAAATAAGCAAGGAATATTTATTCGTCAGATAGCGATGAGAGGAATCTAATTAATTTCGGATACATAACTGGACTATTAATATTTACGTAACGTTCACGTAACTAGATACAGTTCGATACATCGAACATAATATTACATGTGCATTTATATGTACATTGAAGAACCAGGAATGTTTCAGCGAGGATAATCATTTCGATGCACACGATCTACATAGCAATTAAACTTTTACATAGAGAAAACAGCTATCGCAGGCAACTGGTGGCCGCTTTTGAACCGGCATACAATATAATCCATCGACAGACCATCGGAATTATCGCAGTATTCAATCGTGCGCCCCGTGACGAGCTACGAATTACGTAAAGAGATACCAGGATAATTCGAATTTTCCTGATTTTCAATTTCGAAAAGGTACCCTCGCGAACGGTGGTTGAAAATCAACGGATCTGCAGATAAAACGGGATCAATTTAATCGCGCCTGTGACAATTTGTGTCCAACTCCATTCGACGCTTGTAACATCACTCTAATATCGATAATCGACGATGCGCCATATGTTACAGAATGGAAGCGCCCTTTTTATTTTTCGATTCTCGACGAAACGATTGTAACAGACTCAGGGAGGATAAACGGCCCAGGGATTAAAATATCTATTTGAGAAACGAGAGTGAAATATCGAAACTGCGATTCATGATGCGTTTCGAAATCGTGGAAAGGGGGAATTATCCGATTGAATTGCTCGGCGAAGATCCCGACACGATCGCTCGCCAATTAAACTAATCAGCTATTCCACGAATCCCATACCCTCGAACCTAAAATTCGGAATATGCAAATTTGGTTGAACAGAAACCCTGTTCCACGTACAATTTACAAACACATGTTACTAGAACGCATTACTAAACATCTCTGAATTATATTCACAAACAAACAAAAAAAACATGGAACTAAATTAGTTAAACAAGCGTCTCTTTCTCCTATAATAAATAAAACCTAAAAAACTGTACCCTTTTTATGTTGCCTCTGAAATTAATATCAGTGTCAGCCAAGTCGAAGAACTTTTGAATAATCAACCAAAGTGTTAATTACTTTATTTAATTAACAAAGTCATGCAACACTGCGACCGAAATGTTATTTCATCAAATATCTTTCGCCGTCTAAGATGAAGAAAGCCATACCCTGTTTCACGCCTATCTCAAAGTATCCGACTGTCATCCTAAAAGCGCTGCGTCGCGACACGCCAGAAGTCGATCGCAGACAAATGGAATCGATGAACGACTACCGATAGCCGTGGGACCGGAACTCAATCGCGGCGGAAGTCAAACGACGCGACGCCGGTTTGATAATCGAATTCCAATTTAATCTTTTGGCCAGCGATCGAGTCGCCACGCGTCGTCCAATAAACTCACTCTCTGCATCCAACTCAGGTCGGTTTTCGGGCCAGCTCGCCACTTTGGACGATTTTGATCGGTGCCCGGGGATATACTCCACGGAACGCCTCAAACGGCAAGCGGTGGTTATTAAAATTGGTCGTTCTTGCGTGCATTGCTCCTCCGACTGGTCCTGTGTCCCTTAATCACCGCAGAATTAACCACGCCTCGCTCTTTTATCGAACCAGAAATCGACAGGGCTGCAGATTTATTTACAGCAGCTGTTGTATGTGCTATTAAAATAAATATAATAACTTCACCGTGGCTGAATTCTGATTTGGAGGAAATAAGGAGAACAGCATCGATGGACCTTTGGCATTTAAACATTAATTCATGACTTCTAATGCAATCCTAGGTAATTACTTTTATATGAATCATGTAAGATAACGTTTAGAAAGGAAACCGTGCAGTAGTGATACAATAAATCTCGTTGTAGAAGTAACGATAAGCAGGGACAATAATAATTTTGTCTTCCTAATTTTCATTGGACATTAATTATAATTTTCCATTTGTTTTCACCGTCGATTTTGCACCGTGACAATGTTTCGTATTCATTTACAACAGAGTTATTCTATTGGAAGCCTTTAAAAATGGCGATATCAAATATTTCCAGGGATTTATCAGCATTCCACGTACTTACAGGCAAATATCCGAATGCCAAACACGCACGCTCGAAATATCCCATGAAACGTTGTTTGCCGCGTGGCAATGGTGAACAAGTTGCTAATATCATGAACTTTTCAGCCACGTTCCAGCGTATGTAGCATTGCGTAATGAATTAATGGCAACCCGGTGTCGGTCTGACCGAGGCGGGAACATTCCACTGCGGCGCTTTCAGTCGACGTACCGAGAGCACCAAGTCGGATTTTCATTCTGAACGACGAAAATTGCTGCATTTAAGTATAAATTGGAATTTTAATAGAGATGAAACACAACTAAAGCGTGTATTAAAATTACATGGCAGAAGATATAAGTGGAAGGTGTTAAAACGTGAATAATTAATATAAATGAACGATCAAAGAAGAATATAGAAGGTTAGAAACGTAAAGAAAGAAATAAACGATTGCCCGGTTCTGAATTCACGCCATTTCAAAAACCTTCGCTAATTGATAAAATGAGACTTCAAGGGAAGTCCTACTCGAGTCAAAAGAGCTCTCCGAAAGAAGCAGCATAAATGTCGCTCTGAAAGAAACTCTTTTCCATTTCGTGCGTTCTTTCTCCCCGATTCAATCCAATTAATTCGCTCCTTCGCTGCGACAGGGAACGATTCCCGCTCCTGGTTCACGAATAACGTATCCGTCCCGCGGAAAATCCTTATCGCGCAAAGAAATTAAGAAGCGAACGAAGAGCGGCGTTCGGGAAAACCGCGGCGAATAGCGGTCGCGAAAGTCGGGAATATTTTCTACGGCAATTACAAATTACGTGCGCCACGGCGAATCGCTTCTGCCATTTTACAACCATACTTATCCGCGAACGTGTTCGAAACTTTTCAAACGATCGTCATTCCATTTGATAACAATTTTTATTTAATTCTCACCCGGTCGACTTATTCCATTATTCGTTGCGGACAATGTTATTCGACGGTGAAAACTTCGTTTTCATAGCTTCGAGTTCTTGGGATTCTTGCGCCGTTCTTTCGCAACGAATGAACGCTCGAAAAGTTAACGCTCTTCAAGGAGCCAAGAGTGGAGAAAGCATGGTGGAAATAAAAAGGAGCCGCTATTGGCAGCGTCAAAGGAGAAGGAGAATGGAAGCAATCTTCCGTGACACGTGCGTAGCTTTCTTGAGCGATCATAATCTCGTCTCGATGGATCCCTTCTGTCGCGTGAATCGTCGATCCGGTTCGAGCAATTATTAACGGGCGAAAAGAATAAAGCGTCGCATCGACCGTATTGCCAGCAGCAACGTATGACGTCGCCGTTGTGTCAATTTGCAGTGAATCAACGCTAATTAAACGGCAGCGGGCCGTCGGCCAATTAACAAAGCTGAACGCGCGCTGACTTTGGCCCAGCTTCTCGTCGTAACACGCACGTGACGCTTTATCTTCCCCCCTCGAATTAGAAATGGAACAGGCAGGTACGCAACGCGGAACATGCTTTTGAATAATTACGAAAGGGCATTCGCCACAATTGACGATGAATTTAAATTCAGTGCTATAATTGTTGAAGGGAAAATTCAATTAAAATTGAATATTGTCCATAGTCTGAACTGAACTGCACTAATGAGTGTATCAGGATCACTGTGAAATAATTTCGCATAATTAGTATAGAATTCGAAGGGCGAGCAGAAATAATCCAACGGTTGAAATATTAAAATGGATTCATTTCACAGAGGGATATCTAGAATCCGAACAAACGTCGAGTGAGGATCGCGTGGTCCTGGCCACACCCAGCAAAATTGGATCGTCAGAAGTTATCAAATTTTCTTTTTTAAGCGATCCCCAGAGCATCGAGGTAAGCGGAGAGGGCGGGCGAGGAAAAGCATTCCCGACGAATAATAGGGCGGATAAGATTTTCGTTCGGGAAAAATTGAATCGTTATCATGAACCGCAACCGGCTAAGGCTGACGCGTGCGGTTTTGTTGCTCGTGCCGGTTTATGACAGAACTATCGATCCTACTACTGGTCCAACTCGAACTTTTCCTCCGCGTCCCCAACCCGCCCGCCCTCTCGCCTATCCTAAATTCCACCCTCTTCCCTTGTTCCACTCTGATCCTGTGCGTGAAATACACCCCGTGTGGACGGAAAGCGGTTTCGTTACGCGCCAAGTGCTCCTCCTGCCTGCCGGATTACGTTATTTCGATAATCGATTCCCTTCTTCCCATTATTTGGAACTTTGATCGAGTTTCGGGCTAATGACGAGCGCGAATGAAAGGGGGACCGTGGGTTTCTATGTAGAAATTCGATTTGGTTTGATACGGGGTGTAGAGACGAATCTGTTTTGTACCATACAGTTGGATAATTGCAACGAAATGCATTAGGGGTGGTGGTACTTATAAAAGTATTTTTGTTTTAGAGAGGGAATGGTTTGAAATATGGGAAATAAAAATTACAAGTAGATAACGATTAAATGAAGAAAGGTAGGCAATTATTCAAATTCGGGACCTAGTGATAAATTGAAACAATTTCTACGTGTACATAAATACAGAGATAAAGGAGGAAGGAAGTAGTATTAAATAATAGAAGCTGTGTTAAATTGCTCTATATAGGTAATTCAATTCATAGACCTTAACTTAATCGAAGAATAATAATGCCGATTGAAATACAGCTATCAAAGGAATAGCATTGCAATAAATATAAATATATATAATACAATAAAGACCACGTGTAGCTGTGGGCAAACAGATATCGGATGTAAAGGAAATTGGCCCCCGGTTGTCGTTCCTCAGAATGTATCGCTCTGCAAGGTGTACTTGAAGATCGGACGTGAGATACATGAGCTACCCAGAGGATACGTCGAAGCCCCCTTATCATTAGACCAATTCTGGGTTAACATTTATTACATCGTACTAATAATTACCAGTGGTAAAAATCGCCGTGCTACAAAACCATCGAGGTATGCATTGTCGCGAACGAAAATTTCCGTCCAGCCAATATTTACCTTAACAACGACAACAAAGTGTCGGATGAAATCTATCTCGATCAGCAATCATATTCGTAACAACGAACTGGCCTCGACGCGAACAAACAGGCTACAGCGCAACGATCTATGCAAATCCCGTTCTATTTGCAATAATTATACTAACCGCTCCTCGAATAATTTGCTGTGCGGAATAGAATTGCGCTCGCCATTCAAAAAAACGCTGAAAAATTCCGCGATGCGATTGTACAACGAATGACGGTAAGAAAACAAACCGTAATTTACACCCCGGCTTCCAGAAACGCTCTGCGAAAACACTCTCGGATAAAGCGTTCGATCGCTTCGCGTCCGTGAAATTAACGAAATCAACACACACGTACGCTCGCACCCATACACGGGTACATATACCCGAGCATCCCTTAACGCCGCATTAACCAGCCCCAATTCGCCGTAATCCCGAATATAACAAATTGAAAAAGTCTAGGAAACACGCTCGCCGGAATATCCGCGTTACCTTTGCGCGACACGAGAAATTCAACGGCGACCCTACAAGGGAATGCTCACGGAAATAAAATGTGATAACGGGGTAAAGAAAAAGTACAAAGCGAATCTACTGCGGGAGTAATGCTGGAAATCACGAATGCAGTCACGTAACTGGCGAATGAGAGAGAAGAAGAAAAAAAAAGTAGAAGAAAACGTACGGACAATTTGCAAAACAACTGGCAACGAGCCTGCAGAATGAATTTCACGTTCATGAATGTCGACCCTCTACATGTTCCCTTTATTTTTTTGGGGCTTTTTTTCTATCAACCAGACGACCAACATAGGGGCCACGTCGATTTCCAGCGACGTGACGGGTCACGTCCCCGCTCAGCTTCTGGGCACAATTACGCTGATAATAAGATAACAGGCGCGCTGGCGAAGATTCGACGACAAGGCTGTGCAAACGAAAGAAGGTTAGCGGGGAACGAGAAAAGGGCAGGCTGCTTTCCATCCGCCATGTATCAACCCCCGCCCCGTGGAACAACCATCCCCCGTCGCGATAACGAACTTCGTTCGCTTGCTCTTCTCTGCCGCGATGAGATCTCAACGGCGCCATTGCATGCATGCGCATTGGAGGCTCGTGCACTCATTATTTTCGAAACCGTTCGGTCAAATTCGAACGCAAACCGGCCATCGAGTGCACGCCTCAAACCGTAGACGAGGCGATTCGCGGTTTCAGGTCAGTCGTTCCACGGACACGTTTCGTGGTTGATGATTTTTTCAACGTCGACGGTGGGGTTTTGATATTGGGAGCGTAACATTGATCCGTGGACAGGTGTGCAATTTTGCGGGGAACCTTTCGGGCATTTAGACGAGACTCGGCTGATATGTTTGACGATTAAACTGTGCTATCAATTCGACGGATGTTTCACTGTTAATTTGCTGCTGTTAATTTCATGGATATCTTGTTGCAAATGTTGGGCTATTAATTGCAATCGATATATTATTATTAATTCTCCACTGTTGATTCAACGAACGTTGCGGCGATACCATGTGCGTTGCACGCACATTATTCCCCGAGCGCATGTAATTTATTCAAACGTACAACCATCTCCAATTCGCTTCACTGCCCTGATAATGTAACTTGCAACGATTACCTATAAATACAGATATTTATAGAACGATATTATTCTCCGACCGTAGGGATCGAAGAACGACGAGTAAAACTATCCGAACCACCCTTAACACAGCTGAAAGTGAAATAATCCCCCGTGTATCGTACTTTTTATCGAAAATGACCGAAATTCCTCGCAGCAAAATAATACGATGCAGACGACGGCCTGAAATCAAACGCCCACTACAACATCTCCAAAATCACCCGCTCCCCCCGCGATCATAAATAAAACATCAATTTCCCGCAATATATCTGAAACCGTTCCCGTCGAATCACCATTTTCCCTCGTAAAATAGCGACGCGTATCACGGAGGGTCGAACGGCAAAAATTCATCCGGTATCGTCGCGTCGACGGTGGACGACCGGAAACACCGAACTCGTTTTCACGCTAATACAAATGCAATTTCGATCATTATCGGCTATTCTTCCGTCATGTCGATACCCGTTCGCCCCGGCAACGAGTATTGGAAACGGCGTTGCAACGAGACCTGCCTGTATTATGCAGCCTGCTTTAATAATATTTCTCTTTTTCAGCACACTCGCGATATTCCTCGTTGATCTCTTAATTCACTGGCGGGTACCAAGTTCTCCCATTTCACTTGGGAACGAAGAGGAGCGCGAAATTGAAACGAAATTACGCGTTCTCGCGCGAAGCGTTCGATAGCCGGCGGGATAAGCGGCCCCGCGGTGTTAATGAAATTTTTTCAGCCCCGCGATTTTCGGGGAAATTTTCTGCTGCAACGAGGTGTGAGCGGGGAGGAACGGGAGAAGGGCGAGAACGGGGTGGAATAAAAATTGTCTGGCACCACGATTATATCTGCTGAATGGGTTAATTGCGGGGCCACTTTCGTTCATCGACGGAAGCGTAGGAATTTTTTTTTCAATCGACGCACTTGCGTATTGATTGCAAAGGTGGTGTTCTCTTTTTATTGATACGTTTGTGTGCACTGGTAATTCGCAATAATGCGCAATTTATGGGCATCGATTGAAGCGCATACATTCTTCTAATTGTTGGCAATTGGTTTTCAGCGAATAATAATAATAATAATACATCTTTCGCGGGGGAAAGATTCAGCATAGAATATACAAAAGAAATGTTCGAATTTCTTCGCGAATGAAAAGGATTCTTCCCGTTTCAGTCGAAGCCTCTCAGAGTACGAACTGTCGTGAAAAGGCGATGTAATCTCTGGAAACGTGAAATTTTATACCGGGCGAATGTTAGATATCTCTATAACCCCTTCCGATAAGTAATACCTTCTTCCACTATATTTCGAACATTATTATTCGATCAAATGTATTACAGACTTTTCTCCCACCCAATTGCTTCCTCTTCGCCTGAATTATTATTTCCATTATTTCCAACAGCACCGCTTGGCGCTAATTTTAAGTCGCATTTAGCGAGGGAGTCTATAACAGGTTTAGCGAAAATCTCATAAACGACGGTTCATTATGCCGGGTTGGGAAAAATCATCGAAGCTAAGCGATAACAAAGTTGCATTCTAATTCCACTCATCGCCTCGTTTGAGCCGAACGAGCAGCTGATTCGATTAGCAGCGCCAGTATATCGATTACGTGAGCACCATCGTGATTTTCCGTCCTCCTACCTACGACGGAATTAGGATCGACGTGCAATCAACAGCTTGTAGATCGGATCAATCAAACAGCAGCGAAATCTTGTTAAACCTTCGAAACAAATAAAAACAGATTCCGCCGGCAAGCTTCACGCGATATTTACATCCGAGCCGAGAGGAATATAAGTTTTTCGGGGGGTTCTTTTTCTTTCGTTCTTCGTGGACAAAAGCTCCGTTTGAATTTCGATCGCAGGCGTTCTAATTCGCGTAAAGTTCGTTCTATCGGTCGCTGCAAGTAGCTGCCCCTGAATTCGATTCGTGACGCGAGAGCGAAGGAAACGAAAGGCGAAAACAATTGTACTGTGAATTTCATATTGGTAGGAAAATTTCATTCATCGAAAAGTCTGGTTGAAAAAGTACGATACACGATAGCCTTTTATTGGATAGAAATGAAAGTACGACAGGCGGGAAAGGGGTTAATATTGAGCGAGGGTGTAGGGTGTTCGATTGTCCGGCGATCCGCTTACAATAATTCGCAGGCAGCCTAAATTTAGTAATCAGGATCGTGCAAGGGAGGACAGGGTTGCAAAATGATAGCACGCAGGGCAACGTGATGACGTCCGATAATCACGTTATCTCTGCGTACCCACGATCAATTTAATTAGACGCTTTTGGAAGATACACCTGGGGAATCTGATTCGGCCTTCCGGCATCCATTTAACATCCCCCACATGATGTAAAAAATTTCGTAAAAGCAAATAAGCACAGCGCCCCTAAAGTAGAGGCTTCGCCCTTTAAAATGAGCCCAGCTGGATCGCCGTGCGATTTTTCCTTCTAAAGTTGCATCCTTTGAATCTCATATTATTCCTTCATACGAACTATCAAATTTCTCAAGAACAAAGAATTGAGGACCTCCATAGCGAGTCAAAGGGCGACAAAACACCATGAAATTTCCCGAACGGTCTCGATAGGTACGACTTCGCCGAAGTTGCGTGGCAAATTGCAATTGAACTCGTCCAAAGGAAGTAAACCGTTCGCCAATGAACCTCTGCACGCGTAATCAGCCACTGATAATGCGTCCGCGACGGGCGACACGAAACTATCGAAGTGAATGACTGATAACGCGGCTAAATAACGATCGAATAACGGGGGCGTTGAAATTTCGTGGCCGCCCAGAGCCACGGGAAGCCTGAAGCGGTGCAAATTGAGACGTCGCAACGCGATTAAGTGTGTTACCGAACGTTTGGACACGGAGATCCCCTGGAATCGAATTCGGCAAAGCTGGAAACACACTTTGGAAATGTTTGTCGAACGCTCGGAAATCGGCACTGAATAATTCGCGGATTATGTTGTACTTTGTGCGTGCTCGAAACAACGGGAAGGAAAACGTGATCGACGATTGCCCATGTTTAATTGATAAGGATAAGGGAATTCCGCAGAACGATTCAGTCCGCTGATTTTCGAACTCACAACTTCGTGGCAAAATGGACGACATTTAAATTGGATCAAAGGGTCAAAGAAAGAAACGAATATCCAGGAACGTAGTAGAAACCCGAGAAACAAATTCGCCGGACGGGATAACGGAATATTATACAGGTAACAAACGAAAGACATGAAACCAGCGGAGAATACGATTCCCTCTGGAGAAAGGGCCAGGCGAGCAGTCTGGCTCGAGGTATCGTCGAAAGCATTAAGAAGCCACGGTCTAATAAATTCTGAAACATGCTACAAGCGTGTTCGACGAAGGGAGCCGCAAGCCGGCGGAATTCTTCCGCAAATGCCGTCGCAGGGGAATGCACAGAATTCTTGGCGAGCGTGTCTGCAGATCGCGCACGACAATAAGTTATGCTCGAATTTGCAATAGCGATGCAACGCCGCGCTTGCACCGCGTAGAACGAACCCCATGTGAGATACGCGAATTTTGGCAACCGCCGGGGCTCGTAAACCTCGTGGATTCGTCTCGTGCTTCCATCGCGAGATAACGACGAGGAGGATGGAAGGGTAAAATCCAGGGGATAGCACGATCTCGACGGAGAACCACCGAAGCGAGAGAAGTTCTGGTCGGGAAAGAATGAATTCCCAACGATACCTGACACTTCACCGCGATTGCATATTCCTATAAACTATCGTCGGGAAATTTATGAGAAATCGCGAGTAACTGCAAAAATACGCAAATTCGGATGCGCAAGATTGGGAAATATATTTCGCTCAAGCTCGAGGAGAATTACCGCGAGGATGGTGTACCTTGCGTCGCGATAAGATCAGAAGAGATAAGAAAGATCATCGGCATGCGTTACGGAAACGAAACGGCGGAGAGCGAAACTCTTTAATGCGGAATATTTCCGTTGCTCCTCGAGACATCCGTGTCGAACAACGCGGTTTCCTCCGGCTGGAATTTAATAGAACGACGCCAGCTTGCACACTTCCGATCGCCGTGATACCAGGGGCACTGAGTCTTCTATAAATACGGCTGCGCGTAGATCCTGGCAGAGGAAATAAATAGGATCGGCTTTTAAAAATGAATGGACGTCGCACCGCTTCGCTGCGTGCACCGCCGTTCCTTGTCGCGTATTTCACGTTTTTGGCTTTCCCTCGAAACGCTAACTCGCCATCTCCAACTTCCCTCGTTTCTCTTCCAAGCGAAATCGAATTTCCCCGACTTATTAAAAATAACGGCTACCGATATTTTCCCACAATTGCCCTCCGCTCTCGCATACAAACGACGAGAATACAAGCGCGTTGAAGACCAAGTACCTCGACGCGCACTTTATGAAATAATTGTGTCGGTCAATTCGGGTTTACGTATTCTATTGTAATGTTAAACGAAACAAAACTGGTCGGTCTATTCGATTCTATAGATGGTAGTTCTAATCGAACTGGCTTGATAGGGAATCGCGTGGGTGCGCGAATAACGGGCGCACGATTTTCTGGGTGAACAGGCATAAAAAGCAACGACAGAAACGCAACACGGAGACAGGCCGCGTTTGTTCCGCGCGGTGCATTCAGCTCGACTTCATTGAAGCTCGCCGTTCGCTTCTTTCTCCCGGTGAAACATGTGCCGTGCCGTTCGCTATTGTGACTCGGCCAGTCTGGCCAATGTTCGCCGGAAGCCTCGCAGTGTGTCGCGGATGTCAACACACGCGAAGGTTTCCATGATACTAGACTCGGCCGACGACCTTCTAAACAAATGTTCCCCGAATTGCAAACATTTCTTTCATCCCTGAGAATCTTTAAACTACGATCGCGCATAATGTCACGATACGACATTCGCAAAATAATATTCGCAGATATATTGAGAAATATTTTAACTCTTAATGGTAAAGAACTGTAGATAATAATAATAATAATAGTCGACGGTATACGCATGTATGTACATATTATACACGTACGTTCGGTAGAGCAAGTACGTAGTTTTTACGTGCGCTTTCTTAAAGAAACACACAGAGGACCGCGTCACCCCCATGAAAAAGAATCCATCCCCCGTGACACGAGTAGAAAGTGAAATGGATGGCTTACCTCAAAAGAGGCGATCGGAACGCAGTGCTGTAGAAGAACAGGGATGCCGGACGATCCTGGCTACCTCGAGGGAAGCTCGCCCGGGCGGCATGGCTCCCACCTCTTCGCCCTGTGATCCTCCCGTCTGCTGCCCGACACGGTGTCCTCCTCTTCGCGTTGCAGTTCGATGGTCGATCTCGTGCCCGTTCTTCACCGTTCTCCTCTTATACCGCGAGGAAGGGCTTCGTGTCTATCAATCTCGCGCGTCGAACATCGGCGACAAATGAACGTGTAGCGTCGGCACTGTCGCGACGCTGGGACGTCCCCCACGGCACGATCCTCTCAACGATACGATAAACTCCAGTGTGCACGTACGGTGGACGCGTCGCGGCGATAACGATCCTTCTACCGTGAACGTCACGTTCGCCCGCGATACTTGCAACACTTTGGCTCGCCGATGCAGCGGGCACGACGTCGATAAGTGTGGCCGCGTTGGAAGGATCATCCGAAGAAAGCGACAGGACGAGGGAAGAGGGTCAGTCGTTGATTCGAGGCATCGACGGCCGGTTGCGTGGACGGGGAGCGTGGCACACCGGGTTCCAGGGTGGTAAAAAGGGACGATCTCTGTGGGGGGATCGCGGCCGACTGTCGAACAGGATCAGAGAAAAAGAGAACACGGAAAGCTAGGCACAGGACACGATGGCCCGGCCACTGCGCCGGCACTGAGGCTACGCCGCAGCCTCGCTCTCCTGCTACTCCCTCCCTTCTCGTCGTTCCTCTATATCTCTCTTGCTCCGCTGCTTTCTCTGTCTCCCTCGCGCTACCTTTTCTCCTCCTTCCACTTTCGGCTTGAATTTCTCTCGCTCTGCCCCCCCCCCTCTCTCTCTCTATGGCCATCCCCTACGCGTTCGCCTCTCTTCCCTTGCACACACAAACACCCTCCACATGCCTACGCACTGCTACACACCGTTCCGTTCTCTCTTTTCGGTTCTCCGCCACCCCCTGACACGCGCTCACCCTTCCACGAATTCTATCTCTGTTGCTCGGTCGACGCAGTCTCCATCCCTGTTACACTCTCCGCTGCATCCCTCTTGCTTTCTCGATGCTTCTTTCTTGATCGGGATACGTGTCCGTGTTTTCGAACGCGCGCCACTCCCGTGACCTCTCCTTTGGCTGCTTCTTATTCTTCGTCTGCCTCGTCTTGGGACTTCTGTTCTTCTTCGTTTTTGTCCCTTGTCATTTCTATTGCTGTTCAACTGCACCGCCGTAGGGTTGTGGTGATATGCTTTTTGTTGTTTTTAGGACGCGTTGTGATTGCCTTTTGGTTCTCAGTTATCTATTAGCCCTGGCGCATTCTGTTACCTTTGTGCACTTGCCTGCAACTTTTTAAATCGGTGCAAAGTTCCTCGACCTTTATGTTGAAGGACGAAAGCAAGGTAAACTCTGCAGGGGTGAATATCAAATATTTAAGGACCTAATTGCTATTCGGTCGAATTAATTCTGGTTTCCAGGTGTCGTCCCTGTGGTTTCGTTTGGCGCAACCTTTCTTCCGTGTTTTTCAGATCTCTCCCTCTGTGTTTTCAAATTCGTCTCCTTGTTTATCTAGCCGTCTGTTCTTGAAACGCCTTCTTTTGCGTCTCCTTTGTGACCGCCTTCAACCCTTTTACGGTTCTGAATCCCTCCATCCTTCACACGTCTGTATGATATTTTTCCGCCACCCTTATCTACCGTCCCTTTCCCTCCCCGAACTGTTCTTTGCATCTCCATTTCACCCCGCCAAGGATTCCGTTCTTCCAACGTTTGCACGCGCTTCGCTGCTTTCTGGAGAAACGCAGACCGCTTCCTTTGCGGATCGTTCCACCTTCAGCCACGATCGTCTTTCTCCACCGTTGGGTTTGCTTCGTTTCGTTCCCGTCGTCCCGTCTGCTCTCAATTTTGTTTCGAAACCGCCCTCTTCCACCACCCGACATCTGCTTATTCTTTCTTCTTCGACCAACTAAACATATTCTGTGATAAAGTTTCTGTTCCCTTTTATTAAACAAGTTTATGGAAAAGGTGCAATCTCTTTGTATTACGAGATATCACGTTGCTTGTAACATTGCGATAGCTACACTTGTTACATTTGTTCACAATTTTTGTAAGCAGTTTTAGCAGAGTTTGGATTACACTCGTTTCTATCGATGCATTGTTTATTATTCGCGCATTTTGTGAATTTTCTCCATCCCCTAAAAAGCTGTTCGGTTTCATTCCACTAATCCCTTCAGAAGTTTACTTCAAACCTCTTCATTCATATTCTGCTTCTTTATTTTATTTTACTTTGCATATCTTCACTTGCATTCGACACCTTTATATTTTTCTTCGTTTTATTTATTTATCTTGTTGTTGGCTTTTCGTAATATTTACCATATTTATTCAATTTTCCCTTGGCCATCCCTCGTAATAACTTCCTCAACCTCTTCCTTCAGTCTTCAGCCTTTTTCCTTTTTCATCGTGCTCTATTTATTTCCAACCTCTCTCATTTTCCCTAACTCTTCCTCTCTCTTTTTTTTCCGTCTATGTTCTACGCCTTACTTTACACAGCATCGGTGATTCTCGGTGTTCCTTCGGTGTTTCGCTAGAAAATTCAACCCTTTGACGATCGTGGCACTGATTCACCACCTCTGCCGTTGCCACAAACCCTTATAGCCTCATTCTACGTGCAGCCGCAACGATGAAATAAACACAGTCCATGGAATCTCTCTCTGCACGCCGTGAAACCTGCAAATATTTAATTTCGTCGTGCTCACGTGCCTTGTCGGATTAATGCCTTTGGAGAAAATTCACTCTGTTCACCCTGTTCACTCTGGTCAATTAAATAGTAATTATAATCGTGCTAAATTATATAGATACAACATTTCACTTCTTTTAATTGATTTACATATTTCCCAATAATAACACATTCCATCATCATGCTTCGCAGCTAAAAATATTTGATTCCTCTCTTTCACCGTTTTAATTTTTCCTGTGCACTCTATTCCTTCAAAAAAAATTCCTCAATATTTCGTCAAACATTGATAAAGTATTTCCCAGGCGAAACGTACAGTGATAGATCCTCCGGTCCTTCGATCGATAGAGAAATAATCGACGCAAGAAAGAAAGAAAAAAAATGAAATCTCCAGGAACAGGACCATCGAGGCAGCGATATGATCGAGCATCAAATCCTGATTTGCAGTCCGCTCGCATTGTTATGCTAATAATATTCCATCGTGGGCTGCAGGCCTTCGATGCGATAAAGATTTCGCCGGTTGAGCTGCGAAATTCCTCACAGTCGCATTACAGATGATAATAAAGATAGACGATGGCCGAAAATACGGATTCCATAGTTGCCCCGCGCTCCATGTTCAAGTCGATGCACCGCAGTCACGTAAATCGAACTCTAACCCCCTCCTCTCCCCCATAACCAACCACCCTTTCGGGCCACGGTAAAATTGATAGAAAATTCGTTTGACGATTTTTTCCCCCGATCGAATTTTCTCCACACGTACTTACGTTGTTCCCCGAGAGAAAGGTAATTACCCTTCTTTTCTCCCCCTCCCAATAGAAAGCTGCCCCGTCAGGAACGAAAATTGTACGACGCGGTGAATTTTCGTAGCAGCCCAACCGATCGATCCGAGGGGAATTGCAAATGAAAGCTGCGTTATTATCGAAGCGTATAGCACGCCACGTTTCTGCAAATTCCATTGTTGCCCGCGTCGTTGCACGAATCCCGTTCATTTGATAAATTACATGCATGGGATATTATCTCGACGAAACGAATTATGGCCGCCAGGCGATTAAGAATGTTGGATACGCGCTGCGCAGGGCCGAACAGCTACCTCGGCGATAAGTGATAACAAGAGTAATGGAAATGGCTGGACTTATGCCGTTTACAGGTTCCCGTTTTATGATCGTTAATAGAAACTACTGCCACCGCTGCACCGCTGCTGCCGCACACTATTGCCGGGGCTCGCTTGCAACACTTTGCACCTGTAGAATTCAACCGTCTGCTTACAGCGGCCCTGTCCCGTCCAATTCCGAAACCGGCCGTTGGAACTACAGCCAAATGGCGCAATTAACATCCGACAACGGAATCTGGTCCAGGAATCTGAGCTTTCTTCCAGCACCGAAACTTGGAAAGATGCGCCACAGTTTCGAGTCACCGCCTATCCACAATTTCCATGGGGCCCATGTGTATTCGCTTTTCTAAACAGCAATTTGAACGCGGGTGAATTAGAACAATGAAAGCCTTTAACAGCAGTCGACATCGACCCTAGGTACAACTTCATTTCCTTAGCAACAATGTTCTGCACTCCGCGCTGCAGTTAACTTTCTAATCTCCGCCCGATCGATTTACCTGCCGCGATTAAACTTGTCTTGCAATTAGATCAGAGTATTACCTTCTCCAAATACCATTCGCCTCCTACTCAATTTCTATTTGACCCGCGTTTGCCAATGAATTAAGGGGGATTTATAAAACGATCTACGATTTCATTCGTTTCATGACATGTTTCATGAGCCCCCTCTGTTTCCTGACCTTTTCTTTTCCTGCGCCAATCCCTCGCCAATGCTCCTCGTCGCGGCAAAGAAAATAAACACATATGCAATTAACTTTCCGACGTGGCCGGACCTTTCGCCGAGATCTTATTACGCGATCTTGCTTAACTACTGCACAAGAACCTTCGCCCAGAAGCCGTAGGCCGGCAACTTCCTGGACAATTAATCTCTCATCCGGCGTCCTTGACCCCGGGGCGAAGGAAAGGTTGGCAGGAGTCAAGGATGTGCATGCAAACGTCTCCTGGTCGCGTTGGTCGGCAATCGATGCCGGTGAACAAGGTCAGCACCGCGACTTTCCATTTTGCGTGACCAACAGGAGGTGAAAATGGTCTGGCGTGGCTCGACTTAACGACCAACGTCGGCGAACGTGCGTCGTATACAGGCTGGTTGAAATCGTGCCGACAAAGATTTACGATCCGACACGTGGGTTTGTCTGATGTTTCGACACGATTAACAGGATACGTCTGCTCGCGGCCGGGTGCTCCTCGCGTTTTAACAGAGCCGTGCCGTGTAATTGGACCGCTCGGGTGTAATGATAGAAGTGCATACATAACGGCAGGTACGTTGCACGCGAATTCATAGTCGCCAGGTGTTTCGTTTCTGAGCTAGTTGACGCCTGGAAGATATCGGTCTGCGGTGAATTGAACGAGCGTTCAAAGTTGGGCGGGACCGTGCGAATAGTGATATAACTCGTAGGTGAATCACTGGTAAATGAAATATTGGGCGCGCTAATTATTCTGGAATAACTGTTAATCGTGATAGCATTAATTACGTTTTTATTTTATTACCGAGGGGATATTGGAACGGAGCGATAAATTAAATTACAGTCTAGTGAGAAACTGAGGAATTTGTATTTTAATTTTATATGTTTTAATTTCTATAAAATTAATATACAGATTCCTGAGTTTCTCGATAAACTGCAATTTCATTTATCATATAATACAAAATTTTTCCTTAATTAGACACTGATTAATATATTATTCCTGCTACTTTTATTGCTGTTATTATTATTATTATTATTCTCGTTGATCGGTCTGCCCCCCTCCCGCGTTTTAGAATGCCCAACGCCTAAAATTCTCACGCAGCAACCACAGCAATGGTATTCCATTTCGATTAGGGAATTCGGATATTTGACGAACCACCCCCTGCATATGAGTTACGCTTTTTCCAGCGGAAATCGAACGTTGACGACGGACGGGGCATCGAGTTTCCGTGATTACGATCGTGCCTGCGGGATTACATTTCAACGGGGATATATTCGAAACGCACCCCCTGACGCATAACCGCGGGAATCGAACGCGGCCCCTGGAATTTCGCAATTTGCGATGATAAAATCTGCAGATGAAGCGTCCCGGTTCGATACCTTCGCTTCTTCTCGGATAACGCCTTCATTGTATTTTTGTTCCTTCACAAAAGGGAGGGATCGTCACGGGGCGAATGGAAACATGGATGTTCCATGATGCAGTGATCGATCGTCGAAGGATTGGCGAAGAAGTAAAGTAAATTGATGTAATTATAAATTAAATCTTAAAACGACACGGGTTTTTACTTTTAAATTCGTAGACACTGCATATTTACACGGTGAGATGCATTTCGCAGTTTCAGAATACTGCGATATCCCTGATAGAAAAAAAGACAGTTCAAACAGTAAATATTCTACACATTTGGGAATTTTCCTCAATATTTCCGTGCAAGAAAGCTCCCCCCATTCTTCCGTCGTAAAACTACCCAACATCCCGAGCCTTCGTCCCCGGCTGAAATAAAACATTTCAGCTTCGCGTTCCTCGTTTTTCGCCGTTGAGGAACTTACGAAGTTTCCACTTCGAAATAGTCGGCGGTGAGATCGTCTTCGGAGAGTTACATCGACTAGAGAGAGCAAGGTAATTGTGAATATTCCATGGGAATAAAAGAACAGGGCCGAACGTTGGGAAATTTTTAAACGAGCCAAGTTCACTTTCCTCAGGCAAAGAAACGCGGAAAATTCCACGTCGCACCATTTTGTCTTTGCCCTTAAGATCCTCGAAAGAATTTTAAAGAGAATCGAGTAAATCGAAGGATGAATGTTGCAAAAATGATTTCCCAGAAAATATGTTTATCGAAGAAGGGATGTATAATATGTGTGAAACAAGGCTGAAGCAAAGAATATTTTCCTAGAATAAATGATCGAAGAGAAGGAAAAATCAAATGAACCAAAACGTCATTCACAAATTCGTATATTGTTCGTATCAACACTCGTAGAATTGCGCATAGACTGTTCTCGGGAAGCAACAATGAGAGCAAACATTTTCAGCGGTCCGTTTGCGTACCTATGGGGTTACGCTGGGGAGAAAAAAAATAGGGATCGACGGGGAATTATCGTGAACAATGAAACGGGAGCATTGGGTGATCGCGGGCCGTCAAGTCTCGCTGTAAAATATATACTTTACAATAGGTCCATTAAATGCCCTTCCCCCCTGGCGCAGACGATTTTTCAATTAATCTATCGAACGTTTCCAAGCTGCCTTTTTTTTCGCTGTTAGTTAAACGTCACCGTGGTACACGCGATAAAAATTTCGCCCGCCCGTATATCTCGGCTGATTTTCGAGCCGTGTTTTCAATACCCGCGCCGAAAATTCCGGCGTTATTCGTTCCACTCGCTTTCCACTGCTCCCCAATCGTTCTCGACGTCGATCCTTTGTCACGAAGTGAGAGATTGAATATCGGACTAATAAAGTCGAACATGCGAGCTTTTCGAGTGGAACTATTTTTATATTTCGGAAATACTCACGAATTTTGCCGATTTTTCAATATGTTCGTGATGCTACATTTCTGGTGGAACGATCGTAAAACTTCTTCTGTTTTTAATTACATTAATTACATTACCAGTAATTAATACGTGTTTATTGTAATATTGCAATAAAATTCACCCAATAATTCGTTTTTAATTGATATAATTCGTTGAATAATAATATGTTACATCGGTCGAAAGGAAAAACGCATATATCTGTTCTTTTTGCACCGTAAGGAAATAAATCGAAGGTGGTTGCCCGAGATAAAATGTTTCCATTCTGGCCCGACGTATCCTTGGAAAAACTCTGCGGAGAGATCGCTCTTGTAACAGACAAATTCGATCCAGAAACGTAGCAGGCCAACGTCGAGATATCGCCGGTGGAAACTTTTTCTCGATACTTCGCGTCGAAGTTCGACCCGGGAATAATGAAATTTAAGGCAGGTAGGTCAGTATTTTGCGACGGGACGCAGCAATAACCAATCCGCCCAACTCTAACAACGAATAAATCTCAAGGGGTCCACCTTAAACGAATCATTCGATGAAATTCAACGTCCGAGATTCTCTCGAACAATCATCATCACGACAATTATTATTATAATAAAGCTGAATATAAAAGCGCTTCACTCATCCATCTCTATACACGAAGTGTCGCAATTTCCTTTGCCACTGAAAACCCAACGATCCACCCCGATTCTCCAATTTTTCCATCAAATAAGAAGCCGAGAAACCTTTCCACTCGATCTCTCCAGCCAGCCTCGAATTGTCCCCGATAGGTCGGAAGGAGTACGGGGATGGGTATTTAAATGAGGGCCATTAAAAAAGGCAACGGGTTAAACGAAACCCAGTTAGCAAACTGAATAATTCCACGAGCTGATCTGGCTACATATCTGCCTTGCACCACGGCGAAAACGAGTGCCGTTTATTCGGACACCAGTGCAGCGACGATCGTTCATCACGAAGGACCAACTACGACAGGATTTCCGTGTCGACGGAAACCGGCTGGCCGGTGGATAGATCATAAAAGCTGCTCGAACCATGCGTCAACTGGCCATGGCCCACAGAGTGGGGCAATTTCTGAACGAAATAACGAGTTCCTCGATGAATATTTAGCGCGAGTGCTACGTGGGAAAGATCCATAGGCGATCCAGGAACGTTCGTGAATAGTTAAAAGCAAGTGTTTGCCCATTTCGGTATGGAAATCGATGCAGCTCCTAATGGGACCAGCTGACATCGAATCGAGATTGCTATTACGAAGCGTGAAACTTTAGAATAGGGACTTCTCGAAAGATTCTATTATCGATGGAAATTGTAACGCTTTATTCGTACGATTTTTATGAAATTGTAATGTTTTATTAGTACGAATAATTGTTTTCTTTTAAAATGAGAATTTCGATAATTTCGATATAGCGAAAGGAAGTTGAAGAATTGGCTGGCATTAAGCGTGCCTAAGTTAATCATCGAGTAATGTCTGAACGAAATCGATGAGCGAAGCCTGGAACTCCGTAGTAAAAGGGGTAGAAGAAAGTTTCACGACCCCGAAAGTTCTGCGGGATTGGGAGCTACCTGGGCGGAGCTACTCAGGAGATTAAAAGAAATTCGGGAATGAGATTTAACGACCGTTTCAACGTCGATTCGATGCCCCTTGCATAATTTCATTCCGTTTTCACTATTATTGCGCAATTTTTAGAACCGATTTCGGATAACTTATTCTACTTATTATACGATATCCCATTCTAAATGTTAATCAAAGAATTTCGTATTCTGTCAAACCTTAATCGATACTTAAAACTAAACCCAATAGTAATATTACAATAAGAAATAATGATAATCAAACTGCGTTCCACATTAGAAAATTATTTTACTTACCTATCATCGACATTTTTAACTACTTAAAAGATGCATTCTCATTTTACTAATACACTCTGCAAATATCAATTACAAGGAGTAAAGAAAAAACACTTTGAAAACTCCGTCGGGCACTCATTGTCTCCGGGACTATCCAACATTCTCCCCACAAGAAGAAAACACACAAAAAAATGGAAGACGCGGAACAATAGACTGAACGAAAACAAAGAAACTAGATCGCCAGTCGCCAAACAATGCCGCGAATGATTCTGTCGTTTTTAAACCATCAATATCAACGGGGTGGTCGAAAGAAGCCCAAAGAACTCGTGAAAGAGGAACCACCGGCTCTCGTAAGAGGTTGCTCGGAAGTCGTGGCCGCGGTTTATAGTTCAAGGATGGCTATCTCTATTCCAGGATAGAAGAATCGGTATAATTGATGGGTTCCCGTCACGCCATCCACGATAATGCCCGTCACGTGATCATGCTAAATCCTCCTTGGCACCTAGCTTCGCGTTCACCACCTTCTGTTTCGTCGGATGGAAGGTGGATTTCCGGTTTGTCACGCGATCTGTGCAGCACTTGCCTTGTTAGAGAACTTACTTTTTTCTTTTTGCGCGTATTTAAAAGATACTTTAAGCAAAAGTTTCGTTTCTCTTATCGTATTTCTTGGTCTTCTAGGAATATTATAATGTGCAGTGATTCTTATAATATCATCATTTGTACATTTCATTCGCGTCTATAGTGCATTGAATTTCGGCAAAAATAACGCACTAATAATAATAATAATAATAATAATAATAACAAACAAGAGTAAAGAATAAGAATTTACAATCTTCCGAATTTCGCCACGAGTTTATTTTAATATTGCACCATTTTGTTTCGCCTCTATGTTGCCGTTCTTTGCAAGGAGAAATAAAAGTTTCGAATACTTATCAGCCAGCTTGAAAACTCGTAGATCATCGTCCACAATGAGAGTACCATAGACCTTCTGGAACAGCGCAACGTTCATTAAACATTCAGACATTTAGGCGGGCCGTCTGTGCAGCTTGATAAAGATCGCGGAACATTAGTAGACCACGATGAATATTTGAACAGCGATGAAAGCTTCCAAAGGCATTCACAGAACTTCCCTGGCGCTTCTTCTTCTGCAGTACGGGGGGGCTTCAGCAGCATCTGGCCCCACGTGAACGATCCAAACATGCCCACGAATCGGTTCGAACACACTCAAAAGGCTCCCCGAACTCGAAACTTCCCGTGCAAACCGCGCAAACCTCTGATATCCCTTTCTATCGTATCGCCGTATTTCCCTTCTACGTATCACCGTGCGTTATCCGCCAACCATCTAGAGACAACCGTCTCGTCGACGCTGCACAATACGAAGGCAACGAGCCGACGAAACTTCTGTTCCCGTTCCAGGCTCTGTGATGCAAAGTACGAAAATCGTGCGAGACAATTCCGTGCCCATCAAATGATCGACCACCGAATAAACTATTAACTCCGAAGAAATCATTTTTACGGCGTGTAAAACTTGAAAAATATTCCGTCGCAAAGTTTCCCAGCAGAGGAACCTTAAATCGAGGCGCCATAAAAATCGAGATGAAAGATCCTACAATCAGCTGAAGATAAGCGAAATCAGTTCAACGATTCTACCGTTCAACGTCACTGAGGTTTTATACCCATCAAAATTCCGGAGGCCCTGAAAACTGTACGTTTCACACCGCAATGATAAAACACAAACAAAACGCAGGAAGATAAATAGAAGAGGAGGGAAAAAGTCGAGCAGGCGGTATGAATGAAATGGTACGAGTTAACGGCGGCCGGAAGGACTAGACAAAAGGGACAGAGTCTATTTCCTCCGTTGAAAGTGTTCCTGTTGCAGTCGGGTAGTAACGTCGAGGCACGGGGTGCAACCTATTGTCAACCCTCTGCAGGGGCTTCTAACAATGCCTCCTTCTCTCTCTCTCTCTCTCTCTCTCTCTCTCTTCGCCCCTCTCTCCGTCAGCGACGCTTTTCATCGCGCGTAAACGCTATCGGTGACGTGAACACCGATCTTCGTGTTCCGCGAGATGAAGCTGAAAGAAAGAGACCCACCCGGATACCGTCTCTACGGTATCCTTCCTCAACGTGTGCGCAATTCTCTTTCTCTTTTCCACTTGTCGAGCCGTGCACCAGGGATGACAAATCGATGGTTGTTTCGCCGATCGGCCAGATTTGCATGCGACGTGGTTGCTTAATGCGCCCCTCGACGACTGGAAAAGTGGCCCGCTTTTATTTGCAAGGAAAGATCCTTGCTGGATATAGGCATTTTGGACGATGACGATTTGCAGGGTGACAGGATGCTGCCTGGCAGTGAAGTCGGTGTGGAATTTAAGCGACGACGATTTTAATTCGCGGGATATTTTGTGCGAAATATTTTTGGCGTGATAAATTCTTTGAGATGCCCGCGATCTGCAAGTTTTATTTTTTATTCGATTCGTATTCGGCGTTTATTGGTTTCCATCGATTCCTATTGTATTCTGAGTACAGAAATAGTTGTGAAGCAAATTAATTTCAATTTGAATAAAAGTGTCTCAATGCAAGATTCCAGGCTTACTTAAATTATTCATTTTCACGTTGGACATATATAAATAATGCTTCGTTCATTTCCAAGGCAATCTTGTAACACGACAATCAAGTACACCGATTTATATTCGTCGCGGAGGAATTCATCCCCTATTCCGTACCATCAATTGAGTTTAACAGAAATAATCGAGTGCCCCCAGTTCACTGTAATGTCCATGCACGCCCCGAATCGTACATTCTCGTTGGACGGGCGACAAACAATTTTTTGAGGCGGCCTCGATTCATTGGAAGAACAATTCGCAGTTGTAAATCAGCCGGATCACTGTGGCTTCGCGTGCCAACTCGTCCTTCGCGATGTTCCTCCGTTATTAAAGCCGTTTAAGATGTGCATACGCGGCGATAAGCCGAGGCCTTAGCCCAGTTCACCGGGGGAAAATCATAGCATCGCGTGGGTGGACGACGTTACACCGCGATAAAGACATCGTGAAGTCGAAATTAGCGGCGATTCCAAAGGCTCTCATTTCCGGACGGATTGCTATTCGAAAATTCTCCGTGCAGGTTGAAATATTTCGTGCACGGTTTGCACGTTAAACCAATATCGAATGGCGAATATTGTTGAAACGTGTTAACTCGAGGATAAACAATTCGAGTGTTCGTGTAATTTGATTCACCAGGCGTCACGTAAAAACGGCGAGATTATTTTTATTATTGTTATGAATATCGCGTGTTTGCTTCGTAGTAAAAAATATTGCCAGCAATGGTAATGGAATAAATTGAAATACGTGTAACGATAAGGTGCATCGAATTTTAATATAGATATTAGCCCAACTTCGACAAAAAAACAAAATGCACAGGAAAATCCCAAGAAAGAATTCAAAGTGCGAGGCCTGTTGCACTCGCGAATATTAACAACAAGAAAGATGATAATCCTCGGATAATCCTCGTACAAGAAGAAGACAAAGAAAGACTGGCGAACAAACATTCCTGTCGAAAATAGCCTTCAAATTTCCACCTGAAATATGTCATAATAAGATTCCACGATATTTTCCTGTCGCCTTCAGCTCGGTGGCGGCGTCGTCACGTCCACTGTCATCCCTGCAAGGGAAACAAGAAGTGCAGAAACTTAGCGCATAGCGTGCATCACGCATTGCCCGAGCGAAGAATTCTTCTTCTCTCTGGCAGGCGAATCGCGTGATTCCAGGTCAGCGAATCCAACGGCAGGGGTGGACGTTCTGCCCCGTTCCACCGGATGCGACGTTCGACGTCGCTGAGAAACGATACCGGGGCGGATAATTAAATTGCACAAAAGTCCCTTTGACCGGAACCGATTTATCGTGCTGGAAACGGCCGCATAGGTTGATCGCGTGGAAGGATGACAAACTTCGTTTCCGTCATTCGGAATCAGTTTCACGGTCGACCTGAAAGGGGAAACCGTGGACACTACAGGGTGATCGAAGAAGAGAGACGTCCAGGGAGAACGTGAGAATAAAGGGTGAACCTTGAGGGGGGGGGGGAGAACGAGACGAGTCTGGCGGGAAGAAAATGGGAACGGTGAAGCGAAAGAGGGAAGGGAAGATGATAGAAGAATGGGAAATTAAATGCATGGGGGGGGGGAAAGTAGATTGATGACTGGGAAAGGGAGAAGTAAGTCGAGAATTAGAGTGAGCAAATTGGAGATAAAAAGAGGGCAATGGGTAAAAAGAATGGAATACTTGCGAATTAAGGAGAATAGAAAGAACGAGGGCATGGGGAGCAAGAATTAGTGGGAACTTAGAATTCTGAGAAAACTAAGAACGTTAAGTCAGATAACTTTAATCGTTTCATTTCTAATGGAAGAACGGTCGAAAAATATTTGTTGATCTTGATAATGAAATATACATACCCTAGTCACATTATTTTATACAATTTTCCTTTGAACTCCAATTACGTACATTTCGAGGCCTCTTCCCTCGATCGCATCGAATTACCAACGTACGCAAAATTATACAGAGAGAGCACTTAATCAGAAAGGCAAATCTGCATAAAACACGCATAAATAACCTGGCACGGGAACAAAATACAAAAGTAAACACGGCGATTCGAAGCGAGGAGTGGCGCTATAATAGAAGAGCCTCGCCAGGAGCACGGAGTACCGTACCGCAAAAAGAGGAAAGCGGACAATTTAAAAAATGCAGAACAAAAGGAAAACGAGCCCGGCGCATGAAAAAATAAAATGGCACGAAGCCCAACGAGGCACCAGCAGAAGAAAAATGTGAATGATACAGGAGGGGTCGAAAGGAGGGGGAACAACGACGAAGGAATTGGAATCCTTTGGATCGGCGAAAGAGTAGCAGTGGAAAGTATTTTCGGGTCGGCAAGTCGAGACGGGCGGTTGGTTCGTGAATTTTCGTACGTGCAAACAAGAAATTGTTGCTCGCGCGAATCGTCGATTAATTCGACGAATGGCGTGCCGTGAAACGCGATCGATCCGCTGGCCAAAGGATAAAAGGGATCATTTGTCTCCCCGTTTTTGTTTACTCTCCGTTTGATGCGCGGCCAACGTTTGATGTTGCCGCGCACACTTGCGCCCCCGACCATTTATGATTTTTTCTGATTTCTCATGCGAGCTTAACCCGTTCGCTGAGTAATCGCGGACTCGCGAGCACGTCCATTTAATCCGATATTTCACGGTTGCCGATTTGCGCGTGCAACGAAAATCAACGATGCATCTTTCATTAAATTACTCGCCTATTTTCCGAATCGCACGCAACTGTATGTCAATCTGTTTGAAAGTCTCGGTTAAATTCTGCCATGCATTCTGTCACGTGTTATACTCCTTTGTTTTTATTTTTATGTATTTCTCTGTTTCGCGCAATTGATAGGCGTGTCCCTCTCGCATTTCGTTGCATTCAGGCTGTATGACAATTGAAAGGGTCTGCGTTACCGCGAGGGCAGAAACCAAAAATAAATAGCCGGGTGGCATTGAATTTCCGATTTTGCTCCAGATCGTTCACCTATCGATGAACGCGTTTGGCGATTCAGTTTGAATTGCCTACCCAATTCGGGCAAAAAAAAGAAAAAAAAGAGGTGAAAAATAAAATACGCGTGATACACTGGAAACACAGAAACGGGGAATCAGCCATCGTGAAATGTTCTCTTTAACTGTGGATAGGAATTTTGCGAATTTTACCCGGCTACGCATTAATTATTTCTTCTCGACCGGCGAAACGTGCGAAATACCAATGGAATATTCGTCGAACAGAATTTCCCTTGTACACTGTCCATTGGAGCAAACCTGTTCGAAAAATAGGTAAATCGGGGTAACACGGCAGGTTCTTTATTTTTATTCGACGTCCAGTGACTGCAAAGGAAATTTATTACTTTAATCGTTTTTGGACCCAACAATTAACGGCTAAACTTTGGCAAAAAGTTCCCGCCGTACAATATTTGTAATAAAATATTACGTGCCTCTCCGGGTGTCGTTCTATAAATAATAAATAGGGATGAACAGTCGGCCACGTCTATCTCTTTCGAGGACGTAATCCAATTTCAATACTCCTTTAGATAAGACACGAAAAGAACGAAGGAACAACGCCGTACACCTGTTTTATCTACGGCGTGATACATTTTCCACTTACTTGACTGTCACAGAAACGCATCGAGCACCCTTAAGTATCGATTCACTCGCGTTACGCGGTCGCCAGCGAAGTATGTATGTAGTTCCACGTCGCTGTGCCAAACGTAGAACACGTGTGTGAACCCCGCACAGTTTCAACGTACGTATAACACACCTCTCCATTCATGCCATTCTTTCGAATCTTCGAATTCGTCGAACCCCGCGACTATCATCGATACCAGCACCTTTGCAATACGATGCAACCAACTGTATCTCCCGCGAATTCGTACGATACCGTGCGACCGTCACAAATCTATCTTTCGTCGTATCGATATATTTTATTCTTATCGCGAAACGATTCACAAATATCACTAAATTTCAAACGAAAGAACTTTGGCACCACGTCCTCGTGTCTTGTCCGCCACTATGGCGTAGACGGCTCGACTACTGTCCCACTTGTCATTCGCTAATACGGAAGTCAACATCGTGGTCAATGGAGATACGAGTAGCCCATACAGTCGGCCCAAAATCGGTCCATGGTGTGGTAGAGGTGTGGGAACACGCCAGAGAGAGCGTGTGCCTCGTCGGTGTAGCTGTGTATCTCGAACATGATATCCTTATTCACCAGAGCCTTGTTCAGGACCAGGGCTTGTTGATAGTGTACGTTGTCGTCACCAGTTCCGTGTATCAGCATGTACTTTTTACCACGAATCCCTTCCACCCTCCTGGTCACATCCGTGTGGTTGTAGCCGTCCAAATTGTCGTCAGGGGTGGGCAACCCCATGAACCGTTCCGTGTAAAGGGAATCTGCGATCGGAGATAATATCTGTGTTTTTCTTTTGTCGCTTCTGATATTGAGTGAAAGGTGTTCAATTATGGGGAGAGAATTTTGGGACAGACGGTGATGACTGCTTTTTAAGATATTGATTATATTGCTTTATGTTTTTTTGGAATATTAAGCTTTTGGAAGAGTTACCACTGAAATATGTATGATCGCGTTGAGTGTATGGAATTTGCAATGAATTGAATGATTGAAAGGATTGTTTTTTAATGGCGATTATGATTCAAATGGAGACGTGCGAGTTTTATTATTGGAAATGTGTGTTAGCAGTTATCGTGTCGCGTGATTTTTCATGTGTCACAAGGTATGTATGAAATTACCGTAATAAATCCAGGAGGTCACAGGTGCGACCGATATGCCACATTTAAACACCGAGTCCCTGTCGGTGGCCAAAACCATGGCGGTGGAGAAACCACCGTAACTCCAACCCCATATCGCGGTTCTCTGCGGATCGATCCACTTGTACGTTTGCTGGAGTATCCTGTAAATGGTATCAATTCCGATGAAGTTTCATCTCGATCGAAATATCGTTGAATCTAATATTTGTCTCGCGCAATAAATCATTTTCATAATATCCAATAAATTATATCCATTCGAAACGTCTCGATAGCTGTCAGAATCACAGAAACGGATTAAACAAATTCTCCACGCGAAATGAATAAACCTGCCCAAGATCTGAAAAAGATATTCAATGAAAAGTTCACTCTACCTAGTGACAGAAATTTGATCCTCGATCTCCACGGTGCCCATTTTTCGATAAATCTCGAACAACATTTTGCTGCCCTTGTATGCAGATCCACGGCCATCGATACGGCCATAAATTACGCTTCTGTTAGTAACCATGTACGCTTCGAAACCGTAAGACGCGTCCTCCGTGATCCGAATAGTATTCGGGCCCGAGTACCTAGGGAAAATAACGAGATAAAAGCAAGAAGAAAGTGCGCGCAATTGTGACTGCGAGGGTCGTATCGGACATTCGCACGAGCGAATTTCAAACAGCAGGATATTTTGAATGGAGATCACGATTCCCAATTGCGCGCATATCAATCACGTCCCTTGCATTATGCCGTCGAACTGGGACGCTCCAATACGGATTAAGTTTCCAAGATTGAGGAGAACTTGGTCTCGCGGTTATTTCCCTTCGAATAGGACCACTGGTAACCAGAGAATCGAACGTGACTGAAGATGGATACGAACGGATTGCGGACCGAGCGAGGTATATACCACTTGTTCCTTTATTTCTTTCTTTCTTTTTTAGCTTCACTCGAGTGTTTGGAATATCGTTCGTCGCGTTATCGCTGTCGTTACGGGGAAAGGGCACTTCGAACTGTTACAGATTCGTAACAAACATCCTTGCGATGTTTGCGACGCAGGGAGAATAAATTGAAATTGCCACCCCGTCGGCCGGTAACGCCGTAGAGCGTTGAACGCGATGAAATAAAAATACTTACACGTTGATTAACAGGGGATACGATTTCTTCTCGTCGAAATCGGGCGGCAGGTACAGTCTGACTTTATTGTTATATCCGTTCGCCTTCACGTAAAAATTCTGGACAACCGGGTGGGAGCGAGTGGTCAGCTTTTGTCTGAGCGATCGATTTTCCTCCCAGGAGTATAATTGTCTGTGGTTCGAGTTCAAAATAGTGATGAACAGCGGGTCTGGACCAGAGCAAGATAGCGCGTAGTACGAGCTTTTTGCTGAGAAGAACGCGTACGCGTAAGTGCAATAATTTCCTGTGAAAAGAGTCAGTATCGTTATTCAAAAAATGGAGAAAAGCATATCCGATCAAATTAAAAAAGGGGAGGAATTATCGGTAGAGAAATAGTGACAATTTATTTTATTCTTATTATCATAAGAATACTTATTACTATACCGATGAAAGCATCGAATATTATTTCCGTACAATATTCATTCATTTCGCGGCGTTAGTGTTCCCAAGAATCGTTCTAAATTAATCGAATATAGGATTTACGCACCTTCCGGGGTAAGAACGGTGCAAGAGACACAGACTGGTGCTTCAGACCCTTCTAAATCCACCGAATATAAATTCCTATGCGACGGTGCGTTTAGCGTAGTGCCCAAATAATACAGTCTTCGCCTCGTGTGATCCACGGACAGGATGGAAATGACTTCGTTCGGTCCAGGTGTTAAATCTGTCTCGCCAATCAGTTTGCCATTCCTGTACTCGAACCGTGTCGCGTGCTGGAATCGTCCAGCATTTGTCCCGGAATCTTGAAGAGTCAGGATGACCACGTATTGATTGTGATAGACAGGTGGTTGGATACGTAGCCAGCCTTCCGTTTCATGTTCGTAGAAGATGTTGTTCGGGTTCCCCTTGGTATCGTAGAACACTAGTTGGCCTTTATTTTGCACACGATTCGTCCAGAAGGCGACTACCTGGTCGTCGTTCCTCCAGTTCACCGTGTAGAGCACGTTGTCTCTATTAAAGGGAGGGACTTTTATATTATTAAAGAGAGAGGTACTGAAACAGTAACGATAATAAATCGTTAATGAACAGTTGGTCAAAATGATTTGTTATTAACTCTGCTATATGTATAATGAATATAATAAATATAGTGAATCGTATTTAACATCGTATTTAACATTAACGAATCGATTTCCTTTTTTAACATATCATCTGGATCCTGTAATTTTTCTAACAGAAACGAGCATCAAACTTGCAAACATTAAAAGCTCGGTTAATAAACATACATACACACGCATTGGCCATCGCAAAAGTGTTACGTGCACGGCAATATATCGAGCTACTGCAATTGCCATATTTGTCACGAGTGCTCGTCAATACGTGCGTCAGATAAGATATCTGACAGGGGAAATGAAGTCCATCGGTCGTTGTGTTGTAAATAGTAATGATAAACGAGTTGTTTGCACAGCCTCGTGCAAATACGACACGAAAGTTTGTAGCAGCCGGGTTTTCACACGTCTGACTGACAATGAGATACTCACACGCCTACGATATCGTTGGGTGGCTGCAGATTAACCAATTTCAAGGATGGATCGTCCAAATCGACCAGAGTCAGGGACACAACTGGATTCGGGCTGCCTGCCTAGAATTTTTATTAACGAAAACTTTTAGCGAAACGCGTGGAAAATATTTCCCAGCAAGTTGTAAATAGTCTGCAAGAGAAATAATTGCTGTTCGATTTCGTCGATAATGTAATATATGAACCTGCACGGGGTAGAGAAATTTTTTCGACCATGGCACAAATAATATAATACGATGGACCTCGAATTAAGAATAATCATTTCGTGTACGAAATAAGAATTGCCCTCGCGAGCTGCCGCCAATATTGAATGGGCTCGTTTACGATCGTGTCGTTACGAAGAGATTGGCTACGCGGAGAGAAAAAAAAGAACAACTACAGTAGGTTAAACGCGGGACCATGAGATAACCCCTTTCACTCCCCTTCAAAGTTACTAGGTAGATTGTACGGATAGCCCGAGACGTTATAGTCCGTTTAGTATCGCCATAATCGTTGTCGGATAAATTGCCCAAAGCTATTAACAAACTGTTCGGCCGATTGCTTGTCGCTGTTGCTTCCTATTTAATTGTACACCCTCCATAAATGGTTTTAATTCGTACAATTGCACGAGTGTCACCAGAAGTCTGAGGAAGAGCTAACAAAAAATAATAATAAGATATTTGTCAGCTCACTTTTGGATACTTGATCTTCGTTTCTTCCGGATACTGATACTTCATACTTCCCGGAACACCGTATTTGGTCATCACGACATCTTGGACATTTGTATCGTCGAAAGTTGCGAAAGCAAGATGTTTACCGTCAGGGGAAAACCAGAGAGCCGTGGCTGAGGCTAGAACTTCCTCTGCAAGCATTGATGCATGGATTTACATTGATATTATTTATTAATCAACCAATATGATAATCGATAAGAATTCTTTTATTTCCATTTAACGATGTTGCACTATATTTCTTTTGATTACCTTCGTATACCCAGTCGGGTATGCCATTATAGATTTGGTCCAGCACACCGGTGTTCGTTATTCTTCGAACATGACTGCTACCTTCGGTGAACACTTGATAATAGATATCATTTCTGTGAACGTAAATGAGACCGTTCTTCGTGGGGCACCATTTCGCCAAAGGTATTCGTTCATCGTTTGCAATGTCCGTATACTTCCTGTATAAATAAGAAAGGAATAGCCGTTACGAAGAAGAACAAATCGTGTAATCGTAATCTCTGTGCCGGACAAATATCGCGAATTTAATTAAGAACACTGAGATAGCTGAATTAAATTTTAAGTCCAAGTGATAAAATTAGACTAAATCCATCGATTGTTCTTGGGTTCAAACGACACACAGTATCTTTGCATTCGCGTGAAAACTTTTAGAATAGCATGCAAAACAATGTTGTATACCAACTTACTCACTACTTTTAGTCAGCTTATATGACAAGCTACGAATTAGTCATAGCGCATGCTAGCTTTAGATAAACAGTTCTTTCCACTCCGATACCAAACTTTCCAAGTATCCTCGCGATACGCAACGACCCCAACCTTTACCCATTAACCATCCTCTGATCCTTGAACCTCAAACTCCCTTTTCCATCCTTTACTAAACTACAGATAATTCCTACTCCCCCATTTTTACAATCTTAAATATATTCGACCACCATCCAACAGAGTCAGAGCTCCCTTAGACTAGAGACCGTACACCACGTACTTCTACACGAGCAAAATTGTTACGGGAAATACCAGCAGTACTTCGCCGTTCCGTAGTTCCGTCTAAGTGTCCGTAAAGCTTAATTGTACCTATCCAATATAATAAATAAAGCTCTGCGGAATACAACAACAATTACATTGAGTAAGCAGTAAGTTCATTACTTCTAAGCTGTTTCATTGCATTTCGGCTTATAGGTAAATCATTCAAATAATCTGCAATACAAGAGAGTATACTCGCCTGGTTTTAGTATTATACACGACGAATCTTTGGTACAGCGAGTATCTGAAGCCCTGAAAAATAACACCTCTATGTTTCTCAAATATTTCCAACAAATTGATAAAATTTACATAGGTTTATTACAATAGGCTGTAACCGTGAAATACGAATTTAATCATCGCAACTTACATTGGTGTAATCGTGGCCGATTAAAACGAAGGTGTTGTCGTACGAGAAGCTCACCGAAGGTTTCTCATACTCAGCCTGAAATCAAGTGGACAATAAACGTATAACAAGTTAGTAAGAAATAAATAGAATTGTAAAAAGTATGTTGCACAAGGAAGGCCAATATATAAGGAACAATTCGTCGGCCGTATTATCGACACAACGATAGCCGGAAATTGATACCGATGGCACAACAGACATCCGACGTCCGTCGCGATACCAAAGTATCGAGACGAAAAGGTGAAAGGAATGCCCGAGTGATTTGAACTATCGATGCTATTGATTTTGCGCCACGTTATCGGCTCACGCAACGACACCATAAATCTTAGACCGTGCCAGTCAATCTATGTACATGTACGCTGGCATGAATTCGTCTGTTCGACAAATCTGTCCGTGGAAAAGCTCGACCTTTCAGCGCAGAAGAATCTATATTTTCAACGTGGAACGAACCGGTGCTTCGCGTTTAATAAAAAGAAGAAGAGAAAAAAAGCAGGAACGAAAAAGGTTTCGAAAGTTCAGCTTTATCAGCATGCGAAAGCGTCGAACAATTTGCGGAGCTTTTCCTGTGGAACGTTGGTAAACAAGACCAAACGACTCGATGCCGAGGAAAATTCAACGCAGTAATGCGAAACACGGTGTCTCTTAAATCAACACCGGTTCGATGTTGAATAACGCTCGAAACTGGACACTGTAATTCACCGGTTAAGAAGTTTCCGTGCGATTGATAGAACATGCCAGTGCGATTTGTACCGGCCCTCGATCTGGCCAGAAGAAGCTGGACACCGAGGCAATTTGTTTCTAGGAATTGAAACTTAATTCTTCGAATGGCCGGGGAAACTGAGGACGAGAATTGAATGATTGAAAGTGTCGTGAAACTAGTCAGAGGTATCGATACCAAAGTATTAAAAAGAAAACGAGAAAAGCACGAAAGACATGTCATCTCTCACAATTAAATCTTGAACATAAATTGAACATTATTCGTTAACGTCTGGTTAACGTCTGGCACAGTGGATCGACGTGAAATTTATTCCTAGTTGAGGTCGAAAGGCTCGTCAAGAAATATCGTGCAAATCTTACCGCCACAGAAGAATCCATGAGGACCCTGCTGGTCCCCGTCGTCACATCGAACAGACGAATGTCACCGATATAGTTATCGGAATAAAGGATGTCCGTATCCGTTCTCCAGGTAGCGTTGAAATTGTTCGCCCGGAAACTTTGATCGTAAGTCTCCTCAAGCTTGAAGGGAATCCTTACGCCCTCTCGATCGTCTTCCACCAAGGTCTCGTATCTGGCCACGTCTTTGTCGATCACCCGTGGAACTGTTCGTGAAAAATGTAAAGTCCCACGGTTCCATTCCGATGGAAACGAAAGGAAAATATTGGAGGGAAGGAATACAAGGGAGACGGGAGTAGATATTTAATTGCGGTTCGATACTTTGGAAGGGAACTGGCAACGCTCGAATCGGAGCCGGAGGAGTTTCTTGAAATAGGTGGACTGGTTAATTGTGGATTTATTATTCATTGAACCGTGTGCTGAACAGCCGAGTATTGGCTCACAGTGTCATAGGAATTCGTGATCTTAATGCATGTTTAAGCTGTGTCAGGTGGAATTCCCGTGGTTCGCGTTTCGATTTCGGAGCAAGAATACTGCATTCAGTCTGGCAGCAATAGAAACGTTAAGTTGCCACCGCTGTGGCGCTATCAATTCTTCAGCTAGATATGCACAGATTTATGAAAATTTCCAAAAATATCCGCTTAAATCTGCCATTCGTATATATGTACATCGACCGCAGCGCAGCAAGCGCAAGTGCAACTGAGCGAATGGAATAAATAAATCATAGGCATCCGGTTTGCGCTACCGCGTCGCGGCATCTCCAAGTTCAACTAGTTTCGCCAGGCAAATTAATTGCAGCGCGTAAATTGCGTGATCCCGTAATCGCGGAAGCAAAGCAAAGTATAACTAATGTAACGAATGAACTAACTGGGGCAGCCGAATCGCATAAACCCACCGGGGCGTAGCGAAACCGAGCTTAATTAATGCAAGAAATAAATTAATTACAACGCGCATTGACTGTGAACCCAACCCAAAAGCGCCAAGTTCGCTTTCCAATTACGAACAATCAACGTGAGTTACACGCACCGGATGCCCGCTCCAACATCAAATCCACACCGTTGATCTTAAAAATTCTCCCCGCCAACGATTGTCGCCAACGATAGCGCCTCCTCGTTACAGTATTTACACGGGCACTGTTTATTAATAAATATCGTTTGCAGCCCAGATCGAACGCCGTCGAGATGACCGTGTTATCGATCGGGCGTCAACATCAACCGTAAAAAGGGAAGGCGAGCAACAATTAAACTTATCTACAAGCAAATAACGTTAATCGTTGGAAAGCATTATCCCGGCCCGCGTCGATCTCGAGACAGCCGGCTGAATTTCAGCGAGGTCCGGCGCCTAAGCGGCTTAACGAAAGCACGATTATCTCTCAGGGACGAAGAAGCGAAGACTTACTGGATTTTCCAGCAACAAGGACGACCAGGGAGCCCTGCGCCAGCAACAGCAGCAGACGCGGTAGTACCTGGAAAAGATTTCTCGTTCAGTAAGATGATAATAAAATAAAATAAAATAGAAACGAAGGAACGAGAGAAACGGGACATTCCCAGTCGTGTCCGGAATTTCATCATCGCCTCCCTCTCGATGTCTCGATCCTGGACGACTGGCGAACGAAGGGTAGACGAAGAACGAACGCGTCGAAAGGGGCGAAGAAAGACGACGGGGAAGGTGACGGGGGCGCAGCGAAGGTGTTGAAAACGTTCTCTAGTTCGCTGAGCCGGAGGCGGGACACGTGCCGCGTATAAAAGTTTCGCGAGGACAACTTCGCGAGCCTAGCTGCCACTAAAATTCGCGGAATTACTGTCGCTAAATTGCTGGCTGAGTCCTGGACCGGGGCTCGTTTAACGAGCCCTGATTGCGAAATCGCAGCGTGCCCTGCAAACTTTTCGGTTTACCTTAGCGACGAGCCAGTCGCGGGACGCGAGGGGGTGTCTTAACGGTGGAAGGGGTTGGAATGGGTCATTGGACGCATCGTTGGGACGGCAGTTTATATTTTATTGGGGAAAGTTCGTGAAACGGAGATTTCGGGACGAAAGGAAGGGCGAGAAGGGCTAACAAGGGATGAGATACAAAGGGAAGATTGGACAGGACAGAAAGATGAAAATTGTTTGGTTGAGTGCGAACGTTTTAAAATGTGACACAAGGAATGGGTCGTGATTTAATTGAAAATGCAAAGAGTGCGATGAAACTATTGAATTTCGTTTGTGTTCGATTGAATTGAATAGCAAATATTAGTTTCTGGTTAAAGATTATTCGAGGACACATTTATTTGAATGAATTTAATGAAGCTTGTATAATATCATGTATGATAATAAAGATATTAACACGTTCGTGGTCGTGAATGCTACAGCATTCATTGTAATTCTGATGCAAAATAACACGAATGCTATAGCATTCAAATTTATAAGCCACACCATCATGCGTTCTATTCGACATATCGTTTATTTTTTGAAATTAAAAAAAGAAATAAATTAATGATAAATCGTCTATCGATTTTTGTATCTCGTTAAAATTCTTACTGTTCGCGAACGCGTCAAATAAATGCGTCCGTAAAAACAATAAAAAAATACATATCCACGCGATATCTAAAGTAATCAATAAACGATAAACGAGCGAAGTCGTAAGTTAACCTCCATGTTTTCGCCCTCCGAGTGTTCTCCAAAAGTGCTGGAAAATATTTCTCAAGAACTTCCGAAAGTTCCCTCTCGGGGTGATTAACGTTCCACCGGAAGCGACAGAAACGACGTGTCCGTCTTCGAATAACCACCACCTCTCTGTTTACCACGTTCTATCACAAGTGAATCGTATTTTCGCGTTTCCCGGCCCGCCTTCAACGAGTTCTCCTCGAAGAAGGGTGCGTCGTCGACGATAAATCGAAGCACGAGGAACTTCTCCATCTATGAAAGGAAAACGGACGGGGAGGAAAGTTGAGAGAGGATCGATATTGTCCTGTACAAGGAAGCGGAGGTCGAGAACGCCGATCGATAGTGGGACCAACGATTATCTTCAAGGCTCTTAACGCGAACGTTTCTTTTCTTTTTTTATACTGTTGCCGCGCGTGCAATCGCCGTAAAATCGTTTACAGCGCACCGATATTACAATAGATTAGCCGTTCGACTGACGGGAAATCAGGAGAACAATTTCGGGCGAACCGCGTGCAGGGAAGTTTAATAGCTTCTTCCACGGTATTTGATACTTGCAATAGAGTATTAATAATTCCATTAATTCCTTCTCTCGCCGATGGCAATTTGGATTTGTTTAATAATGTACTATGATATCATTTTTCACAATAACAATTTCTTCTATCTGCAATCTTAAATTCTCTTCCAATAACAGCAACAACATCAATAATAATAGTAATATAAATCTTTTAGAATTGCACAGTAATTGAAAAATAGTATCCCATATTTTTCTCCGTTTCTGAAGCATACTATCCATACGCGTATGTAATGTATTCGCCCCCAAATATCTATATTAGTCTTACGATATATATTTCTGTATTATTCTTTATCTCTTTACTTCTGTATTACTCATTATCTACTAGTCGCTTAAGGATTCATACGTACAAATATTTTTAAGTTCCGACATCACAAATACTCAACATGGAACCTTATCACATCACCGCTTCCAAAATAACTAGTCATACTGCCTACAAACCCATCCGCAGTCCTTTGGAATTCGCCCTCACCATCCCTACTACATCCTTTCCAACACCCTTTAAAAACCCAAGGTTCCCCGACTCCCGGTTCATTATTACAATTATCATTCTTGCAAGTCTAAGCTCACTTCATACAAAAAAGTACATTATCATACTCTAAGTCCAAGTGTTAATAAAATGTTAATAAAAGTTGGAAGTTGAAATTTTCCCTGTGTCCATTACACGTACACAAATCTATTTTGTTACATAACAATAGAAACCGATTGTTCGACGTCACGAAACTTTAGTTGACAAAAGAGCAAAGCTTCTCCCCCGGTAACCTACCCCTTTCCTGGCCATGGCGTACGCGTGGCAATGGTATATCCGTCGGCGACGATTCCCTGTTATCGCTTCCTTCAGTGACGATCGAGAGATCGAGACGGCTCGATGGATGTCACGAGTGCGTCGAACACAGACTGATCCATCGCGTACTTTCCCGTCGTGCTGGAAGCGTAAAGTGCTCCCACCTCTGACGATGAGCACGGGGCATTCCCGCTATCTCTGTCTTTTCCTCCTTTCTAGTCTTAATGATATACTGGTTATCGCGACGATTGACCGATAAGGAAATTGAGAAGAAGAACGCTCCGTGTCGTGTCACTCTACGTGGCCGACGAATATTCGACTGGCTCCTTGAGTACGAAATTGATTGTGAGCGAATAAAGTAAATGGACGAAAGTCGAATTGTACATAGCTTGGCCTCGGGGTTTGTTGGCGAGGACGAGCTGCTGGTAGATTGCTCTTACAAAATGGCACCAACGTAGACAATAGGTAATTTTTAATATTTTCTTCATATTTTAATTTATCATATTAATTCAATTATATTTGCTTTCAGTTTCAAGTAGAATGCTTGCAATTTCTCTGTTCATTTTACTCGTGTTGCGTACGTTTCCATTGAAATGCTCGAGGACAAGTGTACGAAAGTCGATACGCACCACGCATCGTTCTTTCTTTACAGATAAAATTCCGTTTTCAATTTCGTTTTATCTAAACGTTATCTTTGTAGCTAGAAACTTTACCGCAATGTTATCGACGCAATGCGCAATTGCAAATACAAGTCATGGAATATTTAGCGTAGTCGCTTTTCATTAATTACAGCAATTAGCGGTAGATAAACGGCGCATCCTTAAACCCTTCGCGATCTATCGAAAATCGTCCCCGGGGCATTGGAAAAAAGTGTTCGAATCGAAGTGACGTATAGCAATGGATCAGCATCGTCGATCTCATTGGCCCGGACGTTTTGCATTCTTTCCCCGGCGTTGTCACTAATAATCCCGAATCACGATCCGCGCTGTCAATAACTTGCTAAAGCTTCGCGAAATTCGCCCGCTGTGAAATCGCGGTTATCGAACGACAACGCCTCATCGTGCAACGCGTTGCATCGGGGACGACAGTGATTCGATTATGTATACGTGCAAACAACGGCTGAACTGGTCTATGGAAAGATAGCCGATCGATGGAATTACGCGTGGCTGAAATTATTCGGTGGATCGGTTTCGAGTGCATTGCGTAACGAAACGCGACGTAATCGCGACGCGCGTGACCGTCTCGAAAAGCGATATTAACTTTCACAAGAACTTTTACACGGATGTTACTCCAAAGCCTTCTTTTTAATTTTTAAGCATGTAAAGAGTGGCTATTTTATTATGACTATACGCCAGGAGGTACGTTCTGTACGTGCCAATGAAATAATAATAATTCTTTTAATAGCACCGAAACTATTCTTTGAAACTGTTCTCCGATTATTGTCGAATAAACAATGCCTCGTTTCGTGAACCCGCTTTGAGATCATTTTTGTCTGCACCCCGTGCACACAGTGGAAGCTTAATATTAATTTCGCCCCCATTTGCACACGTCAATTTGCGCTAATGAAATGCTAGGAGAGAGATCCGCAATCTCCAGACCACGACGAGCTTCGTATCTTACCTTAACACCTGATGCACGTTTCGGACATCGGTGTCGCGTTACGTGTCTCTGTGCGTGGACAATGCGAAAGAAATGTGATTTAGCATTAGGGACAGAAGGTACTGGGGATATTCGATTCGTGGTTTCTGCCCGGCTGATGGAAGAGGAAGCTTTCAAAGATGGTGATAGAACGTGATTCGTGTCGTGTTATTTGACACGAATGACGGACCACTCTTGCCCCGTCAATCTTTCAATTGCTATGCGAATAGATATAGAGAATTATTTCTACTTTACGCGGAGAACACTGCGAATTATCAATCGGTATAAAAAAGAAGCATCCACGATTCTTTCGTTTATATCGGAAAAAGAACTGTCACCTGCAAGACACACTGAGGAGACCAGGCACGAATTTTTCTTTGCCTCGGAAAACGTTGATTCGAAATTTCATTAATTCATCGAATCGATATTAATGGTTGTCCAGATGCATACGATGAATTATCATTCGTACATCGTTTAAGGAAATTTACAAAACGAACGTTAAAGATCCACTGAATATCACACAACCGAGATAAAACGCGAAGGTGGCCTATATATCACAAGTTCCGCATTGTTGCCGCCAATTATACGAAACAGATAGGCCGGGGCATATGCATGCACGTATTGTACATACATAACATACATCTACACAACGGGAGATAAAGTTTATCCGCGCGTAGGTGGCTCGGAGGACGCATCCGTGAGAGGAATGATAATTCTTTAGGTCAATGCCGCGTGAACCAATCTTTGTGGAGGAAAGTCTAGGCGCGAACTGCTAACAAGTTGGGCCGTGAAGGCACAAACGCATCTTTCGTACGACGCGACACGTGATGTGACTCGGAAGAGGGCCCGAAACAAGCCGCTTATATCGTCGAGGTCGACAAGCACCGAACCCAATCAGCCAATCTTCGTTGAATGCCCACTGTTCCGGTGTTTCGTGCGGGACCGTGATAAGAGCTAATTGGGAAATATTCTTAGCACGGGTCATCTAAATGCCTCATCGGGGAAACAAGCGTTGGGTGACGGGTTGATTTTTTTCTTTTAATAGAGATTTAATTGGTTTTTGTTTTTAATTGAAAGATGGCAGAGAGTGGATTGATGGATGGAAGATAGAGTGCAGAGACCTTTGTGTTATTCCAAAGGATAAGAATTGTTGCAGGGGCACAAGTACTAACTGTGCGAGCAATTGAATCAAATGTTGGAGATTTTGAGATGAGCAACTATTAAATTGATATTAAATTGAGCAACTATTGTTTACTGAAGTAGTGTTTCGGACAGGAGTCATGTGTAGCTTTCGTAGCTTTCTTAGTTATTTTGATAATTAGGACCTACTTCTTCGTCCAGGTTAAAAAATTAGTTTATTTGCGTTTTTATTTATAATATCAAGTTAATACAGCTTGAGAATCATATAGCTACATTTTTGTTATTCTTCTTAGGGTAATAATTGTCTAAGACTGCAGCTTGGGAAGTAAGTTGGTCCACTGCACTTACTTTTCTCCGTTTGCATCTCCGTTTGGATTCACTGTTCGTTCTAAGAGAGGAAAGGATTGTTCCTTGAACCAAGAGCTTTAATTTAAGATGTCGTTGATTACAATCGGCCGAGTAGAACACGAGATAATAGAATTTGTTTAAAGAAATTATAAACAAATGACATTATTTCAGATGACAGGCGGGCTAGAGCAATAATCAACAGACATAAATTAAATTTAGGTGGCCAGGCTACCATCTCCAATAGGCGTGAACATTATTCCATTTACAGTTCATTTGTTATAAACAATTAAACAATTCAAATTGTTATTCCGGCCAACTGCATATAGTTACAGCAACTGGGTATTTTTTATCGTGTAGCTTATTCGATTCCCTTTCATTTGATATCCCAGTTATTCAAAAACAACCACCAGGAGCCGAGATAAGAATTTTTAAAAAATTTGTCGGTAAGGGTGTGTGGATAATCGGGTATGTGGCGCCATCTCTAGTTTTTCGGCTTTTTCGCAGTTTTCCGCACCGCCAAAACCGAATTCCTGGATTACATCGTTAATTTAAACAATTGCGTTTTTCTCCGCTTCTACTGCGTATTTCTTGACCGGACTTGTCTTAAATTAAAGGTACGGACCACTGCTATCTCCTTCAACAATTTCAACAATATGGCATTTGCGGTTCAAAAGTTATTAACAATTGAAGAATCGCCAAAAATGCACTCTGGGTCACTGCAATTATCTCGACTTCTGGAGGCGCTAGATTAATGGCCGGGTGCTTAAAATGAAGGTAAAGGTTGCCGCTACACGGCAATACGCGATTTACAAACGCTGCCAGCGCCGTTTACTTTTTATAAACAATTTTATAATTCGTTTGAGAATTGCACCGAAACTATACACGAAAGCCTATCTAGTGGTGCATCAGATTGTTCCTTGAACCGAGAGCTTCAATTTGAGAGGTCGTTGATTAAAATCGGCCCACCAGAAGCCGAGATAATTGAATTTGTTTAAAGAAATAATAAACAAATGCGATTACTGCGACTTCCTCGCGAGATACAGCAATGACCAAACGACATAAATTAAAGCTAGTCGTATAAGCTACCATATCCAACCGGTGTGAACATTATTCCATGCGAAGTTCATTTGTTAGAAATAATTAAACAATTCAAATTGTTATTCCGGCCAACTGCATATAGTTACAGCAACGGGGTATTTTTTATCGCGTAGCTTGTTCGATTCCCTTTCATTTGATATCTCAGTTATTAAAAAACAACCACCAGGAGCCGAGATAAGAATTTTTAAAATTTTTATCGGTAATGATATGTCGATAATCGGGTATGTGGCGCCATCTCTAGTTTTTCGGCTTTTTCGCAGTTTTCCGCACCGCCAAAACCGAATTCCTGGATTACATCGTTAATTTAAACAATTGCGTTTTTCTCCGCTTCTACTGCGTATTTCTTGACCGGACTTGTCTTAAATTAAAGGTACGGACCACTGCTATCTCCTGCAACAATTGCAACAAGATGGCATTTGTGGTTTAAAAGTTATTAACAATTGAAAAATCGCCAAAAATGCACTCTGGGTCACTGCAATTATCTTAACACTTGGTGGTTGTTTTATAATAAATAGGGTATCAAATAAAAGGCAAACGAACAAGCTACACGATAAAAAATACCCCGTTGCTGTACCTATATGCACTTGACCGTAATAACAATTATAATTGTTTAATTGTTGGTAATAAATGAACTTCACATGGAATAATGTTCACACCTATTGGAGATGGTAGCTTATACTGCCAGCTTTAATTTATGTCCCTGCTCATTGATGTAGCTCCCCTGCAAGTCTAAATAATGGCATTTGTTTATAATTTCTTTAAACAAATTCAATTATCTCGGCTTCTGGTGGGCCGATTTTAATCAACGACCTCTCAAATTGAAGCTCCCGGTTCAAGGAACAATCTGATGCACCACTAGATAGGCTCTCGTGTATAGTTTCGGTGCAATTCTCAAACGAATTATAAAATTGTTTATAAAAAGTAAACGGCGCTGGCAGCGTTTGTAAATCGCTTATTGCCGTGTAGCGGCAACCTTTACCTTCATTTTAAGCACCCGGCCATTAATCTAGCGCCTCCAGAAGTCGAGATAACTGCAGTGACCCAGAGTGCATTTTTGGCGATTCTTCAATTGTTAATAACTTTTGTACCGCAAATGCCATATTGTTGAAATTGTTGAAGGAGATAGCAGTGGTCCGTACCTTTAATTTAAGACAAGTCCGGTCAAGAAATACGCAGTAGAAGCAGAGAAAAACGCAATTGTTTAAATTAACGATGTAATCCAGGAATTCGGTTTTGGCGGTGCGGAAAACTGCGAAAAAGCCGGAAAACTAGAGATGGCGCCACATACCCGATTATCGACATATCATTACCGATAAAAATTTTAAAAATTCTTATCTCGGCTCCTGGTGGTTGTTTTTTAATAACTGAGATATCAAATGAAAGGGAATCGAACAAGCTACACGATAAAAAATACCCCGTTGCTGTAACTATATGCAGTTGGCCGGAATAACAATTTGAATTGTTTAATTATTTCTAACAAATGAACTTCGCATGGAATAATGTTCACACCGGTTGGATATGGTAGCTTATACGACTAGCTTTAATTTATGTCCTTTGGTCATTGCTGTATCTCGCGAGGAAGTCGCAGTAATCGCATTTGTTTATTATTTCTTTAAACAAATTCAATTATCTCGGCTTCTGGTGGGCCGATTTTAATCAACGACCTCTCAAATTGAAGCTCTCGGTTCAAGGAACAATCTGATGCACCACTAGATAGGCTCTCGTGTATAGTTTCGGTGCAATTCTCAAACGAATTATAAAATTGTTTATAAAAAGTAAACGGCGCTGGCAGCGTTTGTAAATCGCTTATTGCCGTGTAGCGGCAACCTTTACCTTCATTTTAAGCACCCGGCCATTAATCTAGCGCCTCCAGAAGTCGAGATAACTGCAGTGACCCAGAGTGCATTTTTGGCGATTCTTCAATTGTTAATAACTTTTGTACCGCAAATGCCATATTGTTGAAATTGTTGAAGGAGATAGCAGTGGTCCGTACCTTTAATTTAAGACAAGTCCGGTCAAGAAATACGCAGTAGAAGCAGAGAAAAACGCAATTGTTTAAATTAACGATGTAATCCAGGAATTCGGTTTTGGCGGTGCGGAAAACTGCGAAAAAGCCGGAAAACTAGAGATGGCGCCACATACCCGATTATCGACATATCATTACCGATAAAAATTTTAAAAATTCTTATCTCGGCTCCTGGTGGTTGTTTTTTAATAACTGAGATATCAAATGAAAGGGAATCGAACAAGCTACACGATAAAAAATACCCCGTTGCTGTAACTATATGCAGTTGGCCGGAATAACAATTTGAATTGTTTAATTATTTCTAACAAATGAACTTCGCATGGAATAATGTTCACACCGGTTGGATATGGTAGCTTATACGACTAGCTTTAATTTATGTCCTTTGGTCATTGCTGTATCTCGCGAGGAAGTCGCAGTAATCGCATTTGTTTATTATTTCTTTAAACAAATTCAATTATCTCGGCTTCTGGTGGGCCGATTTTAATCAACGACCTCTCAAATTGAAGCTCTCGGTTCAAGGAACAATCTGATGCACCACTAGATAGGCTCTCGTGTATAGTTTCGGTGCAATTCTCAAACGAATTATAAAATTGTTTATAAAAAGTAAACGGCGCTGGCAGCGTTTGTAAATCGCTTATTGCCGTGTAGCGGCAACCTTTACCTTCATTTTAAGCACCCGGCCATTAATCTAGCGCCTCCAGAAGTCGAGATAACTGCAGTGACCCAGAGTGCATTTTTGGCGATTTTTCAATTGTTAATAACTTTTGTACCGCAAATGCCATATTGTTGAAATTGTTGAAGGAGATAGCAGTGGTCCGTACCTTTAATTTAAGACAAGTCCGGTCAAGAAATACGCAGTAGAAGCAGAGAAAAACGCAATTGTTTAAATTAACGATGTAATCCAGGAATTCGGTTTTGGCGGTGCGGAAAACTGCGAAAAAGCCGGAAAACTAGAGATGGCGCCACATACCCGATTATCGACATATCATTACCGATAAAAATTTTAAAAATTCTTATCTCGGCTCCTGGTGGTTGTTTTTTAATAACTGAGATATCAAATGAAAGGGAATCGAACAAGCTACACGATAAAAAATACCCAGTTGCTGTAACTATATGCAGTTGGCCGGAATAACAATTTGAATTGTTTAATTGTTTATAACAAATGAACCGCACATGGTATATTCTTAACACCTATTGAAAATTATAGCTTAAGGCACCTAACTTCGTTTTGTGTTAATTTCTTTAAAGAAATTCTGTTATCTCGCCTTCCCCTCTAGCGATTTTAATCAACGACGTCTTAAATTAATCCTCCTGATTCAAGGAACAATCCCTTTCTAGTATAGAAGATCCCGCGTGCCTAGTTATTGTGTAACTCTTAAACGAATACTTAAATTGTTTATAATAAATAAAAAGCGCAAGTAGTCCTTTACTTTCATTTTGAGAACTCGATTATTATGATCTGATGCTCTCCTGACAGAAAGCCCTGATTTTCGACCGAAACTTTTGGCAGAACCGCTGGAAAAGTTGTCGAAAATTTCTGGAATCTGTACAGCATACTTTATTCCCCTGATATTACCTCGCCAAAGTTCGAAATAGAGCCCACAAGGTGGCCACACATTTATAACAGCCGAGGGGGAAACGCGTCTGCACTTATCGATACGAAATTCAAATACCATTCACCTTCGCAAATGTAATACGCTTCAAAAACAAATCAAATAATATCCTTGACACCATCAATAAGTAAAAAAAAGAACAGGCAACATCATCATCGATCATCGATCCTTTGCAAAACGCGGAGTCTCAACAAATCACTATTTGAATATACTTAATGAACTTTAATTGTATAAGCCTTTCTAAACAATTGCACCGTCAAGCTAAAAGTCAAGGAGGACCGTATGTACGAAAATATAACCACTTGCATCGTTTCAATCTCCATTGGATCAATAAAAGCAGATGCTACTAACGAATAAAACAGTCAGCCAAGGATTCACAATCTACCTATGTGGTTAATCCAGAATATTTCAGCCCTTTCGTGGGCGCGTTTACTATCGATCGATCCGAACGCACGCGGCACTCGTTGCCACGACTCATGAAATCGCCTAGACAGAGAGAAAGAGAGAAAGAGAGGGTGCAAAAACCCACCCCCCGCGCAACTAAGCTATAAGTACCGGACACGAACTGAGCGCGGGTTTATAGGTCCCGTTGCGGTCTTCCTCGTTCGTTCTCCTGTACGCCACGATCACGGTGATCTATGAATAGATCGCGAGATTTTCGACTGCCATTTTGATCTCGCGTTGAACGAAAATCGATTGACGGCGAACGACAGCACGCGGAACGTTCGAGAGATGACAAAGTCATCGATCGGACGGTGTTTCAAGCAACCGGAAGTTCGGCACTGCCGGTGGAACACTCGCGGCTGGGATCCATGTTGATCGTGATGCCGTTTGGCGTTACCTGAGATCAAGATCGTTCAATGTTCACCACGATGAACAACAGCAAATCGATGATGGATATCGAGGACATCTGCGGATGCTCAAAACTACCCTCGATCATCCCTAAGAAAGAACTGCCGCATCTGAGGTCCACATCCGGTGAGTTTGATATCGCAGAATGTACAGCTGATTGGTTTTGCACAGAGTTCTGTGAATTTATTAATAATTATTCAATTCGGATGTCCCTTTGATTTCGCGTTAATTGTCGCATATATTATATAGTATATTTCTTGCAGAGTATTCTTATAATTCAAAGTGAATTTTATTTCTATCGATTTTGTTGTTGTTGTAATTCAACTCAATTAACAATTTTTGTATGAGCATTTCGATTAAATTTTTACTTTCGTTGGATAGTTTAAACTGTTTTCAGTATTTCCCTGAATCTTTATTCACAGACGTTTCACGTATGATATTGATTCGGGTGCCTCCAATCCACCCGAATCCCAATGCGAAGTTTTCATTCTCCATAACTTTTGTTTATCATTCTTCAAAGATTCCTTCTTCTCTTGGCGCGAGGTGGCTATGATCTTGTTAAATTTAACGTGATTTCTGTGGAAGCACTTTCGATGCTGGCTTGCGTTCCAGTTTCCTCGTCGTGGTTCGAACACGTGTCACAACAAGGGACGTGTTATATCGTTACCGTTTTTCATATAATTTTACGAAACTATTCATTATGAATGAAATGTGCAATGATTGACCACAAGTCACCTGTGTCGTGATACTTCAATGCATTCCCTCCATTATCATTTCACCGTCCCGACTCCTTCCAATAATTAGCTTCAATTTAATATCTCGCGCAACGAACCTTCGCACCTCCATGGAAGAGTTACGGCAAAGAGGCGATCGATATTAACGCACGTGCTCTCGAAAGAAAAACTCGGACGATCGATAGAGCCCATAACAAAAGCCGCTGTACACCTGGAAACCTTGAGTGAATATTACTGGAACCGATCATTACGACCACTGGCATTCAAGCTAAACTTCGCTCGCGATTCCCTCGATTCTTTCCACGGTATTTCCACATTGTACTCCGAAAATTTATATCTCCTGGTGTTTCTTTTATTCAAGCGTACCTCGAAAATTTCCATCTTCTTGAGAACTGTTTTGCCGAGACGTCGCTACTCCGTGGCACCGCTTCCTCCGTTTGTTTTCCCGATTTTACTGCCTCGATTTTTGAAAATAATCCACGCATTCGAATTCCTCCCGATTCTTTAAAACGCAATTTGTACAGACGTGTCTGTAGCCCTTCTGGCTAACTTTAGATTCTCGCCATTTCCTTCCGCAGAGGCTCGTAAATAGTTATTACAGTTGCCACTTGATAGACAAGTTTTAGCACAGTTCTATCATTTTAATGTTCCGCATATTTTCTACCGTGCTCCATGTACGCTTCGTGGACCACCTGGTCCCCGTCCGAATATTACGACTGCCGTGACAAGAAACAGTTCCGAATCCTCAACGCGTCGAGGCCGTTGAAGGAAGTATGTTTATAAAGGTCGATTTAATATCCGAGAAGCGAGTACGTTTCCTCGACGCAGGATAAAATAAACGCCAATGAAAGCACCGCAATCTCGATCGATATTCCACATGCAATATTATAATCATTGGCTTTCAATTATGTCGCATAATTGAAACAAAGTAAAATAAAACGAGGAATATTTTTCAAATCCCGAGGAAGACTGCGTTACACGCAACCTATACACATGTATATCTATTTTTATTTACCCCGAAAGATGTTCCACCTCTGTTTTCACGACAGCCGGTTCGCGACGAAAGGGAAATGACAAATTTCTCAACGACGAGAGGACAGGCGACGAGGTGGATTAAAATCTTCGCGTCAAGAACGACTTTTTTCTTCTGCTTCTCGCTCTTCACATCCACGAGGTAGCTTCCCCTACTTCAGGAACCAGCTGGTTCGTTTCTGGACCCTTCGTCAGAGGCCTCGCGTTCACGTCGGCAGTTCTTAGCCGGTGGTGCTTACGTTTCTTCGAGTGTTTCTCTCTCTCCGATGCCTGGAAAAATAAGAATAGCTCTCCTCTCCCTTTGATCCCTCGTTCACCAACGAGATCTCTTTGGAAACACCAGTTTCGATCGCTCCTCCACGACGGTAGCACGCGTCCCGACGAAATCCTTAAGGAATCAATGTACGCGTGTTTCGTTGGAAATTTCGCGGTATTTGTGCCGCTGGAGTAGATCGATTTATCAGTGATCTATTGCAAGCAAATTTAGAGGGGAACGAACGCGACAGTTTATCGTGAACATTTGACAAGTATTCTCTAATCTCTGACAAAGTGCTTGAAAAACGCGGTTGAAGATCCAAGTCGGGTTATTAGCTTCCAAGATGCTTTCGTTACGAAAGGGTCGACGCTTTCTCCTTTAAGCCCTTAACAAATGACACAGATTTCCCGGCGCGCGAAGGGAACAGCTTGGTACAAAGAATTGCTTAGCGCCGTTGTGTCCCAACACTACCACATGGTGTCGCTTTCAGTCCCGCGGTAGAGCCAGGGCCCCGGGGCCTTAGCAGGTGTAGCACAGCGTTTCCATTCAGCGTAAAGTAATGCCGTAGAACGGATCTGTGTTCACGCTGTCGGTCTTGAAGGAAAGTCAAGTTGCCCGCGCGGATCTGACGTACGCCGACCTGGCTATTACAAGGAGCACAGCTTTTCGAAGGGTCAGTGGAGTGTCTTGAAGCAAGTTCTAAAAGAAAACTAACAATTGCGGCAATAATGGTGGCAAATTGAATTCGTTGGAGGATTGCGAACAAATCTGGTGGATCAAGTATTGAAACGTGACGCATTATTTTGCGGCATTGGTAAAAGTGAAAGAGTAAAACGATTATTATTGGAACGGACGTGATAATCGGAATATTAATATGACGGGAATACTTGGGGGGACTTGAAGGTGCAACTGACCATGTGTGAAAATGTGAATTCTTGCTTCTGATTCACATTAAGTACATTACGCGCGTTGATAATTTTCTCGGCGAAAAAGCCGCGAATACCGTGAAACAGAAAAATGGTTTTCTTCGGGAGAAAGAAGATAGAAGATCGTCGATTGTTGGCCAGCATCGACGCCGTGAATGCGGACAAAGTGTGTCACATGGAAAATGGTAAAGATACAGTACAAATTGAAACGAAAAAATTCAATAAAATTTCCTCGCCGAAACGACCAATTTTCTTTAAGATACAGAAATTTATGTCCCATCGTATCGGTGTGAAGAGACATCTAAGCTACAAGCGGCGTAAATGAAAAAACGAATGAAAGCCAGGTGAAACAAAACACGTTTACGTTATCTACTGTCACGGTTCTATCAGCTCTTCTATTTCCTGTGACACGAAATTCGTTTCGTTTTGTCTGTGTGTACAGAGCAGACTGGTTCGGGTACTTTTTTCCCTCGGGTGTAAACCAGACGAGAAATAGGTCGGCGAGTTCTGGAAAGACGACACCGGCGATCACTTTAACACTGCTCTATGCACTCGTATCTCGACAGCTTCTGTGCGAGTGCATGCACGCATTTATCACGCTACCGTTCCATCGTCGACGTCGCTTATCGTCACGCGTTCGAGTGGTCAGTCGTTTATCGAAAGCACTCGAATCTCGAGAGTGAGTTATCTTCGATAATTAAACGCCACGGAACATGGCGGCAAAAATGGTCCCTCGAATTAGGTTTCAGATATGTAAAGTCTTTTTTCCGTGGACTGCCCATGCTCGTTTCATTTCGGTATCGCAGGTGTCTAGCCAGGTCGAACGAGAATGAAAATGTGGGGCAGAGCAAGGTGTTGATTAGTCTTGAAGCTTGCGAATGAATTCAATGTTAATGGACAACAGAGGGATGCTAATTGTACGATGATTATTTGATCCTTGAGCTTCATTTGCGTTGGTTGTACTACTGTTATCATCGTTATTGATGCTATCATTGCTGCAATGAATAAGGATATAATAAGATTAGGGGGACCGGAATGTAATGTCGTTTTTTTTTTTAAATTCAAAGAAATAAATGTTTCATCAATGATGTAATCACCCTCGTTATCAACAACCTTTTGTCATCTAGTGTGTAAATATTCAGTGCCGGATCGATAAAAATCAATTGGTTTTTGAGCAAAATATCTGGAGTTGGCATTTTTGATATCATCCAAATTTTCAAATTTTTTGTCACATAGAAAGTGTTGAAAATTAATGAATTGAGGTGGGAGGTACTGCCTCAGCCACCATTTGAAACCAGCCACCAATTTGAAAATTTGGATGATTTCGAAAATGCTAACTCCAGATATTGTGCTAAAAAACCAATTGATTTTTCTCGATCCGGCACTGAAAATTTTCACACTAGATGGCAAAAGGTTGTTGATAACGAGGGTGATTACATCATTGATTAAAAATTTATTTCTTCGAATTTAAAAAAAAGAATCGTAAAAAAACGACATTACTTTCCGGTCCCCCTAATAGATAGCAAAGTATAATGATTGTAACGATCATTGTAACAGCCGATTGATAATGGAAATAAAGAAAAGCACTTTTAAGTAGACAGTGATTAAAAGTGAATGCTAGAAAAGTAACAATTTGAGTCCGATTAATAATTAATAACGGATAATTGCATCACCGGAAACGAAATTATTCGCGAAACGAAAGTATTAAGTGTTATCAAAAAATAGCACATTGTTAAATATTTCAGCGCATTCAATTCCTCCAAAAATAGAAGAACATTACCCTAAGCGAAACTTTAATCACATAAACAGTAGTATGGCCTTACGCTTCTAGTCTTTACTGTACCTCTACTCTACTATCAGTTACACATTCATATTTATGAAGGAAGAACCGAGCAACAGCACGGTATTAATTCCCTGTGCAAAACGACAATTCTCAGACTAAAATGGATCTTCCTCCGCGGACACCATTTCACACAGGCTAAATTACAAATTCTCGAAAGAACTCGCTCACCACCTCAACTAATACCGCATTCAACCCCCCAAAAATGCTACTGCTAAATCTGCATCCCCTGAACAAATTCAACTCCACAGTTTCCATCGCGGTCTCTCGAGTTCCCGCCACTAGATCCACCGCCGAAATGTCGCGTGTTTCATCACACCAGCCACCTGTGGCTGTCCCAATATTGATCCAGCCGATGGCCACACCCGACCATCCCTCTCGTCGCCCTTTTACACCCCCCTCGCCGTAACGTCTGTGCCGGTGGTGTCGTTGCCCTTCGCGTTCGTCAAAGTATCGCGGTGTTATGAAAAAGTGTCTGATCGCTGTTCCAGCCGCCTTCATGCACGTCCGCGACAACCTTGGCGAACTGGGCAAGGTGGCCGACGACACGGACCTGCTGTTCCTCAAGGGTCTCCTGGACAGCCCCGTGGTCACGTCTCTGGTGAAGGTGAGTGATCGAATCTTTCCACGCCGGTTTGTCTAATGCCCTCCCTGTTACATCATCGTTCTACCATTTTGTGAAAAATAAGGTGGGCGACAGTGAGTTAACAATTACGAATCGGGCGACAGCCCAATAGCGTGTGGCAATTGTGGCACAAGTGGAGTTGAATTTAACGTGTGAATCGTGAAATTTTCTGGGCGATACTTTAATCGCAAGGTTATCAGAGTGTAAGATGGATTAAAAATTGTGTGGGAGAAAAGTCTGCGATCCTGCGGACGCGAATTGAAGTTTCGAATGCAAAGGAAGGTTCAGTGGGAGGAAATTGAATTTTATTTCACGGAGGGAGACCGGTGGTCGGTGTATTTATTATTGTTCGTCTCGTTTCAGTGGTTTTCTTTTCGCATCTTCTATTTTGTGCAAAGGGGCGGATATTTTTTTCCCTATTTTTCTTTCTTTCTTGGATTAACACTGGACCTGATCGATTGCGTGCAATAAACCACCCGTGTGTATTATTTTTAGCGCCAGCGAAATAAACAATTGCTAACGTCGTCGGATCATGCGCGATGCCGGCAGATAGCTCTGGACACGTTACACGTGCCACGTGTTTACTACGGTCGCACGATATTTCGATAGAGAGACTCTCGTTCACGAGACGGCCCGTGCGCCGTGAAATTTCCGTGCGAATCCACTGTCGCGAAACGAAAAACGCCGCCAGCCGTGAGCCTGCTGGCATTATCGGCGAAAAAAATCCATCGTGTCATTGAACCCGCTTCCGCCACGCTTGGTACTCATCTGCGATCGCTTGTCTTAACTCTTTCTGAAGAATAGTACGGCTACAATTTCTCATTCGTTTAGTTTGTTAACATTCTACTTTCGTTTAATGCATTACGATTCTTTTGAAGTTTTATAAATACGAATGCTGTGTGATTTGAAGATATTTTATTTTGTTGATAGGATTTAAATGGTTTCCTTTTATTTTTAAAAATAATTTACCTGTCACGTAAGTCGGCCCTGTTCACCTGGTAACACTGGCAATTTTCATTTCCACAGTCGTCTATGTGGAAAGTATTGTTTTAAGTTTTAATTTCTTAAGTTTTAATTTCGAACTCACGGTTCGTTAAAATGTATTTCGTGTTTACCTGCTGGAAGCTTGGACATTCCACCTGGCAGAGTACATTCGATTGTTAATAAATACTGAACAGCTATTCACGTTCCCCACGTGTATTTATATTTAAATGGCTTTGTTTCACGGCCCCATATTAATAGCACTCATTCATGGATGTAATAGTTCGAGGAATTCTTCGGCTCATTCATAGCTAAACATAAACTCGCAGAGAAGACAATAAACTTCCTCTAACACAATTACATCCACCCCAATTAATCACAATTCCAATTTTCTGTAACAAGTATTTCGAAATCTTTTCATTAACCTTTCTCATGACTACATTAAATATTAAAAGTATTCTCGGTATAAAAATTTCTCCTATCAATGATACAACTGAAAAAATTTCCTTTCTAAATTAACCAATTTGATTACCTGCACCAATTTCTATATTACCATGACAACCCTGACAAGTGGTGTCTTCTCCGTAAATCTAACAAATAATTACAAAAATCGGTCACAAGTGGTCACGGCTGCAACCCGATTCCTCGAATATCCAAAAACAATTCAACGCTTCACTGTGCACTGGTAAACGAACGGTTTCCACGGAATTCCAGTCGGACAGAGCCCCGTGGCGTAGGAATGCGCGACGATGGAATGCGAAAACGTCAGGCCGCGGTAGCCAAAGCAAAGAAATTTTTTCGGAACGCCCGCCACATCCTTTTTTACGCGCCGCTTGCATCACGATCGCAGGGAACATTATTTCGGTCGCGACACACATTTCCCGTGGAAACACGAAAAGACCACGTCGGCCTTCGATGAAAATATTATTATCCGTGGATCGTTGTGGATCCAAAAGCGTGACGCGGCATACCCACGTCACTCTTCCTTTGGTCGTTGCCAGAGTTACGTAAGAATATGCCGCTTACAAAACGAACAATATGCCTGGTACATAATATCTTCGTTTCACGGCAAGAAACGATATATATACCTCGATCGTTCGACGAATTTTATGCCTGTCAAACATTTACCAACATTTCTCGTGCATCTTTCCCCGGGAGATAGGGGATTCCGGTATCACGCGGTATAATTTTGAGGATCCTCGACATCACTCCATGGCACGAGAATTCGATACCTACATTACGAAGAAAGAAGAATTTTTCCGGAAAAGCAAATACCGGAATGCCTGACTTTCTTTCGATATTAACACTAGGTTTACGGACAAGTTTGAACACTTATTTTTACTGACTTCCCTCAGATTAACGATTGCCAATAAAATTGCGCGTTTTCTTTAAAAAATTAATTCATCTAATTTAGATATAAAATATAATTCAAATAATTCTATACTATTAACGGACCTTCATTAATTTCTGTCTACCGAATTCTGAAATGCGTCGAATTGACGCGTTCCGTAAACCTAGTGTTAATACGGTCACACGTAGTAAAAAGTCGTGCAGAAAATAAAGAAATTATCATTGCTTGATATTAATTTAAAAAAAAAAAACAGTATACTTCCACCGTGACTAACTATTTCAAGAGATCAGGTGTGCTTTCGTCGTACATACTCCGATGCTGTGTATTCGGGAGTATTCGTGAGTCTCGAAGATGGCCGTGATGTTCGTGACCCAAAATGGTTCGAATTATCTTGTCCGATCGGTTTCACGCAGCCGTGCCTTCCTGCGTGGCGTTAGGGCCAGTTCACGCATACATCCCCGCACCTGCCAGGCCCACATTCCATCCTGCTCTTCGGGGTCAGCAGGTAGGAAGGCTGGTGTCGAAAAGTCGTTAAGCCACTAGTATACCTTTTCCATTTACTTTGGCCGAGCGCAACAATGGAAATCGGTGACGGGCACGCTTCGGTGTTGCTGGTTTCGCTGAAAGGCAACGGAAGTGAGCGTAAAAAATCGACCCTCGGCTGGAAAATCCCGGAAAATTATGGAAAATTAATGCACCGCGTTTGGGGAAGTAGAAGCCACGGAAGATGGCTCTCTTGTATTTCGACTGAAAGCTTTCCTCGCCGCTGCCCAGGATAGTAGGGTGAATGTAAATTATTGCCCGTGGCCGGCAATGTCTTAATGTGTGTCTTAATGACTCAAGATCGGCGAAACGTCGTGAGTTAATTTAGCTTTGTTAGCCGCGCCAGGGTCGCCCGACCAGCGGGAACATTTAAATCAACGTTATAAAATGATCGAGCGAAATCGTGTTAGGCTGATTCGCCTCCCTGATAAATTAGATCACGGTCGATTTAGTTGGACATTGATGCACGACATTGAACCTTCGCTTGCCCCCAACCCCGAAAAATCTTCACATTCCATTGAATCGCCTGCCGCTTCGCGCGACGAGCACAGGGAATCACGGATACCGCTCGGATCTCTCGCAAAGCAGAGCCAAAAGATCCAAACAATGGATCGTCGAGTAAAAAGCCGCGAAAAGAATATTGGAAAAAAAATGGGAAAAAACTAAATCTCGATACGAACAACCTTCCATTGTATCAACAACAATCAGTCTGCTCTTCGAACCTTCTGCCAACCTCCGTTTCCCTGCCTTCGCCAACCGCGTCTCCGTTTCTTCGGGCCGGCCCAATTGAAAAGCGGAAACCGCGAGAGTGCTCCAGGGGAACAAAGGAGTGTTCGTTTCCTGGGAAGGGTAGAAGGCGAACCGTGAATGACTAGGTTGCGCGTCAGCGACGCAGGAAGTCGTCGTGACGGACAGTCCCGTGGATCGTGAATAATCCCAGCTCTTTAATTGACAAATCGTTCGTCGCTGCTCCTCGCTGATATCCACGTAATTGACCGCGACCCCGGAGGACCCGGCCAATTGGCCCGGGGTCGTGGCGTGCGTCGTCGGTCGGGAGGGCCTGGTGAACTCGCGCGGAAATCGCGAGGCTGCGTCCGTACGCGTCGCGTGCTCGCGCGTACTCGCACGGCCACGATATATGTAATTTCAACCGGCTTTGCAATCGCTGGACGGACACGCGTGTGCAACATTGACGCACGTGTAAGTGGCAGGGACGTAGCCGGGGAAACGATGCGCCAGGGGTGAAACGAAGGGGGATGCAGTTTTGCGAAAATGGAGCGAGGTTGGGGGATTTGTTTTTAATTTGTTTTCCCTGCGACGTACGAGAATTGTTGTCGTTATTATTGTTGATGTCATTATTGGTGGATTCAGGGTAACCGCTGTGGAATAAAAGCGATATATACTTACGCGAATGGAATGAAATGTAATGCAGTTGTTCGGCGTATAAGAATGAGGGGTGTGAAGAAGAATAAATAGAATGCATGGAAATGTAATGTACGAAAGCAAAGGATAAAAGTGATGGAGGAATGCGTTGGTAAATATTGGTGGAATTAGGGGTAGCTGCACTGTCGTTAAATTTAATTCTGTTAGTATGATATGTACTGCGAATTTTCGTGTGATCTGTTCGTCAATTAGAAGAAATATTCCAAGTTATTTCAGCGGGTTTAATACAGATATACAGCAGATATAGTTTTCCTCGATTTCTTAACTTCTTGATAACCCGCTGCATCGACTCTATACTTCTGCTTGGTACGATATCAGTTCTTTAACACGGGAGCTATACGATCCCGTTGTATCGTGTAACGGATTGTTGTGTATCTTGAGAAGGGTCTACCTGTGTCGCAAGAACGAACAAACCGATCGGTGTCGATGACTGCCAGTGTTTTTTTGCCTTCGCTATTATATTCATCGTATTGACTGCAGCCGAGTCGCATCGTTCACGAGATCAACGACACGCGTATAGATGTATGCACGTTGTATCGATTTTCATTGTCGACGAAAGTGGACACTAGAAATCGTGACGCCGAAGCCCGAGAGCTTGGAGCAGAGTAGCCACGAAACAGTGTCCAAGGACAAGAACGAAATGAAAGTTGGAATCGTGCGCAATCGTAATTCCAGAAGAGTACAGAAACTCTCCCCCCACCCTTCCACTTTTTGTCGATAGATACCTGGGATGTTTAACATTCTTCGTAACAACGCAGGCTCGCGTTTACACGTCGGCATTCAGCGTAAGCGTCGCGAAAAGAGCGTCGAAATTTCCGACAACGACACTACGCAAATAACGTTATTATCGTGTACCGGGCAGGTGCAACATGTCCCACTTACCCGATTCTTGAAACTCTGGATCGTTTGAACTTATCTTGGATAGGCACTTAAGATACCATTACCATTCATATCGTTATCGAGTCGAGATTTTAACTGCAACTTGTACGTTGGAATTAATTTACTATGGGAGTGGCATGGAAATTAAATTTCGTCCATGGACTTTGCACTATAATTACGTTGGAATGCAAATGTTTAAAGTCCTCGTTTAATCCACATCTTATTTCTAACGCGTTCTATAATCGGGCGAATGGTAAAAGCTGCGTTTCTCTTAATAATAATAATGATAATAGCAATAAATACACGCTTCCAAAACTTTAGCTCCAGGCTAAACTTCCCCATTCCCAAATGAGCGCTCTACAAAAACACAATCCATGGCAACCCTACTTGCCCCACAAATCTACCCCTCCGCAACTGAAACATCCCCCACAGGACAGCCACCCCAATTTCCCGAAACTCCGACTCGCCCAGCGTATATACAGGCAAGTAGATTGGGGTCTGAAACAAACGCATGGACGGCCCTGAACAAAACGTAGCGGAGTGTTGCATACCATCCTCAGAAGGGCCCCCACCTGTTTCAGACGAGCATAGCAGCCTGAACGGCTGTAGGTGGGGACGAAAGAAACGTCAGTAGGCGCGGCAGTTTTCTGACGCCGCTTACCTAAGCAGCACACACAGTTTCGCGTGTCGTTGCCTTAGCCCCTAGTGAAACCCTTCGTCGGCTCGCCGAGTGGCCGCTTACCCCCTTGTTGTTCCTGCGTGAGTGCAATCTTCTCACGGCCCTGCACGATCGATAGACGCCCCGAACCTCGAGTTCCAGGACGGTGACCAGCTCGTTCTCCAGAGAGCGGCGTCCTAGCTGACGGAGACGGGCGACCTCTGCCTCCGTGTATTTTCTACGCTTCCAGTGTAAGTCTTCAGGATTCTGTGGTCCCCGTGCCTGTGTGTGCGTGCGTGCGTGCAAAAATATCCCGGAAATCAGGTATCACAGTTTGGACAAATAGGGGCTGGTGATTAGGGAGGGGGGTTGAAACTTTTATTCTATGGCTACGGTGAACTGGTGCTGTTACGGCGACACGTGAGACCGGGAGAAAGCGGGATCTGTCGAATAATTAGTCTGGTCGATTGTAAGTCTTTCCTCTGGCGTTCTAGAAATGTTGATTTTAACTTCGCGAGGTATGTAATTAACGGGTCTGGTGTAGATTCAGTGGTGGACCTTCTGTTTCCAATAATGTGTTTTTAGCCGTATCAGAGTAGCCTGTTGTTTGAACAACCGATGGAGGTTGGCTGTCAGGATCGTTCTAATTATTATTTTGCAGTTTATGCAAATACAGGTGTGTGTATTGTGTTCGACGTTTCCCCGGAATGGATGTAGGATGCGTCACAATTTTATCGATTTCGACAGTGAGACTGTGAAGTGGGGGGTAGATTGGCACGGTATTTCTTCGGAGGTTTCTGGCAGCGATAGACACTTATTTGTACGCCGTTATTGATAATTGTAATTCACGATAGCTCGAACGAGTCGGTGTTTGCTCTCGTGTACGAGCACAACGTTCCTCGTGCTCGTTTCGTGGGAGCTTTTTCATGGACGTCACGGAAGGACAGTGGAATTTATTATAGGCTGCGATGTACACATGTATGTGCATGGAACGCCAGCTGTTCTGCCAACGTTTCCATGATAAATGCCGTGTAATTAATGGTCACGGTAATGACAATCTTGCGACACGCGAGGAAATACCTGCGCCTCCATTTTTCGTTCGATAATTGTTATTTTCTTTTCACTTCTCTTTCGCCTGTGAGATAATTCAACTTTCTCGGTGCAATTACGTACGCTTCCAGGTTCGTTAAACAGACTAGGTGCAATGATAGCTTGTACAATGACGATGTTCTGATTTGAAATGGGTTCAAAATGATGGATGGATATTTTTAGCAAGGTAGATATCGATGAAGGTATCCTTTGAATTTCGACTTATATATTTATGTACATCTAGATTCCATAAATCACACTTTGTTTTTGAAACCGCGTTCTTTGATGTCCCGTGTCGCCAGTTGATTTATATTTGCACGCCAAAGTCGCGTGGGCGGAAACCTAAATCGAAGATCTATCCTTCTGATCATGATTTCTGGAGAACGATTTTTCTTTTTCGCGCCAACCTGTAGTGTGTCGTAGTTCGTTCGATAAACGCAGCGACACAATTATGGAAGTGGCTTTTGTATCTGCGATGCACACATATCGACGCGAATGATTCGATGATGAATCACGCCTCGAAGGAAGAACACCTTCGGCGGTTTCGAGTAGTTGTTTCCTCGCTGAATGTTTCAATTGAATTCTCATCAATAGTAGAATAGCATTTTTCCCCCTATCATGCTTTAGAAGTATTTATACACCGACGTGATTGTAATTTGCAGAGGAACATGTGAAAAAAAATTGTTTGCTCCGGAGTAAAAAGTAATGTTTATTTTGAATGCAAATTTATTTGCAACTTTTCATATATTCGCTGGGTATATATAATGCTCCGATAATGTAATAATAATAATAATAAATTACGTATGTATAGAGAGAATACAGTGATCAAGAATAATATTTTTTTAATCTAATTTTGTAAATTATTCCTTGAATGACGTTCGCAAGGAAATTATTCTGAACGGTGTTCGAACGATTGTTCGCCAAGCACGGTTCTCCGGCATCGCACTCAGGTATCAAGCATTCTCGAAGGTGGCTCTGAAACGCTGAGAATGACCTACTTTCGTAATTACTCTTTCATTGTTGTAACGTTGCATTGGTTGGTTCAATGTGGAGTACACTAGCCTTACGTGGTCGACGCTAATCCAATCAAACCTCGTTGACGCCGGGTCATCGTTGCACAATGATAATTTCACGCTTCTACGTGATAAATCAACAAAAAATTCTTGCCACTTTCGTCACGCAAAAAAAAAATGCTCACTAATTAATTTGCAATCAATTGATGTTACGATAAATCCAGGTGTTACTCTCTCGTCCCTTCTATTTAATATTTATCATTTTGAAACATTTCTTATTTTCTCTGAGATTTTCTAAATGTTTGTTTACGTACACGTTTAAGTTGCCTGATCGTGTTTGTAATTATCCCGAAATACTTTTTCTCGTCTAGATATATTTTTGACATATTCTCTATTTACATTGACAAGCATTTACTTGAATTTACATAAATTCTTCAGCTTTGTTTTTTTATTTACATCGTTTTAACCGCGCACGAAGTATTATTGACCGAACGGACCAAGAGCCATCGTTCCTCTCGAGGTATACACGGGGGACCAAGAACGACCAAAGTTCCTCGCACGGTGAATTTAATGCGGAAACCCGTTTCGACTTTCTCAACTCTCAACAGCTAACCCGTTCACTGTCTGCGGCTCCAACCGTACGTAGCCGGGAAAGGTGTTCGTGGCAACGTGTTGGATAGACTCGAGGAACCAACCTTATTTCAACAGACGACGATCCCTTCCAATACATTCTTACTGAAACAAAATGAAAGGAAAAAGAAACTCGTCGCCGTAAACTATTTAACAATAACAAATATAACCAGCGCGACACACGAGATATAATTAAAACGACTCTACCATCCCTATTATTATTCGTCTAAAATTATAACGATAAACAATTGAGACTTATTCAAACCAAAGCATCACTTCATCCTGTTACCCACAATATCTCAATAATTACGCAGCAGTCAATGCCCACTTCATCGATAATAATAACACTTTCAAATAATTGGAGAAACTAAGATTATCTCGAAACCTAGATAATCGGACACCTTTGGGAAAGAATTAAGCAAGTCGAATCACGGTTCGAAAAAGTCGTCTGTCGAGTCAGTCGCTCGAACGAAAACCAGTTATATACTAAAGTAAGTTCTGAACATCGTCGTTCGTGATTGTTGCAGGTCCAGGAGCGTCTGGAGGATCCTCCGCTCCACGTGGAACCGGTATGCTCGTCTGTCTGTAACATCGTCGACGAGGTGTGCCACGCGTATCGATCCTCCAGGGACGAGAACGCGCGCGAGCTTGTACGATTATTGAGGAGCTCATACCTGAAAGCACTTCTCGAAACGCACGACGCTGTCGTCGAACGGAAGAGGACGCCGACGAAACCGGGACCACCGCCAGCAACCATGCCTACCAACGAAAGGACGGAGGCTGTCAGGATGGTTGGCCTTAGAAGGCAACCTGACGAACCTTTGGTGAGGATTATTCAGAAATATTGAACTTGTCGAAATGAAAAGTAAACCGGTTTGTCGATATGTATTTGGACTACTAATGGATGTCTAATATCAGCTGGCAGCTGGGAATTAATTTAAGAAAATGTGGAAATTGATTTCTCGTTAATTAGCGAACGTGTAGCCCCTGTGATTGACGATTTGATGTTGCAGGAAAAATGTTGTTTAGATGTACATATTTTTCTTTAGTCGGGGGATGATTTAGTATTTGTATTGGTTCAATAATTTTTGATACAATCGGTGTCAATGTTTTCGTCAGGAAGTCAGTCTTTCTTCTTTTGTGAATGGAATATATTTAGTTTCTGGGTTTGTCTGTTCCTTCGACGAATAAAGAAAGTGGCAAACGGAAAGGCACGTGCAACGATCAACAAAGAACAGCCCGTTCTCGCGGACTTTCTCGATTGCAGGTCTAGTTTTAGAGGTTTACCATTCCGCCACGTGAGAGTATACCCATTCTGCATCGGATTTAACGCACTCGTACGAAGAGAAGACGGAAATGCCACTCGCAGTTCATAAATAATTCGTGAACGTTTATTAACCGGGTGATGCTGATCCGAGGCCACGTGGCCCTCCCTAACAATCTGACATTCACCCCCTCGTAAACAAGGGCAGCGGGCAAACTTTGCCCTGAATGGGATGAATTTTTACAGAATCCTAAACGTCTTAATCAAGCACCTGTTGTACCTCAATGTTTCGTCCGTGCCGTAACTTTCAACTTTCTACTATTACCGAAACGAAGTTTCTCATCGAACCATTTCTTACGCATTTTGTAAAATGCAATTTATGAAGACCCACAGAAACATAGATCTCGAAATCCGTAAGAAAGAATAATTATGTCTGCTGAATGAATCGAGCAAAACAGCAGGTCTTTTTAGATGAGTTACGAAAATGTAACTGTTTAAGAAAAATAGAACGAACACAGAGAGTCTGTCCGTTTCTACAAGAGTCGTCGATTGTTCCTTAATAGAGTAAATGACGCCGATGCCAATTGTGTCGAACGGGGACTGGGTAGGTTTATTTTCGTTTGTTCGATTTTGCGCAGGGCCTGACGGTGCAGGTGGACGAATCTGGCAACTTGATCATCGCCAGGATCCTGGGAGGAAGTACGGCTGCCCGCCAAGGACTCCTGAGAAGCGGCGAAGTGATCCTCGAGGTGAACGGAAAGGAAGTACAAAACCCTGAGGAGCTTCAGGAAGCCATTCACGAGGCGAAAGAGAATTTAACGTTGAAACTGGCGCCAGGGATTGCAACTGATGGTAATCGACCTCTGAAATCCACGGTTAGTGATTACGATTTGAATCGATTAATTAATTGGAATAATAAAACCGAATAAGACGCGAGAACTTGACATGATTTATTTGAAAACTAATATTTCAACAATTTGTTGTTTTCTGAAGAACATTAAAGTACAGAGATACGCGAGTACATGCATTATTTTTCATTCAATGTTTCTTGTTCTTGTGGCTTCGTTTAATAGCGCCTATGTCGAACATGTGGTCACGATATAATGCAATATCAAACGATCTATCAACGAGCGAACTCTTAACGCTATTAAGATGAAACTGCACGGTTTTACAACTTGCTGCTGATAAAATTTCGCCGGCGCGTAAACCGTGCCATCGGAATCGCATCTAAATATAACAGTCCGTTCTGGAAACAGAGGCTGTAGTAGCATTTTGTGTCCCGTGCCCGATCGCACGGCCGGCGTGTAAATAAATGATAAGGCGGGCCGAGAACGAGAAGAGACGAGTTCGATTGAAAAACACTTGCGCGAATATAGAATCGAGCAACGCCCGGCCCCCGGTACGCATCGATAAATGTCGAATGAGAAATGTGGACTGGCGCGAAGGGAAAAATTGAAAAAGTGTAAAGGCTCGAAAATAAACGGGGAAGAAAAATAATCGGTGCTTATTTTATCCGCCACGATCTCGTTCTATTTTTCATTGCAGTGTTACATGAGAGCTTTGTTCGACTACGATCCGACGGAGGACACCCTGCTGCCTTGCAGAGAAATCGGACTCGCGTTTCAAAGGGGTGACGTTTTGCAAATCGTGGACCAGGCGGACCCGAACTGGTGGCAGGCTCGAAGAGTGGAGGGCGAGGGTCTAGGTCCGCCCGGTCTGATACCGTCTCTGGAGCTGGAGGAACGGAGGAAAGCGTTCGTGCCGCCGGAGGCTGACTTCGTCCACAAGATAAGCATTTGCGGGACGAAGATCTCGAAGAAGAAGAAAAGGAAGATGTACCAGTCGAAATCGAACGGCGAATTCGACAGCGCTGAATTACTGTTGTACGAAGAAGTGGCCAGGATGCCGCCGTTTCGGCGCAAGACCTTGGCCTTGGTCGGTCCAAGAGGCGTTGGCCGCAGGACGCTGAAGAATAGGCTGATAAACAGCGATTCTGAGAAGTTCGGCACCATTGTTCCATGTAAGTGTCGTAATTATTGCGTGCCGTGGGATCACGGAGTACAGTGACAAATTGAACCGTTGGGAAAATAGCGTGATCGCGTTTGCGAAGTTTCACTGCTTCGGGAGAAAAAGGGACCATTTAGTCACGCTGGATTCTATGTATTAGTAGGGGGGATAGCCTTGGAGCAATTTTTCTTTCAACGGATTGTTCGATAATCTATTACGTAGAGTGCATATGTACTTAAATGGTCGACTGCGATCAAAGCGTGCAGTGCAGCGTGAAAAAATGATATGCCTATTGTCTTACCTGTGTAAATTGTCATTTAGTTACCTCACGGCCACCTAGAGTGCTGGAAGAGGATGGAAGAAGTTATTGCTTCACCGATAGGGACTCGATGGAGACGGATATCAGGGAGCACCGGTATCTGGAATACGGGGAACACGGCGGGCATCTTTATGGCACAAAATTGGACTCCGTGAGGGAACTGATCAGGGCGGGGAAAATGTGCGTTTTAGATTGCAGCCCGGCAGCACTGAAAATTCTTCACAACAGCACGGAGTTCATGCCCTATGTGATATTCATCGCGGCACCGGGTATGGAACAATTGAAATGGTTGTACGATCTGGCAAGATCAACTGGAACAAGCAGTCGAAACTTGACGGTGAGTGCGCAACTTGCTTCACTTTTTGTAACGCGTAAATTAGTTTTCCTTTTACATGCATATATAATATACGTGTAGCATAGAAATAATTGTTGCGGTATCGAGAATGCAACTATGTTCTATGAATGAACGTTTCCTTTACGTAAATATTTAATGTTGCATCCCATTATAACTATCGTCGTTATAGATAAATCTTTAATCGTGGAATATACACATAGAGTTGAACGTCGTGATACTTTTATATCAGACTGAATACTATCGGCGCGAGTTATATTTGACTTGCCTCGCCCGTTCTTAAAGAGAACATTGTCGAACTTCTTCTTACGAAAACGATGAAAACAAGAAGACAATCCATTTGCGACGAAACGATTTGACGCGCGAGATTTGTGTAAAGAAGAAGCATATATCACGGTACGAGCCACGTTTCAAACAAACACAGCCATCAAATCTTTTACGATGCAGTCTTTCGATCCTCTGCCTGCCCGTCTGTTTGCTATCGTCGTGTAAATGCGTATAATGTAGCCCACAGTAAATGTATCGCATGCACTTCCGTTCGATTGCAAAAGGTGAAAAAGAAGAAGGAAACAATTAGCTCGTCGTACGATGTAGGACTTACTTGCGTAGAATTATTTTCCCATAGATACGTCGTGTTCCATATTTAAATCTATATCGAAAACTTCCTCTCCGTAATGTGCGTAGCGTTGTTTATTTAATCGTTTGTATGTATTTGATGTTGGCTTTGCTAGTTTGACCGCCAGAGTTCCATCAGGTACAGCTCGCGAAGAGCCAGAACGTTGGAGTCCCTTGCTTCGTTGTACGAGGTTTGTATTTGCATGCATTTTTTTTACGTCAGTACAATTATGTGTAGACTATTGATTAGAACAGTAAAAGTCTTAGAAATGATTAAGAATCCTTAAATAAATAACAGTATACGATCCGACCATCTAAAACAGATATCACGAATAACACAATTAATCAAACGCACAGAACTTTTCGTATCCCCCTCAAAGACACGAAATTCAATTAAAACAACATTCATTGTTCTCCGTGATCCAGGAGGATGATCTGAAGGCTACATTGGAAGAATCCGCGGCCTTGCAGCGTGCCTACGAGAAGTACATCGACCTGGTCATCATAAACGAAGACTTCGACAACACTTTCAGACAGGTGGTAGCGGCGTTGGACGCGTTAGCCACCGAACACCAATGGGTCCCAGTGAATTGGATTTATTAAACACCATTCCGGATTGTGGGAACAAATTGATCGCGGCCGAAACTTGCTGTTTCAATCATGAAACGATTTATAATCGCTCTACTGTCTGTGGAACGTGCAATAGGCGAACTTTTGTAACAATCCTCGTCCTACTGGAGACGTCGAGTGCATCGTTATTACGATTGTATTTGTGGTACAATCTTGTCATCGTACTATGTGTATACAGAGTTGTAATGTGTTGTGTATATTGTCCCGATCGAATGTATAGATACTATTTAATTAATGACGCACTCGACGCGAGTAATAGGTGGCACGAGTGTACTATGACGCGAGTTAATTCTGTTGTCAAAATGAAAGCGAGAGACTTCTAAATCGATTACCCTTTCTTTTACATTTTACCATTAAAGAAATACTCGGGCTATGAGGGCCAATGAGGGAGGCAGTGTGCTCGCGTTTCGATGCCGTTTCTAGCAAGTACAATTGTAGCATTTACGTTGATTTTGTTTATTTAGGTTTACGGAACGACCTGTTCTCCTGCTAAATTTTATACGATTAAATCGCATATACAAACAATAAGGAGAGAAACAAAAACAAATGCATCGAGAACTCATAGAAATATATAATCGATGTACAAATAGAAAATTAACAGACAATTAGATACAGTTTTTATACAAATGCCTTTTCTCGCAGAGCGGAGAAATCATTTTATAGAACATTTTCGCGTACATTCCCATTTATCGTTTATTGTCGAGGATGCAGAACAGGTCGATTAAAAGTAAGCATTAGACCGCCGTCCAATTAATTTTAGGATACGCCTAGTTTTAATTTCCCCCGAAACATGACCCTGCATAAATGTACGTACTTTTATTTTCCACTTTGTCGTAGCACGTATTTTTCTTTATTTTATAGAGATACTTATACATGTATGCATACATTATATATTACGTACTTCATCAATCCTGTTTGTACCGCTAGTGCACATTGAACAATATTCCTGGCATAGAGTGCCTTAATATCGCAGCCGTTTTAACCGGCTTGCGACGAAGACCTACTATGTCGAGACGAGATATTCTCTTATACTCGAAAGTTTTACGTAAGACGCGACTAATAACACGATTTTTTTCCCCCCAATGCTCTGACACGTATGCACGCGGAAACACGATCATTGCGGATCACTGTATGTGCGCCTGTTCAGAACCACACCTGATTCTGCCACGTGATACACGAAAAAATAAAGTTTATCGAGCGTTTATTACGAATCTACATTTCCACAACTTCCTGCAGCCCTCCCATTATTCCGTATAAATATATTAAAATTTCTTTCAATCGAGAAATCTTTGCGCTCGCAGACTATCTCGAGATCTCCTTCCACCTACTCGATAATTATAATAATTTATCTTTGCCAGAAACAAATTGCGATTAGTTTCGTGTTGATAAAAGGAAATGTTGGACTTCACGATTCGTAGATCAAGCTATGCACAAAATTAAACAGTTTATGTATTTTAGATACAGGAAGAAAATTTCATGGCAGCTATACTGGCAGTCGCAGTGCAAAGGGTTAATATATCGGTACAATTATTTCTACGCCATCAGATATTATAATGCCTTATATCTTTGAAGTAATCGAATCTTGCATTTCTATCCTGCTCGCATTAGAAATCAAGAAATTTAATTAAAAAGATAAGCGCTAAAACATGAATCCCAAATTCCTTATCTTCATACCTATACGTATATCATTAAATGCTAGTTTGGGAAAATAGTTTCAAACACGCGCCGAAAAGAAAAAGTAGACCCGTAACTGTTTCATTTTGATAACTATAGAAGAGGGAAATACTAAACATTTATGTTTAGAGAATTTTAAGACAAAGTAATGATTCAAAGTTACAAGAACTCTGTAAGAATGAATCGGTTTAAATAAATTGAATATGTGCATACAAGCGCTGATTGGCCGATGGATGCACTCGATGCACCGGTTACAACCAATAGCGTTCTGCCGTCTGCCACGTTTCCGGGTTTGTCGCGTTGTCACATAGGAGTTGCGGGAAAAGTCAGCACCCCCGATCGCAGGTTTGGGGCAGTTGTCAGTGTTGAAGAATTTTATTTTGTCGGTCAAACATGCAAATATTGCGGCAATTAGACGTGCACCCAAAGGTGCGTGAGGAGGCGGATATTCTCGTGCGAACTTTCAGTGGTGCCATCGGTAAAACGTTTGACTTGTCAAAATTTCCACGAGTACCGTCTATCGGTTTTGTCCCTTTTTCCAGCTTGTAATATCATTTCTGACGAATAGTCGAACTTTCTTGGATCATCATAACGTCGAAGAAGCATTGAATCGTATTCCTTTTTTCCTCTCCGAATTATTGCTCGCCTTTCGACTTATTACGACACGATAAACATGCCTGGCTAACCTCAATGGTCCTCAATATTAAACGAATTTTAAAGCTCCCATTGTTCTTTGCCCCTTTATATTGTATACAATGATTCTTCGCAATTTTCCGCTAACCCATTTCGATTTTCACATATATTGTTACTGTATTTGCCTATCTTATTACAATTGTTTACGTTGATACCGAGCGTAAATAACGCTTAATATCCTACGCTCATTCTTCGTGTACGTTGTGTGTGATTTCAGTGACGATTATTAGTACCATTATCATGGGCATTTTGTTTTTATCCGAAGTAAATTATTATCTTACACCCACCCTGAGTGAAGAACTGTTTGTAGATACCTCAAGAGGTTCAAAGTTGAGGATTAACTTAGATATAGTGGTTCCTACGATATCTTGTGATCGTAAGTGTACATACACTGTTGCATAAATGAATGCGGATAAATAAATGATTTACGGTGACACATTACATTGGATCGTGTGAATTTTAGATTTATCAATAGATGCGATGGATACAACAGGCGAACAGCATTTACAAATAGAACATAATATATTTAAAAGACGTTTAGACTTAACTGGAAAACCTATAGAAGATCCAAAGAGAACGGGTATAAAATTAAATTAAGATTATTATCTTGTAAAAAAGCTTACAATATTTGCGACGGACAACGTATCATTATTCCTTCTTTACTTTATTATAGATATTACTGACACAAAAGCGCTTAGCAAAACAACACCGAAGGTAATTAAAATACTAGTCCTGTACAAGTTCATTTGAAGGTTGATTTTTCGAAATTGTTATTAGGTGAGAGGAACTTATTGATTTTGTTTTTTATAGACGGTGGAGAGTACTACTGTTAAAACATGTGGGGATTGTTATGGAGCTGCTAGTGATGCTATCAAGTACAGTATTACAAATAATTTATATGTATATTTTGTGTAAAACTTTTTGTACAATTATGTTAACTCTGCAGGTGTTGTAATACTTGCGAAGATGTAAGAGAAGCTTACAAGCAAAAAAATTGGGCCCCACCTGATCTAACAGAGATAACGCAATGCAAAAATGATAAATCAGTCGAAAAGATGAAAACAGCCTTTACTCAAGGATGTCAAATCTATGGCTACATGGAGGTGAACAGAGTAGGGGGAAGTTTTCACATTGCTCCAGGCGATAGCTTCTCTATTAACCATGTACATGGTAAATAAACAATTATTACTATCCGTCATTTAAACTACAATTTCTATATAATATATATATATTAAATGACTTTCATCTGCTTGCAGTACACGATGTTCAACCATACACATCAATGCAATTTAACATGACCCATAAGATTCGTCACTTGAGTTTTGGGTTGAACATTCCGGGAAAAACAAATCCTATGGACGATACCACTGTAGCTGCGGCGGAAGGTATGCCCTATCTCCATAGAAATATTTTATTAAGAAATCAACAGAATATTCTGGTATTACAATCCTTTGTGTCCTAAACGTCGTAACAGTCTTGAATCATTAGCATCGTATTCCAGTTCCTATGGCCATAAATGTACCGAATGTTCCACCGCCTTGAATCATCACTTTGCCAACGTTGTTTATCAGTTCCCTCCCTCTTAATCCATATCTGGCGATAAATAGTCAGTTATCCTTTCGTTTCAAATGCATTCCTGCGAATTTTTAACACTCGATAAATAAATGTATACCTAAGGGCAGAGAATCCGCCGAACAGTGCGCCGGATGCCATTCCAACACAAAATCCAATCATAAAACCAAGTTTCATTCTATCCCAGCATGATGGTGCGTGTTGTTGTTGATACATTCCTGGCGCGACCGGCATGTTATTCTACGAATACAGTTTCTCATGAACTCACATGCAATGCTAACCTATTTCTTACGTGCGCTCTCTGCGGCGAACAAAAAATGAATGATAGCGTTTCTTTCGATGGTAAATGGGAAATTAAGCTTCGAACTATCGTTCAGCATGGAGACTTATAATCAATCTGTGTATGAATTGTTTTTACTAATTTCTCCCGGCACAATTCGTGCAACCTGTATTTATTTAACACGCGAAGAAATTCGTCGAGCCGCCCTTTAATGGATTATCACCACTCACGGATTATAATCGTCCGTCGTTGAAACTCGTGTAGTGGTTTTTTGTTGTTGCTGTCTTGTTATAATCTTTTCGGTTTCAAAGAATTTGTAAATCCTCTTGTACGATTCTTTCAACACATTGCACTAACGGGGTTGCGAAGGCAAATCGCCATGTTAGTTTCTTCGTATACGAAGCGAGACGGCTGTTTCCTCCGCTTCCGTTTCGAATGACGTCACTCGGAACAGCGGGCTATTCAATTTGTACTGGAATTATTAGACGGAACGGTGTCCACGCTTTATCGAAAGCCTTCTTTTTTTTACTTCTAATTTTGATTCGCGAAGAACGTCGGTTTGCTTCTGATATAACACGTGTCGATGCAGTTGAAGCTCTATATGCAAATATTTCATTGTTTTTGTTTCAGGTGCGCTAATGTTTTATTATTACATCAAAATCGTACCGACGACCTATGTGCGTGCCGACGGTTCGACGTTACTGACAAATCAATTCTCGGTGACACGACATGTCAGGCAAGTATCCTTGTTTAGCGGGGAATCAGGAATGCCCGGTATATTCTTTAATTACGAGCTGAGTCCGCTGATGGTGAAATATACCGAGAAAGCGAAATCGTTCGGTCATTTCGCGACAAACACTTGCGCCATTATTGGTGGCGTATTTACAGTTGCTGGATTGATAGATTCGTTGTTGTATCATTCGATCAGAGCAATACAAAAAAAGATAGAACTAGGAAAGTATAATTAAATTCTAGACCGGCTTTTATAGGCACGAAAAGTATTACCGGAGCGTTGGATATTTTGTACTATGGGTGATAATAATTTTTGGTATGCATGTTTGCTGTAAAGTAGCTTCATTTTTTTTTGATCTAGCATATTATTAAAGAAACGTGTTTTCCTAAGGATATAAGCTCTATCGGATGTTTGCATTGCCTCTCAGATTATACTGAAACAATCGACTTCAACATTCTTTTTTAAGATACGCATATAAAGCTGTACATAAAGAACTATAGAAATATGCAGGACTATCTAATATTTAAATGGCATGTACACAATAAAGATTATACTGCTAGAAAAAGAAGGCTGAAAATATAAGCATTTTTGAACAAAACAATTGTATTCATAATGAATATTAGTCTATACGTTACAGAGTTTTCAAGAACATATTATAAGTATTAATATTAGCTTTTGCAACCTTTTTGCAAAAGTCAGTATCGCTACCTTGAACCAAACTTAACGGTGATATGTATAGCGGTTTTGTAGGGTCGTACTGATCCTTTCCCACTTCTACTAAAAACCGGTGTCTCCTCTCAAGTCTACTTTTTCTACACAGTAGAACCTGTGATTGTTCAGTTATGGTACTATGCGACAATTGCATTTCATTATGCAGATAATCAAAACTCTTTACCACCTCTGTTCTAGCTGAAATCATGTTAAATAATATTTTTACTTAGACTGTAAGGAAATATACAAGTATCATATTTACACGGCGTCAATATTATAGTTCTTATCTTTATCATAATTACCACGAATCCACACACGAGGTGATGCAAGCAATATACGTTGCATTTCGTATTTATCAAAGCCCATTTCCTCTTTTACAGAAAATGTACTATTTCGTATACGTTTCATATCGTATGTCACAAGTTTTGCGCACTTCGTAGTTAAAAGCCTTATTTTATGTCCGTTCAACGCAAAGGTGTGTTGAAAATAGCCCAGCCTCGTGTCTATACTTTGTGTTGCATAGGACAACCAAGGTGGATGCGTGTTCAATATTCTTTTTATCATGTCTGGAGTAAAACTGTGGGCTCTTAAATATCTTATTCTGGTATAAAGATCGTCCATGTTCTGTTTGAAAATTTTTGGATTTCTGGTGATGAATTGGCCAAGACTCTCTGCCTCCACCCCGCAATCGTGTAAAAACTGTATATAGGGTTTCATGTCCTTCTCGAAATCCATGCTCAAGAACATTTCTACTACATCTCTATCTCTTTCCAATTGATATAAGTTCACTCCTAATTTAACTAGCTGTTGAATGGTGTGTGACTGATCGGCGAATTTCGCAAAATTAAATGTCGCCGTTACATTGGGACCGATATGAGAAATGTCTTCATTACACGGATCCAATGCTTCTGGTAGTATATCATCGATATCTTCTAGTGCATCATCGAATTTATAATCATATTCTTTCAAGAACAGCGTATTCCTTGATGGTTCCAAATCATTGTGTACTTTGGGAAGACTAGCAGTGCTGTTAATATTTGTGTTTATGTTTGCATCCTCGTCGCTTGTTAACCTTTCAACATAACCTGTTTTGTCCAGCGATTCATTGCCTGCCAAGTTATACTTCTTCGTAATATTGTTTGTGACATTATCTTTAAACGTGTCAGCCGAAGCACATCTAAGTAGCCTGGTACATTTTGAAACATTTCGGGAAACAAGATTTGTTACTTCGCCGGTTTTGCAACGGGTTAACCGTAGGAGCACGTACGACCGTGAAAACACCATGTTGAATGACAAAATACTTAATACGTTCGCACAAAGATAATAAAATCGTGCTATTTTATAATATTTATGGATTATGACTTTTGATTATTAATAAATGACAAGATATCAATTTCCTTGCAATTATTTCTACAACAGGTTGACAGAGTAACACCATTGACACATTCCTGCTAAAACACATTTCGATTTTCGATAGATCGAAATCCGGAACCAATAACATTGTGGGTCTCGATTCTTTTTGAAATATTTAAACTTTAAACTAAGCCGCGGGGGAATTTCAAATTTACTTTGGGCCGTTAAGTAGCAGAAAAGGAAAGCCAGAATTTTAGGAAGAAATATTTTATTATTTAAACTGATTAATCACACATTAAATATTGCGACGGCAAGAAGTTATTCAGTCACACAAATATACAACTCAAATATTATACACTTAACTGGCTGCAATATTTTCCGCGTTACATTTTGATTAAGTTTCACATTTCTGGGAAATTTATACCCATTCATACACATGCATACGTACATATATACCTAGAGCCAGTATTACCTAATTATGCCGTTGTTTTTATCAGCTTCTGTAACATGCATTGTGTTACAATAAGTACATCGGTAATGTTCTTCGAAACATTGATTCGTAGTGACATATCAACGTTGAATTAAAAGTGGAGTACTGCCAGAATGTACCTTAATATAAGATAACAATATCCACGCGAGGATTCGCATTAATATTTCGCAATCTTTTAATTGCGTGCAATTGTACGCCCGGTTGATTCGGTTAATTACGAATTAAACATGTTATTTCCGGGATTTCAAGTTCACCGTCTACGTATTTATCATACATACAGGCACAAGATTGGAAGTAGAATCTACCGACAGTTGTACGTGGTCACGTTCAATACGAATTGCAGCTATGACTATGTCGGCAGTAGCGTTTAAAAAAAAAGAAGTGCTATGCTGAATATTCGCTGCATGTTATAATGCCATTATATACCACTCTATTTGAGGTGCGAACAAGCCAATGCTTGTTTCGTAGCAATGTACAATTTCATATCTGATTATTTTTTTTACTTCGTGTCATTTGACTAGAAACATTATTCCTGCTTTTCTCTTACAGCAGTGCCATTCGTATTCACAGACTCGTCTCCTATTTCCCTATTTCTTGCTTGCTGTCTTAATTGCGCTCTCTTCAAGCTGGTCATTAATTGACTGGATTGATATAACCAGCTGGCCTGCAAGTGTACAAGAGAACAAACAATACATTCGATTATCAAATATGCAAAGAGTTCGCGTTACGTTTTTTTTCAGAATATTTCATCTACTTACTATCATAATCATACAGTTCATTAAGATAGGCACAGAGAATACTACGGATATGAAGAGACCCTTCGAATCGAAATACTGCTGCCTGGAGAACAACCTAACGGATTTATTTGAATATATTTCATACTTTTCACCCGACGCTGATATTATAAAATACTTACATCCAATTAGATGCAGCCACTTCGTTGATGCTTTCAGAGAAATACACCAACAGTACTACAAAATAAACATAACGGCGTGATACATTATTATACACTGAGGTCGATGCATACATCGGTCTTAATACAGACGGACCATTGGAAACATAACGTCTACTTACGCAGAGCAAGGAATAACATAATCTGAAAATTGGCGTGATTCCGTGTCATTAATGCTGTCATTGTGACAGCAATATGGAAAGTCAATAACAATGCAAGCCATGGATCTCTCCATTCAATCTGCAACAAATTGCGCTTCAATTGAAACATTTGTATCTCTCCATATATCCCCCTTACAATAGCATTATATAATAAAGTAGAGATACTGTGCACCTTACACGTCGGTCTAACAAAATAGCTCTACGCACTTTTCACTGGAAAAACACAGTGTAGAAAAGCACTGTACAGATATTTACTTGCAAATTATCGCTTTACAATTACATACAATTTATACATCGCGCGTGGTATAAATTATGCCGCGTTATTCGATCGCGCATCATAATACATGCGAAGTCATGTTCTTTTAAAGAAACGTATTTAATATCCTGATCGATACGTAAAGCAGCTCGGTATTTGTGTACATATCGTAATCCAAAGGCGACGGGGGAAAAAAAGGAAATAAAACCGAAGATGAATCGACGAAACATGATACATGCACCAAGAATAGATGCAAGATTAAGATATGCAATTTTTATTCCTCGTTTCGCGTCAAGTAGATATCTCTTGCTTCTTATTGCTAAGGAGGACTCGTATATTTTTAATCGTGCGTGTAGACGATCGGGCCTGACACATGTGCCACCCAGTGCATTTGCATTGACACATTTCGTCGCTCGGCCTCGTGCCGAAAACGAAAGTGGTCGATGAACGAAAGGGAAGAAAGGAACGCCGTTTCGATAGCTCGTCGAACGGCGAACGGAAGAAAAAAAGGAATGAGGAAAGATCGAAAGCCGACAGTGGTCGTCGCGACGTGACGTGTGTAGAAAAAATGAAAAAAATATTACAACACTCACGCTCTGTAGGAACGGTAATATACCGTCTATCGGAGAATTCACTTGGATCTCCGACATCGTATCGCTGACGAAACTCTTGGTACGTGTGCGAAAGGATTGTACATCCGCGTAAAGAAATTCGGGCCGCAGCGCCCTTCTGCAACAACCTCCGTTTAATCGACTCGACCGACGACGAACAGGACGAGTAACGTCAAATGCAGATAAACGCCGCGAACGCGGCGATACACGGCAAAAACAAATATTGTAAGAGAGAAGGGTTCTTCCTCTTTCCCCACCCGCTCGTGTCTATCCTTCTCGTTTCAACATACACACATCGGCTTTATGGGACTTAAAACAGGGCCACACGTTCTGTATACATAGAAAATTCACCGTATAAACGGTATGCGACATCTGTCGGTGATCCGTGGACTTAAGAATTAGTGACGGCGATTGTCGATACGGTATCGACATCGAGGCGCCATCTACGCAGAGAGCGCGATAAAAAGCGATAGTTCAAAAATAATTGCGCTCGATTTGGCCCACGATGGTGATTTTTACGACGACCTTTGCATTTATTAACAATACACTTTTCTTAATATTTTAACAATCAATGTAAACTAGTTTGTTAGATATTAAAAAATTCAATTTTCGCGGCCGGGATTGGAAATTGTAATTGCGCGTTTTAGAATTTTATACGACGATTATTAATTCCTTCAGAAATATGATTTCTTGGATTTATAAAATATGATAGTTAAATGTGATTTGAAATAAGTAATTCATTCGACACGAATAAGAAAATCTATATGAATATACATAGAGGCATATCTCAGCAGTAATATATATTATATATTCGATCACGTGCCGCGCATTGCAGATACAGAGATCTAAATGCGGCAAATGCCATTGAATATTTTAATCTAGCTATTTAACAATAATTATTAGTCACATATTGCAAGATGTTAATGTATTGAAAGTTTACGCGATAACTATTTCTACATAGTTCTATTTAACGTATTAATTAAAGATTAGAACGTTCAACAATGAAAAAAGGAATTAAAATTACATTATAAATGAAACGACAGACTTTTAAGTTTATATTCATTGATATAGTAGGCCACGTGGTTAGCACGTAGCGTAAGGTCATTAACTAGGAGTAGCTTTGGAGATCTCGCCATTCATGAATTTTTTAGACAGTGCTTTACGACCTTCATTGATAAAATTTTTGAGGTAAAAGTATCACGTTAATGTATTACGTATAAAGTTCTTTCTCGCTCTATAAAAAGTCTGGAAATAAATTTACACGTTAAATGAAAGAAGTACCATACAATTTTCCGGAGAGAAAAATCAAAAGATCAATATAAACATGAAAGAAAAATAATCTATGCATCAGATCGTTCCATAAAATATTAATTGTACGAATTCAATTGTAAATCACACAGGTACACAATGACTAAAAGTACTACTCATTTCTGATGACAGTATTGTATCGAACAAATAAAATGATACCATAACTATAAATTTATCTCGTGTTGTCAAATTGTCAACAAGTAATATATATATATATTTCATACGATCTTTCTCTAATGATACAATAATAAATTAAGTAATGAAATGATTGATGACCTGTCTAATGACGACTGCCGTGTATCGTTTATTATCAAATCACGATCGTTGTGCATAAGAAAACCGTACATTGATTGAGTAGCATATGCAGATACAAAAACAAGCTTCAGAACATGAATATTGGAATATTGATATATTGAAATGTTAGCCTTGTTTAACAATTGCAGCGTTTATTTTCTTTTTCTGTGCGTGTGATGCATGTGTGCTCAAGAGCATGGTTATTGCAGCGTGTTTAACAAAAACTCTGTGGTGTCGCGCTTTGGAGTCAGTGGAAATATTATGTCAAACTTTAATCGCACTCCTATCTGTGAGGAGTAAATTATTACATCGTATCACTTTCGAATAAACGATGTATTTTATCAATCGTAATTGTTTGCCAAGAATGCTACACTGATTGTTGATCTTTTTCTGTTTTGGCATCATAAACTTTGACCAATCTAAAGCCAATGTTTTTATTGATAACACCGTTTCTCCGTATTGGGTGAACAAAAATTAATCGGTGCAATATTTATAATTACACAGCCCTGCTTACGCAACCTTTTGTGTTTTTTTCGCATCATTGCTGTAATCGGTTGCTCGATAAAAAAAGTTAATTAGGAAAGAAACGAAAAAGTATTTTCGTAATTATCTGTTCACAATATTCATTTATATTATCTTAAATTTCGTTCACTATTCGGACTCGACAGCATATTACTGTAATATTTGGAAACACACATCCTGTAATTAATTTCCGCGTAAACATAAACATAAATAAAACATACCTCTTTCAAAGCGCAAGCTCAAGCTCGACATTTTTTCATTCTCACACCCATTTTAAACTATATTCCCCTCCTGCCAAAACTCCTTTCGGTGAAACGATTTACAAAGTGTTCCCTTATATTTTCACTCTTTTTCACGGTCATCGTTCGCCACCTATCCATTGTCAGCATCTTCTCATCACCATCGAAAAGAGACTGACATGCTCCCTGCGAAATATGAGGGAACGCAAAGCTTCTCTATTTCAAAAAGCCAACGTTCACACCGCAATGTCTAACCCCCTTTACGTAACTATTCACCGATAAATCCCCCCTCCGAACCGCTTTCTGCACGTTTTTCTTACTATCTCATAATCTATCTAAATCAGATCGTACGAAAAAAAAAGGAAAAAAATGAAAAGATAAAACTATAATCATAATTATGAAGCTCCATAGCCTCGTCTATAATCACCCTCGTCGTCCACGATATTTCTTCAGAATGATTTTCCATATTCATCCCCCGTCGATGTAATTATAATTCCACTCCTCCCTACTCTTTATTTAAAAAACAACAAGAGAGCAATCAGTGTTCCTCTGTCGATTAACGTTTATCAGTCGGATAGTCCTCGATATACACGTGCATTGTATCTTCGGATGCGTGTTTTATCAGGTGTTGCGGGGCTATGTGCCTCATCTTTTGTTGAACTGTAGGCAACTTGAAATCAAGCGGCGAAACAGTCACGGAATCGGAACGCCGCTACATGTCGATTGGACTTTGAGCGGTCAAAGATTGGATCGAGATGGTGGACAAGAAGAGGTCTCCTTCTCCTCGTTCGAGATATATCGGGTCACAGATATATCGTGGTTGTCCTGCTGCGAGGATCGTTTTGTTGGTTGCTACGAGTTGAATCGGCACGTCGGATCGCAGAAGAAAACGGAAGCATGTCGTTCGAGGTAATACTGCAGCCACCGGGACCGGAAGCCAGGGCAGTCGCTGAGAAAGAGCTAAGAGAGACCGAGGAGAACGTGAAGGAAGGGTTGATCGCTTTGAAGAAATACCTGGAAGGTCGGTCTCTTTTTATCTTTTACAATGCTTCGTTAGTTTTCTGCTTTTCTTCTTCGTTATGATTTTTGTCAGTAGGGGTTGGAAGAGAAGTTGTTGCTGTTATGCAATTTTTTAATGCGACAGAAACTGCGGTGTCTTGAGAGAAATTCTTCATTGAATATTTGCAGCGTTTATTGTCGATGAAATTCCGTGGAGTTTAATGAAAAGATTGGGCACAGCGGAGCGCTTTATCGTAACGAAGATAGTGGATATTTGAGGCAGATTCTTTTTTTTCGTACAGCTTTTAGCGCGAGTTTTTTTATGAAAACTGTCAGAGTTTAAATGAAATCTGTTTATCTGAGAGGAATGATAAAGTATATTCTAGCTAAGCAATTGAAGATATCTTTGTCTTCGTCGATATGTTGTCAAGTTACAATGCTGTGGGGCGTTTATTTGTTTTTTAATTGGGACCTTACACTGTGCGGTTTAATTATAACTGGCGTAAGGAATTAACGAGCACTTGCTTCGATATGGTGGTTATTGTAATTTTTAATGAATCGGTGGTTACGACGTTAATCTGGCTGCGGCTTTATCTCTCGTAAACAGGAGGACAATTGGACTTTCACGACACCTGGCGCACCTGCGGGACAAAAGCGTTTGACAGCGTTCGTACAAGCTTGAGCTTTATTTGAGAATTGTCAGCAATTTCAAACGAATATTGCGTACTTGTTGCTTCAACGTTACGCATTACTGCTTTATATCTCTATTTTTCTCTGATGTGCACGCCATCGATAATTTATCTTATTTTTAAAACAACCGCTGAACGATATTCAACTCGGCGCGCGGACAATTCAACCAGAAATCTTCCATAATTCAAACACATTCTGTTTGTTAGATTTACAATTCTAACTCTAACCAAATAGAATACCAACTCTAAATTGTATAATGCTTCGGTCATTTGAATCACAATTATCTTATTTGAAACGCGTCAACCATGATCGTTAATGGTGCCTTCTTATTCAAGCCATTGGAAGTGAAACAAATACGTTCGAAGTCTATTTAATTTGAATTACAGTGTAGAATCGGTAGAGGGATTTGCGCGAAATGTTTTATAAAAGGCTATTCACTGAGCCAGCAGTAAATCGGAGTTATCTAAAACGTGACTGAATATGAAGGTAGAACAAATATTTTTTTTTATCGATTTACTTTTAGGCAAGAAAATTTGCGTAACAGTGCCAAAAATTTTACAATCGCTGATACTTTTCCACTTACAACCTTGCAACGAAAAGAAATTACAGTTCTAAGTGCATCAGAGTGTAAACTTGGGGTCATGCTCGTTTCTCTGATAAAGAATTATCACCACGACCGCGGACGTGGTATAGTCAATACAACTAGTTTTCTAGTTTCACGTCAATTTTCGACATCCCTCGGGATAATTATTGGTATAAGCAACCTGTAACTAAACGCTTAAAAACGATGAAGAATCGCTGATAAGTCGATCGATCTCGAATCCACACTGATAACGCCACGGACCTTGACCCTCAACGATGACGAAAAACGCAGATTTATATACCCGAGATAAGACTTTCGCTGCACTGTCGTGCAAACAATGTAAAAAATAACATTGTGAATAAGTACGATCGCGGTGTAAAATGCGGAGAAAAAAATGATCCATGAAATATTTTACATTTTCCTATTTTTTTTCATTAATCAATTTAATCTTAACAATATTGGTGAATTGTACAATTTTACGGAGGAGACACTTTGTATTTGTAATTTCTAGTCGTAATCTCTGTTAGTTCGGAAGTTTTTCTATCGACTTGAGATAAAGACTAGTGTATTATAGATATTCTTCGAATGTGAGTAACGTTTATTTGAGAGCGGAATCAGTAGCCGTTTTGGAAGTTAATATTTAGAAAACCATTCGTGATAAGCTCACTGCCTTCTTCTATTTTTTTTATTCATGGAAAATTTAAGGATACTTTTTTCCAACTCCATTACTCCGATAATGGATAAACATTTCAAGGTGGATCGATTTTTACGCGGTTTTTTTTCACGATGTTCCTCGAGTTTCTCTCACGATTGAATATTCGTGCATTTGTGAGTTCCGTTCTTGAAGCTAGGGGCGGAGTAGAGATCGTCGCAATTTCCTTAGCGGAAAACGCCAGGTCAATTTCCTACGGAATAGGTCTCGTCGTCTAGTAGACGAGGACAGTTCGATCTTTCTCGACTATCGTCGCGGTTGAAACGAGAATTAAACGATAATTCTGGTTTGGCAATAGTGAGGTCTCAGCATTGATTGACAGCTGTTCACTTCAACTCGAGATAAAGATGGATCTCTGTTGAAAATAGATTCATAAGTGTTCCCTTCATCCAACTAGACAGAGTAGTCTTTGCATAGTTTTAATCATAGTTCCGCTTTACGTGCGCATTGAATACAATGTTTGATGAAAAATGCAAGCACAGTGTTCGTATTGCATATTAACACGTATCAGTTGCGTTTGCATAATCTATAGCGACACGTCGCATGAGAAAGTCTTCTACACTTCTCTATGAACCCGCTGTCAAGTTGGAATTCGCCCCTCCTTTATTTTAACACTGGGAAAGTGTTCTTGTACTTAAAGAATATTTTAAACAGTGATAAATACTAAAGTTATACGCGTGAATAAAGATAAGCAGCGTGGTCCTTTTGGGTAGACCGAAATTTCTGTTTCCCTGTGCAGAATTAAAATCTAACAATTTTCACCCAATGCGGTAACAAATATTTGAATACATCCTTCGTATTTATTTCCAGACGACAAGACCTTATACTTCAAGACAGACGACGATTTCCTTCTGATTTTCCTGCGGCCATGCAAGTTCTACGCGAAGAGCGCCTACGAGCTGATGAAGAGGGCGGCCGAGTTCAAGGAAAAGAACGCAACCCTGTTCCATAATCTGTTGCCAATCGACGAGAAGTTCGCCTTACTCGAGAACAACGTGGTGAACGTCATGACGGGTAGGGACCACAAGGGTCGAAGATTACTTCTGGTTAATTCCGGAAAAACTTGGGACCCTTCGCGTGTCAGCGCCGATCAGATACTTCGTTTGTTCTATTTGATCCACGAGCTCGCCATGCTGGAACCAGAAACTCAGGTTGGTTACTTGGATATCGTTATTGTTGACCACGTTGGTTTTATAACACCGACGATTTGCCAATATCGTGCACGTTCCGAATTATTTGATTATACAATAAATCACGATCAGTCGGAGGAGAAGGCAGGGAATTTTATTCTCGAATCCGTGATTCATTCTTAGTTGGCCGAATTATCGTTGACCTTTATTCGTTCGATTGATAAAAATGATCGTCCGTTTCTTTCAGATAAACGGGACCGTCGTGTTGATGGATTTCGACGGTCTGTCCATGAAACAGGTGCTGGGATTCACGCCGTCTTTCAGCATGAAACTCTTGAGCTTTATTCAGGACGCCATGCCTCTACGCCTTAAAGAGGTTTGTGAACATTTGAATCGTGTCAGCGTTGAAATTTATTCGCTAACACCTCGCGCTGTTCAGTAATTATTCGTCGGCATTATGAAATTTGTAGCTCGATTGCTATGGAATTGAAAATGATCCGGAAACGTGGCGACGTTGTGACAAATTGCATCACTTTTGTAACTTGTTGACGGTATTCAGACGGTTCGATTTATTTTCTCCTCAGGTTCACATTGTCAAGCAACCATTCATCTTCAACATGGTGTGGCAGATGTTCAAGCCCTTCGTCAAGGAGAAGTTGAAGAAACGTATGTTCTTCCACGCTAATAAAATGTCGTCCCTTCATGCTCACATTCCCGCCAGTCATTTGCCGAAGAACTACGGCGGCGATTTACCTGAAATTGATTACACAAGTGCCGATTGGTACCCAGTTTTGCTCAAGCACGAGGACCACATTAAAGGTGAAAATCTTTATTTATCTCAACGAAAGAGTTTTAGTTTGCGATATCCTGATTATTCGTTATATATGAATAATTATCTTGAAAATGATTGTAAAAGTTAATTTGCCGTTTGCTTTGCAGAATGGAACTCGTTCGGCTTACGCAAGCAGAAATAGACTGAAGGGGACATCGCTCGAATTATATCATTGATCATCCCCTTGTGATCATACATTATTGCACAAAATATTTCAAGAGTTTGGAAAATTGTTGACGTTATCTTTTGGATATCTAATTGATTATATATTTTTGTACAAAAAGGTTGTTCTCTCTGTATTCTATAAATGGTTTAAAACAAACAAACAATGCCACTCGTAATTTATTCAAACCAGACAAAGTAGTCTCTAAAATCGTCTTTGAAACAGAAATACTGCTACGATCGTTATTTTGAGCCCACCACATAAAAAATTTTGCCATTACTGACCTCCGCAATGCCGCAAGTTCGATGTATTTTAAAAGGTATATAAAGTGGTAATATTTCGAGACCGCGTTATATCGAAACTGCGCGTGTTATTGTCTCAATCTCGAAATCGCATTGTTCAAGTACCACGTTCGGCAATTTGTATTCAACCGTTCTGCCAGCTTTTGAAATTCAAATAATGATTGAAAAAGGCAGACGAGGAACGATGACTAGAAAAATTTAATACAATAGGAAGGGCATGACCCACGACTCCGTCGCACATAAAAGCGAATGAAAAACCATGTTATCCGGAGTGGGGATACATATTTTCACATACTTTTAGAAATTTGAATACCTACACGATCGCTGAAACGAAATACAATAGCCAGACGAAAAAGAATTACATTGTGAAAAATTCCAATGCTTCGTCATACAGATTGTAAATGAGAATTTTCATTAAAAAGTAGACAAAATCCAAGATTAAACTAAAGTGGCAGAAGTAGTAAAAATGTACGCCAGTGTCGAAACATTTCTGCCGATGACAATTTCTTCGTTTCATTAATCAGGCGGGTATACTAGAATGGATACTAGAAACTGCAATTTAATTTTCAGTACGAATAAGTGAGAATGTAATGAATGAATATGCGCAAGTACCATCTATTTATGAACGTTTGAAAGGAAAAATAGAACCGTCGCAGCGAGCCCTTAAATTGTCCGGCTTTCACGGTTTAAAGAATAATTACATTTCGTTGACTTTTTCCTCGTTTACTCGTGCATCCCTCTCGACGAGAATCATCTATTAATCGTGAACGCAAAATATTTATTTTCCAAGAATAAAAACGACAACTTGAATTTTCACGGCTCATGTAATCGAAGCATGTTTTCGAGCAGAATAATCGTATAAATCGACGAGCAAGTACGTTGATGTCGTAAGGTTTCCTCATACAACGAGGAGGTCTTTATGAAAATTATATTCAAAGATAGCCAAGCGTATAAATTAGCCATCAAGGAAAAGTAATTGAAACTGTAACATTGAAGGAATTGGAATTATTTTCACATCGAAACGAAACCTCTTGTTAATATACTCTTTTGAATTCGATGACGGCGAGGCATAATTCGACCGGGACACGAAGCAAAGTAGTTTTGTACAGTTGGACAAAATTGTACCCCACGAGTACAGACGGGGCAGGGTGCATTTACATAATGGTGTCAAACAGAGACTAAAGGATAATTTTCCTGGACTAATGGCATTTAATGGACTGTCGACTAATTCGATCTTATCTTTTTCGTTTAGCTTTGAATTTCGTTTCAACGGGAAAGGGGGAAATAGAAATGGAGGATGGTTGGAAAATATTAAATTAATGTTCGTTAGAATAATAACCGCCCGATTGGTTAGGGTAATTTCAGAACTGTGCGAAATATTGCTAATTCTTAATCTAAATATGCGATACAATCTAGTAGAACTTAATGCTACTATTCAACAATTTGATACAACATTTCATTACCCTTCCAATTGCAATTGCATATATGCACTTAATTCATCGCATAATTCATAAGCATATCTGTTTAAAAAAAATTATGTTGGCGAAAAGGGTTATTCCATAATTCAAGGACGTCCGCTATTTATTGAAGCAAATGTCCTCGAGCCGCAGTACCCCTCGAGTAAAAAAGATAGGGCCACTGAAAAATTGCGATTTAAGTAAACCGCAAAATATCTAAGATGTTCCCAATATTTATCAAGAACATCGTACAACAATCCAGCTGACAGAAATAAAATTCCATCGCGACTTTGAGACTCTTACGGACGGCGTTCTGACAAATACGTCTGAACTATTTAAACTAATGCATTGAAACAGTTCAGACATATTCGTCGGAACGCCGTTCGTACGAATACGCAACCGTCGTAAACGTAGCCACACATACGTCCTCCACATACGACACAATAGAACAAAAACGGACGTCCGACGCAAAGTGGCACCGATGACGGATAATAACGAAGCCGCTCGTTAATCGAATATAGATCGTGTGCATTGACGTCGATTTTCGATTAAAATATTCGCCTATTGACACCGTATAGACCGCAGCGAAATCAAATTGAGCTCTAACACGACAGAGAGTAACCTACACCAGGATACCCACTGTCGCAAACACGATCAAGGTGGGAGAAACGCTGTCGCTTTCTAGCCGATTTCTGACTCGCGAGTCCTCCTTCGTGGCAGTCTTCACCGTTGTCTCGGGCACGTTGGTTTGCTCCAACTGAAGACAAATTGCTACGCTTCCACCAACACCACCCTCCTTGTGACCCTACGTGATCGATACACCGGGGGTACTTGGCCATCGCGAATCTTCTTGCGTGGAGACCACGAAATGACGTCCTGGAGTTTCGTTAGGATATTGTGAAACGACACTCGTATCCCCCGAGGAGAAATCAATTTCTCTAGAAGTGAAGCAGCTATCGATCGATCCTGGCCAAGGAGCAGAGACGCTGAGATAACTTGGGCAAAAGGGAATAGGTATGCGGAAAATCTGCGAATATTTTCCTTTCCTTTGGTTGGGCTCGTTGTTCGAGTTGTTTTGTTGCGAATTCTCGCGCAGGAAAGAGGGCTGCTCAATTTGGGGCGATATTTAAGCATGCTTCTGTTTCGGGGCGATCGAGGCATGATATTTGGAACATTGTTTGGTATTGATAGAGTATTTTCTTTTTGTGAGTTTTATGATTGTGTTATTAATATATAATTCGAAGAGATTTGGACCAGCACTGATGCAATATCTTTTGGTGAATTTTCTAATTTATTATTAACGTATGATTTGATGAGATTTGGATAGAGAGATGTGAGTGAGTAGAATTTCTGTTGAACTTTTATCAATTCTGTGAAAATATTTGGGCCACGTACAGTTCGAAGGTACTTGTTGATTCTTGTAACAGAGTTTAGATGGAAACAATGGAAGTGATATCATATCGATGGTGACAGTCGAAAGTGCAATGCAAAAGCTTGCTATCGCTTTCTCTCTGTACACTCGTTAAATACCACTTGCTTGGTTTGCTTATCTTATCGAACACGGAATTGTAATAATAAACTAAGTACGATATAAATGACCACTGGAGAGATCGCACTTTGTACAACATTCTTTTAGCCAACAGATTGGTCGAGATAAATTAAACATCGTTAATGCTTGTAAGATGCATGCATAACATGCTGATTACGAAAAAAAATGGTTGGCTTTAAAATTACTGTAATCCGATTTACACGAGCATAGCATATGTTCGTGACACAACATTTTATTCAGCACAAAGTTAGCGTACTAGATGCGCACTTCCTTGCAATCACAGTTCTATCATTTGATAATAACAAATTACTAATTCGTAGTAGAAAAAATATTTTCAATTACTTTGGACTAAATTAAAGTGGCTCACAGACGTGTAACATTTATTACTAATATTTTACTATCGACGAGGAGAAGGAAAATGTAAATAATCACTTACTACACACAATGAACTTCACAAGAATATTCGTAGCAATAAATAAATATTAAACACCATACCATAAACACTTTATAAACTATTCCCACAATCATCTCGACCAACATTACATCGCATAGAGCTGTAAAGAAGTCTCGAGAAAGGAATGCAGGTCCAATTGATCAGAGTTGAAGGGGCACGCACCTCTTCTCGCACGAACTTTTGGATCTACGTTATTATTTGTCGAGAGGTTCACATACACTAAATCGAATCGGGTATATCGCTGCTGAGGTCAAAAGCCTAAATGTTTGGCCTACAGAAGTGGGGTAAAAAATGGGGACAGTTTGCCCGAACGAAAGGGCCCACTTACACCTGTATCGCCGGGCGAGACTTCTGTCCAGCTCTTCAGAGTGTCCCAGGTGACAGAGTGTCGTCACTAAATTTTAAAATTTTTCTATACTTTTTGCTACTTTCTATTAGTACAAATGGTTACCGAAACGTGTTTCTTTTTCCAACGGAATGACGCTTGTCACGTCTTTGTCACGATTTGTACTAATAAAACAAGAATACAGAAATATCATAATCCCGTTTGTATAGACAAAGGTTAACACTCATACTTCCGAAAAGAATGAAGATCAAAAGATTTCGATTTATCAAATATTATGCAGACTTAAACACAGTTGAACTTTTATTCGACGCGGTGTTCCATACAATTTAATGAAAGACAATCACCTGGGATACGCAGTGACATGAATAATTCAATCATCTAAAAAAAAAAAATAACAAAAATCACGACCCACGCGCTATCATCCTATAACAATATTCCACAGCCAGCCGGAACTCTCTTCTAACAAAACTAAATATTCTAGATAGGTATACACGCGAACACACAAGCCTCATACACACATCAATCGGGCGTACACATTACACCAAACAACAGTTACGCAAAAGAACACCAACAGAGCCGATTAACGAGGACTACGGATCTTGAATAAAATTTGGAGGGAAACATCGCCTTCCGTGATTACACTGGGCCCAATTCTAAGCCAGCTGGCCCGTCATGTATGTCCGACAGATAGATATTCGTCGTCGAGCTCCTGCTCGCGACCCCATGGATTCGCAAGGAGATCAAGATGGGGGCCGCTCGAGTGGGACACCGTTTGACGTGCCGGAGTTCAAGCTCGGCTCATTCGTGTTGAAGGCCGATTTCGAGGACGGCAATGAATTCTACACGGAGAAAGCGAGGAACGAGCTCAGGGAGACACCCGAGGTCGTCGAGCAGGCATTGAAGGACATCAGGGAGTTGCTGAAAGGTAATCCATGAAAATGTGCTACTTGCGTCGCTGAGAATCGTCCTCTGCCGTGCTTGAATGGCGATCAAATTGTAAAAAAGAATACGCGACGGCTTGAAACGAACGTCTCTTCTTTGTTTGCGATTATTCGTTGGACAGAATATATCGTTGTCATCGCATAGGTGTGGTGTACGGGTTTCGTTGGGGAGCTTGATTAATCAGAAGGGTTGAGACCGGAATTTGGACAAGGTATAGGAGGAGTGAATAGATTTTCCATAGATTCCGATAGATTTTAAATGCAATACGTTTTAATAAATATAAAGGGGTACTTTGTCCCGATGATTATTTATAGAGAATATCAGAATTTCTGTTTTTTATTTTCGGCGAGATAAAAATGTGTCTCGGAGAGGTGCGTGGAATGATGGATACTTTTCATTTTTAATTTGTTATATTCTATTGCACTTGCTGGTCTCCGTTATATATTTAAGACAGAGTAGAGGAACAAAGGAGAGGAATATTTTTTGTACGAGTGATTCATTAGAGTCTAGAGGCGTGAGGGAAGGAGCCGGTTCTCTGCAAATACCGAGCAAATGCATCACAATGCGGGCTTTCCTTTGCTTGCTTTACACTTCACTCACCGATATTCCCTTTTAAATCAGAGTGGAGACTGGCAAAGGTGCGAGTAATAGTTTCCCTTATATTGGCACGTTCGATTCGTTCCTGTCTTTGATCAAAAATTGCCGAACGTATTTTTATAATGTTCGTATATTGGGTAAGAGAAAAAGCATCAACCTTTTGTTCGATACATCTTCGCGAGCAATTTAAACATTCGTAACAGTTAATCAAAACATTCGTTATCTATTCAGAGTGACAGAAAATTGATTACGCGGATTAATGAGGTTCGATAAATAATTTATTCGTCCGAATGTTAAATCACTGATAAAACATGATAATTTTATTATCGAGCAACGTCGCGACGAACGATTTAGGAGAGGATAAAGTGATTTCAATTATGTACGAGAACTTTCGTTTCGTGATGCAAAGATCGGAACCGTTTATGGAAACGCCGTTCCGGTGACCGTATTTTGGTTCACTTTTTTAGACCGGTGTCCCTTTCAACGATCGTTCTCGTAACGGAGAAAGGAATTCCGTGAATGATGCGATGCGATCACACTGGATTCACCCTACTACACACTCAGAACCGGTTAAGCGAAAATGAAAGTTCCACTCTATCGTGAACCTGGAGAGAAATTATATGATCAACGTACACGAAGAGTAACTCGAACATTATTCCTTCTTTTTTCTATATCAGTAAAATAAATGTACGGTGAAACGACTACAAAGTCGTAGTTGTTGAATAAATTTCTAGAATTATTTTCTCACTTTCACTCCAAACGCAAATAAATTCGTTCTATTAAACGAAAGGAATGTCACATCTCTACGATGCTCAATATCTTTGGACGTTCGTTACGAAAATTGTTAAAGCCAGCAGGAAAAAAAGAAACAATAAGAGAACCAATGTCTTTGCGAACTGACTCCTGACAACCTTAACAGGTAATTTGCGCGTGAAATAATCTGTTGTTACGATCAGGTAACCGCTCGTTTTCATCTTTACGAAGTACGGCAACGGTTCTCACACGGATGAAGGATTAAATAAAATTGCGCTTTCGGTTTTTTTGTTCTTAGACGAACCCGAGCTGATTGTGCCTGACGACGCCGAATTTTATCGGAAGTTCCTGCGGCCCTGCAAGTGGTATCCGAAAAGTGCCTTCGCGCTTGTGAGTGCAAAGAAAAGTTTAGCAAATATCATTGCATTTCGTTAATACCACGTTGTCACGTTATCGTCGTCGTTAATTTCACAGATGAAAAGGTTCTATCAATTCAGGACGAAATATGCACGTACCTGTTCTAACATCTTACCAAGCACAGAGAAGAAAACTTTCCTCGAAAATATCACAATACCGTTACCGTACCGCGCAAAAGACAACTGTAGAATGCTGCTAATTAACTCTGGAAAGCATTGGAATTCTAAAGTCATTAGCGTCAATGATATATTCCGGTCGGTTGCGCTGTCGTTGGATGCGGCCATAGCTGAACCTAAGACACAGGTATGGGAAACGAAAAGGGATAGAATGTAAACAATCGACGAATAAAAAAGGAAAAATTAGATAAATTAATATTAAAGATGCAAGAAAATAGGTAATACTAAAAGTAATCAAATATTCATTCTATATTCCTATTTATTTGAACCGCTCAATAATATAACTTAAACTGGAATATTATTTAAAAAAAGTGGGATCGAATTAAAATGCCAGGCGTGCTAGAATGAAAAATAAAATAAAATTCCAGATACATCATTTTATTATCATTATTTTAGATTGCTGGAGTACACGTAATTCTTAATATGGACGGTTTCTCGTTGATGCAAGTCACGCATTTTACCCCTAGCTTTGCAGCCATGGTCACAGAGTGGGTGCAGAGATGCTGTCCCTGTCGTCTGAAAGCTATCCACATAGTAAATCAACCCTTTATATTCAACATGGTCTTCTCTTTATTCAAACCCTTCCTCCTGGTACGAGTCACCAATTATTATTCTTATCCGCAACATCTCGTTCAATATAATTTCTATGCAACTATAAACGCGGCATAACATGCAACAATAATTCATATATTTTGCAGGAGAAGATTCGTAAGAGGATACACTTTCACGGTACCAATAGGAATCCCTTAATCGCCCTAACAGGGTCGAAATGTTTGCCCGTCGAATTTGGCGGGGAACTAAAGATGCCAGATGAACCGGTTGGTCCAGGGATATACGAGTATTTTCTTGGGTTCGAGAAGCAATTCGAAGGTAACTTGATATTACGCGTTCAAACGACGCACACACGTTTTAGCGATTGCGAAAAATCGAACGGCATTGATTCGTCGGAAAACGAAAAGAGAATCGAATGGGAAGTTAATGCACCAAAGTAAAATATCCAATTATTTCTTAATGGCGTTAAACATGGTTGTAGCAAATCGCTGTCGACTGTTTGCGGATCGTTCTCCGCGCAAACGAATAATTTATTCGCGTGTGCTATCCGATCTAGTGTAACGATGAATTTGCGGGAACAGGCGATCGCCCTCGATTTATTCGCCACTGGTAGCCGTGCGAAGCAAAGATGAATTTGCAAGTTCGAACGTGGCTCGTAACTGAAGCTCGTGTTTTTCACGATTACTCGCGAGAATGTGTTATGTTACAACGTGCCATTGCTGGATACGAATTGCATTGCGTAACGGGGCCGTGTGTAATTTTCTTTGACCAAGGGGACGCGGCAGTTGGCGGGTCACGCAGCTTCGTTCTCCGATTATGTCGGGGCATCAATTAGTGTCCCGTAAAAATTCGTCCGGGGCTTTGAAGTTTGCTTCTTGCGTCTTATTAAAAATATATTCTTCGTTTCTTCAATAGTGCGACGTCTTCTCTTTTTTTTGTATTTATTAGTGGTTTCGTAATAGCTGGATCGTTATTATTTTCTCGGAGAAATATGGGACTACGTTAGAAGTGTGCAGTTATACATTTGATAACACCGTGTACTCATTAGAGTTTCTCAATCCCATTTCTCAACACTCTTACCATAAATTCTGTATTTGTGTTATTTTTAATATTTCATCTTTTTACAGAGTCCAACACGTATGGATACGTTGATAGCAAAAAGTGATAAAAGACAGAGTGCAATGATCAATTACAATTATTGAAATAAAACGAAGCAACTAAGTCTCGAATTTCCGCCATCGTTCACGATTCGGGACAGTGAAATAGGGCAAACGGCTCGACAAAAAGTGGAAGAACTATAAAATCGTGATTTCGTACGGAATTGGAAGATCGAAGTTACAAATCGGTATGTCCGAGATAGAACTACAAGTGATCGTGTTTCGAATGTATGATAGACAGACGCAAATGAATTAATATCGAGCACGTCGATACGATAACGGGGTTAAAGTGTATTTATATTCTTTACTGGTCTCAGGTGCAATAAATAAGATATTTGCGATGCAACATTGTTATCCATCATTGTCGTTTAAATTGATAAAAACGTTTAATTGTTTCGTCCTTTTTATATAAAGTTTACAAACATCGTAAACAGTATCCTAATACCGATGATTTCTTACATAATCGTTTCTCGTTTATCGACTATCCGATACAAACGAATTCCGAATAGAAAAATGTTCGGTCATCGGTTGCACAATATACGCATACATCTTATTACCAACCACTCATATTTATAATAGATATTTAAGTACGTATCTCGCACGCGTATACCCATTTCGTAAACACCCCCCATTGCTTTAACAGCTATGCAATTAAACAACTAAATATTTCCACTACTTCGTACATTCGGAGCAACAAACAACAGTAAAATCGTTGTCCGTGTATTGTTCCTACAAACGCAATCACTGTCTTTTTACTCTACTTTATTTTAAAAAGTATTAAAAAAATAATATATATATATATATACTCTATATAACACGTACAAGTTTCTACAAACAATTTGATTATTTATCACTTACAATAATACAAAACGATAGATTCCAAATTTACGGAACAGCATATGCTCGCTCATCCCTCTATTGTCCTTGACTAAAGAAAAATACAACTAATATCATAGAGAGTCAATGAGATATTACCCGCTTGTGAATAAGCAGGTAAATCGTGCGCCGTAATTTTTTAACCGGCAACGCGATGGAAATCGATAACCCGCCGTCGACACCGTTGCTCGGAACATCGCATCAGGTCTCGATTTTCTACGCGAACAATCGTTCTTCTTCGTCCTTCCTTGAAGGCAGGTAGCTATGGAAGCTTTATTTCTTGTAGCCATACGAATTGATCGCTGAAAACAACGAGCAAAACGATCAATGAATAAATATATGAACAACCATCTAGAACAATTGTATGACAAGTATTTAATACGGGCAATATACGGTTTGTGTTATAATATCAATCTTATTTGCGACTTAAAGGTAAACAGGTAATTCAATGAACCGTCACGCAAATGACGAACGAAATCTGTATTTCCCCCGCAAACGTGTCGCCACCGACGATTATAAAATAACAATTCATTATTTTCACACTGAGTTTGCGTACCATCGAACTCTTTGTCGCACATCATCAACAAGTCCAGCCACTGCGACCCCGTCACACGAATCATCGGCGTGGTTCCACCGTAGCACGATGGCAAACATTTTGGAGACATGTACTGGTGCAAGGATTTACGATCGGTACCGTGGAAGATGATCTGAAAATGTCCGCACGCTCATTAAACAATTATATTCCCCGCGAGTAAATAATATTTCGCTGACATCCGCCGACATACTCACCCTGCTCTTCAGCTTCTCCCTTAAGAATGGCTTGAACAACGCGAACACCATATTGAACACATACGGCTGATTAACGATATGAATATTCTTGATCCTTAACGGTACAGCGTCCTGCAGCCAGTCCACTATCCGTTTCGCGAACGGCGGCGTGAAATGCCAAGTTTGCTGAAGACTGAGCCCGTCCATGTCGAAAATCACCACAGCCCCCGCGACCTGTGTACTTGGCTCCAGCATGGCGGCTTCTACGTACAAAACGCACCCCTTGAACACCTCGTCCAAGGTGCACTTGTTGTGCTTCCATTTCTTTCCAAGCTCGATGATCAGTATCCGACGTCCATGTTGGTCCCGATTTGGTAGGACAGTTAAAATATTTTGCTCGAAGATGTTCTTCTCCCGACTGGGCTTCAGGCCATCGTACACGTTATGGTGTTTCACCTTGAAGCTATAGTAGTTCCTCACGAGCTTCAACGCTGACTCCGGATAGTACTTGCAGGGCCTGAGGAATCGAATCAGCCATGCCTCGTTGTCCAGGGGAACTTTCAGGTCGACCTCGGCTGCGGATAATTATTCGGATGGATTATTAAACATGTAGAGTGTCAGAGTTCGAGATATGTTCCGGAACTGTGCTCTGACTGAATTCAGAGTATGCAGTTCGGTCGCGTTGAAGATTGAATGGACAGAGAATATTTTTGTAGTTGCGTTGAATACTGAATAAGGTATTTAAGCGTCGGAAATTTTTATGAAAAAAGATTCTTCTTATTTTGTTATTGATGTAATTTTATAATAATTTATCGGGGTCGAAGTTGTTCTCTGGGATGCGTTAAACATTATTAATGATTCCCTGTTATTCTATCCCCTCGCAATAAATGATAGTATTAGAACTATTGGCGTTGATATAATTCGAATGATTCAGAAATTATGAATGCACCGATACCTTTCAGTAACTCCTTGAATCGGTCTAGCGATTCTTTTTGACGTTCCGGCGTCTCACGAAGTTCCCTGTTCGCGACTTCCTGCAATTCCTCGCTGAGCGGAGAAAGTTCTATCTCCAGAGTGAAATCTCCCAGCTTGAGGCTAGGAAATACATCCCAGTCGGTCAACATTGTCCCTAAAATAAATAAAGCATACAGGTTTCCATCAATATATCGTCGCAGAAGTCGTTCGAATTTTCTTCAATCGGATTACAATTGCCGCATCAATAATGATCAATAAACAGAATCGTGCACTCTTACGCGCCGCGTCTAACACATCGTCCATAACGTTTACAAACGCAAACAGAAGCAGAAGCTGAAGTGTTACGTGCATCGTGCGTTCACAGCACGACGAGGAAACATCGTTCTCAAATGCATAATAATTAACATTAAGAAATAAACAGATCCGACCTAAAAAAAAAAGAATCCACTATTTGCAATTATTCTATCGTCCCTTCGATTCGCGTATTATTCCAAAATTTCATGAAAATTTCATAAGGCAACTAAATAAATAATATCAAATATAAAGAACTGTATCGTTCCGATGATGCACCCATTCCTCCTGTCATCTGCCTTGCTACTAATGTCCGTACGCTGTGCACTCTATTGTTATACTTTTAACGTGAAGATAAGCTGAGTAATCCTTGGATGGTGCGACAGAAAACGCAACGATATCGCCACGATCGTGACTCACATGCCGTTCATTTAAAACCGATCTGCCGCTGAACAGCTTGGTTAGCATCACGAAACTTCTTTAATTATTCAGACATTTCAATCGAAACGTACGCCCCCTTAACAAGGCTCGTTTTTCCTGCATACCCAGCGAAAACGAACGAGCAGAAGTGTTGCAGAAAAATGTATGTTCCCGTTCAATTACAGTAGTAATTTTCCACAGTGGAAACGATGGTTCGATTAACACGCGATGCATCAGCCCTCTTACAACCACAACGATGCTTATTGAGTCGTTTTCAAGGTTCCGTTGTTTCTTGACAGTTCAAAGAGAGAAGAAATAAAAAATAATTATATCACAAGTCACGAGCACGTATGACGAGTCGGTCGGAAGTTGTACACTGACTATATTATCAGTCTTATCAACGTTTTAGCGCATGCTCGGGAAACGCCGATTCAGCAGGCAACTCAATCATATACGCTTGATACATAATTAATGCTCACCGTCTTTCCAGCGATGCGTCTGATATTTAATCATTATTCAAATGCTCCTCTTTCCACCTATTTCGTATTCAACGATACCTCGCGGACGATCGAATTATTCGCACGCGTGTGCCCGTGGATCAACCGGGCAGCAAACGAGCAGAAACCGCCGCGAATTCGGTAAAAACAGAATCAAACGTGAAATGTAAATCGAAGAGAATCAGAGACACTCGCGACGGTGAATTCGTTTTGGTACCATCGCTGGGATAATGTCGTTTTTAACGAACAACTGGGTTATTGCCGAAATTGTGGAAGGATTCACGCGGCCGACGGTGTCATGCGACGGTGCAATCGGCTGATCATCGTTTCTCGAACTGCAATCACAGTGTTGGTGAAACAGCGGGGTCAGCGTTTAATCGGCGTGGTCGTTGCATTGAAATTAGATCGCCCTCTTGTGCAACGAGTACGTGAACGAAAATTCGTTTGTTGCTTTCTTTTATTTTTTTGTTCTTCTCGTTTTTGTTGTCGGATTAGCTGAAGACGTTACGGGAAGCGGGTGAACGCGTGTACGGGGTTGGAGTAGCGTGCAACGATTCCCAAAGGATGCGCCCGTTCTTAATTACTTCCTTTCCTATTTCCTCCCGTCTTTGGCTAATTACGCTTGCTCGGCCGGATTACAGCTGGCGCGAGGAGTCGCGCTGCACGCTTGCCGATGCAGAAAGTTTCGCCCACGCAGATGTAGGTATGTATTTTTTGGGGGACGACACCCCCTTTTTCCTTTCGTCCTTTTTCTTCCCCTTTCCTCGAGCTTTCCAAGACGACATTATGTCCCAGTTGTCCGACTCGATACGAACGAGGCAAGCAAAGCTAAATAAAAATAAGAATACGAAGTTTTCGCCAGTGCTCTGCTGCACTTTCGTTTCACTTTGATCACGGTTTAAAGAGAGGTATAGATATTTCAAAGTGGATGAATCTCGTTAGCGCGGCGAACAGAAAAAGGAATAACCAGATAATATTAGATGCCCGTAATGAGGAATTCGTTTAATACCACTCGCGGGAAAGTAACTGCAGCAATTTACTATATCCCCGTATGAATTTTAAATTGGCCCCTTCAGTGTGTCATATTCAGTAGGCACGAAGTGGATTATTTGCGAAGAGATTACGGTATTATCGTATAGTATTCAATTTGTCCGATTTTTTAACGATATCAATTTTGCTGATCCAGTTATAATATTGAATACTAAATTGGGAACAAGTTATTGTGAAGTAATACCGTCCGTCACTCTTCAGTCCGATGGTATTTATTTTCTTCTCTCTTTTTCCCACACTTAAATACGTTTGTATCAAGGATGAATGAAAACAGCGACGCAGCAATTTGTAAGTATACACGCGACAACTCCACAGCGCCGTTTTCATGTTCCAGATTTCCCGTCATTAATCCAATACGTGTGATAGATTTCAATTCCAATCGAGAATGCTTACGGCGTTTCTGCAAATTCGTAACAGGTGTTACACGCGTCACAAGTCGTTCGAAGAATGCCAAAAGGTTTACTCTTCGCTATTAATATTCAGGATTTTAAACTTAAAAAGTTTCGCAGCTTTTCATTCGTTCGAAATAATTTTTAACATTGATTTCTACTTGATTATTACTTCAATTGTATTCTATTATATTCCATTTCACATATATTACAATAATATTCCATTGTTATCTATTCAAAAATCATTTCGAATGAAATACCACACATTTTACTCCATGAAACTTATTGTCAATAAATGGTACTTCATCACACCATCCTCTGTATTGATATCAATGATAATCTTCAACAAAATTTCAATTGGTTTATCCAATTTGTCGTCCTTTCCCCAATTAATTTCATCAAAGCGCCCATTAGTCTGTTTCTCCCTTCGACAAATAACTTTCCCCTCCCTTCAAGCTCTATTTAACAACAAATGTTCCAGCTGCTAATTTGACTAAAACGAGCAGTTCGCAGTGCACACCCTCGTCGCGAGTTACTTCGCCTCTGTTCCTCTATTTAGGCACGGGAACAACGGTGGATAAAGAGCGCCATGTCCTCGGGGCAGAATCGAGCGGACGGTGCAAACATTTCGACGTTGCTTCACCTTTTGTTTGAAGCCTTTTGTGCAACGCCGTGCGCGCAGAGTGGACGGCTAAAAAACGTCCAGAAGATTTACGTATCGAGTACGACGAGAAACATAGTTTGTCCGTTTGTGTCGACCGCAGACAGGAAACGAGGATAAATCCATCATGACAGAAAGCTTCTCGAATACATAATAAATCGTGCTGATGAACGTGCTTCAAATTGATGAAACTGTACAACGCGATATTAACGCTAATTAACGCGAACAGATAAAGAGAAAATTAATAGTTAATGATAATAATACCATTCTAAAAACGTGAAATATCCAAATAAATCGGATTACGCGCCCGCCAATACGTAAACAGGAAATGGAATTATTCGAAATGGAAAAGCCTTGAATCAAGAACAATAATGATAATAGTAATTATTTGATAACGATCAATAATAAAAATAACAGTAATTGTCATTTGGAAATCGTCCAGTGATAATTCGAGTGAAATGTTGATTGCAGATACTGTAATAAATTGTATCTCGTCGTAAAATCTTCATTCTGTATCAGTGTCTGCGGATGAGTTGTAATAAGAAGCGGAATTATACGCTCGTACAGATGACGTCCTTTCGCTTTTTGTCCGTCCCCGGACAAAGAATGTCCTCCGATGGAAATTAATGGAACAGCGTAAACAGAGATGAATTATAAATGAAACTGGAAATCTGGGATTTATATAAGTGTGTGACGTGGGTACTAAATCCAGAGCCCGTGCGATGTTATTCCACTGGCGCGGAATTCGTGGTTGCCATTGAAAAAGGGGGTGGAGGGGGGTGGAACAGGGGTTGTTCCTGTTCCTGCGGTGTACCGTGAATAAGGTGTCCTTTGTACAGCGTCCAGCCATTTCATTAAATCGATACAACTGTTACCGAATCAATTCAATTTCAAGCTGTGTCCCGATGAAATGGAAAATTAGTCAACCCGATTATTATATTATATACAATGGCAAATTGTGTCGGGGAAGACACTTTGCGTAGAACTTGATGAAAACACGGAAAATATGATAACAATATTTTTTATACGCCAACGTAGAGGGAGAGGGGGAAAGGAATGGCTGCGGCAGCTTTTCTGAAATTCGATTTCGTTTGCCCGCTTGATTGCGCGCCGGAACGAACTAATTGGATCACGTATTTTTCGCGGCGCGGATATGGAAAGGACGATCGATGGCGAAAGTACGGTGAAAAAGGATCAAGGACGCGATCCGAACGATAATTAACAGCTGACAGGCGGGGCAGAAAAACGAGGAATAACACGGTGGCGTGAATTCCATCAATTGCGTAAGCATGCCTGTTTTCTTGCCTCTCTTCGCTGTATCCACGTTTCTCTTGTTCAAAATCATCTGCGCCAGTTCTTTTCGCAAATATGAACAATGTCAGGCGCAACATCTGCGAAGCTATAATTTATGACCAAGAAATATTGACCTTTGACAAACGAACGAGACGCACGAACATGTTTGAAGTCTCGACAATGTGCACCTTGAGTGTCATAAAGACGTACTCGACGTTTTTTCTCTTTTTTTTTTAACTTCGCCGTGTCGTAAAAGACCGCCTTTTTCATCCTGCTCACGAAATTCGTTTAAATATTCAGGTTTGTCATTCAGAGTGATGAATCTGGCCGGGCAAAGAATCATATTCGTGTCCCCCCTTGTCGAGACGGCACACACTGAAAATATTTGTCCATTCTGTTCTTCGTTTAACGTTTAAGGCGATTTGCATGTCGCAGGAAAAAATACCACAGTTGATTATAAACCCCGAAGCCTTGGGAATAATGAAGCTAAAGATCTGGGAAATCCGTTTCGCATTAATTACGGTTACTGCTATTATAGACTACTAAAAAAAACATTGCACTAGTCGTTGACTGAATTGGAGATCGGAAATATCCACGATTTACATGAAGTAGATGACTGTCAATCGAGGTGAACTTCTTCCACGATCAAGGTGCTATGATGCCTGTTCTTTTCAGGGATACAAGAGGAAGGGCCATTTCTCGTTTTCAAAATTGTCTGAGGTCGTGACTGGCTTCAATAGATTGGACTGGACCTTCGAACTGGCCTGTTGGGAAACTGAATGTTGTCCTGGGTCAACGTCGACTCAATTATCAGCTGCAGTTCAATGTTCCATCGGTTAGCGATGCTGCAATTGGAATGACGAAAGCGGCACATTGAATTTATGGTTTCGCTAGCAATGGTATCGGAGTAGTTTATCGATCGATTCAGTAGTCACTAGTATAAATAGATGATAATTTGTTGCCGTAATTTATTGAAACTTCTGTATGTCATTGTTAATAAAAAGAAACACTGAGGAAATACGACTGTCGGTAAAAAAATGAACGAGGAAATAGTATTGTTAATAAAAAAATTACCGGGGAAATACCACGGTTAAGAAGAAAAAGAACACTAGGGAATAATCAGTGTTAGTAAACAAAAATGGAAGAAAAATGCTCGAGTGTTAATAACGCGACCGATTTCGCATTCATTTTCCCCCACATTTTTACTGGTGAACGTTTATTAAGAGAATCAGGTATAAAACAAGGGGCCCGTTTAGAATAGGTTTATTTAGAGTGAAGCGTGGAACACCTGCACGACTTGATTGTACAATTTTATTGAGCAATTCCGTTTAGGCACACCGACCCGCCGCCTGGCACTCGACCAAGAACTTCTGGAAAGAAGGGTGCAACGAGCTAAACCGTGCACGTTCACGATTTACAGGGAGGTCTATGCACTGTTTAAACATTGAAATAGCATCTGAACGGTTGCCAGAGTGCGGCTTCTGCATTTTACGATTCGTACGAACGAGTTTGCGTAATCTGACGTCGCAACAGGCTGATGGAACATCGGCCACGACGAAGATGCTGGACAAACGTTTCTCTGTCGACGTTCCGTCGGCGAAGACGAAGTATTTATCACATCTACTTTTCTCCGTGAAGCAGTGATCGGAGTTTAACGATTTTCTGAATGCACAACCCCGCGCAAACATCATAGGGCGCTCGCCAATTTTCGAACTTTGGTCTGCGCAATGGAAATTATTGAAGTTACGTGCCGTTTTATTGCTGCGCATGCTCACTCGGGAGGAATGGACAAATATTAATAGCGAAATTCTTGAGAAATTTGTAGAATGCCAAAGTTCACAGAAACGTAGAATTCCAAGATAATGGCGTGAAATCTGTAGAAAGTCTGTTCTCCGTTAAACGCATTGTAATTTTTATTACAATTCTGTTACGTACCATACGATTTAAGAGCTGGAGTAAATTTATACATTCTCGTTGCGTCATTCGAAGATACAAGGGTGGAGGGAGAAATTATTTCCTTATGCAATCAATGTTTAGACACCTTTCCCCCCCCCCCCCCACTTTTCTTGTTAATCCACGATAGGAAATTTCTATCTTCGTTTCGTAATAGTCTCGCCGAAGTTGAACCGGGAGGACGTTTCCGTTGCCGGGCATAATTTCATTCCCGCGTTTATAGAAGTTCACTAACGATTACTGGCGCACAGTCTCCGTTTCCACTGATAATCGATCGTTCCTCCGCAAATAGCTGGCAGAGGACCAAACGTGGTCCACCACTGCACTGCCATTTTTCTTTTGGTTTCTGGCGGATAGATCGTTGCGCTAGTTTTTCCTTAAATTGTCTCCATATTTTACTTGCTTCCCCTTTAACGACGTCCATTAACGGCGTCTCGCGGACTTGCAAGATTAAAGGAAACGAGGCGGCGGAAGAAAATGACAATGATAGATGGATAATTAAAGGCGCGAATCGGATAATCGAGCGATAGTTTGAACTGAAATACTACAGCTTGCACGCAGAGTTTCTTAAATCGAAATGGAGATTTAATCGGCCGCGACGAATACGTGAAACCATTTATAAAATTCGTTGTACACTGTCGTGTGAATCGCAGAGTATTAGAAGGTGCCAAGAATTCGACTATCAGCGTTCGTTTCGGTTTCAAGCAACAAAAAAAAGGAGATGCAGTATTTGTTTGTTCTTTAATGTAAATGGAATGCCAATACCGTAAATAAACGGAGGCTTTCCTGGCAGTCGGCCTGACGGCCTTTTTCCGACGATAATTAAACCTCGAGATAACAGAGATAAAAGTCGAGCTTAATTCCGAGAGTATAAGCCAGCTTTTTATTCGAACGAAAAGAAGCGAAAAAAGGAAGATAAAGGTAAGGTAAGCAGGAGAAAGTGCTCGCAACGAACGGCGAGGAAAGGACAGGCAAGTGAAGAGAAAAGATGGATAGGATTGCAGAGATGCGAGAGTGGGACAGAGATAGAGCGACGAAAGGGTTGAAAGGGAAGCAATGTTCTTGAAGTCCGAGGGGCGGGGGATACTTACAGATTCGTTAACGTTGAATCTGTTTAAAATAGCTCTTCAGATAAGAAAGAAGGTTGATTTTCACGACGACGAGGGGAACAGCAGCGCGATGTATTTGTTGGACGCGTTAGAAGGGAATGCACGCTGCCGTGAAAATGCCCGCGATGTTACGAAAAAGAGAGAGGAAACAGGTTCGTTACGTTCGTTACCATCGTCGAAAAAAAACAAAGCAGCAAACTTTCAGGAAGGGCATTAAAACAAACGTTACGAAACGCTTTGTAACTGTAAACAAGTAGCGTAATTTCGTGAAAATGTTGGTCAAGGTTTAGTCGACCATGGTTTATTTAACAATTCGTTTAATCGTCCAACGAGGAAACGCTGGAGCGTAATGATATAGAATATTGTAGATGCTATTTAAATCAGTCGGTCTTTTGTTCATAGAAATTTTATCAAAATACATTCGCAGCTGACCGATAGACCGTTCCCCGATAGCCTTGCAAGAACAATCTTCACCTCCCACAGAAAACAATTTCACAGTGCCATCGCGCCGTGACTCACAGTCGATTTTCCTTACAGAGAGCGGAATTAACATTTCACTGTGCTCGCTTGTTGCTTACCGTCCAGTCGGAGCTACTTCGGACAGGAAATCGTCGACGAAATTAAAAATCTCCCTGAGTGGAAAAGGATGAGATTTTTTTTCTTTTATCTGTAGCATTTATAATTCGAAGCGTGTCGTAATTTTCGTTCGAAGTAAATGAAAAAGAGGAAGCAACTATTTGAGCAATCCTAGATTCTATTCAGAATATGATTAAATGGTACAATAGATAGAAAGATATACGCGAGGTATCGTACAAACCGACCATTGACCTTTCTTCTTTTCGAATTACCTAATTGGACACTGACGTGTCCATTAATGAACGAAGCCTTCAATCTTGCACTATAAAATATTATCTCAACGATGTATGAAAAGGTCCATCGGCACATTCCCCTTGGAATCGATGGTCAACGAACTTGTCTAACCGTACAATATACGTACACATGACTAATCGATTTCAATGAATTCCATGGTGGCCAAGGCTGACACCATAAAGTATTATGGGTACACTTGAAACATCGACACCGCTAATCAGCGCATTAATTTATATGGCTGATTTAACGAGGAAAATTCGATTTATGACACCGAGGTTCCACCGAAATTCGGCTACTCGATCACGGGAAAACTTGGGCCAGTCGATGCGTGTAATTTTGACGTAATCGTGCACGCGTTGCTTACGTAGCAAGCGTGCCATGGTCGCAGTGAAACCGCTGGCACATTCACAGGACGCCTCTCACGAAAGGAACACGTGCGATGAAGACTAAAGAGATTGCCTTGCATCGAACGAGACTTCGAACGACGATTAGATTGTTGAAGAAAAACATCGGGAATTAGGTATTGTTCAATCGTTTAGTCGGGAATACTTTGCATCTTTAGTTTTTTTCTCTTAAATCTATTCGCAATTCTTCTATCATGTATCAACTTACGAAGTTTCCATCGGGCGTTTGCACTTTTGTACCCGTATATTTTCAATTAATATCGCGTACGAAGTTCTTGAATACACGTGCATCCAATTTACATCTGAAGCATTTGTCAAGTATTTTCGGTGAATAATCTGTTGCAATCAATTTCTGTAGGAAGCAATTCGTTTGTGAAACTTTCCCAAGGTTCGTTTCAGTGATCTAAAAATATTGTACAATACGCTTTTGTAATTCTGCGTAATTCGATTAGTATTGCGACAAGATTGCAGACCGTGCGGAAAATGGAACGATCGCGGAGTGAAACTTGTACATCGATTTCAACATTAAAAACAACGATTTCATCGGTTATATAACAGGTGTATTTTTCGTTTCACTGCTGACACAAACCTTTTTATACTCCCCACTTTGCCACGATTTGTGTAATTGGACTGCATTTTTCTTTGTTTGTCTTCGACACTGTTTTTTGTATTATACCTCAGGCGATGCGGATGGTTTCATTAGTTACCGAGTACACGGCACAACAAGGAATTATGATAACAATTTGCCTAGTTATATAGAAAACGTTTATCAGGAACGTGTCAATGAATTTGCATAAATTGCACGCTTTTTTCCTTCCCTCGGCGAGTGCGCGAGCGTATCGTGACGTCCGTCTGTGCATGATTACTGAATCTCCTTACAGTGCACTGTGATCAGCCACAGGATGCGTTTTTGCCCGGGAAGAATAGAAACATGAATGTCTGTCTGTTTGCTGGTGTAATTTGCATGTCTGACATCAGCAGAGCTTGTATTACTTCTAAGAAGAATACATACATTTGTCAGAAGAAAAGCGGTAGAAAAATTGGTTAAACCGATTTTCCTGCTTTACTGTTTTATGGAATATTCATTCGACTGTGCGAGATAAAATAAGGGAAATTTATTCGTGTATAAAGTCCGATGAAAATATCGCGAATACGCTCGTGGACCGTGTGTTATTTGGACGATTTAAAATAAATTAACCATTCGTTCAATTGAAAGTAATTACTTGTCCCGACCAGTATCGCATTTACTTTGGAATCACGAACTCCAACGACCTATGTCCAAGTGGATTTAAATGTCAAAATAACGTTGCTGTCAATTTTCAAATCGACTATTGACGGCATTCTGGCAGCGATGCATGAATACAGATGAATAATAATCTTTCCATATTATCATTCAAACGATTAAATAATAATGAAGCACCATTCAGATCCAATTTCCGCAACAAAAACTAAACTCATGCATCTCAAATTAACCGCATCAATTACAAATACACATGCCGAACGATAACATTCAAGCTGGCATAAAGCTTAACAGCTACGCTAATAGGACTTCGATCATCCCAATTAAATCATTCTCTACTCACGTTCAATTAGTGCCATCGTGGAATCCAAGAAATGTGCCAAACTTCGATTCTCAATATCTCCTCGAAATTCGCCCTTGACGAAATTTGCGAAATATAACCGATGTGATTATTCTAATCCTCCCGAATTATTCACACGTCAGACACGAAAGTTTGGCGATACTTTCAATGGAACAAACGAAGCACAGATCTCCAACCGATTTTTCTGAACGAGACACGAGTTATTCTGTCGACGAGCGAACGAGTTATCCTCGAAGTGGAGGCGCAACGATCGAACCGAGGCGAGGACGCTCGCCAGAGAGTCGCGACGTACGTTCGATCGAAAAACGGACGAAAATGCGACGGGCCCGGGCCCAGGGGCCTGTTCTTATACGCGCGCCAGCATCGGCTTCAGGGTCGAAATCCAATGGTTTTCCATGAACGTGCCTGTGACGCACGGGCCCCAGACGATTTCTTTCGACAATAATTCGGAAGCGGGATCATCCTCGTTCAACTCATCTTGGGTGCGAGGGACACATTTTTCTTCTATTTCTTTTCCGATTTTTCTGCCTTATTCCTTTCGAGCAGGCCGCGTTCGTCGATTGTGGAAAGTTGTCGAATGGCAGAGGAAAATATCGTGTGGAAATCGAGGAAAAAATCGTTTCAATAGCACTGCTCGGAATTGGATTCGCCGGGAGTCGGAGGAGAAATGGGATTAGTCGACAGAGTGGGGGTTCCGAATTACCTGTTTCGCGAGACTCACGTGTGATTGATAGACTCGTATGACGCGTGGGTGGAAGGAAATTGGACTGTGCCGCGGGAAGAATTCGGACGGAAATTGGGGATCAGATCGGATTTGAGATTTTTCGAAATATTGCCGTGAGATGTGAAAGTGTGATTCTGATATTAGATAGTTAAGTTGGATAAATGGTAGACGGATAATAGTTCGTGATTCGATTCTTTTTGGAAATTGAGTACAATTTTTTTTTTAGGGATATAGTTTAAATTGATATATTGTAGATTCGATTGGTAGTATTATATTACGATCTCGATGTGCGTTCGCATCGAGCTGATTTTTGTATCAATTGAAAGCAGCTGGAAAAACGGCAAAAGTGTGGGACGCCTTCAGATATTCGATAATCATTATCGAGGTTTCGCAATAAATCTGTGGAAACAGATTGGCGACGCTTGAAATATTGTCGCTTGAGTTGGACAAATAAGTTTAGTAATACAAATTGCAAGTGTACCAAGAAAACATAACACGAACAGTCAAAGTTCCTTATTCAAATAAGTTATTCGAGTTATTCGAGAAATAATTAACTTCACGATTTCATTGACTTTTGCGTCACGTTGGTCAGTGATATTTGGCAGGATTCGCTCGTAAACAAGTGGCGAATACTAAAGCCGCTAAGCGAATACCACTGCAACGGAATTGCTGCATGTTTAATTGAAATGTGAACGAACCTATAATCCACCTGCTTTCTCCTTCGTCAGGTGAGAAAATTGCAAAGATTGTGCTTCAAATTGTAAGTCTATTTGTTTCGTTACCATTACCTTTTTTGTTTTGTTTTGGTAAACACGAAAGCAAAGTTCATAGTGCGTTAGGAAACCAGTTTTGTGAACTTCGGAGTATGTGTAATCGCGATTCACGTGGGTCAGGGCTATTACAGGTGTTACGAGAATGTCACGGGCGATTTGATGATAACGTTGGAGCGAATAGAAAAGAGAGGACAGGTGCCCCGTAGAACGTGACCTGCGTTCCATAATAGATAAACCGACACAAGGCGAACGATGTATTTAAACATAGTTACGAATTATAAATTTTAAATTCTGTGATTAGATTCATTAAGGATACAGTCCTCGCAGACAGTTTAGTAATAGCAGGCATCAGTTATCTGATGTCATTGAAGAAAATCGTTTCTCGCTTCTCATCGTTATTATTTAATAGCAACGGGTTCTGAAACAACTTATTTTATATAGTAATTGCTATTATGCATTTCTATGGATTCCACCCAATTTCTCCTTTTCTATAGAAAAGTTGACTTCCAACACTTTTTACCAACTCTTTTTAACACTAGAACTACCGATAGGTTTTGGTACTATTTAGACAGTATACGTTAGACAGATTATGAACACGAAAATGGTTGAATGGACATTAAATAAAGCTATATAATTGTGATTTTGCCTTATTGAAAGTCATCATGTATTTCTGCAACAGTACCTATATGTTAATAACTTTAAAGCAAGAAATCTAAAACCAGTCATTTTGACTGGCTTGGTAGTTCTAGTGTTAATCAAACAAATATTACTATTGCTATCCAGCTAAAATTTCGACTGATTAGTAAAATATATAAATAGCTCTGAAAAAAGTTACAATTACTTTGATCAGTATGCACTTAATACATAATCAAACCAGGAAGGCCTCTATCGTCAAAAGCTCCAAAAACTCCATACCTACTAACGATACTGAAAATTCTTCTTCCCGTAAGATTCCTCAACCTTCACCTTGATTCACTGCGATACCATTAGCCCCGTGCACACAACAACCACACACCGGACAACAAATGCTATAACCCACGTTCCACGAAACTGTACCATTCACCGTCGTTCTCGTCGCCACACCGGCCACCCTCTCACGATAACGAAATGATCGATTCACTCACCGATTGTGTCGCGTCTAATGCTCAGCCTGAAGTCGACGATCGACTGGCAATCCACACCGTGATTAGCGAAGGCTAGGAGGATGTAGCGTCAAGCGAAAACGAAATGTCGCGCGCTAATGAGCGATGAATGAACAGGAACCTCTCCTCTATATAAATCAGTTGGCGGCATCGATGGCTTGAGCTCTGAGCTTCCCTCCTAGACATGATTTGCCTCCACCTCTATGCGTCATCGCGACGGTAGCTTGGCTAACAGGTGCCCGTGCCTGCCGATAGACGAAGTGGAACGATCGATCGATCGAACGAAACAGAACGGATGATTTCTGTCGGTCACGGGATTAATGGGGCGATTCAGCCTGTTTATCATCGCCTTTTCTCTCGCCACCCTTGTTCGTACACGATGGTGGGGGGTGTTTGTTTATCGGAGGGCGCGGCTGGGGGATCGGGTTTATGGATGCTTATAAATAAATTGACGCTGAACTTGGAGACGGATCGCGGCGGGGCTCGTCGTTGAAGCGTTGGGGTGGGTCAGGGTGCGTAATCGATCGTTCGGCTGGCTTTCATGGTGGACGGGGGTGTGTGAGCGCGAACGGCGGCGCCGGAGGTGTTGATTGAGTGATAATGAAGGTGTGAATCGGGCGTGAGTGATATTGTGAAATTGGGCATTGATTGTTCTGCCGTTTGTGTGTTGCGTTGGCCTGTTGCAGAGTGATACTGGTCGATTCATTTATTTACTTCTCATTTTATATTTAGCGATGCCCTATTAAGGGAAAGATCGTAGGAGGAGGATGTTTTTTTTTTTAAATGTTATCAAGCTGTTTTCGTGGTAGTAAAAATGTTGCTAGTCACACGTTCGGTACGCGCGTTTAAAGGTTTCACGATATTTGAAGAGTTTTGAATAATCATCAAACACGTTGCGTATCGCTTGTTCATTCTGTTAATCGAGTCAGTTAGTCAAATCAATATCGACGCAAACGCCGGAATAAATGTATATAATTATCAACTATTTTTCTTGGTATACATTTACCACGAGGAACCTATTTGGAATGAAACACAGGTGTACAGATTTCTGACAGGTCGGACAGCGCTTACCAACGATAAATTTTATTTCTAAATTGTCATTTATTATACAAAGGTTGCCAAAAAAAAATCAAGGCCAGCGGAGGTACTATTTCATCTCAGGTGCAAATCATGCTCGCACGTTGGCTTGCCCCTCGGCGCGAGTAAAGTTCGATTTTTTGTGTCGGCTGGTAGAAAATACATGTAGTGTTTCACGCTGAAACTGCAGTGGAGATTATACATGAAGCTTAGTGCGCATCCGGTGAAAAATGGCAACGATAACGAAATTGCTTCAAACAACATAACGTCGCCGTACTCTTGTTGACAATCGCATCAGGTTGTTAATTCGTACGTTTCGATAACGAGTTGCTGCTATATGTATATCAGAGATACCAGGATGATAATCGTACGGGAAAATATGGTTCACAGAAAGAACGATTTAATTTGTAATGACAGTAGTAGATATAATGATGCACAGTTAAAAGTTCGTACTAATCATAAATATTAGAAATGCAACAATGTTAACTATACAATATGGATCGTGGAAAGAAAATTCTACTTATTAATAACAGCGGTAGATAGAATTATAAAGAATGCCGAATCAGTGTAATCTTCAATTATTACTCAACCTGAGCTCTACGATTTTTAAATACAGCAATCAATTCTTCCACAATGGTAACTAATAATGATAATATATCGTTATTGTCAGGCTGAACCCCGCGATATTAGAATGTGTAGAAATTGGAACCGGCACAGCGCTGCGTATACATATTAATTCGAAAGAAAGGAGGGAAGTTTGGTCATCCAACGCTATTGTTGCAGCGCAGCAATGGTCGCAGAAGAGGAGTTTCAAAGAAGCACGTAGCTCGTTGAAACGTTTGTATTCAGTGACCGTGTCGCTGTGAAAAGGAACGAACGACGTGTTTTCATTCGTCGTTTAATAGTTTTCCAGCAAGACTGATGAAAACGCGTGCACCACCGAAAAAGTGTCGACACGACATAGTGCACCATGCGTTTCGTAATGGATACATCGTCCGATTTCTTTTCCCCCCCTCTTTGAAAAATAGTGCGCGAGTCCTGAATGTGTTTGCCGTATATCGTATTCGCGTCGGAAGTTAATCATCGTTTATAAGCAATGAAAAACTGCATAGAATCACTAGCAGTGTGAATGTATACTTACATACGCTTTGGTTAAAGAAAAAACTGTGATTAATTAACTGAAACGTGATTAAATTTAACGTCCGTCAACAGATAAGTGTCGTGACACAGTGGAATTATATTTTTTAGACGAAACAAAGAACATATTTCTTGCATGGTTATAGATCAATTTTTAATCGCTTCTACGAATTCCATAAACTCTATAATAATAAATCTATACATTATAGGTCCTTGCATTAGTATCTTTTTATCAGCACGATCTGTAATGATTATTATTATAGAGTTTATATTGCTCCACATATTGTTTATATTGTTCCACATGCCTCTGGGAAGGAACACGTGACAACCTGCCGAGTTACTGGCTTTCCCCTCTTGTTTCAATTGCGATTCCAGGTGGTAGCGCTGTTTCAAATCCACCGGTAGCTGCTTGCAAAGGGGATTTACTGTAAAATTCTTGTCGTGTCCCGAGTGGTCTGCGGCTGACAGCGTCGTCAGAATGTTATCTCGAAACATTCGAGCTCGTCGCTCGCAGAGAAAGAGAGACGTCGAACGTCTCTAGAGTATAGTCGGCGTGTTTGTCGTGAATAAAAGACTGGTTCACTTTTAAAAAAAATTTCCATTCTCCTTGTGACAGGTCACGAAGGACAGTGATTACACAACGCCGAGGAGGGAGGGGGGGGGGGAGATGTGATATAAGATAGATACCATTAACCTTCCGACAATAATTATATTTTTAAAACATAGTGAATCCTGAGTCCTTGGGCTCACACATATATTTTTTTTCTCTCTTTCAGTGTACACCAGCAGAACTCGTTCTTTCGACAAAGTTTATTTAGAAAGTCAGAAATACATTTTATTATCCTCTTAATAACCGGACAGAGGATTTCTCCTATATATTTTTCACCACTATCCTTTCCCATTCTGATTTTATGTAAGCTTAATATTAATACATATACTTGGTCGTGCAGCCAGTTTCATTTACCATAATAACGTTATGGAAAAATTGTTTCACGAATTCTGAATCTTTTTATATGTTTTTTTCACCTAAAATAAGGAAAAGAAATCTACCGTCCCTCTTGAAAGAAGTAATAGCATTTGTAAGTTGCATGTATTTATGAGAGCTCGTCAGTTTAAAGGATAACTTTAAAAAACCACTGCATCGAAACGTTCTAATCGGTGGTTAATTATCAGAAGTATTATCCAACGTAACTGGACACGTGGAACGATTCGTCGATTACTCTTTATAAAAAAAAAATCCTTATTTCCTGTATGTTCACGTTCGATTCTCCGGCCGTGTATCGTGTTTTTGTCGTGACATTGGTATGTAGCGATGGCGGGACACGATTCTTCGAGCCAGCTTCCGGTTTCAGATGAATTTTACGATTTCCCTTTCTACGGCGCGAACAGTAAATTGATGATTGTTAAGCGTGAGATAACAACTCGACACAGGCATTGAGTGAAACTGTATGAGTTTCACTCAATTTTCCTTCAAAACTTCAATTTTCCGTTTTACATGGTAGATTATATATTGACCGCAATAATGTCATCAATAGTTTAAGGAAATTACGTTTAAACAAGTTTCTGCTGTTGCGTCACGTCGATCTTAGTTGTGACCGCGTCCAGTTGAAACTTTGGAACAGTTACGTGATATTCTTAATAAGGTAGACATACCAATTAAGGAGAAGGCAAAATATACAAGAACTTGCGGTTCTTTAATACTGGAATAGGAAATAGATATAATTAAATTTGTTTCAGGTACGTGCTAATATGTCGTTCAAGAACATTATGAATTATAGAAAAAGGGAAATGAAATTATTGCAAATAATTATAAGGAAAAATAAGTAACAAAGTGGTGCCAATAAAAAATCAAAATCATACTGTGCAATACATCTATCCATTTCCCCGTAATCGAAATATTTATTCCGACCTTTCAATAAGCAACAACGTTACAAATCAAATAGCGTTTATTGTCCGTCTTATCTCACCGCTCGAAAATGAACAAAAGTTTAATCTTCCAAAAAACACTTTCTTCCCCATCGTCTTTCTTCGCCGTTTCAGAAAACTAAAATCGTTCATGGCTCGCTAATTGACCCGTTAATCGAATAACGCGCCAATCAACGCCGTTTTCCACAACGTCAGCGTCGAAGGGAAATTAAACAGGTAGCAAATCAGTGGCGTGCGCCGATTCAAGATAGTAGGTCCTCTAGGAAGCGACATAGGCACGACGCTGGATTGTGCCACAGCACCAAGCGTGCAACTTTCTCGTTCATAGATTTACGAACACGGATGGAGACTGAAACCGGCCTAGTAGGTTCCCCTACAGTTGCAGTTCACGCGGTTTCGAGCTGGAGCTCGGTTCAGAACTCGTCCTTGACAGAGCAGCCAAAACCAGTCGAGCGACAGTCTGCCAGGGTGAGTGCGTCCTGCAACGTCGCCATTTTCTCACATTTCAGTTGCATACCTGGCCATTCCTGACCCCCCTCATAATTTGCATTCGTTCGGCCCCGACACTGGCCCCCGAAACAGACGAAACTGTGCCGAGTGATGCAGTGTTGTTTGGTGTTTGGAGACCATTCTTACGTTCTTGTGGAAGTGAGTACACACCCGGCTATTAATACAGATCTTTTCTGCTGTTTTTCTTAGTTATGTTACCTTTCGGCCGGTTGCACTAGAATTCTTGTATTAGATAATCGCGAGTTTTTATATTGCGTCCTACCTGCTCCTTAATTGGTCCGGTCAGCTCGTTTAGAATATCACGTAACTAACAGCAACATACATTGTGCGAGGAATTGATGTGTTCAGCTAGTACGCCTATGCGAGGCTCTATATCGGTCGATCGGCAGAGAATTTTGCGAGGGCAACCCTTTCATTAGCCACGACGATACGAGGTTTATAATGATACTAATTGCGCAATGTTCACGTGACAAATGATTGTTTTATTCGGCGCGGACGAAAGGAAGGCGATTACCATTTATTAGAATCGCGCACGCGGATGGGGGAAGGAAATGGACCTTGGACAAATTATGGATCAGGCATAAAAAATAAATGAAGACGCGCAAACAATGGCTGGAACGCCGCGAGTAATGCCCGAGTGACTCGTTGAATCGGTAGTTAGGTTGATAACGATGCCGACCGACAAGATCGGTAAGACCCACGGCATCACGGCAACCGCTGCCACTCCGGCAGCCACTCCGGAGAAAGTATATTAATAATCAGACGGTATTATGCAGCTCGATGGAGTTGCATCGACGAGCGTAACGTCGAATAACTGGATATTACGATAGAACGTCTAACACGATTACTGCGCGTAAATGTCTTGCCGTTTTTAGCACGCAAATTTTCATATCGATGCTCCTCAAACGATGGAGATAATGCGAAACACAGTTATATATTGTACCGTCGAGTCCACTTTGAAAGAAAGTATATGCGTACATATTTTTTCATTCGTTTTGCTTCACAGCGATTTGATAATAAAATCGAAAGTCGTGCAATCCGTTAGGGATCACCGGGCTTCTGGTTAATTGCATTTTCAACGATAAATTACGCGTCGCATTGATGTACCTAGGGGATGCACTATTTATAGAACACGGCTGAAACGAGGAAATGTTGCCGGGAAAACGTTCAATCGGACGCCCAGCGCAGAGTTCCTTACTTTTACTTTCTCCTTCCACGAACACGTGCATTGCAAATTCACCCACGACAAAAGTCGCGTACAACGCGGCCGTTAGTGAAAGCACCGAGCCGTGGATGCAACAGGATGACCATGACACATTTCGCAACTCGATGATATCTTTGGTAACGCGGTATCGCCGCAGCTGATGCGTCTCGTTCGATATCGACCATCTAATTTATCGGTCACTGTGTGTGCGCTTCCGCTGTAATTCTGACGCTTCGATTATTCTGATAGAAATTCGCTTCCGTTCACGGCGAACACCTGCGAGGTTTACGGAAGTTAAAGGGATCCCCGGGCACGACGCAAGGGTGGTTTTGTGGTTGAAATTGGTTGAACGGATTCAAGAATTGTCAGAACTAGATAAAATAAAAAATAGCGAGCAAAATGGTGTATTGAATAATTTTGGTAATCGCGTACCATAATAGTTTAAAATTGAATAAATAGTTTGAATAGTAATAACTCGATACACATTATTCGATACACAATTTCTGAAGTTCGCTTAGATTTGTTAATACTAATGCGAGGGTTACGTCGGATATTTTTTTTTCGCGAAAGAAAAATTAATCACTTAGTTTTCACTGAGTTAACATAATGTTCGACGGCGTACAGAAACCGACCAATGGAAAACAATTCCCATCGGCGTTCAACCTTCACTTTGCTTTCCTCCTGCGATCTGTGGTTATCCAGAAATTCATTTTACGTTCAATCGCATATCTCTGCACCACGCTGCCTTTTCTAAAGTGTCACAAGTGCACTTTTACCTATAAATCTTACTGTCCCAAGGTTTCATACCGTGTGCACGGTGCACACTGCACATTGCAACGAGCGTGACCAAAGAACTTTATACAACGGATCCTGCGAGCGATCGTTCAACCGACCTTGGTGGCGTGCATTTAATTAGCGCGTTACTGCAGACGTGTTTCTGCTTCGTCCATAAAATGTTCTCTATTAAAATTACCACTAACCAGGTATCTTGCCGCGAAACCTTTAGCATTGAACAAATTCATTAATCGATAAAAATAAAAAATTTAACTGTACCCTGAACAATTTTGTAAGGTCTAGAATACTTCTTACGTTTATTAAGAAACTATTGTGCTAATACAGAACTGAAATGTTACAGTGTTATATTCACTGAAATATTTTTCGTCACCAAACTATGATAATAGGACTTTAGCAAGATAGAAAATTTCTCATACCTTTGATTATTCTCATACCTGCGTATTACTCTCCCAATTGAACTTACAGATTATCCGAATATAATCATCACTCGCTTTCGATAGAAATATCAACGTGATCACGCACACGAAATCGCGATTCTTTTATACGATTCTTGAAATAGACCCCCTTTCGCGACGCCTATGTCGAACGACGACCTCAATTGATACACATTTATCACGAATTCCTTCCCCGGAGCGTTACGATCGCAGTTTTCCAATGCTCCGGGAAATCGTGGCACTAATTATTGCAATTGACCTTTCGTTATGCATGAGATAGTACGGGGATAATGTCAATAACAAAATTAATTTTTTCAATCGGTTTTTTCTGCCTACGATAATACCCGATAAAGGAATTAAAGAATGTTAATATCCGTCGTTGAATAATACACAGAGGTCGGTAGAAATTTTATTATCGGTATCGAATGAGTGAGGCAAAAGTCGCGGCGGGGCGATTCGCCTAACACTGTAAGGTTCGCAAAGGTGAGGGCGCAGGTGAGAGGGAAACCGCGGTGCGTATCGTGTCGTTGTTATGAGGCCGGGCACCGTACTTGCAGCCAGTTGCATCACGGACCGGCATCGCTGCGCCATCGACTCTGTGATCGCTGGCAAATCGCGATCCCAGTGAAATTGTCTTCCATCGAAACCGCCTCCTTTTTTTTCTGTCCAATTTTTGCCTCCCCGCGAAGCGTCTAACCTAATTGGATTCGATTGAAACCGAGTGGTGAAACCGTATGATCGTCGTTACAATAATTGAGAATCTCTTGCCGCGCGTTGAAAACGTGATTGCTTCGAAGGGATTGCAACAGTGTTTCTATGGAATTTTCTGAGCAAATTTTCTTCGCGTGTTAGTGGAATCGTTCGGAAGGATTTACGTGCTGGACACGGTAAACAGAATACGATGAAGGGTTAGAAGTAATTAATAGATCGACGAGCGCACTTGATACTATGTATTTTTGAAAGAGAAAGTTGAATCGCATTGTACTCGAGTCGTGGGAACAACAGCTGGATGAAGGAGTCGGCGGTTGAGACGTTTCCGGTTGTGGAGAATAAACCGTGCTGGAACCGGAAGGAGTCCCCATGAAAGTGTCACGTGAGAACGATGGCTCGCGTTTAAGATCGTCAATGGAATGAAAATTCATGTTCAACGATCCGGTAAAAAATGTCGACGCCAGTGGTATTACCTTCGTGAGGATTTCTCATTGTCTGGATGATAAACGATATATTTAGTAGAACTGCAAGTGAGATGTACGAAGGCTTTTTTAGCAGCGAGGATATAAATCCTTGCAATCGCGAGTTATCTAGTAAACAATATTTTCACGTTCGTCATTGATAGTCTTCCAATTCGAATTCTCGATTCTTCATAACTATTGAAGCGCACCTCCGTCACCTCGTCTACCAATTGCCATTCAATTAAAAATAGCTACTAAATATTTTATGAAATAATAGACGGAGTGCAAAGATGTGAACAGACTCGCCTCAGCGATAAAAGGAAGCAGGTCTAAATAGTAAATAGCCTTCGTCTGACAAGCGTCCCACAACGACTCGCCACTTCTTAAAAATAATTCACCGTTCACGATCTTCCAAAGCGTCCTCCAAAACAACCTGCCAACGCATACAAAAAGAAGAAGAAAAAATATTCCCTTCTATCACTCCTCTTCCCGTCATCGAAACTCCGAACCTCTGCTCTGAAACTCGGCGAGAAAACTCGCGGGAAAAAAGGGAGTCGAAGCAAGGGGAGTGGTCTAAAGGAAGAAAAAGCCAACCGATCGAAAGGTGGTCGCGAACACCGCGGAAACGAGCAGAGTGTTACGCGCAACGTGTTCGAAATCGCGTTCCTTTTGTCGCGCTTATCTCACCCGGGGTTCTGTCATTCCGACGTCGAATGACGTGATATCCCCGAGTCCTGGTCGGGACAGTAGCTCTCGGAGCAGAGTCGTTCGTGGATCACCTGAGGTCGCGTCATGCCGCAGGGGAACGAGAATCCGTCGAACGGCGGGGCGGATGGCGCAGACCTGAGGAACCAGTCGTTCCACGAGGAAATTCTTGCGGGGAAAGATTTATCGGTGAACGAGGAGGTCGATGCGCGAAAGCAACGGGAAGAGTTGAACGGAATGCCGGAGTTTCAAGGGGAAGAGGACCAGGCGGATGACGAGGTGACGTTGTTGGATCTTGGCGAACCGTCGCCGGAAGTGATGGAGTACGCTAAGAGGGAGCTTGGAGAGACGGAGGAGGGAAAGTGTAGAACCCTTCAGGAACTGAGGGATATGATTTACGGTAATTAGAGATGGCATTTCTTCGTCGTTCGCGGTGTTTGTTTGTGTTGTATTTTTTGTTTTTGTTTGCTTCTCCCTCGTTTTGCTTTGTTTTGTTCTCGATTCGGGCGTTGAATAGAGAGGGGAGAATGCCTGCCGCACAGGATGGACGACAAGTTTTTGATTAGGTTCCTGAGAACGAGGAATTTTAATGTAAATCGGGCGCACCGGTTGGTAAGTTTATTTTTACGAGATTGGCTGTATCGCGTGGATGTATAATAGTTAGGCCTGCCATTTTAAAGAATTGTTTGAGCGACAATTAATCGTTTTCGTATTTTGTGTTGGGAATATTGTTTTTCTTCTTTTGAGAATGGTTTTGTAATTACGAGACACACAGTAGGCTGGTCGTTCCTTCGTCTTGTTTGGTTGCCGTTTAGAAGCAATTTACTGGCTTGGTATAAGAATCCGGGCGGATAATTTGTAGGCTGGCCGCAGCACGGCATGAATTGTAAAACGAGTCTACTTGCAACTGTTGCACAAGTTGCACAATACGTGTCAAGGCAAACTAACTTCTGGCTGGTTATTTCGTGTGATTGTAAATACCTTTGGACTATCGAGAATACTTCTTGCAATTCGCCGATCAAATTGAATAAGTAACATTGCTGCGTGTAATCGATGCGTGCCTCGACGAACGGCCAGTGTGCGCAATCTGCTGGTGTTTGCGAAACGTTTCACTGCCTGCAACTATTTTTAGCAATCGTTGCAATGTATTCAACAAATGTAATCATTCTAGCCGCGTATAACCGTGCCGCACGGCGACATTAAAAATAATCATTATACACAAAGGTACAAAAATCGGGCGTCAACTGATTAGTCATGTAGCGACGTAGCATCAAAGTCCACTCATTGTCAGTCGTGGAAAGTATGAAGATTAGAGCAGCTCGTGGAGCACTCGTACATTTCATTGCCAAATGCGATCAATTATTCTATTGGTAGCAGCAGCTTCTTCAAAGGAAATCATTCTGCGATCCAAGATCGAAATCGACATTGTAATTCTCGATTGCAATGGAAACCAAATGAATCCATTGTTCAATAATTCTTGGAGTGCCTCGTTTAAATCTAGTGTCTTGCATTGCAACAAAAAATACAATATTAATTAAAAAGAAATCTTTCTAAGAGCGAAGATTCGATACTATCACAGAGATATGAATTATAGCTATCCATTATTACAAATTTGTTAAACACCATTCAATTTCCCTTCGGCGTGCCCGTTCGAGTAAATTAATAGAACTTTCTATAAATTTAATAGAGCATGGATCATCCATATCGAGCAATGCTCTGCGAACATATTAACCCTCGTGAAATATTAAATTGTGAAAGAATTGAGACAGCTCCAAGGTGACGTGGACAAAAATCAGCCCCTACTTCTCAAAGGATGTTTTGATAGATCGTGAATTACTACAACTTCAAAGAGGAACATCCAGAGATCCATCAGAACGTGAGGCCGATGGAGATGAGGCACATCGGCGACGACGATGTGATGACGGTGCCAGCATATAGAACCCAGTGTGGCAGAAGGATGATGATCTACCGATTAGGAAATTGGGATCCAAGGAAGTATTCGGTGGAAGAGATATTTAAGGCCACGGTCATAGTCCTCGAATTAGGAATTTTGGAGCCTAGGGCGCAGGTCCTTGGAGGAATCGCAATTTTCGATTTGGAGGGCATCACCATGGCTCATGCTTGGAGCGTTACTCCCAAGGTATAATTTCTTGTATCTCTAACACCTTTTCAGTTAACTAATAACACTAATAATTGATATTTAATCCTTATACGAAAATTAGGATTGGAAAATTTGGTCCAAACGTATGAATAAAATACACTCTTTCCTCATTTTCAAAGTACCATGCAAACTATTGTGCTCCCGGAAAAAGAAATGAATTATTATTTAAAAACTGCTATCTGGGGTATATGTGTTCTGTAAATATGTGAGATTGGATCACATTGACCCTGAATGTTTTATTTCTGCAACATTCACAAATTTCGTACAAGGATCAAGATGCATAAGAAAAGCAAAATAAGAGAAATTTATCGAAGACATAATTATCAAAGGCTTAGCCCTTGAAGTAATAAGGGTTTCAATTAATTTAAGTCATATAAGCCACAAAAAGTTAAGCCATCTATGACGCCCTTGAAAATAATCGTACCTCATTTTATATGGCGACCTCATGTTACGTTTATTCATCCCAGCCGAATGTCCGGTGGCACGGTAGCTTCTGGGAACCGCCACTAATGGTATCCTTGAAACTTCGCCAATCTGTAAAGTTCTCAGCTACGATTTCCTTCCACTTAATTCTTCGTCGTTCTCGATTCCGCGTCACGACATCAGGCCAACGATTGGGAAATACAAACGGTGTTCGACGACACGGAAGAACTTGAAGCTTTCTGACGCCACACATAGCACCAGTTTTTTGGAAACTTCTCCAGTTTGTGAATAGAGAGATCCTTGAAATTGTTTTCAAGATTTCGCCACGTGGAATGCCGACGAGAATACCGATAACGTTAATTAAACGTCTGTTATTGTCAACAACTTATCTTGCTTTTCTTAAAAGTATTCAAGATTATATATGTTAATGCCGCTGAGATCTAAAACTGTCGATATTATTATCATTATTATTATTGTATCTTTGAAAAGAATTGCTATCCTTTGCATGCTGGATTCATTGATTACAGGTGGCCAGTATGATGGTAGCTCTCATGGTGTCAGCGTTCCCTGTGACGACACATTCGTTGCACATTCTCCATCAATCGTGGGTGTTCGACGTGATGTTCTCTGTATTCAAGCCGCTTCTGGACGTCAGAATGCAGAAAAGGATCTTCTTCCACGGTAGCAACATGGACAGCCTCCACAAGCACATCTCGCCGAACTATTTGCCAAAGAAATATGGCGGTGTCAGGGAGGAACTGCCCTACTACAAGTGGATCGACAGCCTCATCAACAACCCTCAAATCATCATGGAGATGAAGCAGCTCGGTTACATATTGCCTGAGGAGACACAGGCGAAGAAAGACCCAGTTGACTAAGGATTGAGTTACGCGAGATCCAGAAACCCTTACGTCACAAGTTGGATATTAGACTTAAATAATACACATTATATTATATATTACATATACTCGTTTCACATTTTCGCAACTTATTGATTTATAATTTCTTCAGTATTTGTAATGGTCACGTTAACATTTCTATTATTCTTGGTTTTAGCATGTCTTCCTATACGTTATGGATCGTATTTTTTATTTTACTTTTATTTTTTTATTTCGTCCGATAAGTTGCAGTCAATGCAACTTCAAGTACACATCTTATATCTTCTATTCGTTGTTATGCGCCCGTTCGACGTTTTTCCACGTTTTGTAAGATCACGTATGCCTATATAAATATGTTCCCTCCAGGTTCCCCGCTGTAGAACTAAGGTATCGATTAAACATTTTCAAGTGACGCTATTCTATTTGCTTGTTCCGTGAAATTTTCGCTGACTAGCGGAATACAATTACGAATGGGTAATAAATAGGGGCGAAACGAATTAATGGCGCGACAGAAATCGACGTCGTTCAATTTCCTGGAAAATGGAGGGGTTGCTGTCGATCCCCTCGGGAAATCTAATCGATGGGTTCATTTTCCAGGTAGAATGGAACTGTACAATGGCTATCAATCTTGTCCTACAAGGCGGAAAGCCGGTTATGTGTAAATAAATAATTTCAAGGCGTAATTGATTCCGAGAAGCAGACCCAATTATTTTTTCGTGCAGTGTAACAAGTTACGTATGTCTGAATAAATTGTGAGCGTGTGTGGAATCGGATGCCGCTGTATTTGTTCGCGCTGTCTCAATAGGGACATCGCAGACAAGTCGTGATTCACTTTGCATTAGTCACTAGCCAAGCAATTACAGGAAAAATACGTGCATAATTTTCTCGGAATAATTCAACGAGTGCATTGAAGGTATAGCGTTGAATAATTAACTGAACGTTAAGTAACACGAAGAAACCATTTCCAAACGAGGAGCGCAAATACGTTAAGATCTGTTACGCCGCAAATCCTTAAGCACACCTCAAAATTAATTTCGTCTCTCCGAACTGCAAATGCATGTATCATAAACTTTACTTCACATCAAGTCTCAAACATTTGGAGTCGCCATTTCACTAATTGCAAAATATTCAAACCGTCCCATTTCTTCGTGACCCACAACGAATTCCACCGTCGTCCCCATTCAATTACACCATCCAAGCTGCAACATCAAGCCCACGGTAATACCACCCGGTACCACGAATAAACCGTCTGGCAATTATCACCCCATTTCACAAACACAATAATTCGTGAACCGTTGCTTGTATCGCCGTGCCCTCGTACACCAACTACCCAGAGACATTTCCGTTTATGCTACGCGGAATAACAAATAATTCCCGGAACCGTAGTCAATCCCACCCCTGCAGCGTATCTCGGCTCCCTTCTACCAACGTGTTCCCATGCCCGGCACCCTTTCCGAGATCCACGATTCCCCAGTGAAAACAGACGAATCTCTGCGAGGCAAAGTAACGGGTGACCGACATCCAGACAGTCCGCCGAAAACGAGGGAACAGTGGTCGCCGTTGGCCGTAGCAGCTAGGTCGGTAGGTACGCGTAGGTAGGGCAGAGAGCGGCGCAGGTAGGGTCTGGCGTTGCACGCGCTGGGGCTTTTGTGGTGGTTGATATCGACCCGTGTCGTAGAGGGTCGGAGCTGTCGGGGGTTCCTATAGCGCACGCCCGGACGGGAACGAGGGCGAGGAGGTGAAACGGCGGCGGTGTAGGCGTCGAGGTGAGCGGAGACGGATGGTGAGTGTGACTCCGCTTCACTCCGAGGAGAGAAGAGAGAGCACCGGCAGTAGTAACCCGGCCAGCACCCCGCGCGCGGGTGCAGCTGCATCCGAAGGGAAAAAAGGAAAAAGGAAAGGAAAAGAAAACGAGCCGCGCGTGTGAGAGTGCGTGAGAGTGCTAACGGGGCGCGTGTGTCCCGTATCCGCAAGGGTGGAGCGCGAGCTGGTCAGCTCGGGGTTTTAATTCAATATTTAATCGCCGTCAGGCTGGACCTTTTTGGGCGATAAGGAAACGCAGGCGGACAAGGGCGAAACCCTTTCGTCGGGGACGAATCTTGTATACCGAACGAAGGGATCGATCGCACGTCTGTCTGAGGGCGAAACGGAAATGATAATGCTCCTTCGACTCTATCCTGGTAAAGGTATCTCGTACGAGTTCCCGTACGTGTAACGCGCGCCTCCGCCGTAGGAATGTGATACGGAGAGAATAAAGTGTGGCGAGAGCGAGAGAGAGAGAGAGAGAGAGCGAGAATGAGCGGCGCCATGTTACGGAGACAAGAAACCTCGAACGAGGATTCCTACCTGATCGCTGGCAGGCCGTCGAACCTGCTACGGACGAGCTTCAGTAGCGCCAAGCTAGAAACGCTCTATCGTGCCTCGTCCCTTCAGCAGCGACGGGGTGGCCTCGAGTACTTCCTCCTGTCGGCGCTTCTCTACGGTGTCCACACGTTGGCCTCGCCTGATCAGGATCTACCCGCCCGAGGATTAACCGCCGTCTTCATAGGGTTGAACCTCAGCCTGCTTGCGTGGGCCGAACACAATCCCAGAGCGAAGGATGCACTCTGGTCGGTGATACCTCACGTGGCATGGGTGTTATCCACCGCACAACTACTCGCACAGCTGTTCCTGAAGTGCACCGAGGTCACGCCTAGGGATGGACTAGGCTGGCTGTTGTTCTTGCTCTATCTGCTGTTCGCCACCCTGCCCCTCAGGCTGTCGTTCTGCGCTCTGCTCGCATTCGGCACCGCGTTGGCTTACATCGTCTCCGTGGTGGGTTTGTCCAGGGCGCCTATGCTGATACCAATCGACGTTCTGGTAGGTGATGTTCGGTGTCCCCGTGGTGATATTTCGATGGGACACGGGGTGTAATTGCATCGTAGGATTGTTTCAGTTTTTTTCCAGAGAGACACAATGTGGCAACGAAATACGTACGCCTGTGGTGTACATTTTGGAAAATTTTGCTTAACGAACCACAGATGAACGCATATTTAGGAACATTCTTTCACCGAGAATATATTATGGGAAGAAAGATGATTTTGACGTCGGTATTAATCAGGATCATGGCGGCGTAGATATAAACAATTAGTACAATACTATATTCCGTGTTTCGTTCAATATTGCTCCGAGGAAAATATTGTTGCGCGCCATGATGAACTCGTGGGGCCGCGTTGCGATACAAATATTTTCGGTAGGGTGGATGATACGTAAGAGCGGCTCTTGAGGAGATGAAACGTTTATGAACATGGGGAGGGGAAGGTAAAAACCTGTTGCCCTGTTGTTGACATTCGTGATAATTAAATACGGTACACGAGATTACTGGGAAAGGATACAGAGGCTCATTGGGCGGAGACAAATTTGCACACTTGAACCGGAAGCTCCACTCTGCTGTATCGTTCCTCGAAGAAGCAATAGTTGGCCGCGGGGATTTAGACGTTTTATATTCAACGACGTTTCGAGAGTGGAGCAGTTATCAATGAAAACGTGATAACTCGTTCGATACGCCTTCTTCCGGTCGCAATTACTCGCCATTTCGCAGTAACGTTCTTTTTTCTTCTATCGACAATCGGTTTCCAATTTATTTATTCAGCTGGAAAATCTACAGAGATTTCTCAGCGTTCGGCGTAGCTGGCTCGCAAGAACCGTCGTTGACAGCGCGAAATTCTCGCGAATTAATTTGCCGTCGACGCGACTGTTCTCCTGCGTATTTCGATTGATCGATACGCAACCATACACGAGGGCTGGTTGCACCCCGAACGGGATACGTTGTATCGTGAAATATAGCTATCACGCGACACTTTCCATGTTCGAGCGGCTGAGACCTCGATTATTTTCCATCGCCCCTGCACGGAACGTTGAATGGAACCGGGTTCACGATGCAGCCTGGACTTGATTGCTATTTTTGAAAATACCAAGCCACACGCGTGGAAGGGATACTCGGTTTGCCGGTCTCGGGCAATTCAAATTTTAAATAGAACATTTTTATTCTCTTCTTCTCGCTCGATTGTCGTTGACAGACGAACGTCCACCAGGTGGATCGTGGCAATCGGAACTGATGGAAATTTGTTCGGAATTTAATGCGGATCAGAAATTGGATCAATCGACGGAAGCTTACTTGACACCGAAGCTTGTTCCTTTTCGATGAACATTTCTGTTCGTATTAGGTGCAGGAATTGAGACGATGTTGGGAGGAAACATTTATTTTAATTGTGGAATAAATATTTGTTTATGGAGATGCGGCGAATTTAATTTTTATTCGACGAATGTTATTGTTTTGTTCTCTTCATATTTGTATTTATAAATATGATTGGAATAATTTTGTGAATAACAGTGAGAAAACTGCGTACATAGTTTTTAAGAATATGTTATCGCCTGGTATTAATATTTTTGCTCGCTATTTCGCATTAAAAACTATCTCGTTCGGGGCAAAATTAATTCAGGATTTAAATAGTTATCATTTTTCGCGAGAAAATTGGCGCAACAAAATCGGATAGAAAATTAACGTTGCACGCTCCTGGTGCAACGAGTTAACACTTCAGCTGATTAACTTTCCGCTTTTCGCTCGAGCAATTTATGCAACACCATTTTCGCTCGCTGTTCATTTTCTGAAATCTATTCTAAAAAACCTGAGCCGTTCCCGGTTATAAATGACAACAATATCAAACACTCCTCACTGTTGCAATATTTTTTCTGCAAAGAAAAATCTATAAAGGGTTTCGATACAATACAACAAATACAATATATTATACTCTATTTTCACTTCCTATTGACCGTCTTTTCAACGCCACAGTGCAACCCTCTGTTTTACCAATAGAAGAAACACAGTTTCCCTTTGAATCAACGTAGCTCTACTCAGGGATTTTTAATTAGTGGCCCGCACGAATATAGACGGCGTCCAGTTTAGCCTGTCGCTAATTAAAGCGGCGACGTCCTCGGAGAAGGGATGGAACGGGGTGAGAAAAGTTTGTAATTAAGCGAGAAGCTTCGCGTTCCATTCCGGCATTCGCGATGGGAACGGTCGAATTTAGGAATCGATGTTGCTACCTCGGCGCTGGAACGTCGATTAATCGACCGGTTCGACGACGGCCGCTAATGAACTGCCTGTCGCGATCATCGTCGTCGTAAATTAGACGGTGAATGTGAAATCGTCAGAGACGCTTCTCGATGAGTTTGCGAGATCGTTGTTCGGATACGTCGAAGAATTATATATTTCTTTCCTTGGGCGACAGGTTGATCGATGGGCGGTGACTTCGTGCACAGGGTGATTTACGATTGCACGAAGGGAATGAACGAATTCTCGTGTTCGCCGCTGGCACGTCAGATGAATTGTAGAAATTTAAGTCTGTCCTCGCGGGGACCGAAATTATTTGAACTCGGTACATTCAGAGTGGAAATTACGTGGAATATTCTGCAAGCAGATTGTTAAACGGAACGTTACGGGGAGTGTTTGTTAGTTGCAGATTTCAGGACGAGCAGGTGAAAGTTTTTAAGCGTCGCTGCGGTGGAATAATGAAACGTCTATGCATTGTTGCAGCACCGTTGCGAGCCTCAGAATTAATGGAAGGTCTGCCGGAGTAATGAGACTTAACGAACCCCCTTCCATTTAAAATTAGTGAAACTTTCGCGCGACGGCGGCGATCTCTTACTGGCACAGAGGGTTATTCAACTCTTGGGTATTTAGCAGACAAATAGCCATCCTAATGTCGCGGCAATAAACGATAAAAATATTACAAATTTCCCCGTTCGATAAAGGGAAACGATAGAAGTTTCATGGGCCGTGCCAGTGAAATCTCGTTTCGAAGATCGTCGTAACGATTTCGGTTCACGCTTCGCTCGAACGAATTCTATCGACCGTTTCATTCACCGCTGTTCGATTCACGTGGAAACTGGCCCACCAGTTTGCGGTCAACCGTGGCGGAACAGAAACGAGAACTTTGCGACAAATTTTCCTAGACAAGAGCGGTGGCGAGAGCGAAAGTTCCAGGCATACACGTGGTTCTATCGTTAGTAACACTCGAGTAGAGTTCGGTCAATGGTTGTTTAAAATAGAGGCAGAGACAGAGAGATGTGCAACGACGCGACATGCCGCTCTTCCATGCACGACATACGATCGGTTTTCAATGGCAGGAATATTTCTTTCAAGAGCATCGAGCCGATGGCAGAAAATCTCGCCTGTATTGGACCTCGTAATAATTGTAATAATTCTGGGCACTGTAGATAAGGGACTCTTATCTGTTGGTTTTATCTAAAAATCCATCGACCCTTTTCCTATGCTAAATTTAGATAGGAAAGGGTACATTAGAGTTACCTTAATTATAGCGCGAACGATGGGGAAATATAAAATTAAAATTTCGACCTTCAATGAATGCGGGTATTAAAACGTTATTATTTCAATTATTGATTAATGTATAATACTATGCGATTACATGATCATTTTACTTTTTACTTGCTTATTACTTCGAACTCCCAATTATGACTAACAGTATCAATATAATTATACAAACTAAAGTAATTATAATAGTAATAATAGTGGTAAATAGAATTTATTTAGTTCAAGTTTTCCGAACAATGTTTCTGCAACGAAATTAAGAAGCTGCTTTAAATATGTCAAATCACCATAGGTTGGATAAAATTGGTATAAAATCAGACGTTATCGCGAATCGATAGAAACAATTTACACCGAACAGCGAACATCGTAATAGCGGATTAATTAATTCTTGCAACCAGGAGAGTAATTCAACGGCGGCTAATATTTTAATCGAGCGGCTGTATGGGTGACAAAAGCGTTCACCGCGCTAATTTCTCCACCGTGGAAAATTCAATTACGATCGCCCCATTGTCTCGGGGGACAAACGATTCCAACAAAAGCGATGTTCGTTGAAAGGGGCGCCATCGAGGGTGAGAGATCAAACGTTTCGCTATTTTTTCTTTTTTTTTCGAATACAACGTGAAAAATTAAAAAAAAAACCACACGGATCGACAGACGGTAGATGGAATGTTTTCCTTCTTTTGCGAATGATTTTGTCGTGTTTGTAGTAATCAGGTCAAACATGTCGACGAATTGAAAGCACTCCCGCGCTCTTATTTTTTCTCTCTTTACTCTCTGGTTCGAATGAAATCGACAGGGACGGAAGTAGATCATCGATTAGCCTTTCTGGGTATTTAGCGACGTTTTCGTGATATTCAGGAACACGGAATTTGGGTTGCAGTACGGATGATTATTTGATGACGTTTCAGTCGTGCGTGACCTGGAACCGATGCAAAGTTGTGGATAATTTGGCTGAATAATTTTATCAACAGGGTTGATCGGAGTGAAGAGGAATGTCCCGAAGGGAATTCTGAATATCGGATATTATGATTCGCAATATTATTTGAAGTGCATACAAATGTATTTGTAAATAGCGAAAGATGTAAAATGTGAATTGTGCAAATATCTTCATTCTCCTTTCGTTTTACAATCGATGCGTTTCGTTATTTGCATCACGCAGCGTTACGATATTATTTCATACCGAAATCTATGTTTCCATGAAGGCCAGAATAACTTTCCATAATTCGCGAAGAATTCATTTCGCGGCGCAGCTATGAAAACAAAAACCGCTTACCATTATTCAGCTCGTATTACTCAAGCATTACACTTATTCAGAAATAGAGGACTTGAAAGTGTTCGAAACAATTCCTTTCGATATATCGAAAGCCAGTGAACGTGTTCATTTCGCATGCATTAATAATTCCTCGTAAAAATTGCAAGAAAATTAATACTCTGGAATTCTGATTAATTCTAATAAAAAATATGTATATTTCAGGTGCTGACAGTGACACTTTCGGTGGGCGCCATGCTCTTGGGCGTCTCCAGCTATTCGTTAATGGAGTTCCAGCAACGCCGAGCATTCCTGGAAACGAGACAAAGCCTCGAAGTTCAACTGGTGATCGAGGAGCAAAGTGCAGAGCAGGAAAGGTTGCTGCTCAGCGTACTTCCGGAACACGTGGCGGTGAAGATGCGACAAGACCTAGGGGCTTCGCTGGATACCCAGTTCAAAAAGATCTACATGTCCAGACACGAAAACGTCTCCATTCTCTACGCAGACATCGTTGGCTTCACTGCGATCTCCTCAACGTACAGCGCCAGCGAATTGGTGAAGATCCTAAACGAGTTGTTCGCCAGATTTGATCAGCTCAGCGAAAGGTAAGTGGCAGAACGTTCGTAGAGAAATGTTGGTTAAAATTATTGTTAATAATATCTATGTACAATGTTGGTCAAAAGTTTTGGAACAATAATACTTCCACGATTGTAGAAATATCAAAATGGCCTGGGTAACGATTTATTCATTCGAAATTAATATTAAAGAACCGATTCGTAGTCAGATGGTACGAAATATGTCACCAGCATTAAGAAATTATCCTTAGCTCAATCATTCTAATAGAGTTAAACCCTAGTAATTAAGCAAATTCATTGGTACTCGAGCAGATCTATCACAAATAGATATTCGGAATAAATAACATCTCGACCAATTTCCAATTAGGACACTGTCTCAAAGAATCCAAAATCTCCCTCAGAATCGTTTCGTTTCTCCGAATAGAGGATAAAAAAAATGGAAATTCGGGGTTACTTTGTGAACGATACACGCGGCGTATCGAGTGTCTGTCGATAAACGGCGTGACGAGCAAACGGATTAATCGACAACGGAGCTATCAGCACGGGGAAAGAATTCGCTCGTTTACAGTCCACTCGACTCTGACCCGAATAGAAAAACGAAACGTTTTCACGATTCACCGTTTTTCGTTTCCTTTTCCTTTTCTATCCGACGACTACCCATGTACGGTGTGTAATGAAATATCCTGAAATTGCCAGCCGCTAAATTGTCTTTGTCGAGAAATTCCGTCGAGTCCTTTTTCTGTCTCCTGTCCTCCTCGTAGAAGGAGGAACACGCCAGTCCTTCGCGGGGCGTCTCCAGGAATCGATACGCCCGTGGACGAGGTATCGTTAACTGTCTTCCACCGCGAGATATTTCTCTGTCGATTCGTTCACGGTGCAATTGTGTCGCGGGGGAATCGTCGCGGGCGTGTCGTGAACTCGAAACCTAATTCTAAGACAAATAGGATAGGACGAATATTGTTGCCGATTGATACAAAAGACTGGGTAATTGTCAGAATCGTTGAAAGGGAATGGGAACGTGGAATTCGGGGTCGCGCGTTTAACACGTTACAAAGGGCTTTTATTGGCGCTATGGTTATTATTACTCGTGCCCTTATTTACGTTTTTATTGTACAGTAGGAAGGAGCAAGGGAATTAATCATTAGAAACGATAATAGTTTAAAATGGAGGAATTTCCTTTTCATGCTCGTATCGACAGGAAAATTGTTTACGAATTAATAAAGGATGATATTCTATTAAAATTTATTTTTATAAAAGCGGAATGCACAGAATGAAATCGATTAGCATTAATTTGTGTACAGAGGGTAGACGCCACAAGTTCAACGCTATAGCAGTGCCAGTAGTATAGGTCAATGTATAAATCCGGCGGAACTCCCTCCACTTAAGGATCTCCTTGACATGCACTTCCTTCCCATTTACCAAAGCAGCAGCAGCGGCTCGGGACCAAGTGAAAAATTAAATCCTCCACCATTTTACCTTCTCTGAAAGGAAATCCACGCCTCTCAACCCATTTTCTTGGGAACGTCTCGATCACAAATTACCGGTAGCTCAAACTATATACAAAGTGTACACCTACACACAAACACACATCATATATATGTATATGTATATTTTCTAAAATTCTTTACTTCAAAAACAAAACCAATATTGGTCGATATATAAGTTCTATGTATATTTTATCCTTTTTTATTCTACTCACAAGAATCGCCTTAATTTATGCTTTCCTATATTATTTAATAAAATAAAGGTAAAAACAGTCTGCTTTGGTTTCGATCTTTGGTGTTTAGTTTCTACTATTCGCCAGTACCCTCATGCACAGCTGTTTCGAAAATCGCTCTTCAGGTACGAGCAGCTACGTATCAAGATTCTCGGCGACTGTTACTACTGTATAAGTGGTGCGCCGGTGGAAAGGCCAGACCATGCTGTTCTCTCCGTCTATATGGGCCTGTCCATGGTGGACGCTATCAAGTACGTGCAACAAACGACTAACAGCCCTGTCGACATGAGGGTGGGAATACATACAGGTGCTGTTCTTGCCGGTGTGCTTGGCCAGAGGCAATGGCAGTTCGATGTTTACAGCAAGGACGTTGAGTTGGCGAACAAGATGGAGAGTAGCGGAAGGGCAGGGTGAGAATCGTGTCTTTTTTATAGTATATGTATCTCTATGTGTATATAAATGTGTATACGTGTATGTGAAAAATATCCGGTCAAGATTTGATTTTGTTGTATGTCTGATATTAAAACGTTTCGAGCTACAAAGGTATAATAATATTAGACTATGAAGTATTAGTTGTTAAATCGTTTGCAGAAATGATTTTATTTTTTATTATGGACGGCAGGGAATTGACACGAAATGTCTAGTGCAGAAGTTACTGGCACTCGTGTAATACAAATGCCAATTTTAAACTTTCTTCTATTCGCGACTGTATATCACGTTACGATCGAGTATAGCTTGTATCGATGGGAGAAATATATTTCTGACTTCCTAATTTCATTGAGGAACGGGATGGCCTTTGGCACAGGGGTGAATAAGAAATCGAGTTTTTCAAGCGATATCTGCCCCGTCAGGAATCAGAATTCAATTTCAGCCGTATCGATATTTTATTATTCAAGCAAACGTTACTCGCCAGGGGGTTGCTTTCTTTCCTCTATGGAAATCATTCTTCCTACACTTTATATGAAATTATAGAATTCCCGAATTATTATTTAGGAGAGTAAAAATAATCTCCCTGTTTCCTTTCTTCTTCGTTTTAATTTAATTAAATCGGAAACGATATCGCTGCAAAGTCATGTAAAACACGCCCTTGTACACTTTTGAAATTAATTACCCGGTGAAACGCCTGGCAAGCAATTTCTAATGCCCTGTCGTACTTTAATTTTACCCAGCTGTATTAAAGGGCGAAGTTTCCGTGTCTCTTAACGAAACCAACCCCTTGATAGTTGAACTGCAACAATCGATTATAAGCACAGTATAATTATTTCTCTCGTCGTTAATTAATTTCTTGCCCCCCCCCCCCCCGCCAGCAGAAATAATCTTAATATTATAATTCGATTAAATTTCTCGGCGGACTGCCGCGATAAATATTTCTACGAAATACAATCTCGGCAATGTTGCAAACGATTTCACGTTCATCCAAAGAGAAATTCAATACTAGAATCGTATCTTACATTAGAACAACTCAGACGTCTACCATGCATGGCCATCTATTCTACCCATCAGTACCGTAACCTTATTATTATTCAGACGAGCCAGAATTCAATGGAGAACAATAACGCGACGGCAAGTTTCAGCCAGAACCATTTTCAAAAGACACACGAACACCGATCGGCAGTGCCATGGATCGAACTGTCCTTTTCAATTCCTCCGCGTTCCATGTCCCTACGTCGACTGTTAATCGGGGTCCGAATTAAAAACAAAGAACAATTGATAAATCTGTTTCTATCTGTCGTCCAAAAATTGTTCAACCCCTCCTCGGTTGTACATCGGCATAGACAGCGATAGTAATAAACATTTTTCCTATATGTTATTACTTGAAAACGCTGTTAAATTTTCAACTAAAAATTATTATAAACAGCCGCAACAAATGTCTGTAAACTTTGAAATGCCAGGTGGTTCGAAATTTTCTTACCCAACGAATTTATCGAGAGTTAACATTCTCTGCGTCCCAAAATTAAAGAAAATATCGTGAACAGTACATGCATTACGACGAGGCGAATGTGCAATACTGTTTAAAGGAGGGTGCACATTTCGAATGCAACACTGAGCTTCCTGAATGGCGAGTTCGAGGTCGAGCCAGCGCACGGCGAGGACAGAGAAGAGGCACTCCAGAAGGCGGGCATCGTCACTTACTTCATAGTCCGCGCGTTGAAACCCTTCAAGCCAGCTGTCACCAAGAGCCTGGCCTCTCTCACGGACGCGGAGGACCCTCGAAGAACGATGGAGAACGCTGTGGACGGAAGAAACAAGGAAGACTCCGAGGAATTTCGCCAGAGACTGAGAAAGGAGCTCGATAGTAAAGGTAAAGGGTTTACATGACAGCGTTACAGTATATAAATACATATGGAATAGATTATTTTCAAATATAAAGACGATAATAGTAATACACCCTCTGCCCCAAAAATAACCGGAATGGCTCTAGTTTAACGAAATTAGTGGTGCTATCTATTGTTATGCGATTGATTTATGAAGTGTTAACTTTCCTTACCAATCTGTAAAAATTGCATCAGATTTCGTTCAGTAAAAGCCAAGATACGACGCATTAAGTAACACTAGTTTGTATACATCGGTCGAAAAATGAATAAAGAGCAATGAATGCACCTTCTCATCGTTCGTCAATTATCACTGACTTTTTGACCAAGAAACAAATTTTTTGTTTACCGTACTCACCTGATTTGGCTCCCTGCGATTATTTTCTATTCCCTAAGCTGCATTTGGCGATGAAAGGAAACCGTTTTTCATCAATTCAAGATATTCAACGGACAACGACGAGCATACTGAACACCATTCCAATCAGTGAAATAAAAAAGTCATTTAATGCACTTCTTGAACGTGCAAATCGTTGTATTTCTGCTGAGGGAGAATATTTCGAATAAATAAAATGATTTTTGTCATGTTTTTTGCACTATTTTGTTTTCTTTAAAGCCATTCCGGTTATTTTTGGGACCGACGGTGTCGTAATAGTAATAACGCTATTACTATTCATTCAGAATGAATAAATGAATGGATAAATAGAAGAATAGAATGAATAAATACTATTTGAATGAACAAACAAATAAAATGTAATTATTCTTTATTTCTTACAGCATTCGATAATCGTTCAATATTTTTGTACAATTATCATCAGGTGGCGGGGCGGAATTAAAGGGCCACGCACGTTGGCTGACCTTACGTTTTAAGGATTCTAAGGTAGAGTCCGCGTTCCACAATGCTGAAGAAGCATTTTCTCCCCTGTCCCTGCTCGGTGGTCCACTGGTGATGATCTGTGCCTCCCCAGCTTGGAGATTTCAGCCCTGGGGACCATTTACTTGGGGTGGCGTAGGAGTGGTGCTTCTCTTCGCTATATTTCTGGGCGGAGCCACCTGTTTGGGCAGCGCGGTCAAAGCTATGTGGCTGAGAAGAACTCTAGCCGTGCTGATGACATTTTCCCTTGGCGTTTTTCTGATCCTCGATATGGTGAATGCATTTTCTTCCCCACGTTTTCATTTTATCGCATACTATTAATATTTAAATATCAACTTTCGCAATTTCGTCGTAAAGACTTAAGAAACCTGTCGTTGCATACATTCCAATTCCTGACATTTTGAATCAAAATTATTTGCACCATTCGAACAGTATTGTACCCTCCGTTTTTAATCGTTCACTTTCTCCCCCACTTCGCAGTTCAACTGTGTAGTCATCGACGAGGCGATTCCTGTCACGAACGCCACCATAACAGTGTCAACAAGGTGTCCATACCCATCCTACTATTCGTACGTCGGTGTGCTCACGTTGGTGGCAATTTCGATGCCGACGTACGTCTGCTACCTTGGCAAAGCGTACCTGATGTACAGTATCGCGGGCATCCAGTGCTTCATCAACATCTGGTTACTCGGATCGAGCCTGGATTGGGAGGACCACGCATCCTCACCTCTCAAGCCGACTTCCGTTCCATCGAAATACTGCCTATCCGTCACTCTGCTAATAGTATCCACCTGTTTGGTCATCGTTTCCAGATACGTGAGTGATCCATTCGTAATTGAACATCAACGGTTCACGTTCGTCGTAGCATTCGACTTTCCCGTACGTTGTCCATTTTGATGAATTTAGTTGGAATATTATGCCCCGTTCAATCAGTTGATTAAAACGCTCCACGTGACAGGTATGAAAGCGTGCGAGCTTAATTTCCTCTGACCTGATATACAATCGAGAACCCGCGGCGGGGCACTCGAACAAAATTCATCGAAGTCGATTTGAGGAGGGTGGCTCTTGGCTCGACGGTCGAGAGCATCCTTCATTTTCGTCTATCAACATAATTCTTCGCTCGAGGTGTCCATAACTTCTGCGTCATAATATCGTGAATGGCATTTTTATTATTTACTTTATTATCGCAACCGACAGATTTATTGCGCCCGTTCTCATTCGATCGATACGGAATATTCTTTCTATCGTTAACGACACAGTTTTACAATGGTTCATTGATTATCAATTTTGCTACCCTTAATATCCTCGGTGTAGCATTTCCGTTGTTTCACTTTCAACGGTAACACTTTGAGCGAGGAATATTTGCCTCCCAAGTATTAATCTTTGGTCTGACCTACTTGAAAGAACCGCAGATGGTCAGGCCAGGGGTGAATTTACCCTTCTCGGCATCGTCTTGATCGATTTCCAGGCGGAAAAGTCGAGGAGGATATTGTACCTTCGTGGCAGGGAGGTGGTCGCGCAAAGGGAAAGGGCGGCAGATATGAAACGAAGGAACGGCGCCTTGATCTACAATATCTTGCCGCCACACGTAGCCGCCTATTTTCTCTCGAGGGCGAGACACTACGACGACCTGTACAGTCAGAGCTACTCGGAAGTGGGCGTATTATTTGCGAGCATGCCAAATTTTGCCGACTTCTACAGCGAGGAGAGCATTAACAACCAGGGCCTCGAGTGTCTCAGGTTTCTGAACGAAGTCATATCCGATTTTGACGCAGTGAGCACTCCCAACTTGTCAGTTTAACCCTTTCACAGAAGAACACACCAGAGTATATTACATACGAAATACATGTAGTCGAAATAAAATTCTCTGCTTCGCCTGCGAATTTAATAATCGCATGCAAACTCAATTTGATGAATAATTGAAAGTATTTTATTTATTATCCTGTTTGGCATTACAAAGTCAATATTGTCCCCCAATGTTCCCCTTCATTTTGCTACTCTGTGGAAGGGTCGATGGAAAAGGAAATCGACAGAACGATTTGAGTGTTTCAATTGCGAATTTTAATTCCCTTTCGTGTGTTCAGATCCTCGACCAGAATAAATTCAAGGACATCATCAAGATCAAGACAATAGGATCGACGTATATGGCGGCGTCTGGGATCACAGAATCAGCAGAATCCGAGGATGCTCCACGATGGGGTCATCTTGCTATCCTGGTTGAATTTGCCCTGGAGTTAAAGAAAGCTTTGTCGAGTATCAACGAGCAGAGCTTCAACCATTTCGTCTTGAAGATGGGTATTAATCACGGCCCTGTGACCGCCGGTGTGATCGGCGCAAGGAAGCCTCATTACGATATCTGGGGCAACACCGTGAACGTCGCGTCCAGGATGGAGAGCACTGGAAGAGTAGGCTGCATCCAGGTAAAATATTCAAGGAAACTGCATTACGTCTGATCAGTTCAAATCATTTATTTAAAACTGGGATCAAAATTATTCACCGTTCTGCAGCTCCCAGGGAATTTCATTGCAATTAATTATTAGAATGGACTGATACGATATCAGCTTCGTTTACATATATTATTTAATAACACGTAGAAACATCTTGAATATTATTAACTTTTGTAATAATCCAAATTTAAATACAGAATCAAATCTAAAACATATTTGTATGCTGACAATTTTCTCATATTTATTCTAAAGTTAGTTACCGAATTTTTTACTACAATGTTAATACCTAAATTGCTGTACAAATTTCTGCCATTATTTATATTTATATTGCAGGTCACCGACGAGACACGGAAAATTTTAGAACCATTCGGTTTCGGTTTCGAGCAACGAGGCCTGGTGTTCGTTAAGGGCAAAGGTCAGCTGCTTACGCACTACCTGGTATCCAAGGACGGTGTGTTGTTGAACCTGGACAGCGACCTGCCAGTCGAACCCACACATCCGATCATCTACCAGTAGAATAATACTCGAAGGCTCTAAAAATCTATAACGCAAGCTCATCCTCGTTTACGAAGGGACCTTTCGTCAGCCAAGCTTTCTCTCTCTCCCTCTCTCACCCTATCTCTGCCTCTCGATAACCCTTCAGCAGGCTGCTGCCTGAAACAGTCGAGGGAAATGATTAATGAACGAAGAGGCCTCGATGAACGAAATATCGAATCCGAAAGCTGAACAAGGAAACGTTGTGAAAATACAGCAGCAGTATTTCTAGATGAAAATAAACGAAAGAACGAGAAAATCGGGAAGAGAGATGGGCTAATTAGATTAATTTAATTTATTGTTACATTAGATAGAATACGTTTGATCGTAGTTCTCTGTGTTTGTTAGCTTTTCTTTTTTAAAGGAAAGGTTATTTGGCAAAAAAAAACGATGCCATACAAGTTCCTAGGTTATTTCGTACATTATCGAGACTTCTGTTGGAGAAGGATGAAATTATTAATAAGACAATGCAAGGACCTTGTTAGCCACTAACGAAAAATTCTTACCGCTGTTAAAACCGTTTGCACAGGGTACAAATAGACTTCGATGACGCCGAAAGGATGTTATATTTCGAGCAGGATATACTCTCACAAAGGAATCGATGCTTGAATATTCTACTAGTCATGGTCTTTTCACTGTGTATATCATGAATTGTTTTACCTAGCGTTAAGTTTTCTTACTTATACGAAACTGTGGGTCTAAAACGAAAATGTATACATATGCATGTATAGAGGGAACGTTTCCGGTGTTTCCATACACGAAAAGGGAAAACCTACACAATAAATTGCTATCGAAATTATCGAGAAGTTCAGACAAATCTTACATACGTAGAATAAGTATAATAGTTCAACGTGAAGGGGAGATAATGTCTAGCGAAGTAACGATCGATTCACGTCACTCTAGTATCGATAATGTAACTTAAGAAAGTGTGTAGCTCGTAATCGTTGTGGTAGGTACTCTGACACGGTCCCCGCAATCGTCATTCTATTTTTCTAGATCCCACGATACGGTTAATTAACTACGGCGAACGCGGACGGTGAATTAGTGGTGGGTATTTTTCCTAACGTGGCTCACGGGAATCGTTTTTGATCGACGTACGCTTCTTCGATCATTGGAACCATCAATTATGTGATTTCTCATGATCTCGATTCAAACTTGTCATAATATAATACGAAGGAATGTTCTACAAATGATTTCGTGCGAAACAGTATTCGATAAAGTGAATGGGTAAACCTGCGAAAATTCGATGGCTGCACGTTTATAATTCGCCACGAAAAAAAGCAAAAAAAAAAGAAAAAAACACAGTGTGACCTGCAAAGGGTTTGGAGAAATTTTCGCAGTCGATATCCTCGACGAATTTGTAATTGAATAGCTAGTGATATTTTCGAGGGTTGATAAAATTCATTCAACTAAACACTGTCTACGATTTCACGGTGCAATCGTTGCAAAATGATTGAAGTGTAATCGGTTATTGTCGTCGACGAAGGCTGACGGTTCAAGCATGTATAATTAATTGCAACAATCGAACGACAGATTGTACAGTGTTGAATCATGATATCGATGCACATGTACCATCGAAATGAAACGAGAGGAACAAGTGTACGTTCTCGAATATCGCAAACGATAGTACAGGAATTGTTGTGAATTATAAAGAAAGAAAAAAGTTGTAGAATGTTCTTCGCTGTCGAAAGTTTGTCCGTCGTAGAAGTTTCAAACGGGGACAATGGTGGAATTGTTGAAATACGATGAAACGTCTAATGGAGCATCGAATGATAACAAAAATGCACTCCACAAAATTAAAGGATAACGGTGAGAATGTAGAGCTCCGTAATTTTGTGGAGGAGCGTATACGTTTAACAAATATAACGTACGTACTTCGAAATAGATGAAGGTAGAAGGGAAGATAAAAGGAAATGTTATAACGCGCGTGATTATCCAAGGACCTTAATAATAACTCTATAAGCTTTCGAGGATGGAAATGAAAGATTACTGGCGTAATTAGAATTTCGACGCGAACGAATGTTGTCGAACAAGAAAATTCACTGTTTATCAGGAATCACGCGAGCTGCGAATATTTACAGAGGTCCAGTAGGATGGCTGGCCATACTTTCGATTCGTCTCTATTTTTCTGCCAGCAGAGCCGCCGTCGATTTATATTAGTGGAGGTGTTCAATAGCTAAGAGGTTTGAAGTCACCAAGTCCCCGGCATCAATTGCTAATTAAACGACTTTTGAGATCAAAATAAGGCCACCATGGAACGGCTTTCATTTTCTACGGTCGTTTTGCGATCTGTCGGGCGCTCGTGGACAATCGCACCTTCGAATTCGTCTTATTTTGTGCTCACGATTCGTTTAGTCGTAATCGTTACGGACTTCTTAATATTAACACATTTGGCACAGGATCGTTCTTAGAACGACACCACGCAAACGAAGACTATACTATATACTTGAAACATGATCACACGATACAATAATTTATTTTTCTACAGTTTGTTGTCATGGAGTTTAGCAGACCAAGATGTCTCGAGTACGTACAACGCACATGATTCACCGATGACGATGGTAAATCTGGTTTCGTGTTCTCATCTTTATTTCTTCTTTTTTTTCCCCCCTCGTCGTGAATAATTACTAAGACCTGAACTACTCGCGGTAGCTTTAAATAGTTTCAAAGTGTTTTTAAGATTAGACAGGTAGACGGAGAAGATTTTTTACACGGGAACTGATCTAAAGTTTAAGTGCAAAGTATATTACATTCTTTCCTATTACATGATTTCACTTTAAACGAAGTACGATGGGATTTCAACAGAATTTATAGAAAGATCGAAGGCAATGTGGTAGGGGGAAGGAGAAAGCGAGAGAGAGAGGGAGATAGGGAGAGAATGAAACGATATAATTGAAAAAAACGAGAATGCACGGCCTAAGCGCGATATAAAGAAAAAGTTAAATAAATAAAAAAAAAATAGAAGAAAACAGCGAACTGTCCGGATAAATGTAGCGGTAGAGGAGAAAACGGTGAAACGAAGTGAACTCTTTCGAAGGAAAGGCTTGTGACTAACGTTTTTAGATGTCGTTTCATGTATATACTTTCGAAATAGAAGTTTACTCAATTTTTGCAAAATTCCAATGTTCGAAACGTTCCTCCCTTATACTTCTTCATTCATTAAAAGGCAAACAAAATAATTAAAAAGATCAAACGTGTGAAAGTACATAAATTCTCGACTACGATCGTTAAATCAATCTACGTAGGATATTTTGTGAATGAAAAGAGGCTAAAAAGATCTTTCCTTCGCCAGAGCATCAGAACCGCACAAAAAGCGAGGAGACAACTGATCACGCGATACTAATTCTCAAACTTCTTCCACTGATCGCGTACTTCCAGTTGATATCCGCGCTTGAACACACTGATCAACACGCTCACACACCTCCACACACACACACACGTGACACAAAAGGGAAAAACGATGAAAGAAACGAAGAGTAGAGGAAAGGCAGGAATTGTTAGGATGTTAGCGTCGTGCGGATAAATATGCACGGCCGAAACGGACGAAGTTATTGTAAAGTAGCAATAAAAGAAATTTCATGTACATACATTGCATATAAAAGAGACAATGAAAGGTGGTGAACAATTGGCGGGTTTATTAAATAGAACGAACTAAATAAACTGTTGGTTTCGTCGATGTAATGAGAAACGAAAAATTATCTAAAAATCGTAAAAAAAAAGACAACGGGAAAATGAATAAATAAACAATAAAGATGCGAAACGACCCGGCCGAATGCGTGTATAGTCGTGTATGAAGAATTGTATCACTGTAGATAACCTAGCACCGTAGATGTGAAGAGTTCGAAGAGGGAACACTTGTTGTAAACTTTCAAAGTATACTTCTTCCGACAGGAACAAGCCGGGGACTCGTGGGAGTCGGGTGAAATCACACGACTGTAAAATAATAAACGGCTCCTTCGCCGATGTGAATTTATTGTCTCGTTGATTCATCCTTCCCTTAATTTTTACTAACTTGTTAATTAAAATTAGATATCCAATCTAAGAATTGATGTATATAGATTTATTCTTTACCAGATATCATATTTTCATTCGTTTTACTTCAACCGTTATAGCGGTGAGACATCGATCTTGAAATCTGTGGTAATTTGATTCGTGAAAATTTTGTAATCCCCGTAGATTTTTTTTCACGAAGTCACAGCAGCTCAAAGATCGACAATTTCTCGGTCAAAATTTGGCGGTCCCTTAATTTTGTTACCAAGTGTATTGCCAACGAAATATCCTATTGAAGGAAGAAAAGAGAAGAAACGAAGCGAAAGCGGTAAGTAGAATGAGACACCGCGGATTTATAGACAGACGCCGTGTTACTAATTTGGTCGCCGCTTCATTACACATGTATATTTAAGAAAAGTATTTTAAAATTATAAAAAACTTGATCATTCATTAAGGGATAGAAATCAGTGGACGGATTATTCGAAAATCTTTATTCTGAATCTTACTGTGAACATATCCGAAAGTTTTATATGTCATATACAATATGAAGCGATTGTTCGACGAAAGGTATCAAATAGTTTAACAGCGTTCTCATAAAATGTGATTCGTTTAATATTTAAGGAAAGTCAATCGCAGCGACTATATTAAACTTACATTCACATGCTACGACGGCGAGAGAGCAAATTTTTATTATGCCTGTTTTATCCCGAACGATCCCATCAGTTTCTGTTGCGTCCTGGAAAAATATTTCCTCTGAAACCCGGCCCGACTCAAGGGATCAAACTTTAGTCAAGGTAACAAAAATTCATTTCCCCTTTGCCCCTCGGATCGTCACTCGCAATCAGCATGTATATAGACCATTGCACTTTGAACATTTTACATTAAAAAGACGATCAAGGTGAGGCGTCGTTTTTTTCTTGTTTTTCCTAATTTTCTTTTTGTCTTAGAGGTTCACCGCGAAAGTTTTGTACAGCACAACGTCAAAGAATCGAAGGTTCTCCTTCATTAGATACACTTGTATATATTTATATATTTACAATATATGTATAGAGTATAATTGTATACACGTACGTCTCACGATTATCTTGTGTAAAGTGTCGGCGGTGATTCCCTCCGCCCTCAAATGATTCCCTCAACATTTTCCGCTTGGCGTCAATTCATTAATTCGTCGCGTTGAAGAATATCGATTTTTATGTCAAGATTAATAGCGAATCACAATTATCGTTACTATCACGACGCAATTTTATGCGAGATACGTAAAGAAAGGAGATGAAAAAATGGCAAATGCTCGAGAAGTGAAATTTCGATAATATAATAAAATATAATGAAATTTCTATTAATAATTTTTATGTGGGAGAACGATTCGACGGAGCGTAAGAGGGCACTCCGGCGATTTGAACTTTATTCGAGCCGCCAGGCTGCCGACAGCGAATATTCCTCGAACTGAATTTGCCACGAGACGAGAAGAGGATTTCAACAATTTTCCCCATCGATTAATATATCGAAGCGTCTCCGCGAGTTTTATACTCTTCTCGGGAGAATCTTTGTCGCGATTCCCTTAAAATTACGGTCTAAATGACGGAGCGATTGTCATCGGGATAGAATCGTGTAAAGCACTTGAAGAGTCACGGATTTTTACATAATCAGCGCACTTTCATAGGCGGACAAGGTGTTGAAAATTTGATTAGGAAAAGAAATGCGGCTCTAAATGTTCGGTAAATGCTAATAATATTAGGTGCATATAGAAGTAATGATTTTTGTTTTCTAAATAAATAATATCTGTAATTACATTTCATTATTTTTTAGAATGATTCTCTAATTATTTTTACTATAAGTGTGATTGTATTAACAATTTCACGGTTGCATTCAAAATGTCATTATGATTGTGAAATTGTAACGATTGGAAATTCTAATAATAAAGTTATATGATGACAACTTGTAAATCATTAATTTAACAGGTATTTTAAAGTCTTCCAGCTTACACATATTCCCAAGGGAAATACATGTACACTTCTAACACGAATACAAAACAATAGTTGTCACTTTTATGTGCACCTAATATTCTATAAAAATTTTATCCTGCGAATTATTTGAAGCTAATTTTACTATACTTATAAATGCTTGTGCATTATTCGAAAAGATGTTATTCTGAAAAAACGAAAAAGCTACGTCGACTGATTTCGCAGGCACGAAGTACCCTGTCCGCTTGAAAATATTACAGCGCCGACGAATTTTCAATAATCGACCATCTAGTGGTTCCCCAGTAAAAATGGACACTAATAATGTCGCTAAATACTCGGTGCCGTATCAAAATTCCGTTCGTTCATTTCGGCACTTCTGTTCAAAGCTTTGCAACCAACGAAATCCTGCGCCCCATGCACACTGATTACCACCATCGAAATGACCGTCGGTTTTATTTCATTATTTCCCATCGAGCCAATTCGTCACGCTCTATTTTGAACCAACACATTGCACTTATATTTCTACTGTTTTGCGTATTTTCATCGCATCGTATCAGACTCGAAAAACTTCACTACACGTGGCGAGTACACAATGCTGCTCGATATATTCGTCGCAAACGCCCTTGCATTAATTTGACAATTTTTTAGACAACTCTGTACTTAAACAACCCCGTAGACCAACGCGTGTAATATGAAGAAAGCTCCAAACTGTTTCGCAACTTTGTGCGATTCATGGATTCTCTTAATGGACCCCGTCACCGTTCAAATGATTGCCCACTGTCACGATCGGACCGAAATATTTACTCACGATCCAAGGATCGCAGAGATCCTTCAATATTCACCGTGCCACGTTACTCCCCATTCTTCACAACTCATCGTTCGCCAGGAGATATCGCACGAAATCTCCGGATCAATTCAATCGCTCGTCGAAGGCGTCGCTGGTGCCCGGTCGATCGAACTCCTGCGAGGAGCCAGGTGGTCGATCGGGCACCAGCAGCCACCCTCACGTCCTCACGAACTTATACACAACACCAAACACTAGCACGCTGACCAGAACCAGTACCAAAGCGGTCACCACTTTGGCGAAAGCGTTGAGCCCGCTCTCTGTGTGCTGTTGAGGCCTCCTGGATGGCACGCTTTGCTTCGACGCCAGTCCACGTGCCAGGGCAGGGAACGCCAGGCTCTGGGTGAAGGTTAACTTGTGCAGAGACTCGGATAGGGAGTACGGGCCGACGGAACCGCGGGCTGCTGCCCTGAACAGTGCGTACTCCAGGTCCAGGGCGTCGAACATGCTGTACCTGTTGATCAGAGTTGGATTTGGCGATTACACGGGGCAATTGTTTCATGCGAAAGTGGCGTAACGAAGAATGGTGATTAGTGGATAACGTGGGGCGGGGTGAAAGTTCTGTGAAGTAATGTAATATCGAAGAATGTTATTATATTTGGCCATTGTGCACCGAAAATCGAGATGTACAGGGTGGTTGGTAACTGGTGGTACAAGCGGAAAGGGGGTGATTCTACGCGAAAAAAGAAGTCGAAAATATAGAATACAATTTTTTCGTTTGAGCCTTTGTTTTCGAGAAAATCGACTTTGAATTTTCGCTCGGTACGCGTGCACTTGATCATGTCTCGTTATAACGGATCTCACTGTATATCATTGTCTCGATTGACGTTATGTTGATAAACACTTCCAATGTGACCGAAGTGTTTGCCTACCTATTAACTTACTATCCGACTTTTATCGCTATCCACTATCAGTACCTATTAGTCTACCAGCATGTCTACATACAGCAATCGGGAATATACGGACATGATACTTTTATTTTTATTCTATATTTTCGACTTCTTTTTTCGCGTAGAATCACCCCCCTTCCGCTTGTACCACCAATTACCAACCACCCTGTATATAATAATGAAAAAATTAAATTTGCTGCCACCGCTTGGTAATAATTTTTTAATTGCTTCTGTGTTTGGTAAATAATGTTATGTATGCGGAGGCGATTTATTTATTTACTTCAGTGTACGACTTTATTGCAGTTTGTTTATTGAAATGGGATTGTTCTAACATCCATGGTGTCAATGTTCTTTATTAATTGTAATTGCAGAATTCGATTGCAATAATTCGTCAATGAAAATTCTTCCGCGAGTGCACATCTAAAAATTCAAGTCTGAAGGAACTTTTCTCTATTCGTGAGAAGACACCGTGAAGACACTCGAAGGAAAACGAGCCGGAGTCAAGCTATCGAATCGATTCAATGTCTCGGTGAAGGTTTCACCCTTGAAAGTTCAGGGCTCAGGTGGAAAGGGCGGGGCAAAATCGGGACGAAAGTAGTTTCTGTGAAAGTAGTCCGTCGAATCACTGGGATTTCATAGCCACGATTAATATCTGCGACGGTAGGTATAATGAAAAAGAGAGCAGTAACCGCGCACGTGTTCATATCGTCTTATTTGCATGATGCCAGGGTCGGACCTTGACACGAGTCCAGATCGACTCCAAAGTGTATCAGCTCCGGAGATTATTTTCAGCCAGGTTCTCCCGATAATTTCACGGATCGGGAACGGACACGTTCAGGGACTCTCCTCCCTTTTGTGGGCGAGAGCGTGACTTGATATTCTCGTTTTTCTTTCTTTTTTAGACACAGATTACTGGGGCAGAAAGATTGAGAGGCATTCAATATACATAGCTCAATCATTTCGTCCTAATATCGTGTTGGAGTCTATGCGACACGATCCTTATTTTTTTTGTGTAGTGTAACTTCGTTATTTGTGATTTTTAAATGTGGAAAAAATTCGACAGAAATGCTGTCTCGTCAGTTTTTACTTGAATTGAAAACTTTTCAATATAAAAGTTATGCTAATCCAAAGTAAGAGTCGCAATGTAAGAATTAAAGAATCCAAGAAGATTTTATTTCGTTGAACGATCCATTCATATACTAATGAATATTCGACGAAGGTGTTAGGGTTGGTACTAATATTCAAACAAAAATATTTCCAGCCTGAAATACAGCGGGCAACGCCAACAACCGTGCAACGTATTATCAACCCAACGAAATTAAATCACAAGCCACATCCCAATTTACAAAACTCCACAGTTTACTCGACTACAAAAAAAAAAGAAAAAAATGTCTGTCATATCTACATTCCAAATATACTTGATATCTCATTTTCTTTTAATCATTTCACCTGCTGCTGCGTCTTCTGTCTTGCGAGTGCATAGGTGCATTGGCCGAACTGGGCATTGAGCGCAGACTGCTGGTTGTAGAACTCGAAGGACTGGGCGGAAGTGGTTCCTCGTCGATGGACGCCCTGTCCGGCGTCGGTGGACTCTTAGTCCCTGAATTATGATGATTATGATGATTATGATGCAAATGTTGCAGCTGCAGCCGAGCGTGATCCGGATGGAGGAGACTGGCACGTCGTGATTGTTGCGGCGTGGCAGCTGGGCTACTGCTGGCTATGCCACACGGTGATGGCGATGCCTTTTGTGAAATGGTACGTGCATAATCGTTATACTATAGCTGACTATCTCTGCGAAATTCTATAACCATAACAGCTGAATTTGACTAATGAAATTGTGGGAAAAGTGGTCGATTCGATTCTGCGAGCCGCTGTGGTCGCAGTTGTTGAATTTTACAGCCGCGTTATCATCGTTATCGTTCTCTACGTTTTATTAATACGTTGGTCCCCGATTAACTGCGGCGATTTCGAAGAATGTTTGTAATCAAAGTTTCCCATTTTTGTTGAACAATTCCTGTATACGTAAGTCAGACACGAGTGGGTGAACAGAAGTAACGAAATCTATTTGGTATTCGACAGTTCGGTTTTCAATATACTTTTTAATATACGCATTCATTATTTCACTACTGTGCAAAAAGCGTAACTATTTGAAATCATTCCTCCTTCAGGCGTGGCTCTCAATTCTACCATTTCGATTATGCCGCCAATTAATTTTACGAATAATTGTTAGAAATTGTTCGCACGTAGAAACGAAGTCTAGTCTATCGTATTTAATAATTCTAATTTTTCTGCTATACAGTTTATCAGTTCTTTCTTTGTTACCTGTATGGATTCTATTCCACTGTCGTTGATGTTTTCCTGGACATCCGGGAACACGAACGCGTGGTCCTGTCCGTCGGCTTCGCCCCTCGGTGAATCGCTTGGCCATACCTGCAACAGCGGAAGTCCACCGCGAGCTTCCGTGCAAACTTCCGTGACCACGTCGTTGCTCTGCTCTCCCGCACTTAGGCACAATCGGCCCAGCTCTCTCAGTGGCTTCTGTTAAACAATGGATCGCAACAATTAAATTTAATATTCAAACTGAACAAAATCGCCTTGCTCTTTTATTATAAATCATTATCAAACTTTACAGAGATATACACAAAATATTAATTAATTCAAATTAATTTAGAGACCTTCCTGAATATTACGCTTCTTTCCTTTGTTTTGCAGCAAGATTTTCTTCGATGCTGGATATTAAATACCGAAACTGATCATCGTTAACGCAAATTAATTAGCACGCTGTTGGAAGTTTTAATTGGAGCAGCAATTTCTCAGGGAAAGTTTAGTGGCAGAATAGCAGCTACTGGCGCGACAGAACGTACGAATCCTCGTTGCGTCTCGCGTAACTGTGTTAAAGTACCAACTGTATAACAATGTTCCGCGCCGTTGTGCCACGCGCCCAGACGCATTTTGCATATTGCATTTACGTCACGCGGTGCATGTCACCGGTTCGGATTGCCTCTTGCCACGCAAACTGTTTCCGGAAAATTTCCTCGCGGACACCCCGCATTCTCGCTGCGTCAATCGCACGGTCGAATCGTCCCGTACGCGTGAAATCAACGTAGAGAAATATGGAAGAATATCGGCGCACCCGGCGACGTACTACACGGAATAACGAAAAACGATTTGCAGCATTCATTCCAGTCTATATCGGCTATTAAATTTTCATTGCGACGGAAGTCTCTTGTCGGCTGAACGGGAACTGGAATCGGCCTATCGACTTACAACCGCAAAGGCTTCCCACAATTCTCCGCTGCCCGTTGCTCGCAACGTGTTTCAATCCGTTTGTCATGTTTGTGCGGGTTTATCGGCTTATTTATCGGCACGCTTGAAAATCATTAAAAATTCACAAACGATCGGAACAGACGGCTGCTACAACTCGTCGGTCCATCGAATATTTATTTACGCGCTCGTACACCGTGTACCGATTATATTCGCGTACGCGTTTAATAATTCACGGTACGGTGCGATTGTTTATTGCTTGTCGATTGGAACCAGAATTGACTGGCGATGGAAATGAAAGCTTATCGATCCTACGAACATTTCTGTCTTCTTTATTATCAATGATCGCGGTGGCTCGATGAAACGGAAAGTGACGCGAAGTTTGATGGGGCAAACAGCGATAGGATGTTGCAAATGTTCAAATGAAATATAATTCGTTGGTGAATTGTGGGGAATGTCGTTCCATTCGATGCACCCTGGAATTGCGGAGATGTTTCATCGAGTTCGAAGGTTATTGCTGGTGGTTCGATGCGATTGATGCGTTTGCCGACAAGTATTCACAATGAAACACTCGCGCACAGGCGAACGCATTGTTAGTGATATAGATTTCACGGAGCCCGTTGGAAAGGAGACGAGTGACGTTGAAATCAGTCACGTGTATGCTACGTGTAACGAATAGCAACGTCTGTGACATTTTCCAACCTGGAAAATGTATAGAATTCATAGAAAATTTATAGTGGAGGTTCATCAAGAGGCATGCATTTGCTGGGATTCGAGTCAACAGGACAAATGCAAAAATTGCAAACCGATTGGTCTTAATCAAAATTAATTGCATCGTTTATTTTGTACAATTATTTGCTCTTTTTCACAAATAAGCCAGAGGTCTAATATTTAAAAAAAAAACATGTAGGACGACTAAGAGACAGTCACGTATGATAAATTACTTATACGCTTGCCAATCGAAACCCATGAATGTTTCAATGGGAAAAGAAAGTAAAATGAAAGCACAGCTGGAGAATGGATTGAAATTGGCTCGATTCGAATAAGACTTTATGGCTTCATAAGCGAGATTTATCCAGAATTGAGGAAGTTAACAGTATCGACGGTATTGACAGCAGCAACCGAATAAAAACAGTGTTCCTCGTTTCCGATTGCCTCGATTTCAAGGAAGATTGAGATCAAATTAAACAACCTTCGGCGTTTCAGACTGTCGAGTCTAAGAATAACGTGGAAGCACAGTAGAATGGAGTGTTGTTTATCATCGATAAAACAAGTATAACGGGGAAGAATTCACTTCTGATCGGGGGCGATTGTTATCGGCACAAAATTACAATACTATTTATTAAACAGGGTGGATTCATTATATTAATATATGGAATAATTATTAGAATTGCATAACGAGCAGCCCCTTCCCAATTTCTTTTTTCAATGCTTCGTAAGATTCGTAAATCAACGAATCTGTTCGAAAGATTTTCCAAAAACGTGAGGTTCAAAAAGTCTTCGACCGCAGGCAGGCTGGCTGCCTTCCTGAAATATCGTCCAATCGGATTTTCATTAAGGCCTGTTTACACAACGAAGGTCGTGGTAACACGTTTGCCACTTTGTAACGCGATGACGTAGGACGAACGCACGCAAGAGTTGCCGGTAACAGTTCACCGGCCAATATCTATCACGGCGTAATAGAAAAAAAGAGAAGTGCAAAGTTCAAAGTAGTACCTCGTGTTCCCATAATCCGACTCTCGGCCATTCGAACGCCATTTCCCATCGCTCTCGGGGTTAAGCGAATGCAGAAATAACGAGGTCTGGTCATACAACCCTATTTAGAATAACATGTCAAATACTTCCTGTACGCGCGTTCACTTTTATCAAACTCAGTGCGCGTCTTTTCTCCCGACAATTTTTTTGCCCCCTGAATCCTTGCCGTTCTGCTCGAAAATATTTGCCGGCCCTGAAACGAGGAAACGAAAGCAAAAAGGAATATTGAACGCGGCAACACTTTCGGCGCACCAGAAATTTCTCAATGTCACAAATTGGTTCTTTTTGGTTTCTTATCTCGCAAGAAAAGTTCTCTTGCGATCGTATCATTTCGTTCCCATCGTTCGTGCTCGCACGGGAGGGAGCGATTCCCGGCGACTCCGACATTTAATGGATCCGCGACGTAAATTTATCGACGCACTTTTATCTCGTTCAGCAAGTTTTTTTACCGGCGTATAATTAGTCCGACCTCGTACGAAAAAAAAGTGCCGCTGGTCAAACAGGCGATGCGAACACAGATCGATAGAGCGGAACCAGGAAGCTTTCTAATGAAGCTGCTTGCTTCTTTGCAGCATTCAACATTCCGTGAAAGGGTACGAGGCGTTATTTAAATGAGATAATAGACGCGCGAGAATGGGGGATGAACGATACGTCAATTCGGTGGAACGAATGTGTCCGAGAAACTTCGCAATCCATTCGAAAGATGAATATATTACAATTGCGGGTACCGAATATTCTATTTCCCGAATTATAATCGGGAATGACTTTCTGAAATTGATTAGACGTTTAATAAATGCTTTTGTAATCGGTGGAAGTCGCTGTGCAATTTGCTCGGCACTTGTTAAACACTTTGACGTGATTTTTCATTAATTTGCGAGAAGAGGGGATGTTTCATTTCCGCATTTAGCGACGTAGAATTTTGTTTACAGCTAGTTCTATCGAATATTCTGAAATCTTTTTAAATTCGATCAATAACGCGGAAATGTTTAGCGAAGAGACTCGCGGTAACGAGTTTCCTTCCATTGTTCTGTGTGCAGTGGGCGCGAACCGGTTTTCTGAGCCGTTTGTAGGTTTCTTTTCCTTTTTTTTCTTTTGTTTATTGCACAGATAGGATCTGCGGCGAGCAAGGTGACGCAGTTTAAACGAAAGAAGAACTTGGCCGCGATCCAAACTTCTGTGTGCGAAAGATGACACGGTACAGGAGCAGCAGCTGTCGAGCACTGTTACGGAAAGCGGGGAAATTTGTATCTGTGTATTCTGTGCCTCAATTGGTTTCTAGGATTGTAAATTTCAGTAATACGACATCCTTTCGTACACTCGGGTTCGTTTTTCTCGGGTGAACGATGTTAAATGAAAAGGGACACGACACGTACAGGATATTCCAATGAAAGATCTGCTCGATACTTTCGTTCTTTTTTCTTTTAATTGAATCGACCGGAAAATTCCATTTTTGTAGAATTTGTAGAATTTTCATTCCGCCAAGCAGCGAATTAATCCCGTAAGTCGCAGCACTTGGATCGTTAAAAAAATGTCGACCCATTTTGGCCGAATTGAAACTCGCGAAATTAATGAATTCGCCGGCGTCTCTGCGCGGGGAAGAGATATCACAAAGTTTTCAACGCTGTGCAAACGGCGATGAATATCTTGTCGGCCAGTTGAACGCATTATCAGCGACCTAAAAGTTATTAAAATTCTGAGGAGAGTTTCAGAGGCTGCGAGAAAAGGGGAAATATTTTTTTTCATCAAATTAATTCCAAAGTGGTGCCACAAAAATGTCAGCGGCGACATCTTGAATAATTGGAGAATTATGTAAATGGATTCCAGTGATGCTCGACAACTTTTTAAACGTGTTCTACTCGCTCGCGAATTATTTAAAGGATTTTTACGACCGGCCAAATAATTCCAAGTGAAATATACATTCCGTCGAACTCGAACGATTTCCATCTTGCTTGCACGATGGAATCAGTTGCAGCGTATACTGTGTTTTATTCTAGCAATGCATACCACAATTACGTGTCCGCGTTCGTAATACGATCATTAATACACCTCTTTCGTTTATCGATTTGCACTTTGTACGATGTCAACTGCATCGTGATAATATGTATACATAAAGCAACACGTCCAAACCGAAAACTCTTGGATAATAATAATAATAACGAATAAAACGACGAAATACATAATACAGTAAACGAAAATAAAAAATACGATTACCATCAAAACCATCCCACATAAATCATATTTGTGATAATTGATAATAGTTTTGAATACAATCGTACTTAATTGAATTTTCTATTACTGCATTATGTTAATACTAAATTATTAAATACGAAGTATAAAGATTTTAAGTATTAAGATTAAACTAAAATTCACCCCCCTTCGTCAAAGCAATTTCCATTTCCAAGTGTTCGCTTGATCGTTAGAGAATTCTTTGAGTTACCAAATTATGTCGTGGCACTCGCGGCGAAGGAGCGTTTCAAACGCTTAGCCAGCGACGAGCCGTGGAATCCATTAAGAATTTCTCGTCGACGCAAGGGGTTAGCTGGGGGTTGGAGGGTGAGGCCATAATCGTGCACGATGATTTGCGCAGCCCGTCGAATAGACACACGACGATGTTCGTGACCGTGACTGAAAGAACTTGGCCTGTTCAGCCTTGACACAGTACGGTCGATGAAGGAAATGAATAAGGGGGCTGCACACTTTTCCTTCGCATGACGAAGAACGTTGATGACGCTTCCGTCGAAGAACCGTGGCTCGATTAATGTCCAACTACCGTGTTGCCTTTTTTAAAAATTCGTGACACGACTAGGAACGTAACGATCCTTTGGGGGTTGGTTATTACACGTGTACCCTCTAATAGAGTTCACGTCTCATTCATCCTAGCACGACGAAGGGAAAGTTTGCCACCGGGTGGAAGCTTGTTATCGGGCTAATGGAAAAGTTAGGGGTCGCTGGCCGCGGATTAATGGAGAGCTGTGGTTTTCGAACTCGGGTAACGGCGTTGCAACTTAGTTCGTGTGAAACGAACAGGGAAACGATAGCTCTCGACTTTTCTCCCCGGAAGAAAATAATGGTGTCTATCGTTCTGTGAGAGTGGAGGAGATCAAATAAATTGAATTCTTTCAATGACAGGAATACCGTGTCGTACAATTAAATACAGATTTTCAATGATAATTCTGATAATATTCGTTCACCTTTAACGACGATACTTTATTGGGGCGTGTTATTTCCGACGTTGAATCGTCGTCCGTAATATTCTGAAAAGGAACGCGAAGCATCGACGTTGTTTCACTCGTTTGCGGACGAGACCAGGGTAAGGATCTCATTATGCCTAGGACGAACCAGCCATCATTTCGTTCCAGATCCGCACAATGTCGGCTGAAAGCTCGTAAAATCCAGGGAAAACAATCGAAGGACATCGTTATAGAGGAAACTCCGCTTGATAGTATCCATGGGGTCGAGACCCTGGAAATTCACCCTCTTCGCCCACGTTAGCACGCTATCATCAGAAATCTGACGAATCCCCTGATGTAAGTTCAGGCGACGAAGGAAAGTTGAATGGTTCCGTAAAACGAAATGGGTGAATGGTGTTCGGGCATCAGTTCTGATATTGGAGCTTATTTTTCATCTCTTGGAAAGATGGATTTTGGTCGAGACAAGTTGATGACATTTTCATAAGAATAGGAGAAGGATAGATTGAGTTGAACAAGAAAATTCTTAGGATATACCAAAAATAGAAGGCGAAATATATTAGTTAATATATTTTATAGAAAACGTGGTGGAACAATGATTATTAAAATAATGCTGGTTGAATTTTCGAAGAGGATGATTTTGGTAAGCAAATATTGAGAGAAAATGTTTGTTTAAATCGTTCTGTGAAATATTCTCGTGGTACAGTAAATGGAAATAAAGCCAACATCTCTGGTAATGAAATTATAAACAAGGATAGCGACTGAGCAAAAGTATTAAGCGAACGCAGACAAACACAGAAGTTTTCTCCAACATGAGACAATTTGTGTCGCAGTGAAACAAATTCATTCAACTCTCTATTTATTCTACATTTAAAGAGGAATTTCGTTGCAAACGCAGAAAATACATGCATCGGCAAAGTATCGAAACACGTCTCGAATAAAACGATCCTTCGCACAAAAATATGCTACCGTATATTACTACATTGCAGCTAATAATACACCGTACAATGTAAACCTTGAAATTCCAGCGTTACACACAATACAATTTTCATTCAAGAAACTACCTCACTCTCGAGCAGAACTCGGAATGAAATGAGACACCTGACCCCCGCAAAACGGGAGCACTACGAAATTCCAAAGAAACCTGCGTCCAATTTCACCTGCACCCCGATCATACTACCCCCCAGTCAAATAAAAGTCCCTCACGCAGTAAAAATAAACTTCGCGATCCCCGATCCACGTGGAACCCCAACAATTTCCCTCCTATCATCACAAATTTAATCGCCCCAACCCTCCGGATCGCCCTGCTTCCCAGCATAAGGTCCATCCTCGCCCTTAACTCAAATAACATCGTCCACCCCGCAAATACGGACCTACTAAAATTAGATCGACTAAATCATCGGGAAATTCTCGTCGCGTTCCCTGTATTGTCACAGTCGTGAACTGGAGTAGACGCCAACCTTGATAACCACCCTTCGAATCAAAATGATCTTCGAGGAATATTTTGCTCCACGTCGAGAGAAATTTCACCCACGTTCAACCACCCACCTGCATGCTTCCGAGGCCGAGCTCATGGCCAAAGGTTTCTGCACGATCGTTCACGTCGTGCTAGTTATCCGTGTCCACGATGCCGCCTCCTCTGTTGATCTCCTCGAGGTTCGAACTGCGACTGGTTCCGCTCGTCAGGACTAGCCGAGATAGCAGCGTGCTCAGGGGTAGGGGGTTGCGTCGGTCCGGCAGCTCAGCGCCGGTGGGGATGGGCGGCCGTGTTTCGCTGTAGCTTTCGTGAGGGTGGGGGGTGAGAGAGGTCCAGCATCGCGAGTTCTCCGCTTAGAGGGTTGATTTACCCTCGTGCACGCTCGTGTGATCGTTAAACTCCATTCGATGTTCCTTGCGCGATGAATTATTGCTGGTGGAGGGACGTGACAGGTTGACCGGACTTGCGCAAGAGGGTGAACGGTTAAGAAAAGGGTGGCGCGTATGGGGATGATTAACGTTCGAGGTACGGCGAGACGGTGAATTTTAGTCTTTGACGTTTGACGGTGAATCGATTTTGCGTTTTGCTTTTTCGATAATTGGGGGGCCGGTACGTTGCATTGGAATTATGTTGAGTATGAATTTGCTGTTTATTTATTTATTTATCGGTTACGGAGGAGTTTGGATAATGAAAGAATTGGTTTCACTTACTTTACTCGCTTACAGGTTTAAGGGAAGAAATAGAATTCGAATTTCTTTAAAGAAATTGATTCCTACTGTTCGATGTGTCCCATTTACATTCTCTGTTATTCAGTTGCAGCTATCTTGTCGAAGCATCGATAGAAGCTTATCGCGGGCAGTACAATTTACCTTCTAAGCGATTTACGAACGACAGGGTAATTCGATCGTACGGAGCCTGCGTTACTTCCTCTAATTGCGAAGAAATTACTCGTATACCTGCAGAGACAAACGTGTGGTGCAATTTACGGATGGAAGCTGATTCACGGGGAAACAGAGGGGGTTCGAGTAGGATCGTTGGAACTGGTGGATTGGAAGAACGAAATGGAAAGTGGATGGAGGATTCCTCGAGCATTTGGATTTGTTCCTCGCGATAAAGAAGATTGGAACGGAAATCCTAGGGAAACTGGTTGTTCCTGAAAGGCTTTCGAAGAAGAACAGAACTTGACGAACAAGTAAACTCAATTCCTTGCTAATTCAATAAATCAGAAAATCGAGTCTCGGAAATGAAATTGTTTGGGAATTAAAAAGACGTGATTTCGGGGTTGAAATTACGCGATTAAATTCGAGGTTGCGAGGCACGTCAGTTAGTGGGAACGATTTTATCGAAAATATCGCGGAATACATTACGGAAAAAGCGAATCGATGAAACATTCGACTGCGACCAGCACACGAAACGTCAAATTAAGGTCCTTTTAGAAACCAGAGACCGATGATACTGGCGGAAGTAGAAGAGCAAAGCACGCAGAGTCATAAAGTAGAAAACTGGAACGGTCCACAAAGGGGTAGGTTAAAAGGGGGCAAAAGAACCGAAATTCGCGCAAACACGATTCACCCCGTCGACTCTTGGAGGACCCGTTCGAGCGCTGAAAATCGGCTTGCGACAAAGCCACCCCATTTCTGAAACCACGAGCGCCGACACCAAGAAATCGAAACACGAAAGTAACCGCAGATAATCAACGATTAAAAAGGGGTCAAGCACTGGTAGTAGTATAGGGGTAGACCCCCGGCACCAGTTGGGAAAAAATATGGAGAATCAGAAGAAGAATAAAGGAATGCAAAGGTCGAGCCTGTTTTAGTGTTCCTGTAATTTGAAATAATTTTTGTGTCCACAGTGGATAGTACTAAAGTTTGAATGTTAACAAAATTAAATATGCCGATATAATTCATTTAAAACAGGGGAGACTATTTAACTGCTTAATAACGATTCGTAATTCGTGCTCCCAAGAAGCGAAGCGCAACTTCACTAACGAACACGCGACAATTAAAATAAACCCTTCCGTTCCCCAAGAGTAAGAGAAAACCAGAAAAGAACATCGAAGGAGAAAGTGACAGGGGCAGAAATGAAAGGGGTTCGTTTCACAATAATTAGCCAAAGCGAGATGGAACAAGGAAAGCAGGACACCCCTCGAAAAAGGGATGACGGAGGAGGGCGAGGACGCGACGCCGGCGCGAGAGGAACACCGTAGGTCAAGGTCGTCGCAGGTGGCATAGAGCCCCTTGATACGGCCCTGAAATCCCACTCAACTACCAGAAAGCTTCGTGCAGGACGATCTTCGCCTCTCCAGAGATCGATATGGCCAGCCAGTTCAAGCTGCACCGAGGGTGCAGGCAAAACAGGCCGCTCTCTTCCTGCAACGCGGAAACTGATAAGGGTCGACCGGGTTTCCAAGGATCGCTTCATGTCTGGCTCGCTAATTTCTCTGCGAACAGCCATTTTTTGGCTACCACTTAGTCGGCGTTGGTCCTTGGATGGAGTTGTTAATAGTGGACACGCGTCACGACAACCCTGGGATCCAGGGTTGAGAATTAATGGTGTTCTCGGAGAGATTATAAAATATAGTTGGGGTTGAAAATTTCTAGCAAAATGTTTCGGACGACGCGAACGCGCGAATACTTTTCGATTCAATTTCTACCCTTAAATTCGTTTGGCGGCGTACGGGGGCTTTGTTTGATCGAATTGGACAGTTTGAGGTAAGCCTGTTTAGATGGATACTTTAAGAGGGTTGTCTCGAATTACATTTGCTCGGGTTCACTTGATTTCTAGGAGGAGTTAAGGATGTTCTCGCGAGTCTTTATGTATTTGTTAACAATAAAGGGCTAACAATAGTTAATTCTGAAATGCTATTGTAACTTTTTGATATCGTTCGAGATAAAAATGTAATCGTGTTATTTATTGTTTCGCGTGAACGCTGCGACTGTGTCGCGACATTTCTCGGTGTCGTCAAATTTTGATTGGAGAAATGCGATTTATTAACACAACGACACACGGAGCGAATCGTTGAGCAAATACTGCAGCGAGAAAATCCATCTGCGATTTATTCCGAGCACCATTTGGTATCGTAAACACATTCTGTTTCATATTCCACAGTTCTGCAGCGTCGCCCGGAAATTCGATGAAGTAATTAATTGACGATGGCTTTGGGCACGTAAACGCGTGTACAATAATTCCGTGGTAATAAACAATTATTCGTCCCGCCTAAATGCGGGGAATTTGGTTACACCAGGTCACCACGTAAATAGTATTACCTTGAACAAATATTCTTCTCCTTTCCAACAGAATACATTGATACAATTCACTTACAGTACGTCATTCTTCAGTTCGTCTCGTTAATAAAATTTCCCCCCGCACTAACCAGTTATTAAAATTAATCCACAGAACGCAAATACACGAAATCCACTCTAAAATGTGAAAATCGTACCCTGCCAAGAATCTTGGCGTGCGATTTAAAATTGAATAAAAAATAAAAAGAAGAGGAAGAAGAAATGACGCTGACCATTCTCCCCGACCCGAGAGAAACATTTCTCAAGCTCATTCATCATCGCGCCATCGCTCAGAACGAAACGGTCTCCATTTTCTGACAATCAAGCGTCTAAAAATGAACGTCCTTTCCATCCATGCCAAGGAAGACGGCCTCGAAGACGAAATCCTTCGCGGAACTGCGTCCGCGCAACATTATGCGATTCATGCGGCCGCGTACGAGCTATAAATATTCCTTTTATTCCACGAGGATATATCCAAGAAGGATACGCGGCCGGGATATTTTTCACGAGATTTCCCCGCGAATATAATGTACGTCCAGCACGCGAGAAACGTTCGACTGTATCTGTTTATCGATTCCATATGTATATATATTTTGGATTTGCATATATTTCGACGCTGCGTGGAATTCTCACGTGAGATTTTATAGATACACTGTGTCTCGCGTGACTTCCCGCTTTGTACACTGCTCTCCACGTGGAAACGCTGATTTTAGGGACGATTGCACCTTAAAGTACCCAGAGGCTATTGAATTCTGATAACACGTGGAACAGTGGTCAGGATATCCTATAACTGTTTCACTTCGGGGAGAATTCGATTTAACGTGCACAACCTCGTCTGTGTTTAGACAACGGAAACGTTGGGCAATGGTAAGCTCTCGAATAATAGATTATCATAATGTGTTATATACGAAAAATTACGACGCTGGTTAACGAATAAAAATTGGAAACGTCAATGATAGTTATAAAACATAGATATGCTTAATAAAAAAGAAAATTAAAGATATGTATATTTCACTTAACATAAAAATCGACGAAGAAATAAAGCACACCTTTGAAATATCCACGTGCAATAAGTTTCGGGCGTAACATTTTATCCACATGGGCCAGAACTCGTGCAACCCTCGAGGGATTCTCACGTAACACCGACGATGCAGTTTTCGATGCTCCACCCCCAAGGGGTTGCTGTCTCGATCTTGAAGCTTTTCCCAGAAAATTCTTATGATTATCGTGGTTTGTCCACGACGAAGTTCAATTTGCCGCGAACAAATCGGTCCCCGGGGTCTTACGATACACCTATGACGTAATTGGAAGCCTGTTAGCCAGCCGACTGTTCATCATTGTCCCCCTTCTATGGCTCGCTTTGCCAAAAGAGTTTTTCCTTCTGTCTTATTCGATGATTCGTGAAACCTGAGGAAATTCTGGAATATGAAGCGGTATTCTGCGGCTATCAAATAATAACATTAATACTTGATATATCAGAGACACTGCAAAATACGAATAAATACTGTACATATAAAAATCGTGTAATAAAATAGACGAGCTCGTAATTAGTATCGCATTGTCTAACCCCGGTAGCGCTGTAAATTAGGGCAATGTGTGAAACAGTATCGTGCGGAGGATCGTTGTTTTATTAATCGAAACTCTGCGGTGCTGCATTCGAGGGGCAGCAAATTTGAGATCGAATTGAACCACGGAAAGTCCACGTTAACGAAACCAAACGAATTTAACTTGAAGCAATCAAAACTGCCAAAAGGTTCGAGGTATTTTAAACAAAGCGTACCACCCGTCGAACAGTATTCGCCACTGCCGTTGGACACAACGGTGACGCTATTAGACACGAGCATCGACCGAGAGGGGTGGCTTCGGGGATGGCCGCCGTGGTCCATTCGGCCAAGGACAAGCGGGGTCAAGTCCTCGGGACGCAACAGATAGCGCCGACACGTTGCTTTTCGCGAGAGGGGAGAACGAAAGGAACAAGGCTGCTTCGATTTTCTCTTTGAATCGTTGCCGCAGAATCCCTGGATTCCCACGCTGCGCCAATAAATGGCGTCGGCTGCGTCGGGGTGGATTACAGAACGCGAATTAACGAGCCTGGAGGGGTTGTCTCCCCCCTGCTTTCAGCCGGCAAAAAAAGCTCCGCGCGAATGCTGCGCTTATTTGCCAGGATTTAGAGAACTGCTCAAACGGCGGGTTAACCGTTGCTTCGTTGGCTGTTGCGGAATCGAAAATGGGGAGGAAGAGAGGGTGGTTTTGCCTGTAGAAACAATCGACAAGTATGCCTGGGGTAATCGTGTTAAAACTGGACGATAAATTCAGCTGAATTAATAATAATAAAGAATAAATACCTAGACTGTCTGATATTAAATGTGAATGGTCGAGGAACGATGCTTCTAAATGAATAATTTAACAACGAACTGGACGAAATAAATAAGAAAATGGGGGAGCAACGACATCTGTATAGAACATAACTGTGCTAAATCAATTTCTATTTCTTCATCCGTGAAGGAATATACCGATCCAGGTAGAATTGCGTGCTGCTCGATCGTTAACTCTGGATCACAGATCGCCGATCGTTCTAACGAAAATCGATTCGAACACGATAGATGGAGCCTAATGTACGGACATGGAAGAATCAACCAGGTATCCGTTCGCTTTGCCCGCGGGCAGAGAAAGCTCGAGTCAGCCTCGAAGGCCTCAGCTGATATCGCCTCTTCTTCTTTTCCTTTCACCGCCACGGCATATGTCACGCCAGGGCCGCACGATTTCCAATGGAATCGTGTCTCGTGTCCTGATAACGATCGAAAGGGTTTCACGTGACGACCTCAAAGATCATCCAAGAATATCGCTCATAATTGAGAATCCACTTTTTTTTTTGTTTTTCAAATGCGAAGAAATATTTCATACTTTGTATTACAGAAACGATTTTATAGAGTGCGGAGGTGGTACGCCTTGATGCAAAGAGAATACGAAATAATATTTCATAGAAAACTGTTTTGGCATCCATAATTATTCTTCTGATTTTTAAATAAATTTAATCTTCCCAGATTTGAAAGAAAAATTATGCTTTTGTTTAAATGAGAGACATTCCAGTATTAATATTAATATAATATGATTATACAAAATCGACGAAGTGATTATACGGGTGAATGACTAGTCTCGTTGCAATTGTGGAGCGTTCATTAGAATACATTAAACGTCGCCAAGTGCTCCCGCAGAAAACTCGGCAATTCGCCTCTGAGGCCCTTGCCGGAAAATCCAGCAAAAATTCACATCTCTTATTATCGTCCCATTAAAATCCATTAATCCCCAACAATTTTATTCACCCATTATTGACGTCCAATTAAACGTCAAGCCCCGCAGAATGCTCTCCACGGGGGAACTACTTTGCTTCACAAAGCCGCAACAGAACCGCCCTGCGACAAAGCACGAAGAATCAATTAACGTCGAAGGGGCCCAGAAGCCATTAAAGGGTCTCTCGTAATAAGTTTACCTGCGCGATTGTCCGGTTAGCGTCTCAACAAATTAGCCAGTCGTCGATCAGAATTTCGTCCACCAAAGACGTCCAAGCTACACCTGCCCACTCTCACGTGTACGCACGTACGTGAATACGTGCAATTTTCGAGCCACGATTATTAGCATTCCACGCGATCATTTCTTTAAATAGAAACCGGTCGGTGAATAACGGAACCCGTTCCTTTCTTACATTTTCTTCGTCAACGAAGGAAGCCCCTACGCGCGACAAAAGCAATGCAACAATAAGTCGCCGCGGCGGTGAACGGACCAGAGCAACGTTGTACCTTTTTCGTAGAACAGCTCAATTATTCTCCAGGTCTCGTGATCGTCACGAGAGAAACGATCATTATATAATTCTTCACGCTAATCGGGGAGTACCGTTTTCGTGGTGCCCACGTACCCGTGGGTCGTTTACTTCGTGAATACGATTTGCGTGTGATCGATGATCGCCTTTAATCTAGCAGGAACATTCGTCTTGTGAACTTTTGTGCCCCTGACGGACGCTGCGTTGCTCCATCGTATATTAACGAGGAGTCTACGTATAAAGGTTACCGATCCTCTTTCTGTACACTCACACGCGATACTTGATCTTGGCGATATTCCTTCCCGTTTGCCGGGAGAAAAGCGTAATTATGTTTTCGTGACATACAATGAAGATCGTTATCGTCGATCGCTTTCTAAACGTACGAGAACAGACTTGCTTTCAATCATATGAATCATGGAGGCGAGCCGGGAAACTCGTACTTCCTCGTTACCCTGTACATAACGATTTAAATAATTATCAGCTTCTCGGATCCATTGATCTTGAAGGGAAACTTTGGGGGACAACCGCGTAGCTACAAGTAAAACGAATCCACCGGCACTTTTGTGAAATTTATATTGAATAAAGTAAAGTGAACAGAATAAAACTTGATGTATTCGTTGGTTTAATTCAATTGTTTCTCCCGGTGCGATAATAATTTGCCATTCGAATAATCGAATAATGGAATTGTTGAGCACGCACACTCGTTTTCCCGCGGACGTCGCTTCTGCTCGACTCCTCCGCCTCTCAAAGGGCAAATTCCTGCGGCAGAATTTAACGTTTAACGCCAGGCCGTTCGCGCCGCGTCGTTTCACAATGAAATTTCGATACGGATACACGGCCGCGGCGCCAGTTTGTCCCACAGAATTCGTGTGCCAGGTGTAAAAGGAACACATCGGCGATTTCACTTTTTTCGAATCGACGTGTGATCGACGCAATCGCTGTTCCATCGAAAACGTCACCGTTACAGTGTATCAACCGCTGTTACCTGTCGCGCGAGATTATGATAATAATTGTCGACGTGTTCTGACATCTGGAACTGGCGTCGTTGAATTTTATAATACAACGATCGGTTTGTTAGCGTTGTGACATTTCCAGTAAATGTTCCGATGAAACGCACACCTGATATCACTGAGCACAGTTCCTTTATCCATTTGCGATTAAAATTACATCTGAGACAGGGGAGAAACGTATTCACGGGTTACAAATGTGACAATGATAATGGCTGTGTGTTATAGGTAGTATCGTTTCAATTATAATTTAAGTATACGATTAATATAAATTATCTGATCCCTTTTTTAGTTGCTTTGCGATGCTGTGTCGGTGTGTGGATATGAAAAACTTTAAGGCTCATTGTAATTACGATTACTAAGGCTACGCTGTATTACTATTATTTCTACTATAAAACTTGTCACTATTATTGATGGGAATTCCCCTCCCCTCCAAACTTCCCGTCCCCTCATTATACAATTCGTCGAAATACAGTCAAGGAAACAGTCAATCATCGTCAAACCCTATCCACACTACAAAGGCGCCAATCAAAGTAACAAATCCACGTCGTGCCAACTGATCAGCCCTCGATTTCAAAGCCTCCGCAGTTCACGTTCGTCTAATTACAACCCAAGACAACAAATTCACCCATTGTTCCCCTAAACACGAACTGTTCAAATCGCCGATACCGATAAGACGATGCACGCGGCACGCAAGAACTATTTAATAAACGCGGCTGGCGAACTTTTGGCGCAAAGGGTAAATTCCATCCAGCGAAACCGCGATCATCTCGCATCAACAGTCATCGAATCGACTGGCAATCTGTCCGTAGAATGATCGAAAAATTCGAGAACGTTGGCATTTAGGTACGTGTCGGGCCGCGTAGCAACTCCAAGAGGCGAACGATGGTGTAATCGACGCGTGTGCAGACATCCTGCGACGCGATTCGTCATCTGCCCAAAATGCCACGCGAGCCCCCAACCCTTTCTGACATTTTCATACGGTTAGAGTGATCATTACAGTGATCATCACAATTGTTTAACATTTATTCAAATGAATTAGTGCACCCTAGTCACTTTTGTGCGATGCGTAAGATTTAATTAAAAGATTAGAATATTTAGTGCTAGAACTGACACGAATATTTATTGGCACAAAAGATTTTGTTCGGGACTTGCGTTAGTGAGGTATACGAAATATTTGTTCGCGAGGTAATTTTGATTTATTTATATTTTATATTCATTTTGTAAATTCTTAAGTGAGAATCTGTAATTAATCTTGGTGCCTATTAATTTCAATTTAATTTATTAAGAACTGATATTCATTTGACTAATTTATTCAGGAAGAGAACTTTTGAATTGAAATACAAATTTTCGTTCCTCGTTTGAAAATCAGAAAATCAGAGGGATGCATTACTAAGATCATCAAAGACCTCCCAAAAAGGGTTGGTAGAATCACAGTAGCATAGTGTCTAGCTGCAGATCGTAGTTCGTTTCACTTTCAACACGGTGGCACACACGCCTATATTTCCAAACCGACGGAAAATAAATATTTTCTCTGTTACGTAAAAATCGTCATTGCGCAAAAGAACAGTCAATTGCATCGCCGCGCTTTTCTCACATTTTTCCTGCCCCGTTAAGAAAACCTTGACCTCCGGCAAACAGTTCTTTCCGTGTATCAAAATTAAGCTTCAAAGATACTTATCCATATAACATTCCGTGTTCGCATCTTCGTTAACCTATATGCATTTATGCAAATCTATGGGGGCAAGACGTCGAGCCTTGACGAATCGAACTTCGACCAGTAAAATAATCAAGGGAGTGTCACTTTTTGAATGATTTATGGAATTTATGGAACTGATCTTTTCGAAATGTCTTGTATCATAAATGAAATAATACGCGAACTAAATATAAATTTGTTCATTTTCTTTAAACCACAATTGCCTCCTCAAATTATTAAACAAATCTTACTATTGCTCCGAAAAAAGCACAACCCTCCCCCTTGATAATCACTCGAACTATTCACCACTGAATGCAATCAATACAATAAACAATCAATTAACATCCCCATCATCTATGCATGAAGAAAGTTATCACAAACGATATTGCCTGCAACCTTCGACCACCACCGAGCCAACTAATCAGTCCATCGTCCCTGAACATCAACCCCATAGAAAACTCCGAAAACAATCAACGATCGCCACGCCAATAGCCCAATGAAATATGACCCATCGTACGAACGAAGTCCTGCAACGCATTGTCCACTGCGCCTTACTAAAGAAACCTTCGTCCCACGAGTCAGACATGCTCCTTACATCCGTTCTGTCTCCGTTCGGACACTCCTACGCCATTGCATCCCGGGGGCCAGGAGCATTCACACAGCGGCGACGAACGAACGTACGTACCACGAAAGAGGGGGCCCACGGGGCCCATCGTGGTGGTGGAAATATAAGGCGCGACGAGTGGCGGGCCTCAGTCAGTCCGTGAGCGGTACCTACGTCCTTAAGGTCCGCGTCCTTGAAGCGAAAACACATCCCCGATCTGCCCGGGAATAAATCCAAGGATCTGTAAGCGCCCGCGAGCGCCGATCCTCCGAACAATCGACCCCCGGTTCTACCGGAAATAGCGGTGCCGGGAAAACTCGCGATCCGCATACACGTACCGAATCGTAATCAGTTTCCTCTGCCCTTTCTTTCCATTTTTTTTTTCTTTTTTTTTCTTCCGTTTCTCAGTATTTTTCTCGCCAGTAGTAGTTCGATCTGAGTGAAACGTACCACGGGCAGACGCGTGGATAAGACGAGCTACCCTCGTTAAGGAGACCATTGCGACCCCATTGGAATAAACCACGTTAATCGACGAGGATGAGGTCCTCGCTGGTGCTGCTGTTCCTGGCAGCCATCGTTCTCGCCGGTGAGTAAGGAACTTTGGTGATCTTAGAGGAACGTAAGAGAGCGGATCGATGGTCCGCGAATGATCGACGGGGTCGTGCTGTCGTTGAGGCGGGGACAATTATTCCTGTAATTTTGTAGAATTGTATTGGGAGTGAATTATTTAGAACGGTACGGAGTACGGAGCGCGGCCTGTGACTATCGAATGATCGCGGCGATTTAGGGAACATGGTGGCTGTCGAGGTTCGAATTCGGTCACGGTTATTTTCAATATGGAATTGAATTTCGTCACCTGTCGCTCGTTATACGGGCCACTGTCCAATTCGATTGACAATACGAGGGAATACTTCGTTTACCCGTGGACAATTATTACCTCGGGATTAACGAAACCGGCTTGCACAGTTGAATCGTGTCGAGTTCACCAACGCGAAAGTATTCTAGTCAAAGGCGGCTCGTGTTGCTTCGGATTAAAAAAAAAAAAGTAAAGAACCTTGCAGTTGATTAGTTCCACGGACAGTTTCGTCACAGCGCTATCCGAGCTGTGCAGACCGACACAATGGATTTGTTGCCTCCCCGGGCTGTCTAACAATTGCCACGATAATTGTACCGGTGAACGTTGCTGCAAGGTGATCGTAGGAAAAAAGGGAGGAAAGAAAAACGCGACTGAATCACCGCGTGAATATTCCAGTTAAATGAACAATCCGCTGGAAGAGGAGCTAGTTCAATGGCACGCGAGCATCAAGTACGACGATAGACGGTGATCGATGATCGATCATTTATTGGACAATGCGACCCATTCAATCGTGGAACGAGATCGAATAAAGTTTCCAATCAGTTCAGAAGCGGGGTCCGAGAGAAAATCGGTCGGAATGCGATTCTGGCGGTCGCCAGAGACGACAGGTTGCATAAGAGATTAGAGCGTGAAAGCCTTTGGGTCTGGTTGGTCCCGGATAAGTGACGTCACTGCCGTGCCCTGAAAAACCACGGGGAGAGAGGGAGGCACAACTTTCCCCGTTCGTCGCGACGCTGCTCGACGAAGACAGATCCATAAAGATCGATCGTGATCGTAAATGATATCTTTCGAACGCTTTTTTTCTTTTCACCGATCTTTATTTTTCTCTTAAGCATCCGCAGACGTAGCGGACTCCGGATAATTACTGTAGATATTGGCAGCGATCGATTAACTGTCCCCCGGGAACTTGATTGAACTTCAGTTCGGTTTAAGTCAATTTTGGTAATTTTCCGTACATTTATTCGGAAATCGTAATCCGAAGTTCGACAGCACTGTGGTTCCAAAGAGTTCCATACGATTCTGTGATCTTGAAACAAACTGTAGACGAGTTCTAGTCTCTGAAAGGCGGGAGAAAGAATTCGTTCCAATTTCGAAGACCAGTTTGATCAGTTTGATCAGTTCCTCGATTTCAAAACGAACTATATATTTTAGTACCCTGAAAGAAACTAAGAGGAATTTATTTCATGTTTGAACTTTAGAAAATTAGAACGCAGCGTGAAGTTTGAAGAAGCCTGTAGGATTGGTTTTAAAGACGATCCAGACGATTAGATCGTTGCCTCGGTAACCTATAGACGTCTCACTTTCTTCCGATCACGGACTCGCGAGCCGATACTCCGCTCTTTAAAATTCCAAAGCAATTTCACTTTCTTTCATCTCTTTCCCCCTCTGTCTGTCTAACTAAGTCCCGCCGTTTCCGTCGACCGATTTAATTTTATTATCAAATCGTGTACCCTCGCTCCACTGGTCCCTCACGATCTCCCTTCGGCGTCGTTGAAAATTCTCTCTGACAGGACTTCCTGGTCGCCGTGGCCGGTCGCGAATCGCCTTTCAGCGCGAAACCTCTTCGCGTGGATCCGCACTTTCTCTCGCGGGCACAACGATCGTTCGACGAACGAGACTCGAGTTATCATCCTCCCCGCGGGACTGATGGACTACATTTGCGGCGACCAGCACAAAAGCGTATATCTGTTACGAGCGTGAAATAACCGAGCGTTGATAAAATAGCATCGTTCGAAAGGCGGCGATCAGCTTTCTCCGTTCACGTATCTCGATGCGATAGAAAATTCACGCGTGCTCCAAACTGCAAAGAGAGGAAAGCAACACGTGTTTCCAGCGAGCGTGAAAAAATCCGAGAGGTTTCTGCGTACACTTTCTCGCGCGGACCGTTTCCGTCGAATGGTACCAAAAGAAGAAAACAAAAAAAAAAATGGACAGTTCGGAACGTGAAACGATGCTCGCGCACGTGTCGCGAATTTTTAGAACGGCCGGCGGCCGTTTTCGTGGGAATGGTAGGAAATATTGAACGGAGTGTGGGCGTTTGTGCCGAGGTTTAGGAATGTTGGCGCGCGTGTACGGATTAACGATGCAAAACATATTAATGATAAAATATAGTATCGATAGACGGATTACGTAAACCGGATGAATATTGGTTAATTCGTATATTCGTGACTGTTACGCGGATAATGGTATTGATTTTCCCTTCCGTCTCGGTTGGATGTAAGTAAATCGGTCGAGATTGATTCGGCCGCAGAAGAAAAAGGATTTCTGCGCGGGGTAGGAAATATATTATTACCTCGTTGCATACAGTTTTATTATCCCTCGCGCGACGCCTGCGAGAGGGAATAAAAAAACAAGTTTTCCGTGAGTTTAGAAATTAGAAAAGACACGAAGCTTGCTCAATCGTTTAATATGAAAGTGAAGGAGGGGAAGTTTCTCTTTATGATAATCTCTTCCAATTAATACCTCTTACGGATGAATGTCAATCGATAAATAAATATCTATAAATGGATGCTGTATTGACGTTAATTTCTCGCTTTCCATAATCTCACAACTGATATCTTCCCTGTTACACAATACCCTCGTGCGTCTCGAAATTTCACCGATCAGATCCATGCGTCATCGGCGAGCCTCGAATGAACATTTCTATTTATGACGTGTATGGATAGGAAAATGTTGATCGAGGCGAGCTTTCCAAACGATTCAATCGTCGTGCTAAACAGTCGAACCTATTTCGCCCCGAGTAAAGGGATAATAAAGCGCTCCTGCAGAGAATATTTATTCCACCGATTGTATTTATCGTGAAACGTTCCCACATCAAATCAGGATTAATTATTTTTACAAATCCCTCGATTCGCGGTTCAATAGAGTTTTATCGAAGTATCTGGAAAAAACATTTATTATACATACCTCTATTATAAATTCTTCTCATTCAGTTCAATAAATTCGACGAGATGTATATATTTCGTATGAAAGCAACCACGAAACGTTCGAATTTTAGAGGGCTCGAATCGCGTGAAGCGACAGGAGGACAAAAAGGAAGAGAGCTTCGAGAGCGAGATCTGCAAGGACAAGGATGCCGGTGAATGGTTCAGATTGGTGGCAGGCGAGGGTGACAACTGTCGCGACGTGATTCAGTGCACCAGCTCGGGTCTCCAGGCCATCAGGTGTCCCGCGGGATTGTATTTCGATATCGACAAGCAAACCTGCGATTGGAAGGACTCCGTGAACAATTGCAAGCTGAAGAACAAAGAAAGGAAGGCCAAGCCCCTTCTGTACACCGAGGAACCGCTCTGTCAAGATGGCTTTCTTGCCTGCGGCGACGGCTCTTGTATCGAGAGAGGACTCTTCTGTAACGGAGAGAAGGACTGTGCCGATGGATCGGACGAAAATATTTGCGGTAAGTTTCGACGGAACAATTACAGGCACTGAGGAATTAGCTCCCGGATTTTTCAGAGTTCAATGAGATTAACATTGCAGAGTTCAATAATTATAGCAGGAATTCAATTCACTTTCTTTTACAATGAAATTCTCTTACTACTGCTACTGTGGTCTCAGTTAACATTATTATTTCTGTCGTTGTCTATAATTAATATTCCGAGTGTAGCCATTATTATTATTATTAAGGCAAAGACGTCCAAGAAATTATCACAGCCACAAGCCTCGAGTTTCCAGTTCAATTTCAATTCAATTATCTTCTCTTCCTTTCTCTCTCTCTATCTCTGCGAGATGATTTCGAATGAGGAACCGGGAATAAGGTGAATCTTTTGATCCTTGAAAATTGCAGACATGGACAACGATCCTAACAGGGCGCCACCCTGCGACCCCTCTGTCTGCGTCCTTCCCGATTGCTTCTGCTCCGAGGATGGTACCACGCTCCCCGGAGATCTGCCACCCAAGGACGTGCCGCAGATGATCACGATTACCTTCGATGACGCCATCAACAATAATAATATCGGCCTGTACAAAGAGATCTTCAACGGGAAACGCAAGAATCCGAATGGTTGCGATATCAAGGCCACCTTCTTCGTATCTCACAAGTACACCAACTACTCAGCTGTCCAGGAAATGCACAGGAAAGGACATGAGATCGCCGTTCACTCTATCTCGTAAGAAAAATCCTCTTGATTCTTTAACATTTCTTTATTTATGCACTCTTTCGGTAGAAACAAAATTTAACATCGGATTTAATAATACAATTAACGCCTCAGTTTTACCTTTATTTTCCATCTTCGTATTTCTATTCAGCCGTCAAAATAATTCGAACAGCTACAACAGCAACATTTGCGATTAAAGTTTAGCAAAGAAGTGTCGCGAATTTAATGGCGGGCGTATAACGGAGTGCATTTGTTTGCGTTTACAGTCACAACGACGACGAACGTTTCTGGTCCGATGCCACCGTGGACGATTGGGCTAAAGAAATGGCTGGCATGAGGATCATCGCCGAGAAGTTCGCCAATCTGACTGACAACAGCGTGGTCGGTGTGAGGGCACCTTATTTGAGAGTCGGCGGAAACAATCAGTTCACCATGATGGAGGAACAGGCGTTCCTCTACGATTCCACCATCACCGCGGCCTTGAACAACCCACCGCTATGGCCTTACACCATGTACTTCAGAATGCCGCACCGCTGCCACGGAAACCTTCAGCACTGTCCCACGAGGTAACCCCATTTCGACGTTCAAATGGAAATGCATACATTTCTTTTCTTTTATTTTGAAACAATTTAACGAGGTCAGAAGCTTCATACTTCGACGATTATGCTAATGCAATTTCTATTATGGAAACGATATAATTTATACGATACCACGGTACCTTCCGGTGATTTAATTCACAATACACCTACGGTATTTTCCATATGCATACGTAATTAAATTTTATGGAAAATTTATGTTTTATATCGCAAATTCTTCTTTTCGTCCCTTTTAAACATTCGATATATTTTGCAACATCTATTTACCCTTTCTACGTACACAAAAATATCTACGAGAATACTGCATGGACAGGATCCCTTCGAATTAAATCACCTGCGTCCCAAGCGTACTTCCTATAACCAGTTAAATAGCAGCTCCACTCTGCCCAAGCATCCGTCACCCGAAAATTCTCTGTCCAGGTCGCACGCCGTATGGGAGATGGTGATGAACGAGCTGGACCGTCGCGAGGATCCCCAGAACGACGAGTACCTTCCCGGTTGCGCCATGGTGGACTCGTGCAGCAACATCCTGACCGGTGACCAATTCTACAACTTCCTCAACCACAACTTCGACCGTCATTACGAGATGAACCGTGCCCCCCTGGGTCTCTACTTCCACGCTGCCTGGCTGAAGAACAATCCCGAATTCCTGGACGCATTCCTCTATTGGATCGACGAGATCCTGTCCAACCACAACGACGTCTACTTCGTCACCATGACCCAAGTGATCCAATGGATCCAGAATCCGCGCACGATAACGGAATCGAAGAGCTTCGAGCCATGGAAGGAGAAGTGCGTCGTCGATGGTACACAGGCCTGCTGGGTGCCGCACACCTGCAAATTGACCTCGAAAGAGGTTCCCGGGGAGACCATCAATCTTCAGACCTGCGTACGTTGCCCCAATAATTATCCATGGGTGAACGATCCAACCGGTGACGGCTTCTACTAAGCCCACTGTCGCGTTCCTTCATCTCGTCTAAGTCAAACACCCCATGATTCTCCTCTTGCCTGTCGTACGGGCGTTCCCCCTTGCTCCCCCACCTTCGTTTTCCAAAACCTCTGTCCTCCCTGCCTCGTCCTGTACAATTGGTCGGTCCCTTCGCGAGTTTCACGGTGGACGTGGGGTCGTCGGCGATGTTTTCGATTCGGGGAACCCGACGGGGGTGATGCTCTCTGAAGATGGAATTGAAGGCAATTTTTTAGACACACTTGGGGGTAGACATTTTTTTTTTGCTTTTTGTAAAACGTTTTCTAATTTTCACGACGAATGGGATGGGAGAGAATAGGGGGGGCGAGGGTAGGATTTTGTCCATGAAGACAATGGAAGGATCGAGAGAAAATCCCCCGATGGGTTCGCCGACGAAAACCGTCCATCGCGTCACCAACGATCTGTGATAAGTATCGAGCGGCTTGAGATTCGGCGACCAGGACGACGAACACGACGACAACGACGAGACGGCGATCTTCTATCTCCCTTCCCAGTATCATCCCTAGACAAGCCCACGACAATTTTCTCCCCGGCCCTGGTATTCGACCTGGAGAGAACCAACGGGATCGCAGCTAAAAGAAGGATAAAAAAAGACACAGAAAAGTAAAGAACCGAGGTATAAGATATATACTATATGTACGTATACATGTACTATATGTTTATACAGTATATGTATATGTGTATTGTAATAATGTAATATAAACGCGTGTCCCAGCCCGGTCTTGGGAAAGAAAAGAAAAACGATCTGAGAAACAGATTTAGTTGGAAGGCCTGGCTGTGGTGTCCTGTAGCCTCCCTTCCCACCCTTTGTACCCCATAAAGAGAAACGCGATGATCCCTCAGCGACCGCCAAAACTCCCTGTCACAAAGGGCGGACACCCTTATTTTTCTAAGGGTCAGCCAAAATTTTTATATATATATATAAATAAATATATATATAAATATGAAATATTGTGTATGTACATTTTTATTAAAGATAAGTGATACTATCTGTTTTACTGTTTCGATCGATGGAACCTTTAATAAAAGAGAAACCAACGAAACAAAACGGTGTGCCTCGTTCAATTCCCACCACCCTTCTGATTCCGTTTCGAGAGGAAAGTGGAACAGGTTCGAATCGTTTGCGACTCGATTGTCAAGTTCAGAGACCCTCTTTCGTTAGCTGGCCGGGTCGTTGACACGTTTTTCCGAATCTAGTTTGATCGAGTTTCGTATTTGGCTCCCGTCTAGACGGCATCGACCGCCTTCGATGGTCGCCGAAGTATCGATTTCTATTATATCGTGCTTACAAGTATCTCAGGGCAGCGGTGTACTGCGAGTAGAAATATACAAGACTGCGCGAATCACTTTCACTTAAATTTCATGTTAAATTGAGAAAAAATACAGATTATCGTTCCGTGGATAAAGTCTTCGATGAACGACTTACGGATCAGAATTATAGTTTTCTTACTGCTATTTATTAATATCTGTATTTCTGACACTTTCAATAATTAAAGAGCGTGAAGTCGAATGGATATATATTTCATTGGCTTTGGATAAAATTAAATTGGAGCATTTGGGGGCGGTTAAGCTCAAGGCTGGTCTGGTTTCGACGAATTCACGGGTTAATTACGAAATCGCTTTTCGTCGCCGAAAATTGGAACAGCAGGTACGTGGAACGAATCGTGTAAAGGTGACAGGCTTAAATACTCTGGCCGAGAAAACGGTGACTGCATTCTTCTGGCTTGTAGGTCGAACGCGAGAAAGAACCTTTCCAAAGTGTTCTCGCTGCGAAATTCCCTCTTAACTGTATAACATCTGCAATGGTACCTCGAGGTCCATAATTCGGGGCCTCTTAGTAACGTTGCCAAAGATTATTTTCACTGGCGAAGATTGTGGGAAAAATTGCTGCGAAAATTCCATAAGTCATCCTCTGTTTAACCAGGTAATATTACACCGCCGATGAATGCAAGGTAACGCGAAAATAAGGAAGTAATGTGAATTGATAAAGTGCAAGTAAAATGTAAACTTCGCACAGATGCAGACAGCAGAATTGCACCGCACGATTGCCGTGCTCCCTCGAGCAAAAAAATATCAGCCCCGACCGATGTGCATGAAAAATGACAGCAAATCAAATTTCCAACTGAAAGATACGAGCGGGCGTACAGCCTTACGGTACAACTGCAAATTACATCAGCGTTTCAAGTAACAATTGCTCTATCGGCGACGTATCTCCCCCGGCGAGCCGAGGGCAAAAAACGAAACCGCAAAATGAAAACGTTGAAAACCTGAAGAGTGTAAAAGTCAGTAGTCTGCAACTCAGGCGTACGAAAGGTACAACACAATCGCCGACAATCGCGCGAGCAAAACGGCACTTAATCACACGGTGGCAAGAAAGCTTGTTGAGCAACGGCGAAATTGCAGTCGATCGTCGATTAGCTTGTTCTCGCTCGATCGTTTGTGATAAGTCATTCGCGAACGATGGAAAGGACAACGAGCGGAAATTACGAGCCGACGTTTCTTTTTACCCGCGCAACGAAGTCCCGTTATTTTCCCCGCGACGAAGAGGAAAACGAAAAAAAAGGAAAGGACGCGCGAAGGGGATAATGCACGGTAACCTCGTGAAATACCAACAGGCCGGCGAGACGCTCGAGGTGGCTCGAGGCGACGATTGCATTCCGATGCAGCCTTTCTTTCGTCGCCGTTTCTGCATCGTTTCCATACCGCGACGAACCCTATTCGGTGTGGCCCGTCGAGTTAATTTATTCCGGCCGATATCGAGCGCGAAGCGCCACGAATATGATTAAGAGTGAAATGAGAGAAATGGGAGCGTGATTTCAGGTGTTGCATTTCTGGACAACGGTTTAAGAGCCGTAGGGTTCGATGGCGTGAGAGGTACAGGAATCGGAGGATGTGCAGGTTTAATCTTTTTGTTATCCGGAAGCGCAGTGTACATATTTGTTTTTACAAAGGGGTAAATCAACCCGTTTGATATACATAATATAGCAATTGATTTAAATTGAATATTAAATAGATCCAGATAAGGAACGCACCAGGCTACATGTAAAGTTTGCTTTACACATGGAGAACTAAAGAAGTCGGTCGACCGACCAGAAATAATATAATTAATTTACATTAATTATAATACAATTGATCGAATGAACTGCAATGATATTAATAGAATACAAATTCAAGGAAAAAACGTGCACGGATACGTTTCATTTAAGGCTGACTCGAATTTCTGAAAAATCTTTCCACTTGCTGCGCATCGCGCGAGATACTATCGATGATTGCTGCAGTATATAATACAGACTAAGCTGTACGCAAGAATTTCGTCGATTAATATCCAACGCATTGAGGGAATCGTGTACACCCACGTAAACGCGGGGGCAATCAGCGAATGTCGCAATTAAATTCCGGTATCTCGGTCGCATAAATCTTTGGAAGCACTTATACGCGTACGTGCGTATGTATATACTTCACTTTGCCATACAATTTTCAATCGATCCCACAGTTAAACAAGATCAGAATCGTTCGCAAGGATTTCATTCACTGCCTCTAATTTGAAGTCTAGAAAGTTCCTCAACTCGATTAGAAAAATTCCCAACAATATCATTTAGTAATACGAAAATTTGCAACCAATTTTTTCTTTCCTCTCCATCTGATCTGTACGATACTCTGCGATTTCCATCGCAAGTAATCGGCATTCTGGTTATTCGCGGTTCGCGAGCAGACGCTCCTGGACGGGCAGAAAAGAAGAATAAAAAAAGTATCGTTTCCTCTTCCACTGAGTCAGTACAGGCCCCCTTTCGTGGAATGCACACGAGCCAAGACGATAAACACCGTTAAGAACTGGCACGGGTCTGCCGGTAGCGGCCTGAAAATCTCGCGTAAGCGAAAGTAGAGAAAGCTTGTGTATCTCGATGCCGTGGCAAGGCCGTCCCTGGCTCACACAGACCTCAGACTCCTTCGACAGGATGCCGGTAAGATCGTGCAGGCATCTCGTTAGCATTCTCCCGTACTCTTTCGACGGGGGAGAAAAAAAAAGAATCGTGCAATTGCGAACACAAATAGAAAATACGTGGAGATAAACGCGTGTAAGAGCGGCGAGGTAAAAATAATCCTGCTGGAAATCAAATTTATCGAGAGATAGAGGATATCAATACGAGAAAAATTAGTGAAACAAAATTATCCATTAAAACCTTCAACAACAGTACACTCCATAAGACGATACCAATTTTTTACGATTTAAATATCAACCCAGACTTCACGCGCACCGAGCAAACTATTATAACCAGAATTAGATCAGGACACACAAAGTTAACTCATGTACACCTACTGGAAAACAATTCTCCTCCCATATGTGTCTTTTGTAACACAAGACTATCAATAATCCACATAATCACAGAATGTCTACACTACAACGTAGAGAGGAAAAAACACGGTCTATATGGAAACCTGAATAATATTCTTACTTCAGCCCCAATCCAACGAAACACACTAAATTTCTGTAAGGACATCAACATATCTAAGACACTGTAATCCAGTTCCTCCACTGACAATTGAGATAGTCGCTAATAACCTTGGTAGTTGAAGCGACTTCAAACACTAAATAAAAAGAAAAAAAAAAAAAAAATTATCCATTATCTGATTGATCGCGTCGTTAATGTTTTCAGTTTGTAATGTTCCTAATTTCTACTCGATCTCTCCCCTGGAGTATTCGCGTCGATAGCTTATCGTGAATTGTTTGATAAGCACCGCGTATCGTACAGCGACGATCGTCCTCGACGTAGTTACTCGTTCCCGTTCGACGCAACGAATTTCGGTCGAACTTGGCGGTGCCAGTGTAATTCGCGATTGTGAAAGTCAATGACAACGATATCAGAAATTCCGCGTCGGAAGCGTTTTTACTGTCGTTTCGCGCAGGCACGCCTTGGAACGGATAGAACCAGGTGAAATTGACACCTATTAGGTCAGTGGGCGATTGGGTGTCGAACAATGTTGCTCTCGATGTTGTTTGTTCTCGAGGCTGTTCCCTTGCCCGTGTAATCTACCTGAGGCTAATTGAAATTCGTCTTCCACGTGAGAACGGCCATTGGATTTACTCGCAACGCTCGGCTTCACTTGGCGTTAATCCGTACACGCTAGTACTAATTGGTGTTTAGCGCAACGCGACGCGAGAACATGCATGAGGCAATGAATTTATGATATTCGAACGTTTATCTTTGATCGTGATTCCGTGATGCTCGGCGGTATACATTTGGTAGTATAAAATGTGGTACTTGTATGGGAATGCAATTTTCAAAAAATAATTGCGTAACGGCGAATTAGTAATAGACAATGGGAAAATTGTTCCAGTGGTATGAACATTAGGAAATCATTGATTTGAGAATAAAAAATTATTTCCTTCGAGCCGGATTCGAACCAGCGACCTATGGATTTCTTTGATATGGAAACTATCCTCTACAGTCCACCGCTCTACCAACTGAGCTATCGAAGGATTGTATTCTAACTTGCTTAAATGATACACATAAAGACAAATATAATACCAAAATGATAACACTCGATTTTCATTATTAAAATGAATAATTAAGAGCAACGTAACGATATGAAATTATTATACAAATAATTGTATCGTAGTGAAAAAAAAATCGCAAACATCGCGTTCAAAATATTGTACCACTTCTATTAGAATTCTTCGACCCAATAAAATAATAAATTCCTCCAAGGCGGATTTGAACCAACGACCTGTGGATCTCGCCAAGTTACTTATAACAACTCCGCGACTCTACCAACTGAGCTATCAAAGGGGTGCAACGCCCCATTCAGCCAATGCAACTCCAGCGAAACAATTGTACGTTGTTGGTTTTCAAGAAAAACACAAACGCATTAATTGTCTCTGTGCAAAAAGGATTCCTTCGAGCCGGATTTGAACCAGCGACCTATGGATGTCTTCCATTTGGATTTCTTCAAGAACTACTACAGTCCACCGCTCTACCAACTGAGCTATCGAAGGGTTGTAACAACGTCGTGATCATATCCAAGTATCAATTAGAATTAACGCGACCAAAGAAAACAATCATTGGACATTATAAAAAGATTCCTTCGAGCCGGATTCGAACCAGCGACCTATGGATATCTGGTTTTCTGGATCACATGAACAACTACAGTCCACCGCTCTACCAACTGAGCTATCGAAGGCTTATAATCGTCGCGTTCTCTTCGCAGCCATAATTCATAGCGTTTGCTACCGAAGCGTCAAAGAGAAAGGTGCCTCACGTACAGTTCTAGAAAATAAAAACACCTCCGAGCCGGATTTGACCTATGGATATATTTCCTGAGACACGAGACTGAATCACTGTGCTACTCCATCGAGCAGGCCTTCTCGCAGCAGTGTCCTTATGCTAATAGAATTTATATTCAATCGACAGGATACACCTCGTGTCGATATTAATTCGACGAAGGACCTTTATTAAATGGAGCAACGCGTAACAAAAAGAAAAACAATCTGAGCGTCAACGGATCGGATAAAAATATTCGAAACTCAACGAGTTGATCCCACCGCGGTCTCGCGAAAGAAAGAACAATTGTTTCCTTGATTCGTGGCAGCTTTCGCTATCGTGCAATAGCGAAAAAAAACGACTGTCAAAAAATCGAATCGTTTCACGAACTATCCGCACGTTCGAAACGGTGAATTCATGGGTCCATTTACGTCGTTTCTTCGACGCGTTCCGGTGCAGCACGCGTTCAATGGAACCGCGACGAACCGACGACGTAACGCATAATATTAAACCACCGTACTCCGCTACCGACGTTACAGGATCGTTACAGTAGACCGAGCAAAACTTCCCTCTGTACCCTCCGATACCACATTTCCGCGGCTTAACGAGGAATAAATCGTTCGAGACGATGGCGATCGATGCAGTCGACTTGCTGGCGAAAAACTCAGTCAATGGAAAGCGTTTATGCAGATCGACGTTTTCCCCGTGTTAAAAAAACCCGGCCACTCCATCACGTGTGTATATGCATACCTGAACGTTCGCGTGTTTCATTCGCTGACACTCAGGTACGCGATGATCGGTAGCCTAAGCGTTTTACTCGATCGCTCGGAGTCGTTTCACTGTTTACGATTTAGAATAGTTGCAATTAAGTTTGCGGCAGAGCGATTGTATTGTAATAGGTCGAGGTGAATTTATTCGTATGATTTTTCTAATCATTGCCATGGTACGTGGGGAATATATTCTAAACAGTGAAAGCTTGTTGAAATTTTCTTTTGTATATAATAAACGAATGTCGCTGTAACTTTGAGCGTACGTATGGTATCAGTTAATTTATTATACATTTTTTAATGACATCGGCACCCATCTAAGTTGGGGTGCGAAGTTAAAAGATGGATGAAAAATTGTCGATCTTTGAACTGCTGTAACTTCGTGGAGAAAAATCGTACAACAATCCACCTGTGCTCATTCTAAAACGCGAAGTCTCTACTTTAATACCCTTAACTTCGATTTTCCTTCCGATTTTTTTGCGTGACGTAGGAAATGGAAAATCGATGATACCTTCCCCTCGATAACCCAAGCTTCGAACGTCTGTCCGGGCCCTGAAAAATTATTTCCATAACCTGAATCCTGGATTTGAAGATTGAAGTCTTCAAGTAAGTTAACAATTTAGTGATTCGTCAATTTCGCACGCCTGTATATTTGTATTTGCATCGTTCGTCTAATTTCAACGCATCCAATCAGATCCAGATCGACCGTGGAAACATGATTGTCGATCCGTAATTGTCTTTCCCCGTGAAATCGGTAAAAGTGATCGACGTCGAGGTTCCCCACGGTGCACGGTGTGAACCAGTTTCATTACTGAAACCAGCCTGAAAAAGAACGAACGAGAGTCGTCCATCGTGCACCGTCGAAAGTCGACGACCCCGAGCAAAACAGCATCGCCGTGCGTAAAATCGGAGCGGACCCATGGAACGAAAAACCCTCTGACCCATTTTCCAGGTATCGCTCGCTGGGATCGACCGCTCGAATTCACGTTGCATTGTCCTCGAGGTATGCACCACACCTTTTTCAAACGCGCACGCGCATTCCTCAATCATCGTCTTTGGACGCACGAAGTTCGTAACGTGTGGCGAGATTTTATTCGTGGACCTTCGATTACATATGTACGTGCGTTTCCCAGATGCAGAAAACTCTAGTCCCCATTAATCGAGAACAATGTGAAGGATCGAGTGATCGATGGGATAAGATCTCGTTTTTGTTATTATCTTCACTGACGGGATCGCAGGGACGAGAAACGTGGGACGCGAAGGATGGTTCAAAGATGATTTGTCTTTTCTTTTTTTGTTTCGCTTTCAATGGATTTTGCAGTCTATTACGACCATGGTGAAAGGAATGGTCGTTGTCACAGGAAGTGGTGTAATGCGTTTCCACAGGCGCGATTGGGTATTTCAAATATGCGGTGCTATTAGACAGAAGCTGTGTGAGAAGATATTAAGCTATCGTATACATTATGCTACTTGTGCAGATTACATACTTGTATATACATATATAATGGAATGTAACGGTTTGAAAATTGGCAGGGATCCTGGAATTCTTCGAGTGGAGATCGATGTTTGGTATATGAATGTCTCTGTTGCTTAGAGGCGGTAATATGTAGCTTAACACTTCAGGTACGTAACATTTGATGACAACGAGCGGTGAAAGTGCAGTCTTGCATTAATGAAATATAAGAAACTCTTGACGCAATATACTATCAATGATATATTATCGGTAGTAATAAAATATTATGGCGTGCTTTAATATCGTACCGATATTTTTATTGCAAAATACGCGAGACGTTGTACTTGAAGGGTCAATCGCGAATAAAACGGAAAAGAAACAAATAGAAGGCGTGGTATTCTTAATCTCTGTATATTTAACTTAGCTCAAAGTACTAAGAAAGCCTCTTTCACTTTCAACTTTCAACTCTTCTCCGGCCATCTCTTTTTCCACGCTGAACCACGTGCGTTACGACACCTTTGCATGATTATCCGCAGGAGGATCTGGGACGCTACACGAAACGCGTATGTAATTTTCTAATTTCTTCGAAATCGACAGCCAGTCGGGGGACGAGTGAATCGTTCAATTTCGATAATTATTTCTTGCCGCGAAAGTGTTGAGATTGTATAACAAGAAAAACATATACATCGAACGACGCTTTGTTTAATTCAACGCCCACGCCCTGTTCATTATTTTTCTCGCGACAGTGAATTTACACAATCGGTGCGCGAATTAAAAAGATTTTCGCTGGAACGACCTCGTTATCTAGAGGCTGCGTGACACGGATTTATCATCACTTTCATTGGACTGCGCGAAATGTAACCTTATTGATAGCGTACAAATAATGACCTGGAAGGCGTTCGTGGCCGAAAAACTTATCACACTATGCGACGTAATTATAGCAGATTAATTATGCGACGGTAACGATGCTTTCGCTGTATGCGTATTGATTTTTTTTTTTATATGACCATTCCACGTCCTCTATATCCAGTACGTGTAACATGTTTCCTGTTCCTTTTTCTTTTCTTTCTCTCGAACGTGAAATTATGAAACTTTGCCTCTCAGAACCAAATACACTGTACGGTATTACATAGGTAAAATACGTGTTGAATAGTAAATGAGACTTTCTAAATGTTTCCTGGGCGAATGTGTCGAGTTGTCGAAGTTGTCAGAACATCTGCTGTATCATTAGATGAGGAACGTGCATTTATTGTTTGTATTCATGAATTATACAGCTGCGAGGAGAGCAATATGTGGGCTTATAGTAGGCAGAGTTAATATTATTGTGATAGTCTTTATTAGATGCGCGAGGCACAGCTGATTATAAATTTTCTATCTGTTATTCTAAGGCTTGAATATAACAGTGATATCGTATATTGTAAAAATTTCCTTTAATTCCGTTCGATTGTTGATTCTCCACAGAGAAAGAAGCTTGGGGTGTTAAATAAAAAAGAGAAACAATCATTTAGAAGTGTAAATTGTACTATAATATATATCTTGCAAAATGTATAATCGTCAAATAGAAAGGATTCGTATCGAAAAGAAATTCGAGATAGGAGAAACCCACTTCGCCCGATATCCCAGAAATAATTAAATTCAGAAACAACTTAGAACTTTTAATAACGAAATCATCTAAGTAGTCAGCTGTCGGGGAAAAAATCCCGAGCCTAAAGAAGCGCATTAAAAATTCGGCTCTTCGAATTTTAACGTTATCTCGCACTCGGCAACGTATACATATGTGAAGGTAAGTAAAATCGATTTCACGGGGAAAGGTTATCACGCCGATCCATTCACGATGACTTATTATTACCTTTCCCTATCCTCTCCCTTTCCTTTCCCCCCCCCCCCTTAAAACCTTTCTTTCACCTTTGTACAATTCTTCCACGTCAGAAAAGGAGCAATTTATCATCCGTCCTCCCGTTGGTTAATTCTCGAACGCGAGTTCGAGACATTCACGAAGATCCACCATGACTTGCAACGAGCAGCGTGTAACGGGACACGTTGCAAAACCATGGTCGTCCCATAATGTGCGGTCATTCTCATGTTTTACGCGTGCGGGCAGATCCGTGGATGTAGAATCCTCCTTCGAAACGCGGACTCCAGTCGCTTTGGCCCTGGATTACGTGACGTTTGACGGCGAAAGTTAAACGTGGCCGGCCTCAGGGTGCCATGCAGCACGAAAACACTCGTCTGTCGACCTCTCCTCGGGATGGACCAGCAGGATGAACCGGGCATATTAAAAGGAACATTGGATGCTAAATCGAAAGTTCAAGGATGTTTTCAATTTTGCTTGTTCGTCAGGTTAGAGTTCTGCATAGTTAGATATAGTGAATTAACTCTTTTTAGAGTAGGAAATGAATTCGCAATACATATTGTGATCTGCAATGTCCGGTGGTTTAATTATAGAAAGAAACGTTTTGCACGAATAATATATTTTATTTTAATATTAGTTTGGTTTTCTTTAATGGATCAGCGCCGAAAAGTAGGAAAAATTGGAGATATTTTCTTTTTATCGCCGTTTAGATAAATTGCACTTCTCTGGAGAAAGGGGTAACATTAAAGAAGAATTAACATTTCATTTCTATTCTTTTCAAATATTAAAAGAAACACCTAGCAATTGTAGTGCTACTTTCTGATGCTATACTTATCTTCAAATTATTTTCACCGTCAAAAAGTAATGGTAATCGGGTGTACCCATTTAACCCCACTCACCGTGTTAATATTACATCACACCGGTGATGCTGCGAGTTATGCTAATTCCACCATACGACACTCCCAAAATAAAAAGGTAATATCGATTACATTATACCATCCGCAGCTTTCCTCCATACAATTAAACTGTCCCTATGTATAATTCACGTTAATGTAACGAGGCAAACCCTCGCGTTTTGAACAGGCTAATAAATATATGTAATTGGAAAATGTCACTTTCTCAAGCGTAGACCTTTCATCCGTGAACGTAGTTCGAATATTATTATTTATTGATCTATCCCAATGATACTTTTGTTTCAAAAAATCAGAGAAGTAAAAATAGATTAATTGGCGCCGGTAAAAAAAAAGGTAATATTCGAAAGAGAGTTGCGATGCTGTTTGAAATTCAAATGAACCTTTGCTGAGAGACAGGGGGATAGAGAGAGGGCGAGAGAGTAAGTGATTTTTTTTCCCAGCTGGTCGATAATTAGGAATGTGCATAAAGGTAAAAGTTTTGCATCGACTTTTGTTTCATGTTTGATCAGTGGGCTCGCTTTCGAGTGGAACCGGCTGGCTCGTCGTCGTTGAAATCTGCAATCATTACCCTTTCGGTTTATTTAAATGAGACTGAAGCCTCTGGCATCGATTCCCCTGCGTTATGCCTTCATTACAGACGACCTTGTTCCCCTGAACGCGAGTACACTTTTCGGGATTGACATTCGGGGCGATGACAATCATCCAGTGGAAAATTATGCGACTAAAATGAGCGAACTTCTTTTTTCAACAGAGTAACATAGAGATCGACGCGATCGGTCCTGTTATAATTGTTCCACCTGTATTTCTCAATTAATACCGCTGTCATTGGTCAATGTGATGTTATAATATTCATTGTAACATTCCAAATTCTTATTTCACTTAACAAACATAATAATCGATGGAAATAAATAATCACAATAAATCTATCAGAGAATTGAAAGCCCGCGAAATAAACAGTTTGAGGTGACAAAATTTCTAACCACTTTCTCATTCCGAATGATCGATGCAAAAAAACTGTTTTGTTGTAATCGCAGGGATGAGAAGCGAGACCTGTTCAATTGGTCGTAAATTAATTTCACCAACCTTTGGGCGAAATTGTTCCGGCGTTCTTGCGATTTTTCAGGGGCAAGGTCGACTTTCTTGGGGACCAGTCTACGCGATCGCGAACGAATGGGCGTTTGCACGTGGTTCTGCAACGATCCCTCGTTCCTCCGATCGTGGTCCCGCGGAGGAGCCGAGTGAAAGTGACAAAGAACAAGGTCGCCCGCGTTACAAAATCGGGAATTTCTCGAAAACGGCTCGGCGCCGACGAGGAAAAACACGTTACGCAAGCATCGCGGAATGAAAATCGCTAATACGGTGAAGTGCTCATTATTGAAACGATCCGGTTATTCGTGGAGCGTTGTATCTACGATTAGAAGGCGATCAGAAGGGAAAGCAGTGAGAGATAGGCGATATGTTCGGTTCAACTGTATACAAGTGGTTATTTCTGAAAATTTTAAGGATACAGAAAATTTTTTATACTGTATTGTATTATAGTTTTTGGCGTGGTGGATGAGTTAGTATGAATTGGCATCTCAGATATCAGCTTGGAAAAATGGGTTTTTTTATTTATGCCTGGCTGCAGAAATTATACAAGCTGTGATATAAAAGAAATGATTATGAACTGCAGAGTTCAAGGCAGCTTAAAAAAGAAATTAAATACAAAAATTGCAATTTAATTCATGATTTATTGGTCTCCAATTCTGAAACACCATGTACTTTGAAATTAAGCTACGCTCAGTTGAATACAGTGCAGGTGCATGTTTACAATAATTTTGAATCTCACGGGAGAGTAAATTAGTTTCCATTAATACAGTAGTGGCTTAGTATTGAAATCGAATTTTTCGGATTAAATAAGTAACTGGAGATTGCTTTAATTACGTGACGATTCTAAAGTGACGTTGCAGAACGTGGCATTAAGTTTCACCCGGATTTCCACGTGACATCCCTCGCTGTTTCCCCGCGAAAGCGTGAAAAAACGCGCACTCTCGTGAACGCAACTTCTGTTACACCCTGGTCACGATGTGATAAATAATTTCACATAAGATAAGACTCGAGCCTGCCAAATAATCGAGGGTTACCATAATTGTCTACCTGTGAATAGAAATCGGGCTGGACAACACTTCAAAGGATGATAAAAGACGTATTGTCTGCTACAGCGAAGAAAATCGCTAAATAAGTAAATGCAAAGCAACATCAGCAAAATGTCCGTGTACCCTTTAATCGTGACAAATTAATTGGCATGGTCGTCGCGTTGGCAAAAATGTTCCTCGCGAAACAGGAACAAATCGTGCACGGACTTCGTGAAATCCTACGGTTTTGCGTAGCCGTGACTTTAAAAGTGCTTTTCCTTTGTCCTGGCGCGTGACACGTCGCATGACGATCGTGACACGATACTACGCGTGCCTCGAATTAAACATCGGGCGACATGCAGAGGTACGAGTATAAAATAATAGGTGAAACACCAACTTCTACTTCCACGGGTCATATCGCAGCGAGACTATTTCTCGAAGAAACCGGTATTCTATTATAGTTGCAAACGTCGCGTGAAGTATCGCTACCGAGTCGCGTCGATCTTGATCCCGCGATTCGCAGAACATAGAACCCTTTCAGAGACTCGAAACTTTCCTACGGCAATCGTTTGCTAAAAATAACGTAAAATATTACCTGTGTAATATTATTTCGGGTTCGACGGCGTACGGCGATATTATTTTTCTACCTTCGCTTGGAAGATTAGAAAATACATTTCTCCTGGTTCACGATGGCTCTATGAAAGGGAGTCGAAAGAGAAATTCTGCATAGGTGGACACACGCGTCGACCGACCAGTCCGTTGATGAGGAGGAAGGTAGTTCACCTTGCAGAAACAGCCTTCCGTTATTCCTCGTAATAGACGCCATGGCCAGCTTGATATCGATTCGCCTTCCATGGCAAGAAAATGCGCCCGGTATGCGTGCTTTCCTCGAATCGTATGCTTGTAGTCACCGGTCTGCGTGAGCTGTTCCCGATCGTCGAACAAAATGAACAAAGATAGGCACGGCCTGTCTGACGCCGCCTGACTAATTCTACTTGGCACAAGAAGCGGACTTTTCTGCAAAAGAATCGCCATTCTTACCTGTTCCGTACTGATGACAATTTAATCAACTGAAGCCGAGTTAATGGAATAGCCGAACGACAATTAAGTACGTGAACGTTGCCTCTCGATTGTCGAGAAACATAACTTTCCATTCTTCTTTGTTTTTTCTCCTCTGAACAGCTTAGGCTCTTAGATCGCTTGACGTGGGTCGTCGCTACAAGGTAAACCACCTTCTTCCTCTCTAACAGAGATGAGCACTTTTAGCTAGAATCGGGGTAATTAAACCCGTGTTTGATTGTCCGTCAGAATTGGTTGCTTCCATAAACGAAACACACGCGCATAGACATGCGATCGTTTCTCATAAATTCTTCCAACATATTCTGGAGCTTTTCCTTTTATTTGTTTATTCCTCTTCGTGCTATTCGAAGGATATTCTATTTACGGTACGCCGTGCTATTCGTAGTATGCACTGTGCTCTTCCAATCAATTAACGTTAATGAAACTGACACTGATAATTCTGTAATAGTAGCCCGTGTCAATCAAGGCAACCAGGCAACACGAGAGCCATTCGCAATAATCCAATCTACTCATTGAAGCAATTATATGGACACAGTTGATCCCTGCATTAGAATTATCGTCACCTCGTCGAATTTAATCGCAGCTTGTCTATAATAATAGAATCGTTGTAATTAAAATCGGCGAAGGAGGAACGAGAACTAGACTGCTTTCGACAACGTGTCCGTTTTGAATGCAGAAACGTATGTAATCGGTGTTAATGACATCGACATGGTTGTTCCAAATAAAATTTCACGACGGCAAAACAGGCAGTATCAACTATGGTAGAACGATGGACGATGACCCGTCCACGGTCAAGGCGAAAATCACGTCGTCGAGCAGAGTGTGTCTATCATACGAAATAGCCTCCTTCCGGCACGTGACCTGCATCGAATCTACACCTTTCTTTTATCTACGATTTACCGTCTGACCCGGTTAACGTCCTGCAACATCTTCCGTGTCAAAATTTCCGTCGCGGTACAGAAAAATTCGCTGTTTCCCCGTGTCACAGAGAGAACAGGGATTGCAGAAATGTTTGGACAATTGAATAATTCGTTCAAAGAGCGCCCACTTATTTTCTTTCCCTATTTTTAAATAACCTGCGCGTGAAATTGACAGAGCACGTGTTTGTACACAATATTACAGGCAATGACGTCAAAGTAGAGTAATTTATAAATAGCCGCGTGGAAAATGTTGAAGTCGGTGCAGCGAAAATAAAAAGTGAATAATATTTGAAAATAACCTTTACAATTCTGCGAATTACCAAAGTGATTATTCGTTTGGAAACAACACGGCAGCGTCGAGAAAAGAATAAAAGATCGGTGAATTCCATTGTCCAAACGAATCGCCTCTCCCTGTTCAATTTGAATACTTGGACGTCCCTATTGTCGCGAGAGTCTGACAGGAACTAAAAAAAACAATCGTACACCGAGAACAAATTTATGTTGCTCGAATAAATAGTATCAGGACTTTGTCGTAGAATCTTATGAATCAAAGTTTCAAGCATGCAATGAAACACTTTGGCTGAGTCGTTAGAGGAATCTCGTCTCTCAACGAATTTTTCTCTTTTCACCGCGGCAAAGTCTGTGATTTAAAACGCGACTCGCATTAGCGCTTGGACGACGGGGAGGGCGTTGAATTACGAGAGGAAGCAATGCGTTATGAGCCACAAAAGGTAGTCGCAGCAGGGACGGACAAAGGCCGATCGAAAGGTACACAAGCAGGGCGTGCCAGAAAAATGGGGGACTACGTTGCATTCCGATGCAGCTATAAGTAGGCGCGTATAATTATGCGCATCTCGTATTTCGAAACTTCGCCTTCACCGGGAGCTTCTTTTTGTTTCGAGCTGTGCCACCGACCAGACTTTCCCATCCTCGACCAGGTGGACAAACGAAGAAAGTTTTTGGAAATGTGCAAACAATCCTACTAATAATACCCTTTCGCGTGGCCTTGAATTTTTTAACATTTTTCTAAAGAAATCCTCGTAATCGGTAAGTCAATGCTATCGCGCGGTAAATATGTTTGTTCTGCATTTTATTTTACTTATTCGACGTGGAAATATTGCAAGAATAAAATTACTGTAATACTTATTTGTTATAAGATATTTATATTTTTCTAAGGTAAATAGTGGTTTAATATTTTGCCTTTGGAACTGGTCGAGCAATTATTTTGCCTGACTAAAGTTTTCTTAATAGCTTTGTTATGTTGCCCGACTATTTATGGATAACGAAACTTGTATTAGTGAGCTATTAAGCAGATGGGAGTGTTTCTCTGATGCTATGATAAAGAGAAGACGGAAAGAACGAGATTGGGACCGGTGTGATAATCCTTCTGGCTCCTAAATTTTTTCTTGTCTTGTTTTGTTATCAATCTTTTTTTCGTTTGTTTAATGTCAGATCGAGATGGAGATTTATTTCTTTTTTATTTCTTTTCTTCAGACGAAACGAGAATGCTTGCAATTAATTATTATGATTCTCTGCTTGCACAACTGCAACAAGTGAAGGTAACGGCAATGTATAGGTAAAATAGCGAATGGCGATGACAATAAAGTTTAACGAGCAACACGATAATCCAGAAATTTTGCACGAATGGTTCTATAAATATTCAGCGAGTTCTCTGTAAATCAAAATTCGACGCGCTTTCTATTTCACCGAATGAGAAGGATCGTTGCTTTAAACCGAACAACGTGGTTACAGCGACGAATATTTCTTTCGGAGAAAGTTCAACGATTCACGAAACCCAAACCAATTTCTGCTTTTATTCCCTTCTTCGAGTACTCGATAAAAATTGTATGTGTATATACGAAACGTCTTCGAAACCGTCATGATTCGAAGTGAGAAATTTCTTTGCCTAACGAACGCTTCTCAAAGATCAAAGTATTCCTGTCACCGACGGATCGCTCAAAAGATAAATGAAACATCGGGGAATCCATGAATATCTAAAATCATCAAGTTAACATTTAAATGATTCGAAACAAAAATCTTTAATAAAAAAAAAGCAAAAATGCCAGGAAAGTTCTCGCTTGATTCAGAATAAAATTTTCTCCCAATTCGTATTAAATAATAATTTATACGATGTACTATTTCTTTCAACCTTATATATTTATTCACTACGTTCGAAGATATACTTAAGCTTCTTCGAATCGTCGTCGAAGAAAAATGATCAGCTTTTCCTTGTACAGAAAGAAGTCTGAGTAAGAATCTGGATCTCAGCACGATCCTCGTTCAAGATCATCTTAGATAACTATCGAGCGACACATCTCGACCCTCTGCAGACAGATGATCCAGAGATTTATCGACAGTGATCGGGAATCGTGCACAGCACCGCGTTCCTCGAATCGGCGACGATCTCGAGGAGGCACGAGAATGGTACAAGGAAAGGTTGCGATTGTAGAAAGCATGAAGGAAGAAGAAAAGAGCAGGAGAAAAAGGTCTGTGGGTCACTGTGCTATTCAATTACGTAATGCAGTAACCTTCAGCGTTCAATTCTCGCGTGTAAAAACGTATTTCATGCGTTGTTCGATTACGATTAGACCACGGGAAGCGAGTGGTCCAAACTCTGTTCACTTTTTCGGGAGGTATAGATATTTTGAAAGTTTCTAATATTATATATATACGAATAATTAAAATTGTATTAAAAAAAAATGTGACAAGAAGTGGCTGTGTTTTAGGAATATTTAATTACTCCGTGTTGCAAGAATCTAATTTAGGTATGCACATATTATATCAATTTTAAGATCAAGTGGCTACTTTGTAGTCGTACGAGTATTTAAAATCTTGTTCGCTTTTTCGAAAGGTGTGGATGCTTCGAAAGTTTCTAATACGTACGTATAAAGGGGAATGGTGAAAATGGTATCAAAAAAGAGAGGCAAGAAAATGCGTGGGCTTGAGGTTCTAATTTAGGTACGCATTATATTAATCCTAAGGTCGAGTGAATGGTTTATAACTGTATAAACAGCATAGGTACTTTCTCCATTTTCGTGGACCATTCTTTTCCGATCTACTTCCCCTTATCTATATAGTCTATGTATCCAACTTAATATTTATCCGAGGTGAAAGTCGTCAGATGGGTAAGCTATTAGAAAAATATTAATTCCGGAAGTAACGCGAATATTCCTCTTTATTAAATAGCATTCAGATACATAAATCGTCACGAGAAGTTGAATATAAACCTTAAGAAATTTCCTCTCAGAAATTATAAACGCTATAAATTAAAATAACAAAATCAAACAGTAACATATTTGCAGCAATTGTTCGACCGATTCACGAATTATGAAACGAGTATAATTCTTTGAAAAACTGAAAGATGAAACCAGATGAATAATCGTTTAAAAAGGAGAAGGATCAAGGTTCCAACGAAGACTTTCCCGGCCGGTCGGTGATTTTTCTGGGCATTTTTCTGGCTGCATAGGTCACCAAAGAAAGATGAGAGAAAAATGAACGAAAGAAGGGAAAGGACAGAGAGACACGTTGCACTCATAGGATCGTGAACTACGAAAACTGGTTTCCTGCAGCTCCCTATATTCATTCTACTGGTGAACGTGTGCCCCCATTGGCATCCCGACGTGTGCATCTCGTCAAGGACTCGACTTGGCACGCGTTTAGAAACGCCATTGGATCACTCCTGGATCACGCTGTTAGGGAATATCGATTCTGCCGCACGCTTGCAGAGTTGTAATTTGTTTAGAGCTGTAATTTGCGCAGAGTTGTACATCTGCATTTTACTATTAAATCCAAGGAGAAGGGCGGGACCTTCTTCTGTAGCTGAAAGTTCGAGTTGTGAATATTGCATTTGAAATAGCTGATTTAAAGAATTATTGCGCGACGGACGTGAATTGTGTTGCCAATAGGTAAAGATGTTTGTATTTTATCATACCTGACATTTTTTTAAACAGCTGAACATTGACACTCGAGACATGAATTATTTTCTAGAAGGAATATTTTTCTCTTCTCTGCTTTTTAATTTGACACTTTATGGCTCGAGGACTTTTAATCTGTCAAAAATATTAATATCTTTTGGTCGAGAATTTTTTAAATCGCCGAATAATTATTATATACATATTGATGATGAATTATTTTGTATATTAACTATTAAAGTTCTTGGAAGTTTTTTCTTTAACCCCTAAAGATGCCACGACCAGAAGGATACGGATAGACGAATGACTTTAGATGAAAGTAAAGTATCACAAACGAACCAAACGAAAAATAATGGACATTTAAAGTAAACAAGTGCAAAATAGACGACGCTCGTGTGCATGCCTCCAGAAGCACAAAGAACCAAAATGATTCACGATTTCTCCAGCAACCGCGTTCCTATCGATCCCGCGAAACTTGGTTGCACCAGCAGTATTAAATAAGGAAATAGCTGTTTCCTGGGCCGTTAATCACCAGACACGTGTTCACCTGCACGAGTGTAACGAGCTGCATGCAGTTGCCTTATCGTTGAAAAACGAGGCTACAGATTAATATATTCCATCTTATGGCTAAACCCGTACAACGTGCCATCATTTCGCTCGAATTTTATTACACCTGCAGCGAATATCAGCCCACTAATTTATCGATTACTAAAAATATATACAGTGCAACAACAAAATGATTTAATCCACCCCGGTCGTGCATAACTCGCCTGTAGAAAGCACGTTTCGAAAGGGTCGTAAAACTAACGATTACACAATAGAGGAATCCAACGAAAGATTAAGCCTTATTATCCCTCGCCAAAGTTAATTACGATCAACAATTCTGTTCTCGCAAATGTGCCTTATGCACTTGCTCCATTTTCGACCTGGTCCTTTCAGATCCCCGGCGGTTTCACGTCGATTACCATATTCGTCTTTCGTCATTAGCATTCGCCGCGCATTTCGCGTATCTCGAGCGCAAACTTTCCGGTTGATGCTGAATATTTTTCTTCCTTCGCGGCCTGCTCGGTTGCCCCATCGGCATCGCGTTTCCACAACGAACGCCGCTTTTTTCCGTCGAAATCGCAACCGTCTGCGCGCGATTCTCGATCGGTCCGACCGCGAGGAAAATATCACAGGAACGAGAAATTCCTGTGCGAACGATTCTCCTACGTTTCATCGTTATTACAATCGCCGCTACAATCAAGGTTCCCCCTATTATTTCTACGCTTTAACGACGCCTCCGTCTGTCCTTTTGGCCTGCTTAGACGCTTCGAAGTATGCAGGATCTGTTAATTGCAATTAGAGACACGTTGCGGCAGTGTTCGATGCGAAACAACGCTCCTTTCATTCGAAATCTTATTGTATTCTTTTCTAACAATTTTCAGATTAATATCGCCGTCATCCGGTGGGATCTCGGTTTCATTAGTTCTATTTCTACTGCTCCCCCCTTTTTTCTGTCGTAGAATGTATTTCTTTCTGTTATAGAATTGTCGGATTCGAGCGTTGCGCAGTTTTATGGAGCACAAGCCGCGACAGGTTGTTCTGGGATTTATTGAGCAGACACGAAGAAACTGAGCGAACTTAAGTCCTCTCTTCTGGAGCGTTATCCGGTGTTCGTGGAAGAAACGTGTCGAGATAAAGGAGAAACACGGGACACTCGAAGGGAACGAGAGTGTTCTCGATCGATCCCGATAGCCCTCGGGGACTCGAAGAACAAGATCGCTAGTGGTTCTGCGAAAACGTTAGCTTTCGCAACGATTTGTTATTGGTCACGGTTTCGTTGACAGGAGTCTTCTTTTTCCTCGCCGGGGATTTCACGGAACCCTCCGCGTCATCGACGGACCATCTATCATGATGTAATAATAAAAACGTGGAATTTTGGTACGTCTCAACGTGGGATCCGATTTAACGCGGTTTAACTGGAGGATTAAGTTGTTTGGGTGACGATGGTGTAACGCGGTGACCGAGGAGGATAATTCTTTTTAATGGCTCGAGATTAATTTTGTCTTCTGCCATTTGAAGAATAGTTCAGGCGATCCTTGAACTTTGAACAGAAAATTCGCATCCTCGATTTGATAATCGATTTTGCATTATTTTGAGTAGATTGAACGTTTCGATTATTGCTTGGGAAGACTTGAAAGGATCGTGATGTTTCTTTAGAAAAATAATGCACGTGCCATTTGTTTCTTAAATGAATCAGATAGAAAAGCAACTGACAATCGGTAGATGAACAAAAGTTCACTTCAATTCGACGCCCAATAATCCCAATGATAATGACAATTTCCGAACGTTATTCGCCACATTGATTAATTCATAAAACCGCGTCCTTCGTTTAAAAATATATAACCTTCCACGAATTCGCCTTCCTCGAAGACATTAATATCGCCGGCGCACGAGAGTCCTTCGTGTCCATCGAAACCCGGCCGTTCGGTTGAATTGTATCAAGTGCATTTCGCTCATCGGCAACAGACGCGCAGGACAACGTACTATATTTCTATTCATAAAGTCGAATCAATGCGAGCGTGATTGCTTCGTGGCCGATAGCGGTATGCAGTCTAACGCAACAGTCTAGCGATGTTATTTCGCCGAGAACGACGTCGATAACCTTTTACCGCGTAAACCGCAAATTTATTGGCCACCCGTTGTATTCCGGCGATGCCTTGGGAATTAACGGGTTACGCAAGCTGCTCCTCGCCGACAGGGAGCGAGAGGAGGAGCGGGACAGGGGAAAAATGAAACGGGAAGGGACGAATGTAAAAATGAAAATTATTTTGGCGTGTTTCAAAGGTTGGCGCCTGTAGGTATTTAATCCGTGGGCGAAGCTGGTACAAAACGAACGAAATGGAAACGGAGGAACGTGGGATCCTTTTAAGGCGCTTCCTTCCTAGGCGGTTGCAAAGGAAGCGAGAGAATCGACGGTTCCTATGGCGTATGGGGTGCGAGTTGAATTTTAGCGGGTCCGCGGGTAATAGTTTTGGGATACTGTGAAAGTTCTCGGACAATTCCAAAGCAAAGTACCACTTTTCTTTTTAATACTTAAAAGAGCTCGTTTCATTACAGAGTGCTCTGTTTTACGATTGCATTTAAGTAAGGGAGGAAGAAACGTGATCCTTGCGAAGGTAAAAAAGAAAGTACGAGAACAGACACTTCCTGGGGGAAGTGTAGCGATTATGCTCTTTTAATACGGGAAAGTAACCGTTGATTAATCGTTATTCACCTGCGCATTAACTGTGACAATTTATGCACACGGCTAATGCACATAGTAGAGGAACAGGCTGGTGTTTGTGAATTGATAACTACTCGCCCTGGCAATCAAGTTCATTCAGATGCTGCAGGCGACGCGAACGCACGTTTACAATTATCGCTTGAATTGTATCAAGAAAAATCAAAGATTGATCCAATGGAAGATTGGCCACACCTTTCAAGATGAATTTCGAATCAAAGGTGAGCAAAGGTTCAGGGTTTGCGTCGCGTCAATGAAAGCGTCACGTGGAACAGTTTTCATGGAAAGTGTACTCGGGCACATCAACGATACTTTCGTTGCGAGTTTTACGATCGCGGGCTTTTTTCTATCGACCGTTTTAGAACGGCCACTGTCAGCCGATATTATCAACGAAAGCCGTAAAACGATGGATAAGTCGCGTTTTCACCTGCAACAGGGCCTTGAATGTCCTCGGGGTTCAATCTCGATGTATCTACTTCAATACGACCAATTTTCCTGGTCGCAATACATAAACTCCTGCGCTCTATAATATTTAAATGCAACAGCTTCTTAACGAGACCAAAGCAAGAGAAAAGATAATATACCGACAATTAATAAAATAAAAAGATTAAACGAAATATTCCATCGAATTCAGAATACTCTGAAATATTTCGTCCACCAGAAACACAACATTCGCCCGCAAAAGCTCCCATAGAAATGTAATGGGAATCGCATCGTCCGTCGTTTATATTTCCTGCTCCCCTGCTCGAAAAGAACTCTCCTCTCGAAAGAAACGAGATCACGAATGATTAGAAAATCACGCATCGATGAAAGTAGAACAAAACCGTTGATTTGGGACACGGAATGGCCAATCACGACGAGCATCGTCCTCTTCTCTTTTCCTTCTTCCTCCCCGCGCCATTCTCCGAAGACGGCGAAGAAGCGCCGAGGAAGATCGGGACGAAATGAAATTCCGTTTCTGCCTCCTGTTCTCCAAACTTGGACGGAAGGAATGGACCCCTTGTTCTCCGGCTGTTTTACGACGTAGAAAAGGTGGCAGCACCATCCGGAAGGTGAAAGTCCTCCGACGAAGAGGAAGGGGTGGCGGTCCACATATAGAGGGGCGAGAGGGCGCGGCTTGTCCAGACACTCTTTGTCCCGTCGACGACGATGACAGTGTCGACGACTGCTACGATGTCGCCAAAGTTCCTGTTCCTCCTTGGATCCCTCTTTCTGCTTGCCGGTAAGTACACGACGACACTTACCGTATTTTTATTCATTTTATTCATTTACATTATTCGTTTTAAACTATGAAACTTCGTGTTTCCAAAAATAACGTAGGATATCGTGTTTTGGTTGCGCAGATTTGACAGCTTCTTCTTTGGAGCGTTTTTCAAGATTTTAGATTAGACTAGGGTTGGGGATGTTCAAACGAGTTTTTTTTCAATCATTGAAGTTTAACATTTAGACGATTGGACTGGTCATTGTTACTGTTCTGATCGTGGAGGGTGTTTTCTGGTGGTTTCTTCAGTGAAAGTCTGCGTGGAAGATCTCGCGATGAGGTTGATTTCTCGCTGGGAACAAATACCTGGCGGTCGGGGTTTCGATTCTTTTAATAATTCGCGCCGGTGAAAGTTGTTTTCGACGTTTACAGTGTTTCCTTCGGATCGAACGTGATTTCCACGAGGTATTTTGGAGTCCGCGATCCATGGTGCTGCTAGTTTTACGTTTCTTCTGTACCCGTAACAGAGCATACAGTTAGTTCGATTCTTTTGTCCCAGAGAATTTCAGAAATTCGACTCGAAGTCCCCTGATATTAGAGAATTCAATTATTCCGCAACGTTATAAGTGTTATCGAAGTCCAAAAGGTAGCTGCAAATATTACTTACTGCATGCACAATCGTGGCAGTTTTCGCGAGATCGGGGGGTGTCTCGCCGCCATGATTTTCTGGAGACTTCATCGCCTAAAGCGGCACAAGGCTGCTTCGGAACATCTTCAGTACTCTCGCCGCGACACATTAACCAATACCAAAATAGCTAGCAATAGAAAAGCAAAAGAAGAGACAATTTTCAATCGTCCTAAAGAAAAATCCCCAACAGTCTTCATCTCTTAAAAAATATTTAAACCCCCGAATCGTTCCTCCAGATTAAAACAACGATTTGCTTCATTTTAAACGAAAAATCGTCGTTCAATTCCGGACAAAATTTATATACACAGCCGCTTCTGCGAACGTGAAAGTATCGCCAATGACAGTCGTCTGATCGTCCGGAAGTGGCAAGAATCACAATCGCAGATCACGATCCACGATCGTGGTTGAATAACGCGGTAACGTTTGAAGCATGATTCGATGGTCGATCACGACAACAGAGAAAAAGAAAAGGATCGCACGGCTGAACCTACTTTTGAGAACCACTGTCGCTTCCCTCCCCACCCCCGTCACGTTGCCCTGACATTTCCAAGACTTTCTACTTCTACGAGGGTTCGGCGACCCCGATATGTTCGGTCTACGATCTCCCGAGATCGTGGCTTCTAACGATCACGACATTTTCCGGCTCTTCATGCGATCGTCACAATACCGATCTGCCCTTTTTATTCAAATGTCACGTGCTGGTGAACGACTCGTTCGCTATCGTTCACGCGCGTTTCTTTTTTCCACGGCATGCATTGCCACTTTAATCATTGATCGCCTGAATGGTAAATCGCCTCAAAGGTAAACGAAGATGGATACGAAACTGGAATGCCTAATTTTTGTAGTGATCAAGATTTTTACAATTAATACGGCGAATCAATTGTTTGTTTGCTTTCTAATCAATTGTTGCGTGGCAGTGTTCTGTGTACTTTGAAGTATAAGCAGAAGTTTGTAAATAGGTAGCCTTGTTTCCTTTAGAAGAAAAGATTGGACTTCGTTCTTTATTATTATTTCTATAAAACAGTGAATAGTAGAAAAACATTCGTTTCAATTCCTTTTCATATCTTCGACAGTAATGGTAATTACGTTCTACCGTGGTTGGAAGGAAGGGGAGAAAGATGTCGTGCATCAGGTCGCGTTAGAGATAGTTCTCGTGGCTCGAGAGTCGTTTATGTAATCGATGATAGAAAGTACGTAATTGTCGGTGACGGAAATTGGAGAGTGGTACGTGGTATCTATGCTATCAGAAGATCGTCCTCCTTAACGATAGGAAATTAATCTGAAATTATTCCTCTTCCTATTAAACGAAACATCTGATCCGCCGATCTAATAAATTCAAATTCATACGATGGAATTACATCCGAGACAATCTTCTACAATATTTAACATCGTCGTGCAATTTTCCAGGCTCGCAGGTCAGAGCGCAAGATGACGATGGTGGCGACGGACTTGAGGCGAATGCTGACGAATTGTGCCAGGACAGGCCGGGAGACGAGTACTTCCGGTTGAGCGTCGAAGGAGACTGTCGCGATGTCGTAAGGTAAATCCAATTGAACCGTCAACTTAATCTACATACAATTCGAAACACCGTCTGCCGTCGTTCCACCGAATTCGCGGGCAAAGAAACAAGCTTAAACATTCTAGAAAGTCGGAAACTTCTATAAAACAAAATGTCCTCCGCATTCGACAAAGAAAATCCATAACAACAAAGTAATTCGTTTCTTTTTGTTTCTGTGCTAATCCGAATCTGCCGTAGTCAAGCGTATTAAAACGAACATCGCGTGCCACTTCGATTTCTCGTGATCGACCGTAATCGATTCCGCGGCGTGGTAAAAGTGATCCCGAAGGACGACGAAGTTAACGGTGAAGATTTACGCGACGGAAAGATCTATAAGAGTCGCGGGGGATCGAGCAGCGAATTCCATCGGTTCCTTCGCGATCGAATTCCGCGTACGAAGGTTCAAGGCGAGCCTGATACCGGATACACAGGACTCGCCTTCCAGTCGATGACGACAGACAGAGTATCCTGACTCACTCGAATGGACAAGGTATTCCATCGTCAAGGACTTGCAGACAAAAATATCCTTGCTGTTTTATAATAGCATATACAATAGACTTCGCCAGGAACATTTTTCTTTTACTAATATTATTACCGTACTCTTAGACGCGTCCATATATTCGGTTAAAATATCCTGTTCTTTGGAAAATAGTCTGCAAAACTTCCATTCGTTGTCCCGAATCCCGGAGAAATCGAAGGCAATTATTTCCAATCAAACTTGCGAGTTCTAAACGGATTATTGCGCGAATAATATGGTCGCGTGACAATGGTCCGCCATAAGTCAGACGGACCCTGAAATCGAGTACGCTACAAATTCGTTTCCCCAAATGAACAATCATCTGGAGATTTATTATCGATCGGTACAAGGTGATTATCATTCGTTACAAGAGAAAAGGAACAATGTTTGCAAACTTAATCGCAGATGCGACAAAGCAACCGAGATCGGCGTGACCAGGTTGGCAACCGTTCGATGCCCGACAGGTTTGGCGTTCGACATCGAGAGGCAGACTTGCGATTGGAAGACGAACGTGAAGAACTGCGAACAGCTGGAGAGTAAGCGACTTATTATCAATGCAACCGGACTAAACGACGCTCCCTTTGCTTTCTGCCCGACACGTATAGGTGCACGAAGTCCGGCCTGAAGCAAATCACTTGCCCCAGCGGACTGGCCTTTGACTTGGACAAACAGACCTGCGACTGGAAGGGCAAAGTCCATAATTGTGACAAGCTCGAGAGTAAGTCCATGTATCGACCAGGTTGGACCGGTGTTTCTCTCTCCGTTACCGGTGTGCCGTTTTTCCCTGTGAAAATGCGTTTACGATTCGTCTCGATTAAACCGTACCCATCGACAGATTGTTCCAGCAATCGGTTTATTTCTATTACTCTTCATTATATTGTACAGCGATTGGTATTATTTTGAACGCACTTTCTCGTGGGAATAGCACCGGTCCGAGAACGTTTTCCCTCATCCCATCTCGAGGATGACGAAAATGTTTCCAACGAAACGGAGAGGACACGGTTCGTTCGTAGACTCGCAACGTAGCACGCACCATTCGTAAGTTAGTACTAACGCACGTTCATCCTCACGCATTTTCGAGATTCATCCACGATTCTTCTCGTCTCAGAATGAACAGGAACCAAAAAAGATCAGGAGAAAAAAAACATTCTCCAAACTCCTCCGCTTCTTTTAACATCTGCCAAATTATAGTATTTCCACCTGTTCCCGTTAATTCCACTCTAAAATCCTGCCCACAATTCAACGCTAACTCAATTCTCGTTTCGCTCCTCTGTACTTTCTAAAATTACGTGAAAACGATTCGTTCGCACGTTCCGCGCTATTCTTTTGTCCTCCCTCTGTTCTTTTCCTTCCTCGCCGCCAGTGTCTCGATGTTACGCGGACTGCATAAGAACGCCGCACCGAACGTTCGTTAGGCGTGTATACGAGGAGTGAAAACACGCCGGCAGTTACATACGCGTCCACTTTCGAGGCGTTGTAATCTCCAGTCCGGTTACTTTCGATTCCGCCGACCGGCGGACTGGTTTTCGATTTTAAGCGAAAGTACACGGCCGCATCGGAGACGAGAAGCTCGTGCTCGAACGCGTTCTAACCCAGTTTCGAACTCATCGAAGCCTTCCTCCAGCTCGATTCACGCAATTCCCTCGACTCACCTCGCCTTCGCTAACTGCTCTGAAAGTACACGCTTCTGTTTTCCATCTCTTTTTTTCTTATTTTTTTATTTTCTCTAATCCTTGCCAACGTACCCGATCCGCTCGCTTGCTCCGTAAACGCTGGCCGACACTGAATTCCGTGCCACCGTCGTATTCGCGATATTCAAGCAGAAATTGCATTCGAAAAATGACGTCGGAAATTGTCCGAAGTTCTTTGAAACGAAACAGAAATGATAGATTAATCCGCCATATAAATAACAATTTCGTTCGCGCCAAAACGACCCGGGCACGGAATGATTTTTCTGCTTTTACAAAAAATTTACTCTAACACACTGGCACTTGTACATAATATCAACGACTATACATACGTACATACACACACCTGATTCTTTCTCCTCGTGATCGCTCCAGGTACGAGGTAGCACGTTCTCAATCACTGATCTCGCTCCTTATCCACGCTTTCTCTCTCTCGCGCTCTCTCTCTCTATATATCTCTCTCGCTCTATCATTCTACACTTACACACAATACACACAAATCATTCTTCCTCCTTCTTTATATGTATATCCACCTCCGTTGCTCTGTCTGTCCGCATTCAGATCGGTTTCGCTTCGACGATCTGGCCTCCTTACAAAACAGCTCCACGTTATTCAGTCGGCACCGTTCGCTTTTTACTACTCGAAATCGAGCGCGTGTAGCGCGACGCGATCATTAATTCTCCCCTTCATTATTCCTCTTCATCGCAAGGATAATACCTTGCCCATTCTATATCTATTTCTCCAACTCTGCGTTCCCTGCAGAGAATCGCAGCAGTATATTTCCAGTCGATGTCATGTCTCTTTTCTCTTTCCACGCCGGCCTTTCATCCTTTTCTTTCTTCTTCTTCTTTTTCTCTGTTTCATCATTCTTATGCGCTTTCCACGCAATCGAACTACGAATTCCTTCGCTTTCGTATCGAACGAAGCTCTTGCCGCCCGTGCTCGTTAAACCTCGTTCCTTCACCGTGACTCGTTGCTCCGATTTAATTTTTCCTTTTGAAAGAGTAACGGTGATGCGGGGGGGAAAAATGTACAGAAATTGTACGATCGTCGATTCATTATTATTATTATTATTTCACTGGCAGGGAAGGGAATTTGGCTTGAGGGTTGTCCTGTAAATTTTGTTGAACACACGTGTGGTATTTTGGTACATGGACAATGTATATTGAAAACTTGTTGGTTACGGTATACGTGGCGTGAATTATCATCGATCTATTATTTACTTTACAGCTGATTGATCGCAATCACGTTGCGACACAGACTCTATCGCCTGTTAGGCGACAATGATCGTAACAATGCATTCTCGTTACGTCGGGGGCACGGAAATTTCAATAAACCGGACAAACGGGCGTGTATCATTTGAAATGAGTTCCGATAGTAAAAGTTGTTCCTCCTGATAACTCGAAACCAGTTTTCATTTTGTCGCGCGACGAAAGCCAAGCACTTCTCATTGCATTGAATTCGTTTAGAGTAAATTAAATCGGAGCAGTATTGTTTCTCTGCCCGCTGTACGTGCATATCTATTTGTTACGCGTGTTCGGCTGCTTGCAATAATCCTCTTTTCTCGCGTTCGTTTCTTTTTTTAAACGTCGCAGCGCCTCTCTTTCTTTTTCTTTTTTTTCAATCTCACCGCTACTTGTTCTCGCCTTTCGCAACGCCCATAAAATATCTCTGTTCTGTCTCTCTATCTATCTCTTCCATTATTCGCAACAATGCCTCTGTGTCTATCTGTCTCTCTTTTCTTTCTTTTTTTTATCACGGGATTAGCTGCGTGCAAAGCGCTGCGAGCCAACGAAGCAACGATACACTCGACATGGACACATGATCTCGTGATGGGCAATATTCGTTCCTCGGTACCGTTTCCGCAACAGTTTCGTCTGTGTCCGCATCAGTCGACAGAACGATTTCTGTATCTGTCGCGCAACCACGCGATCTCGAAGGTTTCTTTGGCAAAGGATTCCAGGTGAAACCTGCGGTCCTTTCTTGGAGCGCCTTCGAGGACAAGGACAGCACATTTCCTTATTTCCCGAATTTATTTGTCGTGAAGAAAATTGACGGTCCCTTGTGTAGCGCCCATCACGTTGGTTCTCTTGCGTTTCCAGTCGCCAGGCGTCTAATGAACAGATACAAATTTTTCCAACGAGATTATCGAATTGAGGCGGCGTTTGTAAAGATCGGTGAACGCGATGGCGTAGGAACTGTATTGATCAAGGACAATCCGACTACTCTAATCAACACTTTAACATCTTCGTGATCTGTCCTTTCAATCTTCTTTAATATCATAATAATAAATAATCGCATCGTGTCAGAAGTGAATAAATCGTGACGCAGATCTGCACGACAAATGTCGCTGGGGAAAAAGCCACGAAGGTGTTAAATGTACCCTCCGCACCTGTATATAAGCTCCAAGTGTACATAGATACCGGACTACACGGGGCGGCCCGAGGAGACCGTAACTGGTTCAACGAGATGTAATTAGTTAGACAGTTAATATCCAAGCTGGCGAGGTACCGTAGCTTTGGGAAGACATTTCATTCCGCATAGTAACAACCTTTAACCCTTCCGGGATTGTCCATGAAACGATCAAATATTCTTACGATGTTTATTCTACGATTGTCCATAAAACTTTTCTGCAAGATCTTTCAATGCGAAGAATTCCGTCGCTCGTATATGACATTTTATGAAACGAACGTAACTTGTTCTTACGCCACTGCGAGCACACCTCGATCACCTGTACATAAATTGGGCGAAGTAAAAGTAGAAGTTACAGCTGTGGTGAACGCCAATGGTCCCGTAGTAGCGATTGGTTGGCAAGCTTCGGCCGACGACTCGACCCGTTAACAAGGATTACATTTGCAGAGCCGCGTAAGGTGTTGCCCATCCTGCGGACCGACGAACCAGTCTGCCCTGAGGGGAAATTGTCGTGCGGTAACGGCGAATGCGTGGACAAGGAGCTCTTCTGCAACGGTAAACCGGATTGCAAGGACGAATCCGACGAGAATGCCTGCAGTAAGTGTCGCTCTAATAAAAATAACGATCATGAATAATGCTTCTGTCGGTTAAACATGCTAACAGTATTGGCAATTAGTATTGACGATCAGTGGTGTTGCAATATTTTTCTGACGCGTGGGAAAGATGTTCGTTCGTTTCGAGGAAATATTCCTGCGTGGAAAGTTGATTTGATTAAATTGGGTAATTGTTGAATTCGTATAGCACCGAAATACTAAAATTATCAAATCATTAAACTCGTGAGAACATTATTACAGGAATTGAAGTTCATTATTCGGGAACATTTGCGAGACGGGCAATATATTAATCACCGTTTAAATTCAATTCACCCCCGTGATAATCATCCCGTCCATCGTAACACCGCCGTTTCTCAATTACAGCCGTGGAAACCGATCCGAATCGCGCCCCCGACTGCGACCCGACCCAGTGCGTCCTCCCAGACTGCTACTGTTCATCCGACGGTACCAGAATCCCCGGCAACATCGAGCCCACCCAAGTGCCGCAAATGATCACCATCACGTTCAACGGTGCCGTGAATGTCGACAACATCGACCTGTACGAAGACATATTCAACGGTCAACGTCAGAATCCGAACAGCTGTCAGATCAAGGGCACATTCTACGTGTCCCACAAGTACACCAACTATTCCGCCGTGCAAGATCTTCACCGGCGTGGACACGAAATCGCGGTGTTCTCTTTGACCCACAAAGACGATCCGCAATACTGGACCCAGGGGACGTACGATGATTGGCTCGCGGAAATGGCCGGCGCCAGATTAATCATCGAACGTTTCGCTAATATCACCGACGGTTCCATTATTGGCATGCGTGCACCGTATCTTCGCGTCGGTGGTAACAAGCAATTCGAAATGATGTCCGATCAGTTCTTCGTCTACGATGCCTCCATCACCGCGTCATTGAGCCGCGTGCCGATCTGGCCGTACACGCTCTACTTCAGAATGCCACACAAGTGTAATGGAAACGGTGGAAATTGTCCATCGAGGTCCCATCCGGTTTGGGAAATGGTGATGAACGAGTTGGACAGAAGGGACGATCCTACCTTCGATGAATCCCTGCCCGGTTGCCACATGGTCGACTCTTGCTCGAACATCCAGTCCGGTGAACAGTTCGCCAGATTGCTCAGGCATAATTTCAACAGGCATTTCAACACCAACAGGGCCCCGCTTGGCCTTAATTTCCACGCCTCGTGGTTGAAGAGCAAGAAAGAGTACAGGGAAGAATTGATCAAGTTTATCGAGGAGATGTTGGCCAGGAGTGACGTTTACTTTGTCACCATGGTTCAGGTGAGTGGATTTCATTGTGCTCGAGAGAATTTAATTTATTCACTCTGCTGTGATCAGATTATTGAATTGAACCGGTTCGAAATAAAGGTAGGTGGTATATTTTTTCGAGGCTCGGGAAATTTAATTGGGAAAATGGAGAAGAATATTTTTTCGAGATAATTGCTTTTTGTAATTTTCAAAAAGTTCTCGCGGTTGAAGCGATTTGTTCGGAATTGCATTTCATTTTTCCAATTTATCTCTACCGTTTCCAATCTCGTTCTATCTCGATGCTTCTGATCCGTGGTCCATCAAATTTCGAGCCCGCTCCCTATTTCGTTTTCCACGGATTTGTTGTATGCTTTCGATCGAACCGCACGATACGAATCATCTCTGAAAGTAATAAGACGATATGTATGTGTAAGCACTCGAGGACCGCCGCGCAATTCCATCAAAAATTACAAGTTTCAGTTTTATTCTCGAATCACGTGCCGTTCGGCTCTTGAATAAATAAAATGTGGAAATGTGAAGCCACTTTCAAAAACTCGAATATCGTTGCAACAGTAATGGAGGAATCAATAGCGTGCACAAAAAGAAGCACAGAAGAGTAATAAAGTGCAATATTACTGCGGTGAATAGGAATAATTAAATCAATTGGACAAAGTTCCATCAAATGATAATAAACTTCCAAACGTTGAAAATATATTATATATTACATACTGGAATTAATATACAAACTTTAAAAGTATATTGCTACTTTCGTATAAAAAAAAACGAGTTCTCGAATTTTTTAAACAATGTTGATGAAATACGCATAAAAGCACTGCAATGATTAATTCAATATCAATTATAAATGACAAGGTAACATTATTATTACTAAGTAATCATAGATTTTGATCAGCAGCCATGTCCGCCCAGACGCTGACCCATTCCACTTATACAAGTTCGGCTCAATACAGACTCCCAATAAATAACAATTAACCCCCCCGTGTGATCCGTATTTTACATTAATATAACTTCTGCCGTTCAAAGCTCTGGAACCTTCAAAAACAATTCAATATTGTCTGGCCAGGGTGTAATTAAATTTAGAACTTCCATAAGCGTCTGACCAAACGCGTGTCCATTCTACTTGCAGGTTATCAAGTGGATGCAGAACCCAACGGAACTGTCAGCCCTCAGGGACTTCCAAGACTGGAAAGAGACCTGCGACGAGAAGGGTCAACCCTACTGTTCCCTGCCAAACGCATGTCCCTTGACCACCAGGGAATTACCTGGAGAAACACTTCGTCTGTTCACCTGCATGGAGTGCCCGAACTATTACCCGTGGCTGCTCGATCCAACCGGTGACGGTTTCACCGCGAACAAATGAACGAATCGCGAATGAAAATGAAAAAAATCGTCCGATCGTCTGGCGTGTGTCTTCGAGCGATGATAAAAATGAATCCTGAATGAATGGTCGGATGGAAATTTGGTTGATTAACGAAGAACACGCATCGAACAGTCGCACGGGGAACGTTACGCGAACGAAAACGAAGGAGAATCTCTTGCCATGATCGTGACACGACGACGATTCACACGTTTTCATTTCAATTCGCAAAAGTATGTTAGAATATCGAGGTGTATGAAATTCTTCTATGCTATATTTTATATATATATATATTTTTTTTATTGTGATATTCGTTTGAAAGAGAACTGTCAACAAGTTGGACGATACGATTAGATGAATCGTCTGTTATCACAGAGTTCTTGAGCTTTCGTTTTTACAGTCGCAGAAGAAATATCGCCGGTCCCCGTGTTCTGTCGGCGGACTTTCGCGAAACGTTGCTGTGCCCGATTGGGTGAAAACAAAACGAAACAAAGGCAACACGAAGGAATTACTCTTTCACGTACGAGAAACGAGCCCTTCGTGTACTGTTTATTCAACTTGTACATAACCACCGTATTCCTTGCCCTACTGATCCTTGTCCCTTTCTTCTGCGGCGCCTAGTACGTACTCATTGATTGATCGTAAACGTCGCGACGCCGTGTACACATGGTTAACGTTATAGTACATAAGAAACGCGTGAGAGTAATTAAGTATTTCATAGAGTTCTTATTAAAGTGTTTCACAATAAACGTTGTACGAAACAAAGGAAACACTCCCGGCAGTTTTTCTTGCTTCTCCATGAAAACCCTGAAACTTTTGCAATATAATCGTGACTTCTTTCAAACGATTACAATTACAATTTATTTTATGCACTCTACGGGCAAGTTACAGCGCGAGGAATTTTTATTATATCTATTCGAGTGGAATTCGACGAAGCACCGTTTCTTCTCTAATAAGCTACGCGTTCTTCGATAAGATTTCAGTTAACAACCAGGACGCTGGATGCAAAAGGCAAAAGAGAGGAGAATGAGTTTCGAAATCGTTCGACATGCAAGAGTGAAGTTCGAAAACTTTCCAACGGAGGCACGTTAATGCGGTGGTAAAGGTGAGGAGCAGGCGATTCGTTTGTTCAATACGAAGATACGCTCTCCGCGGCCTTGAAAGTCATCGATTGGCGCCGGCATTCAAGTCGTAAAATGTCATTACTGCCCCGTCGTCCCCTCTACGCGAAGACCAGGGTGTCCCCTTTCGATTTCGGACGACATTCCTTTTCGTCCACGAGTCCTAAACCGTTCATCGAAAAAGCGAACATTCCTTGCACTTTCTTCGTGTCGACTGGCAAACAGAGACGCGGTCCTCCAATGATATTTTTTTATCTTTAGAGCAAACACTTGTTGCCTTCAGTTTATGGATAGTTTTCAACGAAATTAAATTTTGATCGGAAAATTATTGATTTTCTAACTGCTCTGTAACTTTGTGGGCAAAAATCGTACAGAAACGCACCTGTGCTCGTTTCAAAGGGTGAAACCTCCACTTTCACATCCCCGATTAGGATTTTTTTAACGTCCTTTTGTATTAGAAAACGGAGTGTTGTAACTGGTTCTTAATTAATTCGCATTATTTAGTTAGAATTGAAGTTTTAGATTTAAATAGTTCGTGCAAACATATCCTCTTATTTGTAGTAGCATATTTTTTCTTTTTATGCAAATCAGCGTTTTTTTTATTGCATAGTGTATCTTGTTTGCGTTCTGGGTATACCGGTAATTTGGTTTATAATATATTTCGCTATTAATGTCGATTTTTGAAAGTTTATATAATGTAGGAATTCCAGGGAATGACGTCAAATTGCAGGCAATTGCAAAGTTTTACCACCGTTCAATAATATTTATACGTATACTCCTAAGCCATAGTTCCGGTTTTGCTTAAGTAATATAATAATAATGAATTTTGCACGATAATAAATATTAATTAATTATTTACCATTTAATTTTCTCTTCATAAAAAGGCAATTGTATAAGTCTCTACTTTCGTGTCCTTTTAAGAAAAAGTAACATTTCAGGGTGCAGCATTATTTTAACATATTTCATATATTTTGATGAACGGGTATTTAAATTTATTAAAATCAAGTATGCTATTATTTTTTATCAATCTCTTTATTTTTTCTTGTTCCAAATACCTCCAATAAATCGTTAAAACCACGCCCTTTAATTTGCTTTTTGTCCCATTCAAATATCTTTGTCCGTTCGCGAGATATAATCGATCGAAGTTAAAGCTCCACATACGAAAGAATATGAATGAAGATGGCAGTTCTCCGAATTTTACTACGAATTCCTGGAAATACGCACAGGAACACGATACGCATTGACTCCTAGATACATAGATGTCTCCGTCAATCAACCATTGTCGTATGTACTAAATTATATCTTAAAATAAGAATCGTGTCGCCCACTCCATTGGCGTACATATCAGAAAATACTTTTACTTCTTCCTTTTTTTCGTCGAAGTAATAATTTAAATAGAAAATGGGAAGTTAATGAAATATTTAGGCTTGATTTATGTTTTAACTTAACAAAGTGTATTTAATTACCAATTCTTGTACTATGGCAACATTTCCCTTGTGTGTATTAAAATCGCTGTTTCCCATAAAATGCAATTAAATAGCTAATAAAATTTTGCGTGACGATCGTACGCTATTTATACGTGACCAGTTTCGTTTAATCTGATTTCAGGAACGACACGAGCAGGATTTGTAAATTATTCAGAAATGGCATGAAATGAAAAATGGAATAAAAGTGAACATTCAACGATAAAGTCGTAAAGTACAACATTTTACGGTTCGACATCTAGATTCTGCTGTACAAGTAATTTACTTTACAGGGGCAACGTATATAAATGCAATGAAGGGTTAAAAAATCTGAATATCCTGTACAAAATGAAACAGCGCAGGTAGACTTTCGAGTCTAAAGAAAAAAGGAAAAGATTTCGCAAGGAAAGTAACTTCCCTGTCGTGCCTAAACATGGAAGTATTTAAAAAAAATCTATTTACAATTATATTTACCAAATAATTCATCTATCGACAACAGTATTCAATTCGTTTTAAATTTACCTAAAGAAACGAGGTTTCCACGAATTTATGAACAATCACGCAAGTTACTGTTTGCTAGCAGAAAAAATTAGAGACAATGTGTCTATTGCGAACAGAAATCGTGCACACGTGTGTGAAACTTCGAATAAGTTCTGCCTCATTTCTCGTACTAACGGTAACATATACAATATAAGAAAAGTACGTCTGAAAGTTCGATGTTGAATCTTACAAAATTCTAGGAAAATTACTCGACAGTGTTAAAAGAACATTTATCCCAGTCATATTCCTAGGTAACTGCAAAAAATAAATGCCCCGCATATACTCAGAATAATCAATATTATGACGAACCAGAATGGTAGTGTATCTGAAACAGAAAATATATTCCATATATACAATCCATTCTGAATAACATGAAATTACCGAAAGATACAATTGCGCGGTTACTTACGTCTAAACGGTATACTGTGTATGCAAATTTTATTATCCACTGAAATGCTAATCACCGCGGTTTCAGTATTACTAGCGATACTAGGTTTGTCCGCTTTAGTCGGTAAGAATTCAAGGCCAGTTACAAACATACTATGCGCACCAGGTACATGCAAAGCCCTCCTTAAACTGAATGCAACGTATATGTCCACGCTACCGGAGAACATTGTTCCGACGGCAACAAATTTCCCATCGTCCGACACTGCCAAAGCGGATAATGTTTCTTTGTACGAGACTGTCTTGACAATGCACCCGGAATCAGCATCCCACATTTGCAAGAAACTAAGATTCTTCCCAACTACTGCATTCGACAGCATAAATAATTGAGTCTTTGATTTATCCTCCTCCAATTTACGAAATCTGCATCTTTTGTACATGTACTTCAATCCATTCGGCGGTGACCAAGTTAATTCTTTGGATTTAGAACCCTTGCTTGTATTCCATAGGAATGCTTTGCCGTCCTTCGCGATACTCGCTATTAAGGAATTATCCGGACTGAAATCTATATCGTCTATCTCTTTAGTGTGCGCGTCCAAATCGTGCACTTTGCTTAGTTGCGGAAACTTCCATAATCTAACGTGACCATCCAATCCACCAGTGGCCATTAATTTTCCATTCGGGCTTATTCTAACGATCCTTTGCAGAGGTTCCTCCTCGCTGAAAACAATTCTTATTACTTAAATCGTATTCGCACCTCTGCTTTCTATATTCGTGCAACGTTATAGTTACCTAAAATCTGTTTGTACGCTGTCTGCGGGCTTCACGATCAATTGCAGTTTTTTATTTTTAATATTAGAATTGTCGTCCTTAACGTCTTCTATCCTTTCTTCAGTGACGCTTGGATTCTCTACCTTCCTCTGTCTAAGGCCGTCCTTGCTGTTACCATTGGCGCCCTTGACTGCCTCGCCGTTCTTTGCTGTCACCACTTTACTGCTCACATTATAAAGCTGACAGTGACTCTCTTGACCAGCCGCGATCCAGATTCTCTTATCGCTGTTGTACGTTGTGGAATTCATAACAACGCTTGGACCCGTTTCGTGCCTGGTCACCTCCTCCGCAATGAATTGCGAACCATTATGGGACAGCTCGAATATCTCCTGTAAATCGGAGACTGTTTAATTGAACCGTATGAAAAAATTCATCCACAACAATTTCGATATGTTAGAATCAGAAAATCTTACGAATCCATTGGCCACGCCAGTCTTCGAGGAGCCTCCGCCACCTCCAACCAAGATGTGTCTGCCAGTTAGCATTTGCAGAGTATACAGAGGAAAGTTTACCCTGGCCAGCAGGTCGCAATTATTTCTTCTGGAAGGCATACCGATTTGTGTAATAATTCCTACGTTACCACGAACTTTCGCGTTCTTCGTGTCACCTGGACAGGTATCTATTGATAGCCAAACGGCATGATTAGGCTACAAAATCGGGCTACCGTGAAGTTTCCCGATTGTTATCGAACACCATACGTCAAGCTGGAATATACGCGTTCCAAGCAGCACGCTACACGAACACTTCGTGAAAAACAGCCGACAAAACAGCGACGAACACGTATTCAATTCTCTACCACAGACAAGATATATGAATAGATCAATCACCTTATGGACTTTCGTGGCCAATCGTGACTGCCATACCGACATAGAAATTCGACGCTGATTTTAGCGTCCTCTACCCATAAACGCCAGCCACTTGATAAAGAAGTTTAGTAAGAGCACGGACAAAAAGCACTTCAATTCGCATGATTGAACAAAGTCCATTCTCGTCTCATTGAACAACAATTTATTCTTCACGATAAATACAAGTCGCAATTGCTCTGCCGTTATTAAATAGAATTAAGTTAGTAAATTATACAATATAACCGTAATATTTGAGAGGGGTATAATAACGACTCGTATAGGTCAGAAAAATGTTTGCGTTGTTTATTGTCCAGTTTTGTGTAATGGACAATGTCCTGCAAGCATTGGTTTTCAAAGAAAACGCGTGACAGAGTGCTGGACCTTCGTGAAAAACCATAGCCTTGAAATTGTTGGAAATCAAAGCACGGCCGCGGTCGTGGGCCTTGGAAAGTTTTCGAAAATCGCGAATATTACCGAGCGCTTCCGCGCGCTACCGACGCGCCTGCGCGTCGCGGAGTAGGGTAGGCCGCGGAGTGGGGTTGACACGGGCCGCGGCGCGCAGCGTTACTATCAATTCGAGCGTCGCAGAGTATAGGTCGTGCGTACTGTTGAAGGTTAGCGACATACCTCACTATACAATTCAATACCATCTCGTGCGCTTGATTATTAGCTTCTATTAATTAATACGCGTTTAACTAACAATCATACTACTATCGAAAGAGTACATTAAACTTTAACGATGTAAGTCTTTCGCGAATCTCATTTGCCGGACGAATGACTGGTCATCCGATTGAGGATGGACGCGTCTTCTTCCGGCATCGAGCTCTCTTTAATGCGAGATTAACTAGTCGTTTCTTGTAACATCGTGTTAACTAATTTATTAGTTTGAACGGTTCTTCCAATCTTTATATTTGTGACTTTTGCGACTTTGAATTCGATTCTGATTTTAGAACAGGTTTATCACGTTGCTTTTCTTTTTGTTGCAGATATAATGGATAATTGACTGGTAAAGAATAATATGGTGAGGCTGCAGGAATGGAGTACTGAGATACAATTACTGCGACGCATAACAATCAGCTCATGACCCAAGGTGAAGGACTGGTAACGTTGAACTTATCATCACAATGGTTTATGTATATTTCTTGTTATCTGACGAATGGATTTGGGTGAATAGATTTGAATACTTTCTTTTCTCAATTCCTACTATGTTCATTATATAATGAAAAGATTTGAAGTTGACCTAACAATATAACATTCGCGATTGAAACTAGAGTCAGAAAATTTCATTAATTCTAAACGAAAAATTGAACGACGTTCATGTTTCGCTGCATTTCGGTCGCGATTTCTATTATAGCTTCACTAGTATTTATTAAACACTTTTATTATCTCTGTGACTTGGCACAAGTACGGTCAAATTGAATTTTCGATGCAGGATTGCCCGCGTACTTACGTACTTGTTGCCATGCCCTTCAAGCATGAAAAATAGTTTCAAGTTTTGATTTCTACAAGCAGCTACGAGAACTTATAAATGCGCGATATTGCTTACTTACTAGGGTCATGATCACTTTTAAAACTCTGACATAGAACAGTCACAGTACGCTTTTGATAAATCATTTATATTAATCTATAATAATATATCTTGAACAGACAATTAATAATAGAGTAGGACTTTATTAAAAAACAAAAGCAGTAATTCCTCAACAGACATACTGAAATAAGAAAGAGACAAATAAAAATCACATGTGTATTACTTTAATTTTTACCTCCTCTCCTCATTTACTAACTTGTACAGATTTTCTTTCAGAAAATTTTGATGACCGCGCGCAATGCGGTTGGTAGAGTCAGTGCTTGTTCCGTTAAAGTTCTTTTTATTATTTTTTGAGCGCAACCGCTCTTAATAATAATTAAACATAAATAACAGTAAAGAGTCGCGAAAGTAGAGTCAGTGTTTGCTTCGAAATATTGCTCTCGCGAAAAATAGAGTCACTTTGTTCGTCGATCACAATTATAAAACGCGCGCGATAGTAGTCTTTTATCTTCTTTTTTTTATCGTAATAAGTATTCCGGTATTAGAGTCAACACCTATGCTGTTCGGCGAGTTCGGGCTTTCATCCATCAACTTGAAGAGTAAGTACCTCTGTATTTCTTTAATCGTATATTGCAATGATCTTTGATTATTATCATCTTCGAAAAGTACTGAAAATGCAAAGATTTCAATGTTGTCTGTTCTTTTGAATGTTTCAGAAGCTGCCATGGGCTCAATTGTATCACCATAACGATATTGTTGGCCGCGCGCAATGCGGTTGGTAGAGTCAGTGCTTGTTCCGTCAAAGTTCTTTTTATTATTTTTTGAGCGCAGCCGCTCTTAATAATAATTCAACATAAATAACAGTAAAGAGACGCGAAATTAGAGTCAGTGTTTGCTCCGAAATAATACTCTCGCGAAAAATAGAGTCACTTTGTTCGTCGATCACAATTATTCCGTTTCCTTTTCCGTTCTCGGCTCGGAGGACTGATGGTTAGGGACTTAGTGTCAGCGAGTTACGATGTGCGGGGGCGTGATTGTGGTTCTGGACCCTGGTCACGAGGCCCTCTGTTAGACCACATATAATCTCTAATTTGGGTAGGTCATCCACCATTCTGGAATCGTGGTCGCGGTTCTTGCAATATCCGGGTTGCAGTGTCATCGGGGGGCGGTGTGTGGGGCTGTGATTGCTTTTCTGGACACTTTGGCCCGCCTAGTAGGAAATTCCTATGTGTTAGACCACGCCAAGCACACCTTGGGGTGGCAGAAGGCATACGGGTCATAATCTAGAATCGTGGTTGTGGTTTTGCATATCCGTGCCTTAATGATTTCTGTGGCTCGGAATCGAAACTTGTGTTGATGCTAAGTCGTTTTACTGTCCAGACTCTGAGCCGAGGGCACGCGGGCTGCTCGGTAGCAGTCACAAAAACAGTAGCAATACTGTCGCGAAATTAGAATCACTTTGTTCGTCAATCATAAGTGTTCCATTAGAGTCAGTGTCCTGTTCGGCGAGTTCGGGCTTTCAGCCATCAATTTGACGAGTAAGTATCTCCTTCGTTCTTTAATCTTGTATTGCAATAATCATTGATAATTAACACATTCCAAAAGTACTGAAAATACATAGATTTTAATGTTGCTTGCTCTTTTTGAATGTTTCAGCAGCTTCCATGGCTTCGATGGCGACGAGCTTGACCGAACACCTGGTGAGTCTGCAACCGGTGAGTGGCATGCTTTAAAGTTCCTCTGGTCACTCAATCATGTCGCAGGACGAAAGGTCCGAACCGACACGGGTGACTGGTTGTAATTACGTAGATTTTTCTGGCAAGCACTGTGACCATGGGTATATGGAAATATACTCATGAGTAGTAACTTCTTTACTGCTTTATATTATGTGAGGATAGGTCTTCTTGTACAACGCGTTTTTAAATAGCTTGATAATTTTAAAACAGATCATATTTAGTACAAAATATATCACTATATATCTTTTTATAATAGAGTATTTAATTGAATACCTATGAAACGATATTTAAATAGTTATTAATTATTGAATGAATATAAAGTAACGTCCAGTATTCTACGTGCATTAGTTTGTAGTGGAGAAGTCGAATACCATTCGACTTCGTTTACTTGTCAATTGCAATGACTGCACAGTTAGAATAAATTGCATAATTATTGCTGTTAGTAAGAGTGTAGTATTTCATCTTTTTCTACTTTGATAATATATAAAGTGAAGGTACTCATTTACCTTATCAATTTGTTGGAACTATCGAATAATTTTATTATTCGATATCCATATTAGTCTTTAGCGTTTAAAGATATCGATACGTTCATTGTTTCCGTACAAAATGTTAATTAAACCTGAATGTACAAGAAGACAATACGCGAACGGGTAGTTTTCGAAATCAAGGCAATCAACTTTTAAAGCAATCTTGCGTTTTAGAATCAATGCTTTGATAACGGGAACGCCCGAGGATGTTTCAATTTAATTCAAAGTATATTAAAGTAGAGTCGTTGAATAATTTCTCTATTAACGTAGAGTCTTTGAATAATTTTTCTAATAAAGTAGAGTCACTGCATAATTTTTCTAATAAAGTAGAGCCACTGCATAATTTTTCTAATAAAGTAGAGTCACTGCATAATTTTTCTAATATAGTAGAGTCATTGCACAATTTTTCTAATAAAGTAGAGTCATTTAATTTTCTCTTCAATAAAATAGAATCATATATAGATCTGTTGTACATATATATGTATTTTAGCCCGTTAGAAAATCAGTATGTCCTTATCATCTTTTTAGACGAGGATTTTCAGGTTTAACCCTTTCCGTGTTCACTGCCCGGATCCCACTCACGTGCCCCGGTGCTACTTGGGTGGGAAAACGGTGGTAGAGCACGATGATATTTTTTAGTTTATAAGCCATAAAATGATTTATTGTTGGCGACTGACAGTGCGTTGGTGTATCGTGCACGACGTAATATCCGCATTGTGTGTGTGGTTAGGCTGTGGATTTGCGTCGTTCCGTATTAAAATGTAGCTATTATGGCCAAGATAAGATGTCCATCAATTTAAAACAGAGACATCATTTTTAGTATTATTTGCTTCAATAATTCCTACTATACTTGGGCACGAAGTTTTTGTCATTTAAGATGACAGAGGCCAAATGCCAAAAAGGATTGAATATACTTATCAATTGCTATCAAGTACCTCTTGTATCGGTGCTATTTAATTATTTTATTAAATATCTATTAAATATCTCAACCGCGACGTGGTTTTTTCCACGTGAACGCAGAGATCCCAGCCACTGTCAGTCGATTTCAGAAAAATGGTACGTACATTAGAGTGTGCAAGTTGTGTGACAGCACTTGGGTGTCGGGGGTGTCCCGGGACGCCTCCCTAGTGTAGGCTTTTGCGCCCAAGTGTTTAACTGAGAACCGTGGAGTGTCGTGTGTTGGTGTGTTTGTTTGCCATTTTTTAAATATAGGTCCAGGTAGGATAGGTAGCATACTTTCTGGTGTGATTGATAGACATAAGTAGGTAGGGCCGGGCAGGTTGACACAGTCTCCGATCGGGTAGGCACTATTTCGCGTGTTCAACCTGTTTCAGGAAATCTGATTTGAAAAGTCGACGGTGAAGCTGTGGCGCGAACGAAAATGCGTTCGCCTCTGGCTTTGCCTATCGATTTTTCGAATCCTTCGCGGTCGTGGTCGCGATTTAGGCTCCGAAACGAAACGCGTTACATTATGCTCGAGGCTGCACGTGTGAACGAAGAACGATTACAATTTTAATCGTAATCTATGTGATTTTCCGTAATCACAATTTTACGATTTTATTTGATCGCCATTCGGCCACGTGTGTTCCATTTAGCTCCGCGATTCAAACTCTTTATTTCACCTTTATAAGTTATTCCTTGGTTTCCGATTAGAGTCTCGAGCCTAGTTTAAGTTTCAGCTGACCCTTGGGTCCGACAAAATGGAGAGGCTATATGCCGAAGAGGCCCGACAAACTGTCACTCAAGAGGGCAACTACTAATGGCTCCCCATTCTTTTTAAGAATGGGGAATCATTCTGTGTTACTACTTTGTCACTGTGCTTGCATTTTCATTTGTAGAATTTTTATTTGTACTTGGCCGATGCACATTCCGGCCCAACGATACAGCCCTCCCAAAAATATCGCGTTGCTTTAGAGTTGCGAAAAACTTGCGAACGGGTCGAGTTGGAGTTGCGTTGAATGCCACTTATTGCTATTCTTATTGCTAGTTAAATTGTAGTATTTTATAATACACTTTACATTTGAGCTTCTAGTGTTGCGGAAATTGTTTTCGCGTATTGGAACTTTCAGTTCATTTTTCAGAGGATCTTCAATTTGCTTAATTTTGGATAGTACATATAATTTACTGTTTGCTTTCTATTAGTCTTAATAAATAGTGTTGCGAAATGATTGTATCGCGAGTTCCAGTTAGCGTTGCGTTGATTAAAGATCGCGTTTTTAAGTAGAGTTGCGACTACTAGTCCCCATCTGCTTCCAATTGGAAGCCTGTTCCTGAACCAGGAACTTTTTCTTTTCAGCGTTTTATATTTGCCTTTCTTTTTATTTTATTTTTCTTAATAATTATACTACCTGGAATGTCTGTTGATGGAAGTACTGCTAAAAATTTGCATACATATTAGTAAATTACTGTGTGAACGAAATGAAAAGAAAAGAAAAAGAACAAAGAAAAGAAAAGAAAAGAAAAGAAAAGAAAAGAAAAGAAAAGAAAGAAGAAGAAAAGAAAAAGAGCAAAGTAAAAAACAGATATAATTTGCAGTATCTTTGATAAATTTATAATAATTCTGGATAGTAGATTTAAATTAGAGTTAATACTAGTGACTGTTCATTATTGGAGTTTAACTCTTAAATATTTCCTCTTAATTGTTGCAATTCTATCTTAACCTTTTTTTTAGTAGAGCCAATTTTTATAACTTTTCGAGCTTGCTTTGTAGAAATTGAAATTCACTCGCGATATCCGTAAATGTTTAAACAAAAATCCTTGCACGAAAAACGTTATTGGCAGTAGTTGGGTCTCGGCATGGTGATAGTTGAAGTTTGATATTTTTCTTCCGAATAATCGTTTGTCGCTTTTTTGTTGAAGCAAAATAGAATCAATTGTAGTGAAATGTGACTACTTCATTTTGGAGTTTTTAATGAACGTGATACCACCATTCAGTTTGATCTAGAACGTACAAAAGAATATATCACTTTGGCCGAAATCCAATTAACTATTGTTAACAAAAAATAGCAGCATTTTTCATATCAATTCTGATTTATTAACTGCGCTAAAATTCAGTTATTACGAATTAAAAGCAGCTTCATTTCGATATAAAATGGGGAGGCTTGGGGATGTCACTAATCCAATGCTTGAGATTGTTACAGATTCACAGATGAACCCAAATATGCTATATTAAACAAACATAAGTACATACGTCAGAGGCTCAAGAGTGGAATATATAGAATACAGATCCAGAAATATTATCAAAGACACGATTGGAAACTTTAAAATTAAAGAGCCAGCCTCGTCGATTCAATTTGTGAGTTTAAGAATTCATTCTTATAATGCTTTACTAATTATTTCGAGTTTGTGCATGTTTCAGAAGCATTGAAAAGAAGAGGATTCATGAAACAATGTATAATACGAACACACCCTCACCCCATCCCTGCCCCAAACCCCTGTCCTTATTAACTAATTACAGGTGTTAGACAATTAATTAGGCAGGCCCAAATATAAATCGAACAATACATTTAGCTCTTTATGTAGGTAGGATTTGTCTCAACACACAATCTTAGATCTTTATACTGGCAGGTTTTACACGAATTGAAATTATTAGACTTTTAATTAGGCAGGGTTTATAAACCCAAATATTGTTAGCAGGTGCTGCAATTTTTTGGTTCGGGTTTCTGTCTGTTCTGGGACACCATGGACCACGAGAGATTAATACGGACTAACCGAAGAGGATTTAAGTATATGTATACTCATACCTACATGAGTATGGGATAGTATCTATTACAGTCCTATGTAGATAGGATATTATTGAAATTGTTCTTTTATTCGATCTGTTAGATGTTATACTAGGTAGGGTGATTCTAGTCTTAAGTTAGCTCTTTAGTCAGGCAGGGCGTATTCGAATCTAATCTAAAATTTAAGAAAGTAGGGTTTATTTTTAAGTTATGTCTTAGCTTTTAAGCCCGCAGTGTTCACCACTGCAATAATATTTCGTTGTCTAGTTTTTAAGATCATAGGATATATTTTCAAGACAGTTTTATTTCAGGAACGTGAATTCTCTTGCAGATTTTCTTTCAGGTTTCCTTCTGATATTCCATTTAGCTTTCGGTCGTGAATTTTCCAACTACTCCTCTTGTTGTCTTACTTGTACTACGATCAATTACTGAACGTTCTACAAATTGACAATAATAGGAGATTTTTCTTTGTCACATGTTATATTAGAATTAGTTTTCGCGTAATTGGAGGGTGGAAGGGCCGTGGCTAGGGTGGGTCTCCATGCGCAGTAACCTCCACGTGGTGAGACCCGGGCAATCAATTATTTATCGTATAATTATTAAACGTTTAACCGACGTTTGATAATTATGCGGAAAATAATTCGAGCGAATTGACTGCGCATTGCACTTTCCCCTCTCATTCCTTTTTTTGCTTCATTCTCTTATTTGCTTGATTCCCTTATTAGCTTCATTCCCTTTTCCGTTCTCGGCCCGGGGGACGGATGGTAAGGCGCTTTTGGCACCTGTGACGGTATTTGGGTTGCAGTGTCATCGTGGAGCAGTGTGTGAGGCTGTGACTGTGGTTCTGGACAGGTGTCCCGCCAAGTAGGATACTTCTCCCCGTTAGACCACGCCAAGCACACCTTGGGGTGGCAGAAGGCATATGGGACCTAATCTGGAATCGTGGTTGCGGTTTTGCATATCCGTGCCTCAATGATTGCTGTGGCTCGGTATCGAAACTGGTGTCGATTGTAAGTCGTTCTACTGTCCAGACTCTGGGCCGAGGGCTCGCGGACTGCTCGGTAGCAGTCACTTTCGTTATTTGCCTCCCATTTGATCCCACTTGTGAGTTGAAGATTTTTATAATGCTTTACTAATTACATCCACTTTGTCTTTGTTTCAGAAGGATTGGAAGGACTCAGCTGAAGAAGAGGATTTCTTAAAATATGTATAATATGACCACACTCTCACCCTGCCCCTGCCCCTGCCCCTGCCCCTGCCCGTGCCCGTGCCCAGCCCCTGCCCAGTTGCCAGTTGTCTGTTCTAGGAAGGCATGGACCACGAAATTAATATGGACTAATTGAAGAGGAATTAAGAATATGCATACTTATACCTACAATAATATGATAAAGTATCTGTTACATTCCTATTTAGGTAGCATATCATTGAAATTGTTCTTTTAATTGAAATCTTAGATATTATATTAGGTAGGGTGATTTTAGTTTTAAGTTAGATCTTTAGTCAGGCAGGGCGCATTTGAATTTAATCTAGTATTTAAGAAAGGAGAATTTATTTTTAAACTGTGCCTTGGTTTTTAAGACAGCAGTGTACACTGCTGTGATAATATTTCGTTGTCTAGTTTCTATGATCATAGGATATATTATTAAAAAAGTTTTATTTCAGGAAATTGGACTTCCTTGCAGATTTTCTTTCAGGTTTCCATTTGATATTCAATTTAGCTTTCGGTCGTGAATTTTCCAAATACTCCTCTTGTTGTCTTATTTGTACTACGATCAATTAATGAACGTTCTACAAATTGACAATAATAGGAGATTTCTCTTTATCACAAGCTATATTAGAATTAGTTTTCGCGTAATTGGAGGGTGGAAGGGCCGTGGCTAGGGTGGGTCTCCATGCGCAGTAACCTCCACGTGGTGGGACCCGGGCAATCAATTATTTATCGTATAATTATTAAACGTTTAACCGACGTTTGATAATTATGCGGAAAATAATTCGAGCGAATTGACTGCGCATTGCACTTTCCCCTCTCATTCCTTTTTTTGCTTCATTCTCTTATTTGCTTGATTCCCTTATTAGCTTCATTCCCTTTTCCGTTCTCGGCCCGGGGGACGGATGGTAAGGCGCTTTTGGCACCTGTGACGGTATTTGGGTTGCAGTGTCATCGTGGAGCAGTGTGTGAGGCTGTGACTGTGGTTCTGGACAGGTGTCCCGCCAAGTAGGATACTTCTCCCCGTTAGACCACGCCAAGCACACCTTGGGGTGGCAGAAGGCATATGGGACCTAATCTGGAATCGTGGTTGCGGTTTTGCATATCCGTGCCTCAATGATTGCTGTGGCTCGGTATCGAAACTGGTGTCGATTGTAAGTCGTTCTACTGTCCAGACTCTGGGCCGAGGGCTCGCGGACTGCTCGGTAGCAGTCACTTTCGTTATTTGCCTCCCATTTGATCCCACTTGTGAGTTGAAGATTTTTATAATGCTTTACTAATTACATCCACTTTGTCTTTGTTTCAGAAGGATTGGAAGGACTCAGCTGAAGAAGAGGATTTCTTAAAATATGTATAATATGACCACACTCTCACCCTGCCCCTGCCCCTGCCCCTGCCCCTGCCCGTGCCCGTGCCCAGCCCCTGCCCAGTTGCCAGTTGTCTGTTCTAGGAAGGCATGGACCACGAAATTAATATGGACTAATTGAAGAGGAATTAAGAATATGCATACTTATACCTACAATAATATGATAAAGTATCTGTTACATTCCTATTTAGGTAGCATATCATTGAAATTGTTCTTTTAATTGAAATCTTAGATATTATATTAGGTAGGGTGATTTTAGTTTTAAGTTAGATCTTTAGTCAGGCAGGGCGCATTTGAATTTAATCTAGTATTTAAGAAAGGAGAATTTATTTTTAAACTGTGCCTTGGTTTTTAAGACAGCAGTGTACACTGCTGTGATAATATTTCGTTGTCTAGTTTCTATGATCATAGGATATATTATTAAAAAAGTTTTATTTCAGGAAATTGGACTTCCTTGCAGATTTTCTTTCAGGTTTCCATTTGATATTCAATTTAGCTTTCGGTCGTGAATTTTCCAAATACTCCTCTTGTTGTCTTATTTGTACTACGATCAATTAATGAACGTTCTACAAATTGACAATAATAGGAGATTTCTCTTTATCACAAGCTATATTAGAATTAGTTTTCGCGTAATTGGAGGGTGGAAGGGCCGTGGCTAGGGTGGGTCTCCATGCGCAGTAACCTCCACGTGGTGGGACCCGGGCAATCAATTATTTATCGTATAATTATTAAACGTTTAACCGACGTTTGATAATTATGCGGAAAATAATTCGAGCGAATTGACTGCGCATTGCACTTTCCCCTCTCATTCCTTTTTTTGCTTCATTCTCTTATTTGCTTGATTCCCTTATTAGCTTCATTCCCTTTTCCGTTCTCGGCCCGGGGGACGGATGGTAAGGCGCTTTTGGCACCTGTGACGGTATTTGGGTTGCAGTGTCATCGTGGAGCAGTGTGTGAGGCTGTGACTGTGGTTCTGGACAGGTGTCCCGCCAAGTAGGATACTTCTCCCCGTTAGACCACGCCAAGCACACCTTGGGGTGGCAGAAGGCATATGGGACCTAATCTGGAATCGTGGTTGCGGTTTTGCATATCCGTGCCTCAATGATTGCTGTGGCTCGGTATCGAAACTGGTGTCGATTGTAAGTCGTTCTACTGTCCAGACTCTGGGCCGAGGGCTCGCGGACTGCTCGGTAGCAGTCACTTTCGTTATTTGCCTCCCATTTGATCCCACTTGTGAGTTGAAGATTTTTATAATGCTTTACTAATTACATCCACTTTGTCTTTGTTTCAGAAGGATTGGAAGGACTCAGCTGAAGAAGAGGATTTCTTAAAATATGTATAATATGACCACACTCTCACCCTGCCCCTGCCCCTGCCCCTGCCCCTGCCCGTGCCCGTGCCCAGCCCCTGCCCAGTTGCCAGTTGTCTGTTCTAGGAAGGCATGGACCACGAAATTAATATGGACTAATTGAAGAGGAATTAAGAATATGCATACTTATACCTACAATAATATGATAAAGTATCTGTTACATTCCTATTTAGGTAGCATATCATTGAAATTGTTCTTTTAATTGAAATCTTAGATATTATATTAGGTAGGGTGATTTTAGTTTTAAGTTAGATCTTTAGTCAGGCAGGGCGCATTTGAATTTAATCTAGTATTTAAGAAAGGAGAATTTATTTTTAAACTGTGCCTTGGTTTTTAAGACAGCAGTGTACACTGCTGTGATAATATTTCGTTGTCTAGTTTCTATGATCATAGGATATATTATTAAAAAAGTTTTATTTCAGGAAATTGGACTTCCTTGCAGATTTTCTTTCAGGTTTCCATTTGATATTCAATTTAGCTTTCGGTCGTGAATTTTCCAAATACTCCTCTTGTTGTCTTATTTGTACTACGATCAATTAATGAACGTTCTACAAATTGACAATAATAGGAGATTTCTCTTTCTCACAAGCTATATTAGAATTAGTTTTCGCGTAATTGGAGGGTGGAAGGGCCGTGGCTAGGGTGGGTCTCCATGCGCAGTAACCTCCACGTGGTGAGGCCCGGGCAATCAATTATTTATCGTATAATTATTAAACGTTTAAGAGACGTTTGGTAATTATGTGGAAAATAATTCGAGCTAATTGACTGCGTATTGCACTTAGGATACAATGTACAATAATGGCCGCTTAATGTTCGTTTTTTTCCACAATTAATGTTCGCGGACTCATCCCTACCGATTTTTGGACCTGCTCCGATGTATCGAGGATGTAGGTTGCGTCCGAGTTATCTCCACTTGTCATCAGCAATGGCCCTTAACACGTTGAGTGCCACGCCGGTTTTGCCACGCTTTCCGTTTAGGCCACGCGGCGTAGCTTAACACTGTGATACCCCGACGCCTGAACGAAAAGTTTAGTGTCAGTCACCGATGACTGACGCGGCCTGAAAGGAAAGTTTAGTGTCGGTCACTGAACGGAAAGTTGATTGTCAGTCACCGATGACTGACGCGGCCTGAACGGAAAGTTGATTGTCAGTCACCGATGACTGACGCGGCCTGAACGGAAAGTTTAGTGTCGGTCACTGAACGGAAAGTTGATTGTCAGTCACCGATGACTGACGCGGCCTGAACGGAAAGTTTAGTGTCGGTCACTGAACGGAAAGTTGATTGTCAGTCACCGATGACTGACGCGGCCTGAACGGAAAGTTTGGTGTCGGTCACTGAACGGAAAGTTGATTGTCAGTCACCGATGACTGACGCGGCCTGAACGGAAAGTTTAGTGTCGGTCACTGAACGGAAAGTTGATTGTCAGTCACCGATGACTGACGCGGCCTGAACGGAAAGTTTAGTGTCGGTCACTGAACGGAAAGTTGATTGTCAGTCACCGATGACTGACGCGGCGTGAACGGAAAGTTTAGTGTCGGTCACTGAACGGAAAGTTGATTGTCAGTCACCGATGACTGACGCGGCCTGAACGGAAAGTTTAGTGTCGGTCACTGAACGGAAAGTTGATTGTCAGTCACCGATGACTGACGCGGCCTGAACGGAAAGTTTAGTGTCGGTCACTGAACGGAAAGTTGATTGTCAGTCACCGATGACTGACGCGGCCTGAACGGAAAGTTTAGTGTCGGTCACTGAACGGAAAGTTGATTGTCAGTCACCGATGACTGACGCGGCCTGAACGGAAAGTTTAGTGTCGGTCACTGAACGGAAAGTTGATTGTCAGTCACCGATGACTGACGCGGCCTGAACGGAAAGTTTAGTGTCGGTCACTGAACGGAAAGTTGATTGTCAGTCACCGATGACTGACGCGGCCTGAACGGAAAGTTTAGTGTCTGACACCGATGCCTGACGTGGCACTCAACGTGTTAAATATACCTCACGCTGGTTCTCAGTACATTTCAATCCACTTCCAACACAGCCTAAACCGAGCGTGCCGAAAAGTGATAAGCATGAACAATTCCTTATAAATCACATCCCTGGATAGTGTTCGCTAGGCAGCTTCGAAGCAGCGAACATTAAGTGGGCATTACTGTCCACTGTAGTTATTTGAGCGGAGGGAATCTTAAGTTCTTATTGCAATTACTTTTGAGTTCGCGTTTCTATCGTTGTATCTATCTGCAGCTCTAAATATTGTGTATTATTTATTGCCCTGTTTCTTATGTAGACTCTTCTGTTTTCTGACGCTTTCGAGATAATTCATTAGTAACATAAATCATATATGTTTCGCCTAGAGAATTACATTTTCTTATTTCTCAAGAAGCCTTCTTTTTTATAATTGAAATACCCGTGTATATATCATTTAATTCATAAATTAATTAATATCTGCAAAGATATACTTGAATCTACGCGGGTCTCTGCCATATCTACAGTGCCTGCTATGGTTTCGCCATCTATACAGAACTCCTTGAAACCACTCGCGCTTGCTATTGTAGTCCCATCTATACAGAACGCATTGAAACTACTCACACCCCTTACTTACCATAAGTGTAGATATGGCAGAGGTCCGAATAGTTTTAGTCATATCCGTATAGATGGCGATACTAATGACTCGAGATAAAGCAGACATATATACAGTTTCGAGTAGTTCTGTATAGATGGCGAAATTAAAGCCCACTTTGAGTGTAGGTAAGACAGGGATGCGGGTGGTACGTAAATTCAAGCACTTGTTTATAAGTAGCGGTGCGATAATATTCATAAAATTTGGTTATTTATGTCTTCATTCGTCCAATTAAGTTAATAATCCTCGAAAACCGTTTCGTACACTCATTTACATATGAATAAAGTGTCAGCAAACACAGTGTTTCAATCTACATAAAAATTAATATTTACGGTAACATTGCAAGTTCCATTGTTCATTTTATTCTACAAGAATCAAGTTCATTAGCACAGGTAAATGCATTTGTGAATATTTTTTCCTTTAAATAATTTTAAATAATTTTCCAGCATGTGATAAATACATACTAGTAGCGGTATAATTCTTTATTTCGGTCTCGCAGCAATGAAAGTTTGGTTAGTGTACATTTAACCTATCTTTGCAATACTATCGTAACTCTTGCACTGTCATCATCTATTTCGCTCTTCCTTTTAAAACCTTCTCTACCTTACGTATCACATTATTCTTATCTCTTTATTGCTCATGTATTATACATCTTTCCGTTTCCTCTATGTTTCATTTCAAATTCCTAAGTCATTTTCGCGCTACTAGTTGCTGACCCTTTCCTGTTCCCTCTTTACTTTGGTACATGTCGTATTGCTCCTGTTTTAATACATTTAAACCTTTCATTATATCTTGCTTCGTTTATTTTTCTTTGAAGGCTCACCGTTAGATCCTTTTGTTCAATTCTTATCAAATTTAGTATTGTCACACTCATTCCATTCGTATTAAAAGACTCTTTCTCTTATGCCCGGCCTACTTTCTTTTTCGACTAAATATCATTTAACCCTCTTTCTATCTCCTGTCATATACTTACTAATATATTTTTTGTGTGCGTAGATTTTGTAGGCAAAGGATAAGGAGCATTGACCGCCAATTCTCATTGCGCATTAAAAAGAAGGAGGAAGAAAGAATAACTCTCGCCATATACTTCAGTTCTATTAAATTGATTTTGTGAGATTGGAAGGTGTATGCAACGAAGGCTGATGTAAGTGTAATACGTGTCTAAATATCTCTTTCTTTCAATAAATCTTCCTGCGTGTAATAATTGCATACTAACAATAGTATTCCTTTTTATGTCGGCCTCACAGCTGTGAAATTTTGACTTAGTGTACATATAACATATCTTTAGATTACTATCTTAACTTATGCATCCTTCTCCTCCACTCTTTCTTGCCAACCTTCTCTACTTTACACATTATCCCATTACTTATCCTCTTATTTCAATTCGATTATACATTTGGTCTTTAAGACTCTCCATCATTTTCTTTACTTCTCTTTTCATCAAATTCATTCATGTTTGATTCATTCCATTCCTTTTTAAATAATCCCCCCCTTTTTCTTATACTTCTTGTGTGTTCTTTCCCTATTTTCTTTTCTTCTAACTATCCTTTAACAATGTTTCTTTCACCTGTTACATACTTACTAATATATCTTTTGTGTGTACAGGTTTTGCATCCAAGGAGTAAGGAGCATTAACCAGTGCATCTCATCATGCATAAAAGCAAGAAAGAAGAAAGAATAACCCTTGCCACATACTTTAGTTATCCTTTAGTTATAGTAAATTGGTTTATAAAAATAGTTTGTAACTATTAGCGCATAAAATTAATTTAGAACACGTGTGTAATTAACTGTTATGTATATCTATTATATATTTTATTTTATATTCAGTTTATTCGGTAGATCTTATATGAACTTTAATATTACTTATATAACTATTACTATTTCTACTGAATATGCTAAATGTAAAATGAAAGATATAATAAATAATTGACATATTCACAAGTTACACAATTGCTGTAATTTAAAGTTTATATGCTTCTACATATGAAGTACGTAAATTTTAGTATACGATTTATCTGTAAGATATATTGTAAATTAACTTCAAAGAATAGTTTATAAGTATTAGATTATTTATGTTTATAGTGTTAGTTATATTACATAAATGTTGGTTTAGAATTGATACAAGATTTAGTTGTACGATGTAATGTAAATAGATATAATAGAATAGTTAATAAGTATCTGTTTGTAAATTTAATTACAACATTTTTGTAACTTTTGTATATTCATTGATTAATTTAAATAAATTTGCAATGAAAAGAATTCCAGTGCTCTTTTTACTTTCATACCTTACCATTCCTTGAAAGAACCTAATTCCGATTCCTTATACAAGAAGTACCGTGGACGAACTTTAAATGCAAAGTCCTAAAGCGAGAAACTTGTCAAAATAGCCCTATACGTTATTAAAATAAGCGCTGAGAAATTCCTGGAACGTGACGTCATTTCCAAGAACTGAAGCGATGTAAGACCTCCTTGCATATCATATTCTCCTGATACAAATCCACGATTTTCAGCGAGATATTTTTGCCAGAATCTCAGAAATTTTGCGATCGGAAATTCCTGGAACGTGACGTCATTTCCAAGAATTGCGGCGATGAAAGACCTCCTCGGATATCATATTCTCCTGATACAAATCGACGATTTTCAGCACTTAAATTTTTGAGATTCTGTCCAAAATTTCTCGCTGAAAATCGTGGATTTGTATCAGGAGAATATGATATGCGAGGAGGTATTCGTTCTTAGTAATGACGTCACTTTCCAGGAATTTTCGAGCGCAAAATTTCTGAGATTCTGGCAAAAATATCTCGCTGAAAATCGTGGATTTGTATCAGGAGAATATGATATGCGAGGAGGTATTCGTTCTCAGTAATGACGTCACTTTCCAGGAATTTTCGAGCGCAAAATTTCTGAGATTCTGGCAAAAATATCTCGCTGAAAATCGTGGAATTGTATCAGGCGAATATGATATGCGAGGAGGTATTCGATTTCAGCAATTTTCTGGACATCTGCCAACCAATTTTGCAAGAAGTGTAGACTTAGAATTTGCTGCTTCCAAATTTAATAACGTATAGGGCCATTTTGACAAGTTTCTCGCTTTAGGACTTTGCATTTAAAGTTCGTCCACGGTACTTCTTGTATAAGGAATCGGAATTAGGTTCTTTCAAGGAATGGTAAGGTATGAAAGTAAAAAGAGCACTGGAATTCTTTTCATTGCAAATTTATTTAAATTAATCAATGAATATACAAAAGTTACAAAAATGTTGTAATTAAATTTACAAACAGATACTTATTAACTATTCTATTATATCTATTTACATTACATCGTACAACTAAATCTTGTATCAATTCTAAACCAACATTTATGTAATATAACTAACACTATAAACATAAATAATCTAATACTTATAAACTATTCTTTGAAGTTAATTTACAATATATCTTACAGATAAATCGTATACTAAAATTTACGTACTTCATATGTAGAAGCATATAAACTTTAAATTACAGCAATTGTGTAACTTGTGAATATGTCAATTATTTATTATATCTTTCATTTTACATTTAGCATATTCAGTAGAAATAGTAATAGTTATATAAGTAATATTAAAGTTCATATAAGATCTACCGAATAAACTGAATATAAAATAAAATATATAATAGATATACATAACAGTTAATTACACACGTGTTCTAAATTAATTTTATGCGCTAATAGTTACAAACTATTTTTATAAACCAATTTACTATAACTAAAGGATAACTAAAGTATGTGGCAAGGGTTATTCTTTCTTCTTTCTTGCTTTTATGCATGATGAGATGCACTGGTTAATGCTCCTTACTCCTTGGATGCAAAACCTGTACACACAAAAGATATATTAGTAAGTATGTAACAGGTGAAAGAAACATTGTTAAAGGATAGTTAGAAGAAAAGAAAATAGGGAAAGAACACACAAGAAGTATAAGAAAAAGGGGGGGATTATTTAAAAAGGAATGGAATGAATCAAACATGAATGAATTTGATGAAAAGAGAAGTAAAGAAAATGATGGAGAGTCTTAAAGACCAAATGTATAATCGAATTGAAATAAGAGGATAAGTAATGGGATAATGTGTAAAGTAGAGAAGGTTGGCAAGAAAGAGTGGAGGAGAAGGATGCATAAGTTAAGATAGTAATCTAAAGATATGTTATATGTACACTAAGTCAAAATTTCACAGCTGTGAGGCCGACATAAAAAGGAATACTATTGTTAGTATGCAATTATTACACGCAGGAAGATTTATTGAAAGAAAGAGATATTTAGACACGTATTACACTTACATCAGCCTTCGTTGCATACACCTTCCAATCTCACAAAATCAATTTAATAGAACTGAAGTATATGGCGAGAGTTATTCTTTCTTCCTCCTTCTTTTTAATGCGCAATGAGAATTGGCGGTCAATGCTCCTTATCCTTTGCCTACAAAATCTACGCACACAAAAAATATATTAGTAAGTATATGACAGGAGATAGAAAGAGGGTTAAATGATATTTAGTCGAAAAAGAAAGTAGGCCGGGCATAAGAGAAAGAGTCTTTTAATACTAATGGAATGAGTGTGACAATACTAAATTTGATAAGAATTGAACAAAAGGATCTAACGGTGAGCCTTCAAAGAAAAATAAACGAAGCAAGATATAATGAAAGGTTTAAATGTATTAAAACAGGAGCAATACGACATGTACCAAAGTAAAGAGGGAACAGGAAAGGGTCAGCAACTAGTAGCGCGAAAATGACTTAGGAATTTGAAATGAAACATAGAGGAAACGGAAAGATGTATAATACATGAGCAATAAAGAGATAAGAATAATGTGATACGTAAGGTAGAGAAGGTTTTAAAAGGAAGAGCGAAATAGATGATGACAGTGCAAGAGTTACGATAGTATTGCAAAGATAGGTTAAATGTACACTAACCAAACTTTCATTGCTGCGAGACCGAAATAAAGAATTATACCGCTACTAGTATGTATTTATCACATGCTGGAAAATTATTTAAAATTATTTAAAGGAAAAAATATTCACAAATGCATTTACCTGTGCTAATGAACTTGATTCTTGTAGAATAAAATGAACAATGGAACTTGCAATGTTACCGTAAATATTAATTTTTATGTAGATTGAAACACTGTGTTTGCTGACACTTTATTCATATGTAAATGAGTGTACGAAACGGTTTTCGAGGATTATTAACTTAATTGGACGAATGAAGACATAAATAACCAAATTTTATGAATATTATCGCACCGCTACTTATAAACAAGTGCTTGAATTTACGTACCACCCGCATCCCTGTCTTACCTACACTCAAAGTGGGCTTTAATTTCGCCATCTATACAGAACTACTCGAAACTGTATATATGTCTGCTTTATCTCGAGTCATTAGTATCGCCATCTATACGGATATGACTAAAACTATTCGGACCTCTGCCATATCTACACTTATGGTAAGTAAGGGGTGTGAGTAGTTTCAATGCGTTCTGTATAGATGGGACTACAATAGCAAGCGCGAGTGGTTTCAAGGAGTTCTGTATAGATGGCGAAACCATAGCAGGCACTGTAGATATGGCAGAGACCCGCGTAGATTCAAGTATATCTTTGCAGATATTAATTAATTTATGAATTAAATGATATATACACGGGTATTTCAATTATAAAAAAGAAGGCTTCTTGAGAAATAAGAAAATGTAATTCTCTAGGCGAAACATATATGATTTATGTTACTAATGAATTATCTCGAAAGCGTCAGAAAACAGAAGAGTCTACATAAGAAACAGGGCAATAAATAATACACAATATTTAGAGCTGCAGATAGATACAACGATAGAAACGCGAACTCAAAAGTAATTGCAATAAGAACTTAAGATTCCCTCCGCTCAAATAACTACAGTGGACAGTAATGCCCACTTAATGTTCGCTGCTTCGAAGCTGCCTAGCGAACACTATCCAGGGATGTGATTTATAAGGAATTGTTCATGCTTATCACTTTTCGGCACGCTCGGTTTAGGCTGTGTTGGAAGTGGATTGAAATGTACTGAGAACCAGCGTGAGGTATATTTAACACGTTGAGTGCCACGTCAGGCATCGGTGTCAGACACTAAACTTTCCGTTCAGGCCGCGTCAGTCATCGGTGACTGACAATCAACTTTCCGTTCAGTGACCGACACTAAACTTTCCGTTCAGGCCGCGTCAGTCATCGGTGACTGACAATCAACTTTCCGTTCAGTGACCGACACTAAACTTTCCGTTCAGGCCGCGTCAGTCATCGGTGACTGACAATCAACTTTCCGTTCAGTGACCGACACTAAACTTTCCGTTCAGGCCGCGTCAGTCATCGGTGACTGACAATCAACTTTCCGTTCAGTGACCGACACTAAACTTTCCGTTCAGGCCGCGTCAGTCATCGGTGACTGACAATCAACTTTCCGTTCAGTGACCGACACTAAACTTTCCGTTCAGGCCGCGTCAGTCATCGGTGACTGACAATCAACTTTCCGTTCAGTGACCGACACTAAACTTTCCGTTCACGCCGCGTCAGTCATCGGTGACTGACAATCAACTTTCCGTTCAGTGACCGACACTAAACTTTCCGTTCAGGCCGCGTCAGTCATCGGTGACTGACAATCAACTTTCCGTTCAGTGACCGACACTAAACTTTCCGTTCAGGCCGCGTCAGTCATCGGTGACTGACAATCAACTTTCCGTTCAGTGACCGACACCAAACTTTCCGTTCAGGCCGCGTCAGTCATCGGTGACTGACAATCAACTTTCCGTTCAGTGACCGACACTAAACTTTCCGTTCAGGCCGCGTCAGTCATCGGTGACTGACAATCAACTTTCCGTTCAGTGACCGACACTAAACTTTCCGTTCAGGCCGCGTCAGTCATCGGTGACTGACAATCAACTTTCCGTTCAGTGACCGACACTAAACTTTCCGTTCAGGCCGCGTCAGTCATCGGTGACTGACAATCAACTTTCCGTTCAGGCCGCGTCAGTCATCGGTGACTGACAATCAACTTTCCGTTCAGTGACCGACACTAAACTTTCCTTTCAGGCCGCGTCAGTCATCGGTGACTGACACTAAACTTTTCGTTCAGGCGTCGGGGTATCACAGTGTTAAGCTACGCCGCGTGGCCTAAACGGAAAGCGTGGCAAAACCGGCGTGGCACTCAACGTGTTAAGGGCCATTGCTGATGACAAGTGGAGATAACTCGGACGCAACCTACATCCTCGATACATCGGAGCAGGTCCAAAAATCGGTAGGGATGAGTCCGCGAACATTAATTGTGGAAAAAAACGAACATTAAGCGGCCATTATTGTACATTGTATCCTAAGTGCAATACGCAGTCAATTAGCTCGAATTATTTTCCACATAATTACCAAACGTCTCTTAAACGTTTAATAATTATACGATAAATAATTGATTGCCCGGGCCTCACCACGTGGAGGTTACTGCGCATGGAGACCCACCCTAGCCACGGCCCTTCCACCCTCCAATTACGCGAAAACTAATTCTAATATAGCTTGTGAGAAAGAGAAATCTCCTATTATTGTCAATTTGTAGAACGTTCATTAATTGATCGTAGTACAAATAAGACAACAAGAGGAGTATTTGGAAAATTCACGACCGAAAGCTAAATTGAATATCAAATGGAAACCTGAAAGAAAATCTGCAAGGAAGTCCAATTTCCTGAAATAAAACTTTTTTAATAATATATCCTATGATCATAGAAACTAGACAACGAAATATTATCACAGCAGTGTACACTGCTGTCTTAAAAACCAAGGCACAGTTTAAAAATAAATTCTCCTTTCTTAAATACTAGATTAAATTCAAATGCGCCCTGCCTGACTAAAGATCTAACTTAAAACTAAAATCACCCTACCTAATATAATATCTAAGATTTCAATTAAAAGAACAATTTCAATGATATGCTACCTAAATAGGAATGTAACAGATACTTTATCATATTATTGTAGGTATAAGTATGCATATTCTTAATTCCTCTTCAATTAGTCCATATTAATTTCGTGGTCCATGCCTTCCTAGAACAGACAACTGGCAACTGGGCAGGAGCTGGGCACGGGCACGGGCAGGGGCAGGGGCAGGGGCAGGGGCAGGGTGAGAGTGTGGTCATATTATACATATTTTAAGAAATCCTCTTCTTCAGCTGAGTCCTTCCAATCCTTCTGAAACAAAGACAAAGTGGATGTAATTAGTAAAGCATTATAAAAATCTTCAACTCACAAGTGGGATCAAATGGGAGGCAAATAACGAAAGTGACTGCTACCGAGCAGTCCGCGAGCCCTCGGCCCAGAGTCTGGACAGTAGAACGACTTACAATCGACACCAGTTTCGATACCGAGCCACAGCAATCATTGAGGCACGGATATGCAAAACCGCAACCACGATTCCAGATTAGGTCCCATATGCCTTCTGCCACCCCAAGGTGTGCTTGGCGTGGTCTAACGGGGAGAAGTATCCTACTTGGCGGGACACCTGTCCAGAACCACAGTCACAGCCTCACACACTGCTCCACGATGACACTGCAACCCAAATACCGTCACAGGTGCCAAAAGCGCCTTACCATCCGTCCCCCGGGCCGAGAACGGAAAAGGGAATGAAGCTAATAAGGGAATCAAGCAAATAAGAGAATGAAGCAAAAAAAGGAATGAGAGGGGAAAGTGCAATGCGCAGTCAATTCGCTCGAATTATTTTCCGCATAATTATCAAACGTCGGTTAAACGTTTAATAATTATACGATAAATAATTGATTGCCCGGGTCCCACCACGTGGAGGTTACTGCGCATGGAGACCCACCCTAGCCACGGCCCTTCCACCCTCCAATTACGCGAAAACTAATTCTAATATAGCTTGTGATAAAGAGAAATCTCCTATTATTGTCAATTTGTAGAACGTTCATTAATTGATCGTAGTACAAATAAGACAACAAGAGGAGTATTTGGAAAATTCACGACCGAAAGCTAAATTGAATATCAAATGGAAACCTGAAAGAAAATCTGCAAGGAAGTCCAATTTCCTGAAATAAAACTTTTTTAATAATATATCCTATGATCATAGAAACTAGACAACGAAATATTATCACAGCAGTGTACACTGCTGTCTTAAAAACCAAGGCACAGTTTAAAAATAAATTCTCCTTTCTTAAATACTAGATTAAATTCAAATGCGCCCTGCCTGACTAAAGATCTAACTTAAAACTAAAATCACCCTACCTAATATAATATCTAAGATTTCAATTAAAAGAACAATTTCAATGATATGCTACCTAAATAGGAATGTAACAGATACTTTATCATATTATTGTAGGTATAAGTATGCATATTCTTAATTCCTCTTCAATTAGTCCATATTAATTTCGTGGTCCATGCCTTCCTAGAACAGACAACTGGCAACTGGGCAGGGGCTGGGCACGGGCACGGGCAGGGGCAGGGGCAGGGGCAGGGGCAGGGTGAGAGTGTGGTCATATTATACATATTTTAAGAAATCCTCTTCTTCAGCTGAGTCCTTCCAATCCTTCTGAAACAAAGACAAAGTGGATGTAATTAGTAAAGCATTATAAAAATCTTCAACTCACAAGTGGGATCAAATGGGAGGCAAATAACGAAAGTGACTGCTACCGAGCAGTCCGCGAGCCCTCGGCCCAGAGTCTGGACAGTAGAACGACTTACAATCGACACCAGTTTCGATACCGAGCCACAGCAATCATTGAGGCACGGATATGCAAAACCGCAACCACGATTCCAGATTAGGTCCCATATGCCTTCTGCCACCCCAAGGTGTGCTTGGCGTGGTCTAACGGGGAGAAGTATCCTACTTGGCGGGACACCTGTCCAGAACCACAGTCACAGCCTCACACACTGCTCCACGATGACACTGCAACCCAAATACCGTCACAGGTGCCAAAAGCGCCTTACCATCCGTCCCCCGGGCCGAGAACGGAAAAGGGAATGAAGCTAATAAGGGAATCAAGCAAATAAGAGAATGAAGCAAAAAAAGGAATGAGAGGGGAAAGTGCAATGCGCAGTCAATTCGCTCGAATTATTTTCCGCATAATTATCAAACGTCGGTTAAACGTTTAATAATTATACGATAAATAATTGATTGCCCGGGTCCCACCACGTGGAGGTTACTGCGCATGGAGACCCACCCTAGCCACGGCCCTTCCACCCTCCAATTACGCGAAAACTAATTCTAATATAGCTTGTGATAAAGAGAAATCTCCTATTATTGTCAATTTGTAGAACGTTCATTAATTGATCGTAGTACAAATAAGACAACAAGAGGAGTATTTGGAAAATTCACGACCGAAAGCTAAATTGAATATCAAATGGAAACCTGAAAGAAAATCTGCAAGGAAGTCCAATTTCCTGAAATAAAACTTTTTTAATAATATATCCTATGATCATAGAAACTAGACAACGAAATATTATCACAGCAGTGTACACTGCTGTCTTAAAAACCAAGGCACAGTTTAAAAATAAATTCTCCTTTCTTAAATACTAGATTAAATTCAAATGCGCCCTGCCTGACTAAAGATCTAACTTAAAACTAAAATCACCCTACCTAATATAATATCTAAGATTTCAATTAAAAGAACAATTTCAATGATATGCTACCTAAATAGGAATGTAACAGATACTTTATCATATTATTGTAGGTATAAGTATGCATATTCTTAATTCCTCTTCAATTAGTCCATATTAATTTCGTGGTCCATGCCTTCCTAGAACAGACAACTGGCAACTGGGCAGGGGCTGGGCACGGGCACGGGCAGGGGCAGGGGCAGGGGCAGGGGCAGGGTGAGAGTGTGGTCATATTATACATATTTTAAGAAATCCTCTTCTTCAGCTGAGTCCTTCCAATCCTTCTGAAACAAAGACAAAGTGGATGTAATTAGTAAAGCATTATAAAAATCTTCAACTCACAAGTGGGATCAAATGGGAGGCAAATAACGAAAGTGACTGCTACCGAGCAGTCCGCGAGCCCTCGGCCCAGAGTCTGGACAGTAGAACGACTTACAATCGACACCAGTTTCGATACCGAGCCACAGCAATCATTGAGGCACGGATATGCAAAACCGCAACCACGATTCCAGATTAGGTCCCATATGCCTTCTGCCACCCCAAGGTGTGCTTGGCGTGGTCTAACGGGGAGAAGTATCCTACTTGGCGGGACACCTGTCCAGAACCACAGTCACAGCCTCACACACTGCTCCACGATGACACTGCAACCCAAATACCGTCACAGGTGCCAAAAGCGCCTTACCATCCGTCCCCCGGGCCGAGAACGGAAAAGGGAATGAAGCTAATAAGGGAATCAAGCAAATAAGAGAATGAAGCAAAAAAAGGAATGAGAGGGGAAAGTGCAATGCGCAGTCAATTCGCTCGAATTATTTTCCGCATAATTATCAAACGTCGGTTAAACGTTTAATAATTATACGATAAATAATTGATTGCCCGGGTCTCACCACGTGGAGGTTACTGCGCATGGAGACCCACCCTAGCCACGGCCCTTCCACCCTCCAATTACGCGAAAACTAATTCTAATATAACATGTGACAAAGAAAAATCTCCTATTATTGTCAATTTGTAGAACGTTCAGTAATTGATCGTAGTACAAGTAAGACAACAAGAGGAGTAGTTGGAAAATTCACGACCGAAAGCTAAATGGAATATCAGAAGGAAACCTGAAAGAAAATCTGCAAGAGAATTCACGTTCCTGAAATAAAACTGTCTTGAAAATATATCCTATGATCTTAAAAACTAGACAACGAAATATTATTGCAGTGGTGAACACTGCGGGCTTAAAAGCTAAGACATAACTTAAAAATAAACCCTACTTTCTTAAATTTTAGATTAGATTCGAATACGCCCTGCCTGACTAAAGAGCTAACTTAAGACTAGAATCACCCTACCTAGTATAACATCTAACAGATCGAATAAAAGAACAATTTCAATAATATCCTATCTACATAGGACTGTAATAGATACTATCCCATACTCATGTAGGTATGAGTATACATATACTTAAATCCTCTTCGGTTAGTCCGTATTAATCTCTCGTGGTCCATGGTGTCCCAGAACAGACAGAAACCCGAACCAAAAAATTGCAGCACCTGCTAACAATATTTGGGTTTATAAACCCTGCCTAATTAAAAGTCTAATAATTTCAATTCGTGTAAAACCTGCCAGTATAAAGATCTAAGATTGTGTGTTGAGACAAATCCTACCTACATAAAGAGCTAAATGTATTGTTCGATTTATATTTGGGCCTGCCTAATTAATTGTCTAACACCTGTAATTAGTTAATAAGGACAGGGGTTTGGGGCAGGGATGGGGTGAGGGTGTGTTCGTATTATACATTGTTTCATGAATCCTCTTCTTTTCAATGCTTCTGAAACATGCACAAACTCGAAATAATTAGTAAAGCATTATAAGAATGAATTCTTAAACTCACAAATTGAATCGACGAGGCTGGCTCTTTAATTTTAAAGTTTCCAATCGTGTCTTTGATAATATTTCTGGATCTGTATTCTATATATTCCACTCTTGAGCCTCTGACGTATGTACTTATGTTTGTTTAATATAGCATATTTGGGTTCATCTGTGAATCTGTAACAATCTCAAGCATTGGATTAGTGACATCCCCAAGCCTCCCCATTTTATATCGAAATGAAGCTGCTTTTAATTCGTAATAACTGAATTTTAGCGCAGTTAATAAATCAGAATTGATATGAAAAATGCTGCTATTTTTTGTTAACAATAGTTAATTGGATTTCGGCCAAAGTGATATATTCTTTTGTACGTTCTAGATCAAACTGAATGGTGGTATCACGTTCATTAAAAACTCCAAAATGAAGTAGTCACATTTCACTACAATTGATTCTATTTTGCTTCAACAAAAAAGCGACAAACGATTATTCGGAAGAAAAATATCAAACTTCAACTATCACCATGCCGAGACCCAACTACTGCCAATAACGTTTTTCGTGCAAGGATTTTTGTTTAAACATTTACGGATATCGCGAGTGAATTTCAATTTCTACAAAGCAAGCTCGAAAAGTTATAAAAATTGGCTCTACTAAAAAAAAGGTTAAGATAGAATTGCAACAATTAAGAGGAAATATTTAAGAGTTAAACTCCAATAATGAACAGTCACTAGTATTAACTCTAATTTAAATCTACTATCCAGAATTATTATAAATTTATCAAAGATACTGCAAATTATATCTGTTTTTTACTTTGCTCTTTTTCTTTTCTTCTTCTTTCTTTTCTTTTCTTTTCTTTTCTTTTCTTTTCTTTTCTTTTCTTTGTTCTTTTTCTTTTCTTTTCATTTCGTTCACACAGTAATTTACTAATATGTATGCAAATTTTTAGCAGTACTTCCATCAACAGACATTCCAGGTAGTATAATTATTAAGAAAAATAAAATAAAAAGAAAGGCAAATATAAAACGCTGAAAAGAAAAAGTTCCTGGTTCAGGAACAGGCTTCCAATTGGAAGCAGATGGGGACTAGTAGTCGCAACTCTACTTAAAAACGCGATCTTTAATCAACGCAACGCTAACTGGAACTCGCGATACAATCATTTCGCAACACTATTTATTAAGACTAATAGAAAGCAAACAGTAAATTATATGTACTATCCAAAATTAAGCAAATTGAAGATCCTCTGAAAAATGAACTGAAAGTTCCAATACGCGAAAACAATTTCCGCAACACTAGAAGCTCAAATGTAAAGTGTATTATAAAATACTACAATTTAACTAGCAATAAGAATAGCAATAAGTGGCATTCAACGCAACTCCAACTCGACCCGTTCGCAAGTTTTTCGCAACTCTAAAGCAACGCGATATTTTTGGGAGGGCTGTATCGTTGGGCCGGAATGTGCATCGGCCAAGTACAAATAAAAATTCTACAAATGAAAATGCAAGCACAGTGACAAAGTAGTAACACAGAATGATTCCCCATTCTTAAAAAGAATGGGGAGCCATTAGTAGTTGCCCTCTTGAGTGACAGTTTGTCGGGCCTCTTCGGCATATAGCCTCTCCATTTTGTCGGACCCAAGGGTCAGCTGAAACTTAAACTAGGCTCGAGACTCTAATCGGAAACCAAGGAATAACTTATAAAGGTGAAATAAAGAGTTTGAATCGCGGAGCTAAATGGAACACACGTGGCCGAATGGCGATCAAATAAAATCGTAAAATTGTGATTACGGAAAATCACATAGATTACGATTAAAATTGTAATCGTTCTTCGTTCACACGTGCAGCCTCGAGCATAATGTAACGCGTTTCGTTTCGGAGCCTAAATCGCGACCACGACCGCGAAGGATTCGAAAAATCGATAGGCAAAGCCAGAGGCGAACGCATTTTCGTTCGCGCCACAGCTTCACCGTCGACTTTTCAAATCAGATTTCCTGAAACAGGTTGAACACGCGAAATAGTGCCTACCCGATCGGAGACTGTGTCAACCTGCCCGGCCCTACCTACTTATGTCTATCAATCACACCAGAAAGTATGCTACCTATCCTACCTGGACCTATATTTAAAAAATGGCAAACAAACACACCAACACACGACACTCCACGGTTCTCAGTTAAACACTTGGGCGCAAAAGCCTACACTAGGGAGGCGTCCCGGGACACCCCCGACACCCAAGTGCTGTCACACAACTTGCACACTCTAATGTACGTACCATTTTTCTGAAATCGACTGACAGTGGCTGGGATCTCTGCGTTCACGTGGAAAAAACCACGTCGCGGTTGAGATATTTAATAGATATTTAATAAAATAATTAAATAGCACCGATACAAGAGGTACTTGATAGCAATTGATAAGTATATTCAATCCTTTTTGGCATTTGGCCTCTGTCATCTTAAATGACAAAAACTTCGTGCCCAAGTATAGTAGGAATTATTGAAGCAAATAATACTAAAAATGATGTCTCTGTTTTAAATTGATGGACATCTTATCTTGGCCATAATAGCTACATTTTAATACGGAACGACGCAAATCCACAGCCTAACCACACACACAATGCGGATATTACGTCGTGCACGATACACCAACGCACTGTCAGTCGCCAACAATAAATCATTTTATGGCTTATAAACTAAAAAATATCATCGTGCTCTACCACCGTTTTCCCACCCAAGTAGCACCGGGGCACGTGAGTGGGATCCGGGCAGTGAACACGGAAAGGGTTAAACCTGAAAATCCTCGTCTAAAAAGATGATAAGGACATACTGATTTTCTAACGGGCTAAAATACATATATATGTACAACAGATCTATATATGATTCTATTTTATTGAAGAGAAAATTAAATGACTCTACTTTATTAGAAAAATTGTGCAATGACTCTACTATATTAGAAAAATTATGCAGTGACTCTACTTTATTAGAAAAATTATGCAGTGGCTCTACTTTATTAGAAAAATTATGCAGTGACTCTACTTTATTAGAAAAATTATTCAAAGACTCTACGTTAATAGAGAAATTATTCAACGACTCTACTTTAATATACTTTGAATTAAATTGAAACATCCTCGGGCGTTCCCGTTATCAAAGCATTGATTCTAAAACGCAAGATTGCTTTAAAAGTTGATTGCCTTGATTTCGAAAACTACCCGTTCGCGTATTGTCTTCTTGTACATTCAGGTTTAATTAACATTTTGTACGGAAACAATGAACGTATCGATATCTTTAAACGCTAAAGACTAATATGGATATCGAATAATAAAATTATTCGATAGTTCCAACAAATTGATAAGGTAAATGAGTACCTTCACTTTATATATTATCAAAGTAGAAAAAGATGAAATACTACACTCTTACTAACAGCAATAATTATGCAATTTATTCTAACTGTGCAGTCATTGCAATTGACAAGTAAACGAAGTCGAATGGTATTCGACTTCTCCACTACAAACTAATGCACGTAGAATACTGGACGTTACTTTATATTCATTCAATAATTAATAACTATTTAAATATCGTTTCATAGGTATTCAATTAAATACTCTATTATAAAAAGATATATAGTGATATATTTTGTACTAAATATGATCTGTTTTAAAATTATCAAGCTATTTAAAAACGCGTTGTACAAGAAGACCTATCCTCACATAATATAAAGCAGTAAAGAAGTTACTACTCATGAGTATATTTCCATATACCCATGGTCACAGTGCTTGCCAGAAAAATCTACGTAATTACAACCAGTCACCCGTGTCGGTTCGGACCTTTCGTCCTGCGACATGATTGAGTGACCAGAGGAACTTTAAAGCATGCCACTCACCGGTTGCAGACTCACCAGGTGTTCGGTCAAGCTCGTCGCCATCGAAGCCATGGAAGCTGCTGAAACATTCAAAAAGAGCAAGCAACATTAAAATCTATGTATTTTCAGTACTTTTGGAATGTGTTAATTATCAATGATTATTGCAATACAAGATTAAAGAACGAAGGAGATACTTACTCGTCAAATTGATGGCTGAAAGCCCGAACTCGCCGAACAGGACACTGACTCTAATGGAACACTTATGATTGACGAACAAAGTGATTCTAATTTCGCGACAGTATTGCTACTGTTTTTGTGACTGCTACCGAGCAGCCCGCGTGCCCTCGGCTCAGAGTCTGGACAGTAAAACGACTTAGCATCAACACAAGTTTCGATTCCGAGCCACAGAAATCATTAAGGCACGGATATGCAAAACCACAACCACGATTCTAGATTATGACCCGTATGCCTTCTGCCACCCCAAGGTGTGCTTGGCGTGGTCTAACACATAGGAATTTCCTACTAGGCGGGCCAAAGTGTCCAGAAAAGCAATCACAGCCCCACACACCGCCCCCCGATGACACTGCAACCCGGATATTGCAAGAACCGCGACCACGATTCCAGAATGGTGGATGACCTACCCAAATTAGAGATTATATGTGGTCTAACAGAGGGCCTCGTGACCAGGGTCCAGAACCACAATCACGCCCCCGCACATCGTAACTCGCTGACACTAAGTCCCTAACCATCAGTCCTCCGAGCCGAGAACGGAAAAGGAAACGGAATAATTGTGATCGACGAACAAAGTGACTCTATTTTTCGCGAGAGTATTATTTCGGAGCAAACACTGACTCTAATTTCGCGTCTCTTTACTGTTATTTATGTTGAATTATTATTAAGAGCGGCTGCGCTCAAAAAATAATAAAAAGAACTTTGACGGAACAAGCACTGACTCTACCAACCGCATTGCGCGCGGCCAACAATATCGTTATGGTGATACAATTGAGCCCATGGCAGCTTCTGAAACATTCAAAAGAACAGACAACATTGAAATCTTTGCGTTTTGAGTACTTTTCGATCATGATAATTATCAAAGACCATTGTAAAATAAGATTAAAGAAATACAGAGATACTTACTCTTCGAGTTGATGGTTGAGTGCCCGAACTCGCCGAACTGCATCGGTGCTGACTCTAATACCGGAATACTTATTGCGAAAGAAAAAAAAATAAAATAAAAGACTACTATCGCGCACGTCAATTGTGATCGACGAACAAAGTGACTCTAATTTCGCGAGAGCAATATTTCGAAGCAAACACTGACTCTACTTTCGCGTATCTTTACTGTTATTTATATTTAGTTATAATTATTATGAGCGGTTTCGCTCTAAAAACAATAAAAAGAACTTTGACGGAGCAAGCACTGACTCTACTGACCGCATTGCGCGCGGTCATCAAAATTTTCTGAAAGAGAATCTGTACAAGTTAGTAAATAGGGTGAGGAGGTAGAAATTGAAGCAATACACATTTGATTTTATTTATCTCTTTCTTATTTCTTCATCCCGTCAAACGTCTGTTGAGGAAATACTGCTTTGTTTTAATAAAGTACTACCGTATTATTATTCTGATTTAATTACTGTTAATTGTCTATTCAAGATATACTATTATAGATTAATATAAATGATTTATCAAAAGCATACTGTGACTGTTCTTTGTCCGAGTTTTAAAGGTGATCATGATCTTTGTTAGTTAGTAAGCAATATCGCGCATTTATAAGTTCTCGTAGCTGCTTGTAGAAATCAAGACTCGAAACTATTTATCATGCTTCAAGTGCATGGCAACCAGTACGTAAGTACGCGGACAATGCTGCATCGAAAATACAATTTGACCGTACTTGTGCCAAGTCACAGAGATAATAAAAGTTTTTAATAAATACTAGTGAAGCTATAATAGAAATCGCGACCGATATGCAGCGAAACATGAAAGTATTTCAATTTTTCGTTTAGAGTTAATGAAATTTACTGACTCTAGTTTCAATCGCGAATGGCATATTGTAAGTCCTACTTAAAATGTTTAAACTGCTCAATAACTTTCAACCGAAAGAAAAGAACTTGAGCCAAAATCCAATCGCCAGATAACAAGATATATACGTAAACCGTTGGGATAATAAGTTAAATGTTACCAATCCTTCATCATACGTCATCGGACTGATTGTTATGCATCGCAGTAATTGCATCTCAATACTCCATTCCTGCAGCCTCAACATATTATTCTTTGCCAGCTAATCATCCATTATTCCTGCAACAAAAAGAATGGAGCTGTGATAGACCTGTGCTAAAATCAGAATCGAATTCGAAGTCGCAAAAGCAGTGTGTAAGTGACTGAATAAAATATAATAAAGACTCGAAGAACCGTTCAAACTAATAAGTTAGTTAACACGATGTTACAACAAACGAGTAGTTAATCGCGTATCAAAGAACCGATGTTACCGGAAGAAGACGCGTCGATACTCAACCGGTGGACCGGTCAAGGGTCCAGGAAAAGAGGCTTGAGAAAGACTTTAATCTACTCTCGCGATAGGAAATCGATTGTTAGATAAACGCGTATTAATTAATAGAAGCTAATAGTCAAGCGTATGCGGTGGTAAACTAAAACTCGAAATGTGATTGAATTGTAGGGTGATGTACATCGCTAACCTTCGACAACATAGACGACCCTTACGCTGCGACGCTTGAACTGATAATGACGTCGCGTCGCGTCGCGTCCCGAACCTCCCCACTCCGCGCCGTCGCGTCGGTAGCGCTCGCTCGCGCTCGGTCCTATTCGCAATTTCCGAAAATCTTTCAAGGTTTCCGACCGCGGCCGTGCGGTCTACTATCCTTCGGTCACCTATTCGACTTCTACTGTTTCTGACCAACCTTTAGCTGGACCTACGACCCTTGGGCCATACCTACTGGACTTCTACTGTTTCTGGCCAACTTTTAGCTGGACTTAAGACCCTTGGACCATACCTACTGGACTTCTACTGTCTCTGGCCAACTTTTAGCTGGACCTACGACCCTTGGACCATACCTGTTGGACTTCTATGGTTTCTGGCCAACTTTTAGCTAGACCTACGACCCTTGGGCCATACCTACTGGACTTCTACTGTTTTTGACCAATTTTTAGCTGGACTTACGACCCTTGGACCGTACCTACTGGACTTCTACTGTTTTTGACCAATTTTTAGCTGGACTTACGACCCTTGGGCCATACCTACTGGACTTCTACTGTTTGTGGCCAACTTTTAGCTGGACTTACGACCCTTGGACCATACCTACTGGACTTCTACTGTCTCTGGCCAACTTTTAGCTGGACCTACGACCCTTGGACCATACCTGTTGGACTTCTATGGTTTCTGGCCAACTTTTAGCTAGACCTACGACCCTTGGGCCATACCTACTGGACTTCTACTGTTTTTGACCAATTTTTAGCTGGACTTACGACCCTTGGACCATACCTACTGGACTTCTACTGTTTTTGACCAATTTTTAGCTGGACTTACGACCCTTGGGCCATACCTACTGAACTTCTACTGTTGCTGACCAACTTTTACCTGGACCTACGATCCTTTGACAATACCTACTGGACTTCTACTGTTTTTGACCAATTTTTAGCTGGACTTACGACCCTTGGACCATACCTACCGGACTTCTACTGTTTCTGACCAACTTTTAGCCGGACCTACGTCTGTAGGGTACTGCCTACCATTAGCTGATAATTATACTTTTATTTTTCGCGATGAGCTTTTATAACTAATCAGCCAAGAAAACGGACAACAAAAATGAAGTTGTGCAAGAGAAACAAACTTCGGGTGAACAGGAAGAGGCAATAGAAAAATGGAAGCAAGTAATTTGATTGCATTATGTGGTAAAAATCTATACTAGACCAGGAACTGTTATGTAGAGATTAATTGTAAAAATCCAAGAGTATTGTTCGATCTTAAGTATTATATAAATAATTCATTATATAATTGTTTAACGTTGTAAATTTATTTTACTATGCCATGTTAAATCATTGTAGAAGCTACAGTACGAAAGATTTCATTTAACCTCTTTTCTGTTGATGTTATTACTTTATTACATGATATTTGTACTACCCAATTCTCTATCATACAAGATTTATACGTGGTATGAATAATAATTTAAGAGATATATTACTAGTATTCATACAATTGTACTTATTACAAGGAATTTGAGAAATCCTTACCTGTCAGTGAGATCGCCTCACGTTTTGGCGCGGCGTGTCGTCATCATGCTACTGCGCATTCCCGCCAGTCAAGATCGCAGCAATCGATCTTCAATGATTCTTGCGATTCTCGAAGCAAACGATACAGACGCTATGGAACAGAAGAAAATATTCGTTGGAGATAAATGCATTAAGAATCGCCAATATTATAATAATTTGATTAGGAGACGTAGGATTTTGGCAAGAAAAGATACCTTTTATTGCAGGTGTTACAGTATGGATATTAGTCGAATGGTGGGACACAAATATATTTATTATTAATAATAAACACATTCGTGTAATAAAATTTTGGTAAAAAAGCAATATTTATTTTTCCACCACCTTTGAGTGTAGGTAAGGCAGACGCACGAGTAGTTTCAAGCACTTGTGTACAGGTGGCAACACTATAGACGAAAACTACCAATATCATCATTCACTAATTTATTTGAAAAAATGCATAAAAACTATAACTATCTAATATTCTATTCTACTACTAACAACAGTCACCTATACCCTTTGAATGGTATTAAATAATTTAATTAAAATTCTGCCTCCGTATTTCAATAATTTATTATTACGATTGTTGTCCATCCTTATTAGCTTATCTTTTGATCACAGTCCTGCTGTACTATTTTTTATTGATTCAACGATTAAATGATACAGTATCAGGAATATGTATGAGGGGATATATGATAATAGCAATGAATACGTTCCAAAGGAAATTGAAAGCCCAACAGGTGGTCGTCATGATTTCACATGTGGTAATTCACGATTGTCGCAACAAGGACGCTGTAACTCGCATTGAGCATGATGCATTCCGGTTTTTTCCCGATCATAAATAAGCGAATAACGTTCGTCGAGTGAAACGAGTCCGGGATCTCGATGACGACACGATTATTCCAACGCGTGTGCGAAACACTTGTAGCTCGCTTACTTTTCTTGCCGGTTTTTTGATAGACTGCATTCTGTCTACCGGGTTCTATCATCTCAATCGCTTCAATCGTTCCTCTGTAACATCATTCTTAAATTAATTGTTTCAACCGGGTTCAATCGCCCCCCTTTAACATCATTCGTAAATGAATTGTAATATGTACTCAGTACGGAGTTAAATACAATTACGCTTTGAATTAAATTATTCCTTTGATTGAAATATTTATCCTTTCGCTTATAATTTAATTCAATTATTTCATGGAAAACATATTGTATTCTGGAAACTTGAAATTAAAACTTCGTCATACAATTTATATGTTTTCATTGCTCAAGAGGCAGAGGGAAGAGAAATAGAACGAGATTAGTCGTGTTTCATATTCACTCGTCGCTTATGCAGACACCGCTCGTGGCAACGAATTCCTTTCTCTGATTACAATTTTATCGATATCACTTATTAAACAGTCGCCTGTCGTCGTCCATTATCTATTCGATCCTCTTTGTCTCTCTTGCTAACACCATACCACTAGGGTACCACACGACACTCGCAGGTTTGTCTTGCACAGTATATCCACGTGCGCAGAATCGATGTAAATTGATTAAAAACCAGTGGTCGAGTTATTAAACTATTTTACAAATCCGTATTCGAAATACATAATACGACAGAGAACTTTAATAAAACGCCAGTTCCTTATTTCTTGCTGCCCCCATTGATCGTCCAATTCAATCTCGTTTAACTGCCCTGTCTACGTTAATTATTTCGTATCGAAGCAACTCGCGCCGAGCTCGTCTTATTAAGTCGTCTAGAGTCTTGCTTAACAATACTCTGCTAAACATGTCTAAACAGTCCCCAATTGAACATTAAGATTCAAGAATCACGCTGGCCGTTATTAACCTGACCTAATTATCATGCCCACGTTGTTAACAAAGTAGAGCGATCGAAAAAGAAACCCCCTTCTACCGCCATCCCCTATCGATTATCTAGCACACCCATCTTAACATACTCTATCGTTCCAACCCCTACTAATTCATCCCTCCTAATCTCTTTGAAACCACCTTCGACCCCTCTCCAATTATCCAAATGTATGCACATTGTAACCCCGAAGAGTACAAGCTGACCCAAGTAATTATACTTACATGCATACATAGTACACATGTGTGTACCTAAAACCACTCCCCATTAGATAAAGCCTCACCTTCATCCCTCTTCCTATAACCACGTTTACTCCGTATCTCTATTCACCGCTTTTATCTAGCTGCTTCTATTAATCGCCCGCAATCAAACCTACTCATCCTCTCTCGTTAATCTATTCGTCCCCACCATGTTTCCCTCTTTTTTTCAAACTCTGTCTCGCTTTGTTAAACGTTGACACGTCGAAACGACAAGGATCCCCATCCTCTTCCAGGCCAACACGACGCTCCCTCTCTCCACAGTCGTCTGACATTCTCCTGGCAGTGTTCGTTGCTTGTGTGTCGTGCGAGGGACCGAGTCACTTGCCTGTGTCCATTGAGGTTTCGTCTCTTCGTGTCCTGTTTCGCGAGTCAGTCAGTCAGTCAGTCAGTTAGTTAGTCAGTCAGCTTGGTATTGCATTATGCTACGGTCGCATCCTGCCGGTGGCATCAGCCTCGTCGACGTGCCGTTACCTGGAATCGGTGCAACGTGATCCTATCATTGGCAATTGGCATGCATTAATTGAGGAAATGGGAAAGACCGCCAGCAAACTGAAATCCCGCAGGAGCCAGAGTCAGTGTCACAATTTATTTCGTTTACACATTTTTTGGGTGCAAATTTTTAGGGGCGCTTTCTCAGGGTTGTAGATCGCGTGGAAGATTTGACTGTTTTAGTTCTAGCGCTGCTCGATTGGAATGACAGACTTCACTTTATTAGTCGAATATTTTGATGACGGTGGTATTTCGTTTCTGAGGTGAATGACGTGAAAATATCATTGTGACACGTCGTGTGAAAGGTTTAATTGCCGGGTAAAAATTATAGTGCGATGATACACAGTTTACCCGAGACGTTGTTCATTTTTGTAGTTCTCCTTATTTTTTGGCGCGATTTTTCGTAGCCCTTTTTCGACCTCTAGAAGTGTAAATGTATTTAATACATATGTGATAAAATGTGCGATTTGTCTTTGAATGGAGGCACGGAAGTTTAAGGTTTTCGAAGACCTCCGTGAGTAATGGTTAAAGTGTGGTCCGTCAATTTCTTTTTTCAACGTACAAAGTGTAATTGTGGTTTGTTGGAGTGACAGTGTCGAGTGAATGGATGCCTATGTATATACGCACATATCCATATACATTCGGGACTGGTTATTCGAATGGTGAAAGGAATGATGAGTCGCTATGATTCAGGGAGCACGTGCTCGACGTGTCGGATGCTCGAGTTTGATATCGGTGGGAGATTTCGTGGTCAAGTAAAGCGGCCAGGTGATGTCACGAGCATCGCACTCCAGTGACTTCGTTAAAAACGTATAAATTCTTGCGTCAACGTATGTAACACCATTTCATTTCGTCCACTAATTTAAAGAGCTCTAATAGTTCTTCGTAAGAACGAAATGGGACTTAAATTACTTCACGCTAACTAATAACAATCATAACACTAATTGCATACGCACTATCATTCACGAGACACATTAACTGATTAGACAACTTTCTCCGAGCCCCGGGGGCAAGAACATTAATCATCCGCCGTAAAAGAATCCTCGTTAATGTCAATCGACGAGAAACGAGCACACCGGTACACGCGTACAGGTATCATTCGAGACGCGTTGTGCAACGGCTAGAACAAAAATCGTTCGCTAAACAGTCGAAACGACACGCAACGATATGTTACCTGACGTATCGTGCGTTTATCACGGCCGGTCGCCCACACGGGGATCGCCTCGCGATCCGGCATTCAGACACGTGTTGAGAATCGCGTCAGAGTTTTATTTCAAAATCGAAACTGGTACGAAGTATGCTAAACGTGGGATGTAGGTCGCACGGTAGTTCTTTATGCGCGGCTGATAAACGCAGCACACGGTGACCAACGCCGAGATAAACGCAGGTAATTTACACGGTAGCACGGCGGCGCGTGTAAAGGAAGAACTGGTAACAATGAAACGTACACAGAACTTGCGCTACCTTCGTTATTTTTTTCCTTTTCTAAATCAGCTACGAAGAAGGCTTCATCGGAGAGGAATTAATGCATACGTGCATGCAATATAATTTAAACATTCGAAAGCTGAATAATCTGAACAGGATTCCTATGTGCCTGAATCTGGGTTGAATCGCAGATAAAATTTGGAAACACAGTTTCTCCAACCTGGCAGCTCGTTCGTTTCTGTCGGATGTGTGTATAGGAATAGGGGCCAATTGTGATTCCTGTCGCGAGGTAAACGCGCATATAATTACTCAGGCAACGGAGGAAACGGGAGAATCCCGGCGCACGTTTCATGCACGTGAATAAAGATTCTTTTTTAACAATACGCGCAAAGAATTGCGCGGTGTCGAAGTCCTGGCCTGTCGGTGACAAAGAAAGGCTCGCCTCTCTTCGTTTTATCCTCGCTGCCCCCATCTCAATTTCTTTTTTCATTACGAAATTTGACATATTTATATAAGCGGCCGATCCTTGAATATAGATTTGTAGAATTCGAGGCAGATACCAAATCGCTGAAAATATTCCCAATGCTGCCACGCATCTCTTCGCTTCATTTTACGTCGGGAACGGCGCCTATCGCGGCTCTTTCGGTCGATAGTGCCTCTCCAAACGTTGCATAGTTATCTGGGCAAACGTTTCTCTTATCACCGTCGCCAGGTATTATTATGCCGGCGTGTAAGCGAACAAGCGACCGGCGCAAAACACATCTGCATTCCAACGACTGGGTTATTCGAGCGGAACTGTCGTTGATCTTCCGTCTTTTTTTCTTCTTCAAGTGTCATGCTGTCCTTTCGGTTCAAGAGACCCGGCCGCGGGTGTCCTTTTCTTTTCTTCCCAGGTATATATGTATTTATGTGTCCTGTGATACTTTCAGGGCGCTGGTAGTTAGACCACCAATGGTCAGAGAAAAGGGCAGAATCGAAGGTCTGTGTCAGTCGAGTGGAGGGTGCATTGAAAATGTACATACGTAAATGGGGCCGTTTAGAATGGTTTTTTTAGTTCGAACGAATGGACCAAATGAAAAGAATTTAGTGGAAAGTTGGCTCTTATTGTTTCTGAGAATCGCCCGTTCCATATTATTTCGTATATGCACAAGCTAAATAGATTATTTGAAACAGGGAAGAGAATATATATTTTAAAAAGTTAATTCCTGTTGGTATCGAAGTGTGGGGGATGCAAATTAAATTCGATTATGCAGCTCCATTGATCGAAGGGAAATGATAAACGTGCATGTCGTTGGAATGAATTGTCCATTGTCCCTGTTGATCTTGCAGCTGACATTTCGAACTTAAAGAATTTTTAATTTCTAATAGGGTTATTCAGTTACTGTTATCCATAAGATCGAGTTTTTCGCGAGACGTTGTTATAAAATGTTTACTCCGAGGATGCATACGTTTGTTATCGAATCGATGAACGCAAACAATCGAAAACAGCGATGACGCGATGTTAACATCGCAAGTATCTGCATTGGAAATTGGCAAGAACGATGCAGGAGAGAAACAAATATTTATAGGGTCTTCTTTTTTCGTTCTCGAAACGACAGCCAAAATGTTAACTAAAAATTGCACGCTGTCATCGCCATACGTCATACAAATACAGATATATATTTTCATGTTCAGCCCGATATTTCAAGATGCAAGATAACAAAAATATCTGCAGACGAATATACAGAAGAAAGTCTACCTAAGAATCCTCTATAAACATATACACCCAGCCATTTCTCCTATTCGCAGAGGAGGCTGTATTACGTGCCACAGTTACTCGAAACGTGCTCCTGAAAATAGAGCGGAACGGGTGTTTGGAAACGTTCTGGGACAGGTACCTTACGCTTTCCTACCAAAGAATGTATTCGAAGTCACGCATCTCAAGAGAACAATTCGCGGCTCTCGTCCCGCCTCTAAATACCCATGGACCGTCTCAAAAAGAACCAAAGATAAGAAATCCTTTTACCCTATCTCCCGCTGACGAGTAGAATCTTTTAGCTGTCCAGAAATATACTGAATGAAAAATCGAGAAGTTTAACAGGGGAACGGATACTAGTATCCGCGACTGGAAAGACTCGAGGAACAGGTTTATATCCGCGCGTGTGAAGGCGAACGAAGATAAACGAATCGAAGCGAAAGTGAGCCGAACACTTCAGTTTCTGACCAACTGCTTCGTGGATCTACACGTGTATCATCCTGGCAAGATCCTATAACGTTGAAGAGAATGCGATATTTTTTCACTAAACCGAGCACGAAGTGATTTGCGAACGGGGCATTGATACGGCACGAAACACGGTGAAATAGATTGATCCTGAGGGTGAGTTTGAGAACGTTGGTGACGAGCGTGGTCGTTTCGTTTCGTGGCTGCACCTGCGATCGGGTTCGAAGTGAGCGTGAATGATGCAGTGATTCCATCAGGAATTCCTGCGGGGGACGAATTCAATTGTGCCGAGCGAACGTTTGTTAAAAGGAACGCTGGTGTTCGCAGTGGAGTGATAAAATAAATTAATTTCGAACCGATGCATTGGTGTTTAAAATTGACGAACTCGCGGTGCAGTGAACGTGGTATTTAATAATGTGTAAGATGAAAGGTGAACGGCGATAGGAAGTGGTGAACGGTTGAAATTCTCTGACGATGAGTGTGACCGGGTCGAAGATAAAGGTACCTTTGGAATCGTTATAAAAAGTGAATAAAAGAACAAGTGCACTACCAGGATTATAATTTGCCAAAGGTACACTCTATGCTAAAGAGACTCGGAAAACTATACACAAAATTAACCATATAAATAATCATTACTCCGAAAAAGACTCTGATTTTACCAAAACAATTTCCAATACTTATAAAGAGGTTTCAAAAAAGGTCTATACTAGTGCAAAACAACAGTAAATGCAATTGAACTCCTCCAATCCAAATATCATTATCACCAATGACGCTCCTAAAAGAGGAGCGCAAAACGGAGCAATAAGCAGTGTGCATAACTCGTGGACGTCTGTAAAAGATCGTGATCGTCGAAGCACGGTTTCGCTCGACTCGTTGACAGAACAGAAAGAGGGGGCACAGATAAAAAGCATTAACTGCACCGATCGTTTGCGGTATGTACGCGGTCCGATAAAAGCGTTTGGCGTATAAGCGACGATCGGGGGGGAGTTGTTATCCCCGCATGCGATATCGCATCGACCGCAGGCGGTTTTATTTAAACGTTGTGCGTGATTGAACGTATTGTATTCGTATGTAACTTACACGATCAACGCGTGGTATAACATCGACGGGAAATAATTAATTAGCGGATCAGAAGTGCGTGACGTAACCACGAGCCGACACGATTCGGCTGCGAGTGTCTGGCGCGGATTGCAATGATCGTGAGCGACAAGGATCGTGCACAGAAAAGTACAGGCATGCGTGAGTATCGTGGTGTACAGAGGAAATGCGTATATATGACTGATATTTGGAAAATGATCGAAAGGGGTGCAATTTATCGTTCGATGAATTTGGAGCAAGTATATGGAAAGTTGTTATTTTTGTTTGTTTGTTTGAAGGAACGGGAGAATTATTTTTTTCGTTAAGGTTTAACGTCGAATCAACACCAGGGTCATTAGCGACAATTTCAAATTGTTATCCTGCGGTTAAATTTTGTCATAGAGCTGAGTTTCTTTCAGGTAGTTTAGTGTGTCAGAAATATGGTCCTCTGATGTCAATGGACTGTCAGGTTTTAATTTGAGTGAATTTATTTGTCCAGAAATGGTGACAATTAAACATGGAAATAATTGATAATTATTTGTTTGATAATTATTGCAAGTTGAAAATAGAATTTTTTCTTTGGATATTAACACTAGGTTTACGGAACGTGTCAATTTGACGCATTTCAGAATTCGATAGACAGAAATTAATGAAGGTCCGTTAATATTATAGAATTATTTTAATTATATTTTATTTCTAAATTAGCTGAATTAATTTTTTAAAGAAAACGCGCATTTTTATTGGCAATCGTTAATCTGAGGGAAGTCAGTAAAAATAAGTGTTCAAACTTGTCCGTAAACCTAGTGTTAAAGACAGAATTTTGCAGAGTGACCGCACAATTAGCAGATCCAATTTATGTTGAAGTTTCTTGCAACGTAGTCCATAGTTAGAAAGCCTTTTCTTTTTATACAAAATTTTTTAATGAACGAAGCCCGAGAATAAGGTTTATTTATTTATGAAAGCGGAGCTAGAGATGTTAACAAGCACGGTCCCCTTATGTTCTTCAGGCATAGCATGGAGCTTCCGGTTTCCATCTATGGGCACCCTGCAAAATCTAGGCGCCAGTGGTCGTCGTCGAAAGAGAAACGGCATGCCCACTTCTGCCTCTTGTAAGGACCTCCATCAGAAACGACACACGATCCACCTACAACCGGAAGTAATTATTCAGAAGGAACCATCCCTCATCGTCACTCCACCGACACCCGAAGAACTATCCGAGGATAGCAGAAGGTACACCGCTTACATATTAACTTACCACGACTAATTCTTACGCTACTATGTATTGTTTAAATTTAGTTAATTTAATTTAAGCACGTTCATAATAACATAATAATAATTTTCAACGCCATTCCTAGTAATCAATCTTAAAATGAAAGCAGCATCCGAGGTTTCCTTACCTGCAATGCAATACAAACTGATCTAATTCAATTTAATTCGAAATTCCTCCGTTTCAAACCGTTAATTTATAATTCAAAATTATATATAATCTTTTATTAAATCAATTTTTATAATTTATCATATATAATAAAAAATTTACATCGTTAGTTTTACAAAAAATTTTCAAAAATAATGTTTACTTCAATAATAATAAAATCTACATACATACATATTCCTGGAACTCTTATAATTTTGCAACCAACGCTTAAAATCTGTGCACGATCGCGCTGGATATTTTCGAGCAGACACATTTGCACAGATGTTGCTCGCTAATATCCCAAATTTCACGGACGTGCTTAAAATGTCGGGAGTTCAGAGAACCCGAAAGGGACCTCCACAGAACACTTCCACTGTTATACGAGTCGAAATTCTCGCTTTATAAGCTACATATGAATTAGCCCCTTGGAAGTTACACTGTGGCACGGGAATATAATGGAGCCTGCAGGTCCCGAACCGGTTTCCCTCGATCTTCTCCTTCAAAATGACGCCCTCCCTTGGCTGGCCGCACCAGGGGATCCCATAACGGAAAGACAGCACAATAGGGGAAACTATAAACGCTGCCCGATACTTGTAGCCGTTTCGTAATCCCTTTGGAACTCTTTCCGACAGTCTCCAACGATCCTTGTCACGTACGCGTCGAGATTTATCTGCACAACGACTTTCACGATAATGATCACCGTTCCCGGGCATTAATAAATTTGTCGTTTTTAATAGGACAAATTTAAATGAATCGCACGCGGAGTAAATCGAGCATGGTTAACGATGTGCGAAGTAAATGCGAAATTGATTCATTTTACGGCAGGTGAAACACGGAGATCAATCGGCTGCAAAGATATTAATGGTGAGAGTGTAGCTGGAGTAATTGGCGATAAAACACGGGGAATAAATTTCTGCGGATTACTAATTGACCAGGAATACATAAAAGTATATTTTATGAACACATAATATTTGAATTAAAATGCTGAGATCCTTGTACGAATATTTAGCACTGGCGGTTCGTTTAAATTTCTATCAAAATTAATTTTGCAGCAGTCCTGAAACATTGCCTCGCTAATATATATAGAAAAACCCATTATGTAGTATTATACACCTTGCAATCGCTTCCACATTTTTTCAAACGAGACCACATCGTTATTAAACTCGTGGACCATTTTGCTCGAAGAAAAAATTGCTTTCTGCCAAGCAACGAACGAGAATCGCCGGGGATTTCAATTGCTGGTAAATTCGCGGGCTCCGCGAATTTCGGTGAACGCGAGGGGAAATATTTGCCGATAAAACGCAGGGTTGCCTGCAGCGACGCACCTCACGTGATTCGCAGATAGTACGCCCGCGAAATTCTATCGCGATGTCATTCAAGCTGGAAAAGATAAGGCACGCCACAAATTTCCACGAATCGTTTTCGAGCCGGCTTGCATCTGCATCCCTTGCATCTATTTATAACACTGTCTGAAAATCATTTTCGCTCGGTTGGTTACGCGGAATTTATAACAGTGACCAGGAATTATGACATTTGCCGCAGCTGTGTGTACGAGGCTGTACGGGCGTTTATCTTTTAACTATTTCACTCGGGAATATCATTAATTAACTGATACGTACAAATGCAGAGTCTTCGATTCAAAAGTTTGCGTTTGAAAATAACCGTGACGCGTTTCATTATGCACGAATGTAATTAACACGTATGTTCTTGGAATGGTCGCATCTATATTACAGAATATTTCTTAAAAATAAACGTTCTAAGATACATGTACAGAGACAAACTGGAGACTGTCACAGGTTTCAACTTTTATCAGCAAATGCAAAGGTTCCAAGAACAGTATCAAACAGTCAATACGATTATACAGGAGATTCTCGGAACGGGCTGCAGTAAATGAGTTAAAAAAAAAGAAGAAGAATTGCTGGTACAGCGCATTGAAAATACTTCAGAAAGTTGCGTTTCCATCGGTTCCAAAAGCAGTAGCCACATGTTACTATCTATGTATATGTATCTAACAAAATATTTCAGCAGCGGATCTTCCGGGATACATATTAGGGGTGCCCTGACAAGTTTGTTTCTTTTATTTATTCCCAGCAGCACAACAAAATATACACCAGACATAACTGAACCCTCTAAAAAGAAAACCCCGTTCATAATTACACACAATCATGTGCACGAACATATGTGTGTATTATTTTCTTCATTGCACTATTTCTGCTACTGCATATAAATCAATTTCGTTAGTCGTATGTTATAATTACGCAAAATATCGACCAACAAATTCAATATCCAGCATCATCATCATCCACCCGCCTTGTTCATCGATCACGCAACAATGCATACCCTCTTCGACCTACCACGATGGACACAAAATGCACAGATGTGTTTTATTACACTTATCGAACGCTCCTGTTCAACGCAGGCGCGCCAGCCCCCCGCGTGCACCACCCCTCTTTCGAACAGATCAATAACCCCCGTGTATATCGGGCTAGGCTTGACACAGCAGCCCGATAACGCCGAATTTTCGATCTAAAACGACTGTGAAATCGCGTGGGCCCCTCGCAACCGGATCGAAAGGTCGATGTCAACTCAACGTCAAAAGGCCCTCGAGAATGGAGAAAACGCAGGCGTGGGTGATGACGACGAGGAGACACCATGAGAACGTTTCAGTGACGTATCTCGTTGTCCGAAAAATTAAAATGATCATTTTACAAGAATCGTTCGTATATTAATTACTATCGAGACACCTGTCGGGTTTTTTTTTCATTTAACATTTAATCGAACGATAATAGCAATGTACGTTACATCGATCTAATTGATTCAGAGTCTCGGACGAATAATTGAAAGAGAATCAGAAGCGACCAATGTCGATTGCGGAGGTCAAAAATTTTTCACGCGCGGATGGAAGGAAAGTACTTCGCCTGGCAAACGAGGCGGACGTCCGAGGCGAATTGCTTTCTCTGTGGATCTATTAATACGTACCACTGTGCGGCGCCCCTCGGGTTCTCCAAAAATACGGTCCTGTTCACGTCGTGGCTTTCCACGCACATAGTTCAGTGGGGTGCGCGCGCTCGGCCCGAGAGCCGTGTGGCCAAACCCTATCTGTCTTCTCTATATCTCGCGAATCCAGAAGGGAGCATATCTGGACACGGTTTTATTGAAGGAACACCGTTATCGAGCTGTGATTAAAGCGGTTGCGGTTTAAATTGAAAGAAAAAGGGGTGGAAGGGCGCATGGATACGAGATTTGAGTGGTTCCGGGTGTGTAAACTCGGTTTTTCGACGCAGGTCGTCGGAGATAAAGGTCGATGAAGTGGAGGAGGAGGTGGTGAACAGAAGGGAGGACCGCGACGCGTGCGATTCTACTGCGAAAAGGGTTGACAACGACTACTGCAATCTACCAATGGTGAGTGCATAGATAGTTCAGATAGTGAAATATTTCGCGTAGCTTTTTAATATAGAAAATAATAATGGTGATGAATCTTTCGCTAATAGGGATGGGACATGTTTATATGTAAGAGGGTTGCGTCCGTGACAACACCCCTTTGGTGTAGGGCAGTGATTTGGATAAATTCATCGGTGCTGTTGCAATTATTTGTGATTTTTTTTTCAAATTAGTATATTAAATCTAATGCACCAGCTTCAAAAGGTATTTGTATTTTAAATATCTGAAAAATGTCCCTTTCTGGATATTCGATATTATATATGTAGTGTGAAAGGATTTCTTTCAATTTTCACGAGACTTTAAAATAATCGAGCTCGATTTCGTTCGAGACGCTGCAGTAAGAAATAATGGACACATCATAGGAATCTATCTAATTGATTCATTTATACTACCGACTTGATGATCCGGCTTTCATCTGTGACACGCTAAGCCGCTGATAAGTTGTATGAGAACTGACCTCGTTGATCTCTTTATGAGCCGGCTACTTCAAGGCTGTTCTCGTTAAGCCAATCTTGCGGTCTCGAGCGAGACACTTCTTCATTGATTCACTAGACTGCCTTACGTAAAATGTTCTCGGCGACAATAGCACAACGTGCCAGTATGAAGTCTTCGAATTGTAAAGCAAAAGAAAAAATAATATATTAGATTCAATCAAATGTATCCATCGGGACTTTTAAAAAAACTGCACTACAATCTTAATAATATATTTTTATGTTATTTATATATTTCTAAAAAATATATTAAAAGTCCCATAGCAAATAATACGTAATAATAAAAAAAAGGAAACATTTACAATAATAAACAATCTTCTATATTATTAATACGTACAATTACTTCATTTTGAAACTCAAGGCTAGTTCAGCCTGAAATGTTCTAAATCCATATTTAAAAGTTCCTATTCGCCGGAATCTAATTTAGGATCCACCAGAGGAGTCGACTCGTAAGCTTCTGGAGCGAGAACTGCGACTTCTGGACCCCAGAGATCTAAGATCGCACGCTTGGTACCATGGCAGCACGCTCCGAGGCGGTAGAAAGGGTGCTGAAGTAGAAGTGCCAAACGACGGTGACTTCCTGGTTCGTGACTGTGCTTCCCAGCCCGGTAACTACGTGCTCACGGTTCGGTGGAAGGGGCAGCCCCTTCACTTCGTCATAAACAGGGCGAGTAGTCTCTTGAATTTATCAACGGCAATATATCTCAATAGCAAAGCTATTAAAGAACTCCTATTGGAACAGGTGGTGATACAACCAGAGACCGTGTATGAAAGGGCCCAGTATCAATTCGAGGACGAAGCATTCGATACAGTAGCAGACCTGATAACCTTCTACGTCGGCAGTGGTCGGCCGATAAGCCAAGCGAGTGGCGCTCGAATAATCACCCCAAAGCCAAGATCCGTTCCTCTGACCTACGTCCCAGGTCCAACGAACGCCCAGCACTGCTCCAGTCCTTCCTCCTCGTCCCTGTCCACCGGCTCTCCGCCACGACTACCTCGCAAGCAGCAACGAAGTCACTCGTTAACCGCTCAGCATCATCCGCCAGAGCAACACGAAGTTCGTCAAGCCTCCAATCAACCGACAACACCCCATGTACCCCTTCAATCGAGCACTCTACCACGCGTCCCGCCCATACAAAACCAACCACCATCGTGTTCCTTATCCCTGGGTCGTCAGAAGATCACCAGGGTGATCTCCGATCCGGCGCTCCAGCAGCAACAACAACCAGCCCATCAACCGTCGACACTGAATCATCAAAATTCCCACGGAACGGCACCGCCAAAACCACCAAGGGTCCCGTATGCCCCCAACCACCAGCACCATGCTCATCACCATCACCATCATCACCAAGGCTACCAAGCTTCCGGCAGTGACAGTGGAAACGGGTCTGGGGACAGTGAATTCGAGATGAACAATTCTGGCGGCGCCAGCAATCCCTCTTCCTCCGTTCCTATCAAGGGTGTCGTGATCAGGAGTCATTACAACGCTAGTAACGATGGTACCAATGGGAATAACGGGAACGAGTACGAATTATCGGCAGAAGAGCAACTGGTTGTAGCTGCACCGTCACTGGAAGTCTGTACAGCGTTGGATATCGAGGGATTCACCACTCTGCTACTTCCTGCTGGTGAGCACAGACCTCTAGATCCTACCGCTTTGAGGGGCGTGTCCGGGATGCTGCACGATTCAGCACCAAGAGTGTTGGCCTCGCATCTGACGAAGATCGACCTTGAGTTAGCCCTTCACCCTGGTGTCGGGAATAGAAACGGTCTCAGCGGTATCGAATTGGCCACCCTGCCCCATGGCAGACAGGCTAGAATAGATCTTATAGAGAGGTCGGAGTGTTTGAAGCTTGTGGTAGCAGTGACTGTGCTGGCTGGAGCAACGGCGATCGAAAGAGCGGCTACGATAAGCAAATGGATCAAGGTTGCTATCGATACGAAAACCGCGTTGGGTAACTTGTACGGCTTCTGCGGCGTGATGCTTGGCCTGTGTCTACCGCAGATACAGAGGCTGGGGAACACGTGGCACTTGTTGAGACAAAAACATACGGAGGAGGCGTTCAGTTTCGAGGCGAAACTTAGACCCACGCTTCGAGCTATGAACGAGTGCACGAATCCACAGGCGCCGAACACCACGCTGCCCCATTTGCTACCTATTGCGTTGCTGGGTGAAAGGGGGCCTGAAGATATTTTAGGTGGGTTGATTAACGGTTTCTCTTTGTTAATAAAAAGTATGTAGACGGACACACGTGATCGTGTAATACAGTAGGTCATTAATAATTTAATTGTTAATCTGAAAAAAAGTAATTTTATTACTCCCTTGGGTACTGAATGCAAGTTTCTGTCGCCTTTCAGGAACCGTGGCACCATCAGGCCTTGCAGCAGCAATTTTATTCCCGTGGGAGAATTCAGCACCGGACTGCGGCCTCTCCATAGTGTGGTCCCATCTGGAATCAGCTCGAAAAATGGCCGAGAATCTTTCATTGTTTCGTAGAAACGCAGAAATCGTCCTGGAAGGATCTAGATGCGACGAACTACTATCAGACGCGTTTCGAACGGAGTTTCACATAAAATTTCTATGGGGTAGTCGCGGTGCTACCGTGGCGCCTGAAGAGAGGCATCTGAAATTCATGCAGGTATTAGACGCGATGTTCGACAAGTGTTCATCGAGTGAAGTGGCGGCCTAAACACGACCGAAGGTGCATATTTTAGATAGAAAGACGATTACGTGGATAGTCGTCGGTTTTTTTAAATAGAAAAGAAGGGACCCGAAGAAATTTACTTATTTTTTTGAACTGTGTAAATTATGATTATGTAATTATGTAATTAAGTGACTGTAATTACTTGTACTTTTGTAGGATTTAATACTTTATTTAATAAGATTCGCGGCCGATTGTGATAAAATCACTTAGACGATTTTCAGCGGATAATTTAGCATGGTCCGATTGTTTTTCCTCGCATTACTTTTTCGTGAGCACGATCCGCGAAATATGAGTCTCCCATCACGATGAGCGATACTTTGCAAGAGAACGAAGATAATTGACAACGAAATAATGCGTGTTAACACGTTCGTTGCGATGGTGGAGTCATAGAGTATTAGAGAAACCAAGAATCAAAAACAGATAGCATTCAAGCGACTGGAGCGTATATATCGCAGATGAAATGTATTTAACGCAATAATAATTCCCAAGGATAAATAAAAATCCTTCTTCCTATTAACAAAAATCGCATGCACCGTTTCGAGAGAAAAAAAGGAAGCGTCGATATGATAATCAAACCGAAATTAAAACTGTCGTGTACTTGAACTCTAATCGATCCTAATATTATAATCAGCCGATTATGCGTTGTAAATGTTGTTCACGTTTGTTCACACTTAATAATATATACGAAGAATGAAAATCAGACTTGGGTTTTAATTCCTATGTGATACGTTACTAACGGATATTTAATGCTTAAAATCCTTATTTTGAAAGTGAATTTTCATCCTTAAACCACTTCGCCGGCGAGAAATATGAACAGCCCAATCATACAATGTATTCGTACATCTTTTGAGCACGATTTTAATTACAAAGCTATGCTATTAAATGGATTTACATTACTGAAGTCCGTATCTACAACAGATCAATCGTATAGCCTGCTCCTTAAATATAAAGTGTCTTAATGTATCATTAGATTGTACTATTCTGTATCTTATAATCTAGATATTACATTCATTATCACCTAGAAAAGTTCTGCTGATGGTGACTGATCACTAAGGTAACCCATATTGTCATCTGAGTCCTCAGATATACATATACCACTATAATCACTTAAATCTCTATCCTCGTCTTCATCTAATTCTTCTTTGATCCTGGCTTTATATTTCGCATACTTATAACCGTAAGCGTCTACATCAGCCTCGTCCACTGCGTATACGAAGTCATCTTCATCTACGACATCGTCTGACATTTCAGCTTCATCGCCTAATTTCATGTTCATAACAGCCTCTCTCATATCGTCGTCGCCGATAGATCTATCTGAATGATTAGAGTCAGGGTAATCGTTCCTCCAATTCGACTCAGAATTGGAATCCTCCGATTCACATTCGGCCTCTGGATAACCATTATCTCTATAAGTATCGTAAACCAATTCTTGCTCGTATGGTTGCACAGTCATCATTTCGTCTAAGGCCATATCATTTTCCGTTTGTAGGTAGTACAAATCGTATACATAATTATCATCCTGAAAATGCGAAATTTATAGGAAATAAGCGATCGAGTTGAATGAAATAAGTTAACCACTTGCGCTACGATTGAACTCACAGTTGCGCGTGCCGTGCGCCACTATATAACACGCGGTAAGGTGTACTATTATTCTTCATTTTACAATATGGATTGAAGTGATTAAAATAAAATAAATCTATTACTATGCGACGTCGTGCACTCTGGAACTGTAGCTCGAGAAATAAACAAACTGGTTGTTAGGCGACGCGTGGACCACATCATTTTCATTTTTGCGACAAACGCCTATCGACATGGTGTACACGTCGCTCGCGGTTTTGGAACAAAGGAATCTCACCATGTGTGGCACGTCTTTTTAGCGCAAGTGGTTAAATAAATTTGGAGACTATTATTTACTTGCTCCATGCTATCTGTCGTAGCTATAGATCTTGAATCTTCCACGTCAATTACAGTCATTGCTTGTTCTACCCAATCATCAAAACCAGAACTGTCCAAGGAACGGAAACACTTGACCACCTTGTAACGATTCTCCGCGGAAGCCAGTTTGGCTGTTTCTCTCGCTTTATTCAAGATATTTACAGGATGTTGTTTGAAATTTGCTTTCAATTCCTCTTTACCATAGGATTGAATTATGTGTTCAACGCTGTCTTCCTATAAGCACGAAGAAGAAATAAATTTAATGTCGTTACACAGTGCAGGGTTGAAAGGTACTAAACTTTGAAATGAATACCTGTTTCGTTACGGTTCCGGCGAACTTCGCAACTGAGGTTAAAGGAACCGGTGATACTGACTGCGTTTCCTCATTTTCCGCAATTTTCTGCCGCTTACAAGAAATCAGCAAGGCATTCGTTGGTTCATCGTCGTGTCTACGTTTCACGCGTAGTATTGCTGCCATTTTTATTAATATAATTATTCTAACAAAATACTCCGCCAAAGCTTGGCGTCGCACACCAATTTTTTCACTCCAACCGGCTCCGATCTACTGTTTTGACATCCACGGATAACTTAGGACCCCGTTTCCTATTTTGAGGTTAGAATCGTTTTCAGCAGTCGACATATCGATTATCATTCACTGGCCTGGTCAGCAACAACGCTGGCAGGGCGTAGAAATTCTCGGTATGTTTTCGACTTGGAATTCGTTCATTTGCTTCCTATTAAGCGACTCGTGAAAGCTTGATCGTTGATTTAGCTTAAAATGAAGCATTAATAATATTGAAAAACATGGCGCAATCTATTTTCGACGCTTTAACAGGTAAAACTTTTCTATTGTGGAAATAGGTGGGGTTAACCAACAAGTATCTTATTTATGTTTCCTTTCGAAAGAAAATTGAAATGGTGTTTCGTGCCAGAGGCTGATACCTTTATCTTTTATCCTCGCAGGTGTATCGTTGGATAGTCCTTCTGTGCAATCATTATTGGAGTCTCAGACACTAATAACCGAAGTCGAACAATCAGGTTGGTTTTCGATGATGTATACTGATAACCTATTAACGACAGATCTCTTTCGTCGTGAGTTTTTATGAGACGGATTCAGCCCGAACATAATTATTATTTCTATTTAGCAATTGATCAAGACGAGGATGATATATTTCAATGCGGAAAATGCAAAAGTCAATTCACGTCTCTGCACATGTTTGTGTTGCACAAAAGGACGCACCAAAAGACACAGGAGCAAACGGTAGATTTGAGTCAGTTTTTGGTGAACGATGAGAATCAGTCCGTTCACACGGAAGACAATAGTCAGGATGTATCTCAGTATAATCCGCAAGAAACGTTCGTTCAAAATGATCAACTCAACGAACCGATTATACTTGAAGAATCCGACATGCTGTTTAGGTAAGTTACACGCAATCCAACGAAATATTCTTGTAATATCGGGTAAGCGATACGTTTCTCATCTGTTACAGCATGGATCAAGAGGGTGCTAATTACTTTACAACAGATTCCACATTTAGTGTTCCAATTATATTAAGTTCAGAAGGTTTGGATTCTTTTGCAAATTCAACTATTCCAGGGGATAACGACCCCATAAAAGATGATTCAAACGAAGTACCTCAAGTTCTCCAAAGTGATATTTCCCATGAACAAAATATTAACGATACTGATAAAGTTGATATACCAATGACTGATAGCCCAAATGATAATCCAATGACCGAATTAGAAAGTAGTAACAATCAAATGCAAAATTTAAAAGTATGTGATTTAAAGGTAGAAAACCAAGTGTTCATTATTTATTATTTCCGCTTGAATGCACGCTAATCTTGAACCAACATTTTTTGTTGCAGTATAAGTGCGGTTATTGCAGCAAACAATTTTCGAAAAAATTTTACTGGCAACAACACGAACGTTCTCATACAGGGGAAAAACCATATCAATGTGTTGTATGCGGACGTGCATTCGCACAAAAATCAAATGTAAAAAAACATATGTCGTCACATAAAGTATGGCCGGGAACAGCTATACATTCTTTGCCACCAGAGGTATATTAAACGTTTCGGCATACGCTTACGATTTTTTTCTCACATCATCCTTCTTTCTTTTAACATTATGTAAACATTATCAGGCACCACCAGACGGAAGCATAGATCGTACCTATCATTGTCAGTTTTGCAAAGAAATATTTGACTCGTACAAAGCCCTAAAGGGCCATCTTATAGTCTCTCATCTAGCACTAAAAGTGTACAAATGTGTGCAAAGTAGTTGTAGTATGATGTTTGCCGAACTCGAGGATTTCTTGGAACATACTCGCAGTCATAAGAGATCGGAATATCGTTGTCACGTGTGCGGCGAGGTGTTTAATACTCTGTCTGATCTTGGGCTTCATCAGTACGCCCACTCCGTCCAAAAACAGAAAACAACCGAAAAATATTATTGTTGCTCTATTTGTAAATCCTCCTTCTCCAATTTGGAGGCTTTACAACATCATACGGAAACCACAACGCATGATTATGCATGCTTGCATTGCGGGAAGAGTTTCTTGATCGAGCGATTCTTGCGGCGTCATTTAAAAACGCACGCCTCGTCCGCGCGATTTGCCTGCGAGGATTGTGGGAAGGCCTTCAAAACTGAGCAATACTTAGCCAATCATAAGTTAATACATAGCGAGGAGACGCCGTTCCTATGTCCTGTGAGTGATCTTGCAAATCGATTAAACATATTTACACGCTCTTTGGAATTTTCTTTGTTCTCATATACGAAATTCGTTTACTGTAGCATTGCCCAGCTAGATTCAAACGAAAGGATCGTTTGGGTCGCCATATGTTGATTCATGATCTAACGAAGAGATTAAAGTGCCCGTTCAGAAGTTACTTAGGCTGTATGAGCGAATTTTCACGACCTGATAAATTAAAGCGTCACTTGCTAACGCATAGCAATATCAAAAGATTTAATTGTAGTCATTGTAATCGTAATTTCCATCGGGCGCAAGCCCTTAAGCATCATGAAATGAATAAGCATAGCTTGAAATGCGATATCTGTTCACACGTAAGTGTTGCTTTCGTAAGAATTGAAATCTCATAGAAATTTCGTTGAGATTATATCTTTTATTACAGGCATTTAAAACGAAAGATCAGTTGGTAACACATAATTGCGATCAATCGAACGAAACCAAGAAGCATATGAGTTCACAGTTACCTAAGAAAGCTTCTGGATCATTTAAGCCAAGGAAACCTACTCCAAAGAGACAAACATCGTCAAAGACTGCAATTGGACTCGCTGATAAGGAAAAATTAGAGAAATTTAAGGCTGACGAAATACAAAGAAAAGTAATTTCACAATTATGTGCAATTTAGTGAATTAAAAATTGGACACACGGTCACTGTTATCGTTATAATCTTTTGTGCTTCAGATCACCTCCGAAATGTTAAGGTCTGACGACTACAAAGACGAAAGCTGTACCAAAAAATTTCTAGAGAGTATTTCCGTATCGAGAGATTACGGTTCAACGATCGAAGCTCTCATTAAATCTGACGCAGCGGACAATGAAATCAAACGCAACATTGATACATATTTGGTACAACAGATAGGCGAATAGAGTTTTTAAATATATTTTTTAATTGTATTTAAATTATAATATAGTCTAGGATGTAGATAAGTTGTCATACTACGTGCAATGGGATCATTGGCAAACTGCAGGTTGCATTTTATAATAGTATATAATATTTTGTAGTTTACATATCTGTGATAACTGTATTATAAAATATATTAATATAAGTAACTTATATCTACATATATCTATCACAAATATTTTTAATGTCGCCTTCCTTAGGCCGTTTGGAATTTATGGATGTATTAAAGAAAAAGATGTTTGTGTCATCTCGTGTATTTGATTTAATCTAGCATCCTTTTTTTGGTCCATCGCTTATATTGAATCCAACTTTTCTTATAACACTGTGCGAAGGATATTCTGGTATCGTACGTTCCGGATGTGAGAATGCCTTTTTAAGATAACGCCCAAAAGGATGTGGTCAATAAAACCATAATCACCACTTCTTTTCGAGTCATGCCTACTCGACTTCGATTTGCATTTACAGTAATAAAAAAGCTGCTTCCCTGTGTACTAGGAAAAGTGGTTTCGTGGCTCCAAAAGAGTCAATGCACGCGCAAATACCTATCGAAGATTACATTTCATAAAAATGCCTTCTCGAGGATCGTATCAAATTACCAGCGTCGAAGAGGGCAAAGCAGCCCAGCGGGACCAATCTTACAGAAGCTGCGTTCTAACGTTATTAATATTTTTCTTCCTCTGTGTTTTCCTCATCATTATTACTTTACCGTGGTCAACATATCACACCTACCACTCTGTAGAAGAAAATAATAATGTAGGAGCTGCTCAGGTATGTTTTCCCCTTAATATTCCGATTGCTAAATATATTAAGATATAAACTGAATAAATAATCGCATCGATGCAGCATCATCATCACGATCATCACACGGAATACCGTGCAGAAAAAGCTTCGAGCACCACCGAATCGATCGAACGTTATACAAATACTGTAGCTCCCAAAATTGAATCGACAGAATCAGAAACAACACTATCAGACTTCGAAGTAGCCACTGAAATGTCCGACGTGATAAACGTTACAAACTGGGCTAACGATTCGTCCAAATTCGAGAAGATCTTACGTGCAGAAACTACCACGCAAGATGTGCCGATATTCTCAGGCACAGATGACGAATTTATTACTGAAAAATCCATGTACGATTATTCAACAATTAATAACAATCTTTCTACAGCAAATGACACATTAATTTCAAGTACAGAAGAATATAAAGAAAGTAGCATTGACCATGGCACAGTCTATAGTACTCAAGCCTCTTCTTCTACGGATTCCGGATGGAATAGCAAAGAAACCTTTTTAAATACCCAGGAAAGCACGACTGATATGTTAATTGAATTTACAACAGAAAATGCAGAAAATACTACGATTGAAACAACCACCGAAAAATTTGAAAATACGGCCACTCATTCTACTATAATTAGTACCGTGTACGATAATATCATAACCGACCCGGTAACTATTACTACGGATCTACCAATTGATGAACGCGTGTGCATAACAGGCGAATGCAAAAATTTGGCAAGCAAAATGCTATTTTACATGAACCATACGGTCGATCCGTGCGAAGACTTTTACGAGTACGCGTGTGGTGGTTTCGAAGCCAATCCTCAGACTATAGAACAAGACTTGGAAGATGCGGCATATCAACGCATTCTACGTGCGTATCTTTCCAATTTTACTTCACAACAAAATTTACTCGCGATGGGAAACAGAAATAAAAAGCAAATTTCTTTTAATATAAAATCGGATAACATAACATTCAAGCAATCCAAAGCCGAGTTAGCGAAAGCAAAGTACGAGGAACTATATTTCAGTCTGCAGTTTTTAAATAATTCATATATTTTTTAACTGTTTCCCTCCTGTTTCTATTTCTCGAGAATATGGTACGGTAAAATTAGTAAAAACTCATGGAACAATTGTACCAATTTTACCCAGGCCAAATGGAGAAAGAAAATCGCGAGGGTAAATCATCCCTGTTCACCAAGTACTACGACAGTTGCATGGAACACGAAAATACCGATCTAGCAGAAAGGATCGAGCTGGGTACGTAGAAAATACACGGCCAAACAATTTCCAACTTCGTATACACGTTTAATATACAATCGTTAGTATAGCATCTTCGTTACAGCTAAAGGGGCGTTAAATAAAGTAGGAAAGTTTTACACTATCGACGATTGGGCTAAGCGTCGTACCAGCTTTACCGAGCTGCTCGCTAATCTATTGTTACACAACAGGTAAAATAGATTGAACACAACGACCGTACAAAAATATCGCACGTCGCGTTCGCGTATTTTATACATGTACATACATATCTGTTTATTCGCTTTTCTAATTCCCTAGCGCTTTGCTGTTCGATGTCGCACCAGATCTCGAGGATTATTCCCCGAAGCAATTCACCCTTAGAATAGGTCCGACCACGTACAACAATCCTTTTGACACAGACGAGGCGGACGATCCCTGTTACGCAAATCAATTCGAGAGGGAACAAGAGACCGTGGATCTTGGAAAATTGTACATGGAATACAAAATATGCAAAGTATATCGGATATGTATATGTATCGAGATTAAAAAACAAAGAAAAAGAAAGAAACACTCCCCGCCCATCGAAATTGATTAATAAACGTACCGTTCCCTGTTTTCTTTCGTTAGAACGATACGCAAAAATTTATCAAATCCATCTCGGAAGCCATGTCGGCCCTCGATGCATTTAAACAGCTGAACAATTCGTTCCGCACTCAGCATATAAATATCACGTGCATCAACATCGACCTGGAGATGGTGCAAAGTTTCTTCGCCGTGAGTTTGTCGATATTTATTCATGAAATGAAACGACTCTTGACCCCGATGGTATATAATTTTATTTGTCTCTTTTTCATTTGCATTTTAGAACTTTCCGTCGAAGGACAAAATCCGCGAGGCGTACCTTATGAAGAACTACACTCGAGTAACTATCGAGGAATTGGAGAGGAGATTTAAAGTTGTAAGGGAAAATGTTCACATCCGTCCCTCGAATGAAGCTTATCCGATTGACGGTGTCGATATGTTTTTGTAATATATTTGCAGGTAAATTGGACGCAACTAATTTACTCGTTAACGAAGGAATTGGTAAAACCGGAACTAATGGTTCAGGTTTACGTTTACGATGCCCTGGCTAAGGGGTTGGAAACTTTGGATAATTTTAATAAAAGAGATCCGATGTTACTGCACAACGCATTATTGGGATTGTATGCACGCGATCTTTATCAAGATGTATGCTCATAATCCCTCGATCAAAGCCTCGACTTCCTCGATTATATATATGTATATATATTTTTTCCTTCTTTTTTTTAGTTTGTTTTAGCCAACCACCGAAATGCTAAAAAACACTGCATTCGAGTAGCCGCCAACGTTTTAATCCCGGAAGCTTCAAACATGTACATCTCATCGTTTCCGAAGGATCAACTTATGTATATGAATAATACTGTAAGTATGAATTTCATGTACGACGATTACTCGAAATAATGGTTTACCGTATAATTGAGCGGCACTGTGTAACTTTTAGATACATAGTTTGTTCGAAGAACTTAAAGAGACATTAAAATTGAAAATCAAGAACGTAGAATGGACTACGGAAGAGGAGCGCAACGCGTTGATTTTAAAAATAAATAATTTAAAAGTTGCCGTGCCGGATATTTCGAATTTTGCCGATGGTCGTTCAACTTATAAAAAAAATCCAACGAACGAGGTACGAAATAATAGGTCATCGATTTTTAAGGAGACTTTGCTTTGTATAGTCCCTCAAAAAGCTAGTTTTACGAATTCTGTAGAATTATTTCGATTAAATTTCAATCTCAAGGACGTTCTAACTTTAGGTAAATTTGACGGACAACTATTTTGAGAATACGGCGAGTTTAATGCAAAGGTACCGAAAACTAATATATGCAGAATTATATACAAATCCTGGAGATTCTGAACAAATGTAAGTTATTATTATTAGAATAAGTATACGAAACGCCTTTAAATAGATCTACTGTACGAATTAATATTTAGCTGGACACACTACGCCGCACCGTACCAGTCCAAAGGGCTCGCTATTTATGGACTGAATCTCGTTGTAATACCGTTTGGTGTAGTTGACTGGTCCATTAAATATGACGAACCCTCGTTTAAGTATATAACAATGGCAACACTCGGTAACGTGATAGCGCACCAAATTGCTCATCATTTTGATGCAAATGGTATATATGTATAGTAATTATACGTTTCATAATAATCAACGTTATAAATTTATAACAGTTAATTTTTTTGCTATAAGAATTTCAGTGTCAAACAATATACCATTTTTGATTTACACTATTAGGTATCTATTACTGGAATGGAACTCGCGATGACACGAATTCCTTGTTAAACGATAATGACTCTACAGGCATGAATTTCAAGGAATACATTAACAATCAGAGAAACGTTCTCTATCAAGATCCTATGAGTATAATATTACCGTTTACAGGGCAGAACGTGCTTTACGAGGTGAATTCACGCATTCATTCCTTCTATAATATCGTAGCGATGTAAAAATATTTTGAAATTAAAACTTTTAACTAGATGCGCTCTTAAAATCAATATATATATTGTATGTATATATATATATTTTTAATTGTTTCAGATTTCGCAATTGACACTAAACAAACGTTTATCCGAGATAATGGGACTCAGATTAGCCTACGATACTCTGGATCGATTGAGATCTCCCGTGGAAGTTTACCTTCCGTGGTTTAAACATAATTTCGATCAGTTATTCTATCTCAGCTATTCCCAGGTACTGTTGTTACAGTAAAATTTATGACTGATATTTTTCAGTAAGACTACAAACATAATGGCAATTACTGTAAGCGGCACTTTCCTTTACGATCTTTACAGATGTATTGTACAAAGTTACCATTTACATCGTCATACATATCGCTGTACGAGAACGAACAGTTGCCAAGTCGGATTCGCATTTTTCTCTCTGCGTCTAATAACAGGCTCTTCGGTGAAGCTTGGAATTGTCCAGAGGGTTCACAGATAATGCCAAGTTACACTTGCAGTCCGTTTCCATACCTTCAGTGTAATGAAGTGACACAAGTAACCATGATGCGTAAATGATACAGCGCCCGATTCTGTTTCATAAAGAAGCATGATTAAATGGTAACAACACTCTCCATTTATTCTCAGGAACATTTTTCATTTTTGTTTTTTTCGTAACATTCGCACGCAAACAGGCACAATATGCGAAAGTCAGGCGGGCTCATACATTCATCAGCAACTGTATGATTTTCTAATTCGACTAGAAAGTTTAATAGTATAAACGATTCACGCTTAAGTCGATCATTTCTCGTCATGGATTTTCTCACAATTGTTTCTTCTCCAGGAAGTCCACAGATTTTGTACAGTGAACCATGTTCCCTAGAACATACATTAATTACTACAAATGTGCATTACTTCGTTACTTAATTCACCAATGATGAACTGCGCCATGACGAAATGTTTATATTTGTAAAATACGATGAAAACTATGTACATTTAATTGAAAAATATTTTCATGCAAACATATTCATAAATATTTACAAGTGATCTGTACATTTACCGATTGCGTACAATACTTGTGAATTTTTATATAAGACGATATAAACACATAAAAAAAGTATCACATTTTTTATTTTTAATATCGAGGACAAGAAACCGTGAGCATCCGGGGCACTGTTTATTTGGTCTCGATTAACATATTGCGGAATATTCAAATGGCACTCCTGATTTATATTTAGTGGTGAGTTAATTTAAAGTCAATTGCCCAGTTAACTATTGGCTTAAACGTTATTCACAGTTCACAAAGAAAATAGTAGAACATCAACACATACCACTGCTAACGGTTACATCCAGGTGGCTGTTGTCTAGTTGAGTGATACATTGTTTTGATGTAACTTTTTTTTCTGTCTAAAAATGCCAGAGCCATGCAAGAGGCAGTGGAAGAAAAAAAGTAACACAAATAATCATACAGTTAGTTACAAAAATGAACATTTTCAAAATCAACTCAAGAATACAAAAGCACGTACCTCAAAGTACCGATGCCACAGAACACAGCCATAGACACAAAGGACAGAGACCAGAGATTGACAAAGTAGCCATAGCAGAATGTTTAAGGCTTGAGTGCGCTCAAATAATGCAGCGCCGTGTCTTATACACAGTAAAGCTTCTGTGACCATAATTGCACCATAGACCCAACACTGAGTCCCCACTCTACTACACGTGGGATCTGTTACGTACATGTAGTATTGCCTATAATGATTTTAAAACGATATTCTTCTTAATGCCATACCAGCCCAATGTATTGCGTTGCGAGAATTGCCATACGTATTGATTTAATATAAATGAAATGATAATTTGATCAGAACTTGTGCCTACCTAACAGAGGGGGCAACAATTACACCAACTAATATCAGTCTTGCCACAACGAACGGATGAGAGGGTGGAAATTCGTATACGTGCTTCAAGAAAAATGTGTTCAGCTCTGAAACCTGCCAGAAAATAACCAACTGGCATAGAGCAACGAATCTCATATACGTACAAGTTGGATCCAGCCATCTGACGGCGGTCCAACTACCAGGCGTAAATTGTAATACAGCTCTCTTCAATTTTCCTGTTGTACTCTCGATGTCCAGGATGCTCACCCATTTATACTCCCTCATTTCCAAGAGGGAGCAAATTTTTAATCCGACCCATATACCCAGACCGTTGCAGACAACCACGTCCAATATAAAAGCGTCCCACCAGCATTCCACGAAATTTGGTAGTAAATGAGCGAATGTTATTTCCGTCACTTCCCACATAACGCTAATGGCCCAAAGAATACCGAGATGGCGTATAAGAATCGCTTTGAAAGTCCATCCTAAGAAATGAGCTACCGCGAATATATCTAAATGATTCCATATCTTCTCTATTGTGATCTCTGAACAATTAACGCCGTATTCTTTGTCCATGTCGATGTGAAACAATGCCAACCGAGGATCTATCCAAACAAAGATCTTTCTCACTGTATCATAATCTTGAAACAGCATGAATAGCAAGCCCATTAAATATAGTACACTGCAGCCGAATACCAGCCTCCACACAACTGGATGAGGCCTTGTGAATGGACCGTTTGGAAACGTGAGCACTGATATGATAAGGAAAAAGAATATAATGCAAAGTATTCCAGTCCAAATATTGTCCTCGACATTGGTAGTATTCCTGCATTAAATCAGCGTGATATTTACAATGTAAAAGATACGTATAATGAAGAAGAGATTTGAATATTCAATTACCTAGTGAATGCAGAATATATTACAGCACCGATCGCGATAAGGAGTAGCGTAATGCTGTGCGGTTTATAAAAGAATTCGATCGAAATATCGTCGACCGGTCTCTCGTTAATATTTGGAAAACTATCTGTGCCATGCCGTAATTTATGCCCTTCAATGTTGTCCGTGCTACTCCAGCACTTAGTAACGTTGTTTTCATCGTTCTTGGCAAGCCTCTGCAAGAGGCTGTCTTCTACAGATTCTTCCGCGGTTGTCATTCCGATTGAATAATTGTTTCTATTAAATCTGTATCCTCATCGTTTCACGCGTTGTTTCACCACGTTTTCACCTTTGGTTTCTATGTACGCTACCGCGCTAGCAAGGAATTTACGAATCACTTGAAGCATGCACGACACGAACAACGAAACAGAAAGAAAAATACCACGGTCGCTGAACAGTTACTTCCGCTTGAGCGAGTCCGGATATATCAAACAAAAGTGCATTCGGCCAATAGCGCTGCTTGCGCGTCAGCTGATTCAGCGCTGAAGCCCTTCGTTGCAAACAAGCCTTTACGTGCATCAAACAGCTGTACAGATGTCACGGCTACTTCATCCTACGAAGTAGGTTGGTTCGCTCGTTTTATAACTTTGTTAACAATCTTTTCACGTATTTTTTCCCAAAAGTTCTCGTATTTTTGATAAAGAATGGCCGATTACTTGGACGCAGAAGCGGAGGAAAGTGAGGTAAGCGTAAAAGTGTTTTTGCAAATTTCAAGAGTGAAAACATTTGATCACGTGTAACCTAACATTTTGTGATGCAGGAGGAGGAAGAACTCGATGTTAAGGAAAGGAGAAAACTGAAGAAATTGAAAGCTATGCAAGATAGTGAGGACGAAGACGACGATGACGGTAAAAACAAAGTTTTGCAAACATCTTTGCTAGAAAAAAAAACAGTATATGTAATACTCTTAAGGCTGTTTTTACGATTGCGCAAGATTAACATATTTCTGAATATTTAGAGGACGAGGGAGAAGTCCCGGGTCTTATAGATGACAATCCAATTGACGATGACAACGATGGTGAAGATAGCGATGGCTCGGATGGATCTGGGAAACGTAAAAAAAGTGACGACGAAGATTTTGACGATCGTCTAGAAGATGAAGATTATGATCTGCTCGAAGAGAATTTAGGTGTTAAAGTTGAAAGGGTGCGTGAAACAAAACGATTGGTACTAAATAATTTAGTATCTTTTCTCTTTTTTTAACACAAATTTGCTTTTTAGAAACGACGTTTCAAACGCTTGCGTAGAATACAAGATGAAGAATCCGACGGAGAAGAAGAAAAGGAGGCAGACGATGATAGAGATGCCATTGCTAATGAACTGTTTCAAGGCTCTGGAGAAGTCAGTTTTTGAATAAAACGAATATTTGTAATATCTTTTTGAAACAGCAATTTGTCGAATATCTTTTTGTAATTATAGGAAGACGAAGAAAGAAGTGAAGTTAGTCACAGAGGCGAAGTCGAAGCGTTCGATGAAGAGGAAAGCGAAGATGAAGATGATTTCATTGTGGATGGCGATGGTCTACCCATCGCTGGGAAGAGAAAAAAGAAAAAACCTATTTTCTCAGATGCGTAAGAGTTTTGTTATACAATTTGAAAACAAATTACTAAATTGGCTTATATAATAATTGTTCGTATCTTCGTCGTAGTGCTTTGCAAGAAGCTCAAGATATTTTTGGCATTGATTTTGATTACGACGAATTTGGAAAGTACGGAGATGAGTTTGAGGAGGAAGAGGAAGAGGAAGAGGATGACGAATATATACATGACGAGGGAGAGGACCGACCAAGACGATCAAAAAAGCATCTTAAGAGAAAGAGCACGAAGAAAAGTATTTTTGAAGTATACGAACCTAGTGAACTTATACGCGGACATTTTACCGACATAGACAATGAGGTAATAAACAGTTTCACTCTACTATCAATATTTCTACGCAATATCTAAATAATTGTAACTTGTATATTTTAGATCCGTACTACAGACATTCCTGAACGTATGCAACTTCGCACTATTCCTATTACGCCGACGGTAGAAGGTTCGGATGAATTAGACCTTGAGGCAGAGTGGATATACAAACAAGCATTTTGTCAGCCCACAATTTCAATACAAGATGCTCATTTAAATGAGGAAGCCAAAGAAAGAGCCAAAAAGGGTCCGCAAACAGTCGGCAAAATTAAGAAGGCGTTGGATTTTATGCGCAACCAGAACTTCGAGGTTCCGTTCATTTCATTTTATAGAAAGGAATACGTTTTACCCGAATTGAATATCAATGATTTATGGAAAATTTATAAATTCGATGCAAAATGGATGCAACTCAAACAAAGGAAAGAGAACTTATTGAAATTATTCGAGAAAATGAGAAACTATCAATTAGATCAGATAATGAAAAATCCTGACGCTCCATTGGCAGATAACATGCGAGTTATTAAAGACGATGATATTGAACGGCTTAAGAGTGGTCAAACTTTCGAAGAAATGAATGATGTATATCGTCATTTCATGCTCTATTACAATCAGGATGTATCGGCTATGCAAGAAAATTTACGCCAAAAAGAGAAAGAGGCGCGAAAAAGGGCTAGAGAGGCGAAAAGGAGGCAACAAATTGCAGAAGCCGAAGAAAATGGAGAGGATCCTCCTGAAGAAGTGGCCGATATTTTAGACGACGAGGAAGATGCCGATGAAACATTAAAGCAGCCAGTTAGGAAAGGTCCTTACTATATTTGTAGAAAGGCTGGCTTAGATGGACTTACTAAAAAGTTCGGTCTCTCGCCAGAACACTTTGCTGAGAATCTTAGAGATAATTATCAACGTCACGAAGTAGACCAGGACCCAACAGAACCTTCAGACGTGGCAATGGATTTTCGTTCAGCTACCTTTCAAACAGAGGACGAAGTAATCAAGGCTGCGCAGTTGATGGTTGCAATTCAATTAGCGCACGAACCATTAGTACGCAAATGCGTTAGAGAAATGTATATGGAGAGAGCAAAATTATGCGTGAATCCAACTAAAAAGGGATTAAAGGAAATCGACGAAAGTCACGCAATTTACGGTTTCAAGTATATCAAAGATAAGCCTGTACGAGATCTTGTTGGTGATCAATTTTTAAAATTAATTATAGCTGAAGAAGACAAAGTAGTTACACTTTCCTTTAGCGATACCATTGAAGGAAACACCAGCAACAATTATATTGACGAAATGAAGCAATTATACTATAGGGACGAATTTAGTAAAAGTGTACAGGACTGGAATGCCTTAAGAACGGGCAGCGTTGAAATAGCGATGAATCGCATTATCATACCGCAACTAAAAAAAGAACTACGAACCAGTCTTTTAGTGGAGGCGAAAGAATGCGTGATGAAAGCCTGCTGTCGTAAAATGTATAACTGGATAAAAATTGCACCATTTAGTTGCGAATTTTCCGAGGAAGATGACGAAGAATGGGATACTAGTAAAGGAATTCGCGTGATGGGTCTGTCTTATGTACCTGATCCATCTCAAGCTGCTTTTACTTGTCTAATTTCTCCGGATGGAGAATGCACCGATTATCTGAGGCTACCGCATTTAATGAAACGGAAGAACAGTTTCCGCGAAAATGAGAAGATATTGAAGGAGGCCGATTTATTGGCATTGAAAAATTTTATTGCCACGAAAAAACCACACGTTGTGGTGGTAGCCGGAGAATCTAGAGAAGCGTTGATGATAGTGTCTGATGTAAAAGAATGTATTACCAATCTTTCAGAGGAGGAACAGTTTCCTACAATCCAAGTAGAAGTATGTGATAACGAACTTGCTAAAGTTTATGCAAATAGCAATCGAGGTATATCTGATTTTAGAGATTACCCAGATCTATTGAGGCAAGCTATATCTTTAGCAAGAAGAGTGCAAGATCCCCTGCTAGAGTTCTCTCAATTGTGTACCATAGACGAGGAGATACTGTGCCTTAAATATAATCCTTTTCAAGATCAACTCGTTAAAGAGGATCTTATAGAAAATTTATATTTAGAATTCATAAACCGTATAAACGAAGTGGGAGTAGATTTGAACCGAGCAGTTCAACAGCCTTATACAGCAAACTTAGTACAATTCGTGTGTGGTCTGGGCCCGAGAAAAGGAGATGCATTGGTTAAGATACTGAAACAAACTAATCAGAGGCTAGAAAATAGAACGCAACTTATTACAGCATGTCACATGGGACCAAAAGTATTTGTCAACTGTGCTGGTTTCATTAAGATAGATACAAGTAGTTTAGGAGATAGCACAGAGGCATATGTGGAAGTACTAGATGGTTCTCGTGTACATCCAGAAACTTATGAATGGGCTAGAAAAATGGCGGTAGATGCTTTAGAGTACGATGACGAGGACGCGAATCCTGCTGGTGCTCTAGAGGAAATTCTTGAGTCGCCAGAAAGATTGAAAGATTTAGATTTGGACGCATTTGCCGAAGAACTTGAGAGGCAGGGTTTCGGAAACAAATGCATTACTTTATACGACATTAGAGCAGAACTGAATTCTAGATACAAAGATCTTCGTGTAGCCTACCAATCTCCGAATACAGAGAAATTATTCGATATATTAACGAAAGAAACTCCAGAATCATTCTATGTTGGCAAATTAGTTCTGGCAACAGTTATTGGGATAAGCCATAGAAAGCCGCAAGGAGAACAATTGGATCAAGCGAATCCTGTTCGAAACGACGAGACCGGATTATGGCAATGTCCGTTTTGCCTAAAAAATGATTTCCCCGAATTGTCAGAAGTGTGGAATCACTTTGACGCCGGGGCATGTCCTGGAAAAGCAATTGGAGTACGATTAAGATTGGATAATGGAATATCGGGTTACATCCACGTGAAAAATCTGTCCGATAAACATGTTGCTACTCCAGAAGAAAGAGTCCGCGTTGGTCAAGTGATTCATTGTCGCATAATAAAAATCGAAGTAGAACGATTTAGCGTGGAATGCACTAGTAAGACGAGCGACCTTGCTGATAAAAATCATGAGTGGCGGTAATGTACCCTAAAAAATAATGCATTAAATTGTAATATTTCCAAACATTTCCACGGAAAGTTAAATAAATTTTGTGTATATTATTTCTAGGCCACAACGGGACGTTTATTATGACGCAGACGTAGAAGAACAGGACATAAAAACTGAGGAGGAAGCCAAAAAGGTGCAGCAAAGGCAAACTTATGTAAAACGTGTTATAATTCACCCCAGCTTCCATAACATAAGTTTCGCAGAAGTTGATAAATTCATGCAAAGTGTGAAACAAGGAGAAGCAATAGTACGGCCAAGCAGTAAAGGAGTCGATCATTTAACAGTAACATGGAAAGTAACAGACAGTATTTATCAGCATATCGATGTGAGGGAGGAAGGCAAAGAGAACACATTCTCTTTGGGTCGTAGTTTATGGATTGGTAGCGAAGAATTCGAAGATTTAGATGAAATTATTGCAAGACATATTAATCCAATGGCAGCATACGTTTCGGAACTTTTAGACTTTAAATATTATAAGGGCAGTGTAGATGGTATTAAGGATAAGGCAGAAGAATTTCTGAAAGAACAAAAGAAGCAAAATCCTTGTGGAATACCATACATTGTGTCTGCCACTAAGGTAAATACTTTAGAAAATCTCCAGGATCCACTAATGTATCTAATTTACTAATGCTTTGCTTCGTATTTCAGAGTTATCCTGGGAAATTCTTACTGTCATATTTACCACGAACCCGTTGCCGTCACGAATATGTGACAATCTCGCCTGATGGATACCGATTTAGGGGGCAAATGTTTAACAGGGTGAATGACTTGTTCCGCTGGTTCAAGGAACATTTCAGAGATCCTATACCAGGACAAATTACACCTGGTACACCACATGGAGCAACGACTTCCAGAACTCCATACAATGGTACCCCAGGCGTTAATGGTAATGTTTACAATATTACCCGCGACATTGATACACCGAATAATGCTTAGTTTACCAAATTAATATTTTCTTCCTCTTTATTTCAGGAGTGAATTCAGATGCAATACAAAGAGTAGCACAGAATATGCCGCACCACATGCTACACTCCCTTTCGAAAGTGGCGAGTCAAACACCCCATCATTATCCACCATATACCCCAGGAACCGCTAGTGTTAATAATTACGGAATATATGGAAGTACACCATATACGCCTTCTGGTCAAACACCGTTTATGACTCCATATCAAACTCCTCACCATCCACAAACACCAAGCCATTCTCAGGGACCGTTCTTACAACCAATTCCTCCAGCAATGAATCCTAATTCCCACAGAAGTGCAAGGTCACACAGATCTGTTGCTCCTACGTCTGAAACAACCAACTGGACAAAAGCCGCAGAGGCCTGGGCCCGTTCAAAGCAATCTACATCGAAAGAATTGTAAGTTTGTATTTTTGATACATCGATAGTTAAATAATAATAATGGTAATCTTTTAATTTTAGCAACTCGACGCCAAGATACGACGACTCTAGAAAAACGCCACGAAATCAGGAAGCCCAAAACGAGAGAACAACTCCACGTAATAGAACACCGTCTGCCCGAACTCCGTCTTATAAATCTCCTAGAGGAACTCCATTTACCAATTCTAGTCCTCGGAGTATGTCTCTAGGTGGAGATGGTACTCCCTTGTATGATGAAAGTTGAGGCAATAATATGTCCTATACGTAGCTAGGGAAAATTAGTTACCTGAAACTATACTCTGCTGTATTGAGAAAAAAAGGAAGAACCCAAAAAGAAGAGTAAGTTGAACCGTCATGTATGATCTTTGTTTCTGCCTCTTGGCACGAATCGTTTTCTATGATGACAAGTATTTATTACGAGTACAAATTGTATACATCTTTCTTAGAACTTTTTTCTAGATCTCTCTTTCAGATCAGACTTTTCAATCGTGGCTTGATGGAAAGACTTGGTTTAGTATAGAATTCTCCATATTAATTGGATAAAACGATGTTTTTATCATAGAAATGTTCAATGTCCCTTTCGTGTTTTACGTGCACATAATGTTTAAAATATTCTACCTCAGTGAAATTATATTTTCAATCAACAAATACATACAGTACATTTATATATATTTGCTCAATACATGGTATTACCATTTAATTCCATAAATGATAACAATCAAATGCAGATACTACCCTAATCGAGAAGTGTGCATAAGTTTTATTTGTACAAGAATCACTTTGATACTGATGTATTACTATAAGCATATACAATTTTGACATATATTTTACTACGAACGATTAGTAACATTAAACATGTACTAAGTAAAGTGTCTCATTTTTTCCACCACTTATAGACAAATTATTTTGGTTACAGATTTAATATTGTATCACTTAAGTAAGAGCTCTTTGTTATAAGTGTCGAAATATTTATATTCCCAATTTGTTTAAATTAAGGAAAAAACATCCGTTATTTTATTCGATATGTGAAATGAAACAAATAAAACAAAGGATATCCATATATAAAAGAACCATGTACCTCTGGTTTAAGAAATTATTATTACAGTAATAAAACAAATATGAATTATATATATTCGAATAATTTGTTACGTATTTTGTGCAATAATTTTCATGTTTCGCTAGGTAATTTGGATACATTGCATTGGCTTCGATTAGTAAAAAATACCTAGATTAAAATTGTATGCGTCTGATTTGCAAAAAATTAAAGTAATAGTAATTTATATTAAAACCTTTACGGATATACTGCGGCTTGTAAAATCAGCCAAACCAGTTATAACGACCCAGCCATATTCGGAACGGATTTTTACACTTTTATGGCCGCACAACGGTCACAACTTCCCACACATTGGTATACGCTCGTTGCTGGAGATGCAGAGACATATGATTCACCCAGAATCATTCTTTTTTAAACGCTGTGAACGTTTTTCTGTCGGAAATACAGACGCATGCATTTTTTTACAATGCTTCTAGTAATACATAATATAAGTTAAGAACGCGTACATAAACGGGACAAAATAACTCATCACAATGATAGCAAGTTAAATAAATGGGTGCCAAACACGTTTTTTATTATTAATCTTGCAATTGGCAAATTCGTTATTTATTAAATATCGAGTAATTATTCGCCTAATCATTTGTTATATCCTCGGATGTATTTCGACCATGCAACAAGTGTAACGTAACGGTAAAATGTGCAGATATAAAAAAACATTCAATTACCTTATCCAAGTGCGCTGTATTTACAACGACCATACTTTTAAACAATGGAAACGGTACTGCGAATGCGTAGTAAGGATCCGCGTGAGACGTTCTGTTACGATTCAACCGACGCTCTGAATTCAAACGAACCAATCTGAATGAACCACTCTGTTAGCCTGACCAATGGGAGCCCGAGAGTATTCGAATACTCTCAAAAAACGTGCGTATGTGTCGTCTGTGTGGCTAAACGGTAACTAGTGTGAATCGCTGGAATACACAGGGAACTTGCATGTCGCAATAAAAGCTGGCAGCAAATCCAGCGACTGTTCAGATCTTCTTGCATTATTGCAGAGTGTGTGAGTTATTGTTCCTGTTGCAGGCATTATTTTGTTAGTGTTTAGTAAACGGCCCTTTGTTCTTTCGGAGTGAAAAAAGGTAAGTTGAACATACGCTTGGAATGTGTGATAAACAGTTTGCGTGATAACAAAGGGACGCCACATATTCGAACAAAGAGGCATCAGCTATTCGTGCTTATATTCGAGCAGAAACTGTAAGAAATCTTTAATGCTGAACAACAAGAGCTGCGCTGCTTTCGTTCGACAATTAATCGACATTTTCCATGTTCGATTATCAGCATGACTGCGGTACGTTTGCTTGAATTTGATCATGCGTAGAACTAATCGTAACTTCTACTTTCTGCTGAGCGCGTTCAAACATGTTTATCGAGGGGGGTTTTTTCATAAAGAACAAAGGAGTACGTGCATACTTCGCAAGGAGTTGAATACTATTTTCATTGAGATTACGAATTGACAGAACAAACTAGATTAGACGCTTTCCCCATATCACAGTGTAATTGCAGTAATGACTGCGAACGACTTCCAACGTCTTGCTCTATTTGGCATAAACAGACGCGCAATAAAATGTACTATTTAACTTCAGATAAGAATTTACAGTGTCAACATTTTATGAAGCATTCTTTCCTCGGCAACAACATAATAAAAAATTCTTTATAATATCGGACAAATTTTCGACGTAATGTATAAATAGCGTATTGTATCCCTGCGCCCATTCCCTTTGTTCGAAAATGAACTCCCTGCCGTGGGTCGACTACAATGGAATGTAGCAAACGTATATATTCATATATTATATTAAATTTACGAAATTAAGGGTGTTTTTTACAGTGTCTTCCAAAATGGCTACTGCTACCGAAACTCCTGTCAACAAGGAATGTAAGTGATGAAATTCTTGTGCTAACATTTTATTTGCGTAACAGCTTTCCAACAATAATGAATACAAATCATCAAGAATATTTATATATATAGTACCCCTTATATCTGACTCACCGTCGTACATCTAACCACGTACATTATAAAGTATCTATATCTTTCCTTATTAATTCTCTAGATAAGCAAACGATTAGTACTTTAAGAAATAATGGCACAAAGATATTTTATATCTGTACAGATTATTTAGTCATGTTTCATTTAGATATATGTACTACAAACGATACCGATACATAAAGTTTTAATTTATGATCTCGCTATATCGGTCCCACCAAGTACATATACCTATGGGCACACACAATGACTCCACGGGCCATTGTTGCGAAGACTCCCTGAATCGCCACGAATAATGAACCGAAATCCTGTATCGTATAAAAAAAGATACCTCACGATTCATACATGACGCGATTTTTGTGCGTATGGTTGACAAAGTCAGCAACAAGAGGGTCCCTTAATTAGAAAGGCAATTTAGATGGCAGTAGGAACACACCCTAAGAAAGCGGAAAGTAGATATGTACATAGTTGGTGAGAAGAGGTCAGAGCCCTCCATTGGCGTCCTCGGAGAAGTGCAGCCTGCACTTCGCCGTGGCAACTGCAGCCTGACTTACTGCAGTGCTTGAACGCCTTTCAGTGATTCTCATTCACTATTAACTTCCAGTAAACACTTTTAGTGTTGCGGTACTAATCCTACAAACAACTGAAAATTATTTCATTGTCTTCCAATTAATTTTCGTGTTATCTCGTTCTATGCGTAATTTAAAGATTTCGTATAATCATTGGTACAAAAGCTATGACAATGCGACAATTCCTATGAAACTGTTTGACTGAAGTATCTCATGTTTCAAAGATCAATTTCAATTGAACGAAGTTTGGATGGGAAACATAAATTCGTTGCATTTCATTTCGATTTAAGATCGCGTCGAAAAGATCAATTTTGTAACAATAAAAATATCGAACACTTCTATCGCCGATTTCGCAATGCGAATAATTACACAGAGAACGATTCTATTGATCTTTCATTAGCTAGACTGTGTACGATTGTAACCGGCCCAGGAGAAGTTTCTTGTATCGATAAATTATGCTGTTTCACAATTGAACCCGACGTTGACTACTAGCATGTGGCTTAAAACCTGGCCTCTCACTTTTCTTAGAGCGGCCTCTCTCACCCTACCGAAGAGCGAGGTTCAAGCTCCTTTTCCACAAGTGAAAGAGACCGGCTAGGTTGACTCTCGGGCGACTTTGAAACAGCATACACACATGGTGACATTGAAGTGCGTAGGTTAATCCGATTGCCCGGTGCAAGCGTGCAAGATAAATCGGGTGAAATGTCCATAGGCATTTCCCCTGCGGAGAAACTCTTCGTTGAATTTCTTCCTGCCTTAAAGGGTATGCGTCGATAGAGCACCATTTAAAACGGCTGCATTTTTCTCTGGCTGGACGGCTCCCTCTTTCGCTTCTTTTTTTCCTTTCTTCTAACGCTTCTTTAGGTCCAATTGCATGGAACGAGCGATAGGAGCTCATTAAAGCTCGTTCAAGATCAACGTTCTACGAGTTCTCGGTTTCTTGTTGTCTCTTTTTAAACCATATTTCCCAATGAGCCACGACTACGTACGCTGAGGTACGCAGTCGGTGCTTGAAGTTACACAACAATTGCTTGTGAATTTCATGTAAAATGGAGACATCAGAGTATGAATTGATAATTCGTAAGAATTCGCGTCAGAACGGTATACACCTGATTTTCAAGGTACTTAGAATATCTACTACTGTTTGATTCCTGCGCAATTCACCAAGGTTCGTGACTACCGGGAAAAGGGGCGACTGCATTATTAACATAGACTGTTCCCTCGTTCGGTGTTCTGAAAATATTCCACGATATCGATTCACGTGTGGAGGATTCATTCACTTTACGCCGTATCCTTCGACCGTAATGCGCCACGGAGTTCCGACATTGCGATTGTTCGATCGCCACCGTCAAATGGAAAACTTTGCGGACCAGTGATTATTGTTTGTGTCCCACATTTTCCATCTTCGATTTCCTCTCGTATTGTTTGCCCGTATCGATTTTTCCAACCCGCGTTGCTTATTAAAACACCGGTGACGATAACCGAAAGGGCTAGAAAAAAAGAAAAAAGAAGGGAACGCATGAAACGGTCAGTTGAATCTGAAAACACAAGGGGTGTGTCCATAGTGGACGGAGGAGGCAGATTCGTATAAAGGCAGTCTATTTCAAGTATAGAATCATCGAGGCAAAAAATGTTGACGGATCGTTTCCTTCGAAATGAAAGAGGGACAAGAGCTGAATCATTTCTGTCAGATTCATCGCTATTTATACATGACAATTCAATGTGGCAAACGAAATCACGTTTCGGGGATAGAAAACGACAGAATGGAATTGCTGTTAACGTTTCCATGACCATCAAAAAATGAAGAGCCTGTTGTCTATTCCGAGTGTACCGGTAAATTCAAGTGAAGGTACTTAACACAGATACCGGAACAATCGAAGCAAGTTTTCTCAGCGATCTCCGGGGTCCTCTTCGGCCAGCATACTGCAAAGTCGTCAGTTCGAAGACCGCGTCCTTGGTGTCGCAACCAAGTAACGGCAGGATCTAAGTGGTAGGGCTTGATTTATAATAGCCGGTAAATAGGACGCTCGTTATGTAAAATCTTTGCAAACTTCCGAATCAATAAGCCGACAAAAGAAAACCATTAATTCTAAAATACTTTTAAGACACTCTGCTCTTATCTGTATACAGGTAATGGAAAGCTTAAGGGGCTATTTGTGTTTTGAACAAGAAAAAATGTATATAATGTAGTTGAAACATTAGTAACGTGCATAGGACTAGTACAAATCAGCGTTCTGATTCAAAAAGAAATTCACAGATGGGTCTAAAAAATAACGTTAAAACCACAAATACCCCTGAATGTGCGAAAAAAAAGTGCGCTCTCACGCGTCTCTATTAAATCCAGCTTCCATCGATTGGAACTGCGAGACCAAACGAGGTACGAGAAACCCCACGGATCTGCTGGATATCTCGTCAATTAGACCAAGCATCCCCAACAACAACCCCGATCATGGTCTACTTACGACCAAACCCGCGTAGGTTGAAGGACACAATTCTGGTGCACCTGAAAAATAGTGAAATTTTCCAAGGATCGTGATAAGGGGTGATGTCATCCATTGATCAGTAGGTTGCCGGTACGAGGCTGAGGCGAAGTATAAGAGGCTCGACGGTGGTTGGGGTTGGACAGATGGTATTTTACGCCTCCGCGTAGTCTTCCACACGTGCCTAGCGACCGGCAGCCGGGTCCACGGTATAGGTATGTTAAGCCTGTTCGAGGTGGAGGTTGGAGGTTGGAGGTTAGCAGAGGTGGAAGGGTGGCTTGTCGTCGGGTAGGCTGTTCGCTGCAGCGGGGGTGGTCTGCCGCGGTTAGGGGCGCAAGAGGCGCCAGTGGGTGGATATTGAGCGACGCCGGGCGTCGTGGCGCACTGTGCGGATCAGTCGCCCTCCAGCCACCGCCCCAGATACGAGTTCAAGCCACTTCCGGTCCTCCTGTTTGCTCGCCGGACGTGTCCTCTCGCCGGCTGCACTGCGCTCCCTTCTTTTGTTCGCGTAGGCGATCGCGGAGCTTTTTAGTTTCCACCCGAGTACGGAGCGCGGTTCGCGGTTACCAGCGATTAAACAAGCGGTAGAAATATGCTGATCGGTCTCGTGCGCGACTCAGTGCTGCAGTGCTTCTGTCACACCTGCAAAGCACCTTTGGGCATCGTAGGTGAGTCCTCTGTTAAGATCTCATGCATCTTGGTGTTTTCTCGTTCATGTAATTTGGGAAAGGATGCAACTGTTCTCCGTATTTCCTCGTGTCTCACTCGCGTTTCGTGGATCCATGATGGATCGGATGGAGCTATGCGGAGAACCAGAAGGGGAGGAGTCGATACCTCGGTGAATGACTCCTGCGATCGAGGTGATCCGCTAAACTCGTGACCAGAGATTCCTTTTAATCTAATTTTATAGGGTATCATTGCACCCGTTTCAGCTGGCTATTTTCTCACCTTCTTGTTCTATCGTTATTTCTCTGTTCTGGTAGCATGAATCTCGAGGCGATTCTCCAAGGATCTATATCGTCGTTTATGTATATCTGTCTTATTTGTTGTTCTTTTCCTGTATTATTCTATTTAATTTAGAATATGCACGTCACAAAGTAATGCAAATTAGAATATGCTGAGAAGCTCGAGTAGCTCCTCGCGAACCGGCAACCGTGACGGTAATTTCCTGCCCGAACTTCCCACGAATGTTCCACGAAATACACGTATTTCGAACTTGAAGGTGGACGTATTTTTACCGCAGTCGAGGGTGGTCGATATCATGCTGGTATCGTATTATCCTAGGCACCTGCAGTTCGATCAATTTCTCTACCCTCTACCAATCGGTACTTATGGTGCACCCGTGTATCAGCGAGCCTGTTGTACACGGCAGAAGTTGAATACATCGAGAGCAACATTGTTCTCCACTTCTTTCTCGTATTCAACATCGTATCCCAACTCGGATACATTTCTAATTTAAAATCATCCATCACCGTACTCAACGTGTGAACGTGAGAGAAACGGTAATCCGTTGCAATGGAATCGGACATTCATTCTCCGTTTCAATTACAAGCCAATCTAAGAGCAACTTTTCCAAGGAACCGGAAAGATCGCAAAAGTAGTTGGCACGCACGTGCTCCATGGGAAAGCCTCCACAAAACGATCGGGGTGCGGCCCAAGATGGCCTCCGTTGGTTGTTTGCCGATAGTGAGGAGACGGTTGCATCGATTTCCCGATAATTAAAGCATGATCCCTGCTTCCCTGGTCCCTACGGTAATACGGTACTCTCATTGATTCTCGATTTTCGAAGCGGGAGACAGAAGGGGCACTGCGCCCTTCAAGAAGCCCAGCGGCAAAGGAAAGCCGCGGACCAAGCAGCCGAAGAAAGTGAAGTTCATCAGTGAGTATGCGGCGCGGTTTTTCTTAATTAACGAGTCTGGTCGTTCCGAGCCATCCGGCTATCGTGTCTCGCCAACACCTGGATGATGGAACGCTTAATCACGCTCGAATTAAACCTGATTGCAGCGTTTTATCCGATTATCGTTTAAAGCTGGTGATCTGAAACGAGAGGAACGAAGGGTCAGGGTAGACAGTTTCATAGGACATATCGTTTAACCATGCATATTCATTTGTACTTGTACTTCATCGTATCTGAGGTAGAATTTTATCGAGTGAAAATTGGACAAGCTCTCGATCGACAATCCAGGAATTGCATAGGTCTGTAAAGTTCAACGAACTCGAGACGAACGGTCGCCAATATGTCGCCGGTGACTTATAAATCGAAAGCGGCGAATATCGAGGAACGCTCCGGTGTGCGGTATACGTGGGGTGGCCGCTGAAAGGTGCGTGTGCCGACGCTAGACGTCGCGGCGCCTAAAGACAATCGTTCCGTGGGCTGATCGATCCTTCCTTCTCGCGTCTCTGAGTCATACTTCCGTAACTACATCGTATGCTACCAAGCAAAACCGAGATGGATGAATCGAGAAGTCTTCTTCTAAAGTCTGGACGATTTTGCAAAAAGTTGAATGAATCGTGGACATTAAACAGAGTCTTACGTGTATATGCGGATTTCGGTTACGTTAAGAGTGGCGATATTTTATTTTACATCAATTGATTAATTATATTAACTTATGAAATATAAGTAAGAATCATAGCTTCCAAATGATATTTTCAATATGATAAGAAAAGGACAATTATTTATTATATATTTTTGCTGGGTTGAATTGTTAAGTATGGAAGTTACGGTATTGTATAATATTGCTTCGAATTGGATTCACTTAAGAAGTCGTAATTGATCTATTCCGTTTATTGACGCGAATATAGCGACGGAAATCCGGTGCCAGGAAAAGTCCAAGGGTGGTCTGTGCTACGAAGTAATCTTGGCGGAGCCAACAGTGCCGAAGAGGGCACCTTCGCCGCCACAGACTAGTCCGACTCAACAAGTCGCTATTGAAGACAAGCTTAGAGCAGCGGAGGAAAGAAGACTCTCCCTGGAAGCTCATAAGCTCGCTGCTCTTGCCGCCAAGCTTAGCAAAATTGAAGAGGCCGCACGCAAGAAGGATGAACTTAGCGCCGCTTTCATGGCCGCTACCCGTGAATCTTTAGACGCTAAGATGAACAATACCGAGGAGAAGCGAGAGGCTCACATCGCGGAGTTGAAGAACAAGCTCAAGGAACACGTTAGTTGAAATATTTCTATTAGTTACCATTTGCGCACGCAGTATTTTTTAAATATATTTATATTTTCATTATCGCATTGCTGTTGTTATTATTATTATAATTTTCAATATCTTCGATTATAGTTAGAAGGCGTGGAGAAGACCCGTTTGAGTCTTGAGCAACAGACTGAGGAAGTTCGCAGCGCCGTTGAAGAGAAGCTGAAGTCTGCTGCTGCTCAGCGCGATGGGAATATTAAGAGGATGCTTGATCGTCTTAAAGAACATGTTAGCGTTCAATATTATCTAGTGATACATCTCTATCTGTGAAATAATTTATAACGTTATTATATATTCAATATATATTCGTTGATTCGTAGGAGGAGCAAGCAGCACGTGTACGTCAAGGATTGACGGAACGCGTGCAGCAACTTGAATCTCAGATTCAAGAAAAATTGGATCAGGCTCACGAACGCCGCCAGAACATTGAACGCGAACAAAAGGAGAAATTGCGCAATCATGTAAGTTATACGTATTATTCGATTACTTAAACCTTGATAATTACTTCTTTAAGTTTTCTATTGGATTTTCGTTTGGCCAATATCAGGAAGGATTTCTCGCTTCTATAGAAGTATAACACCTGATCAGAATAAATTTGAAAAACGCGATACACTATGAGATAGCATAGCTTTCTGTACTTGGTTTCATTGGTGGAAATCCTTTCTCACGTATTCTCGACAATGTTACCCAATAAGGGAATTTCAAATGGTCGTTTAGAACACTGTGAAGATAGCAAAAGTGCGTCAGATGGCGGATGAGAGCGCCACGAGAGAACTTCTGGTGAAAAAGTTCGAATTTGACAAGAGGGTTTCTACTGCGGAGCAGAACCGCCAGCGAGAGATTCAACGTCGTGTGCAGGCTATTCGCCAGCATGTAATTTCGCCCCCTTTTTGTTGATTCAATATTCTTATCGTCTCTCATCCCCCCTACCACCATAAGATATTTGCTTATTTATATCCGTTTCGCTGATTCAGTTTCAATAGGACTTCCGTGACTGAATTTTTAGTGAACGTTTAGTCGTGCTTTGCCGTGTTATGTTGCAGTGAATATATTCCATTATAGGAGTTCATTTGTATTATGCATAATTACGTACCTAATTTTCTTTTTTATCATTTACCTTTCAGCATGACCCTGCATTTATGAGCTGTTATACCTCATAGATGTTAGCTTGATACATCAGTTCTGGCATGACACATTTAAATATTTTTGTTTTAGTATAGTGCAACTTCGTAAACTTATAGTTTGTAACATTATTCTTTTCCTCTTATTTTAAAGGAGAGGCGCGCGGAGATGGTAAGACAGAACAAGGCAGCTATGTTCGAGCAGTCAGCCCTGCCCGCTGAGGACGAGACCGCCAGCTCTGGATAAACGTAATGTCACACTGTTTTTATCGCGATCCTCGTTAAAATACCGTTTCATCGTTATAAAATCCAGGAAAGAGGGGAACGGGACTTGACTACAAGCTTGCAGAGTCACTCGCTAAATAGATCGTCGGAGTTATGTGTTTAAACTTTGGATTAAAGAAAGGAGTCGCACCCGCTGTGCTTTCACGGGGCTCCATTACGCTTTGTGCCATTTTCGTTCTGCTGGAAGAAAATTATGGAACTTATGCAAGCGATTTAATGTAGATGGAGACTTTGGCAATTTTAACACAATTTTATTTTATTACAGTGGATGGGGGACTAAATATCCGATTAGATAAAATATTTGAAGTAATTGGAAGGGACACTTTTAATAATGCTGAGAATCAGCTGATTTTTTTCCTCTCACTTTATACTTGTGCAAAAAAAAAAGAATAAATCACTGCCTTCATCTAATTATACACGCGTTCACTTTGTTTTTTCAAGGTACACAAATAATTCACGTACTAATCTGAATTGAAAGATATGGCGTGTAAAGTAACTGTTTCAGTTTTAATGTGCCTACCACTTACACGATTGTGGATCTTCTAGAAGATGGCATTAAAAATACCTTATGTGTTTGTGATTGATTGTGTATGTCGGAGTAATGAATATTTTACGATTTTTATAGTGTTTTCTTTTTTTCTTTTAATGGCTATGGTCTTGTTCATCTAATTACCCTATTAAATAACCATTTTGGTTGAATTCGACATTGAAAAGGATCATAACGTTTATCGGAATCGAATATTCGACACCTTTCATTCCTGGTATACATACTTATAACATTCATTTACATTACTCTTTTATATTATATTTTGTATTACGTTTGTTAAAGATTTACTTTTATTGATAGAATAAACATAGAATACTACCGCTACAATTAGATTTTAAGTGGTAATTGCGACCATATGTGTGTACACATACCGTACATAATAATTACATGTGTATGGTATGTGCTGACATCTAGGCACACTTATAATATATATATATATAATAGCGCTTTATACTAGGCTTGAAAACTTTAAAACCATTTTGTACTCGATTATTGTAATATTACTGCGCTAACTGAACAAGAACATTCACAAAATATGTAGTCTAATTGAATATGATAATATGATGCTTCTGTGATGACTTAATTATTTGTCAAAATGTGTAGTGTGTAAGTGAGAATGTGAGAGAGAAAAAGAGAGTCATTTGATTCCTCTACGCTCGTATGGATACCGTGGCTAGAGGCCTTAATTTTGTTCGTATATACTATATATCATCGCTGGAACTATTAAAAAAGAAAAGTAATACCGTACCGGGGCAAAGTTTTCGCGAAAACTTTCCTTCTCGTAATAAAATGGACAACTAGTGATTCCTCGGCCTTCTTAGATACATGTGTATTTATATTGGGGATTCCATAAAGGGAAGGAAACTTTTAGCTCTTGTCACGGTATCGTTATAAAATAAATGGATATTACAGAAAGAACAAGTCGCAGTGATATCGCAACCGAGATCTTACGACCTTAGGTATTGAAGCTACACTAAATTTTTTACAAAGGGCTATTCGCAGAAGCGTTAACGCGGGAAAAAGAAATGAATTAATTGAAAAGGAGATTGATAGAAAAAAAAGAAGACATTAGCATTTTTACGGCGATGAATATGCACCTGTAATCTACATTGCCAAGTGTTGCAGTTAATTCCTCGCGGGTTGTATCATCAAGAAAAACGACATACGGTCTCGTTTTTCTTGCAGTTACGACAGGCTGCGAATTACGTCTATTTTTGCATAATTGTTGTGATCTTTTGCAAAATGTATTTCGTATAATTATTATGTAGATTGCCGATGTATGTATGTTACAATTGCCCTTTTCGACTTACGTTAAGATATATGGGTATATATATATATATATAAATTTCTACGCGATGGTATATATATATGTTCTCGTTACTATAATGTACGTATGGTTTCTTGTGAGCTTTAATAATTATCTTATAATGGAATGACAGAAGCAAATCAATCCTTGCGAAACGATTACTGCAAAATAAATTTCTATGCGAATGAGAAAAGAAAATATCACGAGAAACCAATTTTTTAGTGACACATTGATTGCCTTCGATATTTCTTTAATTTTTCCTTCGAGTAATATGCGTTCGAAAGAACACTGGTTGTATGAAGTAAAAGGCCATACCTACACGCACTTGTGCTGGTTTTTCGTATTATTTCACGTTTCCCTTCAACGGTTCCTTATTTGGAGAAAGTGAAGACAGTATTTTATTTTTTAGAAGCATAATATGTTTACGGATTCATTATGCATAGTTTATTTTGAATTTTTTCGCGCCTCCATTGTGTACCACATGATTAAGGTATAATTGACTGTTGGTAAAGCAGATTATTATGAAGTCTTGCCAGTCCCTCTTGGCTTATTAAAGACTTCAAGCCCCCCGTCCTTCACGTGAACATCACTTGTACTTTTATCATAAATATTTTATTGTTTCGATTACTGAAGTTTATTGCAATTTTTACTCTAAAATATTCTGTGCAGTCAATCTGATATAAGATACCCTTATACACCGTTTATTTCAGAAGTAAATGATACGAGTATAAGGTGCCAGTGGATACGTCACCAGAATCCACATGACGTCACTGGCTGTCGCATGGCTGAAAGCCAAAGGCTAAACGAAATGACGAGTAGGCTTTATAGCCGACTAGGTAGAGGGCAAATGGCTGCCGTGCGGGTGAATAATAATGCGTAGTCAGTGCGAAATAAGTGACAAAAAACGTGATACAGTGTGTGTACGATGTTACTGAAGGGCCGTTTATCGGAGAAGAAGAACCGGAGGCATCATGGGAAAAACACCAAAGCCACAGCCGGTAAGTGTATAGATTGGTATGCCAGGAAAATTGCGAAATGGTTCGCCTGGCAGTCGACGAGATAGCCCTGCTGCATTCTCGGCCCCTCTAATCGCTTTCCACGGTATCAACACAACATGGCCGAACGTGTGGCTTAATTACGCGTTTTAATTTACGCCGAGTGAAAAAACTACAAACGAAACTTCAAATGAAAGTGTACTCGATGTAAACAATATGCCCTATTCACGTTGAAATCCGTTGAACTTCGCCGTGGAAACGATTTGATATGAAAACAATATTTTCAGCATGTATAGTACAGAGTGTAGTATAAAGTATAGAACAATTTTCGTATTTCATTCGCGAAAAATCATCGAATACGCGATGCCAGTGATGTCAAGTATGAAGGTTATACGTACGAGCGTACACGCTTTAAGTATCATACATATATTTATATCTAACTCTAAAGTAGAAACAACAAAATTAGCGACTGGTTCTTTATGGTAATGAAACAAATTAAACGTACCTTGTAATTAAGGTAGAATGCCGTGGCTTCACATATTATTGTCAAGGATAAAACACTACAAAACATCAAGTGAGGTTATACTGTTTTTAATAAGGATTCCTTACGCGTTCTTATGTACTTACATATGTATGTATAAATGCATTTAGCTCATGTAGTAGTAACGTGATTCACGGTTTCTCCTGATACTTCACAGATATCGGTCGATTCCCCATTACTCGATCTTTGTATGAATTAACTAATGAGATGAGATAATAAGACGTATTTAAATTTAAGTCAAAACCGGTGGATCAGCCAGTGTTGGTTGTTGTAAATATATACATTGTAGAACATGCATACGATTATTAATGAATCTGAACTTCGTCCCTTCATTTTGCATGGACTGTTGTTGATGATGAAATGCCATCGCTATCACTTAACCATGTTTATTTTCTCCGCGCGGATAAAATACCATCCCTTCGCAGAATGTTATCATAGTTTGTCAGGCGTTGGCCTTTACATATTAACTGCGCAGCTACTGTCGTGCTAGATCAGTTTAATTCGATTCGATTTTTTTCACGTAATTATACCGGTTCTATAGAAAAAAGTGCTACGCGCGCCGCTCTTCATTCCCAAGATATGTAGACAATTTGCCCAACAATCTTAGTCACTAGATTCATCAAATTAATATACATGTTGAAGGAATTAATTGGACGTACCGCGGTATAAAATTGTTACTATATTACATAGATTGGCACAATATTATCATATATACATATAATTGGCATTATACTGCGTTTCTGATATTAATAATACGTACATATATACATATGTATCTCGTCCGTTATAATCCTACGCAATATTATTATGGGCACGATCAAAACTGGCTTTCACTTTTCCTCAAAATAGTCGTATAATTTTTACGAGTTCAGCAATCTCGGATAACCAACGAAGGTATTCCGCTGATAGCTATCCATTTACTACTACGAAACACTTCCAATTATTCGGATGATTTTTCGGGAACGAAATTGTTTCAACAAGACGAAGAAGTGCATTTCGCGCGTGTCACACGGATGATGCGTGTCAGTGAAACCGTGAAAATGCATTCTTAGCATGTTCCGATAAGAATAGGCAAGGAAGATAGAGTAAGATAACAAATAGAGGAGAGGTGCCACGATCGTACGTAATCGACGTTCGCGAGTGTATGCGAGCGCATACACCAGGCTCACATACGGATAATTGTATAATTGCACGGGTTGCCATGACGATAAAGACGCGGATCGATGTTTTTAACCCGGCGGAACGCATCAAGTTGATTTCGTGTCCGATACCTTGCGATATTTCTGTCTTCGTATTGCCCTTTTCCATTCCTTGCCGTGCCATATGCTTACAATTTAATCGATCGAACTTACGGTATGCAGCTTTTATAGCGATACGAATTGGAGAGTTTGAGGACCCTCGATACACCTTCAAACGTTCTCGAATTGCAAATTACTTTTCGAACGAATGATTAATCCTTCCTTCTTGAACTTGAATTACATTTTTTTTCTTCCTATACGGATATTAGATAAGGAATAGAAACAGGGAATGGTACTGTGCCGTATATAGTGCCTTATTTATACTCGCTTAGAAAATTTGTTATTTAGATAATTCTTGAAACAAGTAATTCTTTATACATACAGGCAGCAGGCACAAAATCAGTATGGAGAATAAATTTTTACTTTCCTTCCCCGGTGTCAGGGAAGACTAAGGAAGTACAAGAATGCCTGTTATCTTTAATTTAACCAAGGATAAAGACCGTTCACATAGAGACAGCGATAAGAAGAACACTAATTGTCACTCACATTTGTTAGAATGATACTTGACGGGCCACGTGGCTCGTCGACGCTTTTGAAATATGTTTTTCTTCTTTTTTTTCACCAATTACGAGCATATGTTTATTCTTCCGAATGTAGTTCATTATCTGGTACGGTTATAAAAAAAGACACCAAAATTTGCGCTTCTCGAATGATAAGCGGTTTTAACGACGGTCTGCAGCATCTATAGATACATATTTAGTCAGATATCTTGTCCCTAAAAGTCTCTTAATTTCAATGATAATTTCAATAAATAATGGTCTACTCGTTGAAATCGGTTGGTCATTGACCAACTTCACGGTCTAATTATAGTATTTTTTGTCATTCTGATATGATAGCGATACTGTGATATCACGGCTTCGTGAGGTTATATAAACTTCTGGGAGCGTTAAAGTCTATTTCGTCGAGTAGAAACAAACGCCACTATACTTGACCAGGTATCGCCGACAGGTATCCTCGAATCGGATAACGGTATACAAGTGGCCAAATTAAGTGGGACTAGTTCCATGTGGCTCCGAATCTCGCTGCTGTGCTTTTAGCGATAAACGTACATATCGCTTTGGAGAATTCAATTTTCGATTGAACATCTGATATTGGCAATTTCATTCTCCGTTACAGAATATATCTGGAGACGATAAGCGCCATATTTTACATAATAACGCATACAGAATAATTGTCGAAGAACATATAAATCGCAATATATTCATTTAGTTTCTAGATAGTACAGTGGTTAATTGTAGTGTCACGTTGCACTCTCCCTAGTAATGTCGCAAATAGTAATTTACGACATGGCAAACACGTCTAAATATTGTGACGCGTGGTAATGATGGGCGAACGTTGTTTACTATGAGTACTATGTTGCATTTGACGATAAAAAAGTAAAAGAAGAATGGGCTTGTAAGTTGAATTCACGCTGTGCAGGAACATCGATTGCTCCGCTATACTGTGCGTGTACGTTGTACATGAATTACGTTACAACTGTTACAATATTATTATTAATTTGAGAAACGGGAGGGGGGTGGTTTAAATATAGGGGAATGAAATGAAAGGAAAATAAATCAATTGAGCCCTTATCGAAATTGTTCGAAGTTCTACGAACGCATTCAATCGATGGCAACGAACGAGCCGTCGTCGCTAGCACAGCGAATATAAACGATTGTTTTAATGCCGATGCAGAATCATTTGGATAATAATCGCTGTATCGATTTATTCGGGTTGGCATTTTGCTTTTCACTGCACGAAAAATCGCTGGCCCCAACGAAATGAAATGCAACTCCGTTCTTCTTTCCCTTCTTTTCTGAGACATGTGTCCTTTTTTTTTGTCAAATTATTGCCTCGCCATTTCCATATATGTGTCCGAACTTCGAGACTTAATCCGGGTATTTAAATGCGAATGCACATTACAGAGTAGATTATCATATGTCTAAAAATTGTCAAGGACCGGTGAATCTTTTCGCGTTTTTTTTGTTTGTTTTTTTGTTTGCAAATTTAAGAGGACCAACGAAATATCCCAAAGACATAACGGTCGATGAATCCAGCGGCGGGTGTTAAGCGATTCAAGGTCTTTGTAATGTAGTCTCAATCACCGTCAATCTACACTGATCTTAACAATTTATTACAGTGCCACCTTCTCGGCCGATGCAGTCTTTTGCCACTTATCAATTCCCACTCGAACGACCTTTTTCCATACTTTCTTATTAGATATACAACTCTTGTTATGTTTTCTTTATGTACGGCGCTACTCTATTACCAATTTGATCTGTGAGATCTCGTCCACGTACATGTTGCTTCGCATATCATTCCAACAGTAGTACCGTTACGCGATAACATCGATAATAATGATTACACTTGCACTAAACGAAATAGAGACCGGAGCTTTCGATCGAAAATTAAAATTTCTTTTCACCCTACTGGTTGTACGAGCTGCATTTCGTGTGGCCTACAATTTCAACCTGACCACAGAGGGGCGACTGGCGCCGCGGCGCCCGACAGCGTCCCTTTAGATTCTATCACCCTCGTGGTTTATCGCGGGGGTCACATTTAGCAGGGAAATCATGCCGTTTAATTAATTGCCACGCGGACCATAACGTATCAGCGTTCACGTTCGTCACGAAAAACGTGTATACATTTTGGTAATATACTTTTTGGTCTTTCTTCAACGTCCACGTGAATCGGAGCGATTAACAAGATTTAGTTCGGAGCAAGGATTTAACATATCGGCTGGTGAACGATTTTCAAAGGAGTCGAACAGGACGTCTATTTGTAGCACGATTTTCCCCGCATTGAATTTCAAACATTGCAGTATACATATTATGTAACTAGTGTTATCATGGTTGTATTATCGGAGTTTGAGTAGCCGATGCGCCGACTTTCGATACACCTCTTACGCAGTTCGATATTTCTAACGCTTTCTCCTTCCTTTCTTTTTTTTTTTTAGTTACGTATAAGTTTCAATGTTCTTTGCTTCTTTATTTGATACTCTTCATTTTCATGTAGCGCACGGCTGTCGTGGATTTATTGGTTCACGATGCAGGATATACATATAGCGTGTAACTTGTTACGTAAGACTACCTATCGATTCGAATTCTTTCTCGAACACAATCGCAGTCCAGGTGACAGAAAGAATTTCCCCGTTCCCCGTATCAACTCTGCAACTATCACACACTCGTCGCACCGTGCTATTTTATCGCATTCGCGTCATTTACTGGCATCGCCGTGCTGTGTAACACACTAGCATTATCTGCAATACGTTTCTTGTGTCGCATGAAATTTTCGTCTCGGCGAATTTTCAGAAATTACGAGGAAAGATAAACAACGTAGACGCTTAATTGAATGATACAACAAAATAATACAAACACTTTGTTAAAATTCCGCGGATTTATTGTTGAAAGGATGTTCAGATCGAAGCGATCGTCTTTCGAATTCGATAAGTTGTCGTCTAGTACGGCTTGAAACCCAGACGTTCTATATGCTACAGCTGAAACAGATCGATCGATATTGAGAGCACGTTTCAGTGCGAAGTAGGTATGATCGTTTTACGTAACGCTATTTTTTTCCGATTTCGATCTCCTCCTTCCGATTATTATCAATCAAACGCGTGCGCTTGGCGAACGATTTTTTCTCTCGTTTCGCTGTTTCCTTAGTTACGTTGTAACGAAAAGTAGGTACGCCACGTGATCACGCTAGTAAGTACATGTCGGAGGAGACCGGTTCTTGGACGGCTACAGCGTCGCAACGGTGGAATATAAATTGTTAATAAATCGCGAAAGTGTGTGATATCATCGCGAGAATACCACGGGGGGTAGATTTGCGTCATAACCGAGCGCTGCAGCTTTTCAAAGTGATTCGGTTTTTGCGTTTGTTTACACATTGCCGGTCGGCCACGTTTCCTTGCTTTCCGCGTTTCTGCTATTACACATGCGAAAAACTGCTGATCGGGATGCATATCTTTACACGTCGGAGCGATTTATCGGTTTCGATAATATCACCAAGTTTAGCGTAACGAGGCTAGAATTATTCCTGCTATTTAAGTCGTGCTACTTTTTCAGTAGTACAATTTTACACGTGACTGCTGATATTAATGCAACTTTTAACAACGCAAATGACGCTCGTGTATAAATATATAGCGATATTTTGGTCAGTTAGCTGTTCAATAATGGACCTCGAAAATATAGAATAATAAGGTAAAGCATGTTCGGGTATTTTTCATTATTCTTATTGACTTTTTTAAATGAAATATACACAGAGAAGCTTGGACAACTTCGGTGTTCATTTTCATTCAACGATTGCTCGATTTCTATGAGGCTATGTATACGCTCCTCGCATTCAAAGGGTTAAATTTATCAGCTCGCCGAAGAAATACGATTGTGCATAATGGACTACAATTAGAATAACCGTTCCCCTCGAATAACACTCGGCCAATCGTTCTAATCTGGCCAGATCTCAGGATTTCCCACGAAACATGAAACTTTCAGCGGCTGACGCGTTTCTTCTGGTCCCGCTCGCATTTCCGCGTTGCCTCGCCAAACTTTCAAGCGTCGCGATGGCTGGAATGCGTTCGCTATTTGTTTCCTGCGCCACTGACGTATGTAGTTACATACACGATGAAGATTCAAGTGTCTTCTTTCGAATCGGTTCAATTCGTACCGAAAAACGAATGTCAAGCTCCCGGCAGCTTGTTTTTTCGACACTGCCAGGAAAATCTGATAATGGTCGACGTATACTTCCTCCTATTCCACTTCTTCTCCGTCTCCTTCCTCTCGCATAATGCGACGCAACGGTGTCCCATTCGGAGCAAGAAGAATCCGGAGATACGAGGAAAACCAGTTTATGTTGGCGTCGTTTACGAACGACCAACTCACCCTCTCTTTCGTATTCGTATAGCGCGTTTTAATCGACCTTGCCCGCTACCTTCTTGGAATTCGTGCTCCCGGCGAAGAGAAAATATGAGATACTGTAACGTCCACGGGTACGCCGGTGTTTGTTCTCGATTCGTCTTGGGGAAAAAAGAAAAATCGCTTTTCGTTTCATTCGTTCCTCCCGCGATGGACGCAAGTCAGGTTTTCTTTTCACGTACCCCAATTTTTTTTTACGGACTCCATTGTGTCGCAATTCGGACGTGAATCGCGGGAGTATAATTCGTAACGATATATGTAGAGAAAGAAAATGATGGCACAGCGGCGCAATAGCGGGTAGCCGCGGCTAAGAAAATGCTGTTCTTCCGGGTAACACGAGACTTCGCACTAAATTATGATTAGGGTTGAGGCAACGCGGTGTAGCGCCGTTAATTGCAAAAGAAATAAAGTGGAACTCGATCGAATTCTCCCTTGTTGAATTTCTATTTCTTCCCGTAGGGTCGGAGTAATTGGTAGACGCCGAGGGGAAGAAAAATTTCACATTTTCACGGCTCGAAGGGGTCGAATTTTCTCATATTCTTGGAAGTTACAATATCTTTGCGTTGCGATCTCGTTTACAGCAGAACGTTTCACACGAATCAAATCGTCGTGCGCTGCACTGTTAGGCTACGTTTACAGTGGATGCGTTAGTTAGTTGAAAATTGTTTCAATGCATTAGTTTAAATAGTTCAGACGTATTCGCCAGAACGCCGTTCGTACGAATACGCATCCACCGTAAACGTAGCCTTATTTTTATTCTCATTTCGGACCGTTTCATTTATTTGTCGATGAATTGTAGCGTGTGTTAAACATAGGACAGATCGTATAACAATTCGTTTCACTGGCACCGTTCGAAGTCACGCGACTCGTTCTACAAGATGCGTCTCGCAGACAACGATTCGTCTGCGTTCAGAGACAATGATGTCTCGAGAGATGTTCGTGGCCGAGGCTTGTTTGACACGGATTAATAGGGCCAATTGCAGTAGTTAAAAACGTTCATGTCTTCTGGCGCTTTAAAACGACAGGGAAACACGCTCCTCGCGTTCGGTGATTGGAGAACGAATCGCGGCAAACGTAGGCTCCTCCGTTACGCTAATTACTAGATCGACGACGCCGCCAGATAAAAGGGAATTAAATTTTTAAGCGCCGTTCATGCTGATGGGCGATAATCAAAGTCGATCCGTCGCCGATCGAACAACTGTAACCTGTTTTCATTTCGCTACGAAAGCAACGATAATATCGTTGTCACCGATGCCGATTGAATTTGCGTCGCAAGAACGGGGGGTGGGTTTTCATTTCTGTGTTTTCCCGTTCCTGCATTGTTTTGCGAATACCGCCTCTTGTTTGTCGAAAATTCTGATAATAAATAAATGCCGCGAAGTATGGAGGAAGTAATCGATTGTCTGGCTGGATTCCTGTACGTCGATTCAAAAAAAAGAAGATGAGATGAAAAATTCGCTCGATAGTGGTAAGAGGAAGTAATGCTGGTTTATTTTTTCTTCTTATTCGCGACGAGGTTCCCCTATTATTTTTCCTCGACTCCGAAAGCGATCTTTCATTTGCTTAATAACGGTCTCGCTACCTTCCCGTTCAATTACGAATTTCCCTTTGGTCGTAGAATTTTTCGAATACCTCGAATGCTACGCCCCGAATGTAAGGTGCTTTCGAGCACCGTTTGGAACTTTCACCCGACAATTTTCGTAAATACAATGTCATTTCCCGCGATCCCGCACTTTAGTACTGATGTAAATCACCACGCATCACGTTTTTTTATGTCGATTTTAAAAGTATGTTGCGTCGCTGGCGCAATAACAGGAATATTTATGAAGATAGCGGGAGTCATCGAGAAAGGCGAGAAAAAGAAATGGCAGGGGGGCGTAATGTACCGTGATTTCATTCGTGTATCCCTTTTTGTATACCGTAAACACCGATCCCGACTGGTATCCGCTAGAAATCGTTCCAAAGTTCAGCGTTTGCGGCGATCCGTCGAATTAATTAAAGCTGCAAACTATCTCACCAATTAACGAAACAATGCCCCCGGAGAAATTTTCCGCTTTCCAAGCTTGTCTAGCTTGCATTGTTACCAACAATGCTCGGCGAGGAATCTGAGAGTTACATTTTCCTCTCGCATTTTTGTTCTGTCCGTTGCATGAAACGTACATACAAGGGTTGCGTTTTATCATCGCCTTCGCGCCAGACGGCAGAGAAATTGCGCTCGCTATCTGAAATTGCAAAAATTAATATCGCGGGGGAAGCTTGCCTTTCCTTGCATGGGTCAAAGGGTAACAGTCAGTCACACGGTCCTATCGTTTTCAATATCGATCTCGAAAAAGGCAGACAGAATTATCAATACTTTTTATAAATAGCCGAATCATATCTTCGCAACTCGTGAATGAGCAAAAAGGCGCAATTCAAATGAAATGAAAAAATCATATATTACAATATGTATAATGTATATATTGGTCGTTCGAAAGATCAAGTTGAAACAAGTTTTCGGCCTTCCAGATAAACCAGCGTTTTTGCAGTACGTATGTGCATACAATCGACGCTTGTTTGCCCGTGCTCGAAGGCCCACGCAAGTCTGGTAACGATGTTGAGCAGGCAAATGACGATAATGGGGAGAAACTGCATGGCTCCTAATAGATATTCGTTCCTAATTGATCGTAAGAAAAGTTGACGTGTCCTTACCGTAAGAATAGTAATCGTCTTGCCAGGTGCGATAAGACGGCTGACGAGACGGCGCTTACTGTCGACGACGATAGACTCAGGTCACTGACACTCCTTTATGCGACTGACGTCGCACAGGCATTAAATCGCATGAACATACCGGACTGTAGGCCGTTCCTCTGTATCGTCTCGAGGAGCTCCCTGTACAGCCTAAATTAATTTTCAATCTGTCGTTGTTGCATACCAAAACCAATCAGGCCTGCGGGATAATGGAACATTCGATCAGTCGAACGAAAAATTTCGGATACGTAATAATAATAATAAGACGTTATTTCGTCACCTGTCTTTCGGCCTTGCGGCCACTCCTTATCTACAGCAAATTTCGAACACGTTCTCTCTCGGTTGAGTCGAAAGTGATTGAGATCCTCGAATAATTTTAATGATGCCCGGTGTGCGATTCGTTTTCGCGAATTCTCCACCAACGATACAAAGCTGAAAGCAGCAGAGCACCGTTTCTCTTTCCTCGCCTTTTATCTGAAACGAGAATGCGAGGAATCGAACATCGCTGCCCCCGAATTATCGTCTGTGTCGTGCTCTTGGTAAGATTGCAGAGATCGCTTTCGCGAATACGTGCACCGAGAGAGATCACGGAAAACACGAATCTGCCTTTGCGCTGGCCGGTTGAAAGAGGCAACGAATGTATCGCACCGCTCGTGAGCCACGTGTATTAATTAACATTTTACATAACACCGTGCCCGTTAGCGTGTCGTAACAAATCGACACGATGAGTTTGTGGCCCGGGGAACGATTGCGAAACGCGTTTAAACGTGTGGTCGTCTATTAATTTACGACCGGGGGCTGTGTCGACATTGATCGTTTCTCGATCATGTTTTCGCCATTGGCGTAACAATCTTAATGATTTTCGGTGCCGCTTCGCGTTTATCGCGAGTTGCGTTAAATATGATCAACTGGTGCATTCGCGAATTTTGGATGCGATTTAATCATTCATCATGTATATAACAGTATGTGAAAAGTAAAAGTAGAGAATTTCGATTTGAAATAGAAATGCCAACGAAGAAACCGGTCCCAATTTTCCTCGATTATTCTATCGATTACATTTATTTTTAGTCTCACGTGTATTGTCACCTTTCGGAGCCAGCGAAGCTACGTTAATATTCACTCACGGCAATTAGAAGCGTCTTTCGACGACGACTTTCGCAGAAGCGAAACGGTTCGCAATAAAAGAAGGTCGCCAGATAATAACTAATACTAACGATGGAGATACTGTTGCTCTTCTAGTCCCGCACGTGACTTCTGTTCGCGACCGTTAATCCCCATTTACACCGTCTCGTTTTTGCTGATAGTTTATGTAAACGTGGATACTTTTCGACTTCACCGAATATAGTTAGAATCGAAAACTTGGAACAGTATTATTTTTCATCGTCGTCGCCAGAGAACGTGCTAATACCTACCTGGTGAAAGAAAGGTAGCAATTGTTGATTTAATTAAAATTGCTGCAATCGAGAAATGTTAAATATTGCAATTATTACTTTGGAGCGCGGGTAGCAACGATCACAACATGATCGAGTGTTCGTCTAGGAAAGTAGATTTCTCATTGTAAAGTGTTTCAAATGTGCCCAGCGACACTTGGACTCGTATTGTCTAGTACTTAAACTCGTTAAAAGGCGACAGGTATTCTTCGACTGTACTACGGGAAAATACGTCAGTTGCATTCCCTTCAACCACGCTATCAGAATGTAAAAGGTAAAAGGCAAGGTCTCGTAGGAAAATACGGACATTAATTAATTGCGAAACTCCTGGATATTTTACCACTTCATTAATTACGTATTTCCAAGAGAAACGATGGATCACTACTCCCTTGCACCATCCTAACCGTGGGTCCCTTGAATTATTCAGAAACACTCAATAGAAAAAACGCTCGCCAATTCGTGTTTCCACGTTCGCGCAATATGGAAACAATTGCTGGCCCTTAAATTGTATTAAAGAAAAAATTATTGGAAGCAACGAGTGGCACAAGGAGCCCAATCGCTCGTGTGGGCCATCGTTGGTATCTAAATATATAAAAAACATGAAGAAACAGCACAGAAAAAGATAGAAACGATAGGAAAAGTCAGTGGATCAGAAAAGAATCGATAATAAGCGAGGGAACCAAAGGAGCAGATCGACCTTTTGGGTCACATCGATTCAACGCGAATCATTTTAGAAATCGCGAGGAATACAATATATCGTACAATCAGCGGGACAGCGAAACAGAATTATTATACACACTGTTGGCTCTTCGTTCGACCGATCATTGTTCTTGTTATCGAGAAATCCGTGTGCATTGTCGAGTGTGCGACAGTGTAGTAGAATCACGACGCGATAGCAGGCCGTTCCACCTAAAACGATAAATCCTCGAGACCAGTTCGAGAAAAATGCGACTATTTAATTCTCGTCCCAATCGTGAAGACTGAGCGAATGACCCGTAATAATGCTGCCTCGATTGTATTGTTCCCGCCACTGTCGGATCGGCGAATCAGACGCTGAAATCCGTTCTCCACTGAACAATATAGAGGAAATGTCGTCAGTGGAGAACGTGGATGTCGTTCTTTCCCAATTTTCCTTCTATCCTTTGTAGACTCACCTTTTTACGTTCCGCGGGTTTTCCCTGCATCTTTATACTGTAAATTAAATAGATCGAAATATTATGGTTCTGTAATAAATGGTGGCGTGCATTATTGGTTTTAGAGTTGGTACATCGGTATTAGATTACTCGTATTAACAATTTAGAATACACGAGTGTTGTGTTAAAAATCGAAATTCGATTTAGTGTTAGCAGCATTGTAGAATATATTATAGAATGAATATGGAAATAATTTTAATTGCCCATGGTTGAAAGAAAGAAGAGAAATGAAACGAGCAGTTCAAGTACTTAACTTTTTCCAATATTTGTAATAAATTCATTATTCAGTTTAATCTAGCTGGTATTCTATTTCGTTGAAGTTGATGCCAAAGTATAATGACGATCGACCATAAATCATTTATTTGACAGGTTTTTACTGTTTGCGAAAATATGAGCGAAAATATTGGCTGTATGAAAAGTTGACAATTAATTTGTTGGAATTTTAATCCCTCTGGAAATTTGAAGAGGATAATATGTATAGCTTAATTTACCAATTTCTTTATACACCAGAGCAGAAAGTACCTGACAAATATTTATTGGCCGCTATAACATTTTTACGAGAAGCCAATAAAAGTCGTCGACGCGCGTTGTTCTGGTAACCCAGGTTACCACTATTATTATTTGCGTGCGGATAACAATGGACGGATTGTCTGCAGAGGAATTATACAACAGCGGTGTGGACGTACAATGAAATTGGAGGAATAATGCGAGCGACATCAGCCTTCTTACCTGTGGATTTGTAATTAAGCTTTGACGGTCTAGTTTTAATAACGGTGACACACGACTATTCAGAATTGAGCACGGACAGACTACTTCATTTTTTCCCACGTTGTCCTGCAGAATTTATCAGTCACAATATATTTCCTTCATTCCCTTCTTGATTACTGAGTCACGGTGACAAAAAAAACAAAAAACGAAAGAAATGAATTCTTACCAACGAGCGATCATTTGTACGCACATCTTCATAATTAATTCTACATTCACTTTGGAAAGTTCACTTGGATCAGAATTTTGTTGAAAAATAATTTATTAATAATTTATTGGCATCTTGTAAATAGTTGTCAACAGGCCAAACAGCGGCGTACGGTTAACTTATGTGCGAGTCATCCTATCACCTAGTGCAACACAAAGAGGATGCAAATACAGCATTGGCACTGTGGAGAAAATGTTCGTGAGACGTTGATGACGAATTTGTACGATTTCGGTGTGAAACTCGCACTAGTAGCTAGTAATTATTCACGGAACGTTGTCTCGATAAGACCTATCGTAATGGAGTACAATAACTACTTCCTTTCTTCGAACACGAAGAGACAGAATGATTTAAATACTTGGAGTACTCGAATAATAAAGCTGAAGTCGGTCGGACTTCAAGTTATAATTTGCTGTAAGCAAGATTCACGTTCTAATAATTCACATTTATGCGAGCAGGTATTGTTAGCAAAATGTTTAATTTACAATGGTAATAATTGACAATACATTCGCTTATCCATCTGCATTATTGCATTCTTCGTATTCGAAACACTACGTCCGTTCGAACAAGTAGGAGAACATTAGAGTTTCAATAAATGGCAATAAGGTACATACTAATCCAACCATACGATTAGTGCACTATCGCGCTAAAATTCGTAGAGCAAACGGCATTTCGTTCGAATGGATCAATCTCTCTACGCTATTGTGCCATCGATCCGGAGCAACAATGACGATCGTGGGATGCGTTCTCGCTCACAGTCATCGTCTCTACGTCGATGGCGAACGGCGGCCCAAGCGCCGAATAACAGTTACGTTGTAACAGAGAACGATCATAAATAAGCACGACGGGTCATCGTCCAGCGAGTGACGGGATTTATGTTCAACGAGCTGAATGAGACTGTCGATCGTTCCTCTTCAAGCACACTCACCCGCGAAATCTCACACGTCTCTGTATCGCGCTGGCGTCATCGCAACCCCTTTTCGACCTATGGCTTCGTTACGAATCGGGAATTTGCCGCGTGCATCCGTTCACCCCTTTCGTTGTACTCTTTCCGGTTTCGTTTCTACCCTTAACCATTATCCACGCGAGTACTCGATTGATAGGGTGGTTTTCATTAATTTCACCTCTGTTCTAGAGTGAAATTGTTTGTAGGCTTTGCAGTATAACGCGGTATAATTTTCCTTTATTATCGTTGAATTGCAGCTACGTCTTGGATAAGATGATGCCTATACGCTCTATTCGAACGGAACGTCGTACAATTAGTTACGTCTTTTGTTCGTCTAATATTTATACAACCTTTGACCAAGGGGTAGGGGGGGGGGCATTACTTGCTGCTGGTCGAAAAGTAGATAAGGTATAATGCATTTAATCTGGCTAAGTAAGCGCACAGCGATACTCGAACTTTACTCATAGGTTACTGTGGCCTTTTGTATACGTATACCCATGAAGTTAGATATAGGATATGGCGAAACAACAGAGTGAGTCATTTTAAGACAGTGGAGTGACTAACGGGGCGACTAAAATGTACCCTAAGGGACAAGTACTGTTAGTACTATTACTTAATAATTATAACATAGTCAGATAAGATGTTCAGAGGTATTCGGTCAAGTCATTCTGCAACCAGCAATTTGCTGCTCGTTGTTGGTACTTAAGCCCTCCATGCTTACGTACTAAAGCAGTGGTAATGTACACGCGCCACAAGGAATCATTAGGAGTGCAAGGTCCTTTATATTCAAATTCGTCGTACCGTCACAAGACAATGCATCGACCGATTTTGTTCGACACCATTAAGCTCGTGAGGTGCTTTCCGTGTTTGCGTCACATTTTTACACGACTGCACGCGACTTTTAGGAAGCATTTAAATGCGGCTCGTGGGCGCAAGTGTGCACGCTTGATTGCCACATCGAGTACGTAGGGTCTCTACGAGGGGGTTGGAATCGCCAATGGTATCGGTAAACGATGATCTTTTGTCTCCACCTCGAGGCAAAGAAAATGGGGATGAATGCAAATCATTGTTATAGCACCGAGTGTATTTAATTCTTAACCCTTTCGCTCCTAACGGTGACTAATAGTCACCCAACGCCTGACGCTCGCTATGTACTAACGGTGACTATAGTCAACCGTGAATTTTCGCATTCACAGAGTACATATATCTGTTATATCCATGGTTAAAAGATACGTTCCATCGGTAGTCAAATTTAAGTGCGCCTTCGTTGGGATTGGCCCGTACCGAGGCAGCGCCTTACGAGCCGATCCGCCGTAGCGAAAAGGTTAATATCAGATCAACTCTATTTATTTTTGTTATCATTTTTGGAACTGTTGTGGAGTAGAAGGATAAGCATTTTATTTTCTTGTAATTGAAAATTGAAATATTTAAAAGTTTAAATTTCGGAGCATCTAAAAGTTATAAAAATGGAATAGGTACATGCTTGGAATACCTACTTAAAGATTTGAACATAACGAAAAGCAGTAAATTATATTTAATAGCCCATCGTTTGACACGCAGTTTGTGTCTAATCACGCTTTGCCTTCGTTTAACAGTTCCATTAAAGAAGTGGGAGCACTTACGATTTTGCCGTAAGTAAATGTTCCGCCGCAAACAACTCTCTATCTAAAAACAATTATTTACGATTATCGACAAAGGCTCGAATACGAAGTCGAGGATAGACAAACATACTGTCGCGTCGACATCCCGTGCACGTTGGACTTTATTGCACGTGCTGATTCATTCTTTGTGTTAATAGTTGCACTATTACAAGATGTATTAGCGTTCCTTCTTTACATACGGGGAAGTACAGCGGTGATTCTTTTTTCCCGGTTAATTGATCGTAATTCTATGAACCGTCTACGACACACGCTTCTATATTTATTCAAACATTTATTCAAACTTAATATTGTTTGCGATATCAACAAGGGTGTACCACGAAAAGTGTGCACGTCAAGTCGCAATGACCGAATTTAATTTTTTAAAAAAAACCTCGATTAAGATACTTGCTTAAAGATCGCATAATTGTTATGGCGTAGACGTAGACAAAGTATTCTACATTTACGATCACTCGAACCTTTCTTCCACAGATGTGTCGTAACTTGCTTACTTGTAATTGTCCATAAATGCTTAAACATTGTGCGGTAGTATACGGAAATGGTATTTTATTCGTTTCGCGGCCACGATCGATAGTCTGAATTATAAGAATTCTGCATGCACCGGCAAACGTAATACAAACGAAGCATAATTAGCAGAAACATCTCGTGTTTAGAACATGAACGAGCACAATTTCGTAAGCGGGTAAAAATAAACGAATCCGTTGAAAATCGTGGAAACATTGTATGCACGTCTCATTTCATGCGTATTACGCTTCGGTATAATCGCTGTAATCGCTCGTAACCATTGAATTATGAGAATAATCGTCGGATTGAGGATAATGGATGCGGGAAGCGCCACGTAATGCTCGCGGAGTTTCATTCGCGGCACGGCCCTCTAACTTTTCATTAATTTATATAATAAATTGCATCATTGAAACGAGGAAGAAGAGCGATTCAACAATTGCATGGGACGTACGTCCCGAATAGCCTTCGTCTAAAACAGTACGCTAAATTATGAAATAAATAGCCCACTAATATAACGAAACATTTAGAATGTTTTGCCTAATGCGTGACATCATTGCCTACAGTCACCTGTACCGGAACTGGCACATCGTCGATATTATCGTCACACTCGCCCCGTGACGTCACGATCGATGCCAGAAATTATATCGCGCTATGTCTATACGTTAATTGGTCCCGTCAGACCTTCGATTATCTAATCGTCTTCAGTTATGCCGTAACACAAAACGCTGGTGTTCTGCATACTCTGCCGCTCTATTAACAATCGCCCATGGATATTCCTCCGCGATTAATCGTAAATTCCTGGCGTCTTCACGACACATGTGAAACCCACTAACTGCTCAATGACTCTACGATACGTCGATTCAGCAGATTCTTCCAATAGTGACGACTCCTCCCTTCCTCTGGTAGTCAAATTAATGATAAATTTATTCAATTTACTTGGACACGTCATTAGCTGCCGCTGTATTACGTATATACACGCGCATACGGCTATTCCATCAATGTTATCAATTCGTCGTTCAATTTAAACCAGTATTACTCGTTTCAATCTCGTTTCCTTACAGGCCGTAGCAAATATGTTTATAGCCGTACTGATTTTGCAACGGTGCTCCCCCAACGAGAATCGCCGTTCATTGCGACACAAAAAAAATAAAGGAAGAAACAGAAAAGAATATTGGTACGGTTGTGTCGTTACGTAAAATTAGAATGCCCTCGTGAGCGGTGCTCATAGATCATCCTGATGACGATCTGGAAATAGAGCACACTGTGTCCGTTCGTGTTTCAATTTGCGTACGTTCTACGGTGACTCTGGTTGTTACTGGTTCTCGACTTATATTCATCAGCGAGAAATCCGATTACTCGTCACTCGGTCGGGCGATGCCTGGCTAATCCGATCTGGAGGATATTATACCTATTTCTAATACACGCGGGCAGAAGGGAACGGAACAGTTATATCTGCGGTCTGGTAACGAGACAATAGGCTGCAGCGAACGAAGCAGGACTGCACGAAAAATTATTTCTCTACCTGCTTCAACACCACGCAACGAGGAAACGAACAATATTTCCAAGGGAATAATCACCCGCGGATAATCCACCTACTAGTGTGGTACAACTTACTGATCTCTTCGTATTGAACGCAATTTCTCGTTTACGTTCGTATTGCGATTGTTACGATCGGTTAACATTACCCGAACCGCAGAGCTACATGTAGGTATACACCTACACTCCTTTGTCCGCAGTTGATTTTCGTCTCGTTAGGTCTTTAGCCTTCGCGTGACCACTCAACTCGCCAGCCGAATCTATTTATCGCACGTGTCACACGCTTTATCTCCCTCAGAATTAATTTGCTCTCGTTGTTGTTCACGCATAAGAGGGTCCTATCAGGTGATCTGTAATAATCGTGCGATCGTGTCGTGCTCCGATAGATACGATTCGAATTAAAGCTTCTGTTCCCTCGTCTGCCGTTTCACGAATGTACATTACGTATATGTACACGTGGTGATAAATCTTTATCACAGCCATGGCCCGGAATAAAGTTACGTTCATTTTCGAAAGATTTGTTACAATTAAAGGTGCACCTCCTTGCAAATATTTTTCGTTTCAATATATTGCAATTAATGGCGAAACATATCTAAGAATTTCATAAACCATTTTAAGGAAAGGGCTTCCCTCTTTGGTACAATGGCGTGGGTACTCTCGTGACACATTTTTATGAGCACGTGAGGTGAGTCAGACGATCCAGCTATGAATTTCGACAACACGTAGCCAGATACGCGTGTACATGTACGCATGTAAGGAGGTGCATACCAACTGCCGAGCGAATCGTGAAGGAACATTCGCGACGAGCCTCGTCGCGACGCTGATACGAGCCCGTCGTCGAGTGTGTATCCGTCTTTAGATTAGCCTGGATACGAAGATAAGAAACCGGCTACGTCGAGTTCGGAAGCATTTGTGGGCGATTGGTGGATGTCCGATTAAAAAGAAATCCTATGTACACGCTCGTCGACGCGAGTGGAGTGCGCTGGCTCGATTAGCGAGACCTTAATGTCGAGGGTCACCAAACTTGACTATTGCTTTTAGATCGACATCGTTTCAAGATTTGTTTACTCGTTGCTATAAATAATCGTGTCTTCCACCGCGGCCTTTTTGTCTCTCTACCTTTCTGCATTTCTGCTCCTCCGGCCTTCTGCCTTTTCGTTTTTCTGCTGTTCCGTCCTTCTATCGTGCTGCTCGCTTTTTTTCCCGCTCATCTGCTCTTTAGTCGAGTGTTTAGTTTGCGCAGTCCATTCCCCGTTGTTCGCTCGGCGTTTCTCGTTGCGCCGTTTAATCGAGTGTATCAAATTTACTGCAAATTGCTCCGCCATTATGCCGTTGCTCGTTTATCAAACGTTCGACGTTGCACGTTCGCGCACCCCCATCTCTATCTAAAAAGATATCTACACGTTTCTTATTGAACATACCCTTTGCAACAATTAAGCCATTTATCGCTTATTAATAGAGGCACCACTCGCCGGCCGGAGCTTCGTGTATCGATGTATTTAATTGCCAAAAAAATAGCGACGCCTGAAGAAATGTTTCCACGTGCCTGACACAGGTGTATCGATTTTCAATTCGTGCAAGCACACCATGCTCGGCGCAAGCAGGTCGACAAGCGAGAATGGAGCAATCGTATTAACCTTCGTTCGAATCAATCGACGAGGAAGGCTCGTGGGTTTTTAAATTCGATTTACTATCGAATTATCGGCGACCCGGTCGATAGATAAAGCCGTGAATTCAGTAAATCTTCTTAACAAATACATCGTTGTTTTATCGGACAATTTTTCCCCGATTAAACTTCGTATTTTTAGTTCGCTCTTTATCCAGTTTATTTTTGCTGGGCATGTTACGAAACGCAACGATTCTCGGTCGTTTCTGTTTCTCTTTTTGTCGTCATCGCGAAATCGTGTTTGCAATTATAATAACTAAATAGATAAATACATGTACCTTGCCTGCCCTGTGACCGCACGAATCCTAAGATCTTCTTCGTTCACGGTGACGTCAGTTGACAACGAGAACTACGATGTCATTAATGTCCTAATTGCAAGGTGATATACGCTGTGCTTTACTTTCATTAGCTCTTCGTCGAGATAAAGAAACAAAAACGGAATTCTCGTTATTGCTCACCGGCCATGCATAATCCTCTTAGGTTCTCAAGAAAAATTCTTCTTTGGGTCTGCTTGCAATTATAGCTAGCTTTTACCAAGAATTTGCTTCTTCATATAGAAGTGAAATAATAGCGATGCGATAAGAACTAGGGTTTGTAAACTTTTGCTATGTTGGGTAATACTGATTTATTTATTTATTCGTTTATTTGTTTGGCAGAACCCTTCTTATAGATATAATAAAATATGAGATATAATCAAAACTAATTTACAAGCGCAGATAAAATGGGTGGTTACTCTGAAACCGATAGCCAGAACTGGAAACTCAAATAAGCATGAGTAAACTACAAACAATATGTATACACTCAGTGTACATACAACATAAATGACACAGAAATAGTTGGCAGACTTATTGACTTGGATCGCTAATTAACAGGCGTATACTGTAAAATTGGTGCAAAAAGTTCAAGCGTTACAGCCAATTAGAACCGTGGGGGGAGGCACATTATTTCCTCGTTAAAGGGTTAATACAGTACCGTTCGCAACTATCCGAACGATAATGAACTCTAACTTAGCTTCCAGTCGTACAGTTACTTGTTTAAGTAAACAGTACTCCATTCGCAAAAGTCGAAGCCGCGTGCGTAGTACACACCAGTGTATTTGAACGAAAAACCATGATCGATTCATTCGCTCCGATGCATTTCATTTTGGAGCAATACCTGTTGCTCCTTTCCGAAAACGACCGCGTTCATTCCGAAGGAGTAAATGTTGACATTTTCTCTCTTATAAAAAAAGGCAAGGAAAGAATTAAACAGGAAACATTCGTTTTCTTTCAACCATCAACTTATCAGTCTAATTAAAACAAAAACAAAAACAAATAATGAAAAGAGCACGCAGAATTTGTATCGTCTTTATGCCAGACCAGTCGATGCAATTACGACTCCGTCCATTGACGGCGGCGGTTCGACGTTAACCATCAGCTTTCGCTGAAAAACGAGCGAAATTGCATCTAGAAAATTGCTCCTCGGCCGGAACGTGCGCAACATTGAACAAAGCCAGTAGCACCGAGATGCAATAGATAGTTAGTAATTAGCGGCCGCTGATTGGCCACCTTCCTCTTCGATGTATCCGTGGCTGGTCGCCGATGCAGAAGTGTATAAACGTGTTGCGTGGTCGTCTTTGGTGGGGGCTTATTTACTCGCTATTCAAACCATGCCGGGCTTGGCCGATCGGCGTCGAGACGAGGAACTTCAGTCCGTGTCTGACACTCGTTGGGATCGCGTTGTGTTAGTCGAACCGTTCACCATTCGTTACCTGTCCATTACTCCTCCGTCGTCTCGTAGCAAACGTTGAACTGGTGTGTTGTGTGGTTCAAAGTGTACCTTTTCAAATACTCTTTCTTACAAGTCTGTTCAATATTCCGATGGTGAACAAAGTATATCTTCCTCCCCGTTTCCTTTGCCGCTCGCTCCTTTACAACTGATTGTTCAAGACTTTGTTGTAACACTGTTGCGGTGTTGGCGACGAACCAAGACGAAGTTTCTGGTGAATAAACAGAGACCGTTCGGTCGATCGTGGCGGATCGGGCGACCTGCGAACACGTGGACCGTGATACTTGTCATGGAATTTAATCGTTCCAGCATATTCGTTTCTGAGACAACTCTGTGCCAAGTGAAAGCACGCGAACCGATCCTCGCTACTGTCGTGTGTCGTCGTACGTCTTGTGAAATACTCTATTAAGCGACGAGAGAGATCGTTTTGGGCCATCTTCGGGTCCTTGGGGATCTAATGGCACCTGATCTGGAGAAAAGACGGCAGGAACCAAGGAGGACAATCAGCAATACATTGGACCCGGGACGAGAACAGTTTCAAATGCTTCTGCAGGTCCGATGCACCGGAAATGCACTCACTGAGTCTTATCGGCATGGTAAAATTGATTCCGCCTTTGCAAGTGCATGTTTCGATATAAATTATTCAATATTTGACGTTTCGAACCCATTTAGATGATCCGATAATTGATACTTCATGGCGAAACCAGTTGATCGGTTTTCTGATCTTTTTATTAGTATTATTATTATTGTTTTTATTCGACGCTATCAGAGGGTCCGTCGGTGTAATTTTAGGCTTATCCATACCGATGTAATCGATGGGTCTTCTGTTCGTTCATTGCTCGAGTTTGCGTTGCGAATCACTTCTTAGGTTGACCAAATTTCGTTTAGGTATTGATCTTTTGGCTTGCTCGTTAATTTAAGCGCCAGCATGTCACCCCGATTCTGTAATAATTTTTTTCGTTCGCCTTTCTCTTGCATCTACTTATCGCGGAGTTCAAGAAACTCGAACGCGCTAGATTCGAGTGACGCTCGGTTTTTAAAAGTCGACTCCTTTCGGGGCATTAATGAGCAGTAAATTGCGGGCCAACGGAACGCGCGTTATTGATTCGGAACGGGTACTTTAATCGCCGTTTTGATAATCAATCGATTTAATTCGGGGAATCAGAAATTCTGACCAATCCCTGCCGTTGACCATAGTTGAACTAAATGGCAACAGTTTTGCATTTTTATTTCACCGCTTTCTCTCTATAATAAATATATACCCCCGGGCAGAGTCTTCGGTTTGTATATATTCGCGTCGATGGGGACATCGCGATTCCTTCTTTCCTATTTTCTCCCCTCGCGTTCGATTATTCCGCTCCAAATTCCACAAATTCATTTGCCACTTTTTTTTGAACCGCGTCCCGTTCTTTATTTAAGCCACGACATATATACGGTCTACACGCTACGACCAACAAGATTCTCGTACAATCTTCGCACGTAAAGCTTCACCTTCCAAATACTGCATTATCATTTTTGTCGCTTATCATTTTCACTCACCATCAATATCCTCTCACGATCGTCCTATAAAGTAGTCAAATTCTCGCCTTAATTCGGCAATGAAACGTAACTCGACGTACTGAATGAACCACAATCTCGTCAACCCTTCTCTATCCTTCAAACGTTCCCCAAGCTCGACGCTTGTTTCCATGGAACTCGGAAAGGGGTCGTTGTATTTCCACATTATTTTTCTCCACCGCTATCTCCCGGCTGGACATTATTGTTAGAAACATTCTCGCGTGTTGTTTCGTCTCTCTAACACCCGAGAATCGACGAGACTGGCGTTCAGATAACCTCTGGCTACTCCGTTTCCTCTCCATATCACCGTATCCTCCTTTCCTTACTCTTTTCCTGCATCTCTCGGCCGCACTATAAATCACCCGCGTTTCTCCTTCGCCCTTGATACCACGGGCTCCTCTCCTTCGCGCGTTCTATCCGAGCATATGATTCACCCGCCGGTCCCGCCGCAGAAGGAGGGCTCCGCTACGCCAGGGTCTCTCGCGAGTCGCGATACCCCGCTTATCTCTGCGCGTTTGAAAAAACGCTTTTGCGCGGTCGTTGCCAGGCGAAAAGGAAGAAGGGAGAGCCAATCCGCTTCGAAACCGCTCCAATACGCCTCGAAAGCTCCACGGCCGATCGTATTTCCTCGCTTTTGCGGCGGGGATGTTTGGAGATCGACGACGGCGCTGAATCGAATTTTCTTATCGTCACTCCTCGAGAAGAAATTTCTGTCGGTATTGCTGAAGTTCCCTCGGATACTCCAGAAGGAACGCGGAAAGTTGTCTTTACGATATTACCTCTTTGGGGTAAATGTATTGCGGTATTGGGAAATAAAAATTTCTTTAGCGAGAGAATCGCTTTTATATTATTGTTGGCTACTGATCGGAGTCAAGCATTGTTGTATCAATTTGCATAAAAATCCTGGATATGTAAAGGGGCTGAAGTACTTTCTTGGAGAAGTGTTTGGCGAACGCTCGTACGCAAGGGGTGAGCGGTGATCGAAAATCAGGGTCGATGGACCTATTTTATATTTGCCCTGTGGAAACTGTCCGGTGCCAATAACTTCCTAATAATCGAATTATTTAAAATCTTGCGAAAAAAAAAAAAATTAAATCAGTTCTATCACCGTGGCGTTCTGATTGCAAGCCCGGTTTACATTCGACACGACGATGCCAGACCTGAAAATATTTTAATGTTGTCTGACAAGATTCATTCGTAAATCATGTCGCACGTGTTTCACGGGGAAATTTTTTTTCTTTTTCTTATTTTTTTCTTCTCCTGTTTTGATGCACGACGATGTTACTCTATGAAGGGTATAGATGGACACGTATGGTAATATTCAGTTGCGTAAGAAGCTTGTACAGATTGGAGATTTTATTTTTCTGCCGATTTTGTAGCCTCGAATACTTCGCGTTCCGGTTGTATAATCATAATAAATGTTGCCGGATTGCATAATTCTGTCTAATCGCCAATCATTATTTAATACCAGCAGAAATCGAGACTCCTCGCAGACGGAGTATAACTCTCCGCTTTAACGTTTCAGCGCGCGGTTTGCGTTACTTCACCAACGTGTAACCGCTTTCAATGGTGGACACCTTCTGCTCCCGGGCCGCTCTTTTCTTTCCACTTGTTATTCAATTCGATCCATAGCGAAATATATTGCAAACTTTCAGTCGAGCACGAGATTATACGCAGGGTTGATTTAAACAACGAGGCGAGTTATTCGTGCAAACGCGCGGAGATGGAAACGAGATTTCAAATTTGCATGCTAGAACTTGTCGAAATCGCGACGGTTTAACAGTCGAAATATATTTCATCCGACGACGAGTCGTTCGACGATTTCTTCTCCCGTATTTCAGATTAATTAGCATACACGAAGGACCGATGATCCAGCCTGACACACGCATGACATTTCGACGGATCGATATCCCGTTGAATATTGCCCGCGAGCTTAACACTCGGATGCAGAGATTACGTATTCCGTTTCGCGTTACCTGAACGCAGCCAGTGGGGGGACTCGGTGTTAAAATTATAACAAATTAGCGTGGGGAACGTCGCGTCGAATGTCGGGGTCGCTAAATACCCATCCTTATCCACGTGCAAGATGGAACAATTGACGGATTGTTAGATAGGTCGGGCATTGTGTCGTGGGCAAATATTTTTTTCGGCCTGCGGCTTTGAGCGACGGGAAAAAATTTTCCACAGCAAAGCCGATTTGTTTTCCGTTTTCACGAAACGAGCGGTTTCGAGTTTCTTTATTTCCCCGCCTGGGTTTTCTCTTCTAATATTAAACGAGCTTAAACGAACGATGGCTTAATGGCCTGAACGATATGAAGAATGCTATTACACAGCCATCAAATAAGTGCTTCCGTGAAACGTGTGAAAATAATTCGTCCGTTTTCCACGTCATCTCTATATTACGAAATCTCGATTCGAATTACATATCTAGCTATCCGATGGACATCGATTCAACGATTCGCGAGAATCGTGAGTTATCCGATGGAAAAGCGTGTGTAGATTTTTTTTTGCCTTGGTTAAACGTTTCCAGGAACATCGACGAACTCTCTGGTTTATTTGAAAAGGAACCGATGCTGCGGTGAGTCGCGTAGCAGATCTGCCTCGCATCGCATAGCTCGAATTCTTCTCGAAATTGCGCAACGTGCATCGACATTTTCAACATTTTCCCTAGAACACCGTCGCACATTGTCCATTGGAAATTCAGACCCTCTGGCAAACTGAAACCGTGCATCAAGTCACGGAAATTATTCCCAGTTCGATCTCTCGGTGCACGAGTGGTTGACGGTCGTTAACATAATCGCACGGCGACGCTCGAATTGCAACGAAGACATTAATTTGGTAATCGGCCCGTTAAAATGTAATTTGTGGGGCTATTTGGAGTCCAGTTTCCCTATCGGTGTGCACTAATAATAGACGGGCTTATTCGAAATCGCGAACGTAACATTCGGAACCTTCGCACACGCTTCAACCTACAATCCTTTTTACAATTTTTCACACCGCCGATAAAACGTTAAATATCTAACAAAAAAAGTAAAGAATAATAAAAAAAAGAAGATAAGAAATTGATACTGTTAATTCCTCGAACATGTCATTTATCTTTTATTCGTTTTCCCTGAAAAACGCGTGACATGTTCGATCCTCGATTTTTCCATTTTTCTCTGCTTGATTAAAAAGGTTGAAATAAATTCCAAGGGATTACGATGGAAAATCTAGAAGAATCGATTCAATCGACGTTAATTAATCCAGACGGACACGTCGAGGAGGATATAAAGTCTCTTTTCACAGGAATTTCAGCTTCTTTCACAACACGACTATCCGCTTCGCCGAAATCTCGCGCCTCGAGCGGCCACGCGCACGTGTTTCGAACATGTGCTCCGTCCCGCGAGTGCGAAGTCTACGCATAAAGCGGCGTTCATTAATAATGCGCATGTACACATTGTTGAGTAACGTATACAGCACGCTCGTGCGCTCGGCTAACAGTACAGTTGATACAACTGGCGATGCCAACAGAATCCGATTAAAATCGGGGAAGAGAGCCTGGTCTGGCGAGTTCTGTCGTTTGCTCCAAAACTGGATAGAAACAAAATTTCGTTATCTCCGCCCCTGCAAACGGAGAAACGTTTGCGTTCGCAATTGCACCTCTGTTGATCCTTCGACCGTATTTTCGACGATTTTTGAAGGATGTTGTTGGAATAATTTTAATTAAACTGCTCTGTGGCTGAAGGTAGACAGACGTCTCATGCGAAACCATCAGGCAATTTTTGGACGCGATTGTCCACAGAATGTTTCACCTGGATAGAAAGTAAAAATGATTATCTTTTTTTCCTTTATGAGGCTAAATTCCGGCTGCTGTACCCCACGTATTATTTCAACCATCTTCCTCAACTGGTCCCGTAAAATTTCGTCTTGTATCGGTCGTTTTTGGGACTTGGATTTTCCCATGATTCATCCCTTCTTCCTGGGATTGGAAAAACACCTTTAGAAAAATGCAGCTCTGCTTTGCTAGAATGCAAGTCTTTGTTTTCTATTTTGTTTTCTTTTCCTTTTTACCCGTCGACGAATCAGAGAGCGTGTGCCTCATCTACCGTGCGGAATTATCGATAAAGAAGCGAAACCGAGACGATTTTTGTTTTTTAAGTGTTCCGTAAATATAATAAATGAACCAAAAAAGATACACATATATGTCTATTCTCCATTGACCATCGTTCCTCATATGTAAAGCGTATACACGATGTCCGTTAGCAACCGGAGTGAGGGGGATCTCCGATTAAAAATTACATACTTATGCTCATATATGTATACGCTGATTCACTCGGTTGTACACCAAAGGATACCGATAAAACGCGAACGGCTCGCGTTTTCTCCCTCTTTCTGTATTGGAGCAGGCAACAAGCCTTGATAACGAGCAGGCCGCGATAAAGTGTTAATATTTATTTACTAAAATATTAATTCTCCTGTTGCGCCTGTTCTCGCCTATAGATTAAACTCGAGGTTGTGGAGATCAAGTGTTTTTTCTTTTTCAGTGTCAATGAAACGAGTCCCTCCGGCTCTGCCGTGGCGATTAAACGACTGTCGACGGCGTCGAAATCGGCCGCGAGCTACGCGTTTAATGATATTCGAACTGTACAAAAGTTCAGAGGTGATTATATTCGAAGCGGTTGCCTCGTTTATCACGTGTGCCTCGTACACGATTCACGGACGTCGCGTGGTGTGTACCGCTCCGATCGATACTCGAATCTCGTGGCCTCTCGGACTGAATTGGAGATCGAGGAATAAAAAATAAAAACGAAAAAGGGAATCATTGCGTGCCGATCGAAGCCGTACGGAGATCTCGTATTCGACCCGGCAAAAATGTAAGAGAAACGAAAAGAAAGATACCGCCGGATTCGCGATATTCTTCCATCGAGCTTCTGTTACTCCAATCGATTGATTAAACAACCGTGGCATCGGTTCGTCGTTCGATTAAAAGTACAAGTTTATCAAACGGAGCAAAGGCGAGCAACGTTACACCACTTTTAGGGATGCTCGTCGTTCTTGCCCGGTGTTTGCACAGCTGTCTCCGTCGATTCGACGAGATGACGATTTTATAATTAAGATAACTCGATCGTTCTTGCAAGATAAATCATAGGTGTGAAGTATGATAGGATATGCTGCTGAGGTGACTTCAGTTAAAATTTGCTAATTTCTTGTAGAAAGGTCTATCTTTCCACGCTTTCTACTTCGCCGTTTCCCTTTTTCTTCTTCTTCCTCCCCCTTGCTTGGCCATCCGTGCCACGTAGAGTCGCGACCTCGCAAATTTCACAGTCTTATCGTGGTTGTTTAAGTAGGCTATCGGCGATGTCATTGGGCTTGCAGAGGATTGTCAACGTGTCACGCGAGTTCTGTCGTAATAATTGTCGTAATGCGTAAAACCTGCGGGCAACGCTTCTCGAACAGATGATGTATCGTCGGGAGAGCCACCGAGTAATGTTTTCAAACTCGAGCTTTCCGAAGCTCCGGCGAAAGTGCTCCAATGTTGTTTCAGATAAGAGAACATCGATGCGGCAGAAACAATTAAAGCTGTTAAATCGGGCGTCGTTATGGGGAAAACGAGGTACAAAGAGTGGCTGAATAATGGGAATAGAAATTGTATTCCGTTAGGAATATAAGAATATCGAAATCACTCATTGCACGATTAATGACGCAGATAGGGCGGGCATTATCTTTCGAAAATTGTAGAGAAATCGATTAGTAGCACGTTCCCTTATCTACATATCGTTGCTCGCGGAGCAATGATTTAGCGGATATCGAAAAAGTTCGAATTTCGGTTAGCTTGGACATAATTAGATACTGCAATATCATCGGTACTATAATATTTATTTTTTTTAGTGAAATAAGAAAAATTTTCTACTAGATAATGCAGGCACTTGTTGAAACAAAAGAAGTGTGGAGAACACTTCAGAACCACGCTCCAGTCAGATTTATTAACATTATCTCCGTATCGAAAGCCTCTGTCAACGACTTCCATTCTATTCGACTTCCATTAAAAATGATAACAATACAGCCAGCGGTAGCTGCGGGAAGCTGAAGGGAATAAGAGGGACGTCAGTGGAAAAGCTACTGGAGGACGTATATGCTTCCGTGCGCTTGGTGAACGCCGTCGATCGTACCTGACAAGGATTGACGGTGAATCGATCGGCGCAGGTAACAATATCCTTGAGACTCGAGAGGCGTCATAGTTAGCGCGCGGTCCGACGCTCTGTTTACCGTGTAATAGTAACGATGTTTATCGATCCTGTTATCGGGAGTATATACACTCGCAAATGCACGGTGCTTCCACGAGTTCGAGGACAAGTCTTGGAGACGTAAATACACTGGGGAGGGAGACAGACGGAGGCCTAATTCCAGAAGGAACAGAGGAGAAGATATAATCATCGGAAGCGCCTATGCGCAACAGTGGAAGGGTAGAAGGGGAAAAAAGAAGGGTGCAAAAATGAGGAACTTTGCTACCATTTCTCTTGCTCCAATGTTAGATCGATGGTGGGATGGATCCATCTTTTAGTTCATAGAGGAATCTGCGAAATTTATTTTGCCACAGACAGTGTATTTGCATCGTGTCGACGCGATCAGCCTTTTTTTTCTCGACGCGATCATTATCTTCCTCATTATCTTTATTGTCGTCGACGATTATTGGGAGCCTGTCATCTGGTATCTCGCTCGTGCTGATCTCTTCGGGGTTGTGTTCAACAGTGTCGGGCCCCATCGTAGACAAAGAACGATCAACTTCTTCCTGGCAGCAGTTTGCGATCGTTGAAGAGGTTCGATAAGATTGTTAAAGCGGCGTCGAATGTTTCCCTGTCGACTCGGAAACATTCCCACGATTTTTTTCGGTTTAATTGTTGACCCCTTGAACGGGGTGAGAAGACTTTTCCCTGCTGCCGGACACTGCAGAGATATAAATTGCAGGGCAAATGGAATATCTAGTTAACGCGTGATTTACGCAGCCCGTCGAAGCTTTTAAGGTATTGGAAGGCTGCTGCGTTCGCTCCTCCTTTAATTATTCTAAGTGGTACATGTATTCAGTTTTGGAAGCTGAAACGCTGGGGCGTAACAGCGGTTTATGTAGTTGGAACGGAACTGCGCGTGTAATTGAACCGGATAGAATCAGCACTACGTACATCGCGCTTGATAGAATAAAAACAATTTTAATGCTACGTTTCAGATTGATTCGCAATGCAGACACGTATTTAACCGAACTAAATTCCTATCGATATCTGCAACGTCGACTCGAAATTATTAACAAGCTAGAAAAAATATTACCCGCCCGATGTAATTAAGAAAGTAATTCTGATTTTCGCGCCAGCGGTACCAGTCGATTTAACACGCGTAAATAAATCTACCAAACTACCCTCAAGGGGGACAAACGGAAATGGTATTGGCAAGCAAATTTCTGTTATCCACCCGCGCCCTTCTCCATCAGCGACTCGAGTTCACGTCGCGGACGTAATTGCGCACGGGCGTAATTAAATACCGTGCACAGTCGCGATTTATCCGGCTGGGAAAAATGGAATAACGAGGTGCAACGGCTTGACTCGGCGAGGCGCAGCGGGGCGGCAACCACGACGACGACGTCGACGGCGGCGGTCGTCGTGTCGTTGCAAACGATGAAGATCGTCGGAAACGCGGGTCGTTGACATCGTCCCGTGATTTTCCTCGACGATCACATAGATGCACCTTGCACGTGTGTGCACGTGCCCATTACGTCGTCAGTGCCCACCCTCTATTGATAGTAGGGTGGAGAGATGTGAACGGGGTGAACCCCTCGCCACCAGTTGCATGTGCGATTGCAACTTCACCCCCACGCAATTATCCCGTCCAGTAGTCGAGCTTCTATAGATAGATCGATATTCCTCTCTTTTCGCTCTCTTTCTGTCTCTCCTCCTTTCCCGTTCATTTCTTGATATTCCTCGTTCCGTCTTTGTCTCCGTTGGACGCAATTTTTCCTTCTTTATCTGCTACTGCCTCCGTGTGCGCGGCTCGATGTTGACCGTTTCGCACACGTATCGCGGATACGCTTTATTTGCGTGGATAATTGTTGTGCGCGCGTTTATTTTCAATTGCCCGCCGTTATATCGAGAGGGTTCTGTTATTCCGTTTGGAGTTTCGCCGATGAACTTATATACATGGTCGGTGTCTGTTCGCGGTAGAGAAAATGAGTTCTTGTTCGCTGTTTCCTTGGCTTCCCTTTTCTTGGTTCAAGGAGTAACCGTGGTGGTATTAATGCGTCGATATAATCGACCTGGAGAATTATTTGGAGGATTGCTAGGTTTTATGGAAACGAGGGGTTTGGAGCACGCCTGATTTGTATGCAGGTTCTCCGTTTGTAAGTCTATGGCGCTCTGCAGCATTTTATCGTGGAATATTATCAGCGGATATAAATTCAGTGATACCGTCTAAAGCCGGCGAGAGGGCATAGAATTGACGTTATACAATGATAATTCCACTGCGACATATCGTCGTAAAGTAATACAAAACCGACCTACTATTTCTCTCTGCTCCCCTTTCTGTACGAAGTAAAACTTCAATTTATCCGTTACCGTGAAATATCAAACGAAAGGTCAGCTAATTTATACGAACTGAAAATCGAAGCAAATGTAAAATACAGCTGTCCCTGTTAAGCGGAACAATTTTCCAACGTGCCTCCTGCAAATTTTCATCGACGCGTGCACAAAGGCCCGCAAGCAACCGAGAACAACAAATGAAACAGAAAAGTGAAGACGAAAGAAAGGAAAGAAAATATCAAAGTTAATCCCCGATACGAGCACGTATTGTTCGTTCCATTTGTTGATCGACGCGGCCGGTTAATCGTCGGGAGATAAACCCGTCTTTTTACGCCGGCGACATGGAGGAGGAGGCCGCGAACGCCGCAATCATCGATCCTCGCCGGACTTTGTCCAGTTCGATGTCTGGTGCGTCGCGTGTATCGGTCCGTCATGGAAATATGAAAATCACGACCGATCGCCGTTGAAAACTGCACGCCGTAGTCCGCGGCTCCTCGACGGTCTATTTAAATACAAACACACGCGGCCCCGGTTTCCTCGTTGCGTCGCGCAACGGTGTCGTCGCGTACGCGTTAAAAATCGCGCGATAACGCCGCCGCTCGCGCCGTACTCGTTATCGATCCGTCCCCGCGTAACCAGCCCCGTCCTTTTCGAATGCTTTGGGCCAGAAATGATGTAACCTGTCTGGCCGGCGATGACGACGATCGTCCTCGTCGAAGACTATGCTTTATCTTTCGACCATGTGCTCGCACGTCGTCGATGACGCACGCGTTGCTGCACTTCTCCCTGGCAGACCTTGAACCTCGACTTTGGAACGTGTCATTGCCCGAATTGAATTATGTGCGAGCACGCAGACCCTATTGTACGGTACGCGATGCGCGTCTATTTGTTTGCAAACCTCGTTACATTGTTGCCGATGATGCTCGAAGGATTCGGTTAATGGGCATGGGGATTCGTTTTTTCTATTGGTAAAAGAACAAATCTGTGAGTTTATTGTTCAATACAGCGAAGCGTATTATTCAATATAATTAAACGTAACTGTGCAAGGGCGAAAGACAATGACGTTTAACGAACGTCCACGACAAGCCAGGCTTGAAAATAAAAATAACGATAACACCAGAATTCATTGTATCAGTAACAAAGTTATTGTCGAATCGCACCTGAACGTATTACCTCGAGAAAAATTCCCCTTTGCTTGTTACAACCGAGAGTTCGACGGGGCTTTGAATTTTAATGAATCATATCACTCTACATTCCCAGCTGCGTAATGCCACCCTTACGTTACTCTAGTTCTTATTAACCTGTATTGATTGGGCTTTCCCGCTCTCAGGTAACAATGCAGGAGGAAGATCGTCAGCGGTGACAGGATCGGTTCAAAGGAACACCGTCACGTCGAGCAGTCGCGCGCATTCCGCCTCTAGGAGGATCAGCCATCAGCAACGTCAGCAACAGCAGCAATCACAAACGCAACAGCAGCAACAGCCCAGGATACCCTTGGGATCCTTACGAAATTCGGATGAATACGGGTCCAGGGGCACCTCGACACAGGAGGTTTGCGATAACTCGAACGATTCTGGCCTTGGTTTCGAGGAGCGTCAGCAACACCTCACAACCGCAAACGTTAGTGCTTTACGTGTCTACACAGTAGCAGATAACATTCGGAACACCCTACATGCGATCCTAGATACTTGAAAAACATTAGGGGAAGGAGTTAAGAAATTCAATTAACAAAGGTTTCATGGAGTAAAGCAGCGCTTCGTTTATTTAAAATTGAACTTTTAAATTTTGCGCGATGAGAAAAATCGACCGCTCCGTTCTTATTTAAATCGGAAACGTTTCAATAAAATATATAATTCTCAATCTGTGCACGATTCTCTGTATATTGTTGGACATTGAACAAACCGCGGGACAATAATAGAATTACTGTAAATAGTATATAGCGATCGTATAATTCACGGTCTCGTGGTAAATTAGTCTACTATCGATATCGATTGAAAAATTCAACGTAGGGGTAGAAGATTTACAGTAATACCGAAGGATAGTATAGAAATCTTACCATCGATACCGTACAAATTCTATATCGACTTCCAAATGAAATTTTAAGAATCAATTGAAAGTCAATTGATTGCAAAATATTACTATTAATTTCTCGCGAAACTGTCGGGTACAATAAAACGGTTCCAACGAAGAAACGCGTTTGCCAATCACGCGTTGACTTCGATGGCACATTTTGTTTATATCAGGTCTAGTAATAATTAATGTCGTTTTCCAATACATTTTTAAAACTAATTTATTTAAACAAAATAAAACAATTTAATCAACGATATAGTCGCCGTTGTTTTCAACCACTTGTGCCCAACGCTCAGGTAGCATCTTAATCCCTCTATTGTAAAATTCTTGTGATTTCGATTCAAAAAATTCGGTCAAGGCGTTTTTGATGCACTCTTCATTATTGAAATGTTTTCCAAGAAGAGAATTTTGCAAGGAACGAAACAAATGATAATCGGATGGGGCACTATCTGGAGAATATCCAGGTTGTGGGAGAACTTCCCATCCCAACTGGCGTAGTTTTTCCGCCGTGATTCTTGCACTATGCGGTCGTGCGTTATCGTGATGAAGAATTACGCCCTTCCGATTAATCAGCGCCAATTGTCCAACCATTGTGGCCGTCTCTTCAGATTAACATAAGGCACCCATTTTTCATCTCCGGTAACAATTTGCTTTAAAAACGGCAATCGGTTTTGACGAGAGAGGAGCGAACTGCAGATTGTGACTCTTTGATTGCGGTTGCTTTCGGTTAATTCATGTGGAATCCACTTTCCAAACTTTTGGACCTTACCAAGTGACCGCAATTGATGGCAAATAGTTTTTTGCGAACAGTTTAAAGCTGTCGGCAAGCAGGATTCTAAACGAACACTAAAAAACGACACTAATTATTACTAGACCTGATATATCGTGGCTAGTTATCGCGAGCGTGACAAAAGGGCCATGTAGAAGCAACGAGTACGTTGTTACTATCGATGATTATCGTTCGCGATATGACGTTACATTTGCGCCGTTATCACTACGTATCGCACTTCTAGCCGGCGAATTTCTCTACTTGCTTAGCTAAGCTCGTAAACATCTGAAGGGAGCGTTACCAGGCAACTTGGACACTTCAGTTCGAAGATGAAAGAAGGCGAAAAGTAGTATGATCCCTAACCGTCGTCCGCCGGCATTAATTTTATAGCGCGCGCTATGCAACGTGCGTCGACGCAGTCAACGTCCTGTTAAAAGAAATATTGCGAAACGATCGGAAACGTGTAACGATATCTGCGAGCGATACACGTTGGAAATCACTTTTATTCTAATTCCATCCTCGTTCCTCCCGTTTTCACGAATATTATCGCGCGGCACAGACACCAGCGCGTTCCGCGAGCAACCAGCAACGGCTGATATCGATACATGCAACGATAACTCGTTCCCCTGTCGCTCGTTGCGTAACACCGACATGTATGCGGATAAACGCGGCGAAGCCTGGCCAGATATCTACGTACACGCGCTATATACGGGCAGCTCGGCCAGATTAAAGCCGTTTTAATAATGCGCTACTTGCAGCGCGGCGATATATTCCACGATAATTGGGTAAATATTACGAGCGAGTTAAACGGTTGATATTGACCCAAAGTATCTCTCGCGATTCCAGATATCGCGATGGAACGCGTGCGGTAACGGCTCGCGATGGCTAATCTTGCTTGAAACAAAAAAGAAGAAGATATCCCCTTAGATAACATTAGCGACGCAAAGAAAATACTTAAATAACTTACCACCTTGGGATTGATAAAAAAACATTCGTTTTCATCCCCAAGTACAAGAGAGGGCCAATATTTGCCCGGAAGAAAATACATTTGATTAACAGTCATTGCCGCGTATCTGGTCCCCCTTCAACCCCTATTTCTTTCGGCCACGCGAACGAGGTCGCGTCTATCGATTCTCCCCCAAAACATTTCCCAAGAGGGCAAATTTCCTCGGCGAAGTCTTTGAAGCTCGCGCGGCGACCCTTCTCTAACAATCAATTGCGACACTCTATCATGCACGTGCAAGCGGAATCTAATGCGATCACGCGTAGCTGCCACGGGGATCGGTCGTTGTTGACTCGACGACGCCGACGACACTGACCGATCTCTAACGGTAGTTGAACCCGCTCGATCAGCGGTTTGATTCGTTAAATTGACCAGGCCTGTGTATTCGCGTCTGCACGTACACCTCTGTAACAATCTCTGTTTCATTCGGCAGGCTTGGAACGGCGCCGGCGAGGAGGACTCGAAGAGGAGGAAGATGGACATCAAGCTCGAGTCCGAGGACGCGAATTTCGCATTCCCGGAAGTGGCACACGCCACCAGTCCAGACAGCAAGACTGCCTCGCGGGGCACGTCGAACGAGATAGGGGGACTGACCACGATCTCCGGGAGCAGAACAGGAAACGGAAGTTCTGGAAGAGTGGTCGAGGTCTCCAGAACTCGTCCTGGCTTGGGCGTTCAATCGAAAAGAACGTCGACCGCTCAGCGCGGTCCAATCACCCTCACTTCTCAACTGTGTACGTCCTGCGACACGTGTCTGCTCTTGCTCTTTTGTTTCTTTCTTCCTTTTTGTTGTTTTTGCTTCTCTCTACCATTAACCGGCTCGTATACGGAATGGCCCGTGGCCCGATCTATGTATCGTTAACCCTTTCCGCGTTATCGAACACCAAAACGACACCAAAGCGGCCGAGAGTTTATCGATCTCGTTAACAGAGAGCAAGCCGCTCTCTCGGCAGACAGGTTCGAAAATTTATTGCTGCTGATATTACAGTTTTTTTGGCGGAGATACAAGCCACGAGGTCTGCCTCGAGGTCACGAGACAGAGATAACGAAGACATCGTGGATCTCTTCAATTTTTCGAGAGCCGAATTTACGAGCGGTTTTTTTTTTATTCGCACGGACCAAAGGCACGATACGCCGTTTCTGACAGACAACGATCCGGTTCGCGTCGGGTTTTGTTTAGTTTGTCGCGCGGGCCGGCGAATATAATATTTTTTTTAATCCGAGTAATTCGCGAGCCGAAGATGGCGGCTTGTTGTTTGCATCTAGATCCCTCTGCTCGACGGGAAGACAGAGAGGCAAAGGGAACCGTTGGCGACAGATTTTGCGTCTGGTCTTACAGAGGATGATGTAAACCGATAACCTTCGGATCCCGTGACTTCTTCTTCCCGGCGGTATTGTCCCGTTCGTTTCTCGTACTCGTTCGGAGGCTGCACAGCTGCTCGGATAAGTCCTTTTCCCGGTGAAATTCGCACATCTCGCTGAACAATTCGAGCGCGGCGATATGTTATCTTCGTTGTGTAGAGACCGTTTAGTCGCACGGTTCAAATAAATCATCGATATTCTTTCGTTGATATCTGAACGCGATATCGAATGTGGGTCAAACCAGAGTTTATGTAACGAGCAGAGATTTTACATATTGTTTCCCCTTGCAGGAAAACGAGAGGCCGAGATCATTTCCGTCGTTTTACCGGACGGTCGGCCACGGGGTTGAAATATAATTAAATTGCCGAGGTCCACGAATAGAATTCGTTGTGCAATTCCGTGTCCGGATTTACACTAGAGGAGTCCACGTACTTTTACGTATCGTAATTACATCATTCTTACCTGTCCCCTTACGTAACTTCAAAACATTGGTTATCATTCCTATGTACCGATAACGAACACAGCGAGAGAAAGAAACAAAAGCTTAATCTCTTTCGAGAGTGTAGATTTAAATAAACGCGTTTTAATCCAGGCTCCCTTTTCTTATACGGTCAACAGGTAGCGCTTCCGCAGACGGAAAGGCTCAGTTGCAAATTATCTGCCAGCCCGAGCAGCAGCACAGGGCTCGTTACCAAACGGAGGGCTCCAGAGGAGCCGTGAAAGATCGTACCGGAAATGGCTTTCCGATCGTTCGTTTAGTTGGCTACGACAAGCCAACCACCCTGCAAGTTTTCATCGGCACCGACCTCGGCCGTGTCGCACCCCATATGTTCTACCAGGCTTGCCGCGTCAGCGGTAAGAACTCGACGCCCTGCGTCGAGCGAAAAATCGACGGCACCATCGTGATCGAGGTGGACATGGATCCAACGAAGGACATGATGGTCACATGCGACTGCGTTGGTATTTTGAAAGAGCGAAACGTCGACGTGGAGCACCGATTTCCCCAGGAGGCTGGAGTACTTCAGGGTCGTAGTAAAAAGAAATCGACTCGTTGTCGTATGGTGTTTCGTACGACGATCGCCCATCCCGATGGCACCACCGAACCTCTGCAAGTCTGCTCTCAGCCGATAGTGTGCAGTAAGTAATTAAACAGAAAAATGCCATAGTGTCGCAAGATGCATTTCGTTTCACGGATTTGTTCATTGCTGCAGCACAACCGCCGGGTATACCAGAGATCTGTAAGAAGTCCCTCACGTCCTGTCCATGCACCGGAGGACTAGAGCTGTTCATACTTGGGAAGAACTTCCTCAAAGATACCCGTGTAGTGTTTCAATTGGACAACGACGATCTATCGAGTAGCTTGGAACCCCATTGGGAATGCACAGTTCTGCCTGACAAAGAATTCCTGCAACAGACGCATCTTGTGTGCGTGGTGCCTGCCTATAGGCGACAGGATCTGCCACCCTCGGAAACGATCAACGTGAAATTGTACGCAGTATCGTCTGGAAAAACGAGCGAGCCTCACACGTTCCTCTATACTGCCGCGTCCACGCCGCCCGAACCGTCCGTGGGCAAAGTTGAATCCATAACTCCTCCATTGTCCGTCACAAACGGCGATGCTGCTCTGGCAACATCTCCAGCGGCGGTGTCTCTCACTACGGGTGTATCAACGAACAGTAAGTGAACTTTCGTTCGTCGACAGGATATTTCGTTTACCTTCCTTCGAAGTTCGCGCACGCCAATAAAACAGTAAGATGCAGATATTACAAAGTCGCAATGTTTCTTTTAGCTCTGATGACACAAGCGACCGCGGCGACGCCGAATTTCATGGCAAGTATGCAGCCGCAGCCACAGGCATCCCAAACAGCAGAAGCTCTAAAGAACGACCCAAGCCCACCACCTGTAACAGCCTCCTCCCAGGTAACGCCAGTTATGATGTGGGCCGCTCAAAGTCCAACTTGCCAAAATTCACCGCCTGACGTGATGATGCCGCCACCAGCATTGGTAGCGAATCCGCTTCTAAACCGTAGATCGTCATCGAATCTTCAATTAATCCTGCCGGATAATTTGAAGACCGAAGTCCTTGACGAAAACAGTGAAAATAGTATGATTAGTGAGAACAGTATGCAAAGTATACCAACGCCGACATCGAACGGTTCAACAGGAACTAGCCCGTTGCAACAGTTGGTGAACGAGAACTCGAGGGAAGCGCCGCAGGGTAGTATGATCAGATCGGTTCCTGTGGCAGGGAACGGGTCGCCTGTGCAGGAGGCCGTCAACCTTCTCGGTGTCGTCGACCTAATACGAAACCAGCATTCACTGTCAATGGTGTCAGCCCATCAGAACACTTTTGGAGGTATGCACGAACAGTCTCAAATCAAAGTTCTAAGTCCTCATCATATCAACAACGAAACTAATTCGATGTTGCCGACAGAAGGTAGTCCCAACGGGAGTCTTCAGGGTGGCGGTGTTGTTGATCTACGCATGAAGCATCATCAGTCAGAGTATGGCTCGCTGACCAATTTCACAACCGCGACAAACGGACAGCTGCCTGCACAGAGTGGCCACAGCGTGGAGAAATATCTCAACCATATCGAATCGAACGTCAAGGAAGCGGAGAGCCAAGAGAACGGTTTTGTAGGTTCTATTCAACAACGAGCTTCCATTATTACCACGGGCCGACCTCCTCAGCAAGGGCAAGCTTCCACTATGCTAGCCTCTCCGCCAACAGGCGTCAAGTTAGATCTCGTTACTTCTGCAGCGGAGTCTCATCAGCTGGTGTCGCCCCTGCGTAACGTTCCCAACGGTAGTGCGATGATAAGTCATGTATCCGCAGTCCCTGATCACGAATCGATTACGAGCCCCCAACAGAACAGAACTAGCCCACCCATACCGGTCAAGACGATGCTCCTCGAAGCGTTGATGCCTGCCCAAACGGCACCACCCCTAACTGCTAACGGTCCAACGACCGTTTCATCCCCTGCCTCCGTAGTTTCGGAGCAGGCGAACAACGACAGTCTACTCACCACTATCAATGCAGCGCTTCTACCATCCATGCAAGAGCCGCCTGTCACTGCGACCTGTACATCGAACGCTACCGTTACTGTGCCATCCCACAACCAGTTGCAAGTTTCGAACGAGACCATGTCGACAGCAACAGATCATATTCCTCAGATGCAGGGTATGATTCAGCAAGACGTTGTCGCGATGCAGCAAGCGCAACAAGTGGAGCAGGTTGTAGCGCAGGCACAGCAACAGGTAGAACAGGTTGTTGCTCAAGCACAGCAGCAGGCGGTCCAAGCTGTCCAGCAGGCGCAGCAGCAAGTCGTTCAGCATGTAGTGCAGCACGCACAAGTTGTCCAGCAGGCTGTGCAACAGGTGCAAGCTGTTCAACAAGTGCAAGCCGTGCCAGCGGTCCAACAAGCCGTGCAGCAAGCTACGCAGGAAGTGGTTCAGCAAGCCGTGCAGCAAGCTACGCAAGAAGTTGTGCAACAAGTTCAAGCGGTTCAGCAAGCAGTGCAACAAGCGCAAGCCGCGCAAGCCATGCAGCAAGCAGTGCAGCAAGATATCGGTTCCATGTTGAACCAGCCTGCTGGTTTTGTTGCCGAAGCTAGTTCCGCTTTGGCAAGCGGCGCGGCCCAAGAACCGTCTCAGCAGAGGTTAACCAATGCTGCTGAACAAGCGATTAATAGTGTAATTACTAACGCTACACAGGATATCATTAATAATCGACCCATTACCACGACAACCGCGCATGCTATTATTGCGACGAAGAATATACTGAACAGCGTGGCTACTCAAAGTGCGCAACTAATGAACAGTGCTATGGAAGGTATTTTACCCAAATCACCCTCCAATCAGAATAATATGGTTGAACAAGTTTCGAGTAAGTCGCCGCCAGTCGCTCTACCCGTCACGCCAAACAGACAGAACGTGAACCCACCTATAACAAATACGGCTAACAGTGCAAACGGACCGACGGTCAGAAAGCAGGAGGACGGCATGTTGCCGCAGGAGTTAACTTCGATGTCGGAGCACGATCTGTTAAGCTACATAAATCCAAGCTGCTTCGATCCCCAAAACGGTTTTCTTATGTAGTACTGCCGTATTCTTGTCATTAAAATTATATTGTATGTTTGGTGTATCTTTAAAACGGAGGAAGGGGGAGTAAGCTAGGGAGGGAGAAGATACGATTGAATGCATGAATGAGAATTGTGTGAACGAGGAAGGAGAGAGTGAATGAACGGCGGAATGAAAGTAATTAATTCCAACAAAGTTGAGTATAAGAAATGATATATTCTTGGCTCGGTACGAGTTATATATTTGTGCCACATTGTCGTTTCAGACTTTGTATGTGATAGATGCGAAATCCGTTTTTATATAATGAAAATGGACGAAGTTTGCACCACCTTTGTAACAGTTGAAAACTATTATCATGTTAAGTAAGACGGGCGCACGAGAGCGCGACAATTAGGATTTTCTTTAATTCTTCCTTTTTCTACGAGTTGTCGAATGTGATAATTCATTTTATTTATCTCCATCGAACGTCTCTTGCGCATCCAGGTGCCTTTTCTCTATTGTAAACTATCCGAGATTGGTCTTTCTCTTATAGAAAAGGAGCATCGTAAAGTACTATATACGTGTACATGTAATGTAATAATCGACAATGTACTGACCCCACTCAACTCTAAAACGAGCCATGGGAATTGAGTGTAGCAAAAGTTGTTCTTTTCTTTTTCACAGTACCTTAAAGTAGTAAATCGTACGATTTCATTAATATACATTAATGCGTCTTTTCCTTGACTTGATTTCATTCTAACAAATGAATCATCTTGTTGTTTGATGTCGTTTCTATTATATATATATATATATATTTTTAAGTATAATATATTTCGTATGTTGTTTAATAATGAAAATTTTGTTGTTGATAAGTAATACCTATTATTATGTGTTTGCGTTGATGATGTTATCGATAATTGCTAGATAAATACAAAACAACAGAGATTATATTATATGTCAGTACGAAGAATAATTAATATAGAAATATATATCATTGAGATTTATATACATATACATATATGAATTATATATAAATAGAGATGATAGATATATGTGCATATATATATCTATATATGTGTATATATATATATGTATCGATATATTTTTTACGTTTACCCAAAGAGAGAAGCAGACGATTGAATGAAGTGAGCTTATTAAAGATATAAATGAAGTCTATACTATTATATATTGTAACGTTATGTTACATCGGGGGTCTTCCCCTTTGTTCAAAGTAAGGGGTGCTATGTACCGCGTGTACGAATACTCGCCAACATTATTTAGTAGGAAGCAGATTTTATAATGAGAATATGGAAGCGTTTATTGTCGTGATATGCAATTGTAGTGAAGTATATATTTTATATCGAGCATCTGTCCACGTGTCGCGTGTTTTAATGAGCCGTTAAGGAAAGGAAGGCGTATGAGCGCAACATTAATCGAATAAACAAATCATTATACTGTATGGCATGTACTTCGTGGAAATATAACAATTATTGTACACTGTACGCACATTTTTAGCATTGTCAGCCTAAACATTGGGAAACGAAATTCATGAACAATGTATTATCATTTTGCTCTAGTAAGTTGAATAAATGTTTCACAGCATCGCTTTCTCGGTGATTTTCTCAATTTACATGGACTTAGTATTAAATTATAAATAAGTTATCGAACAATATTCTACTGTATGTTGTCCATTTATAGGGATAGTATAATATTTACAGATATTTTTTACAAATTCGGAGAGAATTGAACAACTCTGAATTTTAAATTAAATAATTTGTTAAAATTAATTTCGCTATATGCTTTGCCATTTTCCTTTTTCACCTTTCACTCTGCCTTCTCTTAGTAATTTATCAAGATGTCGTTCTATACTATAGGCAGCTGCGTCCCACATGATTTTTGAAGTGTCCTAAAACCAAGCAAACATTGCATGCTTTATATTTATATATATATGTATATATGCATTAGAAATCAAATAATATTAATTACCATATATATGTGTTTCACAATATCTGCTTCAGATATTGTATTATTTTTGGCATTTTTTTGTACAACATCTAATATTTCGTTTTCCCTTCTAAGTCTATGTTTAATATAATAATTAATCACAGACTCTGGATCCTTTACTACCGGTCCATGACCTGGATAGACCATTTTCGGTTTCATTGCCAAAATTCGTTTCAATGAGTCCAAATAAGTATACAAATCTTCAAAAATAACAGTCCCTTCGCCAAGAATACAATCTCCGCTGAACATTATTTCCTCGTCTTCTAGCATAAGAGATGCATGATCGGTCGTATGTCCCGGGGTATGTTCAACACGTATTTTAGCACCTTCAACTTCCACTACTTGCTTGTCCTTTAAATTTTGCCATAACGTCTTCTTTTCAACATCGCTTATCTTTTTGTCTTCCGGGGCTCTAGGTAATTTCCATACCGTACTGGAATCTCCCGTCTTAGTCATTGCTTTTAACAATTCTTGCACAGCATTTGCACCTCCTAAATGATCAGGATGCCAATGTGTCACGACTAAATGCTCAATGGTTGCGTTCTCTTCTTCGAGTACTTGGCGCAACACTTTAGTATAATCACTGGATGTTTTTTCTTCGCCCGCATCAATTAATATACGTCTGTTAAAGGAAATCTGTCGATTGGTCTACCATTCTATTTCGATTTTTGAGAGAATTAAGATCAATGGACATTTCTTACCTGGTGCCGGTGCCAACGAGATATGTGTTTGTCCCTTGCAATGTCATGATTCCTTTGTTGCATCCTAAGATTCGTATCACTTGTTTGGATAGACGTGATATTAAAGGCAAGTCTGTCAGAGGTTTCATCATTGGTTGCGACTTGAAATTTGATTGCCGTCGTTCGTAATTCGTTTGTTGTTCGTTGTACAACTAAGTGTACGGCGGCTTGGTATGATCAGTAAAATAATAATGAATGATGAGTTTCATCGAAATACTTGAGAGATTGAGATATCACAATCTTTCAGGTTATTACTAAAAATTTTGAACTGTGTCATGCTTATGTCACGGATACTTTTACAGTAGGTGGAATCACCTATGTACATACATGTGTGTACATGTACACACTCTGATGCGTTGCCATGTGCTGCCAAAGGCCATAGTACACGTGTAATATTACATAACTTTTATAAAATCAAGTTAATACAGCTTGAGAATCATATAGCTACATTTTTCTTATCCTTTTTAGTTTAATAAATTATTAAACCCCCAATTATTAAAAAACAACCACCAGGAGTCGAGATAACAATTTGAAAAAAATTTGTCGGTAACGATATGTCGATAACAGTACATGTGGCGCCATCTCGCGTTTGCGGCCTTTTTCGCAGTTTTCCGCACCGCTAAAACCGAATTCCTGGATTTCATCGATAATTTAAACAATTGCGTTTTCCTCGGCTTCTAGTGCGTATTTCTTAACCGGACTTGCCTTAAATTAAAGCTACGCACCACAGCTATCTCCTCTAACAGAGCTAACAATATGGCATTTGTGGTTTAAAAGTTATTAACAATTGAAAAATCGGCAAAAATGCACTCCGGGTCACTGCAATTATCTCGGCTTCTGGAGGCGCTAGATAAATGATCGAGTGCTTAAAATGAAGGTAAAGGATCCTTGTATCATTGTTTATAACAAATGAACTGCAGATGGAATAATGTTCTCATCTATTGGAGATGGTAGCTTATACTGCTAGCATTAATTTATGTCGTCTGATTATTGATTTAGCATGCCGGCAAGTCGAAATAATGGCATTTGTTTATAATTTCGTTAAACAAATTCAGTTATTTCTGCTTCTGCCGGATCGATTTTAATCAACGACCTCTCAAATTAAAGCTCTCGGTTCAAGGAATAATCTGATTCACCATTAGATCGGCCCTCGTGTATAGCTTCGATGTATAGTTTCTCGCTCTAGAACTTTGCAATTGAAAGTCCTGCCACGGTACTACGTGTTTAAGGAATGGGAATTGGGCACTGTAGTATCTAAGGAGTTGTTAATAACGAAAACCAGTTAATTTCGTTCAGTGACCATTTATTCAAACTAATTTACCATAAAATAAAATATATAACATATATACATAACAATTTATTGCAGAATTACTCTGAATTAAACTTACGCACTAACAATTTCGAACTATCGATGTGTCTATCTAAAACTATAGTTGATAAAAATATATTGATTGAAATTATTTAATTTCAGTGGCTATGATATAGTGCGTTACAATTGTTTTCTATAATCTGTTAGTATCGTCGCGTGTGACACGGTAATGGTATTGGGTTGTTGGATCCCCGGGAATTCGAGCCGAAAAGATACATACATACATTGGCTGATTTGCCTACAATCATTTGTCCTATACAATCTCGTCGGTGATTTCAGTAAATACCAGTTCTTCAAGTGACCACTATTCATGAATAGATGGCTCTCAAATCAGCGTGGGATTTGGGAGTCGGTATGTCAATCACGTTGAGCCACGAAAGTCCATAAGGTGACTTGTCTATTCTTTATCTCGTCTGTGGTTATATGCTAGTCTATATCTTGTCTGTGGTTGTACAAACAGAAAACAGGCAGCAGCGCCACACGGTTAGTAAGCTGTATAGCGAGTGCCGAGAAAGAAGAAAAAGACGTCCAACCTGCGCCTTTGACAATCGATTGGTTAGAGTCGAATCGTCTCGCGTCGCGACGCGTGCATACCGTGTCTCGAGGAACATCGCGGAACCAGAACCAGTATGGCCGGAGGACCTCAGCTGTTTTCACGTCACTGCCTTCGTATCTGGTGAGTCAAAACCATTCTTGTCACTTTAAACCACTCGCAGAAATGGCACACGCATTATAAACGTACAAGCACGTTACTATCATTGTAAAAGTTGAAAATTCGTTTGTGACTTATATCGCAAGTACATAGACATTGTCTGCGCTACGAATTAAATTCCTATTTGTCTCGTCATCTGAAGCGCACAGTAGATGCGTACCAGTCTTAGCCAGACACTTAATTTTTAAACGAATCCTGTCGTCGAGTATTTTGTTTGTTTTATCCGATATCTTATAGTTCACTCAGTTAGTTCTATTCTGTGTAGTGATCGTACATGACAAATCGTGTAAAACATTCTAACAATGTTTAAACGATTACGATCGATGAAAAATTAAATGCTTTTTGAGATGTAAGTAAAATTATGTGCGATTCATGTTTCTCATAAATATTTCGTTTTTCTGGGAGAGTTTTATCAAATGGTTTTCGTTAATGCTTTGCTCTTGTAAATTTTGTTTTACAAGTGCTACGATATATCTTTATTTTATGTTAACAAGTGTTTAGAAAAATATTATTTTTCATTCTGAATGCTTCTTGGTATGCATTTGCATAAATATTGAACAATATATAATGCGGAACAGTTTGATACTCTGTATATCTAATGCCAAGATCAATTAATTGAGGAGTATGCTTGCAGCACGTTTCGAATGATTCACTCCTGTAGTGTATCACTCGAAGTGTTAATTACGATCGAAGGTGGCGCTTTCGCCCTAGTCAAGTCGCGTCGAATCGACTTGTTTGAGCCACAAGGTTTTTTGCTGGTAAAATACGAAGCTGCCTGATGGTATATATTTATACGAATAAGCTCAAGTTGCAAATCGTTACGGGAAAAGTATAACGCAACTCCAGCGCTGCTTTTTTTAATTTCGAAATTGGGGTATACAGGTGCAACTTCGTGGAACGTTGACGCTGAAAAGATTGCGGTTGACAAATTAAACTTTTGTGCAGAATTAAGTTCGTTAGGGAGAATTTTAATGAAAAATTGACTGAAGTGTCTAAATATGAATGTAGTTTTGATCTAATGATCGAAATATCGGATAATTGAAAGAATCAAAAAATATTAAAAATAGGCCATCGTTTCGTTTAAATAATTACCTTTATTTTCTTTTTTTTAGGAGATCAAAAATTATAAACTTTGAAAGAATTCGCAGGTCATGAACATTTAATGTAGAAAGAAAGGAGAAATAAAGAATTTATTCTAATATACATTTGAAGAGTGTGATATTTCTGCCCTTCACTTGTCTGTATAAATACTACCTCTATACATTGAATAAGGCCAATAGAACTTATTGTTGAGTCAATAGGGGATTGTCGAATAATAATAGGAATATAAATATAAAGTATTTATTGCTTGGTTCGCACTTATACTAGCACTTTCAACCAAGCGCAAGTATTTATTTTTATTTTTGCGAAACACTTTTCCTGCTTATTGCACACGTTTTAATATTCCTCTGGTATGAAACATTATGAACGTTAATGTAGATATAATTTGTATATGTTAATCTCAATACCTTTTAGCACAAAAGTAGTTTAATAACGTTCAATTAAGATGTTTTATGCAATTCATGATTAAATGACATTTACAGAAATGTTAATAGTATTGAAAATGCGTGCGCAAAATTAAGCCGAAGCCGGTGTTCAAAGTGGAACATATATATTCCCCTATTTCTAATTATCGTAAAGCATATAAAACGTTTCATAGTTTATTTCTTCTAACAATACAATGAGGCAATATGCTTAATAATAAATATCACGAATGGTAAAGAATCGGATTATAATTTCACGCGTGAAAAAATCATACAGTATTCGTAAAAGAATTCACTATTATATGAGCATACGTCAAAGGTGTTGCCTGCATATAACTTACCTACGGTGAAACGTTACGGGCAAATAATTTTATCTAACCCCTTTATTATGTTAATTCGTGCAAATATCAGATAACAATTTTTCCAAAACGAAAAATGCTAAAACACAACTATCTCGATTCTCCTATGAAATAGTGCAAATTGGCAACACGATTTCTGCTCGGTCCAATCATTTTTTAATAGATGGATACAATAATCGACTTTCTAAATTTCTTCCTACAATATAGGGTGTTCGACGGGCAACCCCCCTTCCTCCCTGAAATAGTTACACCCCCGAAAGTAAGTTTCGCGAATAGGAGGCGCAGTTAGGAGAAAATGAATTTGATTTTCGATCGAATAGAGATGGCAAGAAGATGTTCACGTACACATCTGAAATAAAGATACGTCGGTGGTGTTGCCGACATCGTGGATATCTTTACTTATTGATTGCTCCGTAGAAATTGGCCGGCGCCGCCCGAGTCGCATCGGTCGATCGTTGGGTTGCAGGCTGACGTCATCCGTACCTCTACGTCTATTGATTTTCTCCCCTAGGCGCGATGCGATTGGTCCATAAACGGAGAAAGCGGGTATGCACGACCCTGGACCACGATGTCGATCGGCGCGCGCATTCAACACCGCGAAACACACCGGCCATATTGTTTTTAACCACCTACCACCGTGCACTACCGGTTTATATTCTACTCCACTTTTTGAAGGCGAATTCCTATCGAGCAACCATGTGCGCATACCTTGGCGGGCACAGATCGATCATACGAATGTTTTTAAGCGCAGTTCGCTAAGGCGATGCTCCCCCCACTGTTCACCGTCTCAACTTGGACTATGAAACCGGAAGCTAACTTTGTCATTATATTTCCCGCCCTAAATGCCGTTTCTCGTCAACGTACTGTACATACGTACGTTCTGTTTGACCTAAAGTGCACTGCGGTAGGTCTCTTAACAATTTATCGCAGATGTTTTTAAGTGGAGTAAAACTTTGTTGGCTGTTTCTTCTTTTTGATACACGACAGATATTCTTGAAATGATGTTTATATAATGATAATTTTATTCCTTCGCCGTGGTCCCTGCACCTTGTTCTTATTAATGTTAGTAATGCATGAAGTTAAGTTTATTAGGATCCTTTAGATTATCTTTGCAAGGAGGGCATTAATGGATGATTTTGATGTAAGATTTAGATAGAATCAATTTTATGGCAAACCATATTTGGGACAGGGTCCACAAATAACTTCAGAATTTTTGTCCAGAATATCTTTCGGAAGATTTCTCACCGCTGGATATATCCTTTACTTTAATCACTTGAAAGTAACCCAACTGCAATATGTTATCACGGCGATACTTGCCAGCAATAATCAGGACTGATGTGTTTACGATCAATTTATCATAATTACATCGGTGGTGCACGCTGCAATAGGCGTGGGATTGTACAATGGGAGAAATTAGGGCAATTGCATTGGAAAAGATGTGACACCGCGGACTTATTGTTTTTCTTCTTATTTCCATATTAATTCGCGTTCATGATTATTTTATTTTCGCGGTTAACGCAATGTCGTAACGAGCAATTACTCCGAATGGATGTAAAATTTTCCCTGGCAACAAATTATGCAAAATTAACTGGCGAACCGATCATCACGTTAAATTAATTACAGCAAAACTTGAGTATGTCTAGCTGCAGAAATACAATTTACATGAAAATTTTATATACGCCCTGACTGGTTAAAACAACAGAAGAAAAGTGGTAGGAATATCCAATTTTGAAATAGAGGTGGGATTATGGTGTATTCAGTTTGTTGGTAAAATAGTTACATAAGATACAATGGTGACCCTGGATTTTTTCGATATCAAGTGGTGCAGAAATTTAATGTGCAATTCATGAAAGCGTGGGTCGGATATGTCGTTCACGCTTGGTCTTTGACGTCATTGACGTCGTAACGGCGTGTGACTCATTTGGCAAAGATTTTTGTTTCGTGAAAACATTTTCATCTCGTACGTAATGGTATAATTTCATAGCAAGCGCGATATTAGTGCGCGATAATGCTTTTTTTTTATTTAAAAAAGTTACTGAAAGGGCAATGTTAAAATGCCCATAGAGCACAAGATTTAATTGCATTGAAAATAGCTATTAAAAAACATTGGCGGAGTTTTTGCAAACCGTTACGGCCGAGTGGCCACGATCTGTTGCATAAACAGACATTACGGGCTTAGTAACCAGCGGTGGGTGTGCGACCTTTGTTCTTCTTAGCCAACCCCTATATCTGCCTCATCTTCGGGGGTGATGTCTACGTAGTAAATGGCCGAAGAGAAACCTTACACCTACTCGAACGGAAAGACCCTATTTAACAGTATCGAATAGGACCACGTATATGGACATACATACGTACACGTTTCATCGCCTGTGGCACGTGTGAACAATAGGATGGAAACAATCTGTGCATAACAATTCCAATAATTTCGATTGGGCAAAATATTTTTATACTCAACTTTCCTACTTTAATTACGATAGAAGAAGTAACAGGTTCAAAAAGATTTCGCGCAGCTGTACCGTATTTACAATTAGCCCAATTATATCCGCATTAACGGAATAGTTTCTTATGGAGGTTTAATATCTGATCATCTACCGCGACATAATTATAAAAAATACTGCACCACCGTCGTCCAACATGATGATTAAGAGACCTGTGACACGGTGGGGATTAAACATTTTATTACCACATAAGCAATGTCGTTACTTTATTTTCTGACCGGCTGGATTTACGGTGTACGCTTTCCCTTGGTAATCGATCGGACGGATCGTCCCATCGAGACGTGTAAAAATAACAAATTACACATAGTATACCGATTAAAGTTGCACAAATTATTTGCGAAATGGAACATCTAGAGCTGGGCACCAATTCATGTTTTACGCTTATGTTCTGGCTATCTGAATGCTTTTTATGGTCAAGCTACTCGATCAACTTGGAGAAATAAAAAAATTCCCACGAGGACAAGGGGAAAAAGCTGTCGAGAAAATGGCCGATGGCATTTTCCTGATGACGTTCAATGGCCATTGCAACAGACGTTCATGCTTCACAGTTTCTTGTTAGAAATGTTTCTACGAAGAACGATCATTCCCTATTTTTTGGCGAACGAGGCCTCCGTTCTAAGCGCTAACGTAAATCAAGTAGAATTGGTCAACGATTAAGTCGCGCTGGATTTAGCGGCAGAAGCATGTTAGAGAAGCCGCATTTAATCAGCCCATAAAACGATTACAGCGACTCAATCAAACGTTATGTAAACTCGCTTCAATGATTCCCTTTACGATCCACTACCGTTCGTTCGACTGATCCGAAGGCGAATTGGTTGATTCCTGGACTAATTTTACTGTGAGTGCGTCAACAAAGCATTACTCTTCATTTACAAATGGCATTCGGACGGCGAGATTGCAATTTTACGTCGACGACGTCTCCGGTTCCACCCCGAAACTCCATACACCGCCTACGAGAAAGCTGAATCCGCAACCCTTTCACGAGCGTCGGGAAAAACTCATATCGACTTGCTGACGAAGTATGGAGAATCCACGACGGGGCGAAAAAATGTATCCCATCAATAGGGAATATACATGTGGCAAGACGAGGGTGCTTTTACAAAATGGATGAATTTCTAGTAGTGAATACTAGCACAAATAAGGCTATGATCGATAGTTCCAATTAGAACTGTTGCGCAGACGTCTTTTGATAAAACGCTCGATTGTCGCTTGATGTGAACAAGAAATGGAATCGACGTACTAAAACCCATCGAACGAAATACGAAAATTTTTAAGGGCGCAGGGGAATTCTATTTTTATAAGATAATGCACGCCTTTTTCTATGTAGCATTCTATATTTTAAAGTTAATGTACTAGTGAAGCTCTGTCTGCGTTTCATATATTTATTAATGTAGTTGTTGGGTATTTTATGAGCTGCCCTGGGTAACCCAGTTCATCAACCTTATACATTGCGTCTATTTATTTTCACGAGAACGCTAAATTCAATCTTTGAGAGAAGAACTTAAAACCTATCAAATGCTATACAATTCTATAATAATAAATAAGAACATATCGGACGATCTATTGATTCATAAAACGTTCTCTACAAACACAGTACGTTGATCATAATTAGAACAAGTGCAAATGCGATCTGCAGATGAATCATTGCAATTTCACCTATCTAAAGAAGACAAAAACGGTGACAAAAAACCCATGCCATTCACCTCTCCATCTCGCTCTCCCTCATCTATAACGAAACAGCAGCTCCTACGTGATGCATAAAACATGAAAAAAGGAATGTGCGTAATTGCGCGCACGGTCTTTAGATGTACCGTAATCTGGGACCATTTTACCAACGAAACCAGTAGACAAACTGCCTCTATAAATATCGTTCGTATTATATGGAACTGTGCGAAACTCGATGCGACGACCGCAAGAAAAAGGAGCAGGATCCAAAGAAGTTAGCAAACGAAACGAATTAGGATCCTGGCGACCCGAGGGGCTCAAAGGATATTCAGGAACGGTGGAAGGGATGCCGTAATTACCAGGTGACCGACAGATGGCGCCGACGCGGTAACTCGGCCATCGGCTAATGGATGCCACAGGGGTAAGTGCGCAGGCGCTTCGGATCTACTCGTCACTCGACGACCGACCGCCGACAGGGGGTGTCGTAGTGTCTCGCTTTCGAGAAGCAGGGTGGTTTGCCGCCGCGTCAGTACAGTCAGTGTTGGTGTGTGTGCGCGCGCGTGCACGCTCAACCGTGAGCGATACGTGGACGAATGCATTATAATGTCCGCGTACGTGTCCGTTAAGAATTTCAATGATCGTAGAAGAATCGCCAATGCGCCGACATAATAGTGACTGCCATCGGTGAATCTCGTGAGTGTTTATATCGTAGCTCGCTGTACAGCAGCTTTATGTCAAGTGTCTCCTCGTCTGCCATCGTCGACTGTCATCGTCGGGTGTCATAGTCGACTGTCATCAGTTCTACCGACCATCCGAATCAACGGTGTATATTTCACGCGACTGTTCCAGACGGCAGGCAACAGTTTCGAATCGGCTCGATTGACGAGGTTAAGGTAAGAACCGCAGAAACGTCTTCGCCAACAACGATCGATCGTGAAAAACCACGTATACGCGGTGAACGTTCTTTCACCTACGCCCGTCCGAGTTTTCACGTCACACTCGAAACGCCGTCGTATCGATCTTGCTGGTGTTGGTAATATGTATTTTTCCTTCGACGTCGAGGATGTCTGTAGAGAAATATGGAACGTATTCGCTATGTGACCTTATCGTTGCATTCTTGTAACCAACCCCCTTGAAACATCTTCGACGACATTTTGTATACACTGCTTGTCGTCTGCTTGACTTGAATCGGTACTAGGACAGTTCGTATGATGCACGTACACACGTATGCGTCTTGTCAATTTCCATCGGGTCGCCCCTGCAAGTATGCTACACGGTGGAACGCGTATGCATTCGAATCGAAGAGCAGAGGCGTCGATACGCAATCCACACACTGTGTGGATAATTATTGATAAACTGAATGATGCTTATTGGATATACTCGATAGTTGATTACGACGTTCATTTCGTTGGACGATGGTGCTGGAACGGTGGAACAGAATCGTTTAGGCTTGAACCGAAGCGTCGACGTTACCTTGGGTGGGGAAGTACGTTAATCTGATTGAAGAGCGAAACACATTGCAACGTCAATCGTGCCTGAACCGATGACGGATGATCGAATTATAGGAAATTCGAGTGTCGACTAATCGGATATTGAAATTTCGTTGACCGGAGTCGCCGTAAAACGCGAACCCCGTTGCTGTTATCGATTACGCGGCGGCTATGTTTTTACGTTCATCTCAAGAATGTACACGCGCAGCAGTATATGTTTTTGCGAAATTGCAGTATTCTACTTCTGCGCGGCTCCGGTATGTCTATTCCAAATTCGGTTCCTCCTAAATATTTCTTCATGCTTGTTCCTTCTAACTATGCCTTCTTCTTGTAACATTTGTATCTATTCGCAATGAGATTGTAAAAAGAAGAAACGTTTATAAACGACTTATCTACACGTATGGTAACATATGTGAAAGCGACTTGAAGAATAATGAGACGGAAGTAATGTTCAAAGTTATTTGAATATCGAGGGAAAAAATTAATTATTAGCATTGAATATATTGGGCTCGAAATAGCTAAGCCTGTTCGTCCAATTCTTTTCTCGTCTAGGGTTTAATGTAAATCTAATTTAATTATGGTAATACAAATTTGCATCTACTTGCATTGTAGAGCGCAAGAATTGCCAGTCGAGTTACGAAGCTTAATATTATGTATTAACTTGCTAACTGTTGCTTTTTCCAGTTCATAAATTAAGTTGAAAATTCAGTTTTCCTACTTTCTAGTCATTTTTAGAGGCATATAAAACACTGTAATAGGATTGTACGCCATTTACATATTTGAAGTGCTGCGGTATATGCCTCGGTATCACGCATTCTTGATGTATTCGTTCCATATTTCCCAGATACTATTGATATTCGTTTAACAAAGGGCTCGTATGCTGCAACAAGAAAGAATCTTCAGAAAAATATTCAACAGATACCCATGCACCTTTTTTCCATTAATATTCTATACGGTGCACAGAGCAATTATGCAACCATCTATTCAAACGACTTGAATTTTCGCAAAAATACGCATTGTCTAAAAAGTTACGATATATTACGTTTATAAATTAACATATTTCAAATATTCAAAGTTTACTCTTTTGCATTGTATAGAAAGGGTGTTTTTTTTACTTCTTCCAAGCCCTATTGATCCAGATTCTATTCAATTCTAAAAAAACGATCCAAATATCAGTACGAAAAACGTAATGCCTTTTGCATTTAATACAGTGAAATTGTTCTCCTTTTTTACTAATTAATTTTAATTAATTAGGGCAGCATATTTTCGAAATAATTTCGATACCTGTTTTCTTTTAGTTAATGTTGAATACAACGTTATACAGTATTTCCGATGATTTAAGCCGCAGCTCATGTGATCGTATGCATTAGCGCACCACTTGTGACTTTTTAAGTGATTCGTATCAGTGCGTAGTCAGACGACGACTGCAGTTCTTCCATCTCGTTGCTGACATTATTGATTGGACGATTGTAACGATATCGTTATCGTTATGTCAAGGAGACTAATGGGTGCAGATATTTCCATCCTATAAAATTATAGTATTTATACTTGATAAATTCATTTCACAAATATTTGCAATTAAAGCTGTCTTTTGTTTGCACGTACTCTCTCGAAAACTTTGAATTTTCTACCGATTTGTAGAAATTTCAAGATATACTGTATTGTATCCATGAAAATTGAAATGTTTTTAATTGCGGGTCAAACATATCTCATTGCACGCTGTTTTGAAAAACCATTATTCTGGTTACACTGCCATGCCGGCGAGCCAGTTATTCAGATAGTATATTTAGAAAATGAATCACGATACTCAACCCTTAAATACTACGTCGGTATAAGAATTTTTCATCGATTTTCTGATTGGCCAGATCAAGCCTTTACCCTCCATTGAAAAATCAAGGGAGAAGCACCTTTGATGTCGCATCGAGAGGCAATAACATGTTTGTCAGCAAACGCTGATTGTATCTAGCGTTCATCAGCATATTGAATTACAAGAGAAGAAGCAGTGCTTGGGATTGGCTTCTAGAATTCCCTTGCTCTGAATGCATCGCATCGATCCTTCGGCACAGTGATTCAAACTTGCGTCCCGTTTCCCGGCCGTTGTTTCCAAAACGGGACTTGCTCCGGCTATTCGAGTATCGTTACAATTTTAGTAACTGCCCTTATTTTTATAGCAGATATGGCATACTGCCCTCCCTTTGTTATAAACCTGACATCAATTATTCCATTAACGATTGTGTATCAAAATAAATGTATTGTACCCTTAAATATATAACACAGCTGTTAGAATGTCTTTTTTGTTGTTGATAGAATTGATATGCTTGCTTAGTTTCGAGGAAAGTACACCAGCGAGATAAATTTGTTGCGCACGTAGATTTCAATCATCTCGAGAACTAGTTTTACACCTAATATGCGCTCTTCCATGTAGCTGAATAAGCGAGAACGCGAGAGAACGTCGATAAGCTCGTAGTGGTATGAGTCAGCCATTGAGCAGACACTATATACGGCCACTGATTTATGTATATCCTGCCCAAAAATATCTTTCCGTTGAAGAACCGAATGGTGTCAAATACAATCGACGAATTTCACGATATGTGGGCTGATAAATACGATTGCAGATTTATTATAGAACTCAGATTCGTGTAGCTAATTAATAAATTATGTGGACGCGTATGATAGAATTATCGGTTGTTGCGCAACTTTGCGTAAATACAAGTTTAGCGCACAGCTCCACGATAAAAGCAATTACGTGAAACGACCAACGGCATAAACAACATTAATTATTTCAAGTATTTTCGATACGAACCTTATCGTGCATTATTCTAAACGCTTTGTTCTACTTAAACTATAGAATATTGGCATACAAACTATGCTTCTGTATTCCTTCTAAGGTATTAGTAAATTATAATAGTATTTAACGATAGAAATATTGTTCTCTGAATACCTCCAGGCACTCGCAGTAGTATAACTCAATGTAATAGTGGACTTCGGTTCGCAATTAAATTAATTATTAAATACATCGTTATTGCGAATATTTTGTTATACCAATTGATATCTTGAAACATTGTCTGCCTTCGGGAAATTAACATTCATACATTCGCCTCGGGAATTAGAAAATTAAATCGATTGTACGAACGAATGATAACAATGCGTGCTCTCTTTTCGCCTGTGCGTTCATTCGTTTGACATTTATTAGCCCGCCTGCCGATTGTTCCTCGTGCAAAAGGATAATTATTTTCGATCGACGAACCTTTTATCGGTGGATATCGATTTTCGACTCCATCCACTATGCATCAGTTACTCGGATTGGTGGGTAATTGACGATGCCAGGAAACTCGCACCGTCGGGAATCGATCAGCGTCTAATGAAATATACCACGAAACTCCATCAAACTCTTGCAACGTTGATACGTGTATTATCCACCTTTTCACGAAACTTTGTTAACGTTTGTAAGCCCAAGAACGTCCCAAGATAGGGTCGCGTCGTAAAGCTGGAACAAAAGAAATAAGATTTAAATTGAATCTTACTATTAACACAAATTAATTATATTTTTGCTAGCCATGACTGAACACCGAATGATTTATACACGATGAAACTGAATAGAATTAAACAAAAAAAAAGTATGAACGTACTGCTTTTTATTGTATATACAATTCTCTATACAATTCTACCCATCTGTTTGCAAGGCTGTTCAAAGGAATGCAACAATTTCTATTCACAGTTCTTTTTAAGCCCTCCGATGTAAAATGTTCAGCAGCCGAGGAATATCATCTCGTAACAGTGTGTCCATTTTATTTAATCCACTAGCGTGTGGCCAACTGGTGAATGGGATATTTGATCGTATCTTTCCCGTCCGTGTTGTTAGGCCCGCTAACGATGTCCTTTTATTCCCGCAGAGAAACGAGGAAAAAGTCAATCGCCAGCACCGCCGCCGTCGTGATCCGACTCTGATTTAAATACAGAAGGAAAATGTCGTCGGTAAAGGTGGCGGTGAGGGTACGGCCCTTCAACAATCGGGAGATCTGTCGCGAGGCACAATGCATCATCGACATGTCCGGCAACACCACTTGTAAGTATAATTAATCCTCGAGCATTGTTCAATTGAATTTCTTCTCCTACTTCGTTCCCTTCGTCTTTCTATTTTGTTCACGCTACCGTCTTTTCTTTAATTAAAAGGAAGAAACAACAAGTAAAATTGCTTCTAATTGTTTGATTTACACAGGTGTACCTGTGTTTATTCATTCATTTATGTACTTATTTATTTATCTTCGGGTAGTACACGGTGATTCACAGTAAAATATTTACATTTGTAAATGGAACACGTATTCGATTCGATGCTCAATTATCGTGATTGCGTTTGCACAGGGGGTGTAAGTGTCCTTGCGTATCTATCGGCACACACGCACCTGTGCGAGAGGAAATTTGCTTTAATCGCGGATATCGCGAGGATAGTGGCGACTCTTTATTGAATATCTAATCGAATTTCGTCAGTTTTAAGTTTGACCAAGCCCCATCATCGTGCATTGGTAAAACGGTGGGAGGTAGAACTTCTGCTTCTTAAGGTCCATAAAATGCAAATGAGTAGTAGGACAAATTTAATATTGGATAAAGTTCGCAGAACGCGTTGACGTCAATCCTACGAGTAGTAACCTTTAGTGTCGCGAATTCTTTTAGCAATTACGTAATTTTATTTGTCCATCACTTTCTACGTGAATATTCCCTGAACGCGTCTCTCGCTAATTATATTTACGTTTTATATCTTTTCCTTTTTACACAATTGATTCTGACCTTGTAACTATGACATATGTGTATATATACATTTTTTTTATAGAATATCTAGTTATATTTCTTTGTTTGTAGTACATGTGCAAGTGTACTCCTGCTTATATAATTTTTGTCTAGCACAGATAGGACAAGTTCGAACTTAGGATTCTATTGTCACTGTAGAAGATTGCATTATTTTTCCCTCTATCGATATTTATTAATGAAACAAAAGTTGGAAGAAAAATAAAGGTACTAAAGGATAATTGGTCCCTTTTGTATTCTCGATGCTCCCCTTTACGTGTTCCAGCTATATTGAACCCCAAAGCACCACCGGGCACCAAAGATGCAGTCAAGAGTTTCAACTACGATTATTCCTATTTTTCCATGGACGTGAGTACATTTTATCCACCTCCGATAATTAAATCTGTATTTCTTTATTCGACATCGCCGAGAACATCGATTATTTATAGCGGCTTTCTTTGTATTCTATTGCTATAAGGAGAAATCTTGTTTAAAATGAAGCGTAGACCATTTTATAATTAACAATATCGATCGTTTACCAGGATGCATACAATTATTTAAGGTCAGTGATCGATTGCAGCTGCCATTAAAGCAAGCGTAAACTTCACACATTAATGGATATTGTATTATATTGTTGAGGCATTTTTTCATTTCTCACATTTGCTACTAAAATGAAACATTTCATTTTATCATCATCCGAGTCGTGTTTTAAATGGCAATATAACCAAATGAATGAAATAAATCGAGAAACGAAAATAGAAGGACATTGATTTTAAAACTGACGTAATAATTCATTGGCTGTGCCGTAAAATCGACGATGTCGGAAACGGGCAATGAGAAAGTATAATAAATAATCCATTCCCTCTGTCTTAGCCAAACGACGGAAATTATTCGACGCAACTGATGGTCTACAAGGATATCGGCGAAGAGATGCTAGAACACGCTTTCGAAGGTGAGCACGCACGAACGCTGCTGCAAGTAGAAAATTTCGAACGTCTGCAGACATTGATCGCGCAGTTTCTCAACTACTTCAGATATCGTGTATCCGAATTCTAGCATGCCGCGGAATTTATGTCTAGGAATCGACACGCGTGTTCGCATACCATTCGAATGGGGATCGCCCGTCAAATTCTCATACATTCTTGACACATATTCGCGAAATCTGGATTACACATGCGCGTGTTATCGTCCGAAAGTCTCGAAGCTTTATATCACCCTCATCGATGTATTCTAAACAATTGTTGAACGACTAGAAATTTTATTGCGCCGATTGGCAGATTTTAGTCTTGCTTTCTGATAATATTAATTGGAGATCCCGAACAGATCCTCCGTTTATAAATGTTGGTAAAGAAAATCTAGTTTGCAAACACTGGTCGACGATATTGCACGAGAAATATTCTTTATCTTTCCATTGTCAGGAATGGTTTAATGAAAAATATTTGAATGCTTGTTTGCATGAAGGTTACAACGTGTGCATATTCGCGTACGGGCAGACAGGGGCTGGCAAATCTTATACCATGATGGGAAAGCAAGAAGAAGGCCAAGAGGGAATAATACCTCAAATTTGCAAGGACCTCTTTAGAAAAATCAGTCGCAATTCAAGCGAGTCCCTGAAGTATTCGGTCGAAGTCAGTTACATGGAGATATATTGCGAAAGGGTACGAGATCTCTTGAATCCCAAGAACAAAGGAAATCTCCGTGTACGAGAGCATCCTTTACTTGGACCTTACGTCGAGGATCTATCGAAATTGGCGGTGATGTCCTATGAAGATATCCATGATCTCATCGATGAAGGAAACAAAGCAAGGTTTGTACATCGGTAGAAAGAATAGGCACCTTAGTTATTTTAATTTTGTATTATATTGTTATAGAACTTGTTAACCGAACGAATAAAAAGTTAATACCACTATGATTAACCATGTCTTGCTTTTTGAAATAAAATGGCTGATTATACATGTAGCTCGAACTAAAGATAGATATTCCTATTTCTTTATTTCAGAACGGTTGCGGCAACAAACATGAACGAGACTTCGAGCCGATCTCACGCGGTGTTCACAATATTCTTTACGCAACAAAAGCAGGACTCCACGACCGGATTAGTGACTGAGAAAGTCAGCAAAATATCGCTGGTCGATTTAGCAGGTTCTGAAAGGGCCGACTCTACCGGTGCAAAGGGCACAAGGCTGAAAGAGGGGGCCAATATTAATAAAAGCTTGACAACCCTTGGGAAAGTCATCAGCGCTCTGGCTGAAATCGTAAGCAAATTTTTGCTTCTGTAAATAATTTCATTTTGCATAATAACAGTGTAACATAAATGTTTGACAAAAACGTATTGTCTAAATGAAGCTACACTAAAGAAATGTTTTGTAAAATTCTGGAGGGCTTGTGCTGTGGAAAATGTTAACATTACCAGCAAGCATTCCTTTCAAAGTTGCGCTATTTTAATATATCAAAGTTGCTGAGTTATTGTTTAAGCTTTATGTTAACGAAATCCGTGCCTTCTGTTTATTCTGCTGACGTTTTACTATGGACTCTTAGGCGGTAAGTTCACGCATCTATGATTTCGTATTATCCTTTTCATTCAATTCCAAACAAATTCACCTGTAACCATCGTTTACCCGTCTCTTCTCATAGAACGCTACATTGTTGTGAATTCTTTTCACGGAAGAAATCTCTCTTCGAGTATCGGGTAGATCCTCGAAAAGTAACTTGTTCCTCTCTGATTGTTCAGGCGACTAAAAAGAAGAAGAAGGCTGATTTCATACCGTACAGAGACTCTGTACTAACGTGGCTTCTACGAGAGAATCTGGGTGGAAATTCTAAAACGGCGATGATTGCAGCCGTGAGTCCAGCGGACATCAATTATGACGAAACCCTCTCCACTTTACGGTATAGCTTTTTCTTGCTCTTATAATTTCACTTTTCCAGTCTTTCCTTTATTTATCGCCTCCTTTGAGGTATCTGTATTTTTCTTTGAAACTCAACCGATTACCTGTTCAAGTCTAATATATTATATTTCTAATATATTTGCCGCCTTTATATAATCTAAAGTTCCCAAGAAGTAAACAACTTTCTTTAACTATAAATACATTTTTTGCCGAAGCTCTTCATTTTTCTATACTGATTACCCCTGCGTTTAATTGAAGCGCACTGTTCAAACGCTAACGAAATTCGATTAAAAGAGAATATTATCATCGCAGTTCGTTATAAACAATTACTTTTATCGTCCATGTGTTGATAAAACTACAGATACGCGGACAGAGCAAAACAAATAGTTTGCAAGGCTGTTGTCAACGAGGACGCGAACGCGAAACTTATCCGAGAGCTCAAAGAAGAGATCCAAAAGTTGCGAGAGTTGCTCAAACAAGAGGGTATTGACGTGCAAGAAGGTGAGTCGATTTTTCCCATTGAAACGCGGATTCAATTTCAGACCGCCATGCTCTCCTTTCTACATGCGTGCAAGTACTTACACCTGATTCTATGATAGGCATGTGTAAATGATGCTTAACATCGCATACTTCTAATAATCACCGAATCAATATTCCAATAATTTTCCGATAGTTCTCGATCGAATTTCATACGCCTGATATAATTAGTCGAACTTGCTTCTTTACATTTCCTAACACTTTTATAACGAAGGTATTTAATAGTATCGTGAAATTGTCAAGGTGGAAGAAATATCTCAACGCAAGGAACGGAAAAATAGATTGAAAATGCTTGCGGTATTTCTTCGTCTAAGCAACAAAGACCTCTATATTAATCTTGAACATTTATCGTATCACAAAAGAGAGGAAAGAAACTTGTGTAAAACAGCGTATTGTGATAAATATACGCGGTTCACCGTGCTTGTTTCGCGTGGAAGGGAAAGAAATGTGAACGCTCGTGTAAAACTTATAAGAAGGTGAGAAAGAACGAAGGATTAAGAAACAAGAAACGGAGAACAGAAAATAAAAAGGGAAATTGTAAAAAAAAAAAAGAATAGAAAAGTAGCGCGCGGTAGACAAGCCCACCATTTACATAGTACATTTTTTTTCTTTGTTTCCCCTGTGCTTGACGTAGGGCCAGATGGCAAAGTCACATATGAAAAGAAAGAATCTAGTAAGTAAAATCACCGACAATCCACACAGCGAAATGTCTAAAAGCCAGGCAACCGATCACTATTTCTGCGCCTGTCTTTGAACGTCCGCTTAATTCACGGCCAAGTGCATACTGCGTGTCATCTTTCTCTCTATCTGTCTCTATCTCTCTGTGTTTTTGTCGATTTTCGGCAAGATTCTCTTTACATCTGCTTCGCGAATCGCATTCTGTTTTTCCTTTGACATATTATGTATTCAGCCATGTGGTAACCAGCGCCTAATGATTATCATTGTTCCTTATCACGTAGGCGGCATAATTAGAGGCTTTTTAGCATAAAAGATAAATATATGAAATGAGCAACGGAGGAAGGCAACAAAAAAAAGTTTCTTGAGTATACTCCAAATGTAAATAAGAAATACCAGATTGTTCTATATTTTAATAATCAACAGACAAACACGAACCGATCATTTTCTTGGAAACCTTGGTCCTTGTCAATTAATCGTTAGTTAAGACATTGTCACTTTCGCTTCCATTAGATTGTTGTAACTAATCGACCAAAGACTAATCATTATTTATAGTCAGAGAAAACTCGTTCTTGATCGTCAATTGAGATAAAAAGTATAATGTGTACCATTATTTTTTAAATAAAATTCTGAGGGAAAGATTTCGTTAGTCGAACAGTCTGATGAAAATCGTTTTTGAAAAATCATTTAGCAAAGTTGCTTTAGCGTCTTGAGAGAATCTTTCAACGATCCGAACACGTATGATACAATTCATCTCGTGTCGAGCAGCCACGTATGAATCTCAGGCTTCATAGTTATTCGTTGTGTCAGAAATCCTCCCCAGTAAACACGTGCTGTTTGCCTCGCTTATTATCCACTTAGACCCATCACTTTGTTCCCGAACTGGCCTAAAGATATTGCATGGCACTCGACAATGAACAGTTGGAACGCATCTCGAACGCAGTGACACGAGCACAGTTAATTAGAATGAAAATTGAACAAGTTTAACCGACATGGTAGTTGAATAGCAACGTTTGAGCGCTGCGCTTTACTTGCATTAATATACAAACCTTCGTTTATTTTTAATCATTCTTACAGTGTAAGTACGCGTATGGAGATATGTTTGACAGCAGAGTATTTACGTGTGCAATAAGTTTAACGAGCGCGTGAACCTTAATATTCGAATATTTGCTTTGCTAAGAAACAAAACTTCGAACGAAATACCCTTCTAAGCTTTTTCTACAAAGCATTCCGTATAGTCAATGTGAAACATCTTTTGCGAACTATAGACAAGGGTTAAACAAGGATTCGAATTTTTATAAATATTTATGAAATACTTAGAACACAGTAAAAAACACACGAGTTCAAAAACTCCCCAGGGAATTTCCTTTATTTCTATAAAACGAGATATCGGTAATAATTGTTACATAAATTCCTATCTTCTAAATAACGAGAAATTGTACAGCTAATACGCGTTCCATTTTTTTTTGCCACTAAGAAACGACATTCTTCGTTGTTATAAGAGTCACAGGGCAGATCCTCGAAAAATTTGTCTCTTTCACTTACGCCACTGCTTTAGTTATGGCTTTCGATGTTTTCGAGACGCGTGTTACAACCCCGGCTGACTCGCCACTTTAAGTTCCATATTTTTATGTTCTGCCTTCCTCACTCGATACGCTTTTCCTCGCAGGAGACGAAATTGTCAGGGCGAACAAACGCGAGGACGATGTGAAGGAACCACGGCCCAGAATCCCGTCTCACACAACATCGACCATCGCCGAGGAAGCAGTGGATCAGTTGCAAGCTTCAGAGAAATTAATAGCCGGTAAATATCGAACTTATGTCTGAATAAATTAATTTCATAATGCATAAAGGATCTCGGGATTCGATGAATATTGCTTTCAATTTGTCAAACGTTAATCGATCCTTTCCGTATCAATTCAATGCGGTTCTACATGCGACAAATGTATTCCCCGTTTCCAGAACTAAACGAAACATGGGAGGAGAAATTGAAACGAACCGAACTGATTCGTTTGCAACGCGAGGCGGTGTTCGCCGAGATGGGTGTCGCCGTGAAAGAGGACGGCGTCACAGTTGGCGTGTTCTCCCCGAAGAAGACACCCCACTTGGTGAATCTGAACGAGGATCCCCTGATGTCCGAATGTTTGATCTATTACATCAAGGACGGCTTCACGCGAATCGGTAGCGCTGAAGCTAATATACCTCAAGATGTCCAACTCTGCGGACCTTACATACTGAGCGAGCACTGCGTGTTCGAGAATCACGGGGGTATCATCACCCTGATACCGAAGAAGGGCGCTCTGATTTATGTGAATGGTCGCGAGGTCACTGAGCCAATTATTTTGAAAACCGGATCTCGCGTTATTTTGGGAAAGAATCATGTGTTTAGATTCAATCATCCTGATCAAGGTAAATATTGTGTTTATTCTACTGTTAACTCTCGTCCAGAGTGGACGAATTAAATTATTCGTCGACGATTATAGTCCGTGAACGAAGAGAGAAAGGATCGCCCGCCGAAACTCCTGGAAACGGAGAAACTGTCGACTGGAACTTTGCGCAGATTGAATTATTGGAGAAACAAGGAATCGACCTAAAGGCTGAGATGGAGAAAAGACTGCTGGTCCTGGAGGAGCAGTACCGCAAAGATAAAGAAGAAGCGGATCAATTGTTCGAAGAGCAACGAAAGGTGGATATAAATAATAATATATGAAATAGTAGATACTGTTGTTCAATATAATAAAAGTTTGAACATCGATATTGTCACTTTTTGCGCAGAGTTATGAGGCTCGAATAGATGCACTGCAAAGACAGGTGGAGGAGCAAAGCATGACAATGTCTATGTACAGCAGTTACACGCCTGAAGATTTTAATAATATCGAGGAGGATATCTTCGGTGAGTACGCATATTGAATGGTCTCCAATATTCGAATAAATAGCATATTTCTGATCTTTTACGATTATTTGTACTCACACTAAGCAGAATTGTGTTAAATAGCCAATTATTGTGCCGTGGAACGGGACAACTGTATGATATTTCACGCAAGTCTGTTTACTAATAAAATACGATCATATACAGATCGTCTTACTTCCTTTGTTAAAAGCCTCGAATTTGTAATGGCTCTACCGAAATCTTAATCACTATTTTCTATAGATTTGATACTGCCAAGGGAATACCAAATCCTCTATTACTATCATAGTTTCGTTCCATTACAAATTCTATCGTTTTACGGATCTCTATGTGCCGATCAGATGGTGGTACGTAACCGAATTGTTAATAACATATTTCCTGAATGTATACGTTCATCGTTTCGATTTTATCTTTCAATTAACTTGCGATGCACACGCATGTACATAGTTAATCAGTATGACGACACAATATTTCTTTCACCTCGTTGCCCTTTGGAGTTCTGATTTGTTCCCCTATTACTTTAAAAAAAAGAAACGATTGAAACTTTGTTTCGAGTTTCGAGGTATATTGTAGAAAAATTGCTTGTCGCAAAATGAAATTGGTGCATCATCTGATCGTGGTGGGCTGAACACCAATGGATCCTTTTAACGAAGGAACCGGTTATCCACGAATTGCTTGGCTTCTCTGACTGTTTTGCCTGGTAATGGCTTGCATTTCAGTCAACCCCTTGTTTGACGCAGAGAGCAACTGGACCGAGAGAGAGTTCCAGCTGGCCGCTTGGGCCTTCCGCAAGTGGAAATATCATCAATTCACAAGTCTTCGGGATGATCTCTGGGGCAACGCTATATTCCTCAAAGAAGCTAACGCTATTTCTGTCGAACTCAAAAAGAAGGTACATCTTTGGTTCATTCGCGATGAACCAACGAGAGTGAAACTTCTGCGCGATTCTTTTTTGCTCACGAGTCATCGACATTCATGTCTTTCATTTGATCTTGATTCCACTGCAACAAATCACGATCATTTGCTTGATCAATTCTTCAGAGAGAAAAAACAAACGAAAGCGGCTGATATAATAAGAATATATTTTTCACAGTCCAGAACTAAAAGATTTTTAGCTGAAAAAGAAAATAAACATTCCTATAAGTTTTATTCTACGACACTTTAATGCTTCGAGCACTTTTGCGTACCCCCTTTTTGGAGTTCTATGAAACTAAAAAATATTTCATCGTCATAATTAAACACTATTTACTGCACCACTTCCCTCCCAATTTCGTTCATCTATTTTTAAACTTACCTCATTTCACGTTAATATTTTCTTCGTCCGTTTCATCCGCTTGTTTCACATCTCGTAATATAATTTCGTTCCTTTGCGTTATCTATTCGTTTTCCTTATGCCAGCTTATTCGAAACATTTATTTCAGGACAGACGAATATCTTTGATTGTTCACTTCAAATTATGTACATATTCCTTGTAGGTGCAATTCCAATTTACGTTACTCACGGACACCCTTTACTCGCCCCTTCCTCCGGATCTCTTGCCCGGCGCGGACGACGAAGAAGAAGAGGAAAGACCATTCCCCCGTACAATTGTCGCCGTGGAGGTCCAGGACACCAAGAACGGCGCGACGCATTACTGGACGCTCGATAAGCTCAGGTTTGTCACGAACATTCTATCTGGCCTAAATATACTTTACATTTATCGTTTCACGTTTATACCCACATGTATGCACAGGGTGAGTTACGAAACGTGTTTCGCGGCGGTAGAAATTTGATAAATTAAACGAGATATCAGGAAATTTCATTGTGCTGCATTGTTTGCAACAGAAATTCGCCACCTTTTTACCATTTACGTTGGGTTATTGCAAATGAAATGATCATTCATCTTGTACTTCTTCCTACAACTTTTCATATTAATGTTCCTATTATAATTCCTTTGTGCAAACAAGTACATTAATGTTTCAGATTCACATCTGGAGGATTTCAATTTAATTTCCACCCATTCTTCCACCTTGTTTCATAGTCCACTAATTTGCACAAAAATCATCGAAAAGCTGCTCCGCAATTCATGTTGGAATAACACCACTGGCTAGTTTATAAAATAGCCAAGGACTTTGTATATTCATCGGATAAATGGAACCGGCCATTTCATATGCAACAGCCTAATGATTTATTTAACTTCGAGATATCATACTGTTTCTAATATCAGAGTATCGAACACATATGGGGACAATGTGCCGTCCTCGTTACTCTTTCCGTTGCTCCACATTTATCGGCAATTTCGACCGCAAGTCGACAAACATATAATATCATACATCGCCGTTTCAATCAGATGCGCGATTGGATAAATACGCACGGAGACACTCACGCAAGTAATACGTGTTGACTTGTAGACAACGCTTGGAGTTGATGCGACACGTGTACAACGAGGACTCGAGCCCCAGCACTCCGGAGGCCAAAGAGGATATTTTCCAATGTCTAACCGCCTACTCTAATCCGAAGTTCTCGCTCGCAAATCTTTTGCCTTCGAGGTTGGTGCTCGAACGCGTGAGACTCTTTCCTCTTTATCGTCACACGCTTCACGCCCATCCTCTCTTTTTTTCTCTCTCTTTTCCTCTATCTCTCACTTTCTCTCTATCTCAAAATCTCTTGTAAAAAATTATACGCAAAATATCGGGCTTGACCTCATCGATCACCGTTTATCCCAATATACCGTTTCGGTTCCGAGAAATTTCTCTGGTTTCCACGGAAATTCTTTGCTTTTGCAACTGTGCTGTACTCAAAGAAATATATATATACATTGCATGTATATATATATACACACGTAGTACTTATGTATATCGATCAAGGACCTCTGCATGGCCGAGCGTATTTAGTTTTTCTTTGGCATCGATGATCAGAGCGGAATGAACTCTTCTGTTTTTGAATGAACATCTTCTATGATAAAATTTTGGTAATTTGTTCTTGAATTTTCATGTCACTTTCCGTAAATTAAATGGACGATTTGTATGTAAGAGAAGATTTATTCAAAGAAAGAGATTGCGAATGATCATTGAAGGGTTTATGTCCTGTACACGTTTCAATTGTGCGTCGTAGAACACATCGTGCTCCTTGCGACCCAAATCTTCTCACATTCTCGCTTCGTGGATTCATCGTGCACGTGTCACTACGAATATCACACGGGCTACGATAATTTCGTCAAATCTTACAACTCTATCACGTAGACAATACATACTAGCAGTACAAACACGTACCTCAAACAAATTAGACGCTGTACATCACTGTACTGTAGTTTTTCCTCCCACACGAAAATACGGGGACAGTAGAAATTCAGGAAGTGTTGCCTTTAAAATATTTTAATCGATTAAATAGACAAATTCACGGGATACGAAATTTTTGCAGTGCTATCGTGGGAAAACTACAGAAGATCTACATATGTCCCTTTATTTAAGCATTTGTAATATTGATCCCACAATTTCTGAATACATTTGAAACATTCTTCAACATATCACGCACACGATGTTACAATAATGTGAATGTCTTGTGTATCGAGTGTACTTCGCTGTGCTTTCCGACAACATTCGATTGCGTTTTTCTTATCGACGAAACGTTTCGTCACGGGGATGTTGATTAACGCGAAAATTGGACGTTTCTCGCATTTGTGCAGGCAAAGACTCGAACTGATGCGCGAGATGTACCACAACGAGGCAGAACTTTCCCCGACATCCCCGGACTTCAATATCGAGTCCATCACCGGGGGCGATCCATTCTACGATCGTTTCCCATGGTTCAGAATGGTTGGAAGGTACATAAAGTGAAATTTCTACAAAATGATCCTCGAAACTGTCTCTTGCCAGATTGCATTGTACTTTATAAGATTCTAACGATTCCGCAAAGTCAGACTAACAAATTTACATGGTTCCTGTTCGTTGCCACAGGTCCTTTGTATACCTAAGCAACCTTATGTATCCCGTACCATTGATCCACAAAGTAGCGATAGTCAATGAAAAAGGAGACGTGAAAGGCTACTTGCGCGTTGCCGTACAAGCTGTTGTTGGTACGTAGTCAGTGTCTGTATATTTTCCATTATTTTTTTTACCTCCGATATCCCCCGTATTCTGGTGACGGTAAACATTCAACATTTCAGAAAAATTTATGCATAATGGAGTAAATATTGTCACCGATCACTTGAATCGGTATAACCGTTATTTTTTCCCAAATTCCCATACCTATTTAAATTCGCTACCGATGAGATTCCGGCGTAGGATTTTCGTAACGAACCCTTCTTCCAGAAGAGGAAAACAGCGAATACTCGAGCGGCGTCAGACAGTCTGCTAGAATTTCCTTCGAGGACGATCTCTTCGGCAGCCAGAAACATAACAAACGCAACACCCTCTTAACTCAGACGCTCGAGAAAAATCGACAGATCCTTATGCATGAGGAACGTATCGTTGAGGGGCATAACGAGCAGAAAGATGTGAAGGAGGAAGAGGATATCGGTGATGCGGACAGCGGCCGCGGGGACAGCTCGGTTTCCAGCGATATGAAAGAGGAAGAACTACCGGATCATTTGCAACTCGGTTGCGAATTCACGTTCAGAGTAACCGTGCTACAGGCAATGGGCATTTGCACCGAATACGCAGACATTTTCTGTCAATTCAAGTATGTTTAAATTGATATTGAAATCGTAAGATTATTTTGAATTAGAATTGGATAATAATTAACGGACGAATAATTGTCGTGTCATGTGTCTAGCTTCTTGCATCGACACGACGAGGCATTCTCAACAGAGCCAGTGAAAAATACAGGAAAGGGAAATCCGCCTGGATTCTATCATGTGCAAAATGTAATAAATCAACGCACTGCGCATATGAACTTTTACTTACCGCTCTACTTCCGCCACTGTTCTCCTTTTCACTTCTCGCATTGTCTATTTAGATCACGGTTACTGTGACGAAGTCGTTCCTGGAGTATCTAAAAACCCAGCCAATAGTCTTCGAAGTTTTCGGACATTATCAGCAGCATCCTCTGCACAAAGATGCCAAACTGGAATAGTGAGCATCAAGTGTTTCCAATTGAATATACATATATTGAATCCAATTAAAAATATATATTAATTCGTGAGCTTTCAAAAATTATGCAAATGAACTCCTTCCTGTTTCAATTAACGCAGCGTAAGACAGCCACCGAAGAGAATGCTTCCGCCATCTATACCCATCAGCCAGCCCGTACGTTCTCCAAAATTCGGTAGCGTTCTACCATCGCCAAGCACGTCTCACGTGCACGCCAAATACGATGTATTAGTCTGGTTCGAGATCTGCGAATTGGCGCCGAACGGTGAATACGTGCCGTCTGTTGTCGATCACAGCGATGATCTCCCATGTCGCGGGCTGTTTCTCCTTCATCAAGGAATTCAACGTCGTATACGAATCACCATCGTTCACGAGCCAGCTTCTGAACTGCGATGGAAGGACGTGAGGGAACTGGTGGTCGGGCGTATCAGGAATACACCAGAGCCAGAGGAGGAGGACAATGATTCGTCGGTGCTTTCATTAGGTCTTTTCCCTGGCGAGTACCTTGAAGTACCCGGGGACGATAGGTGTATGTTCAGATTCGAAGCAGCGTGGGACAGCTCCCTTCACAATTCGACCCTGCTCAATAGAGTGACAGCATACGGAGAACAAATATTCATGACCATTTCTGCATATCTTGAAGTAGGCTTTCATCTATGAACAGTTGTTCGTTTTAATACGTCCGACGTTTCGATTCTTAATCCGAGTGTTTTAATCCGTTAGCTGGAAAACTGTGGGAGACCAGCAATCATTACTAAAGACTTGAGCATGATCATTTACGGCAGAGACGCCAGAGTTGGGCCTCGTTCTTTGAAGCATTTGTTCAGTGGAAGCTATCGCAACCAGGAGGCAAACAGGCTCAGCGGTGTTTACGAGCTAGTTTTGCGTCGTTCTTCGGAAGCAGGTAGCCCAGGTTTGTCGTGCTACCCTAGTGTAGACCCACCCCGATCCCTTCCCTCCCTACCGATATAATAGTCGCAGAAATTACGCTTCTAGAATATATTCTATTCGAATGATGCTAATTGCACAATCGCTTGATGCTAGGCCAACGCTGGCGATGACTATTATATCCTGATGTTGACGAATTGGCAATTTGATGTTCTGTGTTGTGTGTTCTCATCCCTTGTTAAGTTTGAGCAAAATTTGTCGAGTTTGGCTGTGGCAAAACATATTCTTACTTTGTGTCTATAATTTCACACTTTCTCCATTCAGTACCTACCCCAGCTTCTCAATTCTTTTTCAGGCGTTCAAAGGCGACAGCGTCGCGTACTGGACACTAGCTCTACGTATGTCAGAGGTGAAGAGAATCTTCACGGATGGAGACCCCGAGGAGATAGCTTGATATTCGATCACCAATGGGAATTGGAGAAATTGACACGATTAGAGGAGGTTGAAAGAGTAAGACACACATTGCTGTTGCGCGAAAAGCTTGGCATCGACAAAGTTTCGTTTTGCAATAAGATATCGCACGACTTCACAAAAAGCGAAAAGGTAAAAACGTTATACCGCATACGATATCGATTAAAATATAGCAATTGTAGAATAATGTTGAACGCAAAAGAAATGGTTTGACGATTACTTTTTCAACTTAGGAGGTATGCAATATGATGGCAAAGGCGACGAACGAACCACACGTCAGCCCTGTGAAATTGAAGCGTTCAACGAGTAAAGATGTGTACGAACCTTGGGAGATGACAGACAGAGAAAGGGAACTGACCATGAAGTATATCAAACTTATCCAAGGTCGAATTCCAAGCAAAGAACCCATTCTAATGTCCGACGTTTCACCCGGAGAAGACACCATGGCTGATTTGTCAGCATCCATGATGTCTTCGGTGATATCGTCCTCGTCCCAAGAGTCAGTATACGAGAGACCTAGTGATTACTTAGAGCAGGTAACCCTCCCCGCATGCCTGAGTGCTCCTGCTAATAGCGGTTGTCCACGCTCCGTCGTATCATCGTATTTTTACCTCGATGGCAAAAATAGGTATTGTTTTTCGAGATTGAACGGAAAACGATACTCTCTTTCTTTATTCACTCTCGTTGGCAGCATATTGTCGCTAAAACAAGTTAAACGTACAAAGTCGCAAATCAAATATGGCCGATGAATTAGTCGCACCAGAGAAAAAATTTGTAGTATCTTAACAATAACGAGTGAAGATTGAAGGTAGATCATTAAATCATAAACTATATTGGAGTACAATGTCACGTTCGCTTCTGAAAACGATCAACAATCGATCGTTTGTCACGCAAGTTTGAAACAGCTTCGCTGAGTGAAAGTCCGAGCTTCTAGTCGCGCGTCAGCTTTTAAGAATCGCTTTCTACTCTACTCTGCGACATACTGGTCGACGACGGCTCGAGGCTTTCGAGTTAACGACAACCGCCAGCGTGATTGGACACATAGTCAGGATGATGCTGGAGTGTTACTTGCAGGCTGCTGGTATAATAGTATGGAGCAGGTCTAAGTCGTGCATCCTTAGGTTGAGTTCGCCGGAGAGGGCTAGACTGCAAGAACTACAGGAGAGCATATTGGCCAGCGAATCTGCGAACCAAACGTGTACAATTGCACCAGCCCCGTTGGGCTCGTCTTCACCGTCGAAGGAGAACTTGGTACTTTATGTACCGGAAGTAGAGGAAATTCGCATCAGCCCCGTTATTGCCAGAAAAGGATACCTAAATGTTCTCGAACACAAGACTAACGGTTGGAAGAAACGTTGGGTGGTATGTTGATTTTAAACGAATTATATACACGCATACATATTTTAGATTGGACTTACAATTTCTGACACGTATAATGTTTATTATATTTAAGGCCGTTCGAAGACCCTATGTTTTAATCTTTCGAGAAGAGAAGGATCCAGTGGAGAGGGCACTTATTAATTTAGCTACTGCTCAAGTTGAATATTCCGAGGATCAATTAGCTATGGTGAAAGTACCAAATACATTCAGGTATATTGGCAAGAAAAATTTCCTTTACAAATAGATTTTAGATTATGGTAGGATTGAGATCGCTATTCTCTGCTTTTTTCTGTTTCAGTGTCGTTACGAAACATCGAGGGTATTTGTTGCAAACTTTAGGAGACAAAGAGGTATACGACTGGCTGTACGCTATTAATCCTCTTCTTGCTGGTCAAATAAGGTATGCTTTTGATACTTGAGCTAGGATTATTGATGATATTTGTAAATGCGTCTGCTATAGTAAAGCTATAGGAGAATGCTATATCGGTCCAAGAATTTTTGTCGAAAAAGGAAAGCAAGGCGTGATCGATAACAAGGCTTATGAAATGTTGCAGATCGAAGCTAGCGCGCAAAGGGCCGACAGGTACGAATCTGAATAACGCTTCACCCGTTGGTCTAGCTCCGCCGATAGATCAACAGTCGAACCAAAACAAGTGAGTGGTCGACACGTTGGCCGAGGTAACAAATGTTATTGCGAAAGCCTCCGAGAAGATGCTGTGCTGGTCGCACTCGGCCTTCGAGTCCCATGATCTCTGTAGCTTTCGATTTTCGGTAGTCTTCGATTATTAAAGCGTCTCGAAAAAAAAAACGAAAAAAAATAATGCGTACTATGATACATCGATCGGCTACCAGCTTCGACAGTCATCGATCAATGTCACACGACGTCTGATTTAACTCATCGTCAGCCCTTTTACTCCTGGCGACCGAATAGAGAAATGACAAGGGAACGGTTTCTTGAACGCGAAGACACATCCGTCTTACGGTAAAGAAAGCCAAAAATGAAAAAAAAAGAGTTCGAATTGTATTAAGATCATTACTTTTGGGATCGCAAGCTTTCCTCCCATAGTCTCTCCGTTCGTTTCGAAGCAACGTCGAAACGTGAATAACGTAGACGAGACTACTTGTACAAGGCTCGCAATGAACTCTCTTACGATATATTCGAATTTCTCGTTATTAGTCGGTCGTACGAGGCGATTCTCTTTTAAACGTGGAACGCATAGAATGAAGGGGGAACGTATTTATGCCTAAATAAAGCATTCCTAAGACTATCGTAGAAAACGAGGCAAGAGATGCACACATTGTAGGGTATATTCACGAAGAGAAGACGTGGCGTGAGAGGAAGGAAATAAGATGGGGAGCGAACGAGAAAAAGAGAAAAGGAAAGGGCCGATGTAGCAAGGATATGAATTTTTATTTGTTCATGCCTGATAAGGGGAAAAAGAGAGGTTCTACACCGAGGAAGGGTGCGGATTATTTCGAACTCTATGAGCGGTAACCTTTGCACCAATTGTTAATGGCTCGTTTGTGTCGTTCTGTTTTTTATTTATCGCGACCATCATCGAAATAATCCTTTTCCCCTTTATGTATGTATTTCGTGTTGCTATGGCGCGTTCTACCCCTCGAATAGCAAATACTTAAACCCGAGGTACGATACGCGTGTTGAGACCGCAGCGATTTACGAAATGTATATTTTCATTTTTATTGCGTAGACCAATATATATTCGCGCAAGGAAAACCGGGGAAAACGTTTTTCTGTCTCAGAAGGAAACTGCCCTTAGTTGAGATGAACGAATAGCTGCAGTATTATTTAGATTAATCGACGAGTCAAATATTTCTTTCATTTGGTAAAGCTCCTGATGTTTCATTAGACATTCATTATTTCTTGTATAATTCTTGGCATTTTTCTTGAAACGATTCTTCTTGTAACTCGATTTTAGTGGCATTTCAATTATCGTACTACATAGCCAGAACTTCAGGAAAACGATTACCAAACGATCCGTTGTTACGGTAGACGAATTGAAGCGAGGCGGGTTATTTTCTCGGTCATTAATACGCGGTGGCCTATACAAAAGTGCGCCCCGCTTCTGTTACCGTTTTTGCTTATTGACTGTTGTAGAATTTGATAGTTTTATTTTGTTAACGACGACGCTCGTATCGACGAGAAACGGGAAACCGCGATCAGATAAGTTGTACGCACTCGGTATTTTTAACCCTTTGAAGCAAAGATTTTGACGGAGCAAATCTATGAGAAACATTTGTTGTTTACCATTACGTTATATGAAATTTACTCTTACTGGCTAGTAAGTACATGTTTATATATCATTAATCAATCGACTTAATCATACGTATTTATGTTACGTGTTTATAAGTTACATATTGTTAAAAAAAATGATTGTAACGCTATAGTATTGAAATTGAAATTATAGTCCCCGTTTATGGGGCCGAAGAGATCATTTGTAATTTGTAAATTGGAATTGCAAGTTCATTTACATAACATTGTATGTATATATTTAGCAATCACAAATTCTCGTATAGTTGCAATATAACTTAAAGTACAACAGTTATTTGCTATTATGTTATAGAAATGGCGGTCAACTTAATTTACCCTTATAATTAATAAAAAAGAGAAAGTATATCAGATCATGTAATTAATGAACAATATTGCTGTGTTGCGATTATTAACCACAGTTTATTTCCAAGCTCCCACAAATAGTAATTGCGCGATGAAATACGAATATATCCGATGGCTTTATTTGAAACAAAAATATTTTCGACTGGGAATTTTCAGTGTTTTTAATACTAAACAGAAACGAGAAGCTTTTGCTCTTTATGCCTTCGAAGTACCTATATTGTTTTTTTGGGGAAGGGCATCAAAAGTTATGTTCAATGTCGCTAGATTGTTATATTTATGTCTAATAATGTATCAAAGAGATTCCAAATCCTATTTGACGATAGAATCCACGTTACATAAATATAAGAAATGTAATATTTATAATGTTTAAATCTTAAAGGCCAAGCGTATTAAAGAAATCTAAATTGAACAATGCGATGGGTTGTACTCTCTACGTATTACTGTTTTCTAAGATGTTCATCGCATAGGATTAAAATAACTTAACGAAATGCGCTTTTACACATAAAGACAGAATTAATATGTGCATAATTAAGCTATCCATTCATTCTTTTGTTTTCTCCTCTAATACATAAGAAAAAAGTTGATGAACTGTACAAGAGCATAATGATGATATGAACGCATAATATATTATACTTACGATACGTAGCGTATCCAATTCTACTCACGTTATTTATACATATATAATTTATTTATTATACCATATACAAGAAACTGTGCATACAAGTAAAACGAAGGAAAAAAAGAAACGCCGATATTGCTTCAGGGGGTTAAAGTTTTAATTTATTACTATGTGAAAAGCGAAAAAGAGAGAAAGTTGGTAAAGTAAACGCGAATAGAGCGAAATAAAGAGAAACGTGAACGAAGGTGAGCGTAGATAAAGAAAAACGATGCAAGCGTTACAGATGAAAATTGCATGAACGCTGTCGGTAAGATTAATATTCATTGTTGTTATTAGAAGACAAAGTACGGAATTAAAGAGACAAGAGTGATTATAAAAAAACGGAGAAAATGGAGAAGCGCGCTCGAGAGAGAGAGATAGAGAGGGAGAGAGAGTGAGTGCGAAAGGATAGCGCGAAAGATCGTGTTTGCTTATATATATATATACACCTTATACAGATAAAGTATATTATATAAATATATAAATAAATTTAATATTAACGTAAGCATTTTGTCAAATGTCGAAGATCAGTCGGAGGCGTACGAAGAAAGGCTAACGATGATTTGATCTGTACCAAGTATGTAAGTTCATGTACTTGTTTGTAAGGTAACTAAAAATTCTATTGCAAAGACGTTTCCGTTTTTGATCGTTTGCTATGAAGAAAAAAAAAAACATGCATCGATGCTGTAACTTGTACTTATTATTATTATCATTATTATTATTCGATTTTCGCTAGGCTCACTGTAAGTGGTAACGTGTAATAAATCGGTCAATAAAAAGCTTATATGCTTGAAGAATTGTTTATAAGTATAGATAGTTTAAGTTTCATAGTGAATATGAATTTTTTTGTTTGTTCAATTATTTTTACGGACGCATGCCCTATATTATGTGATAATTAAACGAGTCTTTCTTCTATTGACGGAGGATAACGAAACAAATGATTAGTTATTAAATTCATTTTATTTAATTACTAAAAGTCCCTGTACACTCGACACAAAATTATGAAAATTTATTCCACACTCCTTTCTATTTTGTACATTTATATCACCAAAAGCGTCAGCTAATCGTCGTACAACATCTTGATCCGTTTGAGTAGATAAAACGTTTTGTACAATTCGCTTATATTCGTCTTGATAACAATATATTAAATAATAAAACGGTCTGAATAACGTAAACACAAAATCATATTCAATATGATGTGATATGATTATAGTGATCAATACCTACAAGCAAAGTAATTGTTAGAACACTTTGCGCGCCACTTAGTGGCAGCGTCACGCGGAATTTAAATAATTACTCACGTTTAAAAATGGTGCCAATATTTGATTTGCCGGACTGCCGTTCTGTACATCGTCGTAAATTTGCTTCATTAAAATGTAAATAATGGAGCAACATGATAGAGACACATCATGACCAAATGATAATAACCCTAATTCTACAGATGCAAAGAGTGGTTGCAATAATTCAGGGGACAAACTGAGTACTTTCTGTGGATAAAGTTCACAAAGATACACTATCATCTGAAAGTAGCTACAAAGGAAATGCGTTTTAAATAATTTTCTCGATCATTTCGAAGTAAATCACAAGTAATAATTCATATCTTACTGTTGACACAACGACGGGAATTTTAATAAATCCGTAGTCATCATGGGCATAATTACACTGAAACCACACAAAAACGCGTCAACTGGCACTACCGATACCGTTGTATCTAATAGTAGTCTCTTGCGCAAAAGGTTTGTTAACAGCTTCATTAATAGCAAAATATCTTGATAGCTATCTTCCTCTGCAGTTGAATCAATGGTTAATCGATTGGTGTAACATTGTCTATAATTTTGTATTGCGCTTAAACATATTTCGTACATCTGAGGGGATTCGACCTGCGGAACAAATGTATCGGTAATTATAAATGCAATAAAACTTAGTATTTGCAATGATTAATTTGTCGCTGTAACAAATACATGAAATGAAAAATAATCTTACCCGAGTTAAATGACCAAGAATTGATTCTGTTCCTTTTGTACATTCAAAGAGCAGCTCCAAAATTAATTCTACTATTTCCTGATAATTGTGATACAAAGATAATAGATTAGGTTGTTCGTGTAATACCGGTTGCATATATTGAAACAAGGTTTCCGTTTCCGAATTTTGTACAGCTCGTGCAACTCCTAGAGCATAAAATGCACTTTCTAAACATTGACAATAAGTTACAATTATATTTAATAAGGTAAGAATTTAATTGTAAGAGATAAAAAGTCAGATAAAATTCACTTACCAATAAAAGATTCTAAGATATGGATAATTTGAATTTTAATATTCTCTTGATGATAAGATTGTGAGAATTTTTCGTCAGATGTAATTCGCTTGCACCTATCTACCAACGGTTTCAAAACTTGCGTCCAATAAGACTGGCCTGTTCTCGATGGACAAGTAAATCCTATCTGAATCACAGCTTGCATTAATCCTACTCTTACTAGTTTTGAAAAATCGTAATGTTGTTTTATAGCTAAATTTATAATAGATCCAAATTGTCGAGTTTTCAATACGTAACGGGCACTGAAAAGTATTATGCGTTCATCACATATTTTTAAACATAATGTTCAAAACATTAATTACTGACAGAAATTTTGTTACGCGAAATGCTACACAGTTATGCGAAATATGGAAACGTGGATGGTTTACATTTCGAATCGTGATGTTTCAGTTTTGCTCTATGTTATAGTCTTTTCACTTACTGTTGTTCCGATTTAACAAGTGTTATCAACAGTTTTATAGTTTCCTCCATTACTGCCGGTTCACTTTTAAAAGCATTAATGTTAAACTCAATTTTGTCTAAAAGAAAATTTATAGCCCATAATGCACCAGATGTATTTAGTCCGAAAGCTTGCATAAATACAATGGATATTTTATCATACCAATAATCTATTGGTAAAAGGTAATGTGTGGACCATTTATTCAGAAACCACATTATGGAACAACTTAATTCGGGGCTTAGTAAAATATTTAGCTGAACAGATACTGCTGTTTTCTCTATGGCACATAGATGAAAAACATCTGCAACTAAACGAATGACGTGATCTACCGATTCACTAGCAACGTTGTTTGAGGAAACATTTTCCGAAGATGCCAAATATTGTAGGGTAAGGTCTATATCAACCTTTCCTTGTTGCACCTACAAGAATGGTATTTTGTATGTGAACGATATGTCACTATTTCGATTGAAGTCTAAAAGTGAAATTCAAGTTCTAATTATATGTGTTTCGTTTTTAATTAAAATTTTATTTACAAACCTGTTCCATATCGTACGTTATTATTTCGGATGGTATTAAAGAAGCTGCACCATCAAAATCCGTGCAAAGCGTGTTACCTATTATTATTATTAGCCAATGTAAATCTTCGTATAATGTGGGCATACAATCAGTTTTTGTTGTACTTAATAACTCAGTCTGCCCTACAAATTTATTAAGATTTTCACGCAATTTGGACGTACGATCCTCTAATAATTGGCTCAATAGGGGGAGAGAATAATTTGATATCTGTCTTCCAAACTTTCCTAAAATGAAAACGACATCTTATGTGGCAAATATGTTAAGATACATGTATGTATATACGTATAGAGAGAATATTACCTATTATTTGTAAACGATCGATAAACTTGGACCTATCGGCTTCTTCGAGTTCTGATCCTTCTTTTTTAAGATCTGCATCATCAATACTTCTTACACCTTCTGGTGGTGATAAATGACAACGAAGGTATACATTAAAAATTTGCGCAGAAATCTTTTTAGAAAATTCTGTAGGATCCAAATTCCTTTCATATAAAATACATGCCCATGTTTCAAATAATGTATCTAGTGCCTCTGTATAGAAGGATTCACCGAGGCTGGACTGCAACAAGTAAAACAAGTTTCCCGCAATCCTCTAATTGTTAACTGATATTTGCAGAGAATTTGTAAACTTATATTATGCGACATACTGATTCTTCTTTTGCTGCACTTTCCAGAAACATGCAAGTCAATTGGGACAATAGATCCATAAATGATGTCATCATATTTCCGGGTAAAGATGGAAAATTCGTTTCGAAAAATGTATAAAGTTTTGTTACAATATTAGCAATCCCAATAGCTTCTTCGTCGCTAATAGTAATACTAGCAACGAATTTTAAAAATCTCTCTAAATAGTTGGTAAGATATTGCACTTTCATTTGTCCGGAGGGCATTATTGAACCATTCAATGTTGCCATTTGAACTAAGCATGTTCTTGCATGATGCGCCAGTTGAGGATTTCCTCGTATTTTCCAATATAACGTAAACATCGAATCTAATGTAGCCGGAACCAACATTACATCTTGCCAATCATCATCCAAACTCAGATCTGTGCAACTGATTGTGTCGGAAGCTGGGTCCAAATACGGAAGTGCAATGGAGTTAAGGTATTAAAAGATAGAGCTATCAATGCGAATAATGTAGGAGTACTTGAAATTTCGACAGTATTTTGTTACAAAAAGGATATCTACATTTTGTAAATCGATGTACGCCCATGTAAAAACATTCTCCACGATTGGAAGTAATTGTTTCAAAAGGGTTATACCATCTTCTTCTAGATCTTTTTTATTTAATTCGTCGATTAATCTGATACAAAACTGAAAAATTCTTTTCAAATCGACAGCCTGAAATGATTTTTTTTCCTCAAAATGTGTTGCCCATGTCAAGCCTATATTCGACGACTTTGAATTATTTGCAAATTCTTGCATTATAGCGAAAATAATATTGCATCCCAGTAGTTTCTGAAAACATAGTAGAATACTGCAATACAAACGTTACAAAAAAATAGACCTCCAAGTTTAAACATTTACCATCGGTAAATCGCCGGATAATATTAAATACTCCATTTCTCCTAATATCCGTTGCCGTGCTTGTCCTGAATCGTTCACACTAGCCCGTTTGATTATAATTACAATAACTTGTATAATAGATCCTTTGACGTATGGAGCTAAGTTTGGTTTGCCCATGACATATTGTAATAGATATTCCCTTAACGAAGAAATATCCGATTCTGGCAATGATGGCCATTCCCTGATCAATGCTATTCTTATCAAACCAGCTGCCTCGAAAAGAATGTAATCGTTCGTGTTGGTCTCTAAAATATGCCTGCAAAGCTCGTAAGGAGATTTAAGCTTCCGAAAATTTAGAAAAACCTCCTCTGCAGATTGATGTTGTTCTATTGTAACTAAATTTGGTGTTGCCTGGAAAATATAATACAGCCATATGAAAATTCTAAGCAAACTCTATATTCTTACATAATTTTTTTTATCCATAGCCATGGATATATGCATATGAATAAATTTGTAGTATAATATTATAAAGTAGTTGTTTGCTATATCATTAACAATGATTATAAATTTCTAACGTTATGTAATATTATACAAAATTACAATGTTTTCCAAGTAATAACATATATAAATACATCTTGCATTATTTAGATATATAATGCAATAATTAAGTTAACCAACAATGTTAGAAATTCTACCATTAAAGTTGTGTACCTACCATACTTACATTTCGAAACATTTAAAACGATACAGGTATGCTTACTTGCATTTGAATTTTTACTTCGCAATCAATACAAATAAAAATAAAATGTAATTATATTGTGTATATATAAATATATATGAATAAATAAATAGATAAATAAATAAATAGATAAATAAATAAATAAATATATATATATATTTTCAACATCTCTTTGATACAATTTCCATTACTTTATCATACATCATGTTACATGTTTTAATCATTAAACATATTAATTTATAACCTTTATGAAACTTGGTTTAATAAATAATGTTAAAACTTACCAAAACTACTTGTGCGGCTTTTTCTAATTCGTATATTAATTGTTCTGCCATTTCTGCGATGGTATTTACGTGTTTCAAGCAAAATTAAATGTCTGTAAACAAAGCCTTTCGTTAAATAGCGTTCTTCACATATTCCACTTTATCACAGCCCCCTCCATCAAAACTGAACGTATGTATCCATAGCCATAGCAGCATGCATTTAGTGTGCATGTGCATAGTGCAGCATCGGCGTGTCCGAGAATTCCCTACGCGTGGAGGCCAGGTGACGTCACATAGAGCTGTACAATTTATAACCGTATTTATATTTGTGGTTAAAATGTTATAAACAATTGCAAAATCGGCGAAAATGCACTCGGGTCTTTTAATTGTCTCGACTTCTGGAGGCGCTGGGTTAATGATAGAGTGCTTAAAATTACGGAACTAGATACTGCTACAGGCCAATAAACGAGTTACAAATGCTACTGACACTGTTTATTTTTTATAAACAATTTGAAAACTCGTTGGAGAATTTCACAGTAACTATAGATGGGATCCCATCTATAGTCACTCGAGTCATTCTGAAAGAGAAACACATCGTTCTTTGAATCAACAGCTTTAATTTGAGTCGTCGTTGATTAAAATTGGCCGAGTGAAAGGCGAGATAATTGAATTTGTTTAAAGAAATTATAAACAAATGCAATTATTTCGACGAGCAGGTGAACTACATCAATGGTCAGAGGACATAAATTAAAGCTAGCAGTATAAGCTACCATCTCCAATAGGTCGGAACATCATTCCATGTGAAGTTCATTTGTTATAAACAATTAAACAATTAATTATCCGGAGTGCATTTTTGCCGCTTTTTCAATTGTTAATAACTTTTAAACCACACATGCCATATTGATGGAGGTAGTGGAGGAGATAGCTATGGTTCGCAGCTTTAATTTAAGACCAATCCGGTTTAAAAATACCCACTGGAAGCCGCGAAAAATGCAATTGTTTAAATTAACGATGTAATCCAGAAATTTGGTTTTGGCGGTGCGGCAAACTGCTAAAAAGACCGCAAACGCGAGATGGCGCCACATGACCCGTTATCGACATATCGTTACCGATAAAATTTAAGAAATTGTGTCAAACGAAAGGGAATAGAATAAACTACTTGGCAATAAATGTCGCGATGCTGAAACATTTTCCACTTGTCCGCAATAATTATTTTAAGTAGTTAATTGTTTATAAGAAATCACATAAATAGAAAAAACCGATTGAAGGTTAGTCATTTATTTGAATAGATTAAAGTACACTTATTGACCATTTCTCGTTGGATGTATGTATTACGCTTCTTCTTCTTCCTTTCAAGTTTACGACAAGCAAATTATCAAACTGTTCTTGATACACACATTACTCTCTTTTTTAATAATTCACGGCCTTTTGTAATATTATTAACCAATTATCGATTAAGAGTTTAAATTGGTTACAACCAGAAGTGATTCCGAACTAGTGATGGGCACCATCGACTAAAAACTATCGATTATTCGATAGTAGTCAACTACTTTCATTCGAATGATTTTTAAGACTATCGATAGTATCGGCTAACGACTAATTTAGTCGACCGAATGTAGTTACTTAAAACTATCGACAAAATTCAGTCGTTAAAACCATCGAATGATTTAGTCGTTTGGACTTTGGACCATCGACTGAATGTAGTTACTAAAAACTATCGACGAATTCAGTCGTTAAAACCATACACGGGTAATGCGGCGAGCTGTATATCGACATAATATGGGCCAAAACATGGGTGTCAAAGGCCTCGCTTAATTTCCTTATATGAGAATATTTTGAGCTGGGTGAGGGCTCATTCGAAAGAGGATGGTTAAACGCGACGCGCGGCAGAGGAGTTTCAACGAAATTGGGTTGATATCTAATAATATGAGTGATCAAAGTGTAACGGAAAGTTGATTGTCAGTCACCGATGACTGACGCTGCCTGAACGGAAAGTTTAGTGTCAGTCACTGAACGGAAAGTTGATTATCATTCACCTATGACCGACGCGGCCTGAACGGAAAGTTGATTGTCAGTCACCTATGACTGACGCGGCCTGAACGGAAAGTTTAGTGTCAGTCTCTGAACGGAAAGTTGATTGTCAGTCACCTATGACTGACGCGGCCTGAAAGGAAAGTTTAGTGTCAGACACCGATGCCTGACGTGGCACTCAACGTGTTAAATATATCGCACGCTGGTTCTCAGTACATCTCAATCCACTCCCAACACAGCCTAAACCGAGAGTGCCGAAAAGTGATAAGCATGAACAATTCCTTATAAATCACATCCCTGGATAGTGTTCGCTAGGCAGCTTCGAAGCAGCGAACATTAAGTGGGCATTACTGTCCACTGTAGTTATTTGAGCGGAGGGAATCTTAAGTTCTTATTGCAATTACTTTTGAGTTCGCGTTTCTATCGTTGTATCTATCTGCAGCTCTAAATATTGTGTATTATTTGTTGCCCTGCTTCTTATGTAGACTCTTCTGTTTTCTAACGCTTTCGAGATAATTCATTAGTAACATAAATCATATATGTTTCGCATATTTGTTATCATATTCTTATTTCTCAAGAAGCCTTCTTTTTTATAATTGAAATACCCGTGTATATATCATTTAATTCATAAATTAATTAATATGTGCAAAGATGTACTTGAATCTACGCGGGTCTTTGCCATATCTACAGTGCCTGCTATGGTTTCGCCATCTATACAGAACTCCTTGAAACCACTCGCGCTTGCTATTGTAGTCCCATCTATACAGAATGCATTGAAACTACTCACACCCCTTACTTACCATAAGTGTAGATATGGCAGAGGCCCGAATAGTTTTAGTCATATCTGTATAGATGGCGATACTAATGACTCGAGATAAAACAGACATATATACAGTTTCGAGCAGTTCTGTATAGATGGAGAAATTAAAGCCCACTTTGAGTGTAGGTAAGACAGGGATGCGAGTGGTACGTAAATTCAAGCACTTGTTTATAAGTAGCGGTGCGATAATGTTCATAAAATTTGGTTATTTATGTCTCCATTCATCCAATTAAGTTAATAATCCTCGAAAACCGTTTCGTACACTCTTTTACATATCAATAAAGTGTCAGCAAACACAGTGCTTCAATCTACATAAAAATTAATATGTACGGTAACATTGCAAGTTCCATTGTTCATTATATTCTACAACAATCAAGCACTCTTTAGCATGGGTAAATGTATTTGTGAATATTGTTTCCTTTAAATAAATTTTCCAGGACTTAATAAATACATACTAATAGTGGTATTATTCTTTATTTCGGTCTCACAGGAATGAAAGTTTGGTTAGTGTACATATAACCTATCTTTACAATACTATATCTTGCACTCTCATCTTCCGTTTCGCTGTTCGTTTTCATACCTTCTCTGCCTTACGTATTACATTACTTCTTACCTCTTAATCGCGTATCTATTATAAATCTTTTCCATTCCTTCCTGTTTAATTACAAAATCCTATGTCATGTTTATACACCATTGTATCTTTTTCCATGCATTCTGTTAAGAGGTGTTCTAACGTTCCAAATTTTTGTGTGCACAGGTCAGATCCTTTTTTCTTTTTCTCCTCCTAATATTTATTTAATCCTTTAATGCTTTTGCATCTTACCTGTGCTATTAACTGATGATTATGGCCTATTCCATTCTTGCTTTGGTATTCTATTAGCGTTGCTGTTCCAATATATTTACACTGTCCATTATATCTCGCTTATTTTATTTTTATGTTTTGTTCCTGATGTTGTATTTCATAGTCTATTCTTTTAAGGGTCTGCGACAATTCCTTTACTTCCGATCTAATTAAATTCTCTCTTAACACTTTACCGACCGCTAGCGGTTCAACAACATACGCACGTCCGACCGGCCACTCAGCCACGGATTCTCCCTGGCACCGGCTCTGTTTCGGTTTAGACTGTCGCGCGGGAATATCTGCGCGTTTCGTACGCTCAAATAAAATTGTCTGCTCTCTGTTATTATAGGATAATAAATCTTGGCTTGGTGAGCGTCGGTGACAAAAGCCGATTAATCGGCTACCGGTCGGTGAGCGTTGGCGACAAAAAGCCGATTAATAGGCTACCGGTCGGTAATGTGTTAAGAGACCCATTCCCAAATAATCCTCTCCTTCTTTAATGCTTCTCGTTTGGCCCTCCTTTCTTTCTTCGGTCTCCTTTTACATACTTACTAATATATGTTTTGTGTGTGCAGGTTGTGGAGGCAAAGAGTAACGAGCATCGAGTGACACATCCCATCATGTATAGGAGCAAGAAAGAAAATAGAAGAACTTTTGCCACATACTTTACTTATCCATTAATTATAGTAAATTGATTTATAAAAGTAGTTTGCAACTGTTAGCGCATAAGCTTAATTTAGAACAATTGTGTAGTTAACTGTTCTGTATAATATCTATTATATACTTTATTTTATATTCAGATCATTCGGTAGATCTTATATAAACTTTGATATTACTTATATATTACTAAAACAAGTTCTACTGAATGTGCTAAATGTAAAATAAAAGATATAATAAATAATGTATGTATGCTCAAGTTTACACAAATGCTGTAATTTAAATTTTATAAGCTTCTGCATATGAAGTACATAATTTTTAGTATAAGCTTTATCTGTAAGCTATATATTGTAAATTGACTTTAAAGAATAGTTTATAACTATTGGATTATTTAAGTTTATTGTATTTTTCATATTACATAAACGTTAGTTTAGAATTAATACATGGTTTAGTTGTACGATGTATTGTAAATAGATATAAAAGAGTAGTCCATAAGTATTAGCTTGTAATTTGAACTTTTTTGTGACTTGTATCTTCATTCATTAGTTTAAATAAATGTTAAATTAAAAGAATTCCACTCTTCTTTTTATTTTCACACCTTAACAATCCTTGAAAGAACCTAATTCCAATTCCTTACACAAGAAGTACCGTAGACGAACTTTAAATGCAAAGTCCTGAAGCGAGAAACTTGTAAAAATGGCCCTATACGTTATTAAATATAAAAGAAGGAAATTGTGGAAACGACATAATTTTCGGTCTTCATTTCTTGCAACATTTGATGGCAGAAGTCTAGAAAATTAAGCGCTCGGAAATTCTTGGAATATGACGTCATTTCCAGGAACTGCTGATGTCGGATACCTCCTCGCATATCATATTCTCCTGATACAAATCCACGATTTTCAGCGAGTTATTTTTGCCAGAATCTCAGAAATTTTGAGCTCGGAAATTCCTGGAACGTGACGTCATTTCCAAGAATTGCTGCGATGAAAGACCTCCTCGCATACCATATTCTCCTGATACAAATGCACGATTTTCAGCGAAATATTTTTACCAAAAACCCAGAAATTCCAGAGGATCGGATACCTCCTTGCACATCATATTCTCCTGATACAAATCCTCGATTTTCAGCACTTAAATTTCTTCTGAAAATCGTGGATTTGTATCAGGAGAATATGATATGCGAGGAGGTCTTTCATAGCATCAGTTCTTGGAAATGACGTCACGTTCCAGGAATTTCTCAGCGCTTATTTTAATAACGTATAGGGCCATTTTGACAAGTTTCTCGCTTTAGGACTTTGCATTTAAAGTTCGTCCACGGTACTTCTTGTATAAGGAATCGGAATTAGGTTCTTTCAAGGATTGGTAAGGTATGAAAGTAAAAAGAGCACTGGAATTCTTTTCATTGCAAATTTATTTAAATTAATCAATGAATATACAAGTTACAAAAATGTTGTAATTAAATTTACAAACAGATACTTATTAACTATTCTTTTATATCTATTTACATTACATCGTACAACTAAATCTTGTATCAATTCTAAACCAACATTTATGTAATATAACTAACACTATAAACATAAATAATCTAATACTTATAAACTATTCTTTGAAGTTAATTTACAATATATCTTACAGATAAATCATACACTAAAATTTACGTAGTTCATATGTAGAAGCATATAAAATTTAAATTACAGCAATTGGGTAACTTGTGAATATGTCAATTATTTATTATATCTTTCATTTTACATTCAGCACATTCAGTAGAACTTGTAATAGTGATATAAGTAATATTAAAGTTCATATAAGATCTACCGAATAAACTGAATATAAAATAAAGCATATAATAGATAACATAACAGTTAATTACACAATTGTCCAAAAATAAACTTACGGGCTAATAGTTACAAACTATTTTTATAAACTAATTTACTATAACTAAAGGATAACTAAAGTATGTTGCACAAGTTCTTCTACCTTCTTTCTTGCATTTATGCACAATGAGAAGTGCCAGGCAATGCTCCTTACTCTTTGCCCTCGAAACCTGCACACACAAAAAATATATTAGTAAGCATGTACCAGGAGAGAGAAAGATTATTATGAGATATTTAGAGGAAGAAGAAAGAAAGGAGGGGCAAGCCAGAAGCATAAAAAGGAGAGGATTATTTGAAAAGGAATGGAATGCGTCAAGTATGAGTGACTTTGACAAAGGCGGAAGGTATATAAGTAATATTAAAGTTCATATAATAAGATCTACCGAATAAACTGAATATAAAATAAAGCATATAATAGATAACATAACAGTTAATTACACAATTGTCCTAAAATAAACTTACGGGCTAATAGTTACAAACTATTTTTATAAACCAATTTACTATAACTAAAGGATAACTAAAGTATGTTGCACAAGTTCTTCTACCTTCTTTCTTGCATTTATGCACAATGAGAAGTGCCAGGCAATGCTCCTTACTCTTTGCCCTCGAAACCTGCACACACAAAAAATATATTAGTAAGCATGTACCAGGAGAGAGAAAGATTATTATGAGATATTTAGAGGAAGAAGAAAGAAAGGAGGGGCAAGCCAGAAGCATAAAAAGAAAAGGATTATTTGAAAAGGAATGGGTCAAGTATGAGCGACTTTGACAAAAGCGGAAGTAAAGGAATTGACGGAGATCCTCAAAAGTGGAGTCAATCAAATGCAACAGCAGGAACAAGGCAGAAAAATAGGGAAAGCAAGATACAATGATACGTTTAAATATATTAGAACATCAACACTACTATGGTACTTAAGTAAAAACGGACGAGGGCGCAATTGACAATTAACAACGCAGGTGCGAGATCCAAAAGCATTAAAGGATGAAATAAATATTGGGAGAAGAAAAAGCATAAAAGATGTGACCTGTGCATACAAAAATTTGGAACGTAAGAGCACCTGCTAAGAAAATGTACGGAAAAAGATACAATAAGACATAAAAATAACTTAGGAATTTGTAATTAAACAGGAAGGAACGGAAAAGATTTATAATAGATGTGCGATAAAGAGATAAGAAATAGTGTAATACGTAAGGCAGAGAAGGTATGAAAACGAACAGCGAAATGGAAGATGAGAGTGCAAGAGTTAAGATAGTATTGTAAAGATAGGTTATATGTACACTAACCAAACTTTCATTCCTGTGAGACCGAAATAAAGAATAATACCACTATTAGTATGTATTTATTAAGTCCTGGAAAATTTATTTAAAGGAAAAAATATTCACAAATACATTTACCCGTGCTAAAGAGTGCTTGATTGTTGTAGAATATAAGGAACAATGGAACTTGCAATGTAACCGTACATATTAATTTTTATGTAGATTGAAACACTGTGTTTGCTGACACTTTATTGATATGTAAAAGAGTGTACGAAACGGTTTTCGAGGATTATTAACTTAATTGGATGAATGAAGACATAAATAACCAAATTTTATGAACATTATCGCACCGCTACTTATAAACAGGTGCTTGAATTTACGTACCACTCGCATCCCTGTCTTACCTACACTCAAAGTGGGCTTTAATTTCGCCATCTATACAGAACTGCTCGAAACTGTATATATGTCTGCTTTATCTATTCGCCATCTATACAGACGTGACTCAAACTACTCGGGCCTCTGCCATATCTACACTTATGGTAAGTGAGGGGTGTGAGTAGTTCCAATGCGATCTGCATAGATGGAACTACCATAGCAAGCACGAGTGGTTTCAAGGAGTTCTGTATAGATGGCGAAACCATAGCAGGCACTGTAGATATGGCAGAGACCCGCGCAGATTCAAGTATATCTTTGCAGATATTAATTAATTTATGAATTAAATGATATATACACGGGTATTTCAATTATAAAAAAGAAGGCTTCTTGAGAAATAAGAATATGATAACAAATATGCGAAACATATATGATTTATGTTACTAATGAATTATCTCGAAAGCGTCAGAAAACAGAAGAGTCTACATAAGAAGCAGGGCAATACACAATATTTACAGCTGCAGATAGATACAACGATAGAAACGAGAACTCAAAAGTAATTGCAATAAGAACTTAAGATTCTCTCCGCTCAAATAACTACAGTGGACAGTAATGCCCACTTAATGTTCGCTGCTTCGAAGCTGCCTAGCGAACACTATCCAGGGATGTGATTTATAAGGAATTGTTCATGCTTATCACTTTTCGGCACTCTCGGTTTAGGCTGTGTTGGGAGTGGATTGAGATGTACTGAGAACCAGCGTGCGATATATTTAACACGTTGAGTGCCACTTCAGGCATCGGTGTCTGACACTAAACTTTCCGTTCAGGCCGCGTCAGTCATAGGTGACTGACAATCAACTTTCCGTTCAGTGACTGACACTAAACTTTCCGTTCAGGCCGCGTCAGTCATCGGTGACTGACAATCAACTTTCCGTTCAGTGACTGATACTAAACTTTCCGTTCAGGCCGCGTCAGTCATCGGTGACTGACACTAAACTTTTCGTTCAGGCGTCGGGGTATCACAGTGTTAAGCTACGCCGCGGCGCGCCGTAATATGAAAAATACATTAAACTTAAATAATCCAATAGTTATAAACTATTCTTTAAAGTCAATTTACAATATATAGCTTACAGATAAAGCTTATACTAAAAATGATGTACTTCATGTGCAGAAGCTTATAAAATTTAAATTACAGCATTTGTGTAAACTTGAGCATACATACATTATTTATTATATCTTTTATTTTACATATAGCACATTCAGTAGAACTTGTTTTAGTAATATACATATAAGTAATATCAAAGTTTATATAAGATCTACCGAATGATCTGAATATAAAATAAAGTATATAATAGATATTATACAGAACAGTTAACTACACAATTGTTCTAAATTAAGCTTATGCGCTAACAGTTGCAAACTATTTTTATAAATCAATTTACTATAATTAGTGGATAAGTAAAGTATGTGGCAAAAGTTCTTCTATTTTCTTTCTTGCTCCTATGCATGATGGGATGTGTCAGTCAATGCTCGCTACTCTTTGCCTCCACAACCTGCACACACAAAACATATATTAGTAAGTATGTAAAGGGAGACCGAAGGAAGAAAGGACGGCCAAAGCAGAAGCATTAAAGAAGGAGAGGATTATTTGAGAATGGGTCTCTTAAGAGAGAATTTAATTAGATCGGAAGTAAAGGAATTGTCGCAGACCCTTAAAAGAATAGACTATGAAATACAACATCAGGAACGAAACATAAAAATAAAATAAGCGAGATATAATGGACGGTGTAAATATATTGGAACAGCAACGCTAACAGAATACCAAAGCAAGAATGGAATAGGCCATAATCATCAGTTAATAGCACAGGTAAGATGCAAAAGCATTAAAGGATTAAATAAATATTAGGAGGAGAAAAAGAAAAAAGGATCTGAGCTGTGCACACAAAAATTTGGAGCGTTAGAACACCTCTTAACAGAATGTATAGAAAAAGATACAATGGTGTATAAACATGACATAGGATTTTGTAATTAAACAAAAAGGAATGGAAAAGATTTATAATAGATACGCGATTAAGAGGTAAGAAATAATGTAATACGTAAGGCAGAGAAGGTATGAAAACGAACAGCGAAATGGAAGATGAGAGTGCAAGAGTTAAGATAGTATTGTAAAGATAGGTTATATGTACACTAACCAAACTTTCATTCCTGTGAGACCGAAATAAAGAATAATACCACTATTAGTATGTATTTATTAAGTCCTGGAAAATTTATTTAAAGGAAAAAATATTCACAAATACATTTACCGTGCTAAAGAGTGCTTGATTGTTGTAGAATATAATGAACAATGGAACTTGCAATGTTACCGTACATATTAATTTTTATGTAGATTGAAACACTGTGTTTGCTGACACTTTATTGATATGTAAAAGAGTGTACGAAACGGTTTTCGAGGATTATTAACTTAATTGGATGAATGAAGACATAAATAACCAAATTTTATTAACATTATCGCACCGGTACTTATAAACAAGTGCTTGAATTTACGTACCACTCGCATCCCTGTCTAACCTACACTCAAAGTGGGCTTTAATTTCGCCATCTATACAGAACTGCTCGAAACTGTATATATGTCTGCTTTATCTAGAGTCATTAGTATCGCCATCTATACAGATGTGAATACAATTACTCGGGCCTCTGCCATATCTACACTTATGGTAAGTAAGGGGTGTGAGTAGTTTCAAGGCGTTCCGTATAGATGGAACTACCATAGCAAGCGCGAGTGGTTTCAAGGAGTTCTGTATAAATGGCAAAACCATAGCAGGCACTGTAGATATGGCAGAGACCCGCGTAGATTCAAGTACATAAATCTTTGCAGATATTAATTAATTTATGAATTAAAAGATATATACACGGGTATTTCAATTATAAAAAAGAAGGCTTCTTGAGAAATAAGAAAATGTAATTCTCTAGGTGAAACATATATGATTTATGTTACTAATGAATTATCTCGAAAGGGTCAGAAAACAGAAGGGTCTACATAAGAAGCAGGGCAATAAATAATACACAATATTTACAGCTGCAGATAGAGACAAAGATAGAAACGAGAACTCAAAAGTAATTGTAATAAGAATTTAAGAATCTCTACGCTCAAATAAATACAGTGGAACTGTTAATTTTTAAGTGCCGAAATAAAATAGTTTATGACAAATTGAAATATTATCAATTGGTTAAAAAAGAAACTTGTTGACCTTTTATATTTCTGAAATTCTAATTATGAACTGTAATAAATTTACGAAAAGTAAATACACCAATATTTCATGACATAGTTCAGACTCCAGACATAATCAATAAGCGAAAAACTATCGACTAATTATTCGATAGTATAAAGTTACTAATTAGTAATTAGTCGATAGTTTAAATTAGTCGATGGTGCCCATCACTATTCCGAACCAATCTTAGTTATTGGGAGAAGAATTAAACACCATATGGATAATGTTTCGTCGCCTACCAAATAAAAATTAAATTGAAATTTAATAATTATATACTCGTATTATAATAGTTGTCCCCGCTTTATCAAAAGCATATCGATTCATCACTTTGATTAGAATACGGTATTGCTTTTCTCAATCGAAAAGAAATCGCAGCAGAAAAAGGGAAAGATGAAAATATAGTGAATACATTATATTAATTTACGCATACATATAACTTATGTATACATAAGTTGCAAATGAAGAAGACACTTACAGTCCTCATTGAATAACGCATTAATATAGTAAAACCAAATAATCGTTATAAAAACAGAATGTTACTTTAACAAATTTCAGTCATTGTCACAAAATTGTTGATTTAACAATACGTAATCAGAAATAACGACTCGGCATACATGCAAAACAGAATATGAGAAAACATCTAACCAACCACAATTCCTCATAAATAATGAGCAACTCCTAAAATAGTATAAACATATAGTTCGTATTTACTGATAATGTTCTGTTAATAATGTTTACCTTTATAAGGGCATTAAAAATTCTCTAATACATAATAATTATTAATAAACAATATTATTCATATGCCGATACTAATAAAATTAGTGTGAAGATATGTGAAAATAACTTTAACAATAAATACTATTATTTTAAATATAACAAATAATTAAATATCGAACTCAGTAAATGTTCAACCCTGTGTATATGTGTTTTAAATATATAACATCGTGTCAGCAATGATATTTTTTTTACAGTAACGTAGTTCTACTTAAGCGTTTTAATTTTATTATTAATATAGTACCTTTTTACATTTATAATTTTCTACAACTAAATGTTTTAATAACATTTTTTTACGATATATGTTTAAATTTTTAAGGAAAAACTAATATTCACGTAAACATAATACAAAGTAAAACATGTTAAACTGAAATCGTACCAAGTAATCAATAAAAATCATGAATTTGTTAATTTTGTTCTTTTTATTATTAGGTACCTCGTTTATGTATGTTTCTATTATAGTATTTTACCTTTTACTTGCATAGAAAAAAATTACTAAAAAATTATCGACGAAATGTACAATCGCAGTTGAGCAGCTGCTACAATGTTAGCTGTACAAAAACAGAAACGCGTTACAATTAATTACAAGCATTATTATGTATCAGGAGGAGTATATCCTTTCACAACTTATTTATTACATGTGAGTACGATATTTTCTTTCTTTTTTGTTATTTTATTATAATACAATAACTTAAATAATTCTTTTGCAATAACTTTATATGATTCCGTGCAAAATACATAGTTACTATTAACATCGCCGGAAGTGGGTGTCCATACTAACTCCAACTCCATCAAAATGTATATGTATACAATTGATATACATATGCAATTGATATCTATGTTTATATGAATAAGAGAACGTATAATTTATATGTAATATACCATAACTTTCAAAGGAATACGTTCGATGTTCATGACTTCTTTTGACCAAAACATCTACATAATATTTGCAAGAAAAGCAAACCTTGAATAACTATTTTTATAAAAAGTCACAGACTAATATTTTTGTATACAATTTAACTAAGCAGAAGAGTTTTTGATGTATGAAATATGTGTGTGTGTTGTGTGTGTATTATTAAAAATGCATGTTCTGTTTAACATTAGCAAATAAATACTCATTTTTGAGTGCCTTATTTTTATGTGACACTAACAACCTTACGAATAATTAGAAGAAAAACAGAAAGAAGTAAGCAAAACAATTTGCGTTTGCTTCAAAATCACATGATAAGAAATAATATCTAAGAATTTCTAAGACTATTGTAAGCAGAACGTATTAAAATTATTTTCGAGAACAAAAATATTCGAGGATGAGTTGAACGTTTACAACGAAACAACGTTTGAAAACACATGCATTGTTAAAATTACGGTTGTAGGTAGTCAAACTATCTGTACAATCACGTGTAAGTTTACAAAATATTGCAATCTTCACAACTAGCATGTCCAGTCTTCATAAATATTACTGCACATCGCATAGGTTTCTTATGTATTATCGATTCATAGCAATTATTCGTCGATGCAGAAATACGCTCTAAAAAAAACCGTAACAATCTAAACAATTCGCACTCATATAAGAGTTATACGTGACAATCCTCTTTAAATTATATGCTAATATCAATATAAATTATTGTTTCAATCGAGTTGCAGCAATTTATTATCTTAACAGGCTAAACACTTAATTAGCCTGAATTAAAATCGTTAATTCGATATACTTAAGATCTTTTGTTTTAAATTTTAAAACGTTAATCTTTTATCGCTCTTTCCTTCTTCTTTTATTTTTAATAGTTTTAAGAACCTAGACTCGAAAAAAAAGGTTTTTTTTTTATTAAATAAAGTGAATAAATTGCTTCATCTTCATTCAATATTTAGTAACATTCTTAGGTATTGCGGAGCTACGAAATTTAAACGTCTTGAAGAAAGACTTCAATCACAGCTAAGGTAGGAAAAAATGTTGAATAAAACATGATTCATAAATAGTAGATCTCGTAATAATATCGTGGCAAGTTATCGTGCGCAGAATGTATGAATCAAAAATAAAGGAACAAAAATCTGAACGACTGTTTAGTAAAAAATAAAACAAAAAAAAAGGTAAATGTATCAATTATGAAATTGTAAAACCTTTCTTTTGAACAATACTTAATCTCCCAACATATTCAACATGGTTTCATACAGAGCACAGCGAATTAAATGTATATCATGTGTGACGCGATCTTTTATTATTTTTCTTTCTTATGTTCCTTTAATTCAAATTCGCCTGATTGATGTGTTATAAAAAACTACATTTTTCAAATTTCATAGAATCACAGTAAAATATATTAGAAAAGACGCATAAAATACACGCAAAAAATGAAAATACTCAAACATAAACTGCTCCAGGGTGTTTGGAAAGCAACTCAGAAATTGTACTTATAAATTATATACCAGGTATTTTGTAATAATTTTTTTTTATATAACAATATCTTTGATTACATTTGCCTTCAATTACGAATTGATAACTACATTTTCATGTACAAAGATGAATGTTATTAAGAAATGCAGCTATAAACAAAATGTTAACGTGTATTATGTCGCAAAGTATTACCTTAATATGCTGAACGTAATATTACAAGGTAACAGTAAGCCTGCGTTTCAAACATCCTGAATATAAAACAGGTGTATGTAAACAATTCTTTTCTGATAAGTATCACCTAGACTCTAGGTCCTAGAGTAATACATGGTGTTTCTTTGGGTCTCGTTATATTCCGTTACAAAGATTTTACGTGGTCGGATCAAGTAAACAAATTTCCAGTTTATTGTACCCTCCCATATTACTAACCCCGCTATATTTTAAAGTGTCTCGCTTTTCCTTGATCCCGAGGAGATTCTTAATTCTGCAGTTGCAATCCACATTACTCTTCTTTTTAAAGAATAAAGTATACTTTTTAGAGAAATTCTTGCTCTTGAAAATATAATTGAATCCATTGAAGATATAACATTCAAAAGTATTTGTTAAACGACTGCCATTGATTGACAATATATTTACAATTACAAAAAATGATTTCGCAGTGAAGAGCGATTTATCCCTTGTTACACTATCTTGTTCATCTACATGATACCATCGATCCAACCACTACGTAAAACCTATGTCGACTCGAAAGGGAGAACTTCCGTGATGCACAAAGTTTCATTGCATGTTCAATGCAGTCTTTTAATCCATCGTATACAAAGCGAAGATTTACGTTTCATTAATATGATCATAACATTAAAACCGCGCACCATCTGGCTGAAGAACCGAATACATAAACGCATTTCCAACCATCGTGTGTCAGACGTCGCTTTCTTACTATAGAGTCGTATAAATTATATGAGTGGCTGCCTAATTTTATCCTCCTTCGTGTAATGAAAATTTAATTGTAAATTTTAATGGCCTTTTCGAGGTAGTTGATACGAGAGCGCTTTGGCGCTTTGTTGACGTGTTCTAGGCCAAGCCAAGGCCTGTGTGGCGACGTGCCTGCGTTTAAAAGTGGATAAACTACAAAAGTTATTCAACATCAGCATCAATGTAGACTTCATACAGTACAAATATATTCCCTACTTCACCTATTTCAATAGTTGTTTTTAAGATTTGTTTATGCATATATATATTACGTGTATGACTGCCTGTTTGTATTCTTTCTCTTTTTAAACACTTACTCTGATTTGGATGAATACGGAAATCTGCAGGATCCATGCAATACTCGGGCGAGTCCACGATGAAGTGTGGTTTACCCATTGTTACCACCGCTATCTTAAACTGTAAAGGTTTTTCATGATTTTTTATTGAACATCAAATAAAATTGGATATTGGTATTCTCACCTTTTCAAATTCTTTTTCTTGTACCCCTAATTTCTTCAATAGCCTTTCCTTCATCTTGGGAAAAGGTTCACCCTGCACACATACAAGTAACAAAAATGCTCACGACGACGGAAATAAAGTGTCTACTAAAGAAAAATAATGAAAAAAGTAAGACTGCTGTTTGCACAGTACTCACGTGTTTGATTTTAAAGAAAAATGGAGTGCCAAATGTGGAAAAGACATCTTTATGAAAATGTGCAACGGGAACCAACATTTCGTCGTCCGCTAGATTCAACTCATCCTTTGGAATTTCTTCTATCCTGTATAATTTTGTACCGGTTGTATTCAAGCTTTCTAACGGTGTATCTTCTCTCGGGCCAGGCGACAGTTTATTACAATTAATTTCTAATATCCTCAACTTCCCAGATCCATCTTCGGATAATTCCACTTGCTTTTTAGCTTCTTCAAGCAACGTTGCTACTGTTCCATTTTTATTAGGGTAAAGTGTGAGCTCCGTCTCTTCTGTAAGAGACTGATCAACCCATATACATTTAAACTGCTTTCTGTTTTCAAGCTCGTACACTTTAATACCAATGAGCTGATAATACAGTTTCTTTGTTTTTGGTTTACAGAAAGAAAGCAAATCCCTAAGTGGACCATCAAATGTGCATTTTAATGGTTGGCCAGGTGAATCCTTGTAACTGTAAATAAAACCAATTACACGATTACTTACATAAATTCTCGATATATACATATATTTCAAGTTATATAAAATTACTTTTGACACTTAAAGAACTGTAGAAGATATGGATCCATTCCAAGTTTTTCTCCGACAGCTCTTGCCATTTGGTCGTACGTCATTCTCGATGAAATTTCCAATATAAAACCACGATCACCCGAAAACTTTTTATCACAAAATGTCACTTCTATTCTATAGTATAGATCCCTGAAATTCGATAAAAAAAAAAGTGATACAATTTTCACTTAATAGCGTTAGTATAGAATATTTGTTAGTATGAATATTTGCAAACATTTCGATAACTTACTTAAAGTATTCCCTACATGTTGGAAGTTCATACATTTGATTATCTCCTTCTTTTTGAAAAACGATAATATCTCCATCCATTAATTCATCAAGGACTTTCTCTAAAGGTTCTGTTAAATTGTCTATCTTTTCGACCAAGTTTGGCTTAATTTCTTCATAAAGGGCTAGTTTTGTGCCTGGTGGAAATCCGGCTCTTTCATTTAATATTGGTATGAGTTCCTCTGCACAAAACCGTGATAACAATTATTTTCCACTGTTTTAAAAATAAAAAAACTTAATTAACAATTAAAAGCTATATTGTGAACTATAACTAACTGAAATACTTCCAGATGATCTGTAAATAGCACAATAGAGGGCAACAGATATAAGGTATACAAATATTCACAATAATCATTAATATAATACTACATTAATTTAAGAAATATAGCGGCACAGCTTTTTCTATTTTGAAAACTATTCAAAATGAAACTTACGGACTTTAGCTATGACAGGCATATAGTGATGGCCACAGTAATGAATTGTCTTATTCTTGGGATCGTATAATTTAAAAAACAGCAGAACATCGGTGTCTTTATCGAAGGGTGGTAATGCTATTAAATCAGAATCTGGAGGAACAAGTTCAACAAACACATTCCAAACATTTGGATTATCCGCGCAATGATAAATAGATTTCTGGAGATCATTTTCCAATTCGATTGGCATAGGTCTGCAGGTCTGGTTCGAACGTAGATTCAGTGGCCACAGACGAATTTGCTCTAAAGGATATTTCTGTAGCAAAAAAAATCCAAGAAATTACATAATTTAGTTACATTGCATTAATTCAGTAGGATATTCCCTTTACTTTTAATTACTGTGTTTTTAATCACCTACCGTGTTTGTAGATGATCACAACAATATAATATAAAACCAAATAGCAGCACGTATTATGAAGTACACACCAATATTTCAATATAAAATAATTTAAAGTATCGATAACATATTATATCGATAGTAGTTATGAGATTTAAATGTAATATATGAGGAGGAGTAATAGCATGAAAAAATTTGTCACACTTACCAAGCTATCACTCAGCAATTCGAGAAACTCGTGCAAGGTACACTGCTTACGAACGCGAAATACACGATACAAAGCATGCTCTGGATCATACAAGTCATTCCCTTGGTGACCATCAAAATTATCCTCAAGAAGGACGTTGACGGTTATATACAAGTATGCCTCTGTTCTTTCCTTTCTTCTTATTTGTTCCAGCCTCTTCTCCTCTTGCAGCCTCTCCACCAGCTAGACCAACAAAATTAAAATTATGCATATGTGTACTAAATTCATCTCATTGGTAATTTTTTTTCCTCATCTGTCTTCTAAAATTTAAACTTTTAGAAAAGCAGTGTACTGGTATCATGCTTTTGAGATTCGAGAACAAATAGTATTCGAAACATCAAAAGAATGAATTTTGTTTTGTTCTTTATATAATTTTAATTTTGTTCATCTGCCGCAATACAGACTACTAAGTCAAACAATTACACAATGAAAATTATTCAGCTGTGAATGATGGTTTAATGTACGGCGCACACTTTAAGAGAATCGAGCAAATTTTAAATATGCATAATATCTGAAAAGTTAATCAATTTATACACAGGTATGATACTTTAAAACGCAAGTGTAGTTCTTCAGAAAATACATTTAGGTCCATGCTCTACGATTTGGTAAAGCAAAGTTGTTCGTATTCTCTTTGAATATACACATTAATTTCAAAATTTGGACAAAATATATGACACTTCCAATTATTATTCGCAAATTTAAATGATCATACCTGTCTGCTACGGGTACTTCTTTTTTTAAGTATATGATGACCATCATTTATGCCGAATAATAATAAAAATGTAATGTGTAACCATAGTAGTGTGGAGATGCTTCACATATTGAACTATTATTATGTAGATTTTTAAATAACAATACAGCTATAGTTTTTTTTTTACAATTAAAGTGTAATATAAAATAATAGCGAATTAACTAACATGACCTCTACTATTTGAAATTTTCTAGTATTCAACAGTTTATTTCACTTTTTTTTCATTGATTTTATGATTAAAACAAAAGTATAGTGTATATATACATACATATATATATACATATATAGGTACTTTACAGCTACTATGAAATATTCACTTTGTTCATGAGGCATTGAATTTTTTTCTTTTTATTAATATGTAACAACAAATAAATAGGTAGCATCTGTTGATGGTCATACTGACTATTAACATTGACGAAAATTTAATGAATTAACGACTCGATTAATTGATTCAGACCTTATTACAAGGTTCCATATCCTACTTTTATTATTAACGTTGATTCAAAGTGTTAATTCACGAAAATCATGGATTTGATCATGTAAATCACATTTCACCTCACTCACTAAACGATCTCCATTAAATAACAAATACACTGTAGAAGACGTGTTAAGGAAGAAGCCGACATTAATAAATCCTACTTATTGTTCATTTTCTCTTGTTCGCACAGCATTGTCTATTCCATGAGTTAAAACTCATTATTCCAAATCAGATTTTGAATAATTATCTCACTCTATTAAACTAATAAGTCTTTGCTGCCTGTGTTTTTCTTATAATTACTCACACATTTTCAACCTATTCTGCGATATGTCTGTGCAGTTGTTATCCAAAGCTTTAGAATACTACAATACAATTATTCTTTTTAGGTATAATATTGTACAATATTTATTACAATAAACATTCCAAAACGAATCTAAGGCTCACCATGATAATAGCCTAATAATCATATTCTATGCCAACCCGATTGCAATTTTTTTTATAGTACCTGAAGTGCAACGCGTACATTAGTTACAGCTGTATAACCTTCGGTCAATCAATATATAATTCGTATAAAAAATTTTAAATAACGGAAAAAATAAATTAAAAGAATCAACAAGAATTCTATTTTTACATGACTCCATCGTCCATACAAAAAATCCTCTCTCAAAAATGATAAAAATACTTTCATTTGTAATAAAACAAATCTCTATATAACACTGATTAGTAAAAATCTGCCGGTAATGTACATTTTAGGATAACTGCAATACATGTTGTACTGAACAGTCAACATGTTAATGCGGTATACAATCTTGTATGTAAACATGATTCCAATATATGACACAATAAAATGTTTTGTATTTAATACATGATAGATATCAGCAAAGTAATGCGCGCGTAACACTTTAAAAATGATCAAGTGTGACATATTACATACATGTCGTACCTGAAACTGGACATAATGTATACAATATCAACATTTGGTGATATAACAGCCTGTAGCTGATAACGCTATAAATTTCTGGTTATTAAAAAATATTAAGAGAAATTTTATAACAAATATTTGAAAATATATATATGTATATATAGATGCTAAAAAAAATATTAATTTATTAAATTTAAGTTGTAGATATTATTTTCTGATTATTTTTCACATATCCAAAATATCGAATCTATTCGAATACGATCCTATGTTATTTAACTCATTTTATTTTTTGTATTTAACGTGATGCGATGTGTTATGATTTTGATGATTTCATATGCTATGAGCTAATTAGCTCAGGACATATTTAAGAAATGGGAAGTCTTGTCGGGAAAACAATTCAAGCAATTTATAACTCTGTTGATCTTTTTAAAAATCATGAATATAGAGATTTGGATTTCGAGGATTTTGCGTGCACGGACGAAGAGTCGTAGTCTCTGTATGTGAGTCTTTAATTGAGTCAGTCGCGTCTTTGTCACGTTCAAGGTCGCTCAACTCCTGGGAAAGCTCTCTTTGTAGGACGTTTCTGACCTCTTGAGGTATATCCTCTTCTTTGACCTCTTGCAAGACGTTTTCCAACTCAGAGTCCCTTATGTACACCAACATGTAGGCGTTCGTACAATGTTTCACGGCTATAGACATATCCTCATCTTGACCACCATAATTGTGTTCAATAGCTTCTTGTTTTGTACACCTTGAGACCACATCGTCGTCGAACTTGCACCACTGTTTCAATTATGAAGATACATAGTCAATAATACTTGATTATACTTATTACTTACAACTATCCGAATATAGAATCAAACTATACATATATAAAAATATATACAACTAGTAAAACAGCACCATATTTAAATAACTGTACCCTTTAACACGTTCCGTGCCACGTGGGTTGTATGCGCCCCACGCTGTCAAGAGCAACATTTTTGTTTATGACATATATGCGATGTAATATTCACTAAATTGTAAAAATCATTATGAACAAGAAAAAGGTATGACGTTTAACATGTAGTACAGAAAGGGTACACATTTTGGTTTTAACAAATTATCGTCACAATTGCTGCACAATTTAAGTCAACGAAAGTTACCGAAAACCGGTGTGGCACGGAACGTGTTAAACATTGTTTAAGAAATATATATATATATATATATAAATTTGTGAATTATTCTAAATTCAGTATTTATACTTTTATAAAATATTTACGTGAAAAATGACATACTTTTCCATCACCAGCAGGATTGATAAACACAACATAATGTCCACCGTGATTATCCCCACTGTGAACTAAGACTGCATGCAATGTATAATCTGCACTCGTTGCCTCTTTATTTTGCAAATATTTTCCAAGACTTATTTTCTCATAGAATTCAAACCTTTATAAAATGTCAAATGTATCAGTTTAAAAATTTAAAACAACACGAAATAGTAACATTCATATAATGGTATTATTATTATTCATATTGCTTCTTACCTATCATTAAATTTCACAGAACAATCTGTAACCGGATCATATTGAAATCGCATTAAATGCAAATGCAACACTGGTGGAAATGACGCAAAGATAACACCTTTTTCTGCTTCTTGCAATCCATGTTCTCCAGCATCATACTTGTTATCACCATCCAAATTTTCAGTACTCACATAGTCATTAAAAGACTCGTAAACTAAATTGGAGTTAATTTTTATATGAAATATAAATTGTTAAATGTAATTAAAAAAAAAAGCACGTAAATATTTTTTACTTGTAGAACAAAAATCTAAACGTGTACTCACTATTCTTTTTGCCTTTTATGTTTAACTGTATGTCGTAGAATGTCTCAACTCTTGTTGATTTGTAATCAATATTTTTACATTTGATGAAGGACACCATTTTTCCTTCAAATAATTTTGGCACTGTACCCTCCACGCATGTACCCTTCATTTTACTCTCCAACTTATCTAAAAGCTATAAAATAGTTATTAGTAAACGATAAGAAGTGTGTCTACAACTAACTATATGATAAATTATTGTTAAACGTATTTTCAATAATGATAATCTAAATCTTTTTCTTACCACGCGTAAGAATTCCTGTACGTCATGCTGCATGAAGGAATCCAATGTTTCCCAACCAAAACTTTTAGTTAATTTTTTTGTACCTACTGGCTTATCAGAGAATTGCAATTCGTGAAAAACCCTCTGCAAGGCCAAAGCAACACTCTTACTGGAGTCATCACTTTCTGTTGGCATTTTGTAAACTGCTTTACGCAACTGAAAGCAAAAGAAATTAATATTTAAATGTTTGTATTAGAATTGTAAAAAATGTCAAGATGTACTACGTAATCGGTGTTTAATATTAGATTTGAAGAAAATTCGACATACCTGATTAGTAAAATACAAAGTTTGAAGCAAAGAATTCATGTAGCATGTAGCACCTTGATTTTTTAAACCTACAAATCCTGTATGTTTTTTACTGTCCCAGCTCACACCATGTGGAGCATCAGCCATCACATGAACCTGTGTTAGAGCATTAAATATTAAAAAGACTTTACAAATGTAAATATGTTTACCGTGGAATGTTTGTAAACTAAACACAATAAATTTTAAAAATGAAGACTTTGTCAATTGTTTGAAGTTTAGATAACGGGTAATATAAAAGTAAGTAAACGTATTGCTGTTTCGATACATTATTGAAATTAAAGGAATTTTTATATCCAACAGAACAATTGATAAGAATAAAAAATACATCAAATCACAAACCTCAAGTGTAATAGAATCGTCTTTAATAAAACCTTTATCAGGATCCAGGACATCCTGCCATGTCATAAAATGACTAAATCCCCAATCATTTTCTTTACTATAGAAAAGATGTTGTATCTCTAAAATAAGAATTCATACGCTTAAGTACATGTAAAGAGGTGTGATTGTAACATTGAAATAATGTAATATATAAGATGCAAAAAAAACTATATTAATAATGAAATAAGAGATTAATATTCAATAGAGATAAAATATTGTCGCACAATGTTATACTAACTTCTGCTGAAAGGTTCCTGGCCTTCCTTGCAAGAAAGCAATCGAAGATCTGCTACTGCATAGCAGCTCCATGATGATTCGCTTTCTCCGTTACATTGCAGGAAAAACCCAAGCGATCGTTGCGGACCTCTATCTTGTGTTTGACTCGTCCTTGGCATTACCATTATTTTCCATGGCAAATTACGAACATAACATGGCGGCGACAGCTGGGTATCTTTCATTTTAGAAAAATTTTCCACTGTATAGCGAAATGTTGCTTCCGGTCTTGCTTCATCTAATTAGAAATGAAATTTTACTTAGATATATGGTTATTAGATTTTGAAATATTATAAGCTACAATTTTTCAATTATAATAATTTCGTGGCTTCGTAATGATAATTAATATCCACTTCAAAATATTATTTCATAACGTTGTTACTCAATTCTTAGGAAAAAACTAAAGGACTCTTACTTCGTTCTATACATTCGCGCAATGTAATTTAAGTTATGCTGTTAAATTTAATACTGTTAACATATTCACGTGTTATTTATAAGAAGTTTATATAGTAACGTAACATTCATTGTAAGATATACAAATACTACATTGATTTACAAGCATAAACTTATGATATTTGATATTATAAAAGGAATAAATTGTTGCAAACGAATTTAAATAAACTGTTCCTTGCACCATTAAATTGCAAAGTATATCTTACAAGCACTTAAATTTGTTATACAATTCAACAATTAGAGTCGGAAAAAATTTCTTGTAGTTATAGGGATGAAGTTATGTGAAAAGAATTATATTATTATTTTGGTCCCACCTTCCTCCATTTCTTGATCCTGAACTATACAAGCTAGTTCCGATTCTCCATTCATTGGACTAGTGTCATTGCCATCTCCTCCACCATCGTTTGGTGTTTCTAGATCAAGATATCCGACATTAGAATTCATTTCTAAAATAACTTTACGGAAGAAAATGTTTCCCCAAAAAAATGCTCCTTACATTTTGAAACTAAAATGAATAGATTAATCATATTCCCCGGTTTTTCGTGAACAGTTTTAGTTATGATACACAACTCTAGAACATGGATACTTTGTATCCTTCGCGCAATTAAACGTTGTATATTATAATATGTTACAATATGCACGGTACGAACCAATTTATCAACACTTTACAGTGATCTTGAAAGCGTGATGTAACAAAAATATCCATATAGTTTAAATTTAAGCAAATGCTCGAAGAAAAATCCTTTTGTCAAATTGTGAAGATCATTGTGACATGATTAAAAAAAAACAAACGAATATTTCCACCAAATGAAGAACTACAAATAGAGTAAAGCAGAAATTACTATGAAAAGTAGTTACTTTTCTTTTAATCTATAATTGACTTTTCATACATTGACGTGTGTTTAAAAACTAGTTTTTTACAAAAATACATAGATATATGTATAGACATATACTAAGTGTATACATAGTATGTGTGTGTATGTGTGTCCGTGTATCTATATATATATATATACACACACATATGTATATATATGTATACATATGTATATGTATATATGTGTATGTGTATATATATATATATATATATATATCAAGAAAAATTTCCTACAATATATGTCTATATCGACACATGAGAAGCTGTGTAATACTTTCCATAACCTTCAACGCGAAAATCAAAACATATGAAACTAATTTAAAAGATACAAAAAAATTTAAAGGTAATGAAACAAACGAAGGGGAAAAACATACCTCCTTCCTGTGTGTCCATTTCTTCAACTTCATTGACCTGAACCGGTGCCAGGTTAAGCTGTCTAAGGTTTTCCTGGTCGTTAACGTGGTTCATCGCAATGCCGATATTGATAGTCGTCTTGATTGCGCCGGGAACCTCGGTGGCGGCTTCCGCCGTCGAGGTTACTTCTGGAGTTAATTTAACTGATTTAACCACGAATGAGTTTCGAGTAGAAATTGAATGTTGTCGTACGACAGACTGATTATTCTCGTCGTCGGCGACCGAAGAATTTTGCTCGGGTAAATTCTGTTGTAGTGATGGTTCGATTATAATCGGAACCGGGCTCGCGTCACTGTTACGACTTGAGAGCGACGTCGCTTTACCACACGACAACGATTGATATTTGCTTCCGATGAGACCAATTTCTGCGGCTATCAAATGCCCCCGCTTTTTTGGGGGGACGCCCACAGCATATATATTCCACCCTTTTACAATACTTAAGTAATCCTTACGTTGTCCCTCCTTTTGTCGACACGACTAATTTCTTTTCTTATTCTCGTAACACCTGTCTCTCTTGCACTTTTCACCTCACTCTTTCTCGACCGATCCGAGAAACGGTTTCCGCACCGCGGGACCGGCGCGCTACTAATCGTGAGACTTACGTACTTCTCGCGTACCTCGACTCCGCTAGGTTTCGATCTTAATATCTTCTCCAACCTCTGCCACCGATGCTCCGTGCAAGCAACTTTTTCTACCAGTGCTTCCAGCTTTCTAACGTGGTCACCGATGCACTCAGCTGACGTTTTCACGGACAAAGACAGGACGATCTGCTTGGATGATCGTCTTTCAGACCTCTTTTGCGCGAAAATAAACAAAATGGCGACGAACCGCACTGTTCTGCTGCTTGCCGTCTGTTCTGCATGCAATTCGTACAGATCACGAAGTTTTCATGATCCTTCAGATGGCATACTCAATGCTACATTTTCGTTCCGTCCCCGCGGGAAATATAAATAACCGTGCAAAATTGGAATCGTAAAACTCGCATATCATATTTCATATTCAGATCCAGTTTTATGCATTCCTTTTTATGCAAGGAATTCTGCCTTTTTTTATTAGTTTTTAGATCATAGATAATGTATTCCAATTATAATAGATGGGTATAATTAATTAATGTGACTGAAGTATTAGTGTAAAAAATTCGTGATTAGATAAGTTAAATCTTGTGCTATTGAAATATTAGCAATCAGTAAGAACAATACGATTTAAATTGAAGCTGTTTATTGCTAATAATAAAGTTTAACCGGAAGGACAAGTAAGGTTTCATTTTTATTATTGTTGTATTATTACTAAAATCAACATGCTAAAACGTACGTTGAGTTAACTTTAAACTTCAGTTATATTTCTGAACCTTTCTATATATGTCATACTACGAGAAAGAAAATTTCACTTACATTTATCTCTTCAAGGTTGCGATCAAACAATTTTGCATATTGCGATATTACGATATCTAATAAATCTTTTAATATAAATTTTATATAATTTAAATTTTGAAATATATAATTTAAATTTAATATAAATTTTATTCATGTGCTTGAATATGTACAGTCATGCTAGGCTTATATACCTTTTATTCCGTGAAAATGTAGACAATTAATTACATAAATCTAATAATTTAATTTAAAAAAAAATCAATATTGATTATTGTTATTATACACGTCATATTCCACCCAAACCTAACCCAAATCTATTTTTCCATATTTCATAGAACTCACAACTATGTACTATGTATTTATTCCATTGATTGAATTAGTCTAATACACTAATACTATTGTTGCACTGCCATATTGGACGATTTGAACCATTTTTTATAAACTATTCAGCATTGAGTTATACCTCGAACTTATTAATTTCGTACTATTTTAATGTTTCCAGTGCATGTGTAGTTATTTATGTCGCAACTCGCGAAGCACGAGACGGCATAATTTTATGTTAGCGAATGTATGTTGAAAACAAATATAGAAACATAATAATGGATGTACATATATATCATATTATGGAACACTACTAGTAAATTTAATAGGTTATACGAAAACGAAATAAGAAAGAACATTTACAGAATGACATTAAAAACTATTAATAATCAAAAACAATATTTTAGTGTCATAGGGCATTTAATACTTTAATGCATACATTTCGAAACACAATATTTATCCTTGAGAACATACTATGCTTTTATAAATTGATTGTTCATATTTTTTCTAATATTGGATCGCGCGCTGCGGTATTGCGTTCTTCAAAAATTGAAGGAAACAATAATATTTAAATAAACAGGTCTTCGGAAGAATTATAATGCGTACCAATTCTCATTTATATATGTATAACTACAAAATTTAATTAATTATATTATGGTTAAAAAAAGGCCATTATGTCAGGCATTATTTCTTGTATTTAAGATAGAAATCCTTTTAATAACGAATTCGTCATTAACTTATTACGCTTTAAAGTGTAGCGTTTGCAATGTTATGTAATACTATTAAATATGCATTAAAAATAAATAGAATTATAGGAATTCAACTGTGTTCTTTTGCGTTTTGAAATAATCAATGTGGCAATAAAATGTAAACAAACGTATGTTTTAAATAAGTATGTACATTCAGTAAAGTACTAAAGTATATATGCAGGTTTTATAATTACTTTCATAAACACCAATCACCTACTACACAAATGAATATTTTACATTTTAAATTTATTTCAGATTTAACAATACAGGAAAGCGTATTTTAATTTCACAGTATTGACTGAAACAAATACCACATTTTGTTCACTAGTGAAAGAACAAAAAACTTAGAACTTTGCACTAAAGATTTAATATTTTGAAATACAAAATGTTTAGTAATAGTGTAGAGCTTGTTAAACACTGTAAAATGGTATTCTAATAATTAGATTTACCTTAGTGAAGTATTACTTTTCTAATGCGCATTTATTATGTGTCAATGTGTTTTTGTGTTTCTGTATTGCTTCGCAATTAACACTTCTTTCCTATTTAATGTTAAGCTATGTTATGAATATTGTATTCAATGTTAAGCATTGTACCCTTAGGTACATTGTAATGTATTACACACAACATGAACCATTACATTAATATATTGTTGTCAATAGATTGAACTAAACATATACATGCTAGTATACATACAATTAAATAATGATCACAGTTGTAGTACAGTTATAGTGTGTTTTAGAAACTATTTCGGTACTAAATAAAACAATATGTATATTAAATATACAATTGCAACGACAATAATAACTAAGTTATGCTTATGCAGCAAATATTATTTTATAAGCACCAAAATTCAGGACTTCTGTTTATTACAAATATCCATTAAGTGTAAATAGTGAAGCTTCCTCCTAAAGCTTTATATATGGCGTTAAAAATAGATTGGGGAATAAAAATTGTGCCACATGAAAACAACCTAATATATAAATAATTAGAAACTTCTCTTACTATTTTAAAATTAGTACCTTGACATGCGTATCTAAGTGTAGATTTTATTTAATACTTGAAAACGGCTATTAAAGTGTGGAAAAAAGAATATCTAATTCAATTAATGCAAAAGTAATTAACTTGAGTTAGAAAATATTGTCATTAATAGTTATTCATATTTATGGATACATCAGTAGAGTATAACATTTTAGACGTATTTTAAACTATTTATCAGAATAGTTTATAATACTATATTTGGTGATAACATTTATGATGCTATATAATTCTTTTAACATGTATATAGTAGCATTGTGCATTGAAATTTTCATGTAGTACTTATCGACTATTTTTACCATTTCAAACATTTTTCACGCAGTTGAACGACAAAAATTAAACATCCTTTCAGCTTTAAGTTGATTACAAATTTATTTAATGCAACGAAATTATTAAAAAAATCGTAAACAACATTAAATTTCTGTTAACCTGAATACAGTTGGTGGTCCCAATAAACAAAGTACAAGTTATTACATCGTCAGTTACAACGCTATAAATAAAATAAGTTACATTTTAATACTTCTAGTATATACTCTTACAGTTTAACTTGTTTTAGGCTTACAAGTTTCCTATGTGAATTATTTACTTGGAAAGAAAGAAATATTTCTCTATCTAATTTTCTAAATAAAAATTATTAACATAGCTTGCCATTTAAATTCATGAATATCTTTACAATATTCTATAAATAAAATTTATAAACGTAGTTTATATGAAATAGCAATAGAATTTACATGTATAGAACGTGTAAAAACATTTGTCTTTTATAAATGTCTTAAATTTCTATATAATGGAACATCCTATTTTTTTCATTTACTTTTTAGAAATGGCACATGTACCTGTAATATCTAACGTCTTTTTTTAGTTACACTAATGGAGAACCTACTTTATTTTGACTAGATGTTACTAGACTAGATGTTATTTTTATAAAAAAATTATGTTCAGTTAAAAATTTGTCATATATGTACGTATAGACCATCCAAAAAAAAAGGTGATATTATCTCTATGAATTTGCAAATAGCTGTCATTTCGCACTTTGGCATTACAGAATTAGAACGAATATAATGCTCGTGTTATATAAATTTGTTAAATATGACATTTCTTCTTCAATGAAAACTGATGTCACTTATTTTTATTGAATTGAACATACTTTTGATGTGCCTTGGGAATCATCCATAGCTGCGGCTCGGCGTTTTATACCTTCTAAGTATATTTCACGATTAAATAAACCTCCGCCAAGAGGAATACTGTAACAGACATTTTGAATGAAAGTAATATTTTGAAAAATAGTTGTATACAGCACACAATAAATGGCACTTAAATACATACGTGTCAATACCAGGCCTTATGGTTGTTTTGAAAACACCCCATACTGGTTTGTGATCTGAGGTACAAATGCTTGGCACAGAGTCATATACCAAACATTCTATAACTCCGTCTTTATACGAATTAGAGCTTTCGTGGCTAACTCTTTGCATGTATCCCCGTGTGTGCTTTTTTCCTTTAAAAAGAATTCTATCAGTGTATGCGGGTGTGCGTTGTTTACTGCTTGAATCGAAATTTTGGGTTCCAGGGTCATATTTATAGGTAGGAGGAAATGTAATTGGCGCTTCCTCAAAACCTCGTAAAACAGCTCCTTCGTTAAGGATTGTTTGTAATTGATCTTTGTGCAAATTTACAGGGGATTGCTGTGGAAAGCTGGTATCTGTAACCCACTGAATAACTTCTTCCCTTGGTTGAGCTAATCGAAAGTTCAAATCACCACACCAAAATACGCAATCGAAATTTTGTGTTACATCTACAAAAATATAATAGTCATTCATTACTTTGCTTTTTAGATAACCAGTTATAATAGAATGATAATAATAACTTATATGCATATATATATATACCTTTATGTATGCTTTTATGGCTTGTAGGTAAATCTTTAGGAAGATCAAGATTTCTAACTATCCTTTTAATATCATGTACCCTTTCTTTAACTTTATCTTGATGCGCAGTTAAATGTGCGGTAACAAATAAAAAACTTGTACCAAATAACATTAAAGCTATAGCAACAGCTCCTTTTGTCCTAAAAGCAGTTCCCGTCCGAGTTGAGAAACTAGTATCTTCAGTAATAGAGCAGAACCAAATTAAATCTCTTCGCAAGAAGAGTGCGAGATGTAGTGTTCCTAAACCGGTGCTAGATAGTAATACATGAGATGGACCAAGGGTTTCTTGTAAAGCTGCTTCCCATTCGCCTCGTTCGGAGCAAGATTCCTGCGTTCCAATTGCTAGCAAATCTGGGACAGTTTCTATATCCGAAGGTAGCATAAAATCGTTTAACTCCTTTGGTGGACCATGTCCATTCATATTCCACGTTCCGATAAATATTTTCAATTCACGATTCGGTAGTACTTTCTCAAGTTCTACTGGTCCAAGCAATGAATCCGGAGCAATTCTACCGTGGAGGAAATTCCTGTTCCAAAAAATTTGTATGATTTATAAAGGAACCAAACTACATTTCATGTACAGTTCAATTTTCCAAATGCTTATATACCTTTCACGTGCTTTTTGTGTAGGAATTAAATTAAGAACTTGCGCAGCTAATAATGCTTGTTTCGCTAAACTATCCATAGATGCTCCACTTGTTTGAGACTGATGACGGTCTTTCTTTTTAGACAAGGCATCATGAGATGTAGAACGTGGCTTAAGTTGAACAGGTGCACTCTTTATAGATTCTGGACTTGAATGTCGCATAGAATTTGTCGGTGAATTTGCTACTAAATTATCTACAGATCGCCTATGAATTAATCTTTGCCTTAAATATGCAGGAACACTTGGAGAGATAGATCCAGACGATGAATTTTCACCTAAAACATCAAAGTTTTATAAAATTATGTAAAAAACTGTAAGAATGGTTTCAGCAATATAAAATTTGATTGACATATATGTGGTATGAAATCATGTTTTAAAAAAACTCAAATGAACATTGTGAATTAGAATAATAAAGGGTCTTACAGTATGTATAATATCTGTAATGAAACCAAATTGGTTCAATTGCTAGTTATTCTTGATACTGATGCAGCTATTCAGAAAGTAGTAGGAATGTCAGTGGTTCGTGTTAAGTGGATACTTAAACTAGACATTGAATTCTTTTCGCAACCGTTAAATCTTATACAATTAAAGATATGTATACTGTTATGCATAATTACAAATATGTATATAGTATTCTCAAATACTTGTATATATATAAATATGTATATATATATACATAGATTTAATTTAAACAAATTAAGACATACTATTTAAATTTTTTATTGAAGATTAATGTGTATGATACACATTTAAATCATTGATAATATCATACTTTTGATACTGATATTTCGCAAGTAGCCAAACAGAAGAAATATTGTAAATAACATTTACATAAGAATAAAATGAAAAATATTTGTCGAAGTATGAGCATTAAATTTCAAGCAGCAGGTACATTTCATTTATTTATATTATACCTTCTTTTCCTGGTTTTTCACTACTGATAGTTTCATGGTACTGGACCATACTGTAAACTTCAAAAGGATTGTAGAACTGCCGTTCCATTTCCAAGAAGAAATAAGTAATATATTTTCCTTTTGTAAAGTATTCATCCTTTAAGCTTTTTGCATTCTTTTCGTGATCAATTATAAGTTCATTTTCATCTTCTGATGATTCCTCAAATGAATCTTCTGTCGACTCTGCAGAGAAATCACTATCTTCACTATTGTCTTGTGACATTACATTTGTTTCTTTTAGTAAAAATTTCTGTGTTTTTTGCGTGTCAAAAGAAACTGAATATTTTGACGAATCCTCTCCCTTTTCTGAATATGCATTCTTTCTATCATAACCAACTTTTAAAAGTGCAATTTTCTTATCTAAATTCCTATCTGAACCACAATTGTAACTTTCCCCTTCATTTTCTACATTACTACCTGTTGCACTGTACGTCTCTTTATTTTTTCGAAAAATTGATACATTTGTATGTATATTATCACTTTGCAACTCATCACTTTGTTTGGTACTTGGAACTGCATTTGAATCTTTATTGCACAATGTAATTTTGCTATTTTCTAAACATTTCCTGTCACATGGGTTTGTAGGAATAACTTTGTAACTGTTGTTTTCTGTGGTACTCAAATTAGTGTTAATATTATGTTTCATCTTATGAGACACATTTACTGTATCATTATTGTCACTTGGATGATTAGCTTTTACATTTCCCATACATTCTTTTGAAGTTTCTCCAAATTCAAACTGTTGTTTTGTTTGTTTCTCTAGTTTGCCACTTTTATTCTTTCTAAACCGTTTGTACAATTTATTGAGGAAAGAAATTTTCCTTGCTTTATTTTCTGAACTAGACATATTTAGAAAAATAATGCTTGGTGGTTACATAAAAAAACGTGTTCCCTCATCAAAGATTAAATGTTCACTGACTGATTGTAAAACCCACATCTCCTTCCATACATAAATGTAATGTAAGGAATTCTTTACTGTTAGCAGTGTTGAAACAAGTATGTGGGGATGGGCAAGGTCACTACCTCATTCAATGAGATTACAGAATTGACAAAAAAGGAAACATTGTAATGAAAGTGTTACTTAGCATTGTACATGCTTTAGTGAAATGTATTTTTCAAATACAATGCTTTATTATCTCAAAAAATAAAATTCTACGGAAGAAAATGAAAAGATTGGTCATTGGGTACATCAAAAGAATGATGCCAAGGTAACAATAAGCACATTTAAATTTATGAAATAAATGCATTAGTTATGCATTATTGTATATTATAGTAAATATACAAATGTAATGAAATGAAGAAAAAAAATTTGTTTAAGATAAATATAATTGAAAATATTTGATATATTCAAAAGTCTTAGATATACTAAAATTCTTACCTTCAACAAATGTACATTGCTGTTCTTTTCCTGTAAGAATACCATGCCGTTCTGTGACATTTTCTTGAAGATTCTGGCTGCCACTTGCCATGTACAACTCCTCCTTTTCTACCGTAGCATCTGTTTGACATTTCCCATTAACCGAAGCTACTTCAGATTTAACGGATGTACGGCTTAACGTGGTTGGAGATAATCTACTAACAGTCAAACTTTGTGGCGGGGTCCTGCTGCGTTCAGTCATTGCACAGCACAATGATAGTTTTGTACTAGTGTGAGATCCATGTTGCGAATTTTCCAGTTTGAAATTTTTATTTGAATCGTCATCTTTGTACGACGCTTCAAAGCATCCAACTTTAGTCTTTTTATTCATAAGCATACGACAGAGAGACTTTTTCTTTTGCTTTGACTTAGGGGAAATATCCGCCTTAGCATTCGCCGTGCTACATATATCATTTTCATTGCATTGCTCCATGGTAATTATAGTTATATACTTTGAACACCATATAATTAATTCACTATTAATGAAGAAAGTACTTCATTATTACCAGTTATACCAGATATATTATTCACAAATGTTTACTAAAGTAGGTACTATTAAATGTAAACATTGTTATTATATCAATAGTAACTTAGGCATTTGTAGTTGGAAATTTTGTTATACAGTTATAGGTGTTTTCTCTCAGTATAACACGAGATGTGTAATGATTTTTTGTAACGTTTATGCTCATTAGTATCACAAGCGCACATGTATTTTATATGTGTACAGTTCTTTATACGAACAACTGTGCAGTTATATCAATAATAACATATACGTTTTATTGTACTGTGTAGACTAAAATTGTAAAACAAGATCTTTATCTTGTCAACATTTATAGTATTTTATCTTATTAATACTTCATCATCGGTGTACTTCTCGTATTTGAATGAATACATTTAATATCAGTTTAATAAATAATTGCAATTTAAATATTAATAAATTTGCCACTTTCGTATCAAGTAAATTCAGTGGAATAATTAGAGTGTATGTGAGATACATTATTCGTAAATATAATATTTAAGATGACAATTTAATTTCCATTTCTTAATTTATATGCGTGAGCATAAATATAATTTTCTTCCTTTTAGTTGTGCACATTCATCTTTAAATATACGAAGGAACTATGGTTGTAATTTCTTCAATATTATCGTGGTATAAATCAAATTTAATGAAAAAACGCATTATACCATTTGTAAATCAGAGGTTAATTTCGCTTAATTTGCATTATATTCTCTTATATTGATATAAAAATTCACTTCGACTTTGGGGTCTCACATTGACTATGTATTGACACGTCATTGACGCTAAAATCCATAACAAACTGCATTATAATTGAAAATACTTGAAAAACGATGATTAACTCTAACTTCCGCTTCCATTTTTAATCGAGCAGTAAAACGTAAGATGTAACATGCATATTGCACTGTTAAAAATTGGACACGATTTTCGTTACAACTATCATTTTTAACAATAATTTACCACCTATGATAGGTGAAATTGTTAGAAATCCAAGCGCCGTATGCTTCACCGCTTCGGCGTTGATTTCTGAACTTGCGCAGCTTGACAATCAAGCAGACGACAGTACTGTCACATTGGGATACTTCATTTAATGTTTTATATTTTTCTGATTAACGTCCAGCAAAATTGACTCGATCAAAAATGGAATTGTCAGTATTAAAGATAATACGTCACCACCATTTAGTGAAACTATGTTTCTTTTAAGTAATTGAAAGCATTACTGTCAGAAAGAGCAGACGACGTTCATTGACGCCATATTGTTGGCAGGAGCAATCTGTGACGCAATATACTTCGCATACTACATGCATATGCACAAATAGGGTACAATATATATATGTATATGTAGTACTTACATATTTCGTTGGCTAGTGCCGCTTGGCGGGTTGCGTCACTATAATGTTTGTTTACGTTCACAATAAGTATACATTTAAAAAATGCAATTATACAATTGAATTATGATATAATATATACAGAGCAATTGAATTGCAGCAATTTGTTGCATTGTAAACAAAGCAAAATACTTAGCTGTTCATTCGTATATATTTTGTATTACAAGTCACTTAATAAACATAAAGAATATAATTTTTATATTCACGCACCATTATATAATAATGGTGCGTGATTAATAGATAATAGTGTGAAATGTACACTTAAATTTTGACAATGACGGTTACTATACAAATTGTCAAGTATATAAATTGATGTATTTATTTAAGAAGTTTCGAGAAAGACGCAGAAGCGGTACTATGCAGACGCATATGTATAGGGAATAAATACCTGTATGTAGATTATATTATCGCGATTTTTAGGAATTTGTTTAAAGTTATCCATTGACAAATACGATATAATTGCTTAGCGTTGAGAGTTTCGTAGTGAATTTACAATAGAACTAAATTTTGAAAATTGTCCATCAACCTCGACAGTCATAAAAGAAATGTCGCGGCATGGTAAGTAATATTAATTAACGTACGTACATATCGGCATACATAATAATATGTAATAGGATTTTTATAGACACAATTCAAATGGCATTAAATTTATTGAATATCAATTAAAGCATATTTACCAAAATTACGTTTAACCGCTTTTTGTAGCAAATTTTTGTATGTGCTTAATTATTTTTCAAAATGAAGTTGTGTTCTGTGTAATTGTCAACTCTCTGTTTGGTAAAATGCAAAACATTTATTGCTAAAGTTAAAAAGATAAAAAATAAGTAATAGAAACGAACGATAAATATTATAATAAACAGGTGTCCAATTAAAGAAAATGTATAATTATATATTAGCAAAAAGAAAAGCAATGCATAAATTATGAATCAATAATAATGATTTTTGCCTCCTAACGATTACGTTACAACAAATGATGTTTTAAATTTACGATCATCCGTAGATTTTTTCAAATAAAGTTTATGATCGCGTTTCTATATGACGCACTGAATGTATGGGCAGAATTCTAATGAAAGACAATCTCATAGCATAGATCACAAATGTAGGCGGTATTAAGGGTTGTTTCGAGTTTTCCATGATTAATTGTTGACAACATTAACAGGAATCACAATATTAATAATATTAAAAGCATGTATGACAGCAAATTAAGAATTTGGGAAAATTTTAATACTTAAAGAGTATACCACTGACTATAGTCAGTGGTATTTTAAATGTTGCTTTATGACCATAAAGCACGCATTAAAATATGCGCAATGTTTTTCGTGTTCACTTAAAAATACGTGTATTTTAATTTAAATATTATTTAATGTTAAACATAAAGGCGCGGTAGTTTCTAAAACAGTTTCACGAACGGAATCGAAATGCATGTATACATCATATGAATGTGTGAATATAGTATTATACATACATATACATATATGGATTACAAAATTTCAAAAGAAAATGTAGCAATAATCTTTTCAGTTGTAATCAAACTGTTTAAGATTTGTATTGTTACACAGAAAATAGATAATAATTCGTAATAATTCATGAAAAATGATTGCCGTATGCAAGGGAGTATGCGTTAGTGTTGGATTGTTGAGTGAGAAGGGTCCATAGAAGGGGGGAATAAGATGGAAACGTAATTTACGCCGCCACCGCAAGGTGTCAGCATTGCATGCGGTTCGCTCGCTAGCGGCCACCATTGTTGAAATTCTGCTTTGGTTGATGCCCCGACGATTTTTTCACCGAAAATCGTAAATTCGCCAGCCCCTGGCAAGGGCCCTGTGCGGAAGGTGCGTATCCCGTAGTAATCCCGTGACTATGCTAAAACTATAGCAACCGTCAGTGGTATGTTTCGCGATTAATAGCCCACCGGGAAAAGCCAGTGAAATCGAGTATGCCCATCGATTTACGGGAAAGAAAGAGGCACCCATGTCCGTGTCGTACGTCTTGTCGGGGTGTTGGTGTTGTGTGCGCTGCCTGAATTGTGCATGGTACGTGCGTGCATGCATGCGTGCCGGTACAATGCAACGCGTCTGTCCTCCTCGCGCACCATGCAATCTGTCGATCCTAGATCCTGTTGTATCATGTAAAAAAAAGTGCGAATGTCCCCAAGTGTCCCGAGAGTGAGATAGTCGGGCGTCAGATAGAGATCACGCGAGTAACTTGCAATTTTTAAATAAGTGCACGTTGTTCCGCGTGTCGGCACACGCGGCTCGCGTGTTATCGACGTTACTGTCCCCAGGTGCAGAAATTACATCTCTGCCTCACTGTTTTTTTGTTGTATATGTGCGTCGTGCAGTTTCACGGGGTTAGATGTTTTCTTCTTTCCACACTTTGCACGTTGTGCGTGCATAGGCGTGTACACGCGCGAACGCACGTCATTGGAATACACATATGTGTATTCGCAAGTACGTGTGTATTTTCTATGGGTGTATATGCGCAGCTTGGTTAACGTGTCTTTCTTCGCGTATATGCGTGATCTGCTGGTGTGATACGTGTACATACTCACACTGCATGCGATCGGAATTCACGAAAAAGTACGCGAACTCTATTCTACTACACACACCGTTTGGATGGGGAGATCGAGATACACAGTGTTGCACTCGTATGTCCATCGCCCCTCGTGGGTAACATCAGCTACCAAAACACTTAAAATTAGTGTTATTTCTTACATCGTGCTATCTGTGGAAACCGTTAGAATCTTTCCCCCGGTGTTATTGTGACAGTTCGTTTGACAAGTTAACGTTGAATTCACGATGAAAAGTTTCCCATATAAACGAATCCTGGTGTTGTTGAAGTTATTGAATGTTCCAATGTTGACACCCTGACAAATACTGTGATGTTTCATCTTATCACTATTGCAATTTTCTTCGCAAACCTTGAAAGTTTTGTGTTTCGTTGGTTTTAACGTGTATTCTAGTTGTTTAAACACTGTGAAGGGGGTACTTTCAATTATGTGCTTGAATCGTAAAACTGTTCTAAAATTAAAAACGTTTTTTCCTCTTTAATATTGTTGTGAAGTTTACAATTTTCCACTGTAATATCATAACAATACATTTACATTAATTGCAAGTTTGTCGAAACTGTTGTTAATGTGACCTTACTTTTCTCGAAATTTGGATACTATAAAAGTATTAGGCAAGCACCATTCGTAAATGTAAACAGTGCAATTGTGTGGCACATTGACGTGAGAAATTGTACTTTGTGAAATATGTGTGTTATATTTTTGTTTGCATTGGAAGAATTGCACATTCTGCCTTCTATAAACAAGATTTGTCCAACTCTATAATATGTATACACTCTTCTAATGTTATTAGTACAAACATTTATCGATAATCATACTTTTGTACTACTTCACAATCTGATTTGAAAATTTTAATGTCAGATTTTACTTTTTTATCTGTTATTGTCATAACGAATGATAAAGTATAATAAGTACGAACAATTTTAAAGAAATAACCCTACTTACATATTGTCGTGTCATAATTTCAGAAACTGGAAACACTAATTCTAATTGCATGTTACAAGGAGGAAAAATCGAAACTCTAAATTTACCTAATTTGATAAATAATTATCAATTTTATCAAAAGATATATAATATCAATGAGCAGAGCATAAATAATCTAGATCAACATTATGGTGTGACTTGTCAAAACGTATGGGCTGTACCCAGCAATGGTAAACATAATTTTTAGCACCTCTTTCACTTATAATTTGTTACACAGAGCAGTATTTGTTTTATATATATATATATATATATAATATTTTAAAGATATTAAATGTGTTACGTCAGATCATTTTTCTTGGCATTTAATTTGTTCAATTGGCTTAGTATTCTAATCGATGGCTATATTTTAAATTCCTGATTACAGAATAAGGAAATTATTATTAGAAAAGCGTAACTTCCCTAATTGAGATTTTAATTTGCAGGGCCATTCTTACTCAGTGTTGCGCCAACATGGGCGCTGTCAAATAATTTCATGCAGTGGGACTACATACAAGAATTGGTAGCACATGGTGGTGTGCCAGATGTATATGGTTTATGTGACAAAGAAGAAAATATAAATGTGTTGGATCTGAACGCAACATATGTTAATCAATTTATTAACTTCTTGCAACCGGGAAACAGCAACAAAGTTGTTGACTCTGATATACAGAAGGAAACGAACGATAAATGTTTATCAGAATTGCCAGAAGTTGCGGTGAAAAATCGTAAGGAAAGTTATAACAGTACCTGTCACGGAGAAGATAGCGAGGTAAACAGAACTAATTTATTGAATACTAACAAAGTCACAGCTACCTACTCATTTTGCAAAGATAAATGTGAAAGTTTATCTAAAACAAAAGAGGAAATAAATCATCGCAAAACTGTTGACTGCGTTTCGTGCTTGTCGGAACAGCCAAACATAGAAAATATTACACAGTACAAGGCATTTTCAAACATTTTCGAGCAGTATAAAGATACCTACAACTTCCTTTGTACTTCTGACGAAGATAAGCCACTTAATTTAGTAAAAAATTTGAAGGATAACAAAAGCTACAGTAACCGGCAAATAGAAGATAAGAAGAAATTGTGCAATTTCTCTGATATAAAAACAACCTTGAAGGACTGTGCCATCTCAGAACGAACAAATCATTCCTGTAACATAGAAACCTACTGCAACACAACGTACAAGGAAGTAGACTATGGTTTATTAAAATTCTCCGATCTAGATGATTTATCTCACAATTTGAAAACTGGTAAAACGTTACTTAATGTTTCCAAACACAAATTATGTGAAAACATAGAAGAAATCTCTGAGCCTATACCAAACAAATGCTTGCAGCAAGAAAGTACACTTGCTTTAAACAAATATTTGAATGATAAAGCTTCGCTGCTTTTATGCGAAAAGAAACATACAGATCTTTCTTTTCCGCACTCATCTCTGAATGTCAAAGATACAAATATTAAAAGTGAATCTTGTTCAGACGATCGAGCAAACAAGACAAGAAGCACGCATTTTGCAAGTACTCACAGCAAACCACCATTAAGTAATTGGGACGATTTCGAAATGTCAGGGCAATATCCAGGCCACAGCCGACCTCCGGTTGGCACACCTCCTCCTCAGACAGTTTGGAATCATCTTACAATGACACAGGGTCAAGGTAATAGCTTTTTAACTTTCCCTTGTAATTGTTTTAAATGTTTTACACATAATCCAATAAATACTATATCTTATTTATTTTCTAAACAAACCTTTGAACAGTTTCAGGTTTGAATATTCATCCAACTGCATTGTCAGGTGCTGCACTAAGTCCAGCTGGATTTTATACACATCCGTCTATGGCAAGAGCGTCTCATATAACATCGCAACTTACACCACAACTTGCGCATACACAAGCACCACCAACATGGCACACACCAACTGTACCATCGAAAAGTGTTACTCCAGCTAATACACCGGGAAATCCATTGTTTAGTTTACAAATGCTGGTAGATAATAGGCAGAACCAAAGTCAGTATAGGAATTCACCTGGCTCGCAAAGTACATTAGATTTATCTTCAACATCAGAAATTATTCCTGAAAATTACTCTCGAATACCTCAAGACATCCCAATAAGTTTGACTGCAAGAAATGTAGATAAAGGTAGCAGAAACGGAAATATAATTTCTCCGCCAATACCCTTGAATGGGGAAACTTCATCGGATAGCGGGATAAGTTCATCGGTTCCGACGCCAAATTCTGTTAGTGAGCCGGTTTCGCTTTCTACTAAAGATATAACGACACCTAAAATAACCGTGAAAAATTTTGAAAGCAATTTAAAAGGTGTGGCAAATCTTCATGACAAAATTAAAGAATTGAATGTAGATAATTTTACGCAAAAAGTTATAAACTTACCACCTAGTGTTACAATTGAAAGGGTAGTTCCAGATAAGAAAGAGCCCGAAGTTACGAAAAGTAAAGATACATTAAGTGTTATTGCACAAGTGCCAAGAAATGTTCTGCCTGTTATTGTGAATCTTACGTCTAGAATGGACAAAGACGTAACGGATAGTCCGAAAAGAGAATCATCATCTGAACGAGATCGGAAGATTGAGGAAACGAATGTAAGATCACCTAAAAATTTACCGAAAAGGGGTAAAAAAGGTGTGGATTCGTTATTGGAAAAATTGGAAGGTGGAAACAAAAAACTTGGTAGTGTAGAAAACATTGGATCTGTTATCGTAATGCCAGTAGAAGAGAAAGATACGTCGAGTGTCAAAAGTATGTCTCCTGATAGACAAAAATCGAAGTCTCCGAATAGAGAAGACGAGGTAGTATCTCCGGCGTTTAGTAATGACGATTCTAATGATAATACCAAGCAACGTAGAAAAAGAAAGTTGGAGAAACCTGTACGACTTAGTAAAGACTCGAAAACAGAGGTAGAGGATATGGAATTAGAACCGACAGAACCAACCGAACCTAGGACAAATGAACCAGTACGAGAAGAAGCAACAAGCGCTCCTGCCGTTGTAAAATTAGAAGATAATACTGGCGCAACGGAACAGAGAATACCTGATAAATTAGAAGAATCCGTAGAAGAAAAGTGTGAAGAAAATCAACCTGTTAGAAGGCGGAGAAGTAGTGAAAGTACACCTCCAAGTTCTACTCCACCGAATCAGAGGGTTAGGAGAAAATCCAGCGACGATGCGACTGAATTTTCGAAAGTAACGAGTCCAAAACCTGTAAATAACACGAATCCATTTAATGAAGTTGAATCGGAACTTGAAAAGATGTTCGCTGGCATCGTTGAGACAGAGACGGATGTTAAAAAAGAAGAATCAAAATCAGAACTGACAGAATCTGAACTTCCAGCTGGTAGCACGACAAAGACCGAAAATCTAGAAAATAATGTCTTGCACACAAAAGGCACGCAGAATATAAATCCTACGGATGTTTCGTCTACTGTCGATACAAAGGTATCCGGGAAAAAGGGGAAAAAGACGAAGGTCCAGGGAAGTAAACGGAAAATGTCGAGATCCTCTGAAAGTATTTTCGGAACTGTTGGTAATGATGTACCCCAGAAGGAAATCAAAAAAAGGAAAACGTCTAAAAGTGCGAAAAAACAAGACACCTCGAAAAAAGCGAAGAAAAATACTAAAGTAGATGGTGTACGAGAAATGGCATATGATTCTGGATCAAATGCAAGTTCTATTAGATCTCGAGGACCAGTAGTTCATGTTGAAGGTCCGAGGGACAGTCCATTAAGCATTCAAGTAGTTAATGCTCCAAGAGAGGAGGAAGAAGAAAAAAGTAAAGAAAAGCGAAAGAGTATCGGAAATGGTAATGCAGGAAGAAGTAAGAGACTCAGTCATCAAAACGATTTAGATTATAGGGGTGCGTATCGTCAATTTTCACGTATTACATCAAACGAATATTTATAAATACAGAATAGATGTTTGAATTGTATATTTTTTGCAGGTAAAGTCAGTAGAGCGGGTCTCTTCAGTTCAACGTTGTCGTCGCGTTACGATGCGCATACAACAGATTCCACGTGGGTTTGCGTATTTTGTAAGCAAGGTCCTCATTCTGTTATACCTGGAGATCCTTCTCGGCCACATCCAAATTTAGCTGGTCCGCACATAGCATCTGGAACTTATACTGTATGTTATACTTTTCTATCCTTTATAGTTAAATACTTTTTAAGCAAATTGTTTCCTATCAAAGGTATTGATAAATAACGTTGCCTTACCTAATTACAGGTTCCAGCTGGGGTTTTGAGTGATTTATTTGGGCCATATTTAATTGGTAAAGAACGTTTAGAAGATGGGATTCTTTCAGCTGATGAGCAGGAAATTACTACAGAACAGAAAAAGGGTGGTAAAAATAAACGAAGTTTGAGGTACGCCGGATTAGCTGATCAGTTCACTGCAAAAATGGGTAAAAAGAAAAAGAATTTCGTTGAAAGCAACACCAACGCCATGTTTACGGGAATGACCGTACTCCCAGGAGAAGAACAACGTTGGGAAGTCTGGCTTCACGAACAGTGTGCTGTTTGGGCAGCTGGCGTCTACATGGCAGGTATGAGAAATCATAGTTTTTTTTAACTGATTATTGCAATAAAATTTGGTTGCATTTAGAATGTAAGACAGTGACAGGTTCTAAAAGCAAAAATGATTTAAATTTATAGGTGGAAGAGTAACAGGTTTACAGGAAGCTGTATGGGATGCAGCGAAATCGATATGTGATTCCTGTGGTTTAACAGGAGCAAATATTGGTTGCGTTAAACGAGGTTGTAAAGCCGTTACGCATTATCCTTGTGCGCTAACAAAAGGTTGGCACTTGGATAGTAATCAGTATATCCCGAAGTGCAACCTTCATCGGATTACGTGAAACTTCGGTGAGTTTGCCAGTATGGGCTACCATGAAATAAATTATATCCACTATATCACAACGTATGGCTTTAATCTGAAGCACCGAATGATGAATAATAATTATAGATAACTACCTTCAAATTTGTTTGTAAAAAGCGTATGTTAAAAAAAAAATATGTAAAATTAAGAAAGCGTAAAACAAAACATCTTTGTGCATATTCGTATATACTATGAGAAGTATTTAACATTTTAATATCTTGTTCACTATGTATTATATATACATAATCACTATTTTTGTTGAAAAAAAGTTGAAATTTTAATCAAGTCTAATAATTAATTTATATTTTTCAGCATTTAACAATTTTGATGAGACGTTTTGAAATTGCGCTTTGCATCATTCGATGCATAAGTGTGTTTGAAGTGTGAAAGTATAAATGTCAGATGTATAAAGGACAGATGTATGATAATTTGCATACACGAAATATCAATATGCTCGACAGAAATATCTTCCAATGTACAAGGTGTTGAAACGAGAATGCTGTTACTGTCTTTAAGAATTACAAATGAAAACGGAAATTAACGGAAATGAAGGAATGGAAGTTCTTCTCGTTAATTAAATTTAATTAATTTTCTTGGCCGGTGGCCTTGAACAGTGGCCTTTTCGACCTAATATGAAAGCAAGATTTTTTAATTTAAAATCTGTAGTATAGACGAATCGTTGATGAGGAACAATGTTAATCAAAAAATGTATTTGCTTTTTTAGTAATATTTATGAAACTTGAAAACATTACAAAAGTTTTCCCCAAAACATCATGTACGCAGGAATAAAATATAGGGCATATTGTATCAAAAGTTAAATGAACATTGGAATTCGGCAAAATAATTGATAACACTGAATTTCTTCTAAGTTGTATGTGTGTATATAAAATGGGATGGATTATGAATCAATTAAATTGATGGAATTTGAACACTCTTGACACTTTTTATAACAAGTGTGGATAAGAAACATATAAACAAGTGTTCTCCTGTGAATGTAAGAAAACTCCTGTAAATAACAAAAATTCTTATGTGAAAAAATGACTATTATATTATTATACAATTTCAATGATATTGCAAAACATCTTTCCGTTTTTAAAATTCATACTATTTTAGTAAGCATGTGTAGTTATGTTCTTTATTGCACGAACAGTACATTTAGGGTAATAATACTTATTTCTATTATAATTTTTTGAAGATTAATTGTGACATAAATCTCATGTAGGTGTAAATAAATAGATTTTCGCTCACGTAATATTTTCCGTTATTTCTCAACCTTGTCTGCTTTAGAAATATGAGTTACAGTCATTTTCGACATTTAAGGAGAACGAGCTCACATGTTTACTTAAAAAGGGAACACTTGTATTACTTGTAATTATTACTATCAATATAACATTTTCAGGAAGAATGGGGACATTTGTTCCAGAAACAATAACTTCTCTTTTTCTGACATGTGACAATTATAACTTAACTGTCTACTATAATTTATGAGTGTAAAACCAGTGATTAAGATTTAATAGTATATATACACCTTAGTGATTAAATTAATTGCTACTTATTGTCTTAAAATTTGTGGTAATTATTACTGATTTATGTTATTTTCTCATATTAATATCATCGTAATCATCGTAATGCGCCATCATTATTATCACTCTTGTTTTTATCGGACTTTTGTAAGAATATAAAAGAGGCAAGTTTCTGTAATAACAAATGTAAGAATATCGATGATATTGATTATCTTGATGTATCAGGGAGAAGTAGTGAAAAGCCGAAAAATTGTATAAAAAATATGTAGAATGAAATGTACATATTACTGATTTGAGTAGAGAAAAAGGAGTATATATATATATATATACATACAAACAAACACACACACAACACACATCAGCAAACATACTAAAAATAGTTGCCACCCCTCCTCCCATAACACAAAGTGTGGAAAAATAAGAGTAATCATTTTTAAATGTTAGTTATAAACTTACAAAAATTAATTTACAAAGAAAGAATGATTTTTGTACATAAACACCACATACAAATGTCTTGTAAAAAAATTGAAGAGCATAAAAAAACATTTTATTTAGAATTGTAGTATAACTGTTTTAATGTAAGATGATAAATGGTTTACATAAAAGTAAACGTATTCGGGTTTTTCTTAAACACCACAAGACTATTAGCTCATTACTATTATGTGAGGAGCAGTCTTTGTAACATAAGAACAAAGAGAGAAACAGCCAAAAATACTGCTACTAAGTTTAATAAGAAAAAATTGAATTGTAAACAAAACGCTTATATCATACAATTATGTATGAAAGGGATACAAAATTCTATCTTAGATGAATAACTGTAATATTAATACTTGTGATACAAACAAATTTCTCGATAGAATGATGTGATGAATAATTCCGGTATATTCTTCCTTTGAGTCTAACTTTGCGTACATAAAAGACTACTTACATCCTCCTGTACAGTTCAGTTTTATAATAAGCTACTATAGTAGTGTATACATATTTAGCCCATTCGTGAAGAAAATATAAATCGGGATATTATCAGAGATTTTAGAATTGTCTTTGTACGCATAGTTTGCTAACGTTTAACAAATTTTGAAAGTGACGTGGGGAAAAAGAACGTGCTTCATGACCTGTCTTGTATAAATATTAAGCACATTTTGGCTTGTAAATTGTGGAGAATATGATTTAAGCGCCAAAATGATGGTGCGCAAAAAAACCTGAATATCACAATGCCTAAGTAATTTGTATAAAATATGGATCTGTAAAATAATATTGTCGCATCGTGATATGTGGAGAGAGAGGTAACAGTAGTAAAGTTCGTGAATTGAAAGAAGCAAAAACAATTATGTAATGTTAAGAATTCATAGGTACTTTCAATCCTTGCCTTCGTACATCTTTAAACTGCATACTTCAATTTTAGAATCTTTCGTTCCCTTTTATGGTCAGTCTCTTTCCATTCTCTTTTTCTTCTTGCTTTCTCATTCCTGCTGAAAACCAATTATAGTTTCACAAACTTTTAGTGACCTGGTTTAATATTAATAATAGTTAGAAAACGAGAAACATTGGTTTCGATCTATTTAATGTACCAATTAATAGAACAAAATTCGCAGAATGTATTTTAAATCGATACAATAATACAATTAAATATACATCTTTGTGTAATATAAACATAATGATTAATAAAACATGATATAAGTCACATGTCGGAATAACTACAGACATTGTCGAAATAGCCCTTCAAATATTATGTGAATGTACAATATTTTTAAAATTGTGGAGTTACGAAATTCTTGTAGTAACTTCATTAATTATAACAACAACAAAAAAGAGTATAAATTACGTACAAAGAATACGCAAGTTTCGATTGCGTAAAAAGAATTTGTATGTGTATGGAAAAGCGGGGATAGTATTATTTTAATCGATAATACTTAATTTTTTTTGTTATGAAGCGTAATTGAATGAACCTTTGTAAATATATTTAAATACAGTAAATCCATAACCAAAAACAAGCACTTTTATATTGCGATACTACCAAGGAATAACATTTTTCTTTTTATGTATTGTATTAATGCACAATTTCAGGTATGGCTTTTACCAAAATAATACAATTACATTATTTTATAACGTAACAACATCAGAAAATATTTACTGTTAATCATTGAGGTAGATATACAGTTTTTCTTCAAATGACGATGATTTGGGAGACGGAAATTTATTTAAAACAGTAGATTTAGCGGTAATGACAAACAGGTAGCTATAGCTATTATATTTTTATCTATAGATAAAAATATTGTCAAATTTCATAATATGGAACTTTATTACTTATATACTGAATACTGAATATTTTACCACAACTGAAACATTTTTACATTTTACTTTATGTATTGAAATTAAATTAATTACAATTTATTTTATCATTGCAAATACTGTAACGTAATATATTTGTATCTATAAAAGAAGTTTACAAACTTTTGTGTAAGTAATTGTTAAATCTCAATAATTTATAAAGCAGATCGCTATAAACGTTTACTACAATTTCTAGTTATTTATTCATATTTTTTTATATTTGAATTATATTAACTCACAATAGAATTGTAATGTATAACATCAAATACTTCATGTTTTGTTACAACAGAGTAATATTCTTTTAATAAAAATAAAAAAAACATGACTTAAACCCATTTCATTTTGTTATTTTTTTTGTATTTTTTGAAAATGAATCGTCTTTTATATATATACATTACGACTGAAATATATGCATATATATTGCATAGATTTTTTTACACAATTTAGTTATCAATTTATTGAATAACATGGAATATACATTATATCGAACATGATTAGTAATATGAACCATATATGTATACAAAAATGTTCGCACATTTGTTTTAATACATATGCCATGTTACAATTTCGATAAATTTGACAAGAACGTCTTCGAGTTTTATTCCTTGTTCAGCAATGCACAGGTATATTACGTATTTTATGTGTAATTTAAAGTAAAATTTGAACGTAAGTACAAAGTCATACGTCGCGCTCAATGCGCCATCTTGAAATTCAAAGAAAGCTGTGCAATGTTGTAAGTCTTATCCTCGGTACATCAATGGTTTTGATCTTGCCGTCACTAGTCGGGGAACGAGAAAGTCTTCCCACTTTCTAGTACGATTCATTTCTTCAGTGTGCTACTGACTGCGGTACGGTGCGGATGTGGGGTACGGTGTCCTTATGGTGCTCGAGTTTTCATGAAGTTTTGTGACATTGGCACCGACATAAGAATTATGTCGACTCAAAATGGGTAATTTATCAACTGTGGTGAAGTTTAGTGCAGCACTCATTTCCTGCTTTTTGGATTATACGCGGGCCGACAACGAACTACGAGGTAATAATAATAATTCACTACGTCACTATTACGGTGTCCTGTTTATCTAACACACGTGATTACCCTAAGTCTTGTATCATTCCTTGACGTTTGATATTTTGGCGCCCTTGCGACTCACGAGACTTTATCACAACATGCTGGTTATGTGTTTAAAATATAGATTGATTACTATTTTTGCGATTAAAATTTATATACTTGAAGTGCAGAAACTTAAATTATTAATTCACAATTATACTTTCGGTATATACGTGCTGAAATTTATATGTAGACTAAGAGTTAGAAATTCATACCCTAAAAAAATCTCGCCTGGACAAAGTCAAAGTCGTGCGTAAGATTATTGTTTTTGAAAGCAATTATTTTTGTGTAATATATACATTCGATGGCTAAACCGTGGTATGTTACCATAAGCCACGAAAAATATCCTCTTTCATTGCGTATGAAACGCAACAATAAGCGAGACAGTTCATCTCGAAGCTAATTGTTGCACAATGCTTGCGAGTTTGTAGGTGCATTATACCAGAAATCCTCCTTCCATATCAACTCTGCTCCCTTACAATGATATTATGATGAGATTTTTTAAATGTAACATAAATTTAAACAAGTGTTCTATGTTGTTTAATTTTGATATATTTTCATCAAGTACATATCGAGAAGTAGTCGAGAAAATTTGGTATAAAACTCAATTTATGTTTCTAAATGTTCATTTTATCCTTTGGAGTGTAATACAGGCCTTTGTATTTTTTATTAAGTTTTGTCTCATTTAAACCATGACTACGGCACCCTAATTTTACAATGATATAAAAATAATTAGATGATAATTATTAAAATATAATAAAAATATAATACTAAATAAAATCAAAAAATATGTTGGAATTTCTATCTCAAGATATTTTTGGAGAAATTACTTGTAATGGAGCATAAGGTTTTAAATGTGAGGATATTAAATTGATACAAATCTGCAACAAAGATAAATTATTTTTTAAGCAAACGTGCCCATCTTAATAATACGATTTGTTTAACCAGTTTGATGATGTTCATCTTTATTTATCTACCGTGTAGTTACAAATGCAAATACAGATATTTATACAGATTTCAGGTGAATTTTATATAGTATAAAAGCCGAAAAATATATTTGGAGGCATGAAGCTGGCAATATTGCTCCATTTTGAAAATAAATAGTAATAGTTTTATCATTATAATAGGTATTTATATTTGCACAGGGAATCACGTTACACAAGAATATTTTCTTATTTGTTAAAGGGCCCAATGATAAACAAGTCATAAGAAATCGATATGAAGTTTCAAATGATAATTCGATTACATCATTACGGTCATGATTCAATAAGGGAACTTTGTTGACTATCACCAGTAAATTTTAATAGTCGTCTTTAAAAAAAAAGTATTTCAATCAACATTTCCTATTATCATATCATGTACTATCATTAGTTAAATTTCAATCACCTCTGCCCATCAATTAAACTAAGTACATATGTCTATGAAGCCCGACATAGATACAAATATGTGCAACAATTAAATTTTCTACAAGGCGAAAATAAAATTTCGACCAGTACAATAATGCTACTGTGATTATGGATTTCCTAAAGATCCTTAGGACAGTTGCTCCAATTAATACGCAAGACGGCGATAAGGTTGTTGAACAATAGAGATCCATATAGCAATTATCAGGCTCAATGAAATTAAACTGATGTTTCGCTTATTTGTGCAAGTGAAAGGAGACAACGTAAGTTTTTGCGTTCTTGGAGCTGGCTTGTACGAGTATGTTGGCTCTAGGTTAGCGAACGCTGTGCTCACCGGCCCTGACCAGAACAGACCACCATCGGGCCCAGAACTGTATAAGATGCAGGGGAAAGGTATACCTCTAGGATGGAAGTGCCTCCATGAAACCTTCTAGAAACAAATCGTGGCATTTTAAGTCACTTGTAGCATAATTATTGCATCCACTGGTTCAAAAAATGTTTATATAGTTGAAAACTCTTTGCGCATAGAAAGGAACATCAGGGTATCCCGTTGAGGATTCGATTCTTTGATATAATATGTAACAAAATTGTTATATTTGATTTTGTTTAATTAAGAATTGAAGGGAAGGTTTTGTTTCATTCAATATATGTAAGGCAACTGTGGGTGCTAAATATCTTGGAGAACTTCGGGATGAATCGGTCGTTTCATATTTCAATTATTTCTACGCCATGTAAGTTTGTCCTCTGATGGTTTTGGTAGCTAATAAATGTACTGCCATAGTTAATGCCAATTATAATTATATTTATTTCTGTAACCGTGCCTCGGTTTAGTCAATATTAACTATAGCATCATTTTTGTCAGGGCGATAAGTTAATTAACTCAGTCGGAAGAGATTGATCTAACAATAAGTTTATTGTTGTGGTGGACAGAGAAGGTTCAATCATTTCAATATAGAATATAAAAATTATAATTGGAATGAATCATTTAGTACAATTTTTTTAATTTATATAATAGTTTCACATAATAATGGAAATATTTTTATTAAGTAAGAGTGGTGGTTGTATAATGATACACATACCCACTGTATTATTGGATTATCAATAGCCATTATTATTTTACAATGATATGAACTCAGTTCATAGTAAAAGTGTGATCGCTATACGTATGCAAGTACATACCTTCTGCTTACGTAGAATGTAAAAGGAGCGCAATGAATTTTTTCGTAGTGCGTGAAAACATGTAAAGTAGCATAGGTCTAGTGAAAGGCGCACGCAAAAAGTATTTACACCTGTACCAGTAAGTGTTCCGATGAAAGTGTTGGTTATCACAATAATACTGTACAAGTATTTCATGATACATGTACATATAGTTTACTGAAAGACTTTAACCGGTTAATAAAATAGAAAATATATTACACTTAATTTGATAACACGTGCCCCCTCGTTTTCTGTGTAGCATGCAGAAAAGGTTTAACTTTTATTTATTTGGATTTCTCGCTGCTGAACTGTTATTTTTAAGTCGAAACGAAGCTAACAGACAATTCTAGAGCACAATGAAAAATGTATTCTTCGCTGAATAAAACATAGCGATTTGCGATTGCTCAATTTCTTTCACTTCAAAGTAAAATTCTTTCGCGTTTCAAAGATTGTATAATAGTTGATGATACTTAGCAATTTCTTCGCTGTGTCAGTTCGTGAATGATTATAGACGTGCTTAAAAATATCTATACGTTAAAAAGGAGGCTTTGTAGTTTCTTAAATATAACAGTTAATAATTAAAGCTAATAATTGAGATTCATAAATTCATCATCATTCGCCGTAGTTTCTTGTAAAAATTTGTCATTTTAAATGATGTTCTGCACTATTGCGGTTACGGGGGTGTTTCGTGGTTGTTCTTTTATCGTTCTATGATTGTAGTGATTGTTAATAGTTTTTCATGAAAGCGAAACTTTTACGTAAATACCTACGACTATCTGTATCATACTACAAAATGGAAAGTAGGTACTTGTTACTTGTATCGACTTCTATTTAACTCGCTCCAATTCGAATAATTAGAATTCCATTTCTCTTCCTAACAAACTAAACACTTTTTACACCGAGCATTTTACATTTATTTTTACTTACTCTTGGCTCAACCAATAATTTCCTCAAAGGACCCCAAAACGTTTTTGATATTCAAACTTCATCCACGCTCGTTCTACTATACGTTCCATAATAAAATATTGCGACTTCTAATTCGTACAATATACGTACAGATACGCTTTTCCTCTACATCACAATCTGTTTTATCGTTGGAAAATTGTCCTACCTCTAATTCATCGAGCATGTCCGGGGTTAGCACCACATGTTTAGTCTTCCATCGTATACACGTGCCAGCAGCTCATCGCTGATAGTCCGATAAGCGGTGGCATCCTGTGAGTAGCATGCTCAATATAGTAGCATAACTATCATTTAGATGAAAAGATTACCCTGGGCTTTTTTAATTAGTAGAATCGTGTAAGCGGTAATTTCGCAGTTACTGTTTCGCACGTTCGATATATGGTTAACAACGCGATATCAATTCAAACTTTCAACTTCTCACATTCATTTGATAACTTCATCGATATTAATGTTCTCTATATTTATAAAACCCTAATAGATATTTAATTAATTCATACTATCCCGTTTGCATATCGCTAGAACGTACTAATTTCTTGTTTCTATTTTTTCCTGCGATAAGTTTCGTTTCTTTTTTTTATACCTGGTCGGAAAGGTTCATGAACATTGATCCGTAACATACAACCGCGATTTAAGTTTCCTCTTTTTTCTAGTTACGAGATATGTAGTTACTTGCAGAGGTCTGAATAATTGAGTAATACCTATTCCTGGACTAAGGAACATAAAAATCAACGATCTACGGTTGTATTTTCTTCCTGACGAAACGAAGTTTTTACACCGGCGTGGACACTCTAATTAACGCAATTACGTACTGCCAGTTAAATTACTTGCGTGCACCAGTGCCGTGCAAATTACACATCCACTGCAACCAGGTCAGAACCGATGTTTTGCATCAGAGTGCATGTGCGTGTCTTTGTACATAAATTGCATATCGAATCGGCAATAGGATTTAAACCGAAATTATCATTGTTACGAAATAGATCCAATATTACGTTTTAACCAATTGATAATGTCGAAAGGAGAGTGAACGTTTCAAATTGCATCGTATTAATAAGGTATACGGGAGATAAATGGGTTCCATGAAATTAAAAGGAGATAATATAAAGAATAATTTAAAACCATTTAGAAATTAGACCAGAAAATAGCTGTAATTTCCTGTACGCTCTATGGGTCAACGTTGTACCCACCGGTTGAGTAAGCAGTTACAGGAATTCGAATTAAATAAATTCTCTTATCATTATATAACTTCCGTTTCTCATATTTTTCATTTAACAGCGTCTTTTAAAGTCTACAGCAGCTTTAAATATTTGTCGACCGTTATAAACAATACCCACTGTAAATAGTATACATATTGCATATTTTATATTCATAGACAATCATATAGTCATTCTTCACGTGGTTGCTTCATATTAATAATAAATTAAAAGATGTATTACAATAACAGTTTTTCAAATTTGGTTAATATTTTTACGGTGAGCGATATAATCACTTACTTACTTAATACAACACTGGTCAAAAGAATAGGCCAATTAAAGAATAATAACAATTAATCTCCCCTCGACAGTTAAAGCCAGACGAGTCAATTCTAACTGGAGTTGTAGCAGGTTCGTTAAGGTCAAGCAGTGGAAGGCTTTCTTATCTAGAACCATACTCGATCCTCAGGGCACCGTAGCTAAGCGGAATCTGGACTTTTTCGACGCGATGCTGGTAGTAGAAAGGGAAGTGGGAACGGTAGTCTCTGTACCGAACTCCCATTTGATTTTCCGAGGTACCGTTTTCTTCCACGAAACCAGCCTGATCCATCAGTCCAGTACAGGGCAAACTAAGCATCTCGAACCTAACAAGACCTGCATTTTCCAGGTATACACGGCTTGTGTACAGAGGTCGGAAACTTTTTTCCTACCATTCATCCACCTACTCGCGTATATGCTTTCGAGGCAGTAAATGTAGCGAACAACGTATTTGAAACTTTATGCTATCCCATGGCTGATTCCTACACTTTGTACGCTGTGCTAATATGGCGTTAATGTTTTTCTTCGTTCAGTCTGATTGGATTTGAAGGAGTATTGAGTTAGGATTTTGCAAAATGATTTGGTGCTTGTGCATACATTTTGGAGCGTAAAATTGTCCAGTTTTAATGTGGAATATTGTACACATATATACTTTGTGCATGTTGTAGCGTTGATTGAGTATAGCTTAATGTTGGTTTGTTGAACTTACAATTAGGTCGTAGGGTCCATTGTTCGTCAGTTATGTATGATTTAATTTAGAGTGTGAAACTGTAAGTGGCGTGCAGCCTTGTAACCCAGCCTGCCACTAATTGCATTATCATTATTATTATTATAGACAAGTGCAAGATTATATTTTAAATTACAATGGTTTTATTGTAGTTGTTCCAAAATAATGTGTATATTTAGAACGACTTTATTTCTTGAGTTACCGTTTAATGAAACACCTTTTTACCGTGTTTAAGCATTAATTCATACCTGATCTTATAAAAGAAAATGCGGTGATAGTCGAACATGGAACGTAGAATATGGCATGTGTTCAGTACGAAACGATGAACCTCCCCCTTTAAAAGAAAGCAGCAAGTTTATCGTCCAAATGCAGGTTTTTACAGGGCACCATGGCAGTCTTACTATCGGCATCCGGCCTGACAACTTCCGTCTCGGCTCTGGTAACTCATCGTCAGTGAAACATCTGCATCCTTCTTCTGTCCCCTTCTTCGTCATTTTCTGTTCCTCTTATCCTCAGCTATCTCGTTACCTGTTGTAAGGGACTTTAATTCGCTGAGAACAGTTTCGAAATACTATATCCGTGCGATATAACAAGATAACACGTTGTTCTCGAATTTCCTCGACAAGTTTTCGATCACTTTCGGGCTTCCTCATCAACGCTATTTTGTTTAAACTATTGTTTTGAAGTTGAACGGAGATATATTGATGAAGCATGCATCGGTGAAACATTCATTTATATATTGCACGTGTTTTGAAGAAAGTTCATTGTGCAGCAATGTACAGTATTAACGGCATTGCATGTACGATTATTTATATGCACAGTTGAATCATTATAGCGCATGGTATGTATTGTAGTTTCCGCAATTTTGCGGATGCATCCATTATTTTGTTATCGCGTTTACCATGAACTTAAAACCAACGGACGTTAGTTCACTCATGCCAGTATATGCACTGGGAAAAAAATATCGCCACGATAATAAATAAAACAATTTAATTTACTTAATGTTCAATGAATCATTATAAGCATTTATAATAAATAATATGTATACGTATATTCTATTCGCAGTTTTACAATTCAGTGTGCAGACTAATTAATTCTTTTCTTTCGGTCTACTAAAGATTAAATATAAAAGAATTATTAGTATAATGTATATTTATAAAAATATGGGCTTAATTGGGGCAATAATTTTTTAATATACCATGTATAACCACGGTACTACAATTAGTCTCAAATATAATACATTATCATGGAGATAGAGAAAATGATGATCCAAGTGCAATGTGATCTTCGGACGACCCTTAACTAACTAACTTTAAGCAAATGCTTGCGTCATGATTGATAAACCTACTCCCAAGTGTTAGTATAAACGATCAGTAAAAGAAGAGGATGTATAGTCTGGCTGGAATTCTTTGAAGCTAAAAGAATGCACATTACTAAATGATACGTATAACAATAGTAATGTTTAACGCAATATTTAAAGTTTAAGGGCTGCTATAAAATTTGATTACTCATAATCAATTGGCAGTAATACTATAAGAATCGTTACAATTGTAAAATCATATATAATAAACAAAATTTGTGACGTTGAAATCTTTCACACATGAAATTATATGTGAAATTATTTGAAAGTGTAATACATACGTACAGAAATTCAAGGTTCATGCCTTTGATGAATTGCGTTTGATAGTGACTCATTAAATTATCTCATTACGCTGTGAAAAATATACCGCATTAAATTCAGTATATGTGTATCTCTACTACAGGTGTTTAGATACAATTCGATTGTTATGCAAATGACGTCATTGGGTTACGGGTACATTCTCCTTTGTATATCTATACAGTCGATCGTTACCTATATTCCAAAGTACAGTTTGTTCGATATTCTCTGTACATATAACGGATTCACGCCAATTAATAAAAAAAACATACACATTCATTAAAACTTGCCTGTTTCATCGAAATTCTTTAACTAACAAAGTTCTCCTCGCGAAATATACACAATATTGCTCATTTATTTTCGTTTGGTGCTCCAAGATATGCAAGACCATAACAATTACGCCATCAGTGTTATTATCAAAAACATTTTGCAATCAGTCCAATGCATTTCATATAAACGAGTTCAGTTACACTTCCATTGGCGTAAATAACGTACGCGGGTACACATATTGCCTAGAATTTTGAAAGTGCAAACTAGACGCGAATCTTCGCGAAAACTTTCCAATTTCGTACCCAAGTACTTCACACCGGCGCGTTTCCTCTCAATTTCACGGCGAACGGATCTTCGTGCAGTATGGCAAATAACCGCGGCGGCAAAATGAATTCGAAATCGTACAAGCGGGATGCAAATTCATTGTTATGCGGACAACGTTGCTAGGTCACCGGTGCATTTCACGCGACAATGCACGATGGTTCTCCACCTTCGGGAACGTACTCTAGGTAACATTCGTCGTCCCTTCCTTCGTCGTTCCCGTGCCCGCTTCACTTATCATTATTTCACGGGATATCCCAGTGTGTTATAACTGTGTATTTCTGGAGCCGGGATGGGTCTTGGCATTAGCTAAGTTACGTAATGACTGGTTTTCTCGTAGAATGAACTCTCGGTGCCGCGGTCTACCTCTTTTTCTTTCTCGCGACATCGCGTCGGTCGCTTGCCTCGCGTTCTCGCATCGGGATCACGAGCAATTCGCAAGATACAGTTACTTATTTGTACAAACACGAGAAACTCGAGCGACGATACCGGTGAACAGGCACGAGACGCTTCTATGCCTTTTTTTACCTTGAGTTGGAGCAATTGCAAAAATGCCGATTGTTGAAAAGAAATGCTTGGAGCGATTGAATTATTAATTTGATCGTTCAGACTTGTAATACGTCGATTAATTGGAGCTTGTTTCTCTTTTGCGATCGTTGGAATTAATTTGGCGATGAATTTTTTTAATGATTTCTTTACTTCCCTTGCCTTACGATTTTTTTAAGTCATACATTACATTTCTTTTCGAATTTCAACTTTTTGGCTTAGTTTTATGCAAAGCGAGAAACTTCAATATGCCGACAATTAAATATAAATGAATAATAATTTATATCTTTGGTTCGCTGTGGCATTTTTAATGCAGGAAAAATATTAAGCCCAAAATGCTTCTTCGTGCAGGCATGGTGAAGGCTGAAATAGACTTATATGTTCTCACATGAGAATGATGAGAGCCCAATGGTACTGTTATATTCTAGTCAGGCGCATAGTGTACTCGAATGAGGCTAGTCGACTACCACGACACGATTAGGATTCCGATAGAATTTGGTCGCTTCCTGGTGCTATCGTAATTTCGTCATTCTGCTGCCAAAGAAATCGGAAAGCTAATTCCTGCGTACATATTGCTTTTCAAGTTGCATTTAAATTAGAAATTGAACGAGGGGAAACTAAAACTATCAATCGCCATTTCGACATTTTCGCATTTACGAAATTATTATTCTTGTACGCTTCTTCTCGAAGCTTCTCATAATTCAGTTGATTAATAAGTGGAAGGTATAGTTGCTTTGCCAGGGATTTTGTATAAGTGAACTGCTATCTTGATCGGTGTAATCTTAAGCCACAGTAATTTCTACCTTCACGAGTTTAATTACCATCACGGAACTCTCCTCACAAATTTACTATAACAGTTATCCAAAGAGTAAAAGGTGTTAATTTAAATGGATAAGATATGTAATAATTTTCCGACTTGAATTATCTTTAATTATCCCTGAAATATCCAATAACTATATTTCCATAGAATAATATATATTATTACAAAATTTCCCGGTTGCCAGTGTATTTTTCCCACTGGCTTTGGTATACTCATTAACGACTAATTCCTCCGTCTGCTTCAATTTATGTACGTACTACGTATAACTGTTTTCACAACGACGCAAAGACATCCATCTCGTCAGTCCCATCTTCCACGATAATTATGTATGTATATGTATAGACGCCCAGTTGCTCCATTTAAAACTTTTATACATTTTCACAAAACGTAGTCGCCAATTAGCACGTGTCCGATTTAAATGCCGTGACAACATTTAATTGTACACATTAATCTGGGAAGTACATTCAGGATTCAGTGAGGATCTCACGTAGTTTCTCCTGCCTTAGATTTCGATTGTCACACGGTGACCGAGGAACTTCCACTTCGTGAAACGAGAACGGATTCCGCAACGAGGAAACGTTTAGGAGAGAACTCGGTTCCCATTTTGGCAATGATGCAGATTGTCGTTCTAGATAGCTAAATTGGCGGTGGGTATGTGGAAAGCTCTCATACGGGTTAAATGACAATTTCTCTTTCACCAATTGACCGAAAAGGAACTTCAATGTGTCGTAATCGTAATCAAAAGTAGGTTACTTAACGATACTTTGTGTGAGCCCACGCTAGCCGGTCCTCGTTTCGTTTTCATTTGAAAACTATACGTATGTATTCCCTTCTCAGCAATTCATGACACGTTTTTTTAAATAGAAGGAGATTCTGTTTAGCTATTTTACGTACAGTAATATACCAACATTTGAATGCTGCTGTGAACTGGAAATATTTCAGCGAAAGGCACGTTTTTTCTGAGGTACTTACCAAATGGTTCCTAGCATACAAATTCATAGTTGCATACATTGGCGCATATTGCGTAACCAGCTAGTTTTTTTTCTACAAATGATAGTTGCTTAAAATGTAAGGGGACCGTATACTGTGCAAGTAGGAAAGCTGTAAACTGCAGTTCTATGAACTGGTAGATTGAAATGTAAAAGGTGACCAAGGCGTTCTCCCAATGCTCGCCAGTCGTTGTTTCGAATTCATGTGAAATACTCGAAAACAAGCCTCCATTTTATCACCACAAGGCGCGATATAATTTATAGATAAATAGGTTTAATAAAACTGTTAATAGAAAATAGTCTCGCACGATGCGTTGGCAATCGATGAAATTGATATGGCTTGGTTACCAAAGTGATTGGTAATAGTCGTGCAATATTGAAATGGCCAATTACACTTAAGTTTGCGACAACCAATGCCAATTGGGTGAAAGGTGATTTTCAAACGGCTTCATATAAACATAAATGTTAATTGTGTATTAATTATACAATCCAATTATGTATACTTCTACAGTATAAAAATACAGATTAATCTTTTTGTCCATTTTCCTATTATAATTTGCTGTTCACTTTTCCTTGTTTCGGTGAATGGATCCGTGTAATTCGCCTTCCCTTTACGAGCGTATATCGTGCAAGAATCTTTCGTAATTATAATATATTACATAATGCCAATTAATAACCCGTTTAATTGATGGGTGAAAATTTAATTGCCAGCAAGTTGATCGTGCCGGTATGCATGAACGTATAAGCTTTCCTCCTTTTTATATTGAACCGAGACGATGATCATCAAATGGCTGAACAAAAGCGATGCACCAGTGATGTAATGCATTTACGTGATAATATAGCAGCATAGTGAACTCCCAGGCGTGATGTCAGTAAGTCAGAATAGCGATTCGACATTTAACGACGTGAATTTCTTGATAGAAATACTAATTGCAAGATATCATAGCTTTACCTACGTTATGAGTCATATGAAAATAATAATTTCTGTACTTTAAAGAATACGTTTGTGGTATCACAAGCAATTACTATTTCTCCGTTGCAAGCAAAGTTATTGGAAACTCTCGATTGAGTAATCGTTTCTATTCTTCGTTGTAATCAATAGTGTGCATTCTTACTAAAAATAAAGATACCCGTAGATGTGTGTTCTAACTTGATGGACCATGTGAAAGATGGAACAAGTAAAAGAATGCTGTAACGTACTCCAATCGATCGTAAATTCGTTGGCACCGCTAACAATTGAGATACGCACAATGATGGCCGATAAATAGCCCGGGTAAACTTGACGAAAAGCAATTGCAGGTCGATTCCAGTTATTTATGGAAAAGGTGCTGGCACGGAACCGCTTGTCTGACGCGTTTTATGTCAGATTAGACGCGTAAATGGACATACGCGCGCGCCAGCCACGAGCATCTGCTTGCCATCCGGCTCCATTTACCAATTGTGCTTGTTAATTTCACGACACTCCGTTTCTTCGTGCTAATTGGTCGCCTTAATAGATTTCATGCGGGCCAAAATGCTCGAAAAATGAAGAAGCCACCACTGAATTAGACGAAGAGGACTTAATTACTGCTTGATCTTAACGAAAACGTAATGCCAACGTTTTAACGCACTTTTTTATTTACACTATTCTATCCGGCAGTAATGTTACATCTTAACGAGTAACGTAATGATATTTTCACACAGTCTTCGCACTCATCTAGGAATTATTATATTTGAAGTGATCAATTCACCGAGCCTATCCAGCTATATTTATTACACTATAACTTCATTTGTCTAGCCAATTTTAATACGCGATCGTATATGGTAATTTTCAAATCGTTTTCCATATTTAAATATTCGAATCGAACTGTAACACTGAGTACTATACGTCAAGTTCGTTTTTTTTATCTAACGGAACGCAATGGGTATTTAAATTAAGTTTTTAGCAGTCTATTAAAATGAAACTCGAGAATAAACTAGCCTATCAAATAGGAACACCTTAAATCATAACTCCATGTAATTGCACGTGACGGTACCGCTTATAACATTCTAATCGTTTCACATTCTGATTCCACTGTGAACGCAGTGTGAATATCAAGATGCACCGTAAGAAAATTTTTCGGCGAAACCGCTGATGACGATATATCTTGACCCGTTTTTCTTTCATTCGATCAATTACCCACCGTACGAAAATTCATTTTATATCCAACACGAAGAACTCGCAACGTTTGCGTCCATCAACTGCATCTTGTATTTCGTGCATTTCGATTTCGCAATAGACTCGTTGCTTTAGCTTATCGACCTCTCGACGTCCTTGCAGTGGTCCTCAACGAAGGAATATCATTCGAACGCATATCGATAGGTAGGTAGAAAGTCGATTTCACGTTTTCCGCGAAAGTCGACGTGATTAAAATTGAAATGTTTGATCAGGTATATAAATTATTGAGCGACGTGATTAAATGACGCTGATGAATTTTCTTATCTGCGAGGTATTGCAATTATAATAAAATATTCAATTAATTACGTTTAATTGATCTTCATGGGCGCTGTGGTTTGTTTTATATCGATTAGTGTAATTGCTACCTTATGATAAAGTTCGAAGCATAACGGGGGAAGTATGAAAGATAAATTATGCTTCCCTATACATAGGCACAGGATGATCGATGTAAAATTGTACGTGTTATACTTTCTGAGAAATTACTAAAGATAATGTGTATATGTTTGCATTACGTTATACTAAACAGAGAGGCGGATAATTCAGATGCACAACCTGCATTTCGTCTTTTATTCATAACGAATTTCAATGAATTCTGCGGAAACGTTGTGTAATGAAAAGGCGAAAGGGTAGAAATTAACGAGGCACCAGTCTCGTGAAAGTAAAAGGCAAATTAGAAGATAAACTCTGTTGAATTTAAGAGACCCGTAACAATGTTTCGTTCTCCTTTTACGACTAAGAGTTCGCAGGATAGTGAACGCAAAAACCTTAGAAAGCGACAATTGCATTTACACGAGGCGATATTATTTATCCATTCGAATGCGGCTGAATATTTCCTACAAGTGAAAGTATGTTGCAACGTGCAAACCACGCAAAAACATTCCGCTATTATCGAAAAGGAAAGCTTTATTTTCCGCACGAAACGTTACGGAAAATGTGTAGAGGTATCGTTTCAGTTAATTTGTTACTTTCGACGAAGATTCGGATAAGATAAGATTTATAAAATTATTCGAAACGTCACACAACAATCTCGAACGCACGAATATAATTTAGTTTAGTACAAAAATATTCCAATATATTTTTCTTAATTTAATGAAAGTCAATTAAAGTGAAGGATACTTCAATCGATAACAATCGACAGTTTCCTATCGCATATTCGTGCGAAAATTTCTTCATTCATTTTTAGAGGTTGAGAACCTCCTTCGAGGTAGATCACCAGCACTTGATGTTACGAGCAATGCACCAATAGCAACAAGAAGGGAACGCCGTGTGCGGATCGTTGAAAAGTTTTACCTGGCCAGTAATGGTACTTCCTGCTAGTCAGGTGGACTGTACGTTGATTCATTGGGGGCATATATTCTTGATTGGATTTAAAGGGGAACATGTTACGCGGATATGTACCGAAGGAGGTCCGTTTAATGGTTCAGAAACTCTTTTGCAATTCTTTTATGCACTTCTGGCCTCGTGCGAACATGCATCTATTACTTTCGATTTATCAGAGTCACTTTCATTAAGATTGTCGTTTATGACGAACGATATCAATTTTAAACATAACATTCCTGCATTTTTTGGGGTTCCAGTGTTAATTAATCTTATCGTCGATGTTATTTAATTCGTTATAATATTTCAGTTTTTACTATCTTTTCGAGACTTATTTTTGTTTTAAAGTCGAGTACATTTGCGCCTGATTAGTTTATACTCTGCTAGATATTCATAAATAACAATCGAGGAAAAATAAAATTGTCGTCACACCGGACATCTGATTTTTTTTTTACTAAATTTTGCGCGGTGATTATTATGATTGTAAATGTATTTTAATGCATGTACATTCGCACGTCAAACTTTTCTTTGAATTGATGTTCAAAGTAGGAACCTGTAAAGCGTATTTTGTAGAATAAGTGTAAATTATAGCACCTATAGAATAGGCTTACAATTAGATGTATATACAAAGACGAATAATTTGACAAAGAAATTCGCTCGCATTCATCTGAAAGAGCCTTTTTTACTTGTTACCCCGCACATTTGCATAAGAGAAGGATTTAAAAAGAAACCTTCTTCTCTCCTAAGTATCCGTAAAAGTGCAAACTAAAGATGTGTTTGCTTCGGCGAAACTGGAAATACTGGAACTGTTTTCGAATTTCCATGATTCTTCTTTTTTTCAACTTGCGTGACGTGCCATTTTAAAATACTTTTCTAAAACTCCGCTTGTTTCTTTTTGTCCAATATTTCAAACTGTACTGACAAAACAATACTCTTCATACTCTACTTACTCAACGTGTTGTATTAAACTATTTCAGAAATTTATGCCAAGATTAGGGTCTTCGCATTCTTTTTAAAACTCTGTTGCACGTAATAAGGAACGAATTAGTTGTAGCCCAAGGACTTTACTTTTTATCACGTTAGAATCGGTATTTTAATGCTAAAATTCTCGTCGTTATTCAGCACTGATTCTGCACATGCTCCAAACAACCAACTGAAATAGAATCGATACTATGTACTTAGTTAGGTTCTATACGACCATAAGTTTTCTTTGTTTACACGAATATTATTCAATTAATGTCATCACCAGTTTTGCTTACCATGATCATTTCAAAATGAGCTCCAAAGGAACAAGACTATGTGTCTTGTCATTGTTATCTAAAAGTCACATAGCCCATATAAAATAAATAATCGAAACTACCCGAAAAGGAAATGTGCAAGTACCCTTAAGATTTCATTCCATTTAAAATTATTTCAAATATGTAAACGTGCATATTTTGCAATAATGTTGTCACGGTAAGCTAACGGCTGTTCCACTTGACTCCGTTAATTAACAATAACAAAAAATGAGAAATCGGAAGTCCTGTACCCGTGTACATACTATTTTTTCGCAAACAGGTAGAACTACGTTTGCAAGTAGTTTGGAGCTTAAAATATAATACTTCATAATTATTTTTAATAGTAACAAATATACTAGTACAATTTACAATTATTTCAACATGTCCCTTCAGTACAGATGTATCGTTGTCAAGTAATTTTATAACACATCTACGGTATCAGGGACATTATTGCAGACGTTACTAATTACTCTGTTTAAGTATAAAGATAAATATATCCTAGTCTATACCGTATGTATAAAAAGTTTATCTCGCACAACATAAATGAAATAAATTTCGAAATTTAAAGTATAAGATGTGACAAAAGAAACAGCCATCGGCTCTCAACTTGGAGAATGTGTTCGTTGATCCTTCCACCACCCCACAAAACGGATTGGACACGTAATCAAGAAACCAACAACCGCATTCCTCATATACGCACTAATAGGCCCTCGCGACCGCGTAGGGCCGCTACCTCTTATAACAACTCCGTTTTATCATGTTGCTTACAAGTTGTTGCTCATCTTTCTTCTTCCTTCACTTACAATCTGCAGCATTTATATGCCCTTCTGAAAAGTATCTTTTTAGGGGCATTTTGTATCAATTCTAATGATATCCAGCGAAACAGATTTATTGTAGACAATTCAGGAAAAAAGGAAAATATCATTATTGATAATACGAAACTTTTTTTTTAATTTGCGTTTGGAACCATAGCTTAAAAGTTATGATTGCAGCATTCAAATAAATTAAAAGATTATCTTGGAGATAAATATATTGCATGCTAAGTAGGTTTCTACTTTGAGCATTGTGATTGAAGATTACTTGGTATTAGTATTTTATATATTTAAACATTGATGCTCGCCGAGTATGTGTGTCAAGCATTTGGGCCACAGCTTCAGGCTATGGATCATTGATCGGTACAAGAATTCGATTTGCACATTCTTCTCCTTCTTACAAGAGTTGTACGAAGTGGCACATTTTGTTCTTGAAGCGTAAAAGAGTAGTGGAACATGATCTATATTTTTTTTTTAACAATGTTATTTTTTTTAAAGGCAGCAATAATATTTATATTGGTTGATCGATAATGGAAAAGTATTTTCCATTTAGCAGCTATTAAATATTTAATTCACATAAAATCTCACTAGAATTTAATAAAATAATAATAATTGAAAATAAATCAAAATAAAATTAACATTTAACTTTATATCACACGATTCCATCATTTATTTAAAAAAGGTCGATGGTTTCCGGATTTTATTACAAAATACCGTCTTATTTTTTCTTTTAACGACAAAGCATTTCTCGTAGTTCTATTTGTAAATTATATTTTGTCAACAATTGCGAAACTTCATTGTGATTTTAAACATTTCTTTTTTAAATATTTTTTATTGCATACAAAAAAATACATGTGTATATGTATTATATTTACAGGCTGCGTTGAAGGACAGGGAGGCTGTAAAAGATGCAGAGATGGCACATGTGCAAGATGTGCAGTCCTTTTGCATCAGGGTTCATGTGTTGATACTTGTCCACCTGGTCACATTGCAGATTGGTCAACAAGAGATGAATACATGGGCAGAATTTGTAAAGAAACAGGATATATGTTTGGATTCACTGGTAGCCAAGTAGCCATTTTGGTAGGGGTTGTTTCTGGTGCAACTATATGTATTCTGATTATTTTATGTGGAGCTATTATTGTACATAGACGTAAGAAGAAAACTGCGAAGCTGATTCAGCAATTCGAAGACAGGTATATCCAGAATATATCGCAAGCATCATGAAATATGAATAGCATTAAAGGGAAGAAGTCTGATTTCACTTATGTTTTAGTGCAGAGAGAAGAGAATTTTTAAAACACCTTGCAACACTCAGAGGCGAAGGCAATACATTTCTGTCTATGCTCAATGATACTAGAAGGCAAGTTAGAGAGTTATATTACTCTGGAAATAATGGAGATGGCGCAGTTGGAATACAAGCTTATAGGTACAATATTATAATTAACATCAATTTTTAATTCACATGTTTACTTTTTCTACCATGATTATCATTTATAGACCAGTTCTGCGCGATTTAGCAAGGATATTAGTTCTTATAAACAGAAGGGACGATGAAATACCAGTTCCCCCGGACGATTGGCAAAGACTTTTTTCATGGGCAGAGAGATTGTTAAGAAGATACAAAAGGCATAGTTCTCCAGAGGTAATCCTAATATTTTATTAAGCACAGATTGAAAGAAACTTTCTTTTCAATCCAAAGAGCTTCTTACTTTAAATTTGACTTCTTTTTCACGCAAGTCTCTAAAACACTTTGGTGAGTCGTGCATGTCAAGTTAGCTATTAGTATACAGATGTATATTATATGTACATATATGTATATGCACAGGAAGTGATATTATTTTAACATGAAATTGCATGAATTGAGTAATACAAATGTACGCATCTGGATGAATTTTGAAAAATTATATCTAATTCAAGGTGGCTCAACTTGTAACATTCTTGCAACAACCAACAGCGTCCGTCCAAATGAATTCACCGCAGCAAGTAACAATCACACAATCACCTCAGCCTTATGAAACAAGAACCACTCCAACTAATCTGACTACATTCCAAGCAAATGTACCACTCGCAACATTTCAAGCAAGTGACAAATCAAGTATCAGTCCCGCAAGTTCCAGCCTTGGGTATGTAAAGGACAGCCCTGTTAGCTCCAGTCTTGGACAAAATAGCTCTGGAGCATATAACGAGAAACTTAGTCCCAATGGATCTAGTATAGGGCAAACGACTCCACTAGTATATGACAACCAAAAACGACTGAAGTCTTCGAATACACATTTTCAAGAGCTTGCCATTTCAACTTTTAATCATAATTATAATACTGGTGCACCATTAGCAGAGTCCACTTGTGCAATAGATGAATGCGAAGCGAATGGACTTGATCGTGAACTGAACCCTCAGTGGGAATTTCAAAGTAGTACAGAGGCTGCTAATTATACTATTTTATCCGATTGGTCACCAGCTCGTGAATACCTCATTGACGACTTTACAATTCTTGGTTTTCGACCACAAGATGAAATTACCACAGAACTGTGAATACTATATTACGATACACATAATTTATATACCATTTTATAGCATTTGCTCGAAAAGTTATGTTTTCTATTTGTAGAAAATGTACGTCTCATTTATTGTACATTCTTGTATTGATTGGAGTGTTCTGTTATACAAAAACAGAATTTAAGGATTTCTCACACATCTTGATATTCCTGGAAATACTTTCTTTGTGAGTGACAGATTTTCCAGTCATTTCTGTAAAACAAATCTTTGCTTAATTGTATTCCATTTACATCATTCTTTAAGTATTCAAATATGTACAGAGTGTTTCCTAATCATGAGGCAAGTTATAGTTTAGGCTGTATTAAGAGTGCTGAACTGTGGCGCACATTATTTTCATATCAAGTAATAAACAAACACAATTTGACTATCTTTCCACACTTTCTAAGTGCTTGTTATATATTTAAAAAATTTAAAAGAAATCAAATATTATATTGTTATATATAGTATATATATCTGTTATTTCACTATTAAAAGATTTCTGTTAATACACTGTATGCATGGCGGTAAATTTTATCATTCAATGCGCGTTGCCTTAAAATTAATCTATAAAGTAATAAAGGGCTTACAAATTTTGTACAATCTAAAAAGAAATATGTTTTTCCACGTCCCATGATTTTGGAGAAATCTGTATGTATGTGACGTATGTATGAATGTGTGCATGAATCCTACGTGGAATGAATTTATAATGACACCAAATAATTATAAGCGTTTTCTTTAAACGACATTTTTTTATTTAATTTTTACGTTATAAATGTTTATTAATTATTATGTAAATTTACTATACTAGTCAATATTTCCTTTTATTCAAGAATACGCATTATAACACAAAATTATGTCTTTATATTACCAATGGTTGAAATAAGTTCATAAAAATAGTTTTAAATCTTTGTTGCAAAATATCTTCTATCAATGCACCAACATATCATTAATCAATAAAATGTTACAAAACATTATCTTTGTAATACACACATATACACATATTTGTATATGTTATTACACGTTAGACCGATATGGTCAGTTATATGTACAAATGGATGTAAATATTAATAGCTTAGTAACGGCTGTAAGAAGATTATAAATATAATATATATGTAATATAATTAAGCTACTCCCCATTTTAAAATTTGATCCTATTTCTTTCTTAATTGACATATTTTTACTTAAAATTCCAAGTAAGAAATATATCCTTTTATAATTAATATTGTACGACAAAATTATACAAATTTATATACGATTGTTCTGTTCAATAAATTCGGCCGATCCTGGAAAAAATTCCTTTTCTTTTATTACTATTTTATGAACAATAATTCGAAATTAAAAATATAAAGTTTAGCAATGTTGAATAACAAGATTTTACATCTGTGAAAGAAACTATTAAATAGTACACATTCAAGTATTTTTATACACATATTAGTATTTATATACAATATTAAAAAAATAGAACGAAAATATTAAATATAAAAATACCCACAACGATTCGTAATTACATAGTTTGAGAAAACTTTGGCATTAGCGTATTTGAATATTGCCGGTCATACGTATAGGAAGTGATAAAATGGCGCGCGCAGACGGATACTGCGCGCGCATACCGAATGAACTAACAAAGAGCACTTGACAAATTTCATTTCACCATGTTACGAACCGGATCGTTCATTTCTCGAAAATTTCATTAGAAATATGTTTTTCGTCACGGCAGGCCTATTTATCAAGTGATTTTCCCGCAGAAAACGATCGAAAACGTGGTTGACGAAATGATGTCTAAAACGCGTAAGTTCCTGCGGGGTGGGCGAGGGACGCCATGACAGTCGTCGTATTTTCTGTTAACCGCGAGCACGTAGGCTCTTGCCAGCGTTTTCGTGAAATTCTTGCGCAGCTTGGCGTCTATTTGGATCAAAATTGGCAAGCCCGTTTCCTGAATTCGACGGACTTTCCTTCGAATATATTCTGGAGGTGGAGGGCGAGGGCGCGTGGCCATTATCAGGGATTTGCTTGTGGGTACCCGTGGCGAGGTGAGACGTCGAGAGGCGGCGAAAGGCGTCCCCCCCTGCGTCGGGACGCGCGTCTCCCTGTGTACGAGACGGCCTAGGGCCGACGAAGCGAGATGCCAGAACCGCCGACGGCACCGTACACCACGTGAGTCCACCCTCCAAGCTCTCTCGATTATCGCTTCGGCCGTCTCAAACTATTTCTATAAATCCCCTTGCCTCCGAATCCCGTGGAACCTCCATCTTGTAGCCTCTTGTCCTCGTTCTACGAGTCACGATAATTGACGCGTCATATGCCTGAGACACCAGAAGATGGTGCCCGTGAACCCTCTCTTAACTGCGGGGGGATCTACGGCGAGTCGTGGCAAATGTGGAAATATAGCTTGCATACGCTCATTCATGCCGCTGGTACGCTAACATTTTATTGTTTCGTTATCGGTCTTTCTCACCTTCAATAGATGGTATCGGATGACTCACCCTTTCCCGCTCACTGAACAAAAAAACTCGCGGAAATATCCGCGAGGTTAAATTAACTACTTTCTTCTTTGTACAACATGCCGATACATTTCTTTACGATATTAACCTGTCGTATGAGCATTATATAATAATAAGAGCCCGTCCCATAATGTCTTTCGAGTTCATTGCATCCAGAGATAGTTATGCCGCTTATTGATATTAAACGAATTGATTTCGAGGTTAAAGCACAAGGTTTATTTTACTAGCTAATTCCGACGCGACGGTGCAAAGGGCAAAGTAGCTACTTCACTAATCATACGTAACATTTTCCTTCGTGACCGTACTATTCTTGATAATTTTCCTACACTTCCATAGCTAATATAAGAAGAATCGATGTATGATAAGATTGAATACATACGATTAGATGTTGTATAAGTAAATGAATAGAGCCATATCAATCTATAGGGGTTACTAATTCCAATTAAATCCTTTTGCAGGATGAGAAATGAAATATGTGAAAAACTTTTAATTAGTATCCTTCAGTGAATAAAGATGAATAGTGAGCAGCATGCATTGCCAGCGACTACGCAGGCACAACAAGAGGTAAGAACATTTTCAACTGATCCAGGCTATTTTACCGAACCACAAATGCGCCACTGATGTGTTGAATGTAACAGTTTAAAAACACTATAAAAAAGATACATTATAATCTCTGTGTATCGAAATAAATTTGCTTGTAAACATTCAAATAATTGATATTTTATAAATATTTTAATTCATTCTTTTCTTTGTGTGTTTTTTAATGTGAATCAATCTTTAAGTTACTTATGCTTATTATTTATGCGATGTTGTATAATGTTTAACAGTATTGTATGTACGACAATGAAAAGATAAGACTTGACACTTTTTATTTAATTGCTTGTGGTAATTTGAGCAAAGTAGCTTTTTGCTGCTGCAATTTGTATTCTTTGGCTTGTTTCATTTTAAACTGCAATATGGCTACTTATGAAACACGTTTCACACTTTATGAAAGATGGTATACCATAGTATTCATCATGAATGTATAAGGTTTCGACATTAAAGTATATATTTTATAAAACTTTGTCAAGTGGATTTATATATAACTTCATTCTGACTTTCCTTGGAATATAAAAGTTATACATAAGAGTGAACAATATCAGTGAAGATTGCACGAATTTCTGGTAGTTTGAATTATAGCTTTAGTACCGCTGAAACCTAGGAATGTGGAAAGTAGCGCATTTGTTGATTGGAATTAAGCCTGGTGCATGCTATTGCATGCTCTATCAATGTTGTACAAATGTTTGAATGTATATCGGTAGGATGTAAACGCGGGTCAAAGTGGTCGTCCTTCATACCCAGGTGGTTTGGCTACAGCAACCAGTCTTGGCAATGTAGGGAGTACCCCGCATTCATCCGCGGACCTGCGTGTAGGTACAGCCGTAGCGTTAGCCTCCTCGGTAGCTAAATATTGGGTCCTCACGAATCTGTTTCCTGGACCGCTACCTCAGGTCTCGGTCTATCATCATTCCCACCACAACTCCTCACATAGGAGTAGTGGAGGTGGAGAGGCATCTTCCAAAGAACCAGCCTCTTCATTGAACCAAGAAATGGCGTTGACATCCAGTTCGCACCATCAGTCAACACCTACACACCATCATCATCAACCTTCAGTTAGCAGTAGCAGTCATCATAGTTCTTTACAACCAAATCCACAGGTTTGTTTACTTAGAGGTACGCAACGATATTAGTTATCGAGCGCAGCTTGACCGCGATCCCTGGTTCAGTATCTGTATTTGGAGGGTTTATGGTAACATACTGTCCTGTATGTAACCTTGTGTGAGTGTGAGTAGGTAGTTAAGTTATGTAAATATACATGAAATGCTTGCTATTTCACATTTATCATTTTAAATATGGCCACTGCTGGATTTTGCTTTTTTCGTTTTTTTTTTCTGTTTTAGTTCTTTTGGGTGAATATAATTTTATACTAATTGTAACAGTTAATATTCTATGTGCAATATACGTATATATGATAAAACTGCTGTTGTATAATTTCGTAACTATCTTGTTTATAATATATTTTGCAACTAAATTTTCAAATATAATTTACAATTAAATCGATAATATTTTATGTCATATAAGAATTAGAATTCGTTTTTGTAAAAAGGAGGACATTGTAATATTTTTCCTTTTATATTTTATTTAGCAGATACCAGTTTCTCTGCCAGGCCTTAATTTAGACGGAGCACACATACCTGCCAGTGTGAGTCATTTGCAGGCAGCACATGCACAAATGCAGCAACAAATGCAGGCAGCACAACAACAACAACAGCTGCATCAACAGCAGCAACAGCAACAACCTCAACAACAGCAACAATCTCACCATCAAATGCAAAATCATCAGAATGCTCAGAACAGTGGACCAACTGCACATAATCAAAACGCACAGAGAGATGATAATAAGGTGAAAGACGAAGGTGGAAGTTGCACAACTGAACGTTGTAGTGACAATCAAGTTCACTGTCAAGTTCAATGCGACCTCCAATTGCAAACAACTCAAGAGTTGCAACAAAGTCTCATGCAGCAGCAGCAGCAACAACAACAACAACAACAACAACAGCAGCAACAAATTGGCGTAAATATAAGTGGAAATACATCGACCGAAGGTGGAAATCAAAACAATGCTGAAAAGCCTGAAAAGGAAAAAGAGCTGCGTCAACTAAACATGGCGCAGTACGTTAATTAATTAATTTCCTTATTTATTAAGCACTGTAGCTTTTTGTAATTTAACGAGAATTGTAATATTTGTATAGATTTCAAGTACCCGATTTAAAACCAGGAGGTCATATGATGGATGTTAGAACGGCTGATGGTTCTGTTGTGAAAATCAGTGCTGGAAATGAGCAAGATTTAGCGAAGACCCTAGGTGTTGAAATGGTGCAAAATATGTATAAGGTGAGGAACATTGTAATATGCTTGAAATGCGTTTTGTAAACTATCTGATAATAATATGTGCTTTCTATTCAACAGGTTAATGTCGAGGACATTAATCAGCTTTTAGCATATCACGAAGTATTTGGAAAATTACAAAGTGAAATAGCAGCTGGTACAACCTTAGTTGGAAGTACAGTTCCTACTCAAACAGTTACCACAATACAAAATGGAACTCCAATTGTGCAACAAGTACAATTAAATAAGTTCGATATTAAATCGAGCGACGGTGAAGCAACACCGGGACCAAGTGCTTCGCCTGTGTCAGTTGGAAGTCATGCATGTGAAATATGTGGAAAAATTTTTCAGTTTCGTTATCAACTTATCGTACATCGTCGATATCACACGGAGAGAAAACCTTTTACTTGCCAGGTATAGAACACACAATAGATCGTTCGTATTTGACTATGATCCACTTTTATATAAGACATTGAATATTGCGGAAAATTTGCAGGTGTGTGGCAAAGCCTTCTTGAATGCCAATGATTTGACCCGACATGGGAAGTGTCATCTAGGTGGATCAATGTTTACCTGTACAGTTTGTTTTCATGTGTTTGCAAATGCACCGTCTTTAGAACGTCACATGAAGCGACATGCTACCGATAAACCATACAATTGTACCGTTTGCGGAAAAAGCTTTGCAAGGAAGGAACATTTGGATAATCATACGCGTTGCCATACTGGAGAAACACCTTATAGGTAAAATTCACTTATCTAATTACTGGAATGAAAACAACAATTAAAAATCTGTGAAAAATAATTGTATTAATTTATAATTTAGGTGCCAGTACTGTTCGAAGACGTTTACTAGAAAAGAACATATGGTAAACCATGTTCGCAAACACACGGGCGAAACACCGCATCGGTGCGATATTTGTAAAAAGAGCTTTACCCGCAAAGAACATTTTATGAACCATGTTATGTGGCACACGGGAGAGACTCCACATCATTGCCAGGCCTGTGGGAAAAAATATACACGTAAAGAACATCTCGCAAATCATATGCGTTCGCATACCAATGATACACCGTTTCGCTGTGAAATATGCGGTAAGTAATCCAGTTTTTCATTAATACAATGGTGTAAATAAAGTATGAATAGAAATATTTACGTATTGATTTATATAAAGTACACCAATAGAGGTATGTGCACTTACTTCAATTTTTAAATGGACATATTATTTTATGTCCAGTATAAACCAAAGGGTATCTAAAATATAGTTTTTATAATAATTCAAGATCACTTCTATTATTTCAACTGCAGATCAAATTTTATTATGTACTTATATAATGAATTACTTTCATATTTCATCCGTCGATATAAACATATTTATCGATCTTTGAATGGTATGTTGTGAATGAAAGATATTGTTTAAAAATTAAATATTTCAAATCTATAGTACTGGGCACAATTTATACAAATTCATACGTAAATCCTGTACAAAATGAAGTATTATTTTAATCGCAGTAATCATTGAACTTAAATTCTTATATTTACTTTACCCAACTTTTTTAAACATATTTATTTCTATCCACGTATGATATGAAATAGGTGAACTTCATATATCAAACACATTTTCATAAAACTTTCGTATTTAGTATGTTCGCCGCTAAAGTTTCGAGGCTCTCTATTATTTTAATAATTTATAAATAAAGATACCAGTGGACAAGTTCTAAAATGGCACACGAAATTTACTATTCCGCGATAAATTATTCTATATCTTATCATTTTTTAATCTATTTCATTCTATGATAATAATTAAATCCATGCACTAGAAAGAAAGCTTTCAGTCAGAAAACTGCTATATATTAAGTCCTAGTCGGTTTTCGCAAAGCTAAGCAGATTATTTAAGACTATAATTTTATTTCCTCGTGATATACAAGCCTGACACGTGTACCAGTATCTATGCGATTTCGATTTTATTTTCATTTGTCGTACGAATTTATACTGTCGAACGTGTTACACTTTTGAAATATTGCAAGCGTCAAATATTTTGTATAATGTAGATATTCGTATTTTGCATATATGGTGTCTCTATATTTCCATTCAATTAACAAGTTTTTCGTACGTGGGAATAGTAAACTTCGCAGTGCCCCACGCATCCATGAACTTTTTTTATAGCTTTATAAAAGGTGTTTACATTTTTAATTTAATGGGGAAAATGTGACGTTACACGACTTGTATAAAGGTATTTATAAGTTCACCTGGTATTACCTTTATAGTAAGTGGTAATATAAGTACTGAAATGTAACGCAGTTAATTCCTAAACAAATTAACAAAAATCCATTTGTCCTTCTCGACACAATATCTTGGGAAAGTACATACTCTAATCATTTAAAAACGAACCAATTTCTTCAATGAAACACTTCCAGGAAAATTATATTTTATCTTGTACGATAATAACATTCGACAATGTAATCATAGTTATTATAGCCACGGCTTTTTACATACGATCAATCTTTATTTTATTCTTCCACAAGTTAATCTTTTTTTCATACTTTGTTATTGTATTTATCCAAAAATCGAAAGCTCTTACGTTACTTCCGTCTCGGCAACTCGCATCGAATTTGTCGCACATCGTCGCCCGGGTAATTAATTTTTCACTCATCTTGGAATCGTCCCATGCGCACATATCAATTACAGTTTAACATATCTGATTCCTATTGCAGAATAATCAATGTATTGGTCTTTTTTTTTGGTTCTGTTTACCGCTGCAAATACAGGTAAGTCGTTTACGAGAAAGGAGCACTTCACGAACCACATAATGTGGCACACGGGTGAGACGCCGCACCGCTGTGATTTCTGCTCGAAGACATTCACACGAAAGGAGCATCTTTTGAACCACGTTCGCCAGCACACGGGTGAGTCCCCACACCGATGCGGCTTCTGCTCCAAATCGTTCACCAGAAAGGAACACCTTGTTAACCACATCCGCCAACACACAGGTGAGAGCGGTTGGCAGATGTCCACTTCACGGACAATCAATTGTAATATTTGTCTCTAAGAGTAGTAGTTTATACGTGGCTAGAAAAATTGTAATTTAGTTAAGAATATTACACAGATTAGGTACTATAATCATCACTGAATCACCCATATTCATGTATCGTATCATTTATAACACTCATACATACATCGGGAATTGTTTGTGCCTTTGTCTAAATTGTAATCGTTCACTTTCACGTGTCTGAATTCCGTCCGAGAGGATCATAGCTTTCAATCACACATAGAATATCTTTTGTTCAATGTTTAGCTAGAATTCGCGTACATGCATGCGACAGGAAAAATATAGGCGAACGTTTATGTATTTTTTTGCTCTCTTTATTTATTTTTTTCTTATTTACTTTATTTATTATGATATAGAGGGGATAATGCGTTTCACCGTATGTGCATAACAATTCACATTGTGCCTAACTAGCAATTAGCTTAACTGATCATAATTATCTCATTCCATCATATCCCATAGAGACATTTACTGTTCTGCCTAATACACCGCTCTCATATATGCTTTTTATTAACTACCCCAGAGGCTTCTCGCTGTATGAAACATTCCCGCAATGCCTCTGCGGTTTAGAGAGTTCTTCTAGTCGGCTTATTGTCACTTCTTTTTCTTCTGTTTTTCTCTCTTTCTTTGGAGATTTGTATATAGTACCATTCTCATTTCATTTCGTAGGTGACAAAATTAGTTAAGATCATTTAATTTAAAGAAATTAAATTTATAGTTAGAGCGTAACTCTTTATGATATTCTTTACTTTCTTTTCTTTTGTCTATGAAAATTGTCGTAATGTATATATTTTTTAAATGCGTTCAGTATTTACCGTCGTAAGAGTCAACTTTTTGTCGATGTGACGTATGGAAGTGAAAATACGAAAAGTTGGTAAGGATAATATAAAATCAGGAATGAATTCAACAGTTTAATAATTCCATTTCAACATCAAATCACTAAATCACTCGAAACTTAACTAAATAGTTTATTCGTTTATTTCTAAAAGGAAAACTGATTTAGCTGAGATAGAAAAAAAATGGAACTCTATGGTTGCTAAAAACCAGCGCTGTCGATGAAATTGATCCTTCGATATATGTGTATCTCCTCCATACGTTGCATCAAATAAATTATCAATCGACAAAATCTATTGGATCGAATAGAACTTATCAAGGGTCAATAATTGAAGATACTGAGAAGTAACAGGTGCGATATCCTTTGCTTACTATGCGCAGGTGAGACCCCATTCCGCTGTCAGTACTGTCCAAAAGCATTTACGCGGAAAGATCATCTGGTGAACCATGTCAGGCAGCACACGGGTGAGTCACCGCACAAGTGCCAGTATTGCACCAAATCCTTCACGAGGAAGGAACATTTGACAAATCACGTGCGTCAACACACAGGCGAATCGCCACACCGATGCCACTTCTGCTCCAAGTCATTTACTCGTAAGGAGCATTTGACGAATCATGTACGAATCCACACCGGTGAATCACCTCACAGGTGTGAATTCTGCCAGAGAACGTTCACCAGGAAAGAACATCTAAATAATCATCTCCGTCAACATACCGGAGATTCGTCGCACTGTTGCAACGTTTGCTCGAAACCGTTTACAAGAAAGGTAAGTTTAAAACGTGGATATGTTTATCCAGATGAATTAATATAAATATAAAATATAATTTAGTACCGTTCGTGTACTGGTTCAATAACAGTGTTCTCATCGAAACTTCTTCGATTCTTTGTTACAGGAGCATCTTGTAAACCATATGCGATGTCATACTGGTGAACGTCCATTCGTATGCACAGAATGTGGCAAAAGTTTCCCATTGAAGGGCAATCTACTTTTCCACATGCGTTCGCACAATAAGGGTAGTAACGCTGAGAGACCGTTCCGTTGCGACCTTTGCCCAAAGGATTTCATGTGCAAGGGACACCTGGTGTCTCACAGACGATCTCATTCGGACGAACGACCGCACAGCTGTCCAGATTGCGGCAAAACATTTGTCGAGAAGGGCAATATGTTGAGACATTTGAGAAAACACGCGGCTGAAGGGCCTCCTACGCAAGTCAGCACACCGTCAGCCATTCCTCAGTCTGGTGTTCTGCCGATACCAGCGGCTGCAGTCCTAGTAGGCCATCCCCTGGCACCGCCTGCGCCGCCCGTAGTGCCGCAACACACGGTTGTTGTGCCTACTCCTCCGGGTGTATTGACCTCCTACTAAACCAAATGAAGAGAACAAAAATATAAAGAAGATATGAAGAAAAGGGGAAGCATTTTTCATAAAGAAGAAGAGAAAGTGCGTGTATACATGATGAATGTTTGTGTTATTGATCAATGAATGTGCACAGTTAAGTTGTTTTCTCTTTGTTCGTCGAATTCTTTTCTCGAAGAAGAAGAGGAAGAGGAGGTGGTGGAGGATCGTCGAAACTCGCAGCTTATACGGGCACGATAGCGGTGCATTTTTATTGATGAAGTATTGTTATACAATGAGAACTATCGTTGTGAATCGTCGTAGCTACAGCGTGTCATTGTCCTCGTTTTAAACGTTGTTGCTATTGCAATGCTCGCCTGTAGATACGCAGAAGAAATCGACAAAGGTTTATAGAACCTCTATTCATTTTTAACAATAATCGTGCTGCCATGATAGCAGTGTATTATCCAAAGTTTGAATTTCTTTGTTTCTTTTTTCTTCTCTCTTTTTTCTTTTTTCTCTTGTATGATAACATTAGTAGAATGCTCGTGGAGAGAAAGAGGTTTCGATATGCGTTTTAGAGTTTCGCACGACGAGTATGGGACATAGTACTCGGGACATTGCGACTCAGTGGTGGGCACACGTAATTTTACTGTTAATTCTACTACGATTAGGCACTAATTATCGTACCGATATGACGTATTCGTTTCATACAATAATTTCATGTAAAGAACAAGAAACAGAATGGAAAATGCAAGAAAATTAATGTATCTGTTGGTTTAAAAGGAGAAAAAATCGACATGATACAACATGACGTACGATATACCTTTAGAGTAATGGTATAATCGTAATTTAAAAGATTTGTTGGGTGGTTTGCTTGGAGTACAAAATGTATTTTTAATTCGAATTACGTACGGTTATCTACAATTCCTTTTTCATAAAGTACATTATAATATATTTTATGAAATCGTCGTGTTTTAAATTCGTTAAGGTAACAATGAAATTTTTATTCAAAATAATAATAATATACAGAAACAGTTATTTGCGTCCAACGCGTTAATCGTGTCTATAAAATTCTTGTGCTGAAATACATTTTGTGCTGTCACTTCTATGGAGAAATGAAATTGGGTGATCTCGTCAGATTCGGAGTGGTATTTCCATTTTTGTAATCGGAATGGATCTTGGGCATGACGTTTATTGTAAATATACCAGAGATGTTAAAACTATATATGCGTCGGTGAAAGCTTTTCGAAATGGCAAAATGGGTAATGTGCGTTTGCTTTTGTTTTTTTATTAAAATCCATGGCATTAGGAATAGGAGAAAGTTTCTATATAAAATTCAATTTTGTTAGAGTAACTATATGTTTTATTACTTTCGTAAACGGAACTCTGCGCAAAACGTGACTGAAAAAGAATCTATATATTTAACGATCGATATTGTTCTAATACTTAGCTATTTACTTTTACTTTAATGCGAGAAATTATATTTAAAAGAAACTTTAAACAAACGATTTATGTTTTAATACGGGCTCGGATTAGCGAATGAAATTTCGTATCTAATGTTCGTTTTAGCTATATCCGTTGTTTTTTCTTTCTTTTTTGTTTAATAGTAATTATTAGAATCGAGTGCAATATAAACGTTGCCGATTTCATTTAATCGTTCAACCGCATCGAATACCACTGTCACTATACCCGAATCTTGAAGCGTTGAAAGAAAGATGGAATAGAACAAAGGATAAAGGAATGTACAGTCGATGGCAAGTCAGTATGAGTTTCTTTGTAGTACGAGGACAATGTTTCAAATTATTTTTGATTTTTAAAATTAATTTTAAACAATTAACGATATTTGCGTAACCATCTACGTTGAGAGAAAAGATTATTATTGACTCTAGCGATCGTGTAAGGCCATGTATTTCGTATTTACGATTAAGGATAAAAGATAAACTATCGTAAGCTTGGTTTTGCGTCAACGTCGTTGTACGTAGTGCTAAGTTACCTAAATATGTGTTACGTATTTAAAAGAGCACTCGACACCAAATATACGTTTAGTTTGTAAAACGAGGAACGCGTAAAAAATGAATACGAAAAGAAGTGCAAATTCGAAATCGCATCTTGCCGATTGCCGCATTACCAAGTTTACTTTAATTATGTATAATACTATAACAACAACAATTACTGAATATAGGCACGAGAAAGATGATAAATTTATTAAAGCGTGTGCATGCGTCACATGGAGTTTTGTGTACGATAATGTTCGTTACTCGGTAGAAGTCTAGATTAATATATTACGATAAATATTACTAAGTATATTCAAACAGTTAGATATCACGTACTATTTAAAAAAAAAAGAAAAAAATAATGAGGGAATTATGAATTAATATCACAAGTGTCACTTTCATGGGTGACATAAAAGCGTATATTATGTACGGAGCGTAAAATTTTCACACTATATTCGTAAAAGAGAGAAAAACAGAGAGGGGAGAGAAAGTGAGAATGAGAGTGAGAATGAAAGATATGTAGAGAAAGCGAAAGGATCGAGCAAACTCCGTGCAAAGATACATCTAGAGAGGACAAATAAATATATATGTATAATATATATATTGCTCATGCTTATATACATTATGTATATATACTATACACCACACGAAGATTCAACAAAAAAAAAAAAGAAAGAAAACTATGATGCCGTACCGGAGAGACTTGCTGCAAGTAATATTTCCGACGATACGTGTAAAGAATTCCTCTGCAATTTATTCGTGGCATCGCTCCTTGTAATTTGCTAAAAAAAAGTCTAACAAGGAATAAATAGAGATAATGTTTATATGAATTACTATTATCTTATTATTATTGATAATATTATTATTATTATATTATTGATAATATTATACGTTACGAGAATAAAATTAAGAGTTGGTTCATGCTTTTAAGAGATTTAGTTTCAGGCTTGTTCTAAAAATTGACAAGCAAATATCAGATCCAACAGTTCCCTTTGAATCGAAGCGCGTTAGTCAAGGGTTATTATCATATACGGACAAAAATGAAATACTGATTACTTTTCTTCTGACGTTCACAGTCTATCTCTCTTGTGTATACTTTTTACCATAACTTACGCCACGCTCTTCTTTATGTCTTTCTTGGTTTTTTCGTTTCCTGTCGTTAAGAAAAGTCAGTTGAACAGAAACGCTTCGGTTGAAAGGGAGGCACGATGGTGAAGGAACGGATTCAAAATATGATTTACTTTAGATAGAATGAAATATGTATAGAATTTTATTATGCACCATTGTAATATTATGTATCCCAGTTGTGACACAATATACACTGGTGTTATGTTATATGTGAACACTGCGTGTCCTGTTTTACGTATAATGATTTCCCACGCTTCAATTCTATTTTCAATTAACGCTTTTGTAGTATAAACACATTACTTCGCCGGGAGAAGTGATTCCGAATGAAACAAAGTACATATAGTTAAATGTTAGCAATTTAACACGTGTAATATTAAAACTAGAAGGACAGTTGGTCTCGGCATTAACCATTCGCCGTTTCATTTTTCTTGAATATATAAGACTGTAAAAAGGGAGATTTCATTTGCCCAGTATAAGACACAGGATAGTTGTATATCAAACTTCTAGCTTCCTCCTTCGCGGTTGAAAATCTGTGCCCATTTTTACGTGCTGCAAATATATAAAATATATTTTAGTTCGCGTTTGCTTGGATTTAAGAAAAATAAATGGTAATGTGCGAAAGGGGGTGTCACCTTCGTCAACGAAAAAATTGGCAAAGTATTGAGTAATTTTAACCGCGTTTCTACCATGCGGAATTCTTTTCCCCTCTATCCATTCGTATACATTTTTCTCCGGGTGGAATTGTAAACCGTAGAAGGGTAAAGTTATGTGTTCTAGAGAAGATATGAACCTAATTCCGTTCCAATCACGATTCAAAGATAATATCCGAAATTGGTTGCTCACACCGGCATCTTGTAAGCCCTACAAAAAATCAAATTGCAAATATCATACTCTGTAAATATCATACTTCAAGGGCAAGAAATTACTTTTTTCGTAACACAGTATCGATGATAGTTCCCCGTGACATTCTCGTTCTTCAATATAGATATAATGTCGATCGTGGCGTTATTAAACATCCTACTTTCGTGGTAATCTAAAGGGAACCAAAACAATTATGAAATATGTTTGTTAGAAAACTACTTAAGAAGAAAAGGGATGCTGTGTCATTAGGAAAAAGAAGCATATTACACAATCTAACTATTATATACGTATAAGATTATAATATATGTATATTGCGTCATTTAGAGAAAGGGATATTAATTTATATTGAAATGTTGCAAATAACACTAGCCTGACACAAATTCAAGAGGAAGCGGCTGATTTAGGCTGCTGCAATCTATCCTGTGTTCAACACGATGCGCCGCAATATACGTCAACAGTTCGAATCCCAAACATATTCCAAGAATTGGAAAGTAATCGCCATTTTTATTCATCCTTCTAGAAATGCTGTAAATATAGAAAATTAATGAAATGCGCAAAGGAGTTTCTTATACTACGATTAAGAGAAATCAACATTGCGACGAAAATTCGTACTCCAAGAGATTTATAAAAGGATTGCAATATTATTTTAGTCGTTAGAAATATTATTCTATGATTTTGTTACTTGTAAATCGTATATCCAGCATCGGCGTATCCATTGCTTTGATTGAAAAACGTCGAACCACCGGGCCACAGAACTCTGTAAAAAATGTTTAAAAAATAAGTATATTTCACCAAAATCTATCTTTTCGAATGTCTTTAGTATTCTCTTACTCTTATTCTTACCCATTTATTTTACTTAGAACATCTTCGTAATACGATTTGTCTTTCCCGATCCTAAAAAAAATGCAGTACAGAATAAGACAAACAGGCAAAATTATCAAGTCAGTCAGTCAGATTATGTGTACATGAAAACTTATATGAACAAAATGATTAATTATTAATTTCAAATATAATCTGTGATACTTATCACCGTTTACGTATCATATCTGTACTGTAATAATTATTCAATTACCAATGTAACATCGATTACTGGCTCATGCTATTATTATTATCAAGCCTGGTAAATATTGTATATTAAGTTAATGTTACTTACCATATTGGAACAACCCTTGCACCGGCTCCCTCGATAAATTTTACATACGACGCGGCGATGTAACTGTTATAGTCATCAGGGAAATGTTTCCGCAATGAATAGCTTAATTCTTGCGATAGGACACCTTTTAAACATGAAATCGTGTGAAACGGAAGGAAATTACAAATAGATTAACTATTCGCTATCATTTTTTAAATTTTCGTGTTTGAACTCGGTGTCGTTTGAATTTTCTATAAATGAAAATCGAGACAGCAATTACAGGAGTAGCGTTATATTTTTCTATTAATATGTTCCAAGAAATCAAGATGAGTATTCGATACTTTTAAGATTTCTAATTTTTTTTCTTATTGTCCAGTGTTGTATTATCTATGTTTTGCCCAATCTATGGGACCTTTACTATTTGATCTTTGATTATCGTCTACATCTCATCTAATCTATGATCACAATTTCTATATTATTTATACAACTTCATTCTTTTCGTTCAACTAAATTTTCGTTTATCCAAATTTCATTTGTATACAGTACTGCTTCACTTCCACACGACATACTTATAAGCAAAAATTGTCATACCCTGGCTGCAGTCTAAGTGGATATGATTACTTGTAATTCCATACATACCAATTATTGGCCGGTCGTTTAACGTGTTACCCTCGGACACACGAATAGAATACCCAGATGTGCTTATAGGACATGATGTTATAAATACACAAGTAACAAGTTGTAACAATATTATTAACATTGTGAATGGTAGTAGCTTTTTTAGAACGTACGAGCCAACGTGCTCAATGAACGACACTCGAATGAATTACTCTAGCAAGCTGCAGCGCCGTATAAAATTGCAACGATTATCTTTCCGTTTCCTTATCATTTATAGAAAGACGTGTACGTAACCCCTTGATATCATAAATCATTAATACTAAACATCGTTGCAGCGGATGAAAATCTAAAAATAAATAGATTCGACTGAAATTCAGTGATATCAGCATATTACTATTATTATCAGTCATTAAATTTTTCATGAATCACGCTTAATATGATATTTAATTATTATAAAAGGTCTGCTACATGAGCAGAGTATCATAATTCTAATAAAATTAATATGTCATCATTGGTATAGCATAATTGTAAATATCCATAATTTGAATCAGTACATTTTATTAAATGACAATAGAGTATCAGATGAGCTCACGTTTTTCACCAATGATATCAATTGATTATCGATCAATTTTACTACGGTTTTTCGGTCATTAAATCTACGCAATTATGGGAAATATAAAGGTACAGAACAAAAAGTAATATAATTAGACATGATCTATTAATATATACATGTATACACTACCATTCATTAATTGCTTAGTAACGACAAATATATATACATATATTCTGTGCGTTAATGTTTCCGAGAACATTATCTCGAAGCACTTGACTATTCTTAATCAACCGGTTACTTCTGCACTTTTACATTTGGGGAAAAAAATGTGTCTGAATTGTATGGAACAAAAAAACATAAGGGATAATGTTCACAATTTTATTTTAAAAATGAACGAAGTTTTTCAAAAGAATTCGCTTTTTTTTTAAACACAGGGACGATCATTTTCCATGCAATGGGTGACATTATAATAAGCAGAAAGTGGTGTAGACGAAAACTCGAACGATCAACATATTAATTCTTAAAACCTTTTGTTGCTAAACTTTTCTCTTCTAATTCACCTCTTCTTAAATTAACTTTCCATAAAACAGAACAGATAATTCATTTTCAATGTAAAGTAAGTAATTGGATATATTAACATCATCGGTAATTGTTATTTACGTATTTCAGAAAATGTATTCCAATATAAAAAAGGCTTGTCCATCATAGCAAGCACAATGTCAGTAAATAATATCTCAAAGAAGGTCACCTGTCCTATCCCAGCGTATGGCACAACGAGATATAATGGAGCAACCAATTTCAAACTGTATGACCATAAATGTCACACAAAGCCTCCGCATTATGCATCTCTTGGATCTCCATCGCCATTTACGCGAACAATGATGGTTAATCATTAAGATATTCAAATTGGGAAATAATTTATTTCGAAATCTTTTGGGAGCGTTTTCTAATTAAAATTTATTCCCGCGAGGAGTATATTCAAATTAAACACTTAATTCATCATATTTGCACGCACTATTTTTTTTACAACCTTTTATCAAAATTTTTGAATACATTTAGGGAGGCAAACTAGCAAAAGAGGTAGAAAACAATTTATGCAAAACTTCCACGGAATCGAGTATTTTATCAGTCTGTGGGAACAACAGTAATGGAAGTAATCATTGTACTTGTGAAAGTAATACAAAGCTGGACGAGGCATGCAATTGTTTGAAAGGCACGGAACAAGAATCAGAAATATCGTGCAAAATCTCTTCGGATTATTGCGTGAACACGAAGCAAATCTATAGGTTGACAGATACTTCTGATACGAAATTAGTCGATTCGTATGAGAAGCTGATCAATCAGCTGAATATTGACGAAGATGCGAAACTTTATAATCTCGATTTGTTCGAACCTCATCCACGTGAAACACGACGGATAGATGGTAAAAATTTGCCACCAACTGGATACGATGTGACTTTAATCCTTCCTCAGTGTGTTTGCTTAACAGGTAAGCTGTTAATTAAACTGCTATACATATATCGAATGCTATGTACATTTTATTTTCATTCTTGTTTCTCAGCTTTCTTGAATGCTTCAGCGTTAGGGTCATTCGATAGCAAAAAACACTTGTCAATTGTAATATAACGCTTTAATAATAATGAAATAATATTGAATGGCTAATAAGAATAAATTATTTAAAAAATGTATATTGACCATTCTTGGTATTATCTTTAGAAATTAAAGATCTAGTTAACAGGTATGTGAAATCTTTTGTCCGATTTCACTGTACCTTAGTTTCAATAGAGGAACAAACACTAACATGCCTAGGATCTCAAGACCTGTTTTGTACCGAATTTCAGAATACCGAAATTGCCAATTCTATAGTTTTCGGAAGAATTATCGGATTAAGTGCAATAAATATTTTTCAGAAAGAAACATAAAAGGGTGTACTATGTATAAATCTCGATATAGGATCCGATCCTAACAATACATAATCCTTTATTTCAAAAGACTAAGATCTGAAATAATCTGAAATAAGGACATAATTCTTCCGTTTAGAATCAGTGAAAGCACAATACCTTCTGCTTGTCCAACAATTATCATTCACCACTGAATAATAAATGTGACCAACTGTTTAAGTCGAGATGCATTTATAACGCAAATCAGAGTAATGGAGATATTTATATAAAATTAAATATAATTTCCGACCTTTTGATAGAGAATAATTTAAGTAGCTATAGCTGAAAATATTTCATACCATGAAAATATTTGTAATAAAATGTTCAAGATTCTGCGTAATGTAAAATATTAGTATTAATGTAGTTCCTAATATATTAACATTACTACCATTAACATCATTAAAATATATTAGCATTAGAATGTATATTAATATTTATACATATATAAACTTCAGCATATGTTTAACGTGTTGCAAATGAGCAGATCCCGATGAAGTGTGCAATAAGGTTGAAAAGATGGAAAGTACCGAGAGTGGTTACGACCAAAAATCTGAAACTCTAAGTAATTTAATGCTTGTGCCTAGTATAGCTGAACTTTCGTGGGATATATTACAATCTGGAATGGTCGAGAAAATACCAGAAAAATATAGGACGCATCTTTTCGCGTAATTATTTATAGTACAGCCACTGCTGTTTTACCCATAGTAATTTATATACATTTGTAATGAAAACGACTCGTACGTTTTAAATTGCAGGGACGAGAAAGACCAATCGATGTATGATGCGCGATGCTCTGACACTCAAAACAATGTATGTAAAAATACAAATTCCCATCAAATGCATTGTTTGCACAAAACATTTCTGCAGAAGATAAAGAAATGATATTTTTCGATGTAAAACATGAGTACGAAATCGTATCCGTTTTTACGGAAGCAAATATTACGAATATTACAAATGATAATTATATTATTTTTATAACTTGTTCCGGTTTTTAGTTATTAATGACAAATAATTAAACCATTAATCCACTTCATTAGTTTCTTGTATTTTTTGGCTCTTTTAATCTTTTTTTTCCAGGTTTAGAGTTCGCAAAGTAAAACGCGTTAATGTGTTTTAAATGTAATTCTGTCCTATTCATCCCTTGAATATAATATAACACCCCCAAGTACTATAGCGGCAAGATGGCATCATCAATCTAGTATAAAATAGTTTTCCAACAACAATATAGTGATACAAGAAAAGTTTACGAAATAAATTGAAACATAAATGTATGGATTTTGAATTAATTGTAATGCTGTACGTGAACATTTATTTTCGAACTTGGGTGCCACCTATCGAGGATTGATCAAATCAAGAAGCGCGGGATATATATAAGGCTCGGCCCGACATAATTTAGTATCATAGAGTGTTGTGACTTGAGCAGTGTCTGTACGTTCTATCCTCCGTGAAGCGATTTTTGTTTAGAAACAATCGCGGAGAGGAGAAAGTATTTTTCTAACAAATTATTTTTCCACGTATTATTTGTAAATATAATACTAACCACGAAAATGGTGAGTGGTTATTTTTGTTCTTTTTTGCAGTATTACAATAGTTACATTAATTTATTCTCCAATATCCACGTGCCGGATTACAGGTTAAGTTTCGCACGTGGAATATTATCATTTAAGTTATTTCGACTATTATAAATAATAACTATTAGTGTATATTGCAGTTGCTTGCATTTGTTCGGACAATGATATATTGTATTCAAGTATTATAAATGTGGTGTACTTTTTAAAATTGTTTGTTTTATCTAGGCGGATGAAGTTAATCCAAAAGCATACCCTTTGGCAGACACTGCATTAACTGCCAAAATCTTGAATTTAGTTCAACAGGCGATGAACTACAAACAATTAAGGAAAGGGGCTAATGAAGCAACAAAAACATTAAACCGTGGCCTTTCCGAGTTTATTGTAATGGCAGCAGACGCAGAGCCGTTGGAAATTCTGTTACACTTGCCATTATTGTGCGAGGATAAAAATGTTCCATATGTATTTGTTAGGAGCAAACAAGCTCTAGGTCGTGCGTGCGGCGTGTCCAGACCTGTTGTTGCTTGTTCTGTGACAGTTAACGAAGGCTCGCAGTTGAAGCCGCAAATTCAAGCTATACAACAAGAAATTGAGCGTCTCTTAGTTTAAGCGTTTTGTACCTGATACGAAATATTTTTTTTAATACAAACTTCATACTATCACTTCTATTGTTTACATATATTTTTAAATAATTTCCAACAATTGTACTTTGTCTACTTTTTTCATACATTAACCTTTATGTATGTATTGATTTACATAAAATATAATATAGCTAATAATTCTATTCGCTATTTATAAAAATCAAATTTTCCCTTTTGTACAACAATTTAACAGTTAATCAATGTAAATGACTACATAACTAAAGATTTGTAGAAAAATCTGTAGTATTTCATTTATTTTATCCCCAACTCTGCAGTTTGTATATTGTATTTGAAAATATAGGGACAAGTGATACAACTGAAGCAATATATTAATATTTTAGTTGCATTTAAAATGTTAGTGAAGTAAAAATATTCCTTCAGTATTTCTCACTTAAGGTAAAACAAAATGTCACTATATTTCAACACTTAAGTTACACTGTGCTAGTTCAAAACGAACAAGCAAAATTTGTCCATAGAGAAAACATGAAAGTAACCAGATCAGGGAGTTTTAATTATTCAAGTACTACCAACAGCTCCGAAACAAATGGCGACGATGTGCAATCACATCTATGTATACCTGTAATATACACATGTGTCGTGGCGCCAAAATCTTGCACCACTTTTGGATGTACAACAAATTTCTTATTAATTATTTATTTACCATTAGCTCTTTTGTACAAATAGTCTTTTCGTGTGGTAATGAAGGATGAAAAATATCGCACAGTATTTTGAAGACTCTATTAAATTCAATCATGAAGCTCCAGTACGTTCTACCGAGAAAGCAAAAGAAGAAACAGAGTCTAACAGTTATTCTAAGAAAATGCGGAATCGCGTGAAAATTAAAATATCTCGAACGAGTGCTAAGGAAAGAGTATGTAATATCTTAGAAAGTAGCAGTGATATGATTGACAAAACACCTAGTCCATTCGCTAAGGTAAATAACGTAGATAAAGGTGAACAAGATACACCTAAAAGATCTTTATCAAAATTATTATTATCAGAAAAACACAATACATCGTCAAACCAGCACCTAAATTATTTGACCATGGAAACAGGCTGCGTTAAACAGAAAAGGCAAAGAAAAACAGATAGTACAGAGACTTTTTCAAATAAAAATGGAAAGAGGGGAAGCGAAGTCAACGATAAAGCAAAACATGACAATGATGTTAAAAATGATGCTTATATAGATTTAGTAGATATTAATTCTAATGATGGACTTGAAAGTAGTCAGGATGAATCGAATGCTTTCCAAATTTTAATGAGTCGTAATAAGCCGAGTCAGAACATTTCATTGACAAAGCTCTTCCCTCAGAATGAAGAACTGTGCAGCAGAAAGTCGGAGGAGCAAAAGGAGAAATTGAAACGTTCTAAAGAGAAATTAGTAGCTTTAGCAGATAAGAAAGGATATTCTAAAAGGAAACTTGTAGAAATGGACGAAAGTGATAAAATAGAAAGGACCATACAAGATCGTATAAAACTTTTTAAAGGAGAAGAGAAGAAAGATAGCTGTGTGAGCGCAACTATTTTGAATCAGAAACAACCGTCTGGAAGTTTATTAAATTACTTTAGGTAAAACCACAATATTTTCTTATATTTTGTATTTACTGTACGTATTTCACTGTTATATTATTTTATATGTTTAACCATAATAGCAAAACTCCGGTGAATTTAATGGATACCAATATGGAAAATCTGTCGACTATTGTAGTAAAGGCCGATGTACATGCAATCAAAGATAGCACGGAACATAATTTGTATAAATCCAACGCAAATAATATATTGCGTCCGACTGTGAAGAATAAGAAGTCTGATATAGAGTTGTCTAAAATGGACGACATTCACATCATAGAATCTGAAAATATTAATATTACAAATACTAATAACAACAAGCTACAGGGTGAACCGCATAAGCATAGATGGGCGTTACGAATCAAACTTCAAGCAGCTGAAAACAAAAATGATTCGCTAGGTAAGACAAACCCTCTTAAATATACCATTTCCAATATGTTACATAATAAATAAACACAGATGAAGAGAAGATTTACGTGAGTCTCCCAAATTTGAATATTTTGGTTGATGGCAGTGAACCTTGACACTTTGATCGCTGATCTTTTTCCTTTAATTGTATGTTAAGTACACATGCATTGTACAGTTGTTTCATGAATCTTTCATTTTCCAAGTAGGTGACGGTAGCGACGAAGAATTATATTCGGCGAGAAATAAAGTTAAATTAAATGCATCGGATTCTACGAAGTCTGGAATAAGCATCAGCACAGATTCAGAAAATTTACAGAAGAAAAGTAAGATTAAAAAAGGAACATCGAAATTAAAATTAAAAAAACGTGAAAAAATAGAGGACCTTTCCATAATAGAAGATGATAGTAATTCCGAGAACAAACTGGAAAAAAAGCAAGATAAACCTAGATCAACTTCAGTACAAGGGAGAAAATTCAACAGCGGTAACAACACCAATTTAGAAAATATTGCAGATGATGAAACAAATGAAGAAGACTGTATAGTTAGCGAGAATAACAGTAAAAGAAAGACAAATGATAAATTGGCTCCTTTATTCACTAAACGGAAGAAGCCAGATCCACAAGTCTTAGCAGCACGACGATTGTTTCTACAACCGAATGTTACGGACAATAATAAGAAGAATACAAGTCGAAAAATAAATAATTGCAGTATATTAGCATTTCCATTTGTTAGCCATATTACACAATTAAACGATACAGTTTCCAATGAAAGTAATACCTTTAATATTCCAAGAAAAATTCGTAAAGAATATGTTCCAATTCTAAACGTTAGCAATTATAAACATTTAATAGACTTTTCTGAAACGAAGATAAAACCGTTAGAAAATTTTACCAAACCAAATGTGCAAGAAATATTAGCAGATATCGAGAAGCGTTGTCCAAATGCAAAACAAATGTGGGAAGTTATTTTGCATACCGTTAAAGGGGAACCAAAACAAATAACGCACTCGAAAGCAAGAGCTAAAAAAAATAAGCATTTAGAAAAAACGGACGCAACAGAAAGCAAGGAGGAGCAACTTAAGTATTGTAGTTGGACATTGAAGTATAGGCCAAAAAGTACTCAGGAGGTTGTTGGAAACGAAGAAGCAGCTATAAAATTAAGAGAATGGTTAATCGGATGGAGGGCAACGTTTAAACATGACGATGTTAGTAGTGGAGACGAATTTTACTCATCTGACAGTAATCATTCGAAGATTATTGAAAACAATCAAGTGGCTGTACTAATAGGACCACATGGATCCGGTAAAACTGCGAGCGTCTACGCAGTAGCAGAGGAATTCGGTTATACGTTAGTATACAAACTTAATACTTAGTTAACATAGATAATTCAATATTTCGGCCTATATATGCAAATAAAAATTCTATTTTAGCATTTTAGAATTGAATGCGTCCTCTAGAAGAACTGGAAAAAAGATTTTTAAAGAATTAGATGAGGCGACTAAGTCGCATAGAATAAAAAAAGATGAGAAGACATCATCTTCGTTGGGCGCCTCGCTATCACATGAAATTATGCCAAAGAAAATACCACAAAATTCGCTCATTCTTATAGAAGATATCGACATTGTATTCGAAGAAGATGAAGGTTTTGTTTCTGGCGCGTATCAATTAGCATCAAGCACAAAGCGGCCGATTGTTATGACATGTAGGGACGTTTGGCCTCATTTAAGTAAAATGGCACCTCAGCAGAACAGGATTTACTTCCAAAATGCTGTTGGTGACAGAGTGTCGGCATTATTAGAATTAATTTCATTGGCAGAAGCTGGCTATAGACTTCCTTCTAACTATATAACGGTATGTAATAGTAAATACATAATACTATATGTTTTAAAGGAAATGCATTTACAATAAAATAAACTTACAGGAACTCTTGCAAAGTGGTGATTTACGGAAAGCTATATTACAATTACAATATTTACTATTATCTGGTCCACCGCGAATGTTAGAGCAATCTATAAATTTGAAAAACGCATTCTGGCAAAACATGCGATATTGGTTATACAAGCCAGCAATTAATATAGGTAAAAAACAGAAAAAGAGAAGAACTGTTGGCAACAAAGTAACAAATGATAATAAAAATATGATAATTGACGTAGCGAGAAAATTAGATAATATAGCTCTAATGTCATCTCTGGTTAACATAGAAGATTCCGCATTAAACTCCAGGGAAATAAAAATGCAACCAAATCTATCTTTAATTGAAAATACCGCTCTGTACTCAGCCTCTAGTAATGTAAGCCTAGAGATAGCTAACTGGATAGGTAATAAAGTTGTGTACAAAGATCAATTAAATGAGCGCGATAAAATAGCCAGCCAAAATACCGTTACGTTGAAAAAGCAGTTAAATAAAGGTGTAAATTTAGCATTGTCGCAAACCACATCATTGCTGGTTGATCGTCATATTTTGGCGACAGATTACCTTCCATCAATGAGAAGTATATGCAGAGCAGAAGAGTCCAGAGCTACAGCAAATAATAAAAGAGGGAACCGGTTCTTTCATTATCTTCATAATTTAAAGGTATCATCCATGTTACTCCGACCAAACATTTTAGAAGCAGCATGCAAAATAATGTATGATAAAGTTGATAGTACTATACAGACTGGTGGGAAGAATGGCAGCATCGAATAATGACCATTTTATGTTCGTTTTTATTAAATGCGTTATAAAAGTTGAAAAACAATGCAAATATTATTTTTAAATATACAAGTCTTGGAGAAATATATGAAGTGCATGTTCAAACGTAATAGAAATTTTGATTGGTATTATTAAATTATTTTTTGATCTCCTTGTTTATGCAAACTTGATTATAGATATATCAAGCCTACTCTGGGTATGTTACAAAATATACTTAGATCTTTTATATATATATTAATTCTTACAAGTTCTTATTATTATTATAGAAAAGATGTTTGGCATTATATTCTTTCTTTTTATACCGAAGCACTGTAAAGAAGCAATGTAAAATTGTGTTGTATATATGCATATAATAGTGCCTTCAAATGGTCTAACGAATGACTGATTATAGTGTCTTGAATGTTGCGATTGTATAAATAAAAGCGTATATTTATTATTAATCAAAGTTCTTTTATTTTCTTAGGAAATATCATTTTAATGCGGCGATTAAATCTTTATGTGGTGTAACTTTCGATTCAATTCTTCGAACTTTAATATCTTCCGAATGAAAAAATCGCCATAACGGTGTGCCACCTTTGTGTCTGCAATATGAATCATATCATGATCGATATAAAAGTCCAGCTGAAACATATACGGACAAATTCTTATATTCTTGGTTCCTAGTGGAAGTAAAATTAAAATAATTAATAGTATATCAAGTAAGAAATCACCTCTGAACCAGATTGAAATTTTCCATCCAATCCTGATGCACCTTTTGTCCAAACAATGTTTTTCATTTTATGCTTAAAGCACAGTAAATGAATAGTCAATTCGCTAACTTCTTTATCTAAGTCCCAGCTTTCATCGGGTCTAGTACTGCTGCACATAAATGTAGCTAACTTGCTCAGTGGCAAAGTGGTATATAATTTTAGATACGAACGAATCGTTGGTAACATTTTCTGCTGAACCACTTCATCCATAAATACTTGAGTTTGGTGCTTGATTGCTTCCCGAACGTAATCTTCATTTGGATTATCGGGATTTGGTACCGTAAGAGACAAGAATTTTGGACACGCAAACAGGAAGCACGACTCGAACTCTGTGAGATCTCCATATTGCATTTTGTACATTTTTTCATGGTAATTCTTATCGCGCAATGCCTGTTGTAATCCTTCGTCTATACATTGGGGATGAAGAACAAGACAGATTGCTAACAAATGATACATTTGCTCTGTTTGCTTATTGATCTGATCGTTTTGATAACTTCTGGTCGCGAACAATTGTTTCGTTCTTTGAATGTACAACAGGATACCAGAAAATGTCCTGATTGCATCTGCATATCTACGCATCATCATATATGCAAAACCAACGTAATACGCAGTTGATATTTGACAACCGGGAACATGAGAATAAGCACTCTTTTTATACAATTCAACGTTTTCTAATACTTTGATAGCTTGATAGTAATCTCCCAGAAGGGAATGCAGACGTAGTAATCCAACGAGAGAAAAATATCCAAGCATTTTATATAAAGAATGTCTTCCAAATACACCAGCAACTGAATCTGGATCTCCGCCGTTTGCATACACCTCCAATTGGCTCTTGATTTTCGATTTATCGACTAAATAATGTAAAACGTTTAAGACGGAAAGCACATCCCATATCATTGGGTGCGTGTTTAAGTTTTCAATTTCTTCGGGTGTTTTGTTCGATAAATTAGCACGATACTGTGCAAATGATTGGAATTGATAAACAAATTCATCGATAAGCTCCCATAACCACTGATCGGGCAGCTCCAACTGAACTGGTGTGTCTGGACGTAAAATGTAGTTGAAAAGATCGCAGTAATTATAAAAAGAACCAAAACGTTGTTCTAACGTTGGTCCTTGCATTCGAGCATAAATATGACGATAATACAGTTCCTTATATAGAGTAAGAAATACTGGATCATTATCAACTATATGTCCAATTGTTTGAGCGTCAGGCCACGAAGACTTGTCGAACAACTGCTCCGAAATTTTTGGGAACGTTGTTTCGTAAAGATTTTGTATTTCAAAAATCATTCCTTCGTTTATGCAGTTTTTCAAAAATACCAGAAAATTTCGTACAACTTCTGGTACTTGGCGATAACCTGATCTGTCAAATTGGTCACCGTGAGCCTCTGATGGTCCATATTCATCGTAAGCCTCAAACTGAAAATTACGCACGTATTGATTTTATTCGTATCGTAGGAACACCCCTATACAAATAGCTTTTAGTTCAATACTTACCTCATTGTAATCTTCGTACATGGTGACAATCTTTTTTCGACTTTATGCAAAAAGTTTAATATAACCTGTACGTTTCAGAACATACAAGTCGACCGAAAGAAATGGCGAATCGTACACGAGTTACTGATGCGTGTTAATCAGAAACTATAGCAATGTAAGATTTGATTCTCCTAGTTCGTTACTTAAGGCACAGACGGTAAATATGAATAGACAAGTCACCACATTTTTGTGACCCAACGTAACTGCCGTACCGTCACAGAAAACGGGGATATTTTCTCTGAGTAGTTTATTCTCTTTGCTTTTGTTGCTTTTGTAGGTCGGTTGCCTGTGGAGCGCTGAACCGCTCTGCTTGTGGAGAAGCGCGGAAATATCAAACACAAATTTTAAAGTTAGAAAGAGCGACTATTTATTCTGTTATTCAACGTAAGAGATACTGTTGGTTCAAGAAATAACGAAGTTCTGATGAATATGGCTTCTTCTTTCCATTACGGCGCTGGTTCTTCTTCCTGAGTTCCTTGGTTCCCCCCACACCTCTGGTACCGGCCAATGGGGTTGAGTCTTGCTGGGCCTTGTTCTCGCTTTCCGGTAAGGACGTAGGGGTGCGTACGCAAGGGAAAAATGGGAAAAACCAGAGAAAGTGCTGCACATCGAAAAGTAGCGTGCAAAAAAAGGGGAGAAGGGAAAGAACCTAAGAAAACGCATGAAAGTCGCGGGGTAACGGTAAATAGAGAATCGTGGAAAAAACCTGAGGAAATACGCGAGGGTAAAGGAATCTTACGGCGCGTTGTATGAATACGCGTGCAATAATTAAACAATGTACTGATCGGTGTATCGCGTATGTTCACTGGTTTTGGGTTTCGCTCCAGGGTTACTATCGCTATCGATAGTTACGATTTTATAGTCGATCGCAGGTTCGATGTTACTAGACATTAAGCCTAGTTAACGCGAATGCGTAACACTTTCATTTGAGATTAAAAATAACCACCAGGAATCGAGATAATTGCGATGACTCCGAGTGCATTTTCGCAGATTTTTTTATTGTTAATAACTTTTAAACCGCAAAAGTCATATTGTTGAAACTGTTGGAGAAGATAGCCATGGTTCGTAGCTTTAATGTAAGACCAGTCCGGATAAAAAATACCTACTAGAAGCTGAGTAAAACTTAATTGTTTAAATTGACGATGTCATCCAGAAGTTTGGTTTTGACTCACTCACCCTTGTTCCTTTTTCAAAGATCTCCTGTTACATATTTACTAATATATTTTTTGTGTGTGCAGGTTTCCTGGCAAAGAGGGAGGATCATTGACCAGCAGTGTTGGTCAACGAGAAGTACTTCTCATTGTGCATCGGAGGAAGAAAGAAGATATAGAAGAACTTTTGCCACATACTTTACTTATCCTTTAGTTATAGTAAATTGTTTTATAAAAATAGTTTGTAACTATTAACCCCCATGTTTAATTTAGAACAATTATGGAATTAACTGTTATATGTATATCTATTATATATTTTATTTTATATTCAGTTTATTCGGTAGATCTCATATAAAATTTAATATTACTTCTACTACAAGTTCTACTGAATGTGCCAAATATAAAATGAAAGATATAATAAATAATTTACATACGCAACAAGTTACACAATTGCTGTAATTTAAGTTTTATCTGTAAGCTATATGTATTGTAAATTAACTTCAAAGAATAGTTTATAAGGTACTTATAAATATATATTATATATTATAATATTGATTATTTATGTTTATAGTATTTTTTATATTACATAATTGTTCGTTTAGACTTGATACAAGATTTAGTTGTACGATGTAATGTAAATAGATATAAAAGAATAGTTAATAAGTATCTGTTTATAAATTTAAGTACAACATTTTTGTAACTTGTATATTCATTGATTAATTTAAATAAATTTGCAATGAAAAGAATTCCAGTGCTCTTTTTACTTTCATACCCTACCAATCCTTGACAGAACCTAATTCCGATTCCTTATACAAGAAGTACCGTGGACGAACTTTAAATGCAAAGTCCTAAAGCGAGAAACTTGTCAAAATGGCCCTATACGTTATTAAAATAAGCGCTGAGAAATTCCTGGAACGTGACGTCATTTCCAAGAATTGCTGCGATGAAAGACCTCCTCGCATATCATATTCTCCTGATACAAATCCAGGATTTTCAGCGAGATATTTTTGCCAGAATCTCAGAAATTTTGCGATCGGAAATTCCTGGAACGTGACGTCACTTCCAAGAATTGCTGCGATGAAAGACCTCCTCGCATATCATATTCTCCTGATACAAATCCACGATTTTCAGCGAGATATTTTTGGCAGAAACTGAGAAATTTTGCGCTCGGAAATTCCAGGAAACTGACGTCATTTCTGAGAACGAATACCTCCTCGCATATCATATTCTCCTAATACAAATCCACGATTTTCAGAAGAAATTTAAGTGCTGAAAATCGTGGATTTGTATCAGGAGAATATGATATGCGAGGAGGTCTTTCATAGCATCAGTTCTTGGAAATGACGTCACGTTCCAGGAATTTCTCAGCGCTTATTTTAATAACGTATAGGGCCATTTTGACAAGTTTCTCGCTTTAGGACTTTGCATTTAAAGTTCGTCCACGGTACTTCTTGTATAAGGAATCGGAATTAGGTTCTTTCAAGGATTGGTAAGGTATGAAAGTAAAAAGAGCACTGGAATTCTTTTCATTGCAAATTTATTTAAACTAATCAATGAATATACAAGTTACAAAAATGTTGTAATTAAATTAACAAGCAGATACTTATTAACTATTCTTTTATATCTATTTACATTACATCGTACAACTGAATCTTGTATCAATTCTAAACCAACATTTATGTAATATAAAAACATAAAAAATCTAATACTTATAAACTATTCTTTGAAGTTAATTTACAATATATCTTACAGATGAATCATATACTAAAATTTACGTACTTCATATGTAGAAGCATATAAAATTTAAATTACAGCAATTGTGTAACTTGTGAATATGTCAATTATTTATTATATCTTTCATTTTACATTCAGCACATTCAGTAGAACTTGTAATAGTTATATAAGTAATATTAAAGTTCATATAAGATCTACCGAATAAACTGAATATAAAATAAAGCATATAATAGATAACATAACAGATAATTACAAAATTGTCCTAAAATAAACTTACGGGCTAATAGTTACAAACTAATTTTATAAACCAATTTACTATAACTAAAGGATAACTAAAGTATGTTGCACAAGTTCTTCGACCTTCTTTCTTGCATTTATGCACGATGAGAAGTGCCAGGCAATGCTCCTTACTCTTTGCCTGTGAAACCTGCACACAGAAAAAATACATTAATAAGTATGTAACAGGAGAAAGATTATTAAGAGATATTTAGAGGAAGAAGAAAGAAAGGAGGGGCAAGCCAGAAGCACAAAAAGGAGAGGATTATTTGAAAAGAAATGGGATGCGTCAAGTATCAGTGACTTTGACAAAAGCGGAAGTAAAGGAATTGACGGAGAGCCTCAAAAGTAGAGTCAATCAAATGCAACAGCAGGAACAAGGCAGAAAAATAAGGAAAGCAAGATACAATGATACGTTTAAATATATTAGTACATCAACGCTACTATGGTACTTAAGTAAAAACGGACGAGGGCGCAATTGACAATTAACAATGCAGGTGCGAGATGCAAAAGCATTAAAGGATGAAATAAATATTGGGAGAAGAAAAAGGATAAAAGATGTGACCTGTGCATACAAAAATTTGGAACGTAAGAGCACCTGCTAACAAAATGTACGGAAAAAGATACGATAAGACATAAAAATAACTTAGGAATTTGTAGTTAAACAGGAAGGAACAGAAAAGATTTATAATAGATGTGCGATAAAGAGATAAGAAATAGTGTAATACGTAAGGCAGAGAAGGTATGAAAAGGAAGAGCGGAACGGAAGATGAGAGTGCAAGAGATAGTATTGTAAAGATAGGTTATATGTACACTAACCTCTACTTTCAATGCTTCGAGACCGAAATAAAGTATAAGACTACTATTTGTATGCATTTATTACATGCTGAAAGATGATATTTACCTTTGCTAAAGAGCTTGATTGTTGCTGAATAAAATGGACAATGGAACTTACGATGTTACCATACATATTAACTCTAATGTAGATTGTGACACCGTGTTTGCTAACACTTTATTGATATGTAACGAAGTTTACAAAACAATTTTCAAGCATTATTAACTTAATTTCATGAATGAAGACATAAATATCCAAATTTTATGAACTTTATTGCGCCGCTATTTATAAACAGGTGTTTGAATTTACGTACCACTCGCATCCCTGTCTTACCTACACTCAAAGTGGGCTTTAATTTCGCCATCTATACACAACTGCTCGAAACTGTATATATGTCTGCTTTATCTAGAGTCATTAGTATCGCCATCTACACAGATATGACTAAAACTACTCAGGCCTCTGCCATATCTACACTTATGGTAAATAAGGGGTGTGAGTGGTTTCATGGGGTTCTGCATAGATGGCGAAACCATAGCAGGCACTGTAGATATGGCAGAGACCCGCGTAGATTCAAGTATATCTTTGCAGATATTAATTAATTTATGAATTAAAAGATATATACACGGGTATTTCAATTATAAAAAAGAAGGCTTCTTGAGAAATAAGAAAATGTAATTCTCTAGGCGAAACATATATGATTTACGTTACTAATGAATTAACTCGAACGCGTCAGGAAACAGAAGAGTCTACATAAGAAGCAGGGGAATAAATAATACACAATATTTACAGCTGCAGATAGATACAACGATAGAAACGAGAACTCAAAAGTAATTGCAATAAGAAATTAAGATTCTCTCCGCTTAAATAACTACAGTGGACAGTAATGCCCACTTAATGTTCGCTGCTTTGAAGCTGCCTAGCGAACACTATCCAGGGATGTGATTTATAAGGAATTGTTCATGCTTATCACTTTTCGGCACGCTTGGTTTAGGCTGTGTTGGGAGTGGATTGAGATGTACTGAGAACCAGCGTGAGATATATTTAAGGGCCATTGCTGATGACAAGTGGAGATAACTCGGACGCAACCTACATCCTCGATACATCGGAGCAGGTCCAAAAATCGGTAGGGATGAGTCCGCGAACATTAATTGTGGAAAAAAACGAACATTAAGCGGCCATTACTGTACATTGTATTCTAAGTGCAATGCGCAGTCAATTCGCTCGAATTATTTTCCACATAATTATCAAACGTCTGTTAAACGATCAATAATTATGCGATAAATAATTGATTGCCCGGGTCTCACCACGTGGAGGTTACTGCGCATGGAGACCCACCCTAGCCGCGGCCCTTCCACCCTCCAATTACGCGAAAACTAATTCTAATATAACTTGTGAGATAGAAAAATCTCCTATTATTGTCAATTTGTAGAACGTGTATTAATTGATCGTAGTACAAGTAAGACAACAAGAGGAGTACTTGGAAAATTCACGACCGAAAGTTAAATTGAACATCAGAGGGAAACCTGAAAGAAAATCTGCAAGACTTTTAGCCGGACCTACGACTCTAGGGTCGCGCCTATTGGACTTCTACTGTGTCTGACCAACTTTTAGCCGGACCTACGACAGCTTCGGAATTAAGTTGGGTCGTGCTAGGGTCGTGCCTATTGGGTTTCTACTATTTCTGACCAACTTTTAGCTGACTCTACGACCCCCGTTAAAGAATTCTTTTGTTCTTTGTCGGGCAATGAAAACGGGGCAGCACAGGCGGCACGCTTGACGTGACACGCATCTCATTGTTAATTTCATCCACGAAAGTCCATAAGGCGACTTGTCTATTCTTATATCTCGTCGGTGGCTCCAGCACCATTTCCAAGTCATTGACAACGTTACCGACACCCCACAAATAGCTATGGTAATTATAAATTTTATATCTCGAGCTCCTAGTGATTATTTTTTAATCTATGAGGTGTCAACTGAATGGGGAAGAAATAAGAACGAAACCAATTTAAATAATAATTACGGGCAACTGGATAATCGCGTACAAAAGGGGATGCGCTGAAGCAAGGAATGATGTAAGGGAGTAAAAGTGAATGAGAGGGGCAACTTAATTCCGAAGCTGCAGTCTTACAGTTAGACAAATTATTATACTAACTAAGAAGTATAACAAAATTGTAGCTATATGATTTTCAAACTGTATTAAATTGATTTTATAAATAAAATTGCAAATTAATTTATTGCATAGTTATTAGATAGGGAAGTTCACAAAATGCAAAAGAAAGTGGAAATAATTTCAAGTCTTTATTGGTCTGTTCTATGAAACACTCTGTAAAGGAGGAATTCCAAGGTGAATTCCAATAATGTAGTATCAAAATGTTGTTTTAATAAATATGAATAAAAAATACCTTACACAAAATATCTACAATGATTACAAAGATTCGATATAAAATTACATGTCCCTGGATAGCATCGTCATCCCAGACTTATAAATGTACAAAGTAGCAATTTTTCTTCTGCCTAATCGTACTGTTAGTAATATCTATCGTAATTAATAAATATTATAATTATAATCACCTCCTCAGCGATTAATCCAAATAGAAAAATATTCGTAACAATTCCAGTTATTTAGATTCCAGACATCAGGCATTTCCGAATAACATAACGAAGTACATCCTTTAATAGTAAACCGCTGAATGTTAAATTATCGTGGCTGTGGCAGTACTCAATTGGTTTATTAGAATTAAATAAAGTAATTTGTAGGAAACGAAATTCAATAATTAATACTTGCATCGTAACAGAGATATTACAAGGCACTCTTGAATAGTTCATCTTTTCCCGATTTGGTTTCTGGTTGTTTTAATACCATCCCTATGTTCAATCTTAAGTCCCAAAGGACACATGAACACAGAATTTCCTCTATTAACTATTTTTCTAATTTCATAGATTTAAATTTCATATACGATATCAGCCATGATTGTTTGAATAACTTTATGCCTTTTAATTAAATCCTCCGTAATGAATGTACTCATACATGTTTAACATCTTGTATTAAAAAATACTATATTCGTTGATAATAATTTTTGTAAATAACGTTCAAGTGGGATCAAGACTATAAAATTAGTGGCTGAAATAAAGAGAGATTCTAGCGTCTTCTAAATAATCATGAGCGACGTCTGATTTAATGGAGGGTCCAAATTTATTAAAAAAATTTCCATTAAAAGTAAAATCGTACGTCCTTATGATATGAAATTTAGTGAAAATTAATACAACAAATCAAAAATGTTTCTCCGTAATCGTAAGTAAGACATTTATCTCTGTCCATTGTCCATAAACGGCAAAATTGTGACGTGAATAAGTTGCAAAAAGTAGTGTTATAAAATTGAACACGAATTTCACAATTGTTTCCTTATAATTACATTACACCTTAATACTTTTTTGTATTGTCCAGAAATACCGCATAAATACAACGAAAGGATGATTAACACCAGTACAGGGTATTACTATTATATTCGTTGGAATACAGAAGCACCATCGATTTGCGCTACGATCTTTACGAAAATAACAATAAATTACAATTTTTGTAAAAATCGTAACGTTGAATGTTAAATCAAAAATTTCTGAGCAATTGCAGCAATCATAATATTAAAAGATTTTGAAAGAATTAAATTATTCTGACATATACATTTGGAAAAATTCCAGTACGAACTTTAGTTTGATACTGAAATCCCATCATTTAAGATTAACCCGAAATAAAAGCAAATAACGACACGAACTAAAAAAGAATAGAAAATCAGTTTGCTGAAAATAAAACCAAAAGATAATAAAGCAACCTTTATCTTTAATAAATAAATAGATGCTGAAGAGAACAGTATTTTTGCAATCACTCAATATTCCTGATACTTTGACTAAATCTCTCCCTACATCTTGCTTACTTTGTAGTTGTGTTAAATAAATACACTTTGTCCTGTCAAACTACAGACTGTTCCAAGAAAAGTGTCCAAAAGGAATTACCATTTACAGACCGCTTATGACCCAAGCGAAAATCAATGGACACTTTTTCTTTTTACTTTGCTCAAACTTTTCAGCAAGGAAGCTCGTTTCAAAAAGCACTTTTTCCCATACATAAGTGTACCCCGTTTCTCATTAAACATCGCGTCTCTAAAATATCTCTAGCACTCGTGACTTCCAATTTTATATATCTATCCGAAATTCGTAAAAATTTTGTTCGTATACGTTGACTTCCTAGGCAACTGTATAGTGGTTACATTATTGTTACGCACTAATACTGTTTCGTCTAAAATGACACCATTTCTTATAAATAATTCGGCAAATTGTTGCAAACTAGCCGTGGCATTAATGCAAATATCATTCGTATTATTTATCAAATTAAAATAAATCGAACATCTGCATTTTGTACTTAAAAAAGACACGCGAATCGAAATGAAAAATCGTATACGCTTTTGTACAGTGATTGTGTTCCGAAGGAAAAATTAAAACAAATGTCCTTTTAATAGTCCCGACATTATATACAAAGTTCTATAAAAACGTTTTGCAAATCGTTATCGATCCAGCCGGCGAGATTTTTTGTTTTATACACGTTTATGTAGAAAAACGAAACGCATTCGTTTATATGTACATATGTACGAATATAAATCTCAAGTGTTTACAGTAACGAGACACTGTAGAAATTTCGAACGTAACAAACTCCTTCGCAGTAAGCACTTCGGTAGCAATAGATCATTGGCATCATCTTATTATTATATCTTTTTCATAATGCTATTCAAAAAATGGCGAAAACACGGACCAGTGTTTTCGTTCACCCCTGAAAATGGAAACCCGAAAAGAAAGTGAGAAAAGATCGACCTATACCGCATGATAACTAGCTAAATCCCTACACGGTAAAATGAACACGATTATAATGTCTCGAGAATAAAACTTCTCGATATATATTATTGCCAAGTCGATATCAATAAAGCACCAAAGCAAATCGAGTACGATTTTTAAAAGAACGCGCTTCGGTTCAACATTGATTCATCGACTATATACGTAATGAGCTCGATAATATCTTCTTTCTAAAAAGATCGATGCATTGGCAGTGATTCCCTCATACTTTACACCAGAACAACTCGGTTTATCAAAAATTAACGTATCAGCATCCTTTATATTCGTAATTAAAATGTAATCTCGGCAGGAACTCAGTTCATTCGAACTTATAAAATGTACAAAACACTATGCAAATAGATCAAGGAAGTATTTACTGTTACCTTGCTCTCAAGTTGTTTCGATGTTGGACTCTGTACATTAATCCCCAAGTCGCAGATGAACAGTCAATTAACAATCTGTTACAACCAACATATGTAATCAATCAAAATTAATGATCAAAAACATTCCAAGCTACAGGACCAATAAAGGAAAATGCCGAGAAGTACAGAAGAAAAGACTATTTCTTCCTAACACTATCAAACTCATTTATCATTTCCCACGCGGAATTTACTGTAAATACTTTATATACCAATAAAAAGAAAATAGTTTGAACACATGATTGTGAATCTACGCAATATTAATCAACCGACTTTAAACATCCAACAGCCCGGCAAAAGTATTTCAAATAACAGTCCAGGTCGCTTAATCTTCCTCCTAGCGCTACCTCGAGGATTAACACAATCACCGAAACATCTGGTTGCATACGCGGGACGATTTCTCGAACGACAACCGAATCAAACGAGAGCCTCCGTGTGGTAATGATGATAATGATGATGAATGTGCTCGTGAACGTGCTTCCGACCGGAATTGGCAGCCGCGTTCTGCGAGAACTCGCGTTCCAACCAACGAACAACCTGGACCATCGCTCTCGCCTGATCCTGCTCCCTTGTCGCATGCTTCAGCTGATGCTTCTTGCTTGACTTGCCGCATTGCGGTATTTGACTAAACTGCGTTTCGTTACGCTGAACATTTTGATTGCCGAGCGGCGTGTGATTGGCAGGAGGCTGATTGTTTGGTATCGCATTACCGGTGGCATTACGATTCGCGTTATTCGTCGCGGTGGTTTGTTGGTCCGCATATGAATTCGGACTGACTACGGTGGTTCGCGATACAACCTGCGGCTGTACGTATGCCCGCGGCGGTTGTACCGCGGTGTTGTTCCTCTGAAGACCATAATGCGTCCGCGTCTTCCTCAGATTCGCTCGTGATTTCGCGGGTACCTTTGAGAACGACGTGAACCCCTGAGGCTTCTCCCGTGTAGGCTTGTGATAGGACGTCGCCGTGGGTCGGGATTCCGCGGGTGAACGACAGTGCTGATTGTGCTGCGGCGAAGGGTCGGCGGTGTGCGGGGTTTGAGATGGAATGCGCTGTTGCTCGTTCTGATGTCGTTTCCTGGATTAACATATCAGAGAGATGTTTTTGTTAACCGCCCCTTTCTATGCAGGATATTCGTGGGGCGATGTACATTTTCAGGGGGTGCTCCTGCAGTCGTTAGCGTGAACTATTTAACGAGCTTCCCTGGTTTGTGTAATCTATCATTCGGGGACAGATGGTCAATGGCTTTGGGGGAGAGTACTGACAAGCGAGTTGCAACGCTGTTATATTTTAATTTCTTATATATGTGTATGGATATAAAATTCGTAAGAAATCGAATTGCATATGTTCTCGACTTTTCAATGCACTTTGTCTAAGTTCATCTATTGGCTAGATTTGTATTTTTAATGCTTTTAGTGAAGAATCGATTGATCGGTCCATTATGATTCAGCAATGGCGTAGCATGTGGGCGAAAATGTTGACTTCAAGTGACCATATTGGGAATGTCTATGAAAAATGTTTATTCAAACGTCTGATTGACTTGTTGATTTAAAGAAGAAGGTCGTAATTTTCTACGCGATCGAACGCGAATAACGTACCTTGACGTATGAAAACTGAGATTATTCTTTTCCATGTTCGCCTGAATAATTTCCAACAGCTGTTGCCTCTGTAGGGCACCACTGCGTTTTCTTTGATTAGTCGTGAGGAGTGGCGTCAAGGGGGAAACTGCAGGGGAAACATCACTGTCATCGCTGATATCACCCTCGGAGCTATTGGAATAGGGTGATGGTAAATGAGGCACGGGCCCCACCCTTCTGCGCAATTCCTCCTGCTTTATTCGATTCGTTCGCGCGTTTTCACCGTCATCCTCACTATGGGTATCCGCCTCTTTCTGCTCGTTCTGGCGGAACAAATAAGAAGGAAATATTTCAGTTCAACACGTCATCGATATTTTGATTATAACAAATAATTGCATTACTTGAAAATCTCTTGAAAATTAATCCCAACAATTTCGATGAATTAACAAAGAGATAACTTATTTAAAGGTCGAATTAAATTCAAATAGGCTGTCTTTAAATATCCAACGTGCAATACAAGTGTCTGACAATTGACAATACTTAGTGCCAGTTGAGTATCGAACTCCCGAAGGTTCACCGATGAATGCATATCGATTTTCGACGATCAAACATCAAAAAATATTTGAGCTACCCCATTCACTCGTCAAAGTTTATCGAACACCCTAACGACAACAAAAAAGCCAACCCACAAGAACCCCGACATCTGTCCAACAGCAATAAAAAGAAGAAAAAAAAGGATGAAGAACGAACAGAAAAGAAAGAAAAGAAAAAAAGAAACAGCCTTCCCCCTTTCCCCGGCGATAAATCTCGAAAGGCAGAAATGATAAATCCGCCTCTAGCTTCTAGAATTGTCGGGTTACGAAAGAGGACGCGGCTCCATAAAAACCAAGCCCCGAATCCTCGCCTCGCAGGGGCATCAATCTTACCTGGCAACGGTGTCGTGGCACCCTTCTCCTTCTAGGAACTCTACGTAGACCGTGTGCGCCGGTGTGAGTCCCGGCATTGTTGCAGGACGCGTGCTTCAAATGGCAGCAGGATGAATTTCCGGAAAAGCTCGCAGCCGGCTGTGAGGACGCGTTTAGACAGCCGCCTGCGGATCGCGTCTGACTGCTTCTCTGATCCGGCGACACAGTCAATTTCACCTTAATCGTCTTACTGCCGCACGGCGGTACCTGGATGGAAGCGCCCAGGGTATCGTAAATGGTAGTGACCAGGCCGGCTATGTCGTCCTTTGTTATCTTTCCGTGGCCGTCGAAGTCGTACAGGGTGAACGAGAATTCTTGCCGTCTCCGGTCACCCTCTGCTACCGAAACGTCGCATTCGAATTCCTGCGTGTGAAGGAAAACGTTCTTATAGGATTTGTTTCATTCGTTTCGTTTTTGTATCTGAATAGGATAAATTCGGGAACAACACTGAAGAGAACTTATGAAGGGTGGGGGCTACAATCGTTTCACTGATCTGGGTTACTTAAATTTTGGAATCGAATTATGGAAGTATAGACGGGACGTTAAGGACGATCTTCCTGTTTCTAGTTTTTAACGAGCAAGGGAGTTAATAATACCTCGAAACTGAGTTGCTTCGCCGTACTGGCAGTCGGCTGCTCGTCATTTCCGGCGGCTGGCGTAGGGCTGGTGGAAGCGTCAACCGCGACCTGAGGCGCCTCTGTTTCTAACAATATTGGCTGGGATTCCGGGGGTGGACCGCTGCAGGGTGCCGAGACACCGCCTAGAAGTTCCTCTGAGTCGCTGCCTTCCGTATTGCCAACCACTGTAACGAAAGAATTGTTTAATTTTTCGGCACCATTCGGTTAAGGGAATGAAAGGTACCAATAACTTTTCGCTGTTGAAAACTAAAGTTTCTTTACGATATCATCGGCTAAAGGCTATCAGAATTGTAACCAAAAATCGAATACATATAACATTCGAACGAATTTATAGGCTGGTTAGCTTTTATTGAAACATATAAGGGATGTTAAGGCAAAGCAAAACGAGTGTATGCCCGTATGAATATGAAGCGCAACAAATGCAGGACCGATGCGTACGCATTCCTTTTACGCCTGTTTCGTTACATTTCTCGCTATGGTCCTGTTTCAAGAAACCATGAAGGTCTCATCAAAGAAAATGAAACTGTTATCTACGGTGGAGCGGTGGCATCGCTCGTAAACAAAAGTCAGAATTTCAAAGCTATCAAAGTAACATCCGCCACGGTAAAGCCAGTATTTATAGTCGGTTTCTGAGTGCCACTCGGTACTTAAGTTACAGAGTGTAAGGAAGTATTTTCGGACTATTTTCGGGGGTGTGTAACTTTGAATCACCAGAAATAAACACGACCGATTACCAAAACCGATCTCACGATCACGTTATTGCAATTCAACGTAAGCCCGGAGATTATTCCCTACGTGACCGAAACTCGACCGGCACGGGCACAAACATGACAAATATCTGAAAACATCCGAAACGATCGCGGCGCAAGGAACACGGAAGAATTTTTGTCCCTCGACGGATGCGTGCGAATAGGACTTAATGGACGCGGACTCGCTTGAAGCGCGTAAATTATAGATCAAAGGGTTGCAGTTTCGTAATTACGAGAAGACCGGATGATCTCGTACGTAAAGGCGTAATTATTTTTAATGCACACGGTTCTGTTGCACGAACGAAATTGTTCGCGCAGTGCGAGGGACGAGCAAACGAATTAAACGAATGTCGCGGCGCGTACAGAGCGACGTAACAACCGTTTTCAGCGTTTATTTCAGAAACGATTTGCACACTCGCCGATGGAAGTGTAATGTATCTTTAATGTGTCTGCATTACGCCGTCATTTACCGTTACCTAGGACGTCCGTGTAAAACCGTTCTACGAAATGAAACGTTGAAAAGACGCCTATACGGAAACATCGTGCATAAATGGACATCTATGAAACACGACACGTTGCGATGAGATTATGGTGGAGGGAGGAGCGGCCGAACAAAATTCGTAAGATAAAGTTTTTAGCGGTAGTAGCAGGAAGCGCATTGCTGAAAACAGTTACAGAGTACAGGAGATTGTACTACCTGGAAAGGTTGAGTGGAATAAATTACATATGGAATATGAAACGTTTTAATGCTAATGCACATACTTGAAACAATAATATATTTTCACGTATGGATGTTTATGCAGGGCGGTGGTACACTATTAACTACATATGTAATTGATAAATACAGTTGGTAATTGGTGAACTATTTACGTTAATTGTTAGGTAAACTCGATACTTAATGTAAAGGGGCTCGTAGAGGACAATAAATTTGGAACAATCTCTTGCTCTTGCTATCCACCGGACGAAGAGAAAAGGGAGTCTTGAGGAAAGATTTTATCTGGCGGACCTTGCCACACACGTAGGGACAACTGTTAAAAGAATTTCTTGTATCTAGGAATTCGGTATCGAAAGCTGAGAAAGTGGCCACTGATCGCAATGCTCTTGGAAAACATATGTACATATACTGTTTACAATAGACGACAATTTTTTGTTTTTTAATTTCCCCAATTTTAACGACCAGTATTGTAATTGGTTTTAGAGCAATAGTATTAATCATCGGTAATTTCTATTAACAATTTACCCAGCATGCGGTGTAATCTATTGAGATGCAATTAGCATAAACATTTTACTCATTACTATGTACATACGTTCTCTATTGGTATAAGTATCAGTATAATGCAAGAAGCACCGCAACTACCCAGAAAGAATTTTAATTTCCCTTTAAATACATGCAATTGCAAAGGACGATCGTCTTACAATAATTTAATAAGAGGCAAGACTGGATCAATCCAGATTCTTCAAGACCAAAGATTGAAATGGCATCTCCCAATGAATATGAACGCTTTTCGTAAACAAGTTTATACGTGATTGTAGTTTTTTGTCTAAAACACAGGAAAAATATATAGAACCGTTTGGGTTCTAATTAAAATACCCCAAATATACGAGAATGTATCTAAACGTTTGAATTATTTAAGGTACTCGATCAGACAAGACTCCACCCCAGACCTTACTCGAGGAATCGGCCAAAATATTAAAGGAATGGGCAGAAATAATCAGGATTCGATAAAACGAGTTCCCCGGTCGATTCGAGTCCCGGGTAGCCGAGAATGTTACGAGTGCTTTAGCCACCGGTTACAAGTTTCCCTTCTGCACATCGCATCGTCGGCGGTGCCTTCGGTTGGAGAAGGCACCGCTTTTATCTTAATTCGCGCGATACATCATTAAGCCGGTGCAGCGTGATTCCAGTAAGATATATACTTAAAAACGTCGGCATCAAAGGGGCCGCGGGCCAACGATAATTAGCGATACGAAACGCGTAATAAACGAAGCCGGCCGCTAATTTCAATTACTCAAGACCAACAGAAAAGGAGAAAAAAGAAGGCCGGTTAGGAGGTGGAGGGGGCGCATAAGCGCCAACACACGCGCGCGCTCTCTCGCAGAAAAAGGAAGAAAAAGAAAAAAAAGGGCGAGCGTAGGACAGAGAACAGAATTAAAAAAAGAATGGTTTAAAAAAGAAAAAGCCGGATAATCGTATCTGCATAAAGAAACGGACGCATATACGCGTATAATGATACCTGCCGTGTGGTAATTACGCCCGTAACTCTTTCGTGGGGCGAGCGTTAAAGACCCAAGACACTGAGCGCACCGGGGGAGAAAAAAAAAGGGAGACAAAGAGCAGGAGAGAGCGGGAGAAACGGTGGCGAGTGCGTGACGGAGAAACAGGAGTATGGTAACGACAGAGGGATGAGGCGGAGGAACGGAGAGAGTAGAGGAAAAAGGGTGGCGGTGGGCATTCTTTTTGCCTGATACCGAAAGAATAGAGAATTATCGTGGAACGCGTTTTATCTAACCACCGGGCTAATGTATGTAACGAACTCTTAAGGTCTTGATAATTAAACTCCACCCTTGACGCGAGCGGCACTCTCCTCTCTGTGTACAACGTTTGAGAGTACGCGCAGAGTGTACGGGTTGGTGCACGCGTGTGTTTATACCGTGCCGCTTTTGCGCTCTCTTGAATGAAAAGCAACGGGGGAGCGGGACACAAACGACTTCTGCTTTCTTCTTTGTAAATCACCCCTTTCTGTTTGCTTGCCTCGTAACTTTTATCATTTGCCGACGCAACAGCTTTTCTTCCACCCCACCGTACTCTTCCCTCTCGGCGTATGAAAATTTGCCCCGCGACGCATGAGAAGGCAACCATAAAGACGAACGGTAAGAGAGCGTAGATCGGGTGATCATCAAACGATTTATACCGCCCCTGATAGACGAGCCGGGAATTGTCTGACGATTTTCGACCAGTTGCGTTATCGACGATACGATGTCGGAAGTGAAAGACAAACACAGTGACAGTTTGTTTATTTTTTCGTTAGTTTAGAATTTCGAACCGTTTAATCTGCAATGTATATTACATTGTTCTTTTTAGCATGAAAGATCTTTCTTAATCAGTTTCGTTGTAAATTGCATTTGCATATTGCATTAAGAATAAAAGAAATTTAATATATGTCTCGTCTAATTTTGATTAGTGGGCTTGCAAAAATCCCAAGAACGAGGGTTTGTAACAATTAAGACTGGTCGAATACTGGAGCATGGCTATCTAGGAATGCGTTTTATTTTTACCTTCCCTCGTACGAGTGGACCTGAGTATTGGATTAGAACATAGCTATCTTTATTCTAGTCAAATAGGTTTACAAGTATTAAAAATACTGATGACAATTGCAAACCCTTCTCGATACAATCAAACAACTTCGTGATATTTCTTTGCAAAGTTTATTGAACTAACGCGAATTGCATTTAATATCTGTTTCAATTTATTCGTTGATTAATTGTTTTTATAAACTCATAGTTCTCCGAAGTATCCAAATAATGACCGAGCAATTTTTACTAAAATAACAAGTACATTAGATATTGTTTTATCACGGGTCATTCTTTATCGCAGTATGCTTTGGATGTACTAAATGTTTTTTAGTTTACGAAAAGATTGTTACCATGTAACGATAACGTAGTTATTTACTGAAAGAGCAGCCGCACACTTACGCATTAATTATTCAAATATTTGCCTTTGCACTTCAAATATTTTACATGTATCGATTTCGATAACCTTAGGTAGATAAGCAAGGGGAAAGCATTCTTTCACCCATATAACGCGTTGCATAGAACAGATAACAGAAATTCCATTGCTGTAATTATTTAACAATAACAAACTATAAATTTTCTACTTGTTTAAAATTTCTACGAAACAGTGTTTACGCGTTTGTATAAACATACAAAGAATATTTTACCTATAATTGTACCCTATAATTATATGTACATATCGTATGAATCGTATAAAAATAATTGCCCCAAGCAAAATCTATAATTTCGAATTACAAATTAAACAGCCCAAAAAATAATAAGAAATTTATTACATTTATTGAATTATTAATCGTCGACAAATTGTTTGATCAATGACACACTGATCTAGAAAAGGACAACGAGATGAAAGAAAAGCTTCCAATGAAACATAACTATAGATCAACGGAGAAGAAAAATGTATAAGTATGACGTAACACCACGTGGGATCCACTTCTGTCATACTGCAGTAGCATCATCGAGGAACACGCACCCCGCGTGCCACAACGCGCATCACGGTACAATATCACGTCTATACCAAATAAACCAGACAATCTGTACACAGAATACAACGGACCTATCCATCCATTGCGATTTCATCAAAGATTCGGTAATACTTGGGACATATATATGACAAAGAAATAGAAAGAAAGGAAAACAGAAGGGCGGAGAATGTAGAGGGAGAAAGATAGATACATAGATCAGATAGAGAGGCAGAGAGAGACATTATAGCTTACCAGAAAAGGGTCTATAGCCAGCGAGGAACCTTGCCCGCCACCACTTTACCAATCCGGTAGCCATGAGACCCTCATGCATCCACAAACGCTGTGCACACTTTCTTTCCAGGCTTCTTGTTCCGCCAAATTTTCTTTTCCTTTTTTTCTTTTCAAAACTCGTCACCGCAATAAATTCTTCCCTGTGTCTTCGCGACGCAACAGCAGCCCGTGTATCACACTATTGAGAATGTAGAAGCACTGTTTTCACCTGACGAGCGCCAGCCGTTCTCTCGTCGTACCCGATTTCCCGTGCACGGTCCACCGTAGGCACTATTGGAAACTGGAAAACAAATACACTGCCGCGAACCTCATGCTCTTCTTGTAATATTTCATCCACGCAGTAAATTGCAACATGTGTGACACGCATCAGATCGAACAGCACGTGTTTTTTTATTTCTTATTTTATTATAGGGTCGTATAGGATTTAGTAGTGATGTTGGCGGAGATCCAGTCAACCCCCTAATCGCCCTCTATTTTTCTATCTTTCATTTATCAACGGTTCCGACAAAGGGACGAAACGTTCGTACTTGCATACTCGTTTCCGCTGACACCGAATTATTTAAATGTACGATGATCACGTGGCCACGAAACGAACAACACACGATTTAATCCAGGTAAAAGCGTCGTAAGAGAAAGAAACGCGGCCACCACGAGAAAGGTCGGTCACACGACATCGTTCGACTCGTGGCCCGACTACGACTACGGACGATCGTTCTTGCCTAAACCACGTTCCCCGTAATTCCCTTTCCCCCACCATCGGACGCTGCGTCGTCAACAGTGCCGAGTCGTGGATACATGGGCCCCGAAGGTAGGAGGCGCGGCTCGAAACCTCCGATTCACGCTCTTTCTGTCCGTCTCTCTTTTAACCTCCCTCCCTTGGCCACTTTCGTCGGCTTCTCTCTGTTCTCCCTTTTGGAACCGACTCCTTCTTCTTTTCTTCTCTCTCTGGCTATGTTATCCATCTTAGTCTTACCCTATTCCTGTCTTCATCTTGTAATCCCATCTCTCTCTTCCTTAACTTCTCTTCGTCCCTCCTATTCTTCCTTTTCTAAGATCCCCATCCTATTCTCTAGGCTCTATCTGTCTCTCTTAATCGTTCGCTCTTTATCGTAGTTTCTCCTTTCTTCCTTTTTATCTTCGTGCTCGTTTCGTCATACTAACGACGCGCATACTTTCCTTTTCTCCTGCTCGTCGGTCTTTCCTTTTTACCCAGCGAAGGTCTATGAGGGCGGTGAAGAAGGATAGCTTCACACGACTGGCGGGGTTTTGAGGGAGCCGATGATGGTTCAACGTGGTCTACGACGACATTAAATGTCGACGCCGCGACGCCGGACGGCGCGCGTAAAAAGGGAATCAGGGGCCCTCCAAAGGATTTCGATTATCGCGGCCACAAACAAACCATCGCCGGATTCTTGCGCCGCTGATCGCCCGCGGACGTTGCCCCGATTCACTTCCAGAGAAAGTTGCTTTTAAAGGATTCGGAAAAGCAGGACTCCTCTCTGAAAGGAACCGACACCGAATCGTCCCTGCGGGTAAAATGGTTGCATCACCGGAATCATTGCGGGAATTCCGTAATTCGTTGGAATAATCACGACCCTGTACATATATCTTCCGTTACGGCAAACTCATGGCGATGAATAATGGTTTAGGGTCATCTTTGTTTTTTTCCTGGCCCGTGCTTTGATCTTCCCTACACTACAGATGATAATAATTAGTTAATCATTACTAATATTTCGGCGTTGCATTGTCGTAAAATATTTATTAAATGATATTTTAAATGTACCTTGGCAGCCGTGATTGATATTGTACAAGAATCATCTGTCCGAGTTATTACTTTCATATTTAGGAAAGTTATTGTATAGTAAATAGTAATTGAATTAGCATAATAAAATGTAGATAGGATGAATATAATTACAAATTGAGTACATTTCAATTAGCTTGCCATAATTTATAATAACTTTCTGAATATGAAGGTAGGGACCCTTTTGTGCTTGGAAAAACGACCTGGCACGATGCCGCCGTCGACAGCGTTTCCGGACTTCAAAGTAATTTTAAAATATATGGGTAAATTTCCGTGTTTCCTGAAACATTTTAGTACTTGTTTTTCAGTAACTCAAGGTTAAGGTATGTAAATGTAGTAGTGTAGTGGGATAAATGAGAAATACTCTTTTTGGAGACTGTACCCGCACGCTATTATCTCCTAGCGGTGTTTCAGAAGAAACATAGGCGTCGCCTTTGACAACGTAATGAATGAACTTTAGCGAAAAGCATTTTGTTGTGTGTACACAAGACCCCGATGGTAGTCTTTTTTACCTCTCGGTAATGTGATAGTACATCAACGATATTATATCGTCCGTTATTTAAATTTTAAATAATAAAGCATCATTTCAACTTTACAAATCTTCAAAGGATTGTATCAGTCAATATCCAGAGCAACCAAAATCATTTTACAAATTATATTTGTACCCATAACATATAAACAAACAATATGACTATCCGAAGCCTATTAACAGCACTCAATTTTGTATCAACAGGGAGACTTCGCGGCTCTTTTAATCGAGCAAGCGTCACCTATTGCAAATGTAAAGAAATGAAAATTTCTTTGCACAAGGAGACTCGCAACGATGCGAAGCGCAAAATTTAAAAAATAGAGAACACGTTTCCACATCGAGTCCCCGAGTATTTACGCTATTGGCTCGGCAAGTACCCCCTTGCTCTCCCTGTACGGAAAGTCTCTACCCACCATACCACGCTATGCCGTGCTGTGCTGCGCTGTGCTACGGTTTGCCGTGCCATCCTCAACCGCGTAGCGTGGCTAGTTGTTTCTTTTCTTTATTCCTTTGTCGGAAAGTCGGTGGCGAGTCTCGTTTTTAAGAGAAGAGTAGAGGGGAGAAGGCAAAAGGAAAACGACAACCGCTCAGCAGGGGCTGAGGAAGGAATGGTCGGGCTGCGGCTGCGAGGAGGGGTACAGGGTGGGAGGGAGAGCCACGCAGCAAGGAGAATAAAACGTACGGTTCAAAAACTCAGTACAGACTATCCTCGAAATAAAGCCGACAACGCACTCGGGAAACCGAGGCAAATCTATTAATAATAAACTGTTTTCAGTGAACTGTCTTCCTATCGTCTGTAGAGAGAGAGCACGATTGCTCTTTATGAGCGGCACAAGCCGACTTTCGCGCGGGCTTTCCCATTTCAAAGTGTTGCTCGGCCTGACGTTCATTTCGTTTGCGTTATTATGTAATGTTACGTGCGAATAGCGCGTGTGTATCACGCGCCGGTAAGAATGTTCTTGCTATTAAAGAAAATTGCCCTCTCGCCGCGGTAAATAGGAAACGTGTTGCATTCTTCGATGCAGTCATCTGCGTATTGAACGGTAGGTCGGTCTCGAGACATAAATTCTGCTGTATAGGATATATATATTGTCCCACCGGGAACTGGTACAAATAAAAGAATAGGGTGAAATAAAAGGAAGTGGGACGCATTGTAGCGCTGCCCGTAGGGTGCGAAATAGCACATAGAAATAGTAGAGCAATATCGTTTCCGAAAATTTGGGGATGCTGTGCTAGGTATTGATAAATATACCCAGCACCTAATATAATATATGGATTAGAATATTAGAATGTTGAGATCGGTGCTAAACTTTTTAATGTTTCCCATTTTTACATTATATGTTATATGAACCGCTTGTTCCTTTGAACGGTTCGTTAGAAAGCAATTCAAATGAGCAATGGAAATAGCACTTATCCCAGCTTTTCCTTTTTATCGCTACCGAGGCGCGTTAGTCCCGATTGCAGTTATCAAGCGACACTTCAACTCACAATCAGTCGTAGGCTTTGTCTCTCAAACGTCAAAGATAACGATCTTTGATACGATCGTCTTCCAATGTTTGCAGTGTCTTTCACGGCATATCTAATGCATTTACAAAATTATCAGTGCAGTAGTCGCCAACAAACAACTCGTATATACCGGCTCGTACTACTCATTACCGGTTTCCAATTTCAACAATCACTCCCCTAGAGTGATGTTAGATCGTTGATGCAATCTTTCGCTGTTGCTCTTTGGTATTGAAAATATACGGCAAAATACACGGCGGCAAGGTCATTATCATCACATCACTTCACACTTGACGTGCAAAGGGGAAGTGCGCGAGAATTAAAATGTTAGGCGACGTGACACTGAAATGCGCGCGGGAATTTTTATGCCACGCGATGCAACAATCCAACTGTTGGACGAAATCCAGATGAGATTTCTTTTTCCGCGCCTTTGTTATTACATTTTCCTTGCAACAGTATGATTACGATAGAAGAAATTATGTTACGAATTTGCGAGCAATATAACTTTCTGTAGCTTGTATTTTATAATTTTCATTCAGAGGTTTCGTTTATATCATGAGAAGAAGCATAAAGAAATTGTTTCTCTATGTTACAAACGATGACGAATAAAATATCAACAGTTTGTCTTCCTCAAATAAGATCTACAAGTTTGCCCTTTAAATTTCCAAACCTCCGTGGGTGCATTTTGGAAATGTTCAGGCTATTTATCTGGAACGGGTCGACTAAAGAAAAACAAGAAGGGAGTGAAAGAGGAGGAGAAAGGAAGAAATGAGAGAGGGACGAAGGTCCACGACCGGATCTTATAATTACGCTAATTAGGCAGTAACGCGTAAAAAAAGCGGCGCGAGTATTTATCGCAAGGTATCGTGGAAGGTATATGGAGGCCTGCAAAGGAGGACGTCGTACGATAGAATACGACAGGAAAGGGTATAATACAGTTCTGCCGCGAGCATCAGAAGCAACAGCAGCAACAGAGGCCGTAAGCAAACGGGCAGCAATGTCGGTGCCGAGAAACAGACACTCTGATGTCCGTTTCAGAATACGCTTCCCCTGTCTGACAGATGTCCAATTTGTAGAAAATGCGAACGTCAGTATACGTGTCTCTAAAAGCAAGCTGCACAGCTGAAAGCCTAAAGCTACCTATCAGGGACAGTTTTGTAGCGTTAAAAATCGCAGAGAATTGAATCCCTAGTAGTTGCAATTTACAAGGCAGAGGATTAGCTGTTACAAAATTGTGGCGATACAGCTGCGGAATTATTGCATATACGCAAAGCAATCGTTTTGCCACAAATGGTTCTATACTTTGAAACGGAAAGCAAGCATATAGCGACGAGCGATATTTTCAAAGACGTAGAGAAAATACGATTTAAACTTAACACTGATTTAACAGTACCTGCCGGAAGTTTGGTCGTTGTACTTTACCATAACACTGTGCATCGAATTTAAAAAGCATTCCACGCATAAAACAATTCGAATATCGATCTATTCGATTGCCCTTTAATATCGCATGAATTTATACGACCCTATTATTTTCGGACACGTTAACTTATTCTAAATAGCGCTCGTCAACCAAGTCCTGGCCCGGCACGAAGGAGGCCCAAAGATTTACGAACATCGAGGGACACTTGAGGAGCCTCATCCTCCTCTATGAAAATTAGCTCGTCCCTTTACGTGAGACGCGCCAACGCGACCCATCGCGCGTGTCCCTATGCAACGAGGGGTGGTGGTTCATTCAGGCGGAATTATCGCTATCGTCCGTTTCCCGTTCTATTTTTCCGTGAATGCTTAATCAGCGACCGACAAACTCGGTCTGTGTGAGTGTGGTTGTTACCCGTCAGAGATTTTTCTCTCATCAGGACAGAACAGCCCGGGACTGAGCGTTTATGGGTACCTTTGCTGGATGGATTCGTCGGTAGGGGAGGGCACCGTGGAGTAAGGGGGATAGCGAAGTCTGTGGCGTTGCAAGGGGGAGAGAGAGGAAAGAGAGAGCCTCGGCTGGATTACGGGCCAGCCTGGCACGGGTGGGGACGGGGGACGGGAGGGAAGGAGGAAGCGGTCGGCGCGTTTGATCTCAGCCGCGGGCGCCGACAAAGCGTTCATCCACTCTCCTACAACGGCGTGCTGTCTCGCTAGCTGGAGCGCGACAATACACGCCGGCCAAAGCACGCGAGAGAGACAATGGATAAAGCAAGCCAGCCGGTAAGGTAGCGTGATACGGAGCAAGAAGGAAGAGAAGCGGAAAGAGAAAGCTTGAGCAACGCCGGACGAATGGTGCGGCACGGTAGGATGGGGGAAGGGAGAAAAACAGAGAGACCGTGGAACACATGGAACGACCGAGAGAAAGAGCCCTTCGGACGAACGAAGAGGCACGGAGTGGAAAAAGAGGGGCCGACGAACGCCGGCGGACCAAGGGAAAAGATAGAGGGAACGAATGAGCGTAACGGAGAATGAAGGAAAAAGAGAGGGATAGAAAACAGAGATAGAGCCGTAGGCGAAAGTGAAAGAGCTAGAGGCGTGGAGGGAGATTGAAGGGAAAAGAGAAGGGGAGCGGAGGAAAGATCCGAAGATCCGTTCCACGATCTGGTGTTGTCGCGCTCGCTTTAGCGTGGCACTGCCACTCCCTTTGCGTCGGCCACACCAGCTTTGCTATTAATAAATAATGCTCCGTGATCCGCATTACAACTAAAGCGACTCGTTCCGCTCTCGGCTCTTTATTCCCTGTATCTTCAGAGGTGCGGATGCTCGCGAAACCCTGTCCCTTCCGTATAGAGTCGATCGACGATCTTTTTTTTGTAAGTCACTGAATGAACCGTCTGGTCCCGGTTCGTCGAAGCGCGCATATACCACTTTGAGGAACCTTCTGCCTCCTCGATCGAATTGTTGGAAACACGTTAGAGAAGTTAAGGTATTAGAAAAGCAACGACACACGGGACGACGAGCATGGTTCACGGAATCACTAGTATATACGATGTAATGATGATCGTCGTAAAACATGTTAAACTCGTAACATGTAATGTTAATTATCGTGGTTTAACTTGTGTTGCTAATTCGACTTTATTTTTATATAAATTAATGCTTGGTTTGACTGCGCGCGCTGAAAATATTTGAATCATTTTCAGACGAATATAATATTTGTTTATTTAAATAAAATTAAATATCAGATACACAGAACTTTTGTAGCTTTAAGCATATCGAAGTTTTTGTAGATCTGAAAATCACGTATCCCATCTTAGGATCGTTTTACATCAGTATCGGTTGTTACCCATATTTTGATTGCGTTAAATGGATCTTGGGTCCTGAAAATTGTTTAGGTTGAACGCAAATAAAAACTGACTCCAATCACCAAACTCACAATATTTTTTATTACTTGTAAAACGCTGATTTCTCAAATTCATTGTGAACTTAAATCACAGGGGACATATAGATTGCACCAACCATCATCAGCATGTTTAGTTTGATAAAATTACGGAATAACGTATCCAAAAGGAAACAGTACACAATACGACAGGTAGAAGTTCCTCGTTACGTTTTCTAGTTAGTCGAACAATTAAATATCCGAAACTCTTTTGCAAATGGTTTCTAAACGGTAGAATCACGTGTAAATTGCATAGAATGACCTCTAGAAAAATGAATCTCAAAAGGATCGGGCCAAACTACTTGAAACACGTTCTCTATACGTACAATCTTTATTCTCTGTCGTCTTGCTCCTGGTCAAACATTTTTTTTTTTTACATTTATCATGATTTAGGTACTGTGTAGGCCATATCGAATTTGCTTCATACATATCGCTAATCAATAAGAAACGTGAATCGAATTCGATTATATACACAATAATTGATATGCCAATTAAAGCATCGTCATTTTAATTATTGCCACTTGAATGCTCTTAGAAATCAAGTACAATTCATTGTAAACTAATAAAATAATACAAAATAAATTTGGTAAAATAGAATTATATTAATGCTTCCGTGTAAAAATTTGTTGCTTCATGATTGTAAAGAATTCTCTCCACCCTTCTGTACATACAAGGTAATACACCCTTTAAAAGTTCGATTCAATTTTCAAATTGACAATAACCAAATTTACACGAAACACCATATATCGTCGCTATACAGTCCAGACAAACTATATTTGCAAATGTTCTCTAATGTAGGTGCTAATTCATACGACCTCGAAGCAAAAAGGCAGTTTTTAGCAACGCGTTTCGAGTATTGCCCGATATTTTCGCATGTGGGCTGTACTTTTTGTCTATGTAAATATTCATCCTTACAAGAATCATACTTAGAGATAAACGCACGATCGCTTTATTTAATCATTTAAACGTCTATTCAAATGCGACACGTGTAATACGGTTCATGTGCTTATTACATAATTAGAATGCAATCGTGACATTCAGATTAATTAGGGACATATGCTGTAAATTCATTGAAGCAGTGCTTAGAAGTCATGTGAGAGCCAATGATAGATTTCTTATGTCTTAGGACAGATCTTGTCGGAGGAATACTGTTTAAAAGTTGAAAATAATTGGCACCGCAAACTGACCAAGATTTTTTGTCGGATTGTACAAAATGCGACATCTCAAAATTGTTGTGCTATAACATCCTTTTCACCTAATGGGAAATTAAAAAACTTTGTAGAAAATGTTCGAACTCCTCAAAATCGTTTGAGAGAAATAACAAATAAATTAACAAATAAACTTTGTTTTGTATGTTTATAAGAACTATTTGAATTAAAACAAATTTTTGTAAATGACACATGAAAAGGATGTTTCAGGCGGCAATGTTCAGTGTCATATATATTTACATAAAATATAGAAATAATTTATAATGCAAATAAAATAAGGTCCCTCTAAATCATTTGTATATGAAATTAGAGATACAATTTTCACAATATTGCAAAAATAAGTCGTATCACGAGGTAGATGAGATCTTATTTAACGTAACACTTTAAACCAGTGTTTCCCAATTTTCGGGCTAAAGATCTGATACTTTCAGGACAAACTATTTGTACTTTAAATTTTACATATACCTTTACACAGCAAACGTATCTTTAGCCCTTCAATTTTGAACATTCATTTCTAGTCTTACATTAGAAAACGCAACCGCGGGAAGAGAAATTAAAAATACAAATTTTCTTTCGTACGATAATCATAATACAGAATTTGGGATTTACTGGCTTGAATACACATGTGTTACATCTAGCAAATTAATATAGACAAATATAATTTTATGCTTTGTCGTACATAAAATGAAAGATGATTTCTATGGTCAATTGTCTAGTGTCTACGTTCAAATTTCGGTCTTTGAAATTTAATACATATTTAAGTATCCTCAACAAATATCAGCCCGCACGCAAATGCATCGTTGCTTTTCGCTTCAATTTCCTTCATATTATTTTATGTTTCATTTCGGATTTGCAAGTGGCTCACGAGAAGAATATCGAGAGCTGTATTTATTTGCGTCGTATTATGTAGTCGATTTCGCTCGTCAGAATAATAAAGTGCAGTTCGTCTTGAAAATTTATTTTATATATTACACTGTCAACCATCAACGCTAATGATAATATCTAATTGCAATTATTTTGTATCGTCCTCTGAAATACTTTGATATTATACAATTAATTTCCAGAAGAGTGACATTGCTTTTAAAGCAAAATCGAATAACAATATAAGCGAATTTCTCGGTCTTCCTTCATTAGAATTTTCCTTTCACTAAATTTATACATTACGTTTGCGTATATTTTTAATTTATACATTGTGTATGTGGTGTATTTTAAATACAATATGTAGGGGACCAATGATAGGATTTGGTATCTTATTCATCTCCCATTTTGAGAACTAAATCTTTCTTAACCATTTATTATAATAATTATTTTGCATTTTATTTTCAGTAGATGTCGATATGACTACTCATTTAAACGGCATTCTTGAATTGATGTTAAGGTTGCAAACTTATGAAATATATGTACAACGTAGTACATTTAGTGACCAATGAAACAAGGAACGAGTTTCACAGCTATTCGTATTGCAGTGCAATAAATTGAATCATACTATCAAATGAATAAGATACATTAGCCCCCAAAATTCCAAACGCTCGTATAGTTTTGCTTTCATTTTCTCAATTTTGATTACCTAATCTTTGTATGTACATACATATATAAAATCATGTAAGTGAGGTAAAATTTCCTCATTCGAGTTTGTGCAATCTTCAATGGCCGATGCATTAAATAAGTATACGCATCTTCGAAGACCGAATTGTCAAAGAGAAGAAAGTATACGGTATTTAATAAACACAACGTGACCTTCGTACTCTCAAAAACGAAAGATTCTTTCTTTGTCTGCGAAATAACTATGCAAGGTATGTCACTATCATCGTTATGCAGAAAAAAACAAATACATGCCTCGATACCTTCGTTCACTATACATCATAATAAAATGATTCTTATAAAACCCCCTTTCTCAACAACGACACAAATTTGTATTCCCAATAACACATTTTGACACAAAACATAAACTATAAACTATATTAAAATATACGAATTTAGATTTGGTGAAGTGTAAATCATAATCATCTATCTCTCAGTAAATATACACTTTGTCCATAATCTTTGAAAAAATAAAATAATACATAGATAAAGCAAGTTTATACATTTTAATCCAAACTTATCAGAGTAAATAAGTGCTGCTTTGCTTTTTTTCTAAATGAAGGAAGATAATATGTTTAAGTGGCTAAATTATAGTTTAACACCACCATAATTAATATGATCCTCTTGATTCCTTATAACAATGAACTATGTTAATAATTCATTGGCATAAACGATTCGGAAATAAACTACGGTTAAAACGTTACATCTCCAGCCATAAGGTTTTTTTTAAGAATCCATAGATTCAACAACAGGACAAGGATTTACAATCGAGGGCACTTTTTTTCTCTGCCTGTCTTTAACATAGGCGCTGGACCATATTATACGCTATTTTTTAAACAGCAAGGATTCAGCGTAATGTACAGATATTGTACTTCTATATCTACCGATCCATATATTTGAAGATCGATAATTCACGGATTGTTCTCAACCTCTGGTACTCTGTGTTCTTTTGTTTTCACCTTTCATAGAGTATATCATAAGCCCCAGACATTTATATTTGTACATAGCTATCATATCCAATGGAAAGTGTACATTGAACTCAACTGAATCACGTACAGTTCACTCACAACATCAAAAATAGACTATTGCAAGAGTGCATTAGCATGTGACACCCTGTAGATAGTTATTACTCAACCAAGGTACCGTACTCCATACATATTCCGTGACATTCTTCTCCTGTAGGAATCTGAAACGTAGACGATATGTACAAATTTTGTATGATATCACAATATCACTCTTAATAAGTCTCTGAGTGTTTTTTTTCTGTTTAAATGCGACTTGCCGCATAATTATATAAATTGTTGATCCCACATTGTTGGACTATAATATAATGCAGCATCTGATAAATATAAGAATCACGAGATCATATATATTACATCACAAATCGTTTACAATTGTTAAAGAGTGTACTACGTGTACATATTGCCTACGATGCAGATTCTGTTCTAGATGTAATACAGGAAATACAAGTAAATTACGTTAATCTTATGCTCGCCCACGTGGCTTTTTTCGAGAAGTCGTTTCTTCGGTCGATGTAACACCTGTGGATGCAGCCACACGCTTTGGACGACCTGCCGTTTTGCTACTTTGTTGTGTGCTCTGTGTAGATGCTGTGAAATTAATTTATGTTACAACGTTAATAGTAATACAAAGATAATAGTAATTGTCTTGGAGTCATACTTTGGATCTACTTACGTCGTAGTTTTGTCCTTGAGACTCCACTCGAGTTATTATTATTCTGTTGCTTCGTGCCCTTTTTGTTTTCACTTTTCTTAACATCGATACTACTTTTCGTTGCATCTACTGATGTGGGTGATGTGCTTACACTACTGGTTGTAAGTGCAGTAGTCGTTTCATTACCCGACTTTATGTTCCTGTTTAATGCTCTTTCTGCTCTACTAGATCCTTTCGCAACAGACTTTGCAATTGCCAATGCTTTATTTACCATTCGTTTTTTAGAACGATTGGATTTAGGTGACTTTTTCTCTGATTCCTCGTCGGCGGATTCATCTTCGGAAGAACTTTCGGACCGTTTCGATTTCTTACGTAAACTTTGCTTCTGCTTGTGCAAGCTATGACTTTTTCTTGTCTTTAATTGTGATTCATCTTTGTAAAGTGAAAGGTCAACTGTGGATAAGATATTGAAATTTCAAGTTCATAAAACACTTTTTTTTGTTATTTAATAATAAAAATTATTACCATATAATAAACACTATTGATACAAATTAGAACAAGATTAAAATGTTCAATAAAAAAAATTGTAAGGAGTACTTTACAATTTTTTTCTAAAAAAACAATATAAATACCAAATAAAAATACTAACGTCCATCGGGATGCTCTTCTGTCACTCTAGGCTTTTCAGATACACCAGCCTCAACATCGATTGCTCTTTTCAAAATATTTTCTGTACGTAATAATTCTATTTTAGTTAATTGAAATTTATTTTTATCAATTTTGTTCAAATTTAGATTTGTTAATATACAATCAAAATCTGAAATTTAAGAAAGAAATATAATATTTAATTATGTAAAATAAATAATAAAATGTTAAATAGCAAAGATATACTTAATATTAAAATATGTTATAAGACTAATATACTTAAAACTTGATATCAATTAGTTATAATTGCAAATTTTACATAAGATTACCTATGTAATCATAGAAATCTGGCGAATATATTTCTCCATTGTTTTTATCTTGAGATAGCCACCGTATGCGAATTCGCCTGCTCGATTTATATATATTTTGCATTGCTTGACAAACATAGAAACTTCCTTCCGCATTTCTCACAGCCAAAAATTCGTTTCTAATAATGAATATCAATAAAAGTTAATGCATGTAATAGCATTTTTAATTTTGTTTTCGTTTAGACTTTTATTATATCCAACAACAACATGAAGTATCATGTTTATAAATTAGAATTTATGTGAAGAGTCCAAACTTTTTATTATTATTCATCATTACATCATATTAACATTTTTATGAAGTCTTAGATAAATCATACTTACTTATAGAATACTATGAGTTTGTCGTCAGAAGCTTTCGATGGCGGAGCTTTGTTTAAATTCTTTACTAGTAGTGCAATCTCCGGTAAGGGACTCTGATAAGGCTGTGTTTGAATTCGATTTCTTTTTGGTTTGCTTACACCGTCCGGAGTTGTCGGCGATCCTTTTAAATCTTTTAACTCCCTAGATCTCCTTTTGTTTGCTTTTGGCGAACCCGTGATTTTCGTTTCAACCTTTGGCGGACTATTGGTTTGCTGCAATACAGAGCTGTCTGCTGCAAGTTTTATGCTTTGAACTGTACTTTTTGACTTTTGGCTGTCGGTTTTCACCGACGCATCTTCTGGTTTGTGCAAAGATATTTTTGTCGGTACAGTTGTATTCATTGGAATACCATCAGATTCTTTTGAACCATTATTTACAGCTGTCTTTTTTTCCTCTGCTTTGTTTTGCAGTTGTGGACATAACGCTAAAGTAACATATATGTGTGCATAGGTACGGATATAAATATTATTTTTAGTTACAAGCATTTCAATCTCAATCAATTCAACATGCTTTAATAGTAATAAATAAGACGTAAAATTATTATATCTATTCATGTACACAGAAAAATGTGAATGATAAAGTAATAATAAAATATACATTTAATGAGTTAAATATTATACAGTAGCGTAGGTAATAAATAATGTATTGTGTTGATACTAACCAGGAAAATCTAAATTAATAGATGTCATCTCCTGTTCTGTTTGAACTTCTTTTTGCGAATCCTGCGCAGGATTATCTGGGCTTATATTGTTATTTCTGTTAGATTCGCTTTGCTTTAATATAACAGGCGCAGTCTGCTCTGTTTCTGTTTTCATAATTTCCACTCCATTTGGGATTAACTTATCCAAGTCTGATTCCTTTTCAGAATTACTGCTTACGTACGGTGGCGTTTGATACACGGAAGGTCTATGACCTTGTACTAAGCTCAATGGTTGACTTGGTGGTTGCAACGTAACGTAACTTAATCCAGTTCCTGATAAAGGCTTCATAGCGCCGGGTTCGGATCCCGATACAACTTTCTGCGCCATTGCATTCATGGGGAGAATAGAATGACTTGTAGATGTTGGCGAGCTACCTACTCCTGGTATCGTTGACTTTAAGGCTGACGCACTCATTTTTCACACGACTAAATACGTCTCTCTAAATACTTATAAAATACCACCATAAAGTTAGTAAAATTGTTATACACAAGTGCTATATACCTTTAATAGGTACAAACGTGTGAAAGCTTTTCTACAGTCATTGTTTACCATTAACTTATGATTTCAAAGATAAAGCTTTACAATTTTGGCAACATATTAGCAACGTTCATCGATATGCACAAGATCATAAATAAAAACATGAAAGTAATATAGATAACTTGGTAACATAAATAGTGGCTCGCTCTTTATATTTTGGTTATCGAAATTAATGTAATAATCGAACAGATGAAATAAAATAAATACGTTGCAACGATGTAACGGAAAAAGGCTGAAGAAAGTATAGCTATAAAAAGAAAACGTGTGTAGTATGCAGAAAACGAGGGAGATTCTCAGGAGGAGCACAGGCACAGAGGGTGGCCGAAGAAGGAGGGGGTAATTAGAGGAGTAAACATAAACACGAAGGAATCTTTCAATAGCTCGAAATTCTTCAGATAATCGAGTATCTCATGCGATATATCGAATATTGAGGATTAACGTAAAATTACCTCGACGTTTCCAAGTCCTGTGTACACGGATATATATTCCTTTGCTAAACTTTCACGGATAGTTGACCACTGCGCGTTAACACACGGTTAACTCATTTTCCCACACACTTTCCTTGACGTGTGAACACTTTTTCTCAACTAACATTTCATTCGGCATACACGTAGCATAGTCCATTTATCAAAGATAACCACTTAACTTACCGAATTTTACAAAACAAAATGATAAAGGCTTGCGCGCTATAGAAAGCCGTGACTTTACCCGCACGAAAAAAACAGGAATGCCAGACGTTAGATGGCGTCGGTTCTTCGACGCCATGTGTGGCGCAAACTTGATTTCATATTCGTTCTGATTGGCTCCATAGCGATCACACGAAATCTCTTTTATTCTAATTCCATTGAAACATGTACATTTCGTTCGAGTATATTTACGCGTTTGCAAAATTACAATTTTTTAAGGCCACGTCGGAAAATAAAATCGTGCCAATTTAAAGTGTTTGTATATTCATTGGTAATATCATTCCGCAAAAGTAAAAATTACAAAAATTCATTTCGTCGTTTTTTAAAAATGTTTTATTTTAAGAAACATTCGTCGAATACTTGTAACTTGTGTTTTATTTTATAGAGGCTGGTATTCACTACTGATTTAAGACTTAACTTAAAAGTTTATACAGTTTGTTATACCATAATGAATATTGAAATCCTATCACAGAACTTTCGTTACCCTTAAACGCTTCATACACCATTTCATCTGAGTCAACATGTTTCGAGGCACATGATCTTCAATATCAGTGCAACAACAAAATATCTTTGCATTAGTCAATATTACATTTTAATTAAAATAAATTTGCACTGCATATGAGTGTTAAATAATTACATTTTTTCCAATTAAACAGTATACCAAATAATATTTAGAGTATTGAATATTAGATTCTGCAATTCTAACTTTGATTGTTATAGGTGAAATAGATAAAAGAATAGAAGTCAAATGTTTGATATATTTTTTCATTCGCGTATTTGATAAAGACGCCTTACTGCAGCATACCAACGCAAGTACCATTTGCATGTTACGAGTTGGAAATGGCTCCAATTTGTACTTTCATAAAATAGAAAACCCGAATGCAAAATACTCTTACAAATTGTATGCAAATATGGTTAATCGAAAATATTTCCGCTGAAATAAATATACGTACATGTGTGCATAGAACGGTAGTTCTGGTTATTCATCACGAATAGATTGCAATCCACGGAAAAAGTTGTTACAAGAACAGAACATATTCACTATAATTTGACAAGGATACTTCTATAAATAAACCATTTTCGAGAAATGCGAAATGAATGTCATCATAAACCAAAATTTTGAAACCTGTTTTATTTTTTTACGCAGCTTAATAATTATTATTCTACATAAAATTGTGTAACCCAAGTTATCTGTAACGGCCATGTTACGACGTTCAGTTACATCAGCAAACTGCATGAAAATGCGTTCATGAAATGAACATACCCATTACTTCATATCAACAGACAATGTGAAATGAACTTTAGACCATTGTAGGATAGTAGCTTGTCACATATAACAGGAGCTGAACAATTTTAATAATTGTCACATTAGCTTATTATGAGAAACAATTGATTGCTACCTTTAATCGTTTTTTTCATCGATCTGTTTGTTAGTTAACAATGGCACGAGCACTAGTAGGTGTAAAAAGAGTTATCGATTATGCAGTCAAGGTAGATACCAATAACATAATAAATAAAAAATGTACAATTGATGATAACATTGTTACGTAATTTGTAAATTACATGAGAATTTATGCTACGACGCGAAATTTCAAATATTCCGAAAGACACTAATTTTCAGTAATATTTAAAAAAATGAATACGTTATTATGAACATTATTAAATTCGTCTTCATTTCCTTTTTTTACCCAGATTCGCGTTAAACCCGATAAAACAGGCGTTGTAACAGATGGAGTGAAACACTCAATGAACCCGTTTGATGAAATTGCAATTGAAGAAGCCGTACGAATGAAGGAGAAGAAATTAGTACAGGAAATAATTGCGGTTTCATGTGGACCTTCACAGTCGCAAGATGTAATAAGAACTGCGCTTGCAATGGGTGCCGATAAAGGAATTCATGTTGAAATATCTGGGCCCGAATACGAAACACTGCAACCTATTCATGTTTCCAAAATTCTAGCCAAGTTGGCTCAAGAGGAGAAAGCAGATTTAGTTATTGTTGGAAAACAAGCTATAGATGACGATAATAATCAAACTGCACAAATGATAGGAGGCATTTTGGATTGGCCGTGTGGAACATTTTGCAGCAAAGTCAGTTGTAGCTTTTAATAACATTTAATTAACAACACTTAAACAGTATCTTCTTATTCTCTTTTCATTTTGTTTTGTTTGCGATAGGTGGAGAAGAACAATAATGATCTTACTGTGACCCGCGAAGTCGACGGGGGTTTAGAAGTTGTCAATGTAAAAATGCCGGCGGTTTTAAGTGCCGATCTTCGTCTCAATGAGCCACGTTATGCCACACTGCCAAATATTATGAAAGCTAAGAAGAAACCGATTAAAAAGGTGTCTGCGAAAGATCTTGGAGTAGATACAGCTGCAAGGATTGAAATTTTATCAGTCGAAGAACCACCGGTTAGACAAGCTGGGGCTATTGTACCGGATGTTGATACATTAATTTCAAAATTAAAGGAATGCGGACATGTATAATTATATTGTCACTGAATGATGCGATGTTTCCAACTATACTTTTTTTTTTTTTTATTAAACCTCTTTGTATATAGTATAATCTTTTGTACATTGTGAGATGCTGTACATTTTAATTGAATAAAATCGTTCTGCATAGAATAAATCATTAGGTCCCTTCATAATACAACTGTTATTCATAGTGAAATAACATCCTACATATCTCTTTGGTAAAGAACAATATTGTCTATCTATGTCGATTTTGTACCTCTACATTTTCACACATCGTCCGTGCCAGCTATTTATAGGCTTATAAAGTGTATGAAACGATTTTATTTTTGTCACTTTCGTAGATATACTGATCTTGCATTCATGTATGTAAACATTGGACATGACAAAATTTACTTTCATACTTGTTCCATAAACATTTACATGTACTAAAAACACGTATAATTGTAATGTATGTAATGAGTTAAACCAATAGCATTATATGTCATCTTGGTAAGAAATTTTTAAACATCAAATATGAAATCCATGAAAATATATTTTTTTACTAAATTGCTATATTAAAATATCCCCGTTTCGGAATAGTTATTTATAAAAAAATATAAAATTAAATGCCACTAATCGTATTTATGGCTCTATAAATGTTAACTCTTTCAAATATTAAATACTTGACTGGCATTCTGTTATTATATCATAAATAACCCAATCAAAAAATTCATTTTTATAATACTTTTCCTGCTTTTTTAATATACTCTGTATAAGCTAAAAAGATTACAGAAAATTCATTGTACATGAACAGTCTTGTATCATCAATCTTCTTTTGTGTCTTAAATCACAAAAAAGAAATGTAAACTATATTTCTAATACTAAATATTTTTTATAATAATACTTTCCAATCAAACCTAGTGTTACTGGTATGAGTTATAGGTGGAAAAGGTGGTGGATGAAGTTGCCAACCATCCAATCCCTCGCGTGCTGTGAGGCATGCTAAGTATGGTACTTTTTGAGCTAATCTTGTTACTTCAGAAGCAGGTGGTATTCTCCCACCTGTTAATTGTCTGGTACATGCTGCCAAAGAAGCAGCATGGGCTACTATTAAAATATTTCCTACTGTACTTTCAATAATACGTTTGATTAATTCGTAACTTCGTTCGTAATACTGGGCTGCATTTTCTTTCAAGGGAAGATCCTTTGCCTGAACTACTGGGTCATAGCTTCTGTCTATGTTAAAACCTGCATTTATTAATTCCTCGGATGTCATCCAAACTGGGACACCGTTTGGATACCACGCTAACCATTCTATGAGTCCTGGCTCTATTTTCATTGGAATGTTTGAGTCTAATCCTTTTAAAATATGGGCCAACGTTTGTATACATCTTAATGACGGCGATGTAAAGGCCACATCTATTTTAATACTAGACGATTTCATAGCTTCTCCCACTAATCTTGCTTGTACTTCACCTACAGTTGTTAATGGGCTGTCATTTCGGAAGTCCTGTACATTCCTCAATGGTATCTCTTTTGGCATATTTAAATCCCTACGAATATAGGATCCATTTGACTCAAAGCAATAACGAATCCATGCTCCAAATGTGAAATCCACTCTTTCTCCGTGGCGGCATATAAAAATTTGTCTCGATAAATTTGATGTTGCTTCAGATGCTTCGATCTGTACGAGGATAATGAACATTAACAGCAGCTTAATTAATATCTTAAAAATGATTAGAAAATAATAGAATTTACCAGTTCATTAGCTGTTGGCATTCCATCAGGGCTATCTGTAGTATCACTTGGCAATAATATTGGTGGCTTACGCGTTGAGGGAATTTCCTCCGTCCCTGTAACTTCATTTTTGTTATCAGTAATCTGTATAGTAGTATGCATGGTCCACGAGTCTGATTCTGCTGTACGTTTCGTGTGATTTAAAGGCAAATGACCTGATATGCCAGTTAGCCAAGAGATACCTTCGACCCAACCATCCGTAGATATATTGCAAGCTCCTTCTGTAATATAAATGTAATCTCCTACTCTTAATTCTAATTCGTCATGTTCCTGGGGAATATGAGCATGTGTCACTTTATGTACATGTGCATTCTGTAGTCTACAATCTCTGGAATATAATCTGAGTTCCCAATTTGTGAAGCAAGCAAGCGTCAACTTTTCTACCATTAAACGCAACTGTTGATATAAATTGTTGGGGAACCGATAAGCCAACGTCAAGTGTAAAGATATCACTTGGGGTTCCGCAGGAATACCCAAGCTTGAAAGTTTATTTACATAACGAACGGCAATATCTCTTAGCCATTCAGCATTTATTTCTTTGACAAAGAGACCCATAAAATTAGGGGAAACATAAGTTTCTAACTCGATGTTATTGGACAAGATGTCTTGGGTAACGATAGTTTCAAGGGCATTTACCAAGTCTTCCGTAGATGTGTCTGGTGCCTGTAAATGATGCGTTTCAATAACTGTTTAATTATAAATAACATGCGTTGTTAATCTATCATTATACCTTGAAGAACGACACAAGCGTAATATGTGGCATATAATTGTGCGCTCCATTCCATATGAGTTCTTTACTTTCTGCCCAAAATTTCATAAGCTGTTTGGCTAGTTCTCCCGTAGGACAAGCATATAATACATATTGTCTGGGTGTATCAAAGTCTAGAGTTTGATCTCTAACATGAGCAACCAGCCAATCGGATGCAAGTTGAACGCCTCTGTGTCCCGTAGCAGCCAATGCTTTCTCTCTAAAAAATAATAATTATCGGAATGTTTAGGTAATACAGTTAACAACAATGCTTCCAGCTCTATATTACTTACACAATAAAAGTATAAACGTGTTTATGAAAATATATATCTCATTCTATCATTCTATTAAAGCACTAAGAATTAAATAAAAAAAAAATTAATACACTAAATTTTCATATTAAACATAAACCATAGAACGTCTAGTCAATCGTGGCACAGTAAATAAAAAAAAGAAAGGAAAGCAAACAGCATTTAGCTTAATGTTTGACAGCTGTTTGTTTACAGTGGCTGTATTGTAATTGTTCGTACAGTAGTAAAGAGATGTCGACAGAACTTTACAGTAATATTATAATACTTACGCTCGGTGCTTTGGAAAACCCAACTGTAAAAGCGTTTGCAACGGTGTTAAATGTTGTTTTGAAATTTTCGTTGGAGTTGGATTTTTCCGCGGCGGTAACGTCGCCATGACGGTACATTACGCCAGTGCTGTCTCAACTTTAGTCGCGAGTAAAATGGACGTCCCCCACTCTATCTCACGAGGGATAACCAAGCGCGGGTTTCCTTACACGTTTAGTGCTCGAACATGAATAGAAAATTCAAGCAGCTGTTTTCGGAGCAATCTCGTACAGGCTGCAGGAAAACGTTCGAAAGGATCAAACAGAAGCTTCTGAAATAAAGAAATGTCTGACTACGGATCGCATAAGGATAAAAAATGAATAAAGTATCCTATTGCTGAAAAATATTTTTGTAGAGAGGGATATACATAGTTGCACGAAGGGCCCCACCCGTGGACAGCACTGTCTTATGTGACATAATACGTGCAAGTAAACGAAACAAGTGAAAAATATTATTTTCCGTTTTGGTAGCAAAAGGTTATCTTTAAAGTTTCAAAAAAATAATTTCAATCATTCATTTATATGGAATATAAGTTGTTTTTTCGAGATACGTTGTATTTATCCATCGCGTAAAAATTGGAATCACGAGTGTGCCTGGGTTCGAGGCTTCGTATAAATACATCTACGTCCTGAAAATTACCGGCAGTCATTGCGAGAGTCTTGTGATGAAGAGATTGTCGCCCAAGGAGGGCAATTTCTAAGAGCGTTCACTTGAGCCGAGAATGCCGGTGAAAGTTGACGTAGTACCACCACCGCCCGCAAACTCAAAGCAGCCGGGTGTCACAAAATCTTTGCTCTACAACGGTTCACGATTTCAAGGTTCACAAAAATCGAAAGGCAACAGTTACGACGTAGAAGTAGTTTTGCAGGTTAGTTCACCGTATTTCTGGACATTGCGCCACAAGTATCCCAAATTTGTATTCCACCGTTGACATCTGTCTGCTGCGGAACGACTGATTATATGCACTTTATCATTCGAATAATTTATTATTATGCAGATTAGAAACGATCAATTCTATTGCTTACAGATTTCATTAGTTTTGGGATTTACAGTAACCTATTAAGATGAAATTTTGCATGTTTCTCTCGTCCCATTTCTAAATACCTTCATTTCCAATTTAGAATTTTACCTCTCGCTTACTAAATCACATTGTTTCATCGTAAAAAACATTTTGTCGAATCAGAAATGGCATAATAATGAATATAAACACTTGCAGGTTTAGAGCAAGGTTAAAGTGTTTTGTAAAATGGAATGACGCATGTTTAAAAATATATATAATTTATATTTTTAATACGCTCTTTCCTTTCTCTGCGAATAAAATACAGTTCTCCCATTACAGCACGTAGACGAGGAGAACAGTTATTTATGTGGATACTTGAAAATAAAAGGTCTTACGGAAGAATTTCCTACATTGACTACATTCTTCGATGGTGAAATTATATCAAAAAAATATCCATTCTTGACTCGTAAATGGGATGCGGATGAAGATGTCGATAGAAAACATTGGGTTTGTATATTATTGTATGTCCTTTGATTTTCATTTAATTTACATTAAGCTTTCTGTTTTTGGTTTATAGAGCAAGTTTGAGTCCTTTCGTCAGTACGCCAAGACGTTTAATTCAGACACATTTGACTATGAGGCTTTGAAAGGAACTGATTTTGTTTTTATGAGGTGGAAGGAACACTTTTTGGTTCCTGATCATACTATTAAAGATATCAACGGTGCCTCGTTTGCAGGATTTTATTACATTTGCTTTCAAAAGTCTGCAGCAACAATTGAAGGCTTCTATTACCATCGTAGCTCTGAATGGTAATATTACTTTGCATATTTATATAATATTGAAAATTATTATTACACATATATAAATTAATACTACTATGTATTTAAAACTAATTTTAGGTATCAATCTTTGAATTTAAAACACGTCCCAGAACATAGCATACAAATCTATGAGTTCAGGTGAAATCGATGGCTTTCGCTCAGTTATTTGTCCAAATTCATATTTTGCCTCTTCTAGCATACAGATCTCATAAAAATCGCAATCTCTGAAGTAGTTCAGTTCAATTTAGGCAGACAACAATCATTAAATTGTTTATGTTAAAAGTGAAGTACTTGAGAGAAATAACTACTTTAACAAAGTATTTCTTAGCTCCTCTACTTTTTCTTTTTTTTTTGATGATAGTATATAATGTATGGTGCATACTATATATTTACTTTATATAAGCATTAGACATGTTCGTAAAGGGAAAGTCTTAATTGAATAGGTGACAAGGATTGCAGTCATTGATACGCTTGATTATAAATTAGTTATTAATATTCATTGTAAGATGTTTTATCGAAATAAATTAATTGATGTTTTTTGTCAATTAAAATGTTGTTAATTATTTGGTATCTTAATTTACCATAAGCTTGTAAAATAGTTTATCATCAGCACATGTAACAAAAGTTTACCCTATAGTATAAGTAGGGTACGTACCTTTTTTAGTACATATATTGAATATCAAATAATTATAGAAATTTCATTGCACTAAAATATACAGACATCTATAAGAGCATGGAATAATGAAGATCTTATGACGATGCGTTGAAAAAAAAAAAAGAAAGCCTAATCCAACTTGGATTTCATATAAAATTTGATATATATGATGACTGCATGGACTTAAAGAAATATAAGATTTGCTTATTGATTTATATATTTAGATATTTATGAGATCTGTGTGCCCAAAACTGAAAGAACGCTGGTGCCTGAATGAATTGGCGTGAATGTAGTAAGAAACAAGAAAATCAAACTGGATCATGAAAGTAATTTTAATATCTTAAGATGTCAAAATTTCATGCTGATATAGTCATCTTGTGTCAGCGTGATACAGATGAATTAAATACCGGTCAATAGTTCCACCTAAGGAGAATGTTATTAGGAGAGATTTATTTGCTTTCTGTATAAGTTGGCTGGTTTTTGTGTAGTGAGTGTTTTCTTTGTAAAGTACAATTAAGTTTCTTTCCGTAACGATAGTATATTATGTGATGAAAGTCCAACTTAATGAGATTCTCCCAAAGTGGTGCAATTTTTAAATGAGACATATAAACAAAAATTATAATACTAATGGAACAAGAAATTTGATACAATTTGGCTGTTTATAGAATTCATAATATAATGTTAATGAAATATTGAATCTGTTATTAGATATAGAATGTTATAATGATTCGCTTCAGTGGTTAGACTAATTTAAACTGATGTATTTATTCAGGTAAATAGTAAGGATTATTAATTTCGAATCTCTTTTTTTAAAAAATGTAAAATCTGTTCTTTTTACCAATCATTAAACAAATTTTGATGTTCCCGAGATAGTAAAATGTGTCTGCTATTTAGAGCTTAGATTTGTCCGTTATGTAGAACATAGCACTTAGATACATGTTCGCCCCCAAAATATGACAACTAAGCATTGTGTAACTTGTACTATAAAACAAAGTTTTATATTAAAATATCTTTATTTATGCCGATTAATTTACCGTTGTTTTTTAATTTGTATTGTAAGACATTCTGAAAGCAACCACTTTTTATTCAATATAAATTTTGAGCTGTCAATCACCAAACTTTCTTTTATAAGCATTCTTTTCTTTTACACATTTCTAGTTTTATAGAAATATTACTTTTAAATAATAAATCTATAAAATTTGGAAGATGTAATGCAAAAAATGGACAATTTATTTAATGAATTATTGCACTATTTCTATGTAACACACATGTGCAAAAGAAATTATTGACTTCTTTGCACAAACATTCGTTTTTGAATCAACGTCTTTCATGCAAACCAAAAGAATTTCAACGATTAACAATTGTATTGTGTTAAATATTCGAAAAACTGAATTTTAAATATCTGTATAAATGTTCGATAAAATAGATTCTTACAAAAGTCAGAATTAATGGTTTTCTTGAATTCGGGTTAATTGTAATTACTTTGATGTGGTAGCCAATGACAAAATATCAATTCATTATTAGAAAATTAAGTATAAGAAATATGTAGATTCTTGTTGTATTGTACATTGTTTGTTGAATACAATATACCTGTTAACATAACTACATAGTATTTTCAGTATATCATAAAATGAAGCTATAAATAAATTAGGAATTGTATACAACCGTTGCAAGTCATTTCAATGTTCAAATTTTCCACTGTTTAATCAAAATTAATACAACTGCTTAAATAAATAGAAAAATGAACAAATAATGTGGATTACTTTAGTGAATAATTCGTTCTGGAAGATTTTAACATTAGAATGAGATGTATTAGTAATAATAAGGAATACTAAAGGCACTCCTTTATCAAAGTACACAAGTTGTTTTTATATACTTATAATATACATATTATATACATGTATAAAATTTCATATATATGTGTATATATATTTTTACTATTTAGTTAATATTTGAATACTAAAAGCTCCGAGAAATTTAGTAAATACCCAAAAGTAAATACAATATAACAAAACTGAATCAACAAACGCTTGCACGCGTTTCACGTTGTGATTGATCTCCAGCAGCATCGGGAATTATTATGGCTGGTCTTCCTCTCTTTCTTTTCCCGGATAATATTTTAGCAGATCTATTTAAACGTGCAGATTTCTTGATTGCTCGACTCCTCTGATTCACAGTAACATTTTTTAATTTTTTATTTTTACCATGGGTAGCTGCCTAAAGGTACACAATTATTAATAGCCGGATGTGTAATACATTTTTTACTTAATATTATTAAGTACATCGATATGTATTTACCATAATATTGGAACAATTTTCACAAAGACAAATTGGATTACTTGTCGTAGATATAGCTTTGTGTAGTACAGCTTCAAACCCTAAAAATTTGGTGTCAAAATCGACTTTAGCTTTTATTACGTGGGTAAACGAATTTTGAACAGTTATTATACTATTATCTGAAATTTGGTTTTTCCTATTTAAATGCTGACTGTCTAATGAAGGAAATTGTACTGTGTCTGCATTAGTATTGTGCAATACTTGACAATTTTTGGATGTATTGCAACACAGATTTTTTATGTCGCATGTCTCTTTGATATTATTTGGGACAGTTATTTCACCCCGTAAGAGATCTAGTCATAAATTATTTGGTTGTTTATATCTTCGTAATATTATTTCAATTATAAATGTTAATCATTAATTTACTTGCCAATGAAATTCTTTAAATATTCTGAGAAAATCTTGTTACAAGAAAGTAAATGTTGGAATGCTTCATCAAGATGTTTCTCTGTGAAGTATGTTCTCGCCAGCAAAGATTGTCCAGATAGGCTTCCCTCAGTGGCCTTAGAATTAAAAATTTTCCACTGTTTACGAGAAATCTCTGCTTGCCATTCTAAAGAACAATCTTCCAATCTTCTGTTGATTGACTTTAACAATTCGTTTGCTTCTATTAACTGTTGAGGAACAGAGATATTCGTTTTGCTTGAAGAACAGTAAGCACTTTTTTCAATCACAGATCTATCATCAACTGTTGTCATTTCTAACTTTTCTTTAAATCATGTGGATATATTTCCTAAATAAACATTAATCAAATATACTGGACACTCAGTTTATATAATAAAAAGGAAAAATACACGTACAAACATTTGTGGTTGAAAGAAATTTACATTGAATTAGTCATTTATCAAACAATTGAATATTTTTGTATAATATACTCTGTGATAGTAATAAAGCAATTTTATTTCATTTATATCGATATAATTTCTACGAAAATATTGCATACATAATGCAGTTGTTGAATGAAACCACATAATTAATAGATCTACTAATATTATCGATCTTTGAAATCTGAATTTTCCATAGAATAATATACTGTTATCAAATTTTGAACGTATAATGCTTGCAAACATTTTGCATCTTGAGGATTTTATAATTTTTTTTTGTTTATACGAATAGTATGCATTGCTTCCAGATGGAAAGTTGGTTTGTAATTAAACGTAAAACTAAAATGTACTTCCTGCCTAAAATTAATATTCAATTTTCATATTTGGTCATACGTATCTAAATTTTATAAAATAAATCATTTTTACGCTTATAAATGTACGTGAAGAAAATATAATATTATTATTTAATTCTGAATTAAATAAAATTGACGGCTTTAGTTATCGTAGTTTGTCGTTCAAATTGTCATATTTGTGTAATATAATTCATATTTGTGTATTCAATTATTACAATACAACGTTTTTTATTCTGCAAGATAAATTTTCGCAAAATTGCATTAACTCAATGCAGTTTTTAAATACTTGTTTATACATAGTACAGATAAATATAAAATCTTATTATATTTTTATTAACCCTTTGATGACCACAAGCGTATCATTATAATCACTGCGCTTTCAAAATTCGATTACCAATCCCATGGCTGTCAACGGGTTAAAAAAAACATTTTTACTTACATTTACAATGCAGTTTATAATGTTGTGGAAACATAATACTAAAATGGAATTGTATTAAAATATATGATTATAAATTATTTTGTTTCGTGCATACATTCAATAGATAATTTTGTTATATACATTACTATTTTTATAACAGAATCATTTGAGTCAAACATAAATATGAATTAGTTTGTTTTAAGAATCGATGGGTAGGATAGTACATTTCTACTTATTTCCAATTACTCAGATGGCCCCTTTCTTTAGGTTTTTTAATATTTGTAAAGATTCTACTATCTTACAATGGAATATATACACCAAAAATGAAGTTAATGTTTCTCTTTGCTTACATAATGTTGCACTTTTTTCCCAAAACATGATGATTAAGAATTTAAAAGAACTTTATGCTATATCTCATTTACAAATTTTGCGTAAGTATCATCTGCTCATCAAAAAGTATTCCTCAGGGCAAACAAATCCGCCCAATTCTAAATATAAGTATACATGTGTATATCTATATATAACATATTAATTAATAATAGCTGCTTTTATATACACATATAATTTAATTCGAATTTTACACGGTATAAGTACATCTTATGCGTTTCCTTGATATCATGTAGTCTTTAAAAAAATTATTATATAAATTGTTATTACAATTCCATAAATTTCATACAACGAATTTCTATGAATCAATAATAACAATTCTTAGCTTTCATATTAGTTGCAAAATAAATATTAGCTGGAGGAAATTTAAAAAAATATATTATTTAACTACATATACTGTTAAATTAGAAATGTCCTTGTTGTATCGCTGCTATTAAGAGATCATAGAAATCTTTTGTAATGAAATTTATCAAAATATTGTTACAGTATGAATGTACTCGTTTCATATTTACACAATACACAACATAATTAACTTATACTGTACAAATAGAGTAATGCATAATTTTAAATATGAGTAACTTATTTTAAATACGAGAGAGAAAAATTGGATAAAAATTAAAACGTGATATTCGCGTTTTTATAAAAAAAAGAAAACGTACTTCAGTTTTGCATAATAAATAAATGTTTGCGAAAGAACCGATATAACAAAAAATGAAATAGTCGAATGTACTTTAGTTGGCATTGACATGATAATACTAAACTGACATAGTAAAGTAGATTTCTTCACACATTACTACCAAAGATCAGAGTATTAGAATATAAAAGTTATTCAGCTTTTCAAAAAAATTTAACGATATTACATATTTAAATCTTTGTCCTTATGCATTAGTATCCGATTAGCTGCTCTAAACTATTCAACTTACATTATTCATAGTCTACACCACAACCTCTGTAGACTTAGTGAACTTGTACTTTTTGCTTCAACATTTCCTGCTTCAATATAAACTCGGTTTAAGAAACGTTGTGCATCAAAATAATAATTTAGTAAAATATTAATACATATATGACTTTTAAGCTCATTGTTATTATTCTTTGTTACTAACGAAGTCTGTAGAGAACACAATATAGAATTGTAGTTATATTTCTTGATTGTAAGTACATAAGATTTCATTTGTTTCATTGTTAATATTTCATGCTGTGATTACTACTTTAGGGGCAAGACGACGGTAAATTTTTTGCGATTTCTGATGGCACATGTTAATAAAACCACTTACATTAAAACAGGAAGTTTGAATTGCATTGTATATTTACAGTGGTAAACATAATATTAGTCTCAAGATATTGTGCAAGAATTACGACCGACACAACTAGTACGAGAATCTGTTACGCTACCAGGCGAACTACCTGGTGTTGATAGTCCGTTATGACCTACACCGACGAAACGTAATTTTCGATGATGAGAACCCAGACTTTTACTAGAGCTTAGTGATCTATTTCCGTTATAACGTAATTGAGATGTAGTTGTCATTGCATAAGATTTTAGGTGAGACTTAATAGACTTGGGTAATGGTAGCTGATCAATACCATAAACTGTTGTCCTTGCAACTATTGCGCGACATGCAAGTTCTTGAAGACTGAGCACTAAAAATTTAAGGTCATACATGCATACTGAATTTCTTTTACATACGTCATAATATAAAATTAAAGTATTACCTTTATTTGATCGCCATAATCTTTCCATACCATTGCGGTGTAAAGCCATTCGAGAAAGTTCGGAAAAGCTCTCCCGAATGTTAAAATCACAGAGAGGTGAAACTTCAAAAAATGCCATATGATTTTTAGCTGCATATGCTTCAGCATCACGTTCTCCTACTTGTCTTTTAAACGCTAAATGAAGGCGATTACCGACAAGTACTTTTGGTACACCAGGAGCATGCTACAATATATACAGAAAAAGAGTATTAAAGCATTTTAGATTATTATCTTTCTTGATTTGTATCGAAAAGTAAATTTTATCTTTAACTATATTTAAAAAATTTAAAAGCCTTATTTTATGTACCTCTTCAACTTCCTTCAACCATCTATCAATGCCATCAAAAGACCATTTATTGGTAATGTCATAGACTAAAAATATACCTTGAGCCCCACGAGAATAAGATCTTATTATTGTACAAAATCTACCTTGACCTGATGTGTCCCATAATTGTAACTTTACTCTTTTTCCATCCAGTAAAATAGTAGTAGTTTTATATGCTAGAATACACACATGAGCACATAATCAACATTAAAGATTCATCATTAACAATTATTTATATGTATACACGCAAACAATAAGCAAAAATTGATATTAAATTACTATACTTTGAATGAGAAACAATAAATCAAATCTTGCCACAAGCATGTAATTTACAACAGACAAAGATAAAAGAAATAAAAGAAATGCAATCACGTTTTTAACCCTTTGCGGTCCATGCCGCCACAGTGGCGGCATTCGCAAGTCGTCGTAGAAGTCTGTGCCGCCAGGCTGGCGGCATGATGTCATTCATGATCGCCTGGCAAAAATATGAGCAATTCAATGTATGATTCAGTACCTGACAATGAAAGTGATAGTAGTGACGATTACACTTTGCAAATCAGTTTCAACAAAATCTGTGTGTTTTCATATCCATATATTGACTTTAAATCCCGTGCGGAAAAGTAACTGTGAAACACTAAATTTGCGGCGACCTGCTGGTACTCCCGACAGCAAGATCTGAGGACCGCAAAGGGTTATAGCCATTATGGAAACCACGGATGGTCAATATAAATTGTCAATATTTCAGGATTCTCTTCTCAGGATATAGTGTCAACAATGTAGAAAACCCTGAAAGAATCTAATAGCTTTCAATACGTTGCAAAATATACGTGCTTTCTTATCGGATGATAGCATTAAATAAGAAATTCCGCACATCATTTTGCATAACGCGTCCTGAATTATTTTATCCTACTATAACAATATTGTAACATAAATAATGTGATTGAATAACGTTGAAAACTGAAGAATACATTATTGTCATATCTCGGATCTGTAAATATCGTTGCAATTTATAATGTTGGTATGTAGTAAGATCGAATTAAGGTTAACCGAACATAACATGTATACGTTACTGGAAATTAATAAGAAATTGTAACGCTGGCATGAAGTATAATAATAATAATAATAATAAGTGAAAACGAATTTAAATGGAATACCACTGCCGCTGCAAAACGGAGATTCGGCAGCACCATCTTCTAGTCCACTCAAGATCTCTTGTTTTCCAACGTCACTGTCACCCACCAGCAAAAATTTGAGCAGGTAATCATATTGTTTTTCTTGACGTGACTTTGTTGTGCTGACCTCACCTGCAGCCATAATATCACTGTATTGTAAACCCTGAGCATACTGCAGGCAAACCTATAAGCACTGATCGCCCCTTTAACGTTTTCTTGTGTACTATTTAGGAGGATCCGTGGACGGATAAACTCTTTTAACAGATCGTTTTTTCTCCCAGTCAAACCATACTGCACACTCTATCGTCAAGTTCTTTTTGCGCGTCGACGTTGCTTTTGCTTTGCTGCTTCCCGTCGACGATTGCTCTACTTTTCAGTGAAATCATAACAAAACAAGAACGAAATCCATTTTCCACTATATTGTCTGCCCTGTGTGTAATTGCTTCGTTGAGGTGTCTGCTGTCAAATTTTTCGAAGGTCAAGTACGTTCGTCGACTAACCAACCTTTATTAAGGTGATTATATATGAAACGATATTCATCGCGAGGAAGTTCAATTCTATGGTAGATTTCCATGAGACACGATTGAGGTTAATGTAGTGATGGGCACCATCGACTAATTTAAACTATCAACTAATTACTAATTAGTAACGATATACTATCGAATAATTAGTCGATAGTTTTTCGCTTATTGGTTATGTCTGGAGTCTGAACTATGTACATGAATATTGTATGTCATGAAATATTGGTGTATTTACTTTTCGTAAATTTATTACAGTTCATAATTAGAATTTCAGAAATATAAAAGGTCAACAAGTTTCTTTTTTAACCAATTGATAATATTTCAATTTGTCATAAACTATTTTATTTCGCCACTTAAAAATTAACAGTTCTAAATATTTTGTGAGAATCAATTAGGTTATATATAAGGTTTTACCCAGTTCTTGAAACTTAAAATCAGATAGACAGTTATTTAACATGACGGCATTAATTAATGTTTTTACATCAAAATTTACTAAACCATCCCTTGTTCCCGTACTCATTCGATTTTTCGATGTTACATTTTCAAGTAACCGAGCCGAATTCTGAAATTGTATAGTATATACCATATACGTTATAAGTTATAATCGACTCATCTTCTTTCTTATTGATACTTAAAACTTCTTATTTCTTATTAATGTAAAAGCGAAGATGAAAGTATTCGTGCACTGTAAATAACTAAATGCCTTTTTTAAAATTAAACGGAAGGATTTGCTTTATTTTGAAAAGTTTAAAGGATTAGTTAACAAGATATTTGGGAAAATTACATAATATCGTTAATAAAAATTAGAGTACTGCATTTTATAAATATTAGTAAATAGTATACATGTTGAAAATGTTACTAAAATCGGTTAATATTGCTCTGAGTTTCAAATGATTAAAAGGTTTGCATTAGTTTGCGTTATGCATAATTGAATTTACACATGCTTAATGAATTAATTATTCAATACCGCTATCGAAGGCACATATTTGATAGTGAATCTTCAACCTCATGATAAAATCTATTCAAAACTCCCGCAACTTAAATTCTGTTTATCGGCAGATTCTCCAATATCATGCATATACCGTGTATACATATACACAATTCAATAAATGTATCGATGGTCCAAAGTCCAGGCAGGTTTTACACGATTTGATATTAGACTTTTAATTACGCAGGGTTAATGAAACCAAAAATTGTTGCCAGTTGTCTGTTCTAGGAAGGCATGGCTCACGAAATTAATATGGACTAATTGAAGAGGAATTAAGTATATGCATACTTATACCTACGCGAATATGATAAAGTATCTATTACATTCCTATGTGGGTAGGATATTATTGATATTGTTCTTTTAATTGAACTGTTAGATGTTATATTAGGTAGGGTGATTCTAGTTTTAAGTTGGATCTTTAGTCAGGCAGGGCGCATTTGAATTTAATGTAGTATTTAAGAAAGGAGGATTCATTTTTAAACTGTGTCTTGGTTTTTAAGACAGCAGTGTACACTGCTACGATAATATTTTGTTGTCTAGTTTCTAAGATCATAGGATATATTATTAAGAAAGTTTTATTTCTGGAAATTGGACTCTCTTCTTGATTTTCTTTCAGGTTTCGTTCTGATATTCCATTTAGCTTTTGGTCGTGAAAGTTTAGTGTCAGTCACCGATGCCTGACGTGGCACTCAACGTGTTAAATATATCTCAAGCTGGTTCTCAGTACGTCTCAATCCACTCCCAACACAGCCTAAGCCGAGCGTGCCGAAAAGTGATAAGCATGAACAATTCATTATAAATTACATTTCTGGATAGTGTTTGCTATGCAGCCTCGAAGCAGCGAACATTAAGTGGGCATTACTGTCCACTGTATTTATTTGAGCGTAGAGATTCTTAAGTTCTTATTGCAATTAATTTTGAGTTCTCGTTTCTATCTTTGTCTCTATCTGCAGCTGTAAATATTGTGTATTATTTATTGCCCTGCTTCTTATGTAGACCCTTCTGTTTTCTGACCCTTTCGAGATAATTTATTAGTAACATAAATCGTATATGTTTCACCTAGAGAATTACATTTTCTTATTTCTCAAGAAGCCTTCTTTTTTATAATTGAAATACCCGTGTATATATCTTTTAATTCATAAATTAATTAATATCTGCAAAGATATATGTACTTGAATCTACGCGGGTCTCTGCCATATCTACAGTGCCTGCTATGGTTTCGCCATCTATACAGAACTCCTTGAAACCACTCGCGCTTGCTATGGTAGTTCCATCTATACGGAACGCCTTGAAACTACTCACACCCCTTACTTACCATAAGTGTAGATATGGCAGAGGCCCGAGTAATTTTATTCACATCTGTATAGATGGCGATACTAATGACTCTAGATAAAGCAGACATATATACAGTTTCGACCAGTTCTGTATAGATGGCGAAATTAAAGCCCACTTTGAGTGTAGGTAAGACAGGGATGCGAGTGGTACGTAAATTCAAGCACCTGTTTATAAGTAGCGGTGCGATAATGTTCGTAAGATTTGGTTATTTATGTCTTCATTCATCCAATTAAGTTAATAATCCTCGAAAACCGTTTCGTACACTCTTTTACATATCAATAAAGTGTCAGCAAACACAGTGTTTCAATCTACATAAAAATTAATATGTACGGTAACATTGCAAGTTCCATTGTTCATTATATTCTACAACAATGAAGCACTCTTTAGCACGGGTAAATCTATTTGTGAATATTTTTTCCTTTAAATAAATTTTCCAGGACTTAATAAATACATACTAATAGTGGTATTATTCTTTATTTCGGTCTCACAGGAATGAAAGTTTGGTTAGTGTACATATAACCTATCTTTACAATACTATCTCTTGCACTCTCATCTTCCGTTCCGCTCTTCCTTTTCATACCTTCTCTGCCTTACGTATTACACTATTTCTTATCTCTTTATCGCACATCTATTATAAATCTTTTCCGTTCCTTCCTGTTTAATTACAAATTCCTAAGTTATTTTTATGTCTTATTGTATCTTTTTCCGTACATTTTGTTAGCAGGTGCTCTTACGTTCCAAATGTTTGTATGCACAGGCCACATCTTTTATCCTTTTTCTTCTCCCAATATTTATTTCATCCTTTAATGCTTTTGGATCTCGCACCTGCGTTGCTAATTGTCAATTGCGCCCCCGTCCGTTTTTACTTAAGTACCATAGTAGTGTTGATGTTCTAATATATTTAAACGTATCATTGTATCTTGCTTTCCCTATTTTTCTGCTTTGTTCCTGCTGTTGCATTTGATTGACTCTACTTTTGAGGATCTCCGTCAATTCCTTTACTTCCGCTTTTGTCAAAGTCACTCATACTTGACGCATTTCATTCCTTTTCAAATAATCCTCTCCTCTTTATGCTTCTGGCTTGCCCCTCCTTTCTTTCTTCTTCCTCTAAATATCTCTTAATAATCTTTCTCCTGTTACATACTTATTAATGTATTTTTTCTGTGTGCAGGTTTCACAGGCAAAGAGTAAGGAGCATTGCCTGGCACTTCTCATCGTGCATAAATGCAAGAAAGAAGGTAGAAGAACTTGTGCAACATACTTTAGTTATCCTTTAAGTATAGTAAATTGGTTTATAAAAATAGTTTGTATCTATTAGCCCGTAAGTTTATTTTAGGACAATTGTGTAATTAACTGTTATGTTATCTATTATATGCTTTATTTTATATTCAGTTTATTCGGTAGATCTTATATGAACTTTAATATTACTTATATAACTATTACAAGTTCTACTGAATGTGCTAAATGTAAAATGAAAGATATAATAAATAATTGATATATTCACAAGTTACACAATTGCTGTAATTTAAATTTTATATGCTTCTACATATGAAGTACGTAAATTTTAGTGTATGATTTATCTATTGATATATTGTAAATATATATAAGATATATTGTAAATTAACTTCAAAGAATAGTTTATAAGTATTAAATTATTTATGTTTATAGTGTTAGTTATATTACATAAATGTTGGTTTAGAATTGATACAAGATTTAGTTGTACGATGTAATGTAAATAGATATAAAAGAATAGTTAATAAGTATCTGTTTGTAAATTTAATTACAACATTTTTGTAACTTTTATATTCATTGATTAATTTAAATAAATTTGCAATGAAAAGAATTCCAGTGCTCTTTTTACTTTCATACCTTACCAATCCTTGAAAGAACCTAATTCCGATTCCTTATACAAGAAGTACCGTGGACGAACTTTAAATGCAAAGTCCTAAAGCGAGAAACTTGTCAAAATGGGCCTATACGTTATTAAAATAAGCGCTGAGAAATTCCTGGAACGTGACGTCATTTCCAAGAACTGATGCTATGAAAGACCTCCTCGCATATCATATTCTCCTGATACAAATCCACGATTTTCAGCACTTAAATTTCTTCTGAAAATCGTGGATTTGTATTAGGAGAATATGATGTGCAAGGAGGTATCCGACCCAGGCAGTTCTTAGAAATGACGTCACGTTCCAGGAATTTCCGAGCGCTGAAATTTCTGGGTTTTTGGTAAAAATATTTCGCTGAAAATCGTGGATTTGTATCAGGAGAATATGATATGCGAGGAGGTCTTTCATCGCAGCAATTCTTGGAAATGACGTCACGTACCAGGAATTTCCGAGCTCAACATTTCTGAGATTCTGGCAAAAATAACTCGCTGAAAATCGTGGATTTGTATCAGGAGAATATGATATGCGAGGAGGTATCCGATATCAGCAGTTCTTGGAAATGACGTCATATTCCAAGAATTTCCGAGCGCTTAATTTTCTAGACTTCTGCCATCAAATGTTGCAAGAAATGAAGACCGAAAATGATGTCGTTTCCACAATTTCCTTCTTTTATATTTAATAACGTATAGGGCCATTTTTACAAGTTTCTCGCTTCAGGACTTTGCATTTAAAGTTCGTCTACGGTACTTCTTGTGTAAGGAATTGGAATTAGGTTCTTTCAAGGATTGTTAAGGTGTGAAAATAAAAAGAAGAGTGGAATTCTTTTAATTTAACATTTATTTAAACTAATGAATGAAGATACAAGTCACAAAAAGGTTCAAATTACAAGCTAATACTTATGGACTACTCTTTTATATCTATTTACAATACATCGTACAACTAAAGCATGTATTAATTCTAAACTAACATTTATGTAATATGAAAAATACATTAAACTTAAATAATCCAATAGTTATAAACTATTCTTTAAAGTCAATTTACAATATACATATAGCTTACAGATAAAGCTTATACTAAAAATGATGTACTTCATATGCAGAAGCTTATGAAATTTAAATTACAGCATTTGCGTAAACTTGAGCATACATACATTAATTATTATATCTTTTATTTTACATTTAGCACATTCAGTAGAACTTGTTTTAGTAATATATAAGTAATATCAAAGTTTATATAAGATCTACCGAATGATCTGAATATAAAATAAAGTATATAATAGATATTATACAGAACAGTTAACTACACAATTGTTCTAAATTAAGCTTATGCGCTAACAGTTGCAAACTATTTTTATAAATCAATTTACTATAATTAATGGATAAGTAAAGTATGTGGCAAAAGTTCTTCTATTTTCTTTCTTGCTCCTATGCATGATGGGATGTGCCAGTCAATGCTCGCTACTCTTTGCCTCCACAACCTGCACACACAAAACATATATTAGCAAGTATGTAAAAGGAGACCGAAGAAAGAAAGGAGGGCCAAACCAGAAGCATTAAAGAAGGAGAGGATTATTTGAGAATGGGTCTCTTAAGAGAGAATTTAATTAGACCGGAAGTAAAGGAATTGTCGCAGACCCTTAAAAGAATAGACTATGAAATACAACATCAGGAACGAAACATAAAAATAAAATAAGCGAGATATAATGGATAGTGTAAATATATTGGAACAGCAACGCTAATAGAATACCAAAGCAAGAATGGAATAGGCCATAATCATCAGTTAACCCTTTCGCTACGGCGGACCGGCTCGTAGTAGCGCTGCCACGGTACGGGCCAATCCCAACGAAGGCGCACTGAAATTTGACTGCTGATGGAACGTATCTTTTAACGTCTAGTGACCCGAGGTAAATTTTATACTGCTGTTCATTTTGCCAATCTGAAATGTCGTAGCATAAAACAAATGCAAAACACTTACGACTGGTAACCATGGATATAACAGATATACTCTGTGAATGCGAAAATTCACGGGTGACTATAGTCACCGTTAGTACATAGCGAGCGTCAGGCGTTGGGTGACTATAGTCACCGTTAGTACATAGCGAGCGTCAGGCGTTGGGTGACTATAGTCACCGTTAGGAGCGAAAGGGTTAATAGCACAGGTCAGATGCAAAAGCATTAAGGAATTAAATAAATAGTAGCAGGAGAAAAAGAAAAAAGGATCTGACCTGTGCACACAAAAATTTGGAACGTTAGAACACCTCTTAACAGAATGTATGGAAAAAGATACAATGGTGTATAAACATGACATAGGATTTTGTAATTAAACAAGAAGGAATGGAAAAGATTTATAATAGATACGCGATTAAGAGGTAAGAAATAATGTAATACGTAAGGCAGAGAAGGTATGAAAACGAACAGCGAAACGGAAGATGAGAGTGCAAGAGTTAAGATAGTATTGTAAAGATAGGTTATATGTACATTAACCAAACTTTCATTCCTGCGAGACCGAAATAAAGAATAATACCACTATTAGTATGTATTTATTAAGTCCTGGAAAATTTATTTAAAGGAAAAAATATTCACAAATACATTTACCCGTGCTAAAGAGTGCTTGATTGTTGTAGAATATAATGAACAATGGAACTTGCAATGTTACCGTAAATATTAATTTTTATGTAGATTGAAACACTGTGTTTGCTGACACTTTATTGATATGTAAATGAGTGTACGAAACGGTTTTCGAGGATTATTAACTTAATTGGACGAATGAAGACATAAATAACCAAATTTTATGAACATTATCGCACCGCTACTTATAAACAAGTGCTTGAATTTACGTACCACTCGCATCCCTGTCTTACCTACACTCAAAGTGGGCTTTAATTTCGCCATCTATACAGAACTGGTCGAAACTGTATATATGTCTGCTTTATCTAGTCATTAGTATCGCCATCTATACAGATGTGAATAAAATTACTCGGGCCTCTGCCATATCTACACTTATGGTAAGTAAGGGGTGTGAGTAGTTTCAAGGCGTTCCGTATAGATGGAACTACCATAGCAAGCGCGAGTGGTTTCAAGGAGTTCTGTATAGATGGCGAAACCATAGCAGGCACTGTAGATATGGCAGAGACCCGCGTAGATTCAAGTACATATATCTTTCCAGATATTAATTAATTTATGAATTAAATGATATATACACGGGTATTTCAGTTATAAAAAAGAAGGCTTCTTGAGAAATAAGAAAATGTAATTCTCTTGGCGAAACATATATGATTTATGTTACTAATGAATTATCTCGAAAGCGTCAGAAAACAGAAGAGTCTACATAAGAAGCAGGGCAACAAATAATACACAATATTTGGAGCTGCAGATAGATACAACGATAGAAACGCGAACTCAAAAGTAATTGCAATAAGAACTTAAGATTCCCTCCGTTCAAATAACTACAGTGGACAGTAATGACCACTTAATGTTCGCTGCTTCGAAGCTGCCTAGCGAACACTAACCAGGGATGTGATTTATAAGGAATTGTTCATGCTTATCACTTTTCGGCACTCTCGGTTTAGGCTGTGTTGGGAGTGGATTGAGATGTACTGAGAACCAGCGTACGATATATTTAACACGTTGAGTGCCACGTCAGGCATCGGTGTCTGACACTAAACTTTCCGTTCAGGCCGCGTCAGTCATAGGTGACTGACAATCAACTTTCCGTTCAGTGACTGACACTAAACTTTCCGTTCAGGCAGCGTCAGTCATCGGTGACTGACAATCAACTTTCCGTTACACTTTGATCACTCATATTATTAGATATCAACCCAATTTCGTTGAAACTCCTCTGCCGCGCGCCGCGTTTAACCATCCTCTTTCGAATGAGCCCTCACCCAGCTCAAAATATTCTCATATAAGGAAATTAAGCGAGGCCTTTGACACCCATGTTTTGGCCCATATTATGTCGATATACAGCTCGCTGCATTACCCGTGTATGGTTTTAACGACTGAATTCGTCGATAGTTTTTAGTAACTACATTCAGTCGATGGTCCAAAGTCCAAACGACTAAATCATTCGATGGTTTTAACGACTGAATTTTGTCGATAGTTTTAAGTAACTACATTCAGTCGACTAATTTAGTCGTTAGCCGATACTATCGATAGTCTTAAAAATCATTCGAATGAAAGTAGTAGTTGGGTACTATCGAATAATCGATAGTTTTTAGTCGATGGTGCCCATCACTAGGTTAATGTTGGCCAAGTTTATAACAGTTTGTAATGTTTACTAACGACAGCTGTGTTTTTATACTAAATGCATAAGGATACTTTTAACCGTGGAAATAATAGGATATGTTAGTATTATTTATTTCCTTTTTAAAGGTAACGTAGTTTTAAATGAAGTTATAAAACGTCGCATCGATGATACATTGCTATAGAATAAATTGAACGTGCACCATCTTAATTATCAATAAAATAATATTTAACAGAAAAGACGAGTGAAACTGTGAATGAAAACAGCTATTCATCAACGCTGTTAATTAATAATTGTACGCAATCTAATTATATTTCACAGGGATGTAATTAATATTGAGGACTCAACTTATTTACTCTTTTATTTCTTCTGTTTTATATAAAGATGCTTTGTTTCTCATACGTGAGCGCACACCAGTGATAATGTTACATATGTATGTTACATAAGTATGCATTTACTTACAATAAATATGCAAAATAGATTTTTTTTTAAATACGTTACTGACAAATAATATGCGAATATGCGATATATACACAATTGTAGCAAATTAAGTTTTACAATTAATTGAACATGGATATTATTTATTGATAATTGCGTTTAAACAATTTTAATTTTTAAGCTATTAAAAGATGTATGGTATAAATGTTTGGTATTTATACTAAACGGAATAAATCCAGAAAATGAATGAAGTTTTAAAAGACGATCTTTCTTTTTCAGGCAAGTGTGTATAAAACGTGTAAAGAAAACTATATAATGCTCTACCCCTGGCGATTTAAATTTTCACAGATAATTTATGTAATTCGAAAGTTTTATTTTTTAACTACTTGAATAACATCTTCATCGTTCATAACATGTTGTACTCCAACTCGTTGAGGTGAATACTTGGTACTTGTACCCTGCAAAAGAAATGGCTCAATTACTAACGCAGTCTCTGAACTTCCTGTAGCAAACTTAGTATTTGCAAACAGCGTATGAATATTAAAATATTAGCACGAATTGACAATAATCTTTACCCAAACAAGAGCATATTTAAATTGTTGAGCAAGCGTGCGATGAATTGCGTGACACACATGTTCAACTGTAACGCCTCTCCTTAATATTAAACCATCGTCAAAATCAGGTGGCTGTCCAGGCTTTTTCGTGTAAACTCTGATTAACGATAAATATTCCCATAGTGTTTCAAGTAGGAAGTCTAAATTTAATTTCATATTACAACTGTAAAAGAAATATTAAATGCACTATAATAACTGTTTTGCTAGCCAATGCATGTAAACATTTGTAGGATATTATTTTATATCCACGTAGGTCAGGATAAAGAACGTAAGGCAGCGGAATAGTAGAAAACTCGTTCGAATCTTTTTATTGACTAACAATGGCTTAGTTTCCTACTATTCCGCTGCCTTACGTTCTTTATCCTGACCTACATGGATATAAAATAATATTGTACACGTTTTTGCAAAGTAATAAATGCGAAGTTATAGATAAATATGCATACGAAAATTTTACCTAACTACTACACTGTTAGGCTGCCTGGCAATTCTGTCCACTTCTTCTATTGATATCTGATCTATCTTGTTATGTACATAAAGACATGGTAAATATACTCTATTCGCATTAATCACATCAATTAACTCATCCGCACTGCAATCCTCACGGAACAGAACCTCTGCATTGAAAATTTTATACTCGTGCAAAATCATTTGAACTAATTTTTCGTCAACTTTTGTTAACGGACATGTCGAGTTGAATGCCAATCCGCCTCCCTTTTTTACTTTAAAATATATGTTTGGCTTTTTCTTATTAAGTCGAATGCCAACAGATTCTAATTCTTTTTCTAAAAGGTGCCTTTGTACATCTTGTTTTGTAGCATCCAACATCATAAGAACTAGATCCGCCGTTCTTGCAACAGCTATCACTTGTCTACCTCTTCCTTTACCCTTAAATATTTATGCACAAATATCAACATTATATCAATTGTTCACTGTAATAAACTTCTTACGGTACATCAAGCGAAATTCAATGTTGCAAATACCTGCGCAGCACCTTCAATAATACCAGGGAGATCAAGAAGCTGAATATTAGCTCCTTTATATTCGATAACCCCAGGTATACAAGTCAAAGTAGTAAACTCATATGATGCTGCCTCAGACTCTGTATGCGTTAGCGTACTTAACAATGTAGATTTTCCTACAGAAGGAAAACCTATTAATGCCACCCTTGCATCACCAGATTTTAATACATCAAATCCTTCTCCTTTGTCCGATTTCTTTGGTGGTTCTAAAAGTTGTGATCTATACTTTGCAAGTTTTGCTTTCAATAGTCCTAAGTGATATTCAGTGGCTGAAATGAAAAAGCAATGCATGTCCATAATACAAATTATTGTATCAGTAAATAAAAATTAAACATACACGTGTATATACATGTACATACATGTATACACATCTTGTAAATTAGTAATACAGTATGGAACGAAAAATAAAATAAAAAGGTGTTGGGAATATGTGAAGATATTTTGTCAAAATTGAATTACTTCTGAGAGTAATACCCCAACAATAAAATAATTTTTTAGCTTCGTAAAATGGAAACAGTTTTTGGCGAGTCATTAATATTTTTTACATTTTACAATACTTTACATATGTTGCAAAATTATAAACGAATGTTTGTACATTTCCATTCAAGGTTAGAAAACCAATTATATTCTACAAATATATACAAACCTTTATTTTTTTGTGTTCGAGCAATTTCTTTTTCAATCTCAGATATTTTCTCTAATATACCCATTTTGTATCTAAGCAGCACACACAAATTTACATTTATAAAAATGATACACACCGTGTAGCGCGGTGTGTGTGATGACGACATACACCTATTATTTAAAGAATTGACCATAAACAATGTAATACGTCAAAAGATATTCACGTTATCGCCATTTAATTACACCATCTAGTGGCGCAACCAGGGTACGTCGTAGGAAACCCTAACCTCATACACCGACGAGATCAAAGAATAGACCAATCATGCAAAGTATTTTGGGTCCCGAATTCTTGGGGAACACAGGACTGCATTACAACAGATTACAGCAAGCACAGACGAGATATAGGAATAGATCTATCATCCCCTGTATTTTTTGCCCCTGCTTGAGAGGCTCTAGAACCCCGTTACCACCACTGTGTCATTCTCAACGTTACCAACGGAAAATGATATTCATTAAAGATGTAATGATACAAAGATTTAGTTGTAGGATATATTCTAAATAGATTTAAAAGAATAATCCATAAGTATTAGCTTGAAAGTTTAAATTGCAACATCTTTGTAACTTGTATCTTCATTAATTAATTGAAATAAATCTTCATTGAAAAGAATTCTACTGATCTTCTTATTTTCACGCCTGAACAATCCTTGAAAAGACCTAATTCCAATTCCTTAAATAAGTACTATCGTGCAGGAACTTTAAATGCAAAGTCCAAAAGCGAGAAACTTGTAAAAGTGGCCCTACACGTTATTAAATTTGGCTTTCAGAATTGCTGAAATCGAATACCTCCTCGCATATCATATTCTCCTGATACAAATCCACGATTTTCAGCGAGATATTTTTGCCAGAAACTCAGAAATTTAAGTGCTTAAAATCGTGGATTTGTATTAGGAGAATATGATATGCGAGGAGGTCTTTCATCGCAGCAATTCTTGGAAATGACGTCACGTTCCAGGAATTTCCGATCGCAAAATTTCTGAGATTCTGGCAAAAATATCTCGCTGAAAATCGTGGATTTGTATCAGGAGAATACGATATGCGAGGAGGTATTCGAACCTCGGCAGTTCGGGGAAATGACGTCACGTTCCAGGAATTTCCAAGCGCAAAATTTCGGAGTTTCTGGCAAAAATATCTGCTGAAAATCGTGGATTTGTATCAGGAGAATATGATATGCCAGGAGGTATCCGAGATCAAAAGTTCTTGGAAATAACGTCACGTTTCTGGAATTTCTGGACTTCTGTCATCAAATTGTCACGAGCTGTCATCTTGACAAGTTTCTCGCTTCAGGACGTTTGCATTTAAAGTTCATCAACGGTACTTCTTGCATAAGGAATTGGAATCAGGTTCTTTCAAGGTTTCTTAAGATGTAAAAATAAAAAGACCAGTGGAATCTTTATCATGTAAAATATATTTAAACTAATCGATGAAGATAGAAGTTACGAAAATGTTGTAATTCAAATTTACAAACGAATACTTATGAACTATTCTTTTATATCTATTTATTATACATCGTTCGACTAAATCTTGTATCAATTCTAAACTAACATTTATGTAACATAAAAATACTATAAACATAAATAATCTAATACTTATAAACTATTCTACGAAGTTAATTTACAATACAAGTTCTATGCACTTATCGATGCACTTCATTGTCTTCGTCGGGTGCACTGTGGATTTCGGCTGTGTATAGGCACATGCCACATATTACGCTGATCGAAGTCCTCAGACCCAATCGCTTCATGCCTGTTATTTGTAAATGTCTAATTCCACAGTCGCCCTTGTACTTGGCGTGGTCACCTATCGCTTTGAATTCAGCGAATATGTGCTGCATGTCAACAATACTTAGTACCCAGGATTGATTGTCAGGCTGGTCGATTATTGTGTCCTCAATTACAAATTCTTCATTTTCAGTCTTCACCACGACAAATTCTTCATTTGCAGTTTCTACACGTGGCCAGTCTGCTACATTGCCTGTTTGTACATTTGACCAGTCTGCTTTATTGCCCGCTTGTCCGTTTGACCAGCCTTCTACATTGTTTGTCCGCACATTTGGCCATTCTTTTATATTGTCCGTTTCATGATTTTCGCACTTTATTTTTTGAACAGTTTTTTCATCAAATGGCCGGTGGATAATATTCTCAGGAGTGTTTCTGTGTTCGTTGGATGTCGACGGTTCAGAAACTTTTTGCAGGGCTGCTAAGCGTTTTCTCCTATTGCGCCATGCTGCCCTTCTCGAATATCTCCTCGTACTCAGTGATAATTTTCGGGTACGTTTTCTACTGTTCATCATACCCTGATCTTTCCAATCATTTTTCATATCTCTGTGGACCTTAACCACGCAAACATTGTTCATATCAGTCATTGTAATGTCAATTTCTCTTCACATTCCACAAAGCTTCACCTAAAACGACTCCCTTCAACCACTTTTCTATGTGACACACTCAAAAGTTTGAAATACACCACTCCTCGCATTTGTTGCGTACCCATTGGTCGGATACGGGAACCTTGGGTAGGATCGTGTCCCGTGGAGCGCTGTAATCGCTCTGCTCGTGAAGAAGCGCGGGAAATTCAAAAACAATGTTGTTAGTTTCAAAGGATGACTGTTTATTCACTTCTTCAAGTAAGAAGGACTGATAGCTCAAGAAATAAAGTAGTTCTGTTCTGCGAGGCTTCTGCTTCTTTACATTTCGACTCTCGCAAAGAACAAAAGCATATCTTGAAACTTATTTAACTTCAATGTCTATGATAGAGGGCGCTAACCTCGTTTTCTATGGTGCTCGTGAGCCCCGCAGAGAAGAGGCAAGAAAACACATTGGATGATAGATCTATTCTATCTCTTCTGTTGCCCTGGATTAGAGCATATAAACAAGAGAGGAAAGCGTCACGATGGACGCACGTAGACGAGATAGAGAGCAAATTGGGTTATGTGGTGTAGACAGAATTTGGGGAAAATCGCCAACGCGAATTGAAGAGTAAGAAACACCAGCGTATCCATTTAGTTCTGATATCCGTACAATTTGAATTATTTTATTTCATTTCTGTTTCTGTAACGAACAAAGTCTGATTGTAATAAATTGTACATGGACGATAATACAATTGTTTTCAAAACAGCTCCGATGAAGGGGACGAGATTAATAGACACAAAGACAGCATTGTACCAAAAGATAGGAAAAGGAAACACGAGACGAAGAAGAAGGTACGATAGTATGATCTTTTTCCATTCATTTTATAATTAAGTTTGTTCGAACTGTTCGAAATATTTATTATTGTGATCATACTTCACTGTTCTTATAGAAAAGTAAGAAGGTAAAGAAGGAAAAGAAAGCCAAGAAGGAGAAAAAGAAGAAACGTAAAATGAAAAAGAAAAGGTCGGACAGTAGTTCTGACAGCGGGTCAGAAGAATTAGAATGGGTAGAAAAGAATGGAGTTAACGATAAAGCAAAGGTTAAGAAGGGATCCAGTTCGGACGAAAGTGGCGACGAGAGCGTAGTAGGCCCGGTTCAGAAACCGCACGTGACATTGTCTGCCAAAGACTTCGGCAAAGCTCTTTTGCCCGGCGAAGGTGCAGCTATGGCAGCGTATGTCGCAGAAGGGAAACGTATACCTAGAAGAGGTGAAATAGGTTTGACTTCGGATGAAATTGCTTCGTATGAGTCCGTTGGTTACGTTATGAGCGGAAGCAGGTGAAATATCTTTTTGAAGTTGCGAATATATCTTTTGCAAATATATCTTAACACCAATCTTTTTTGTTTTCCATTAGACATCGACGCATGGAGGCTGTTCGTATACGTAAAGAGAACCAGATTTATTCTGCCGATGAGAAACGGGCGCTGGCTATGTTCAGTAAAGAAGAACGACAGAAGAGAGAGAATCTTATTCTGGGACAATTCAGAGAAATGGTTAACCAGAAATTGGCCCAGGAACAGAAAAATAAGTAATGTAATTATTTTATACGATAAGAAAGCTTTCATCTTACATGGGGTAATGTATATAAAAACTTTGGACGTGTGGTAGAAAATGTCACATATATGTTTATGTGGGCATTTGTTAATGTAAATACGTTAAATTAATTATATATTAAGTACATATTGGAATCGGATCCATGAAATCTTATTTTCAACAAATATACGTACAGACAAAAGAATGTGACTGCCTTAAGTTTATTACACCTTTTGATTGCTTTCCCAATCCAACCATCCCCCAACATAGTTGTACGCACTAAAATATAAATTAATGGGTTTTAAAATTCCAGTGCATGCGTAAATAATTGAGATCGATGCCTAAGAATGCATAAATACTTTTTGTATCCCAGTTTTTGAATCTCTTCTTGAACTATGCCACTTCTCTTCCCAGATCTACAACTTAATATGATCTTTGTTCCTTTCGAAGGCTTCGTCTTATCGAACTTATCTTTAAAATCTTTATCGGAGAGGTTCAATAAAGTGTTTGCAACATCTCCCACTATCGTAATAGAATTGAATAATAGTTATTCAATACTATAAACTATTGTGTAGAATTAAGTAAATTTTATTAAAACACACTTGGTATATGAATACTTCCAGGTAGTTTGCCGGTTTCATCGATTTCTTCCTTTTCCCTGACGTCAATAATTAAAATACTATCATCGCTTTGTGCTTTTCGGAGGTCATTGTAATTAATATCAAGGGATTGTTTATTGTTTTCGGCCATTGCTCCAGTATCGATATTAAGAAACGTCGAAGTTGAAAAATGTAAATTCGGATGTACTACAAACAAATACGTTAGAAATATTAGTCTATGTTTACAGTAGAACATATTAGTTCGAAGTATCACTTCATTTAAAAATATACAACAATGATAGGGAAAGCAAGAGATGCTTTTTATACACTTTACTAATTATCACCAAGTGTATTCACAGACGCTTCTACTTATTTTTTTGTTTTTGTTTAATTACCGTGCGCAGAAAGTATTCTGTATGAAATGTTTCTCAATAAATTGGGATAAACAAATGTCTCGTGCGAAGCATATATGTTCTGATGTAACGATCTAAAGGAAGTACATCGCCCAAATCGCTGTGATTTGCAACAATTTATAATTAATTTCGGAGTATTAAACATTTCTGGTTTATCCACACTGTTGCAAATTGAATTATACGCAAGTAACTACTGTATATTTTGTACAGCAAGTTAATTCGTTTCCATTGAAAATTATCGCATACCAGTGAACTCTACATAACACTTACGTTACGAAAGGCAAGCCCTGAAAATTAATTTTTATCGTATTCAACATCGAAATGAATATATTTTCATGCATTTCATTTAGCAATTAGATATACTTAAAAATGTAGTAATCGTCTGCCGCCAGGACCGATATATGAAATTGAATTAGCGCCTGGTGAAAGACCAATGAATCAGACATAAGTCTCTTGCTTGAGAATAAAATATAAAAACATTTTGTTCGATACGCGGCAAAAGGAAAGTAAAAACTGTTACGTCGGTTGTAAAACACAAGACAAAAAAAAAAAGGGGATACAAGCACGAGATGCCGCGATGCATTGCTTTTTCGTGATTCATCCGCGGGCGGAGAAAAAAAAGTTGGGAAAGTTTCGAAGAGTCAGGAAGAGCGTATTCCGCTTTCGTATACGTCGCACCCTGATGAGGAATGCGGGAACTAGTAATTTTTATTTCTCGTGCGTGGAGCAGTAAAGTGTACTAATTTATTGAAATAATTACGACACTCGTCCCGTTTTTTGCACCTTCGCATAAATGTGAGTAATCGGACAACAAATTCGATAGGGCCATCTGCTTGCGTCACGATCAAGCGGCACGTGAAAAATCTACCCCGTTGAACGCGAATTCGTGTATATTCTTTTGTTTATTTATACAGCCCTTCAAGTTCAGAGAGCTGTGAAAAGAAAAAAGAGAGAAATATGTTAAGATCGCGTGCAGGATCGTCAGCGTTCACGGATTTGCAACGTGCGATGTACCCGATCAGTCGGAATTCGCGAGACCTCGAATACTTTCCCGCTACGATGTTACGCATCAATGAAAAATTCAATATCTCCGGATTATCAACATTCCAGAGTGTTGACACCTCTGTCAGAAGTGCTCTGCCTTACCATTATTATAACGTCTCTGTCTCTTTCCTGAACACGGGCTTACCCTGTAATTCTATCCTCGTTTCCCATTTTCGAATGCCGCCGCGTAGTGTCAAATAGAAGAATGCACGAATAGGTTTACGTTCCCAGTGGTTTTTAATGCACGGTGATGCGACTGTGATTGATCTATGAGCGTTGTCCGCATCCTTTGCGCTCGTCTACGCGACGAGCTTTCAGGTGAAGTGTTCCCGAATATCGGTTACAAGAGCTTGGCGAAAAGAATTTCTCGGAAAGAAGCGTACTATAAGTTCGTGCGTGCGATGAAAAGTTCTGCGAGGGCAGAGCATTGTTTTGTTAGTTTTCAAGTGTACCGATCTTATGGAATTTATTCGTCTGTTCGCAGCAATGTAGCACGTGTATAGAGGAAATTAAATGGCAGTACCGTTTGTAATTAATTTCGATTTCACGTTTGCAGAAAATACAAGGACGTGTAAATGAAAAGATAGGAAAATGAGTTCTCTGCAACAAGGTAGCAGATTCTTGCCCTTTTCAAATAACAATATACAGAGGAAGCAGCTATCGATGCAAGGTATGGTTGCGATTCTGCTGTACTACATTTTCAACATGACTTTTCATTTTCCCAGCTGGTACACTTCATGAATGATCGTACAGTGAAAATCGTTTTTTATATAATTGCGATACGTATTTGATAGGCGGTCTTCCACAAAGTTTAAGCGGCAGCGAGACCGATGTTTCAACATCGAACGAAAATTTGACCAATGAAGATCGCTATGTTATAAGACATACGGCTCGCCAAGAACCTCAAGGTCAAGAGAATCAACAGCAAAGTCCGTCTAGATCTTCCAGTCATAAAGAGAACATACCAAATATACAAGTAATTATGAACAAATTCATACATAGTTTGTTTATTATACACTACACTCATAATAATTTTAGCGATTATTAACTTTCCAACAGTGCTTATTAATTTTCCATACTACCCGTCTTTATTTCATTCGGTTGTCTGCACGACAGACTTGGGCGTCTCTTAACGTGAACGTGCTTAATTATATTATCCATCCGCATCTCGTATTGCTGTTCCTATTATTAAGTTACATAAGCATAAATTACTTTATTGCAATTCAGGGCAACCTGCTCAACAGAAACAGTTTGAAGGACAGCTTGAACGGATCGAATAGAAACAGCTTGAAGGAGAATTTGAATGGTTCCAATCGAAATAGTCTCAAAGACAGCATTAATGGTTCTAATAGAAATAGTTTGAAGGATAATTTAAGCAATCGTACCAGTGTGGGCTCAAATAGAAGTAGCTTAGACGTGTCTACAAGCTCCTACAATACGCTCATTATACATAATGCTAACGACGATAACTCATGGGTACCATCTGGAAGGTAATACATACTTTCGAGTAATACTTTGAGAGTAATTATGGTCGTTTTCCAAGCTGTATATATCAATTACTAATTATTGAATTGTAGGTTGTCTGGTGTAGTAAGAGAGCATGGAGATATGGGTTACTTGTATTGCGACGGTGGTGGAAAAGGACATTCGAACAGTCCTACCATGCAGTCCTTATCGAATTTATCTCACGAAGATCATGGTTACGAGCAACCTAGTAACGGGGGATGCCAAGAAATTACGGACATACCAGATGACTATCTGAGCCAGTCGCAGGTGTTTATTTGCATGAATAAGCTTTGGAAGATACGACAACTGAACGGAAAATTTCTTTAACAATTTAGTCACTGTAACAAACCGTGTCGAGATGGATTATTTTATGCTGTTTATTTCGATCAGGTATTGAAACATCTTGCGAAAGAAGTGAAGATACCATCTTACGGAAAGTTAACGAATAACGGTGGAAATATCGATATGAGAATGAGGGACAGCGACAGAGGGAAACAGAATGACAGTGAATCATCGGAAGACAGACCACCACCCTCGTACATGTCCGTTTTGTTGCCGTTAAAAAATAAATCGCGACTCTGCGGGCCAATGGAAAAATTAACATTATCAAGATCGCAACCCGACCTATCTAGAATCGGCAAGCCGGACATCGATAACTACAATTTGCGGGCCACCTCTCCACGGTGATTTGTTTCAGACGATTCTTGAAACTAGTTAACTCTAGACGGTTTATTTGTTACAAGAGATATATTAATCTTCCCATTTTCATAGACCTCAAACGAAAGGGAGAGAGGAGCCAGAGTCCGCAGCGAGTGAAATTTGGCCGCCATCGGAAATGATACAAATCGTAATTCAAGAGAACAGCGCCCTAAAATTAGAGTTAGAACGTTGTTATAGTAAAGTTGCGAAATCTCAAAAGCTGGAACAGGAGATTGCTAAAGTACACAGGGCACACGAGGAGTTGGCGGCGTCGAGCGAACGAAGGGAAAAGCTGGAACGGGCTGCCAGATTAAGGTTACAGAATGACTGCAGACGATTAACCGAATTGAATCGGGCCTTGAGGGATCAGATAGATTTATTATCAGCACGCACCGATAGTCCGCCGATCGTAGAATCTATGCGAAAGGAATTAACCCAACGGGAATTATTAATTGGCCAATTGATTACGCAAAGTGAGCATTTCCTACTCGTTGACATTTTATTTCATCCCATCGTCATATTAAATTGACTAGTGATTATTTTCCGTGTTCATTGATTTTCTCGTCAGATAAGGAATTAGCCGCAGCAAAGGAGAGGCAAGAAATCGAATTGGCTGCACAACGAGCTACGTTGCAAGAACAGCGTACGCATATAGATATTCTAGATACTGCTCTAACTAATGCACAGGGAAATGTGGTGCGACTGGAAGAAGAGGTGATCTTTCTTTTCCACACTTTCGAGCCAGTTATCTATCGCTTGCAAACATTCTGTTATATTCGTCCGTTGCGTTGCAGTGCCGAAAGAAACAAGTATACGTGGAAAGAGTGGGACAACTTCAACGAGCTTTATCCTCTCTTCAAGCATCCAGCGACAGAAGAGAAGAAACCGAAAGACAGTTGAGGGGTCAGTTGGAACGAGAATTAAGAGAAGGCGGGGGTGGCGGTGGAGGTGGTGTTAATGGTAATGAACAATATTCCAATGGAGAAACGATCGCCGAATTGAAACGACGAATACGCGAAAGGGACGAGAAGATTATGTCACTCGAGGGTGATGTTGCGAAATGGGAGCAGCGTTATCTCGAAGAGAGCGCGTTAAGGCAAGCGGCAATCGACGCAGCTAGTCTACCAAAGTAAGTTTTCCCGGACGAATAATAATATTGTTATCGCGCACGCCTTAATAATAATGTCTTTTACGAAATAATAACAGGGACGCGAAGATAGCTGCGTTGGAGAAAACGAGTCAAGACGCAGAGAAATTAATCGCAGAGGCACGATCCGAGAAAATGAGACACATGGATGAAGTGCATGCTGCTCAGAAAAAATTGGCCGATCTTGAATCCAGGTGCGACGACGTTCAATTATTTCTCTTTTAATTCGTTCATTGGAGCTGGTTTAAATTGATCGAAAAATTACTGTGCATTCTGTACAGAATGAAGGATCTAGAATCGAAATTGGCTGAAAGGGATGCGATGATCAGGGTCCTTCAGAAGCACACGTACGATAAGGATAGCAGCAGCAGTAGCGGTGTTGGTAGTTATCCCGCTGCACATTCGTCTCATTCAAGTACATCCGCGGATCATCATACTGCATTGACAAGCACGCCAGAACTCGGTAAGAGAAGCTTGTTCATGAAACGTTTGGCCATTTAAAAACTCTTTCGCAAGTAAAATATTTTGTGCTTCTTGGTTCGAAATGTCGAAACAAATTTCAATCTTAAATGACTTTTCAAACGACCCGATATTAACGCAAACTTTGATTTGCAATTAATGATTCATCTGTTTATTCGCGTCATTTATTTGTTGTTTATTAGTAAGCAGCGTACTGGGCGGTGGTAGTGGTTATGGAAGTACTGGTTCGTATGGTGTTACGGACAGTTACAAGTATAGGAAGCAGGGCAGCTTCGAGCAAACGAATAAAAGTCTCGACGATCAGTTAAAAGAGCTAGACTCCCAGCTACTTAGTAAGGTATGCAAGATCCAAGTAAACGTATAGTTAGTAATCGTACAAATTATTTCGCGGCAGTAAATCAATTTTCATTTTCAAATGGCAACCATGGCGTAGAATGGTTGAAAATAGTATATTTTGCTTTCTCTCGTCGTCCCATGGTTGTTTTAGAGAATCTAATTTCGGTCTTTCCTTTATGTATGCTCTGCGTTCCACGTAATGTCTATCAGTTTGTGACGCTAAATTCTTAAGTATTTACTTCAGCCTTATAGCTACAGCAGACAATGAAAGTATTACAGATTGTACGATCAAAGGTATTCCAATGTTATATTGAGTTAGTCGTGTGAGCGAGAATAGTTGACGTGTTTTCATCCTCATCGCTATTATATCAGAGGTGTATTTCACGAATATTCGAAGAAAGCATAATACATAAACATTACCTCACGTCTACTATTCTCGTCTTGTGTTCTCTGTTGCCATTAATTGCATACCGATGTGTGTTTTAATAATTCATCTTTTAACGAATTTTGTATACCTTTTTCTTTATTTTGCTTGGTTAGAGAAAAGTGTACAGAGTAAGCTTTTTAAATTTCAAAGGGAGGCCCTTGGAAGTTAATGAATATGTTTCGGTTAACATTTACAATTTTCAAAAGAACAGGTCACGATTTAGGTATCGTGGAAAAAAGCGAGCTCTGTATAGAAAACCGTAATACCCTATATCCATAAATAATATGTAAACAACGCATTCGCTATCCGTTTTTATTTAAAACCTCAGTAAACTGTATTTTCACTAATACAAATACTCTGTGTGCCATTTGATTTTTCGTTTTATAATTAACTGCGCATTAATCGTGCTCTGCGACGTTATATAGTCTGAACGACGAACAAAAGAAGAAAAGAAAAGAGAGAGAAAAGAAAAACGTTCTTCGTCTTACCCTTTAATCCAGGCTAACACCCATCAAGCATCCGTTTCCCGAGTGATCCCCTGAGTGTGCATGCGCTGTTGTGGCGAGCACTAACACCTTTTCCAGGTCCCGGGTCTCCTCTCCAACGCGGCTGTGCTTTTCTCTTGTTTCAGCGGGCACTTTGCTGTTTTCCAGGATTCTCTAATCCAGGCACTGCGTCGCGAAAAGGAAAAATACCCAAGCCATTATTGGCGGGTGTAGATAGCACAGGTACCTCGAGCACCGCCTCCAGCAAGAGTCGCCTATTGGACGACTCTGGCGGCGAGGCTTCGCCGGGTATCATGGAATTTGCCAGTGCAGCCTCGAGGCTGAAAGGCACTGTGTCGAGATTGTCGGACGGTAAGCCCGAAGACATGATGCTGCTGGAGAAGCAGGGTAGAAGCTCGCAGATGCAGAGGATGCAAGAGGGTGAGCCGCGCCGTGCAGGAAGCCTCCCGCCCAGTTCGCTTCCACGGCCGCCGAAGAACATCAAGTCGACCGGTTCTCGTTACTGTCGGCTCAGCGACACGGAGGCACGTAAGAAGTCCGATCCGGGCCCGGCACTGGACACATCCGCTGGCATAAAGATGCGCGACGCCGGCAACTGCACCATCGAGTACGGTAGATTCGACATAAAGGCGCAGCGTCGCAAGAAATCGTCCGGCGGCGAGCAATTGGTCGCGAGCAGCTCGCTGAAGAAACCGTCGTCCACGACTGGCCACGAGTACGAGCGCCTTCAGAGTGAGAACCTCCGCAAGAAACAGCCCTCTAACATAGAGACGAAGCACAGGGAGATACAGAGCCGTTCGCTGATACCGCCGCCGTCTCGTCGTATCGGGGAGTACGGCCGCCTCAGCGAGGGCACCCTGAGGAAACAAGCTGGTTCACGGGGACAGAGCACCGGTAGCACGGTGAGCAGCAAAAGCGGAGGACGCGATTCCGGCGGCACTGCCAGCAGCGAGGCGTCCACCTCGTCGTTGCCACCTTCTAAGGCGAGATCCATACCACATCCGAGCAATTACCGCATTCACTTCTAAATTCGCAGCGACGTGGAAACGGGATCGGCCTTCCCTGTTCAGAATGTGTCTTTCGCGGAAGATAATATCGAGGCTACGAGGGGGATACAATTTTGTCTGTTGTATTTCATCTTCTATGTATGAGAAACTTGTTCATCAAACTTTCGCGCACACGTTTTGGCGCTGTCTATAGTTCTCTTCTTTTTTTTTCTTTATTGGCGAACGATCGAAAACTGCTCGCCGGAACGAGTTTTCATAGAAGCGTGGCGCGTAGTTAGATGTACCAGGGCGGTAAACGGGGGAAGACGAAATAAATGAGAGAAAAGAGTTAGGCCATCTTTGAGGGCGTTTCTGCTTCATCCTTCAGCAGTCGAGATCGCGTCTAGAGTCCTAATCAACGTATGCTCGAGCAATACGTGAACACAGCCATAATATTAAACGAAGCGTTTAGTTCCCTTCACTACCATTGAATAACGGGGAAGCGAAGTCGATCGCGCGACACAGCGAGGAACACGGTACATCGCGTAGTAGCGATAGCGCGTGACCTAGTCATTACCAAAGTAACTTCTGTTATGAAAACGGAATTGTTTTATTTTCTCTCGTTTCGTATACACCGTGCCTACGTCTAATAGGAACACTGTGGCCTTGTCGGATGTATACCCGTATATATCGCGCGGAAAATAAGTGCCTTGTTGAAGACTGCGTGAAAAGAATGATGATGCAAAGGAAAAGGAAGGAAAGAAGTAAAATAATATGAACGATCGGTACAATTAGGAATAAGGGCACGTTCAGGACCTTTTTGGAACCGGCGAGGATGAGTGTTCTACGAAGAAAAATCGAGCGTGTGACCCTCGAACAGTCACGGTTCATTTTCGACCATGTATTTTATCCTTCCGTCTAGGATAACGCATTTCCGCGCGTGCTTTGTGAAAGCAACTTTCCTGCCCCAAATTTATTTCACACGTATCTTTGAGATCGTTTCCTGCCTGGAAACGTTATAGAGATATGTACCGAGATACCAAGTCGGTTTCACTTTTCGATGGAAAAGCGAAACTACGGAAGGGGCGAATGAAAAATCGTTCGTCCCGGATGCACAGCAAGGGATTAGTTATATAGTATATATATACAAATATATACAACGTATATTTTATATAACCACATTTTTTCGTGTGTACGTGTCTCGATTCGACGATTTCTTTTTTTTTTTAATGTCCTTTTACATGCGAGAGAGATTGCAATGAAATTGTTACGGTGATTCGTTTAATTTAAGACGAGACAATTGAAAGAAAAGGAAAATAGAGGAAAAAAAGACGCAACTACGGTGAATCGTATGTAACGTTTAAGTAAATAATATATATTCCGCGATGGTCAAATTTGATAAAAGTTGAACCGATTTAATGTTACTTTCTATTGTCCCGTTCGATGCTTCCGAATGCACTTCCGATTGAGCTTTAAACGGGATTCTTTTTTAACGACCAACAGTTCTGATCGATTAGTAATTACGGAGTTGCACCATTTGAGGGAGAATATTGCTTGCGTCGTATTTCTTCTTTTCAGGATGTTTTTCTTCCCTTCATCGAACGATCACGTGTGCCTTTTTGTTTTTGCTTAGGCGTGCCACTTGATCGTGCATTATTAGTTAGACAACGCGAAACCAGGCTACGTTCGAACTGAGATATAACTGATGATCGAAAAATCGGATGGAGGATATTATTGTGTTCGAATATAGCGTACAATTGATTTCTGTTCGTCTGTTTCGCGCATCGTAAATTATACAGAATATTCGACAGAAAGTGGTATGCCGTGAAGGTGTACCGAAACGAAACAGAACATTAGCAACTTGTGTTACTGGCAACGGCGAACGCGTCGCGTTGTGATTAAAATGGCGTTGAAAGTCGCAAAAGGCTAGTTGGATCTTCGTAATTAGTATAGGTACCTATAAGACTGAAAAAAATGAATACCGACGAAACAAATTTTCTTCTCGCGATTTGCCACCCACACCACTTTCTCTTATCCTGCCCTACCCCGCGCGCGCGTGTACACACTCACATTTTTTACACAGCACACCGCACAAACATACGTACACATAATACATATGAGGATAGTCGATGCAGGCGCGAGCACGCGAATTTATGTACATGGAAGCGTGTATTATTCACGATATGAGTTCCTTCAAGACTGCAGGGACATTCGTGGTAAATATAGGCGGAAATTTCATTAGCATTCTCTGTAATCCCTTCGGCGAATGGTATGTTGCCTATTGAAAGAAAGAAAGAAAGAATGAAAGGACGAGAGAGAAAGAGAGGGAGAAAAAGAGAAAAACGAAGTTTCTTTTTTCTTCTTTTTTGCGTGTGTATAACGTCGTTGTTTCCGCTGGAACGTCGGTAATTTTCGGGCGAAACGTTTGCTTCTTTTTACTTTGTCTCGTTCGAGGCAGAGGGAAAAGGAAGACGAAAAAGGAAAAATGCGTAGAGAAAGCCAAAGCAAGTTAGAATGCCGCACACTACGATTTATAATGACAAAATATGTTTTAATGTAATTTAGCGTATTTATTTGTTTTCGTTTTTGTGTTAATTATCTATGTTACGTATAGGGTGAACTTTTCTATCAGTTCTTCTTTTTCTTTTCGTGGACGTTGTAGAAGTGAGCGTTTTCAACAGCTTCCGTTTTAAAGTAAAACACGCGGTTCTACGACGATAGAAGAAAGTGCAGAAACGTGTGATGTAGGTGTACGTTAATGAATGTATACGGTATTAGGCATAGGGATGTTACTTGGATGTAATGTGATTGGAGAACGAGAAATCTCTTGCCTACATCGCACGTCTCCGTTAAGAATTGTCTGGTTAGAATGTTTTTCGAGTTTGAGAATTTTTCGCGATAATGAATTACGAAACCAAAATAATTACCCCCGATGGGCTTCGAGAGCAGTGTATTTAGGTAGTAGTACGTATTTAAAAAAAAAACGGAGTACCTTTAATAAGTCCGTGTCGCACGGATTCGTCGAAGATTTTGAAATTTGTATCGAAACGGAAGGCAAACGCATAGGACATTTTTGTAGAAATTCGAAATAAAAATTTCACATAGAACAAGGATCCTATTTTCTTCCTATACTGTTTTCATTAATATTCCCCCTTCATATTGACATATAATCATCGTAATCTTTCTTTCATTACTAAATATAAATGTAGACATATTATGCAATATAATTCTTCGAATTTTTTCATTTTCTTTTCGATTAATCATATAACACAATCGCCATTCGTATTTTATTCGTAAATAAATATTTTATACGAACGTCTTGAAGAGTAATTACTTTTTTTCGCCTTATTATTTATTAAATTCTATATAGACAATTTGGAATTTCTTTACTTTGGAACAAATAAACGTTCCGGTAAAAAATAAGCGATTATTCGTAAATAAATATTTTATACGAACGTCTTGAAGAGTAATCACTTTTCTTCGCCTTATTATTTATTAAATTCTATATAGACAATTTGGAATTTCTTTACTTTGGAACAAATAAACGTTCCGGTAAAAAATAAGTGATTATTCGTAAATAAATATTTTATACGAACGTCTTGAAGAGTAATCACTTTTCTTCGCCTTATTATTTATTAAATTCTATATAGACAATTTAGAATTTCTTTACTTTAGTAAAATAAACGTTCCGGTTAATGTTTTTCGCTTCCTCTGTACGATGTTAGATGTTAGATCTTCTGAAAAAAAATGCTGCACATATTTTAAACGCAATATACGGGTATTACACTTATCGCGTCGTTCCATCTGTTTCTCCTTTGTGTAACGATGCACTGGTCACAGGAGGTAATTATCGAGCGTGGATTTTCTATTGTTCGAGCTGTAACCTACGTTGATTGCGACGTGGAACATAGACAATGTGCGAATGTTCAACTGCGTGCCGTTTCTTGGATTCATCATTTTTTACGCGCGAGGATTCAACGATCTGTGAAAACATAGGACATTCACATTTATTTGCTGTTAAAAAGGATTGTCCTCCAAGTATTATAGATAACGATAGAGAAGACGATAAATTTTCGAGGCAATATAAACGTTTGTACTAAAGCAGCGAGTTTGTGCTTTGTTTTAATTTCGATTTCTTCTTCAAGAAATTATTGATGCGGACCGTTTCATCTTTATGTGGAAGTGAAAGGATAATTGAATCGGTGATTCTAAATTCACAGAAAAAGCGCATGAACTAAATACTTTTTACATCTGTGTGCGATGCAACGTTATTACCGATTTTGATGATGCCTTGTTGCATTTGAGTTTTTGTAAAGGACACATTTTCGAAATTGGCTTGGGGGCACTTCTTGTTTTGTACTTTAAAGCCGTGGCAAATAGTGGACGATTTGTAATTAATCAGAATAAATTCGATTATTATTAATATTATTGTAGGTTGAATATGCTTAATATAGCAAATATATGGAGGGATATATGTATTCGTGTGATTTAATTAATATCTGCCAAATTATTCAAATCAACTAATCATTAGCATTACAATAGCACACAGACGATATTTCTTTGACTACAAATATATACTTTATTTGTTCTTGGAACGCTGGTCTTATTTGTAGTATATTTATTCATTATTCAATTATACTGCTTGAAATAATAGGAATATGTAGTTCGACCGTTCGATCGATTCGTGGAGTACACAGTATAATTGTTTCTGTCTTGTTCATGATTTAATTTGTTTTTGTAATTGCATATGAAGAGAAACAAAAAATTATTTTAACGCATCGCGAAGCAGGCTTTGAAATAGAAATGGATACGTACTCGCTGAGAGAGATATATTTTTTACGACGAGGAAGTCGTCTCGTACAATTTTGTTTGAATTAAAAACTAAATTTCTTGGAAGACGTCTTAGAATTCTAGCTATGTTTTTGTAGTTTCCGCGTACGGTTCTCGCAGCAGGGTTGTTGGTACGATAACTTGCATAACGAGGGGTGAAGAATAAGTTCTAAATAAAGTTCTCCAGCCCACGGTAATTTACAAAAAGATTGCTATTGCAATTGTAGTAACCACAATTGAAAAAAGGAAGAAGAACAGTATTATACTTTTGATGTTTCACAGTTTTGTTGGTATGAAAATAAAGATAATTCTCCTGTAGAAATTTCGAATATGAACCGAAATGAAAGTTTTGTTTATCAAATTCTGCATGGCCACCATGCACGTATGCACACCAGATGTTGCATTACATTTCATACAGGGTGTGCCGAGTCGACGTTTTTCTCACTGGCTCCCTCGTAACCCTATGGAATTCTTCAAAAAGTTGTACACCATTATTTTAAATGAAATAACTTTTACGTTCCAGAATTTGAAGCGCGGTGATTTTGTTCGAAATATATTGTAAATATATTATCTTTAGTGGAATAAATTTCGTTCCTATTAACATTGCATATCATTTTCAACAGAAATCCTCGCACAGAAACAGATGTCTTTAACGACAAATAGTTAAGGAGTACGTCCATCTATAGGGATACATCACGAAATTTTAATACATTTAAAACAAATCATATCTCTATGTTTTCCATGCATCAGAAGTTTTTAACGAAATCGTTTTCTAATAATTTCTCTGCCCGTCAACGCTCTTAGAAAATTTCAACGCCGTTGGTCGTATTTTCTATCCAACCGTTCTCCATTATCTGCAATAAACACGCGTGCATTTTTCCCGATAAATTATATTTTACGCTCGCTCCTCGCGTAAATTGCGCAGGTGTATAACGCGCATTCATTTTCGTCAAAAGGAATGGTCTTCAACGTGTCTATACTAGAGGTGGGATTCTCGATAAACATTAACAACATCGGAATGCCATCGATATTTTGTTACATATTAATCGTAATAAGTTCAAACGAAAATAAATAGGTTTTCAATGATTCTATTGCAATTAAAACATCGCAGTCTATCCTCAGTCCTTTCCACTCAAAATTCAAAATTTCATCTGCGAAACACTTGAATATAATTATCATTATCAACTCCTGAACACCGTCTTAATGATTTAGAAGTAGTTTTATTATTTTTGTTACTTCCTCTTTGTCTTCACCCTTGCTTTCTTAACTGTTTCTTCCTTTTCTTCTTCGCCCCCGTAGCCACGATCTGACGTGCCGATATCCATTACTTTCGAATCATTAATCATCGCTAGATTGTCTATCCTAACGCTGTTATCAATACATTATTAAGTATCAATGGGACACTGATAGTTTCTCTACAATGAACAATCCCAACTATTTAGTTTATACGCGAACTGTTAACACTAGAACTACCGATACATTTTGGTATTATTCAGATAGCGTACGTTAGACAGATTATGAACACGAAAGTCGTCGAGTGGGCATTCAATAGAGATATATAATTGTCTGATAATCTTTGTCTTATTAAAACTCATCATAAATTGCTACAACGATACCTATATGTACATTAATAATTCTAAAGCAAGAAATCTTCCTAGTGTTAAGGTCCTAGTGTTAAAAAACAGGAAAGAGAAAAAGATTGAAAGAGGAAACAATAAATTGCATATCGAACTGCGTAAACTATACAATCGTTTTCACCCTGCACCCCCTTTAGGGTCGACGGTATGCAACCAATCTTGACGACGTTTCCCGTCGATTTTCCGCATCTGCGTTGTTCTTCTTCGTCCTCATCGTGTCAAGTGCTTTGCGTGCGCACTGCGCTCGCAGGCCGTAGGGGTTGGGAGGTGCAGTTGGATGCTGGTCGCCCGTACGCTCGTTGCCCGTCGACCAACGTCGGCAATCTCCGTGGATCTCTGCGGGGGCAGAGGCCTCCTTCTCTGTCGAGCAGTCCCACAGTGTTCACACTCCCGCGTAGGTGTGCGGCGGTGCATGCGAGTTTTATTTTTTCGTCGCCGTGATCCAGTGGCGAGTACGTGGCTCGTTATCGGCGCATCTCTTAAATCGCAAGTGACACAAGGAATTGCACGCGGTGCCACGACGGATGACAGTGTGCTGTGCGCGGTGTACGGTCGTATACGGGATGCCAGAGGAGAACTGACAGCGCAAGGGGGCCACGAGTCTGGATGAAAAGGCACCAGCGTGTATGGAAACCGGCGAAACGAAAAGGGGATGATCGCTGTGGTCGAACGCGCGTGGAAACGCGAGACAACGAAGGGGTGAGGAACGTTGATTCCCGTTGCGATTGACCAGCGAAACGCTTGGCCCCTGAAGATCGCGTTTACGGATCGGACGAATGCGAACGATTCCACGCTCTCTGACAGTTCACCTGTTACGAGTGGACCGCCGAGCGGTGTCAGCCCCCTCGATCGATCGATCCGTCGAACGTGTCGATCGTGAACCCGTGCCCGTCGTACTGTGACATTCCTCTGTTGGATATGAGCAGGTGCTTCAAGGGGTCGCGCGTGTCAGAAGGAAAGTGTGCGACGAAAGGGTGACGAATTGGGAATTCTCGGGTGGAAAGAGGGCACGGTACACCTAAGATCGCATTACGAAAACGTCCTCTCTGTAGCATTGGACGTGACACGATCTTTTCATTACGTTTCATTTCGTTCGTTTAATTGTTGGTCAATTATCAACGTTCCACGAGAGGATCGAACTTTGACTCCCAGTATACATGTACAGGATATCGCGGATCATTGTTACGACGATCCAAATGACGTTTCCTTCGAATCCACTTTAAACGAGTCGTGAGTATATTTGGGGGTGGTGTCGCGCGAAGGATATGGACGAACGATTCATTTGAGTAATAATACGTATTTCCAACCGAGGATCACGAGACGTGGGGTGCAATCCACGTTCGTGATAATACGCAGCGGATAGATTTACTGGTGAACAGCTGTGGGTCAGGTGTTTCGAATACGGAAACCACCCCATTTAAATCGAACGTGCGATTCGTTCTCGCGGAGATCTGTTTCGCAACGGACACTTGCCGATGTTGGTACCACGATACACGACAGTGGACAGTGCACTGTGAAGTGACTTCTTCTTTGGGAACGACAAGAAAGGTTCGGTCTGTGCGCGACAGTGGACTGATTCTGTGCTCTACGTACGTTCTAACGTGTTCTAGTGTGTTCGTCTATGTTCCTGTAGCGGATTCGGCCTGGCCATGGAGGAGTACGGAGTGAAACTGTCACCGATGAGGCTGATCCTGATTTTCATCGTTTTCTCGACCACGGCCATTGTAAAAGGTGAGCGAGCAATTGTACTAGCGGTCCCAAGCGATTCCCGATGAATCGCCGATCGGTGTTCGCGTGCGGTGGAATTCGTACAATTCCGCGGGACGGGATTGGGGGAAAAGTTTTAAGTCTGTGTACGAACTCTATTTTGGAGGGTTTTCAGCCGGTGTTTCAAGATTCAAAAGAACGGGAGGATAAATATTATTCTTGTTTGCAAATCAGTCAGAAGTGTGCGACACTTTTTTGTCAGATCGGCGAAAAGGTATAATACTCGATACCTTATACTGTCTCAAGCTTTTCACTTCTTCTTTGACTACAAATTTTGCTGTGTAGAATTTTAGTAATTAGTTTCGTGTGCCGCGAGGCAAAAAGGGTTGAAAATCGCTGCTCTCTATATTCATTTATTTTCACGCTTGAAAAGATTTGATTGAAATAGTTTATTGCAAAAGGAAAGCTTGTACACCTGAATTTACAGTAGGTAGCATACAATGGGGTACAACAAGCAGATTGGTTGCAATGGAAAGGTGCAGCTGCGAAATACTGTGGCAAATTATTTACAAAAATTAGACAAGATTTATAAAATATAGATGTCAAAGGGTTAATCGCGGGGCTTAAAGAATCGGATGGAATTAATTTGAACAAAATAATTTCCGGATACATTTTGCACAAGTCATTTTAAACCCAGGATAAACAAACCCAAATAACCCTTCTTCGAATGCCCGTCAACTTTAATTTACGAATATTCCCATTCGAAATCGAGAATAGAAAAAACAAAATACATATTACTGCGTCAGAATCAATGAAACGTCCTTTGGAGCTGGCGATGCTGTATCCCCACGATTATTAGGTTATTAAATCCCCCTTCGGTTAATTATTTCGACTGGTTCTCGTTTTGAGGAGCAATTAGAAGTTGAACCGATTTCAAACGGGCATGCACACCGTCGGCCCTGGGTAAACGGTTCTCGCGCACGAAAGCTCGACCGATTGAAGCTCGAGGGCGATAAAGAAAATACGCGGCGGGAATTGGATCTGGCAAAATTGCGCCAAAAGGCGGCCATCCAATCATTCAACTGACCAATCACTCGGTAAATGGAATTGCGACCCATCTCACTGTCGAATGTGCTCCGAATTTTTGTTTTCAGTTTTTCGACCCTGCCCGTCTGCCTGTACGGCTGCGTTGTCCTCCACGTTCATCGTTTCCATATTTAATGCGGGGCTTCGTTGTTATTACGGTCAGGTTCGGTGATAAATTGTCAGCGGGATTCGTCGTGCATCGAATAGAGGGTAGTTTGGATAAGGCAGTCTTCTATTCCGCAGGAGTTAATGGGGATTAACCCTTCCGCTACTAACGGCCACTAGTAGTGGCTTTTCGAAGATCTTATTGCTGTGTTACGAATGCGCGGAGCGATTAGTAAACATTTCAGTCGGGCATTTGATTTTTCATCTTGACAACTGTTCGTGGAATAAATGTTTCACGAAATCGCCCGAAGAGAGGGTTAATTTTCGTTTAAATAAGAAAGTACCACTTAGCCTTAAGTGTTAACGTTAAAGATTAAAACAAGACTGTTTCTACAATGTTGTATTGTTACCTGGTGTATCACGATTTTTCTTTCTTCTCGTTCCTCCTTCTCCTTCCAAGTCATGCGTAGACCATGCCATTCGGAAATGAGATTTTCGAACGAATCGCACCTTTTTTTTATTTTCCACCTTTCCACCGACACGGTCGACGATTTTCATATTTCCCTCGATTTCTCTGGAGGACGGATTAGCGTATTCCGATTTCGACCGCGTGAGTACTACTCCATTCCTTCGACACTAACTATAATTACGTGGTTTCGCGAATCTCGTTTTGCCGCGTAGAATTAGAGCGATCGTACTCAGTTCGTGCAGAAAGCTCTGCACCGTGAATTTTGTATACCGTGACATGGGAATTTTCGTGAGGCCTGAATCGGGATCGAACATATTCGAGAATATTCAAAAATTTGCCACCCGAGCTCTATGGAGAGTCACGAGCTTTCAATATTTAAATATGCTTGCTCACACGCGAAAGCGAAGATAACTAGATTTATGTCGAATCGTTTTAAGGACTCACTGAACTCTAACCCCGCGAAATATTTTCGAAAGAAATATCACTTTCATCGTGTACACAGCGTACGGAAAATCAAATCCATAAAACTCGAGTTACAGATGACTTATTAGTTATCAAACGTTTCCTTCTTACCGTCCTTATTTATTCCGAATTCGCCAAATCGTTCCAATAACATTACCCTTTACAAAATACCAGGGGAACTGGTTTATATGTATGTATACCAGCTGCCGTCATCGATAATGATTCCAGCGTGTCTCGTTAATAGTTTCTGTACCCTTCGTGACCCGAAGCAAACGTCGGCATTGGAAGGAAAGTCCGAGGTCGAATATTTCTTGTCGTCGCGTCGATTCGCTTCGCGGGACAGGTTGATATTCCTTTCGTTGCCCTGCTCAAGCAACAGAAGCAACAGCAGCAGAATTAAAAAGAAGTTTGCCGAGCAATGGTACGCGTGCACGCTGTTTCCTTTCACTGTGCTCGAAAAAACGAGGATCAGCCTATAGCAGGTCGAGCTGTTGGACAATATATTAAACTGCTCGTGTTACAGTTACAATATGTTACACGTATTACGTTCGGACTGCTTTCCCTGATGCACCCAGCGAGTTTCTGAGGGGAAAGATTATTAATGACACGATTAATTGATTCGTGGAAAAAGATATTAGATAGGTGGAACATTAGAACGATACGCTAAATAATAAATTCGTGATGCCTTTCGAACGTAGAAACTTTCTTTGCGTCGAATACATTTCGTCCGGATTAATTGATTGCATGTTTGGTCCAGCGATTAAACAATTAAAGTATCGAGGAATTATTTTTGTTAGATTAATAAGTAGGGATTACAAATGTTTTTTATATGGTTCTTGGTTTATGGGAAAATTGTTATCCCGTAGTGAAATAATTTTCGCGGCTGCTATTAGCTAAATATCTTTTGTCGAAAATGATAGAAACATTTCGAACAGATTGGGGTGGCCCTGTTAACATGAAGCTCGATAGTGTTCGAGTTAAAGTCTTTTTAGTAGCAGGAAAAAGAGGCAGCTTTGAAAGAGGAATGTAATATACGATTTTTACGGTATCGAATATTTCAATTTGATCTTGTATCTTCCTCCGTGTGATTTATTTTTCTGTTCCCTCGAATTGCAACTCGAGCTCCGATTTTTGTGTATATATGCATATGATATACATGTACCCAGTGTACTTTACTATTTTTCACCGATTTTTTCATTCCTTTGGCGAGGGGGCTTTTACAAAAATGTGCGGTTAACTAACTGAAGAGTATCGAATTTCAATCCCCTTTTTCCCCGGAAGGGATTGTTGGTAATTTGCTGGAAAGCTACAGAAAAGCACTGCGGATATATATATCTCGTTCGTTGAAGGTACAAGAATTTTATTGTTTTTCACCGAAAATTAAAAAAAAACTCTCATCTTTGTTGATGTTTGAGTTTTGACGTTGAAAATTGGTTTTTCACCAAACGTAAGGGGTCTATTTTTTTGAATATCCAGATTTTACAATTTGTTTCTATAAAACTTGATCCTTTTTTTCTAAGATTCGTATTGCATCAAAACGAATTTTCCTTCTTTCTCCAGACCTTGGGAAAGCTCACGAAATTGTCCGAGACAAAAATGAAACGAGAAGTTCGATTTGAAGCTATTAGGAAATGGAGTGATTGCATAACAAATTTGTGATAATCGTATACCCACTTGGTTGTAGCGTTCGCATGAAACGTTTTGGAAATCGATGATGAGTTTTTTATTTTTTTGGCGGAAAACGTCGAAGAATGTGAAAGATGCCGAAAGGTGGCATAAAAGTTTTATAGACGAACATGTACGCGACTTGATGACCGAATTGCGAAAGACGGTGGATAAATTACGGCCGGAATATGCTCGTACGGTTTTGATCGCGAAATTTTAGGATATCGAGCTGAATTGTCCGTAAAATTTCGGAATCGCGGTAGAGCGGGAAGGATTACGATCCTTGAGTGTTACGCGATTCGTATGAGAAATTTCGGTCGTGATTTATCATTGGAAGATCTTGTTCCATAAACTTTTCACCGTGCTTCACTTCACTTCTCATGATTGGTCCTACCTTCCTAATTTCTCCGTGTCCTCCTCTACTCCTTCCAAGTCTTAACAATATTACAAAGGTTGCTGAATATTTAAGCTGTCGTGCATATTTAGTAGACGCCAAGAAACTCTATCCCCTTAAACATTTTATAGTGATCGTCAAATATTTAGAAAAATGAACTGGGCATTTTATTCAAAGAAATGTCCATTTTAATTGATAAAGAATTGAGAACAACTTCGGGGAACAGAGGGAGGAGTTTAGTGACAACTTATTATTGTATGGAATGTAGCAAACTGATCGGTTGGGGGATCGGTAACGTTTTTGGAAGGAAAATTTGCCCAGAATGGGATTACCTGAAACCGCGTAGCATTCTGTTTGCGGGCGATTCAAACACAGTAAAATTGAAGACGTCTACTTTGTGCAAACTCGCCGCTTCAACGAGTTTCAACAGTTGTTCGGTTTAACCGGCCCGCTACTACATATGGATACACGCATAGTTGCGATAACCTCATCCAATAGTTATGGAAATTCGTATTAATTCCGGGACGATAGTAGCGCACCAGCGAAACGTCGTCTCGTCGGCCTACAGGGATGAACATTGATCCCTGGATAGGATCCCGTAATTTTCCAGGGGTTTTGCTGTATTTTTCGTCAGACACACGGACGGCGAATAAACATATGATTCGGTGACATTCAAAGTAAAATTATTACGCTATCATACCATCAAGACCATCGAAAAATTTTAATTTGCAATCTCTATCCAAGTGTTTCACATTAAAGTTCACTCTACGTTAATTCACCATGAAGCTTCAGAATACAAAGAGTGTTTTGTTTCCCTCGCACTGTTCAATTTTCAACGACTTTCTATCAGTGACATTTGATTCGTCAGCGAAATACCTATAAAATTCGCGGAGTTGAAGCGGGGAGAGCGGTTAAATAAAAATGACGCTGCGTCCGTTTTAACATGAAACCGCTATTTTAATATGTCGCCGGCACGTAGATATGTATTTCGAAAAGTGGCACGGGGAGTCCCTATAAAATATTAGAGGGACTTTGAAAAGAAATAAAAGTGCAGCGAAACCGGCGGCGCAAACTTCAACGAGGGATACAATGAAATTTTAATACAATTTCTCCCGAATTCGCACCGGTACGAATTTACGAGGCTCGTTCAGATTTCACCAGAATGAAACCGCATCGCTCCTTTTTCCATCCCCCCCTAGAGTTATTTTCAATGCAACGCGACCAGTAATTAATCATACAATTTTTTGCGTCCGCCGTTTTTGCATAGATGAAATCGTGCTCGCAAAGGGTTCACAAAAATGGAGACAATTTTCGAATGAAAGAAATCCTGCATTTCATATTTATATTTAGTTCCAGTCGCGTTTTGATATTTCTTAATTCCACGCATAATAAATGACGATGTTTTAAAGCTATACTTGTCAGAGGGTTTTCATTCATTTTTCGCTTAATTCGATGCAAATTCTTTCGAGCACTCCGTAAACACAGTAACAGTATCCAATGATGAAAATACAAGCATACGACATCGTATTTTAAGCACTTAAAAGCCACTTTTAGTCGGGGGAGAAAATCGTGCGAGCCACACCTCGAAAGGGTTAATGTTTGCCAGGAGGGAACCAAGGAGGGTAGTTTCCCAACACAGTGCATTAAAGATTCGCGTGGCTCCCATTAGACACCATCGATTCCCATCGTGAAACGATACACAGTGCAAACATTCGATCGGATCCACAAATTAAAGCCCGTTTCCTTTCGTCGATCCTTTCCAAAAAAAAGAAGAAAACAACCACACCTTTGATCCAGCTGTATGAAATTATAACTAAAAATCCATCCATCCCCATTCCTCCCTGTCGTCCCCTTCCTTTTCCTGGACGAACGTGAAACTAACAGCGTTCCCGCGAAATCGATTACCTGTCCGTAGTCCCACGGTCGCGGTACCAGAGATCGATAGTTGGAATATTGCATTCGATTGGCACACGAATGACAAGTTCCAGCGAAAGTGTATGAACCACGATCTCGTGACAGTGAGGGTGTGAAGGAACAAAGTCGCAGGATAATGCAACCGGCTTGGATTACGCAGACATTCCACCCTCGCACTATCCGTCGATATTTATACGTTCTGTTTTGGTCCTCTTGTAGGACATCCCCGTGTATACAGGGTGCTCGTTGTAAAAGTATACACGATTTTTCATTTTATTTTAATTAAATAGTCCTTAGTCAGGAATGAATAGATTGCGGGTTTGTATGCAATTGTAATACGTTGAAATGTGCAAAGTGATATACGAGGGGTGAGAATCAGACAACCATTGTGTCAAAATAAGTGAAAAATGTGCGATGAAATTTTTATCACGCACGGCTTCGGTTTCAAGAAAATCGAATTCGAATATTCACAAAGTACGCCCTCATTCGGCTCGCATTGCATAATTTAGTTTACATCGAATCCGTCAATATACCGCTATTTCTGTTCGCGTTTATGACGAGGTTAATATTAATTTCAAAACACAATGAGCCTCAACAGTGCATTAACTGTTAATATTTTCAGTATTGCCAAAATTATCGCGATTACTGTGCCACGGAAATTTTACGTTAAACGAGCAGTGTCCCGTTTAGATGAACGTGCGAACTGAAAACGTTCGAATTGAATTTTTTTCGAAAATCGACACTTATAAGAACAAAAATTTCATTCTACACGCCACGATTTAGGACACACCCTGTATGGCCAACGCGTTGTCGCGACGCTTTGGCTCCAAACACCTATTGCGTCTTTGTCTCTTCACCTTCTTTCTTGTGGTCCCTTCTGCTTCAAATTTCTCTGTCTCGTCTCCCCCCCATCTCCCCTTTCTTCTTCCACCCTCTCTCGCACTTACATATTTCTGTCGTCGTGGATTCTGGCCAGACTTTCTCCCCAGCCCACGCGAAACACCGGCTAAATGGAATGGCAGAAGCACGAGCGCCAAATGTCTCTGTCCCTGACGAAGTGGTTTGGGGGTTGAACGCGCGTGGTTGCGGCCAATGGACAGATTGCGAACCGAAGAAACGGACACGTGGAATCGGATACGCATTTCGAGACTCTCGATTTCACTGACGATTTATCGTGTCGTTTTCAAAATCTATGGACTGACGGGGAATAGTGCTTTGCCGCGTTGCGTGCGAATATTCGCAAGCAGAAAGAGGCTGATGGCGAAACTGTTCGAGGGTTTTTGTATATTTGTGGAATTATTCGGGAATTCTTTGCGAATTTTGCCGCTTTTTGCCTATCGACCGTGGGCAGACATTTGTTTTGTTAAACTGGTATCAATGGCGTAGTGATAAGCAGATTTTAATGAAGATAAAAATAGATAAAAAGAAAGCTTTCGTTCCCCGTATTTTTCCTCAATTTTTCTTTGTTTTTGTTCCCCTTGCTTGACGGTGTAATAATCATTTTTGTTCTGAGGTGCTCAAAATCTTTATTGATGGAGGAGAAAGCACTAGCATTTGGATTTGTCTTTTTCTGCAAGAAGAAACTTGTGTACATCGATATATCGTTTTCTCCTCCGTTTGAGAGTGCAGCAGTATTTATAAATGAGTTTCCAGTAACTGTCGATATAACTTAAAGATATTTTATTTACAATCAGAACGGAAATATGTTAACTTAAAAGGAAAGCAATTAATCGACCATATGTTGCACTTTTTTCCTCGTGTTTTTTCTGCGTAACTTTATTTGTACGATATGAAGAGGAACGGTATGTTTATATCAATTTAATTTCAGTCGCAACTGTGTTGTAAATAGCGGAATAACTTTTATATTTACTTCATAATCAAAGCGTGGGCCGTTTCGTTGCAATAGATATAACGTAGCCTGCAATTTTTATTAGTGGATTGCTTGTAAATAAACAGCGTGCCCCCTGCAATTTAATAGCAACAAGAAAAAAACAGCTTACAGTTATTTCTTAAAAAGAAAATGATACTATGTTCGCGAGCAATCGATTTCGTAAAATGAAAACTTCAATCGGAGAACATATTCGAACAATTCCACCCATAGATGTTGAATGGATTTCACAGCTAATTATGTTACACGTCTACCATAATCGGCTCGATTCATATCACATACATAAAGTTCCAACGAGCAACCCAACATCCCAATTACCACGCAGCGAATCGACTCAATAACTCCATCCGTGTTTCTGACAAGGAAGATTAGGCAACCCGAAGATTCAGAAAATTATGGGACTTTGAATACAAGTAAAGTATGTCATCCGTAATAGAACCCTATTTTCTGTTCGTGTCATAATTCGGTTTTAAGGGGTGAAATCAGCCCTTGAAAAGAATACAGAAGGTTCTTTTTCGTGAAATATCGTGAAAACGCTGAGAGATATTTAAGAAAAGTATAAACAAGTACACAAATTTTTTAGAAAATCTATGATTTGTTTACTTCTGTTTTCCATGGATGTTTCATCAAAATTTTTGTAAAGAGTTGTACCGCCTGTCTGGCAAACGCGAGGTACAATCTCTAAATCCTCGTTAACCAGCGATTGACGACACGATTAACGATACACGCGCCCAATTTGTACTCCCCGTATTCATTCACCAATATATCACCAGCCATACTTGTCAATCATCCTTAAACGAAACGATCGATTCATTCGTACCAAAAGTATCATAATTATTTTTGTCTTTTTCAATGTACCTGGCTAAGATTGAATGGGTGTCTACGAGAAAGTCATATGTTACATTTGACAAAACCTGCAGCTGATTTTAAAAATTTGCTAAACTTCTTCCACTTTGAGAAAAGGAAATTATTTTTCTGTTTTATCGCCAGCCATACTTGTCAATCATTCTTAAACGAAACGATCGATTTATTCGTACCAAAAGTATCATAATTATTTTTGTCTTTTTCAATGTACCTGGCCAAGATTGAATGGGTGTCTACGAGAAGGGCGTATGTTACATTTGACAAAACCTGCAGCTGAACTTAAAAATTTGCTGAACTTCTTCCACTTTGAGAAAAGGAAATTATTTTTCTGTTTTATCGCCAGCCATACTTGTCAATCATTCTTAAACGAAACGATCGATTCATTCGTACCAAAAGTATCATAATTATTTTTGTCTTTTTCAATGTACCTGGCCAAGATTGAATGGGTGTCTACGAGAAGGGCGTATGTTACACTTGACAAAACCTGCAGCTGAACTTAAAAATTTGCTAAACTTCTTCCACTTTGAGAAAAGGAAATTATTTTTCTGTTTTCTGAGAAATCGACACATACCAGCGTCGAGTACAACGATTTTTATGCCCCATTTTGCGTCTGCAGTTAACAAATTACCGTCACATCATTGTACTATTATTTATTTTGTAAAGTGGCAGAAGCTGTTACACCTAGCCGCTCCGATAATTGCCACACTGAGCAATGAATCGTTTCCACGTCTTCCTGTCAATTTGACGACACGCAACCATTCTTCTGCACACCACTCATTAATTTAACGACAAACGAGGTATTTTGATAATCGTCAATAAATCGTTAACGAATCCAGAAATTTCACTGCCAGCCCAACCCGTTGCCATTAGCTTCTTCTTCGCGTTTCTTCCCTCAAGCGTTCACCATATTCTTCCCGGAGTTGCTCCCTTAACGGTAGTTGATTTCACCAAGAAATCACGGTGCGCAGTTGTGTTTGCAATTAATGACTAGAAAGAATCCACGCCGAGTCATTCGGTTGTAATCCGATGCCCTTAGGATGCAGCGGCAATTACCAGACCGCTGCTGAAAAACCACATTCACCGTCACCGAGATAAGTGAGTCTGCGGTGTAACGGCAGCCTGCTCGTTTACCTCGTTTCATTTTTATTCCCTATCCGGACTCGACAGGCTGCTGGCAATCGTCGCGATCGCTGATTCAAGCGTTTCACGTAATAAATATTGTCCAGGGACCACGGGCAGATAAGTATTACGTACTAGGTGTTTCGTCGCGTCGGGATTACTAGGCACGTTGCTTTCGTTTCACTGGGAGAAAAAGGCAGACGCATCCTTTAATCGACCCCGTTCCATTAACATAAAGACGTACGTACATAAAGTACGAAGAGCTGCGACATTGCCGAAACGATGCCCCGAGCCTGCCACGTATCTAATGTCAGCAAGATATTTTCGTGGAAATGAGCAGGGGATGCACCACTCGAGATCTATCGTTTGACGAATGTATTGAAATGACTGTTGCTTCATGGTCGATAGCGACTCGTCAGTTTGGAACAAATTTTTGGGGGATCTATTGTGACGAGGAAAAATTGTTATAGGCAATTATATCTTTTTGGAATCCTTGTAGCGAAAGAAACGAGACATCGCAGTTATAATTGCTCGACCGATTGACTTTTGCATAATAAGTTATTATTAATAACGTTATATTTGAGAGATGAATATGTATGCACGTACTAATGGTTGAGATTTAATTTAAATTCGCGGACTCCAATGAGTAATTCGGAATTTGTTAACCATCGTGTATCGCGTTATTCGACGTTCAATTTTTTCTCTCCACAGTTTCAGCACAACGGGGAAAGATAATTTTATAAAAGTCACCGGGCAAATATTTGCCGAGCTCACCGGCCAGAAGTTATTTTTCAACGGCACGTCGACAAACTTTCCTCCCCGCGGGCGCGCGTAGTTCGTAATTTCAGGTATGAACCGCTGACCTCCGTGACGATTAATTATTACGTACGATAGTCTATACTTAGTTATTACCCCCCGCGTCACCGTTTTCTTCCCCCGTTTTCACTTCCCATTCAATGGGAGCGACGCCACGCTGCTATTATTCGCATGCATACGAGCCATTGCCGCTCGTTTCCGGTAATTCATTAGCTACTAATAATCGTCGCTGAAATTGTTACGGTATAATTACACACGGCATTATGCGACCGTGCATTGATCGCGAGGGGTACATAATCGTGGCGCAATAAACTCTGCTATAAAAACAGACAAACCAACTTCCTCCAGCTTTTGTGTACACAAAGCTACACGTCGCGCGCAATTCTCATAGGCTTTATGAATCTTTACCTGGCCGCGTTTTCTCATGCCCTCTTCTCCGCGACTATTTGCAGTCCTCCACGTCGACTAGTTAATTTTCGTTCTCACGCGACGGCTAAATAAATGATTTCCGATCCCGTTCATTTTTAATTTCATACAATTCGCTCCCCCTCGTGTCTCAATTACCCTTGAAAACCTAGCTACGTTGTATCCTCGTTTCATTACCATGTTTCGCAGCCCCGAAGGACTCCCCGTGCCTTCTCGTGTCCACTCGTACAATTTCATTCAGCCTCGTTGTTTCTCCTTTCGTATTTCTTCCCTCGGCTTATTTGCGCGGATCGATCTCCCCTGTCGCGCTTCCTTGTCAACCCCCTCGCGCATTTCGTTCGGGTGCAATCGCGACTCTGCGATCTTGCGAAATCACGCACGATTTAACCAGCCGATCGGCCGTTTCGAGAAGGTAAGATCCTTCGCTGTCTCGCGAGAAGAATGGAAATTGAACGCGAAGGGACAGGAGACGGAGAAAGTCATGGGAGGGCATGGCGGGGTGGGAATTCGATTAAAAGCGTGGTCTACGGGTGAACGTTCTGGAAATTAACTAGTCGAATGACGGTAATGGTCGTCGCTTCGGGAACGAATCGAAACTCCCTCGTGTTTTCCAGGGGAACTTTAAAAATCATATCTATTTCCCTTTTTTTTGCTCCTTCTGTTCTTTTCCTTTTCTTTTGCAGCCTGAAATCTTAATCTGGCTTAATTAATGTTATTGTCGGACACGATTTGGAACGATCGTTATCCGGCGTAATACGAATCGGACGAGCTTATGTGAACATTTCTACTAATTAGAAGTCGCACAGGTGGTGTCGCATCCGGTGAAATTCGTTTTATCCAAAAGTGTTTCTATCTTTCTTATCTTAATTCTTATAGAATAATACATACGGGGGATGGACAAAATAATATGAGCACCATGCGATATACATAGTACATCTTGTTGCATGTTGGCAACACTGCTTCCGTGTAAATAATGCGACGCGTATTTATTGCACAGTTACAGTTTGTATTCCGCGAAGAATTGCGGCTGTTCTAAAAGCAAATGGTGGCCCAACACCTTATTAATAAATAAATATTGTGTATATGTCAGGTGTTCGTATTATTTTGTCGATCCCCTGTACATACCTACACCGAACAGAAAATGGACAATAATTTGTTGATGTTACGTAATTTGCAACAAGTGCACGAAATGGTGTTATATTTAGAATTACTATTTTCTTCCCACACGGTTCTAAAAATTTTGTCACGCAGCTATAAACAAGTATCTTGAGCACAATACTTTATTCAATTGCGCTAGTCCTGTAATACATTTATTTTGCTAAAACATTTTCCTTCCCCGATACAGTTTCGTTCCTTCACCCCACTTCCTCTCTCCAGGTGTATGCGAAATAATTATTTAACCTGCAGGCTTAAAGCGACGTTTGAATATTACAAAAAAATACAGCCCCTTTATGTCCCACCTACCTGTTCGTAACCTGGTGGCCCAATTAACGCCCCGGTTACCGCACACAGATCGCTCGGGGGAATTACGTGAAACGTTTTCTATAGGGGTGGCAAATTATTTCCAGTTTCCCTATGGTTTTGCAAAGTTGAAACGCCAGTTCGGCATGTCGCCGGGCATGTAATTCGTTTGGACGACGTGCCTTTGTTTCGAACGAACGTTCGTTTAATGGAATCGTCGTTAAAGTGCCGCCCCTGCGCCTCGCGCCCGTCCTTCATGCGCCCGATACAAGCAAATTCGCGACAAATTGTTCCTACTAATTTTTCCGTGGTCCAAGTGCCAATCGATTTGGCACGGGTACAGCGCGTTCTGCAAATACACCGTGCGCAAAGAGTTAATTCCCTTCGATTGGCGAATTTCGGTTTCATTGAACTCGCCCCGGCTGCAACGCGACCGTCGCCTTTTCCTCCCGCCGCGAACTTCCGATTTTTTTAGCAGCAGAAACATTTTTTCCCTTCGTTCAATCCCGTTCAAAGGTAAGAAATACGATGGATGGTAATCGGCCATCCTGGAAATATCTGCGTCTAGTATTTGCGCATTACTAGACCAGAGGCACCGTTAAATAATACCAAGTTTCGAAGCAACAGTCCACGATAGAACTCGCCAGTTTTATTCATCCCTTTCAAACGCTCCAGCGGGAAAGAAAGAAAAAGAATAGAACTGGACGTTCTCCCATTTAAGATTGTCGCGAGGCTCTAAGCCTTAACAATCGTTCTCAGAAGATTTCTTCAAGGAGGGACGCGTTTTACAAAAAAAAGAAAAACAAGGGAAAAGAATTAAATAAAAAAGAAGAAAGAAAGGGTTGGGAACGAGAAGAAAGGAACGGAACGAAAGGGAAAAAGGGAAAAATTCTTTAATTGTTCAAAAGTCTCTCGAGTGGCGTAGTCTAGACAACGTTATTTCGACGGAGCCTGGATCCGCCGAGTGACGAGAGCGCAGAAATTCCAGATAGCGTTGCTCGCCTGTGCAGAACGAAAAGTTTTCTGCTCGGGGAACGGGTCGGAGCACAGCGAAGCAGAGAAATCGGGCCATCTTCCGCGACACTCGCGACGGATCATGCATACTTCCAAGAATATTCTCTGTCATTCGACCTGGCTGCTGCTCTCTCGTTGTTCGACGTCTCTCCGCTACCCGTTTTGCCGTCGCGAACGATCTCGATTCACCTCGCTCTTCCCTCGATGCTCTCTTATTACCTCCTCGAAATAATAATAACAACAACAACGAAACAGCTCCGTATTATTTCTGCAAACTTCGTCGACTATCACAGTCAACGAAAACTATACAGCCCTCCTTTCTGCCGTTCGCTTCGAACGAAAAATAAAATCCTGCGTTTGTCCCGGGCACGCGATGAACTGGACACGCCGTCGAAGGTTAACAAACGAAATTACAGGGGACAAGCAAAAAAAATCCGCCCGACATTATGCCGAGGAAATTTCGAAACACAACTGCTAACCAACTAAACACGGCCACGGGACCGACTTAACATTCCGCCGCGAAAGCGCTAAATTGTTTCCGCCTTTCCACCCGTTATCGAACGGGAATTTACGTAATTTTAGTCGCGGCCACGGAAGAATAGAGCGAGGCGGGGGCAGGGGTGGGCGTAGAACGTCGGGCACAGGGAACGAAGAAGCGACGACGGCGAAGAAGGACGGCGAACGGGACGGGGGTTGTGGGTGGCGGCAGGGGTTGGATAGAGCAATTGAGATAACTTCAGTAGTACGTGCGGTATTGTCAAGACAGCGGGCCGCCGGAGCCGAAAGTGTCCCTTTAGTAAGAAGTTTCGTCGAGTTCGGTCGAGTTCGGAGTCGAGATCATCTGAAAACGGCGCGCGGGGAATACGTGGCTTGATAGCGTACTTAATCCGCGCGAAAGTTGCAGCGGTTGCCGTCGCGCCAGTCAGATTTACTATGAATATGTAAAAGAAGAACGCAGGTGTATACGTACATGTATGTGTATGTATATACACGCATGTACATGCATCTGACAGGTGCAATCAGTCGGCGGTGCGGCGGTGGCTGTGAAAGAACATTCCCGAGGTGAACTTGTTCACTTGTCTTCTTAATGTTTCCGCTTGGAAACGCTAGCTAACCGGTGGGGAGCGGCAGTACGAGCCACTGTGCCTCGATGTTCCTTCGTCGACGGGGAGTAAAATCGAGAGCAAACAGGTTTTTGATGCTTCGCGGGTTCGTTGTGCAACGGGCAGGTCCGTGTGCCTGCGTAGAGGCGGAGTTCGTTACGTAGTTCGGTAAACAGGGAAAAAAGCGTTTCACAGAGTGAAATTGGATTGTCTGTTTGCACGAATGTCGGCCGTCTGATTTGCCTCCGCGACGGTCCCGGTCTGCACTACCTGGGGGTAGCTTTGTGCCACGATCGGCCCAGTGAAAACTGACGCAACGGCGGAGTATAAAGAATGATCCTGTTTTATTGGAAGATACGGAAGGGGGGGAGGGTTGTACCTGTTGGTGCGAATCGCGATTCGGAGTTTCGAGATGTCAATTGTTACGAATGATCGCAGAAATATTTGTAGCCGCGGGTGTTATCTGTCGGGGAATACGTGGTTCGATTGATCGAGCCTCGTATTTATTTCTCGTTTTAACCCTTGTGTTAACAACCAGAATGGAGTAGAAGTTCGAAGCTTAGTTGTTCAAATTATTTTGCATAAATTCGTTTTCGCAAAACGTGAGTTGACGTGAAATTGTTCAAAGGATCGAGATCTAGAGCGGTTTTGCGATATTTAAGCAAGAACATACAAAAATTATTCAAGCAAATATAGAAATGGGTACCCGGTTGCTAACATAAGTGTTAAAATGGTTTAGTAATTAGTGTGTACATCGACGAAGCTTTTTGAAACAAGTATGTTATCAGACAGACCTTGATTACCATCGCAAAAGATTCTAAAGCGACGTTAACATGACGCGTTTCTCATGTAAACATCTCTTTTATCATCGAAATTTCGAGAGATCGAAAAAGATTGAAGAATATACAAACGAGTTATTTTGCATCCACCGCGGTCTCTTGCCGACTACTCGCCAGTCTGATAGGATTAACTTTTTGCGTGTATCGACGGAGCCACTTCGCCCGAATGATTTGCGTCGCGTAGCCGAAATTCGCGTGGAAATTCGTGCTTCCTTGTTCTTGCCCGAGCAAGCGTTCTTCTTGCAACGAATCCATCAATTTGGCTTAACATATTAAACGCCGTGAGTTGCAAGTATCCAGTGCAGCGCAGAGTCGGCCGACATACAGCTACGTGTTGTGTACACGCGCGACACGTGTATTCATTATCATTTTCGTGTACACTACAAACGCTGTAATATATTGTCGCGATGGGATGTGTAGGGTGTTTAGGCGACGCCCCTGACGACATCCGGACGACAATCACTGACCATATTTTCCTTGCACGTTAAGCGAAATGGACATTAAACGATAATTTACCTTGCAGTACAATAACGATAGTAATAATAAATTAGAATAATGAAAGAATGTCCGAGAATGTTATCAGAAAATACTATTGCACTTGACTGTGCAGGATAATTACAATTCCGCGTCCCCACCTTTCAACTAAGGATTCATACTTTATGCTACACGAACACTCACCGGACTCTCTATGGGAAATTTAATTGCTTCGATCGTTTATGCACCAACGCGAACAAATTTTGCAATTGTCTCAATGTTTTTCGGACTTCCTTTATAGCGTTTAAGCACTCCGTTTTAATTGCGGTAAATTGTAAATAGTTATTAATTTTTCCGTTTTTAAGAATTAACAATTGCCTTCTTACTCTGTCCCATTTTATTTTATTATATTCTACTTTATTTTATTTTATTTCAATTGTTATTCTTTTCTGTATTTCTGTTTTTACTTTGTACTGTATATGATACTATTACTCTCTGTGTGATACAATCACCTGTATACTAAAGGATTCTCTAGTCCGTTGATTAACGAAAATATATTATTATTATTATTATAATTAATTTACTATTTGGTAAAATTTGGTAAAATTCGACAACTCTCTGAATTGAATAATCGGCACCCTGTTTCATTCGAATGAATTCATTTATTGAAGGTGTCCCAGATTACCATTCATTTGTTAATGGGGGATTCATTCGTTTCACGATGAAACTCTCATCTATGATGCTTCTTTCGTTTACGCAAAATTATGCACCCTATCAATCACGTAACCGGCGTTTCTCCTTTCCCGTCAAGCAAGATTAACGAGCCCCTAAAAATTTATTGCAACCCTTAACCCTGGATTACACGTCCCTGGCAACTTAGCTCTAAACGAACGAAACGTTCGGTAAGTAGCTTCCGCGCGAATCGAATCGGGGGAAATGGCCCGACAAACGACGATTTTCACGCCGAAAGAGGATTCCGCGCGTGCAACACGCCCCGCAACAGCGATTCGGAATACGGGAGTATAAAAATACGTGTCTCGCAAGCTAGTTTTATTCGAGCACCATGGAGGAAAGGGAGTTGAGGGCTGATTTCGTTTCTGTCAACGTCAGAGAAGCAATATGCGTCCCCGCCGCTCGTATCGCCGTTTCGTAAGAACGCTCGGGCGCCAGCTTTGCCTGCTTCATAAATTCTCGATTGACTGTACGGCGCATCCGTTCTACTTGATCACCCATTATAAACCATTGATCGGCATCGCGCGACGAACACGGGATTAGAACTCGAAAGCAATGTTACGAGCGACAAAATCGGGACATAACATTCCACGTTCATTGTTCCGACGAAGCTGTGATTCAACACTAAACGTACCAAGCGTGGTCAAACGACCTCTTTCAAAATTTACTTTGAATTAAAAAAGATAGTATACTTAGTTTACTTAGCATACTTTTATTTCATGAGGGGTCAAATGGTAAGAATAGGTATGTGCAAAGTACCGGTACGGTTAGTGTTAATCGTGAAGCAGACCGGACGAAACGCCTTTTCTCTATACATTGTGAACGTGCCCGCGAGAATCGAACAGATTCGGCGAAAATGTCGAGCGTGCTTTAATTAACGTCGAAAGTTATATTTTCCTTTATCGCTCGCGGACGAAAATTAAAACGGCCACGCGTAATAGAGCGTGTGCGCCGGCGGAGTTTATCGGGATTGGGAATTTTCGAAGGCAAACAGCCACGATCGAAATAGTTATGCAAATTGTGTTTAAATCACTGTTCGACCGGGCCGTTACCTTTTCTGACAGTTGTTAATAAATATTGACACAATTCGCGAATAGGTAAATGGACAGATCGTTATCGCTGCCGCCCATTAAGCCGGGGCCCCTTCGTGTATTGTCGATTGAATCGAAATTAAAGCGCGAATCGTTACCTCGCGCGTTTACACCGTCCATGGTTTCGCACAGAGGCGTGGAAGAACATCGGGTATCGAGAATATGAAACGATCGTCGCGATACATTCGGATGAAACATCCGAGCGAGAAATGCGAAATTTTCCTTAACCGATTCCCCTTTTGTTGCCGTGAAATGTATCAAAATTATGCACGTCTTATTTCGTGCTCGTGCTCGAAGCTGTTTCCCTGTCCCTCCGCGTTTCCGCGTTGTCTGTTGTTTCCACCGAGTTTTGTAGAAATACTGCAGGCTCGAGCATACATACGTACGTACATACGTATATACGTGGGCAGAGAGCAAGCTGAGAATATTTAATGGAAACAATGCTCGTTTTATTTCGCGGATAGCACTGGTGAAAATGCCCGGCTAAAAGCGATCTACATTTTTCGGATTATATCGTTATTCATTAAAGCTACGGTTTTTCGGCGTGCAACTCTTTTTCTACCATTGCGCCGGCCAAATTACTCGGATGCCGTGTAATGCTCGTGAAAAATATGTTTATGCGCGGGAGAGCCGTTCGACTGTTCAGTCGCTCGTTCAGAATGTTTCGTTTGATTCTGGAACGTTTTTTATTCTCTCTATTTTTTTAATTCTCCACCCGCCATTCCTTTTCGCGTGGACTGCTGTAATTTTCGTGAAATGTTGTTCAAAAAGGAGGGGGTGTACGCGTCGGCGAGTTTTGCATCGGTAAAAGGCTCGATCGAACTCGCCATTCGGATACAAACAAAAAATATATGAATCAATAGGAAACGGAATCGATTACGAATAACCGATCGCGCGACGAAGTTATGCGATATTTGCGACTCGCTGGTCGAAATGGAATTAACCGGGACGCGATTTTCGTGGGCGGACACTCGAGTAAATTGAAATTGTTTCTATGACGATCCGCGTAGCGTTTCGGTATAAATAAATGGGGAGGAATAGTTGGGGTATTGTTCTTCGCTTCGTTGCTGCGGCTTTGTACAATAATATGTTTTTTGTCGGCCAGAGTGATTGTAAAGGAAATTAGCCGTGTGCCGCTACAGAGAACGTAATTAGAAAGTTTCGTGTAATTTTCCACGTTGGCCACGCTTATTTCTCGTTTTTTGTTGTACCGCGGTCGTAATGAGGAGTTACAGGTAGTACGGTAGTTTGTGTAAAAATTAAAAATACAAGAGGCACCATGGCCATGGTGCAACAAGTTAAAAACACGGCAAGAACCATTGCCAGCTTTACGTCACACGTAGCTTTCATCTTAGAATGATATTTAATCGGTGGATTATGCGAGAAAAAGTTTGCGCATAAGAAATGTGTTAAATTTATGCCTGTTATCATTCTCATTCTTCCATTGGGATGGATATTGGGATGGGTTTTCAAGTGTACCGTCGCAGACTTTTTAATGGCCGCTCATGGGACGGCTAATGATACTCCAAACGAGGAAAGTAGTTGAAAATTTTAGGGCTTAAGTGTTTGAAATAATTGGATTCTTTTACGACTGAGCAGTTCCCTCATTTTGTCGCGCGAGTTTCTGTTGTTGTGCTTAAAAATAACAAGGTTCCATAATTAACTAATCTTCTCTTATTTCGCGTGACGGGCGTACTTTTATTTAATTATAACCATCATAACCATTGCCGTCTGTTCCTGTGAGAAGGGACGCGACTGTAGAAACAGGAGCTTCCTACCTGTAAATGAGACGCAAGATAGTCCACCTTGCGAAATTACACGCAGTTAAAGTATTGTTTTCTTTTCATACCCACGTGAAATAATTTCATGGTGCAATCGTGCTATAGTGATGCATTTGCTTTTTAATCAGCTACCCGAGGTACCAGCCGATATCGAATAAAAATATTCTCTTTTCGCGGGTGTTTCCCGCAAGGAATAAAAGCGATATCTAGAATGTTTTTATTAAAGAGAAAATTTAACCGGTTTCCCGATATTCCCGATATTTATACAAAACTAAACAGTACAACTTACAAAATACTGAAAACATATAAAACCAATCGATACTTTATCAGAGAGGATAACTAACGGCTAAATAAATATTGCGAAAGAATCGCGCATCATAGACGGACGAGAATAGAAAAATTATTTTCTATTCAAGATAAACATGTAAGTAACTTTAACTAAGACATAAGGCATCTTCTAGTATCGCAATTGTAAGTAAATAGTGGTAATGTTAAAGCCGGTATGAAGATAACGAGAGTGAGAACCCGCATCAGGTGTCAAGACGAAAGGGTTGCCTAATAAATTGGATGAAATTATTAGCAGCAATTAAGCGGGATTGGTTCGAAATGTTGAATTATTGTCTCTTGCCACGTAACTTGCGCGAATGCTCATTTATAGAATTTAACTGAAGCACCTAAAATAAACGAAATATTCAAATTATTTTATCATCATTTTTGTACAGCGAAGATAGAATTCTTTTATCAGTTTCCATTAATATTGCGAATAATATCGCGTTGATAATGGAAAAAGGAAAGGAAGGAAAAGTATAATTCCAGATCCGTTTTCACAGTAGCATTTGCACTGTTTCAATTACTCGTATGGAAGTACAATAGATAAATGCGCTGTTTGTTCCGCAAAACGTTAACGAACGAAGGGAATCGGATGTTATTTTTGCGAGTAAAATCGGAGCGCAATTTCTTTGTTGGAATAATTTATGTAAAAGTTCGAAATAATTCCGTGCAGAGCGATACGTGTAGCACGGTAGCAGCGAGATGGCTTTTCTTTCAGTTTCCCGGAGAAAATTGTAAATTCCTTATTGTTTGTCCCGTTACTGACAAAACTTTCTGATGCTCACTTAATTGGAGAATTATCGACATTGTTTCCAATTACAGATTCTGCTCGCATTGTTCGACAAATTTTCAACAAACACTGAACAAAGTGAGGCAGTATTTTATAAAATACATCACGATGTCGAAGTATTGCGAAAGAACGCAATAACGAATCATCCTCATTCCTATTCAAATCTTTATTTTAACCATCAAAAAAGCGGCGCACATTGAAGCCACAGAACCATAACTCAGAGCAGGTCCAATCAAAAGGCGAACAAGATAACTTACATCGTTTTTACATGTCGCAACAGCTGCAAGAAAAAAATCACGGGTCGAAAACATAAAGTCCTTCAGAAAAAGGAAGAAGAAAATTTCTGTTCGGAATATTACTTAATTACAGCATCGTGAAACATTCGCCAGCTATATTTCATTTTTTTAATTCCAACTTACAACGCTTTTCAGGACGGTGGACATTCAAGCTAGAAGATGTTTTTCGCAGTGAAATGAAAATTTTTTGACCTTTGACACTTTTCTTGAGGGGGTGCGATATGTATGCTTGTGCAGTTGAAAGGAAAGCAGTGACACGTTTTGGCCGGCTTCCGTTTTCCAACGGCCACAAAAAACCGTGGAAAGTCTCCCTGCTTTGCACTCCAAACAGCGTGCGAAAAAGTTGTTGCACGAAGCATATTTCCGCTTTTCCGGTTGCTACCACCACGCGAAGGGTTAAAACGCGACTCGTGTAGCGCCAACGTTCGAAGGGGTCAAGGTGAGGCACACGGATGGGTTTCTCAACCCCTTTATGTACGTTTTGAAATTTAAAACTCGAGGTGGGTTCATAAATCAAGGGTCTCATCGATGCAACTGATCCTCTTCTGTATACTGGGTGGCTCGCTAAGGATAGTACGATCGAAAGAGGGGTGGCTGTTAATGAAAATGTGAGGCGAGACTAATACACGAGGATTATTTTCCACGCCGATTTCAAATAGCTGATGTATACATGGCGATTGGTATAGAATAATGCAGACTGCTTTATGGCGAGCTATTATTATTTAAAGAAACACAGTATTTGTTTAAAGATTTAGGACGTTGCAATAAATTGCGGCACACTGTTTATATCAATCTACAAAAAGCAGCCACTACCTTATTGACGTCTGCAATAATTCTCGAGGAACTGTTTATTGGTCTACCTGAATCGCCAGGTAAATAATTACCTGAAGGAGGATAAAACAATTTCCAAGATTATTCAGTTCTCCACTAAATACGTCACCGCGAGGACGAGGCAATTTAACCATGCCAATCGCGTTACAGTCGATCACGAATTAACATTACCCCCCGCGCTAACAATTCATTACAAAACAACGAGCAATTACTGCCGTTCAAACGAACCAATTAAACAGTTCTATCAGTTAAATGCTAAAATACCAACGTGCACCAATAATAATCTATATGACACGCCACTCCAAACAAAAATGAAACACCAACAATCCTGAAGAAAAAAAAAAGAAACAACCCCGTAACCCTTCCTCCCGCAACCCTGTCACGTATGTACGTGTCCCCGTGCAACAGTTACGCCACAAAAACCACGATCTAATTTTCCACGAGAATCGCCACCGATCGACACTCCGTTCGGTCCGCGCAAATTGCGTCTCCGCGAAACAGAAGTTCTCCAGGATCGTCCCGACGGGCTCGAAGGGGACAGCGGCCCGTCTGCTCGACGAGGAAAGAAGCTTTCAACGTCGCTGGACAGACTGGTCGCCCGGGAAAGAATGCGTTTAGGATAAATCCAAGGTTCCCTGGCAGGAGATGAGGGACGCTGATGCAGTCGGCAGACGATATTGGCGTGCACGTCAGTAGCTCCAGGGTCGACAGACCAGCCGGCAAGGGGAAAGAGAGAAAGAGGGGGCCTTTAAAGGGTGAGAGAGAGAAAGGAGGAGAGGTTTTCGAGGTAGAGGGAGAGTCAGCCGGAAGCGGAGAAGGGAAAGGTTGGATGGCTAGGTCGCCGGAGTTGCGGTGCTGTGGAACTGCGGGATTACGGGGCTGCGGGATTACGGGGCTGCGGGGGGGTTGTCGGTGAACGAGGGTGGCGTCGCGAGAGTGGGTCGGCCATGACGTCATAGCTATGGGGGAGATCGATCCGGGATTCGCGGTCTGCCCGAGAGCGCAGCAGCACCTACAACCCCCACAACCCCTTCGCCTAGAAAGCTCTCCTACGCCGCTCTTGAAGCTGACTCCACCCTAGGATACGCGGGTTCGAGCGTTTGCCTCGCCGCTGCGAGGACCACGCGACCTGCTCCGACATTTCTCTCGCGAGAACAGACCTTGGACGTGGACGAAGGTGTAATGGGTTACGCCTGACTGTCCAGGGTGACACTGCGCACGTGATCCTGGTGGGACTCGTCGGTAGCCGGACGGGAGAGGCGATATTGTTCCTCGTGGATAGAGTTTTGGAAATGTATGGGATGCATGTGTTAATTTAGGGATATTTTTTAATTGGCGGTTAATGCAAGTAATTTTTATAACGGTACATGTGGTTGTTGCCAGTGATGCTTGCGTGCAGGGTTGTCCGCGTTGTTGGTCCGTATCGCACACGGACAAAAGGGGTAACAAAAATGGACGGAAAACTTGACAAAAGATGAAAGGAAACAAAGTTGCGTTATACGAGGAGGATCAGTTTTTTTGTAACGGGCTTTTTTTCACAGGTGCACCGGTGTGCGCGAAATGTCCAGTTGCACAGCTTTTTTGCCGATGGGAACGTATCACTGTATGTAGCACTCTTTTGAAACGCTTTGTTTGAATAGTATCCGTGCTTCCTGCTACGGAAGAATTCCCCTGTTTCCAGTAAGCGGTAATTGTTAGCTTTTTTGTTATCGGTACTAGACTGCTTTTGATTTTCAGTTTGAAGGAGCTTGCGGAGTTACGGGGGATTTGATTTGAGGGTGGAAGCTCTGATAACTCGTCGATGCCGTCGGTTCGTTGTTTTTTTATGAAGGTCAACGTCGATGTATTCTGTTTTCTCGCGTGAAGTTCTTTTTTTTTGTTGTTTTTCATCCACCGAATGGGATATTATCGGAGTGGACGTTTGACGTTTCGTTTCAGTGGAGCGTTTCGATTGTCGGGGTTGAACAGGGGGTGACGGATTCGAGTAGGGCAGTGTGATAAAGTCGCGGGGCAAAAATTCTGGGTGTTGGTGACTCTCCGTTGACCCAATTTCGGTTTGTTTCACGCTGGGAAATTATCGGAGTTCGAATTGACCCGAAGTAAAATGTTTCGTATCGGGTTTGAAAAAACTGACTCCACTTTTTTTTTTATTACTCACATATTGGCGTAAACGGTCCGATTTTGGTTTCTGCAAAAAGTGAAATAATATAGAGGGTTCAAAGTAGAAACAGCCGTTCGATGCGGCAAGGGTTTTACCAAATGTTTAGTTTGCTTACCATTATACTTGTATCGTGCGTTATCTACCATTGCAAAAAACGAAAATACGAAATGTTCAACGGAACATGCTACATACATTGTTTACGTTTTATTAAGTAATTATGACCGCTTAAGTATTTGTTTAGCCCATATTTTCATTTCTATTGCGTTCGTTCTGCTGAATTCCGAGGCCGTGATTTAATTGCACAATATTAGCATAGATATTCTGATGGGGCATACATATGTGAGCAAATGTTCTGGGCTTGTATGGACAATCGTGCAGGGGATTAGGATAAACGTATAGTCGGACGGCGATCGTACAAACGCTCATTAGAACGAACGTTCGCTCTCGCTACGAGAAATTGCAGCCAGACTCCAAGTGTATCGCCCTGCAAATTGAAACGAAAATTTTCTACTTCCACGAGAAAAATTGTACAAAGAAAAAGCAAAAATTAATGGGACAGCGCGTCTCGTTTAACTCGGAACATTAATTTTGATTTCATTGAAAAATATCTCTCCGAATACAAGGCAAACTTTTCAGTGGATCGAATAAATTTTATTCCCCGTCCAAATGAAATTTCCTGAGAGCTATCCATAATATAACATACTACTCATCCATAATATAAGAAGATTAAGGATCCGGTCTTGTTGCCTGAGTCAGTTTTTTACGACCCCCTTTGGTACAACTTTGCCTCCGCGGTTGACCATCCGCAAATATTGATCTTGGAAGACGCTCGTATATCCGAGCACCTTGAAAAATATACGCGAAGTGGTCGGTTGAGAAATGTAAATTCCTCTAAACGAGACACGGTATCTCGGATGGCCCGATCCTGGCGTTGGCCAGCGTCGCTAGAAAACAATTCATTCTGCCTCTAATATTGCTCGAATCGGTCCGAACGAGATTACAGAAGATTTAAAAGTTTGTGCCCGGATTAAAGTTGCCTTACTTCGTCCCCGGGTCAGCCAAGAAATTCTATTAAGAAGCGCCGCTCCGTGCGGCGGTTATTTGTAAAAAGTGCAACCTCTGGCAGAACTGCTCGAACATTTTCAACGTATTGACACATAATTTTTTCCTCGTTCTCGCCGCTCGTTCCCCTTTTCACCTTAACTCACCCTCGAGTCATCGTTCTCGCAGTAAAATGTGTATATAAATATATACGTGTACCTGCCTCACGTGAAAGCTCGTCTGGATCGCGTGCAAAGTCGATGCTGTTCCAAGTGATTTATGAAAGTTTCGCAACGGGGCCCTGGCGTGTTATAATCGAAAAGAAATTGCGCGGAAATACCGCCAGATATATCGAACGAAGTCAATATTGCGCGGTAGCCGTTGTACAAATTTCGTTGAGTGATTAATTAATCTGCGCGCCGTCGATCTGTTTCGGTTGATGAATGATCAGGGCACGAAATTTCAATGCACCTATTATAATAATGAATTAATTGAAACGAATTACATGTTACGTTGTTTTATATTAGGGCGACGGGGAATGAATGAAATATTGCAATATTTCCAGCTGGCGAAAATTCATTCGTTAATGTAACTCTTCCGCCATCGATGGAAAAAATGTTCAAAAACATAATTACCGCAAGAACGACCGAAACTCGTCATCCATAATTAAATAACGTCCCGGCTGCTCAATGTCCCCACATGACAGTCGCGTTTCGATCCGCGAAATCTCCGCGCGAGCATAGAATTGAAAGCACTCGATGCACGCGGTCCCTTCTAATTACTCCAAACCAACGATATTTCCCCGCGCGTCGATACTTGCGCGGGAAACACAGGCACGAAACCGACGCGGCAATGTCCCCTGGAAAATTACTTTTTACGCGGGACCAGCGAGCCAATCACGGATATCACATCAAAGGACCCGGCAGCGACAACGGTTCGACGGCGTGCAGGAAAATTGCGCCCCGGACACGCGGGATTGTATTTCGCGCAAAAGTAATACGCTTCGAGTCGTGTCGCGGAAAATTAGCGGGCGCACGAAGCGAACTGTTAAAGTTCTGGCCATCGAGAGTGGGGCATCGAGACGTGTTCCCGTATTTATACACGCGAACGTCGAGCGAAACAGAACGGAAAATTCTCGGATCCGGTGTTGCACGCGGGGCAAAAGCGATCTCCACTTGCTTCTAGTACCTCGTTTCCCTTACCCCCGCGGAGATAATGTCGGCTCGCCTCGGCTGGTTAATCGACGACTCGTTAAACGTGGCCGTCGTACAGTCGTATGGTTGCGCGAATCGGTGAGCTTCCCATTTCCTGAAACGAAACCATGGCGATAAGTGAACACCCTTCCGCGGAGGAACAATACCTGTGGAAATACGGGGTTAACAGCGGGTTATTACGAGATCGATGGAGATACGCGGGCTGTTCGTTAATTAATGCCTGATTAATCTGGCCTGTGGTTTGAAGCTGCGATAAAAGGGGTGATGGTTAATCGGTTTCTGGTTCTTTACGGGCGCGATGCTGAGGCTTCGTGAAGCTCCGACACGTGAGGACTGGGGCGATTGCTTTGAGAATGTACCTGGTGTGTACATTATGTTTATTGTTAATATTTTTGGTATTTAGTATTATCGAATGCTTAGCTAAGCTGTTTTTCAATAATTCTTTGATATCGTTTAATATGAATTTAATCGGAAGTAAAAGAAATATTATTGGAACGTTTCATTCAGTAATTGGAAAACGTCGTCGCAATTCGATATATTATTGACGCTTTAATTGAAGCTTTCTCGGCCTATTTTCGTTACAAACGCAAGGTAATTCCTATCGACGTTTATGTCACTACCAACAACACCATGATACTTCCTTCTAATAATTTCCTACCTGCAAATAGACAAAATAAAAATATCTAATTAAATCCACGAGATCGTATCTACCCTCGACGCACAAAACTATCAAACGTTTTATTACATCGCCATATCCTGCCATTTAAATTGCAAAAACTCGCGCCGAACTCGAACCGTCCATCGTACAATAATCTACTGTGCAGAAGAGTTAATACTCATAATTAATTACGCTGATTAATCGTCCAGAATATCGCCGTTTCCTTCGCGATGCGATGCAAGACATTCAAATCGCCAGCTGTTAGACATAATTCGGCGCCGCGGGATAATACACGACTGCCGTTAAAGGATAACTTCGTCAAGGCAAAGGTAAAAACGGTACAGGTATAGAGGGAAGAGTTACTGATTACTATAGAGAAATTTAGTAGGACATCTTGCCGCGGGGACATATTCCTTAATAGTATCATAAGCCACAGCTAACAAACTTGAAGCGTTCAGTCTGTTTACCGATGAGAACGACCGTGTTCCTGTTCCTAAGATCAGAAGACGTGTGCCTTGCTCACCTGACAGATACTGATGGGCCCAGCCCAGAAGGTGTACAAGTTGTCCCGTTTTGCCCGTCAACCTCCCTCGCTGGGAATCACATGCCTCTGGAAGCTGCTCCACGTGGTTCAAGAATCGATTTTTCCCGTGGCGAATTAGTTTGCGTTTCGACGGAGCACTGAGAATATTCCATTTCAATTTTCGAAGCGATATTGCTAATAGCTTTTCGACCTGTGATTTCGCGATAAAATTTGCTTGACATTTCAATCAATCATACATTTGGAATACCGAAACATCTAAATATTTATATACATATATATATTTCTAGAGTATATTTTATTTCCGACGAATTTATTTATTAAGCATTTATATTATTTCCGCCAATCAGTTCAGGTAAAGTTTATCTTTAGCCAATTATTCGTGAAGGATATACATTATTTCGTTCGAGTAGTAAGGTAAATATATAGTCAGACATCCCTTTAAGTAACACGTCTCGACGACATTCTCTAACACATATACATATTTTTAACTAGTTCAGATCAATATTGTCCACTGGAACCTTCGTATCCTCACAAACAGTTTTAATCGAACACTCTTCGATTCCTCTTCAGCACAGTGTTTCGCGTATCGCTCGAAGCGGATTCAACCGTAAAAGCGGCAAAAGGTCGCGATGGTCGGTCACGTAATACAGGAAGGTGGAAAGCCAACAGCCGCGAGTTTCGGACATTAGCGAGCAGAATGGTTCACGGGAATGCAGGGAACCTGAAATTTAGCACCTGTTCTCACCGCTGCTATTAGCATGCTAATGAGTGGTCCACCCTTTCACGGAACAGCCTGCTGTACCTTAAGACAACATCCACTCACCTACACGCATACCTTCGCCCGCATAGACACACACACACACACACACATACACACAGGCACATGTATACATAGAATCTGCTTTATTTTCGCGTGGTCCATTCAAACGTAGTCCAGAAACGTCGGGGGCTCAGAGGGGTAGGGTTAATGCGAGTTCATTATCTGGCACGTTAATAGCGGGAGGAGCGTCTGTTGAACACGCCACCCCTGGACGAATTTCCGAGCTTCGCTTTCAAGCAGCTACAGGGGCTCGAATGTCACGCGGGTTACCTCCTCCGTCCTCGCAATTCAGCCTCGACCTCATCTGCGTCTCCCGTTTCACAAGAGGCTCGAACGACTTCTCTGTTACCGGCTCCGCGTGCTCTATGAAATGGTAATATTCTAGGAAGCGGCACTTAGACCGTCCGATGCCTCGAATTTGCATAAGATAGACCTGGTTATTTGCTACCGCGTGCTCCATGCGGGAGACGCGTCGGGGGTGGATTTCTTTCTTTTTTTTTTTTTTCGTGCCTTGGGAGGACCGACTGCGAGTCCTTTTGTTTTTTCGACGGCTGCAAGGTACTTTGCGGCGGGCACTTTAGTCACCGCAAAGTTTGGTGGCAAGCAGAGGGTGTTCGTTTTAATGGTAACCCAATTTCTCATTGCTCGCAGTGACGTATATGATATCGCATTTTTCTGTGGGGAAGGTATTCGATACGATTGTTTTTAGTAGTATGATATTTTGGCGCCTTTTATTATTCTATTTTAGAATATATTTTATTCACATTGCACAGAGACTTAACACTTTGCAAGCAACATTTAATATTTATAACATTTTGTAAGCAACAAGTAATGCGAAATTGTCGTAGGTCGGTTTGATAACGGTGCCTCGAGCAGACTGTGAAATGAAAGAAGATATTTACAAATAATTAATTGCACAGTCTATTTTGAAATTATTAATTTATTAAAAATTATTATTTGATTAAAAATTAGTGTTCGGAAATTATTCAGGGGACAAAGTCTTTTATTTCCATCCAAATATTTTAAATAGTTATGATTAATATCCTCTACCGAAGTTCCTTTATACAGAGTTCGGTAATTTTTACCCCGACGCAAGCGAAATGAATTGTGCTCATGGTGTTGCTCGCCGTAAGGGAAATTTACTTCTCGCTGAAAGTTGAGAAATAACGCTAAAGGATAGTAAACGGCCTGAGAATCCGTAACGATGCAGTTCTCCCCTTCGGGTAGCTTCTTTTGTGCACTTAACTTCGCAGGCTTTTGTCTTGAAATCGCGAGTTGTTCCCATCGAATATTCCACCCGTATAAGTATGTGTATATACACTCTAAAGCTAAGGGCGCTTCCTACAATGCGCCGCACATTGAAACCTCTAAAGAGTCTAAAGTATTGAGTACCTCAATGCACGATGAAGATATTTCAGTGGGTGATCTTATATTTCGAGCTGTAATATTAGACGAGAACATGTGTCGCGAATGGAATACATCGGCGGCAGATTTTTATAGGCCAAAGCTTTATCGAGGGAAAATCATTTTTAATAAAAATTAACGCAGTTTTGCTTGTTTTATTTGACACGTTCCTCGGGTTTTTCGACGTCGATATTACTTCAAGCCTTGCGTGTTAAATTCCGTGCTGATTTCAGCGAACGATTGCAGATATCCGGATGAAACATAATCGATCGTGTTTTAATAAACGCACCCTTTAAAAAATGTCCGGTATTTCGCTGTATTATACCCTGACACCGCAGTCCCGTTATAAATTTGTGTTCCGGGTGGTTCAGCAGAGGCAACGAAAGGGTTAATAGAAAGTTACTACAACCAGATTAAAAAATCCAGCAATATATTCTCGCCTGTTACGCTACCCTCTTAATACTTCGTGTAATATCGTTAATATTTCCTAAAGAGAAATAGTAGCCTCCCACCCTACACCATAAATTATCCCAAATCTGCTAGATGGTACCGTCAGATTAATAATAACAACATGGAAGAAAAAAGCCCATTTATTTCAACGATAAAAATTGAATTCCTTTCAAACCATTTCATTTTAATTACCCTCCTGCCCGCGTCGCGTTTTCATTTATCACCCTCAGGGGCACCTTCTCGTTCGCATTCGAAATTCAACAGAACCCCGAAAATTAAGCGTCTAATCTCGCAAGAAATATTTCAGTCCTTCTCCTCGATTACTCCGCTGGCATCAGCGTTTAACATTTCCTTAAGATCCACGGGTCTACGGGGGGGTGGAAACGAATAACGACGAGGTGGAAAAACAGAAACGGGGGAGAAAGAAGCGTTCGTTGATTCCGCGGGTTTACAAACAGCCAGAGACAGGTAGACGAGTAAAAGGATGTACCGGCGAGGGAAAAAACTTGAGGGGAGAAGCAAATGATATAAATTACAGCCAATCCCTGGGATTAAAGTATCCAAAGAACAGTCGCATTTGTTCATGGACTGAAGCACCGCTCGTCGGACCGGGTACGAAGTGCCTCTGTTTAAACAAGGGATTCACCCCATCTCGTGCTCCTCTCCTCTCTGACAGATCCACCGAGAGTTCGACTCCTCCTCTCCTTTCCTCCTCCTTTCTCCCCCGTTTCCTGTTGCTGTCCCCCGCGATGCTTCCCTCTCGTGCTATTTGAAATTTCACTTCTTATTTGCTTCCACGCGACGGGAGCAGGAACGCTGCCAGCCAATCCTTGATATTATTTTTCATTCATTATCGAGGGTTTGCTGGCTACGGGGCCGTGTTTTCATCTTAACGAGCATCTGCTGCATTGTAAATGATAAACAATTTTTTGGTTACAAGCTTCGTACTGTATAGATGCGTACGTGGTTTTTGTACCGTATTTGCTTAGTATTGCGAGCAGCGAGTCTTTTGTTAATTTCACGATTAATAATGAGAGGATTAATTCTGTTTTTTATATTGTTGAATATATTTAAGTATATGTAACGGATTTATGGATATATTTTAATTTTTGTCTCGGATCCTCGTTTACAGAACTTTCAGTATCGACTTAATTAGTTTTATTGCATTAGCATTTCGTTCATATTTAGCGCAGAACGTGGTCAACGACCGTAGAAAGTTTAAAAAAGTTTATCTCGACGCTGGAAGAAGTACATCCACACGTGATACTATTATTAGTCGTTCCCAGCACGCTGTTGACGTTCGTTAGGCAAGTATTTTTAGCGTTGCTCGTAATATTAGTGTACCTATGGATCCCTAATTACCGGTTACCGTTTATTGCTTGGGATAATTGGATGATTAAAAAGGGCGGGTCTTTTTATCCAAGCAAGAAATTAAGTTCGCCGGTTTTTCACAGCAACAGACACTACGAAATATTAATAATTGCTTGCATCCGGTGGAATCCGCCAGAATCTCATCGACATCTTAATGGGGAAAAAATGAACAATTTTACCGTTCACCTTTTCTCCCATAAAATGTCGCGATACCTGCGATGGTACGAATGCACCAGTTTTATTTTCGAAACGTTAAAGGCTCGATTGCGAGCACAGTGCGAAACGCATGTAACTGAAATGATGCTCGCGGAATATCGAGGTGCACGTGGAAACAGTTTTGTTGCAAGGGCTGAAAACGTAGCAGTTTATTTCGCAGGCAGGACACTTTGATTATTGTTAGATTCGTCGCCAATCGAACGCATCTGAAACAGAGAAAGTCACGCACTACGCTGCGAAACGGGACAAAGACAACGGCCAACTCGTTCCCAACTGTCTATCATGGTAACTTTTCGGCAACTTTTTTAACAAAAGCCCCCGTTAGTCGCTATAAAAAGGACCGTTCCGAACTTTGTAACTGTTTTAAACTTCCAAATGGATATTCCGAGCGGTAGGATTGCAAAAATTGAATACTTTTCCGGGGCGCCGTGAAACCGGCAACCCCGTTTCGAACAAGAACATAGTGGAATATTCGATAAAAATCGCGGGGGAACAGAATCCAACGGGAAAGGACGATTGTAATCGAGAGAAATGTTCCATTATCCTTTTCACTGTTAAGTCAAACAACGGGGGTACGTCGAATCAGATGAAAGACTAAAGGGGGAAGAAATAATTAATACGAGAATAGTCTTTCGGTTCTATTTGTATTTACTATGTTTTATACACTTTCGGACAGAGATTTTAGGGCCTGACATTTTCTATGTAACCCTGTCAATACTTTTTTGTTACCTGACATTCGAAACATGTATTCGTCGGAGCACCATTGACTTTGCGGCTGCAATTGTTCACTGGTTTTCCGACAAGCTGCGAGAATATATTACGAATGCGAAACGTTCAATACGAAACAAGCTAAGTTTATTTATTTCAATGGATAATTAATATTTACTGATAAGTTTCCGTCAGGGCTGGTTAAACAGAGAAAAATCGTTAAGAGGACTCATTAAATATTCACAATACTCTCGAAATGTTCCACTGCGCATATTCCACTCCTTACCGCGCATAATAGAAATTAATGAACGTACATAAACCATCATAATATGCACCAAGATATATCCAACTATATTATTGGGTTGTTCGGAAAGTCATTTCGTTTATTTGGTGAAAATGAAAGACGATTTTCTTATAGTGCATAAATATTTCATTGAATTCGATAAATTTGATATCTCAGCGATCTCACGAGTTGTTATTCGCCGGTTTGCATCAATCAATGCCCTTATTTTGCCTTCATTAGCTTCAACTGGCCTTCCAGAACGTGGTGCATCTTCAGCATCAAAATTGCCCGAACGAAATTTTGCAAACCAGTTTTGGCGTTGACGTTCTGTCAATACATCGTCTCCATACACATCGAATAATTTTTTTCTTGCTTGAACAGCATTTTTACGTTTTCGATAGTAAAAAAGTAAAACATGCCGAAAATGCTGCTTTCGACTTTCCATACTTGATAAGGCACCAAACAAAAACTATTGCGCAGAATCAAACAAACTTTCTCACAAACAGGCCTTGCTACATCAGCTGTAAAAATATATAATGATAATGCGGCTTAAGTGTAAAAAATGCTGTGAAAAAATACAATTAAGTCCTCTCTGGGGAAAAAACGAAATGACTTTCCGAACAACCAATTTCATTCGGGCGACGATTGATCAATATACAAATACTCGCCAACTCGTCACAATGTCACAATATACACTTCAGAATTTCATCGCCAACGATTGACAAACGCCAATGCAAAAATTACCCAGCCGCCTTTACATTCCTCCCACTTCTTATTCTCAAGAACAGCATCCCACGCAGGGTCGCTGTTCATTAACATTCGTCATCCACGTCGCGTGGATTCTCTTCTTTTCCCTCAGATAAGTCACGGATAAACGGAAGGACAACCTTTTTCGCGGTCACCCCTCCCCGTCGTCCCCTGCCCGCCGCGTCCCGCAGGGTTGAACGCCCTCGAAGCCAACGAAGGAAGTCGTAACGTTCGAATTACTGGAATTAATTGAATTAACGCGTCTCGTTGGTGTCGCGGCGGCCGATAGGGTCGGCGGGGGCGTATTCGCCGAGCGAAATTCGCCGGGGGCAATTATCGCGTTTCTTCCGCGGTAAAGTTCGTTCGCACCGGCCCCCCGTGACCCGTGGGACAACGACGTGCCAGCGTCAGAAGAAGAGGCGCGAGGAAGAGGCGGTTGATACGGTTTCGCGTCCATCATCGCGGCTGGATGCGCGAGAACGAGGCGCCTCGAAGTCGAAATTAACGCGGCTCGTGAGAAAGAACGGGCCGTCATGGCGTGCGCATTATCGGCCTGGTCTTGCGCATAAATAAATACCGGAAACGCATTATGAAACGGCAGGCCCCGCGTAGGCGTCATTAAATCATTACTTACGGATACTTTCTGCGGATGCTACGGCCCCCCTTTTTTCCCAGGTACGTAATCCCTTTTATCGAGACTTCGCTTCGACCCCGCGTCGCGAATAAGAAGCACTTAAATGGGGACTCGTTCGCACGCTCGTGGCTAAGAAGATTGAAGCGTGGCTGAAGAAGCGCACGGTTTAATTAGACACTTTTTTTGGGCGGGTGGAGGGCGTGCAGGTGTGTGTGTGTGCGGGTTCTTTGGGGGTTTCGAAGGAGATTAGCTTGGAAACAGGTGCTCGTTTGCTGGTTTGATTGGAAAGAGTACTTTTTCTCTGACGAATTTCGGCGTTTGGAGTTCTTGATCAAAATAGCCTTGATCGAAATAAGGAATACATACCTACGTACACAATTATTTATTTCACTCGGTGGTTCCTTTTCAAGGTGCGTCCAGTTTCTGCGTTGCGTGTAATGAAACGGTCCTCTTATTTAACCGAGCGATCCTTCGGTAATTCCAGCCACTGTAATGACACAGAGTGTACTTTATTTGATTACATTACGTTCGATTCACGTTTGCACGGGGTAGAATGTAAAGGGCGCCGCTATAAACGGTGGAGTTAATTTAATATCCGCGATAAGTTGATATTAATTAGATCGGCGGACGAAAACACGGGGGCTTTGTTACGCGGAAAGTTTCGCGCGAGTCGTGTCACAGTGAAATTTCGTATTGGAAGCCTCGTGGCTCCGGGGCCAATTAAAATTCTTGATTTCGTCAAGAATAATTTTCGTCATTACCGCTAACAAGCTGAAATCGTGGCCGCGTAGGCGACGTCGGCGGCGTTTCAGAAAGCGGCCGAAACTTTTGTCAACGTTATCGGCCACGGGAAGCGCCGTGATGGCTAATAACGAAGGTCAAAGCCGAAGACGTTCACCGCTGAGACGAGTTCTCTCGTTTGGAACAGGAAAAAGGGGGGCGGTGGAAGCTCGTTAATTTATGTGGGAAACTTGGCGGATCCAGAGCGAAGCGTGACTTCGTACGCTTATTAAGTTCGGAAAGTTCTACTTTGTGCGCTATTTAAGAAAACTCGAAGCGAACGCGAGGAAAGGCGAAATGAAAATATGCATGTACTCCTTGCGCGGGTTTGTTTCGCTGTTAGACAGGGAGGGAGATACGTGTAAAAGGATATTTTCGTTTTTCACCACGGCGGCGAATAATTGAAATTTCACTAGGATAATTGCGATAAGTCTCAATGATTAGAATATATGTTTAAAATCGCGCTTAGTTAGGTGGAACACAAGGGTCGCCTTGAATTATCGCTTTACCAGCACGCAAGCGCCACTCCGCGTTCCCAGCGATACTAATTCGAAACATTTTAGTCTGGAGATTTTATCGGGACGCCAACATAACTTAGTACAGCGATAATTACATGATTATTAAGAATACAATTTATGAATATTCATATCGAAATTCTGTCTAAACAATTACGATCCACGGTAAGCAGCGAGTTCTGACAGCCTTGAATATACATTGCTGTATAAATCGTCGGGGAACAATAAGAAAATAACAACGATAATAATTTCTATATTATAATACGCTGCCCCCGAATACAATTATAAGTAAACGCGACAGCGACGAGGGATTTAGCGAGCGAGGGCATTCAAAGCTGTTTCAACTTAGACGACTGCAAAATTGCGCCGGTAACAATAATCTCGGAATGAATATTAACGCAGCAATTATATCCGCGTCTCGAACAGAAGAGCCTGGATGAAATAGTTGGCGTCTCGACGCCCCAACCGGAGCCGCGGCGTCCGCGTAAATGCGGGGACATTAATATTAATATATTATTAAAAGTGGCACGCTCGCCTAATGCGTCAACCCTTTGCACGGGAATACGTACAACGGGCATCTCAGCCCGCGTAAATAAATTCGCCAAGTTGCCGCGAATTTTCGCCGTAGTCCGCCGTGTCTCGCGGGCGAAGTTCGCCGGGAAAGCCCGGGATTGAGTTGCGCCAACTACAAATGCCGCAACTTAGGAACCTTAGGAACTCTGAGCCGTGCACCTTTGCATAAGTTGCCCCCGTGAAATTTATTCCCTTTATTCCTCGGAATATCGGCAAAGATTAAACTCGCCGGGCGTGTTCGTTCATTGGAATTGTCGGCTAGGGAGATTCAATTTTTGTTGCGACCAGATACAGCTAATTGTAGGAAAGACTGAAAATTCGTTCCCCCTGTTTCTGGATCTTCTTCGTAGGTGTACATTCGTAAATATATCCGGGGATGAAACTACGCAGAATTTTGATCAGTTACATTTCATGTGCGTTTATTAAAACTGGCGTGGAAATGATATTTGAGCGGGGCCGTATATGTGCGTCCAAAATTTATTACATTTAGATTTTATCCTACATCATTAGTCAGCCTGAAACTTTTTCATTTTGTCACGTCGCGTCGCACAGTGGTCCGAACCCGTAAAAACACGAACTGAATTCAATTTTTCGACTTCCTTGGAAATGTATGAAATTTTGGGCAGAGTTTCTTACATGTATGTATAGACTAAATTTCGGCATGCAAGTAATTGCCTTAGACCCCTTCAAAGGGGTGGAAAAATGTCCACTTTATAACGATTCCATTTTTTTCTGAATTTGTTATACCTTTCGGTGCTATATCTTTTTACAGATTGAGAACTGACTCAAATCTGTTTACATATTTTTAAAGAGCGTTCTTTCAGCTACAAGTACATGTAACATGAAAAGTATCTACGGATTTATATCCTTTGAAAAATACATTTTCGCGAATCCCTATTTTTCTATCGTTTCTCCACTTTCCACAACTCGAGAACTACCTAAAACCTTTCTATTCATAATGAATAATGTGCAAATAACAGTGCCACGAATTTAGTTCGTGTTTTTACGGTTTCGGACCGCTGTGCGTCGATTTGTAACACGAGTGTACAAATTGTCCATGAAAATGGAAACATTCACCTGCGAGGGGTTGAACCGAGTTGTTTCGCTTAAGTGCACGTGGGTATTTCCAAATATCATTGTGTCGTCTTTTACCCGTGACAAAGAACAGCTACGCCGGTTTTCGCGCTACACCGTGAGATTCACCCTTTAGTATTCTTGACCAGTGCAGCGCCCGTGACCCATGCCGTGGAACATATCCGGGGGAGGAAACAGCGTTGAGCATCGTCTCGAAGCAATTTCTGGACGACGTGCAACGTCAGAGCGTCTTTTAACGTCGTAATTCGCGTCGCACGAGACGTAAATGCTGATCCGCGGTGTCAGAAAATGGATAATTAATCGACGAACACTTTCCCATCCCCGTGAAAGGGGTAATGAAATTTGTTGCTCCTTCTTGCTTTCGCTCTTCTTCTTTCCTCCGTACACGGTTCTTGAAACAGCCTTCGCGTCCAAGCGGAATCAACGAGGGCAATACGAGCGCGGGCACCCTTGTTACATTTCACAAGAAGCGGGACAGGAAATTCCGGTTAATATTAAGCGCGCATTAAATTCACCGAAAGTTCAGCTTGAATATTAAACGCGTATTACGCTCGTCCAGGACGCGGCCGCAAACACTTCGAGGGTTAAATTTCACGGCATTTAACGCAGAAGAACGTTTTTGCGTTTGCGATTCGCGTCACAGCCGTTTCGCGTTTAATTGACGAGACCGACGCACACCGACGACCGAAGCCTTTTTGATTCTTTTCACGAATTACGACGAACTGCTCCCCGGCGAATGCTAATTAGAACGTCGCCGTGCTCGTCAACGGGATTTTGTCGTGCATTGCTGTAACGGGTGATTGAAAAACACCGATTTATTCGACACGGTGTTCGTTCCGCGCGATTGAAACTGCTACTCGGCGGTCGTTCCGCGGGTCGGTAAAAGCAAAAAAGAAAAAGGAACTTAGGTTCCGGCTGAAATAACGCGGACATTTTACATCGCGGGCTTGAAGAGGCATGGCAAGTACTTACGTACCGTTCAAGGCAGTTTCCCTCGGAAGTCCTGACGTAATTAAAGCGATAACTTTATCGGGCAATTGTGGACGGAATAGGAGCGAAGATACTGGCTGCCGGGAATAAAACTTCCATCCGTTGGACGGGAGGCCGTGCGGGTGATTTCTTTCATAGGAGTTCGGGCAATTAAGGTTGCCGCTCTCACGGTTGCTGTCCGTGGCTGTGGAAGTGGCACGTTTTTAGTAGGAATATCTGAAATCAGCATCGGCTTCTTGTACGTCCCTGTCCGATTCTAAATGTTTCCGCGAGAAACAATTACAACATTTTTTGGAATTAATGAAGCCCCGTGGAGTGGCTTCCTCTTCGTCGTAGCTAAAAAAGAAACGACGGGCCTGGTCTCGCAGAAATCGTGCGATCTAGGAGCGTCAACGTTTATCCAGTTGTTTCTCGCAAATTTCTCATCGAAGCAGTTTACGAATAGCGTTCTCTCTTTGACCACGACGATATGTAAATTTCGCTAATAATATTCGCTTGCCGCCTTGTCTGTACGGGATTACGACCAGTTTTCGAGCATTCGTGAATATAATATTCGCCTTTCGTTTCCTCACAGGGGTATGCACTGTTACGTCGGGATTATTCAATATTTAATTGAGCAGATTGCAAGGTTCGTATTCTAATTCTGACTCGAGTAGCAGTAATTCGCAAGGAACGAGGCCCAATTTCTTGAATATTATTCTGCTGTCTAGAGTTTTAATTGAATAACATTCAGATACTTTGGAGACGCCACGCGAAATATACAATATGAAAGAAAGGTAATAGCCTTCACGAGAAAAATATATCGCGGCGACAGGATTCTTTATTCATGAAAAAAGTTGACTGGACGAGGAAGAGAGGTGACGTCGACGACTTTAATCTGAATACTTCGGGGTATTGAAGGGAACAAATATACGAACGTTCTCAGGGTCGTTCCGTTTCGCTACCCCTACGTAAAGAATCCCTGACAATCTTGATTATTCCGACGGAAGGGTGAGTTCCCACGTCAGCGCGGAGTTTAAGACTTCCGCTTGGAAGTTTAAAACTGGGCCGAAAGTTCCGTCGGGGTGCCCAATTATAGAAAATTAGGAATCACACACTAACTTTATCGTGGCTTATCACTTTCTGCGCTACTTTGCCCCCGCATTGAAATCGAACGAATAATTCCAGCAGGGAAATCACATTCCCCCTTGATAATTAAATCTTCATATAATTAAAATGCAGATCGCGATCCACGCGGAAAATCCTCCACGATTTTGCTGTGCTCCAGGAAATTTCCAGCAATCGCGTATAGTCCGATGTTACCTGGCTGGTTCGTTCGCGATATTGGATATATCGAGGCAGAGTGGCTACGAGCAAAGTCTCTCTTTATTCCCAGACGTTATCTACACACAATGGTAAAGAAGAATAGGCATAAAGAATGAAGACGGGGACAATGGCCGTGATCCCGGGTAAAAATCCCCTTAAAGAGTAATCGGTAATCATTAGAAGGGGCTGCACGGTTGCGCAATTATGCGTTATACGCGTTAAGCAAACCCGTCACGGCGTGGAAGTTAATTGAATGACCAGGTGCGTCGAAATTGCGACACGTAAGGAGACACAGGGATTCCTTTTACAAAGAGTACGCGCGAGGGCATCGCGGGAAACGTCTCGCATTGCAACGGGAAAAGACTCGATGGGAGATTGCCTTCGACGGCGAGCAACAGTCGTCGCGATTCTATTTCACGGCGGATTCTCAGGTTTTTTTCCCCCTTCCCCTCCGACACGACTATTATTAGAGGAGGAACGCGTCGTGCGTGAACGCGCTGGTTAATTGAAGCTTGTTACCGACGAAGGGAAAAAATTGATTCGAAAATGACAGGTATCCGACGATTGATATTTTATTAATTAGCGCTCGAAAGGTATGAGAATATTGGGGGCTGTGCAAGCGTATGCCGACGAACATTAATTACATATTTAACTTTCCTCGTATCGAGCCCGACTGCAACGTATCCGTCGTTTAAGCTGTTAATAGAGTATAGGAAAATTGATATTACGCGATGGTGGAATTACGCCAGGTCATTTGATCAATGCTGCCCTTATCTTTATTGGCGCGCCCATTAGCGGGCATTACACCAATTAGGTGGCGTAAAAAACAGTATATCGCTTAGCGATAAAAGGCACAATGTCTTTTTTTGTTACGGGTCATTCTGCTTCGGAACCGATTTATACTCTCTGCGGATATTGGGATTGAAATTTATTGAAATTGTAACTTTAATAATGTATCTCGTCACTGGCGCAAGAGTGGCGGGTTGCCAACGTTATTTCTTTCGTCCTGATCTTGTTTCACGAGGTATCTAATTTTTCAGGGGACAGAACTTTCTTCCTGAATTTCTCTTAATCCTCCCTTCGAGTAACATAATCCCCCCGCCGTCAGCACCGGAGTACATATTTCTTTTCCTGGCAGCAGGACGATCTTCCTGTCGTATAATTCGTATAAAGTTTTTCAAAAAGAATCCCACCACGGTCCCAATCTATTGCAGTCGAGGAGTAAATAGTATAGAAAAGTGTACACAGTGTTATTCGAATTCTATATTAATTATAACAATAACAATAATGTCGTTCGTCTTCATGCACAGCTACATATTCATTTGTTTTTAAGATGTGATTGCCAATATACACACTATAATTATCCCACGCTACATTACTTAATTCATACCTGTACATGTTTTGAATATATTCCACAGCAAGGTTCATAAATTATACGGATACACTTGTTCTCGCAATTACGCGTGCCAACTAATTTGCCCCAAATTAAAAGATAAAAATTATCATACTCCATTCCACCACCTGACGCCCACCCTCGTGAACCCCCGCATTTATAATGTCCATTCTTTCCTTGGAACACGCCCGCCATCCCGCTTCCTTCAAAGCAGAAACTCAACTCCACAGAGGGGCAATCTAGGGAATGAAAATGGGGCAAAGTGATAACAGTTCCAATCGACGGGTCTTCACACTTTTATTGGATCTGCCATTAGGTGTCACGCAACGAGCACCCCCGCCAGACAGAAGCTCGCCGCTCGTCGTAGCGCCCGGCACGAGCCTCTAAAGAGCTCGTCTGGGGAGCCAACGCTCCGTATCGGCCAGGAAGATCCGATTATGGCTTAACCGCATTAAACGCGGAAAGTTTACTTTCGGTAATTCGAAGTCTGAAAGGGTCGGCGCACCTGCAGCGCAACCACCTGCCCTCTGCACCACCTCCGCCGCTCCTCGCCCTCCACTCTGCCTCCGCGCTCGTTTCCGTGAGACTCGTCCCCGGTTCAGCTTTGTTCCGTCTCCCGTTCGTATCGTTCCGCTCGAGTGTCGTGCAATGCGGACGCCGCAGTCTTCGAGACTGTTTACACGCCGCGACGCCATCCCGTATCGCGTTTTGTTCCACGACGCCCGAGCGCCGTGCGCCGCCTCCGGAACAAGCCGCGACCGATCCCGTGTACACAGGGAACGAAGAAGAGACGCGGCAACTGCATTTCACGCACCCCTGACTCGTTCGTTATTTCTGTCCCTTTAAAGGGGCGACGCCCGTCGCGTTTGAGACACTCGCGCGTGGGAAAATCGCGTCGAGGATGGGTGGCTTGAACTATGACAGGTGGAACTGTTTTCTTGGACGTTGCACCGAAAATTGGATAACGGATCGATTTTTCCGGCGTACGACTCGTTTGATTCTACGGAATCCCCTTAAATTTATTTGTACCGCTGGGAACTAGAAAACAGTATTACATGGAATTCTACAAGCGCAGAGACAAACGTTGTTTAACTAAAGTATCGAAATTTCGGTCTGCTAATTTTTTCCCCCAAATATTTAAAACGAATTTTATTTTATCAAGAATTATTCAAGCAATTTTCGCGCATGCTTTTGCTTCTATTTCAAGCTTTCTATAGTCCTGTTTAACCGTTTGAGTCCCAGGGGGTATTGGGAAAACACTGTCGAAGAATCCCAAACAGCGCAACCGCGCTTTGTCTAAATGAGTACGAAAAGACCAAAGCAGCGCGATAGCGCTTGTTTTATTTTATGTCGAGAAATACCAAGCGGCGCGATAGCATTATTATTATGCATTATTATAGTATTATTCTACCTATTGTAAAATGTACTATTTACATTAAAAGGAGCTGTTTGATGTACTTGCGTCAGTAAATCTGATTGTGAGCGCACGACTTCGACAATTGGTAACGCACCGTCAGTTGTCCACAATGCTCGAAATGTGCTGGGTTTTCTCGACATAAAATCTCAACAGCGCGATCGCGCTGCTTGGGACTCAAACGGTTAATTGCAGGTTTCGGGGTGTAAAAATATTTGGAATGTTTCATTGCTTTAATCGTTGCAAAGCAAACAAACAAAAAAATCGTCTTCTAAACCAACCACCCCGAAATCTTAACAGGTAAGCGCTCTTTCATGCTACGGATTATCGTGGTCCCCGATCTGGTTACCATTTCGCAGCTTCTTTCTCAGCTGGTTTGCACGCGGCCACGCGGGTCATTGAAACGGCTGGTTTGTTCGGTTGTAAAGGATGCCGTGATTAAAGAGTGGAGCAAACAATTGGAATTGGTTTTCTGCGTGGACCCAGCTCGAGTTGTAAACCGTGCACCGGTATAATTAATGGCACGGCACGGTTATTGTGTTTTATTGGTCGCCAGTTGATCGATCAGCGACGCTAATTACGCCAGCGTTCCTAAACGAGCGTAGATTCAGAGCATTTAAACGAGCGATTCCCTCGCCCGATGATGCATTCTTTTTAATTGCCGCGATCGAAGCTGCATGAAAACGTAGACCCGTGGATTAATTGGGTTTCTTAAACCTGTGCAGAGCATCCATCATGTAGCTGTACAAATTGAGCGTTGGCATTTACGAGAAAATGGAAGCGTGTCTGGTTTTATTTCTTCTATGGGAAAGTAGTAACTCGGTTAGCTGCATACTCGAGGGAACGGAATTTTAGAAACACTGCAGATGTTAGCTTCCCACGAAAGCATAAATCATTCGGTTCCTAATTTCCAAAATTGACTAGCAATTTTCCAAGTTTCCAGTCGCAAATGAAAGTACTAAAATTGTAAATCTAATCGGGCATTACAATCGTACACACGAAACCGATTTCTCGATGCAGACTCGAACAGACTTGAGACAATATTTCAAATTTAAAACGAGCGTAATTTTAATTCGCCGAATTCAATCAAAAAAGGTTCGAAGAAATGCACAGACTATGTAGGACACGAAGTTCTGACCATTCTTAATCCAATATTCGTCGGTCACAAATAAAACTGTACCGACGATCCCTATCAGGTACACACGGTGTAATTAAGAACGGCTCCAGGAGCGTGTTCGGGGGAAGATGAACGAGGGGACAGATAGAAAGAGGTTCCCTTTGTTCTACAGTGAGATTTGCCGTTTCACTCGCTAATGGTGGAAGTTGGATGCAGACGATGGTATACCCATGTGGCAAATGGTTCTCGTACGAAATCGGTACGGATGTTCGAGCGGTGGCGGCAGCTTGTGAGCAGGTGAATCTTTCACCTGCCACGCAGCTGGCAGCCACTTTTTCGTACCTGTTGAGAATTTGTGGCTCGTGCCACGGCTTTACAAAGAAGCTCCACGAGCCACGTTCCACCGGTTCATACCGTATACTGTATAAACAGAACTGACGTGTGTTCTTCTAATATAATGGGGTGGGATAGATAAGCGTTACCTGGCCGCACGAACTAGAGAATAAATTATAGTTTCTAGGTCGACGTGGAAAACTTCGCACGTAAAATTTCGTCCGCCCCTTGTCCTTCTTGCTCCTTTTCGTTTTAAAGGCGTGGGTTTCGTATTTGCGACGACGAAAGTTGTAAATTGAGTTCTAACAAGTACAGCTGCTTTTAATATGAGACGACTACACCTGAGTTTTTATCTTTTAATTCTTCTTCTTCGCATCGTTTAAGATAGTACGGAATTTCACCGAATTTCTGGCAAGAAAATTATAGTTTTTACAGACCCCGAGAAAAAAACCTTGCGATTTATTTCGTTTAGGAACAATGATTCACTGCGACGATATTGTCTTATTAGAATGTGTATGCATAGGTCCATTGGACCCAGTTTCTGTTCGTAACTGATATTATCCGGGGCGTTAAGCGTAAAGGGACATAATCCGTTTCTGTTGTACCAACGTGAATGGTTTATCCCACGTCATGCAACTAATAAGGCTAAAAGTCGCGCTTAATTGGTAGATGAATACATAAAGAAAATTGTAACGCATTCACGGTTTAATCTGCTTTAGTACCGAAATGGTCTCCCGTTGATCCTTCAAATATTTATTAGACAGCACTTTACATTATTATGCATTGCTTTGTAATATTTAAAAGATAACCAGCATTTATTTCACTTGTACATATCAGTTCTTTCAGAATTGAAGGAATTAATTAAATGGATTAAATATCAGAACGATGATAACGATACTAACTTGCGCGTTGAGACAATTATAACTAAAAAACAATAATATTTTTGTTGAAAACTAAATTGCACTATACTATATACATTTCTTTATAATATTTAACAGATAACCAGCATTTATTTCACTTGTACATATTATTTGCATCAGAATTGAAGGAATTAATTAAATGGATTAATTCTCAGAATGTTGATAACGAGTATTAATTCGCGCGTTGAGAAAATTATACCTGGAACCAATAATAATTTTGTTGAAAATTCAGTTGTAAGTTTTATCGAAATATTGAAATGATTTCTATTAATAATTCCATCATTACGATAGCAGAGATAGCTGCAATAATTTAGAGATTCGTACTACTTTTCCATTCCGCGCTTTTCACCATCAAAATCTCAGTCTCTATCTTCCGCTTCAATAAATCAGCTTTAGAATCGGACTACGTTGTTCCGGGGCGCAAGCTGCTCGCAGTTTTCCGAAGTTACCATATTTCACGGGAAATGCGCGTAATCTGCCTTCGCGGAAATTTGCATCTGCGCAATAACGCGAATGCTAATCAGGGATCCTCTTTCTGTTTCAGGTAAGCGATAAATTCATCCTGACCATCGAGCCGAGGATGGAGATCTGTTCCCGTTCCCACCCATCTTTTTATTCGACCCGGGGGTGCAAATAAGTGCGGATTGCATTTCCCCGAGTCACGGGATCATTCGTTTTTGACGACAGATGAGGTAATTTTGGTTGTTTACGCGAGAGTCGCCGGGAAGGTGCGGAGTATAAAAGTGACATATCGCGGCAAGTCTTTTTTAATAAATATCTTTCGAGCTTATTCTGTTGTTATTAAGTGGGTCGGAGAGGTTACTATATATTTTTCACGTATTTTATGAACGATCTTTTTAAAATTTTCCAATTTTGCCGTATCAGTAACATTCATTTATTATTATTATTATTATTTCCTTTAGTCAAAGTTTGCCTACGCGAAGAAAAAGCAAAGTGTTTGACAGTGCAATTGTTTTTTTGTAGAAATGTAGACATTACAACTTCGGTGTGTTATTTTACAATAGTGCGCTCTACTAAATGATATAAATTTCGCGGGAGATAATTAACTTTCTAAATGTAGGCATGCTTCCATCAGCCGTTTATTTACCCCCGACATAATAACAGGGAGCTGAAAACTTGCACCGATTAAATACTCTGACTAGATCAATACTTTGAGTTTGACGATAAACAGAACTCCTGTAACGCTGGTCGAACGCCCACTGGTGACACCCAATGAACGATAATACATTGTGTAACAGTTCGTCGCTGTACATTTCTGATAACCGACACTTTCTCTTGATACGGTCGCTGAAACATGCAGTAAGACCCAAAAGTTCAAGCAACCTAAAACAAAGCGCATTCCAAACAATCATTCTAATGCACATAGAGGTATATAGGCATGCACATAGTATGCATGTACACTCCACTGCATTTAATATATCAGACGTATTTTCAAATCTACAATATTCAATCGCAATTCCATTCCGCCTGCAAAACTACATAGGGTAGACCGAGGCGAATCGGATCACAGGGCGAATCAGATCGAAATAAGAATTAGTTGAAATTTGTTATGTTACTATGGAAAAAATCGTTTAGGTCGTACATACACTCCTCACGCCCTCTCTATGCACCTCTTTCGATTGTGTTTTTATTGTTTTACAATACCGTTTAGTGTTGACACGCATTTCAAGTTTGCCATACGCGGACGAACGAATAATTTTGGCCCAGATCTAAAATACATAGCTTACAATTTCTTATTTAAAAATAAAAGGTAAGCTTTAACATCCAAATGTGTTTGATATTATTACTTTGTATAGTGTCCGGAAATAATATTTGATATAATTTTCACTATTATATCATAATTTGTTTACGTATTTCATTCACTTTAAAATTATTATTATATGGGGTGAATCGGATCACTCTTTTTTTTATTTATTTAATTAGTTGTATGACTTTAAATGCGTTAATAACTTATACATGTAGGTAAAGATGGTTCGCACATACCTAAAAGAGAGTGGCATTGCATTTATTGTAACGAGAAATTCATCCACCTGCGGAGGATTGGATACAGTGCACTATCTGTGAAAAGTGGTGGCACGAAAAGTGTGCTAATATAAGTAGTGTTTAAGGACAATATACTTGCCACCCATGTACTACGTAGGGTCTTTGACATTAATATTATCAAGTTATACTTTATAAAGTTATAACCAAAGATTATTTTACGACAATTTGTTTGTTTTCTTAGAGATATTCGGAATATCCGATTCGCCCCCAGACTCGGGGCGAATCGGATATTTTCCACTTTTTCGTTTTTTGTCCATAAAAGAGGAATTTTTTAATTTGTTAATATTTTTTATTATGAATGTTAATGTTAAATGGGTACTTGTTACGAATTTATAATCAAGTATTGGGTTTTTAAATTGTAACTATTTTTTTTTTACCATCATATAAAAAGTGATCCGATTCGCCTCGGTCTACCCTACATACATATAGCCATTCTATTAATGATTTACCCTCCGACAACTTTCACCCTGTTCCCCAAGATTTCCAACCACTTCAAACATTCTATCTAATTCTACTGGAACTTACGTATCCATACAATCTTATCCTAACTTCCGTTTACACACAAGAACATTCTACACGAACCTATCGCTAATTCACCCTCAGAAGCATACACCCCCTAACCCATTCCCAGTTACAATTTGCCAGCGCTCCATCACCCGTTCCCCCTCAATTCCCCGCATTACCGAATATTCCGTTCGGCCAATCGCCTCTCAGAATCGCGAGACCACGGAGGTAACTGTCCAGAAAGTTTCGCTAGTCACCATAAAGGTCGCCACCCTTTTCATCGGCCGTGTCGCGGCTCGATAATGTCCCGTGTTGATCCTCCGTTTCTTCCACCTCTGTAACGAGGGCCGCGAAGAGGCACAGTGTATCCCTGTAACGAGCGTTTCGCGTGAATCTTCCCTTTAATCGACGCCGATGCATCCGCGCTTAATGAAAGAGGCGGGGTGCGCCGTTAGGAGGTCCGTTCTGCCTCCTCAAACTGCCTCTAACGCTAAACGATTGATATTGATCGAGTGGCGTCGCGAGAGAGGGAGATAGAGGGCCGGGGATGATAGCTTTCGAATTAATCGTCTCTAATTACGGGAAGTTGGAGCGCGGTATTAGCAATTAGTCGAAATTAATTAATGCCGGTTAACGATCAGCCCCGCAGGCCATCGCGGCCTTCTTCGAACCGCGACACCGTTTCATTCTTGCCGCGCCCTTTAATCCGTTAACACCGAACTGATAGACGTTCGGCCGGGGCAACGCGACAGATGTAATGTTCCCCGAAATCTGTTGATCGTCATGGTTATCCGCTAAGTGCGCCGTACACGGTGGTCGCGTGGACCATGATGTCCACCGCGAACGAGTGAACCGTTTTTCATCGGAGACACCGTGTTCACGTATATATGCATGCGCGTTGATGGTCGAAAGTTTTGGGACCACTTTCATGGCTGTGCAAATGTACGAAGCAGACAGACAATTATTATTCAATTATTCGTTCGACATCGTTACTAATATAACACGATGCGGTACTGTTCTGGTATATGGATCTGTGGGACGCAAGAATTCGGGGCAATGGTATGAAAGAGCTTTGATATGAATCGTGTGACCGGAAGTATCGAATGTGGCGCGTGGTGTGAAGACAGAGTGTAAGCGGAGTGTAAGCAGAGTCTAAGTAGAGTTAGGAGAGCAAAGGTAGCGTTGTGAGAATCGAGAGAGAATTGAGTGAGAATCGTTGCGAGTATTGAGTATTGAGGATTTGCAGAGTTGAGTTGAGTTGAGTTGAGATAAAGTATATTGACAAGTGTTAAGAGATATTTGGCAATAAAGCATATTTTTAATGAAAAAGAGTCAATCACAATTTCCCCTGGAAAATAATCCTACAGATCTCCACTGGACTATCTTTCTTTTTTCCAGTATATTTATGTGGATATTCAAAAACGTATTAATATATTTATTCGCGCGGTCTTTCTTTTAAAATACCCCCTGTTCTATGGATGAAACGGTGCCACTTGAGAGATCGGTTTTCGCGCCTCGCAGATTCTCGTTCGCGCGGAGGGCTGCGTAATTCGCGTTTCCCCCGAGATACCTCTCCGTCGTCGAATTAGAATCGTGACACCGATATCACCCGTCGTGACGGGCCACCGTCGGCATTTTCGACGGCGATTCGACGGTAACGCGGACGCGTCGCCTCGTTCGATTCGACGGCCGGGAAAATAGAGTTGTCCGGCAAATAAATTCGGTCCGCTCTGGCGGCTGACAAAAACCGGCGAATAGCGAGGGGGACCGATAAAATTTGCGTACGAATGGCGCGTTCACGCGTCGCTGATGAAAATGGACATTAACCTGTCTCCCCCCCCCGTCGTTCGACGATTTTGTTTTCGAATGATCCCCGGTGATCCGACTGGCTATAAAATCGTGGACCCGGGTCGAACGTACCAGCCGACGCTCTCAGATTCGATATGATTTACTCGCCTGCGAAACGAGCCCGCTTTTTCCCTCGTTATTAGCTGTCAACAGGTGTCTTACACGATCATTGGCCGCTTCAGCGGAACGACTGGACGACGGTTTTCCCTCGATGATCGATGGTGTTCCGGGGGAGACGCGTTCGTCGAGTTTCCTTGCGTCTGGCCACGGTTTTGTAACGGATCGCACAGTGCTGTTGGTAAAAGTGCAGACAAATCCGTTTGCTTTTTTTTTTATTTTAATTGGGTGTTTAAGGTCACATGCACCTTCTGAGGTTATTAGTGACCACGGTATGAATACTCAGTGCGATAAACTACCTATGATAGGTGGTATAAACCAATGTCCTTTAGGAAATTTAAGACTTTCTTACAGTTGTCCTTTTTTTATAACTTATTGAGCGAGTTTGGTAGATCGTGTTGGACCCTTTTACTGCTGTATTTAGGACAGGTGACTAGGACGTGGCTAATGGAGTTTGGTACGTCGCAAGTGTCGCAAGAATTTGGTTCAGTTTTTGTAATAAGGTAGGAGTGTGTCCAGCTTGTATGTCCTATTCTTATTCGCGTTAGAATCACTTGTTCTTTCCTGTTTAGCAGCATGGCTGGGTTTGCATCATTTGTGTCGCTTCTGATTTTGTGCAGTTTCGTAGGTCTTGGGTTTCTCCATTCTTCGTTCCATGATTGCAGTGCCATCTTGACGAGGTATTTTTGGAGATCTTTGTAGACTATAGGCACCTGGTATGTTGGAGGAGTACTGGTGCTAGCCAGCCTTGCCGCTGAGTCGGCTTCCTCCGTTTGCTTTTGTCGAAACAGACCGACACGGTTTGGCCTGTTACTTATTTAAGAGTTACTTAATTAACAGTAATCACGTTTGGAATATTGTGCGTCTAATATTGTTTGAATATGTTATATATGTATATATTAATTGAATATTGTTTGTCTGGTCACCCCATCATCGCTATCTGTGCTCTAAACTTGAAAGCGTGCAACATAATTTCTTGCGTTTGGCTTCCAGTAAGCTAAATTGTAGTATGTCTCGCCTTGATCATAACTATTCGCCTGTCTTGCTGTCCTGATATCTTATCCAAATTTTATTTAAATACGTCTCGGCCATCTCTGAGACACCATCTAATATTACGTACTGAAGCTCATAGGACGGTTTACGGCCAGTTTAATTGTCTGAATAGAATTTTTATTAATGTCAATATATTTTACTGTTCTCTCAATTTTTCTTCCTCACTTATTACTTTCAGAAATAATACTATGCGAGTTCTGACCTCTTACGACTTTTCTGTATAATCTATCTGTTGTAGTTTATTGCTTTTTTTATATACATTTGTTTACCAAAGGGCTAAAACCCGTATACTAATAATAAATAAATAAATAAATAAATATTTTAGCAGCGACTGTTTCGAGCGTATTCTATCTCGCAAAGTAGTTCGCGAAGGACGATCAGAATTTGCGTGGTTATCGGCAATCAAGATTCCCCGGATTTTTGTGTATTAATAATAATAATAGACTTCGGCGTTGAAGCTGTGCGCAGTTTACTGAAATAAATCAGACGGGAATTAGTAATAACTTCGGTAGTTTATATCGAAGAAATCGGGTTGGCTCGCTCGTTGAATTTCGTTCACGTAGAATTGTGAATCGCATGACGCCGATTTTCCAGCAGCGTAGCCCGCCCGTGGGTTCTCTTCTTAAAGCGTTTTTCCGTGCTAACTTTCCGGTTACGTCGGCCGACCACGTTGCGGACGGTGGAATTGAATTTTATTTGTTCGTAACTCGACTATCCACACCTGACGTGGGGCTGCCGGTCGAATCGAAAGTTTCCTTCGGCTGTGTGGATGTACGCTACAGAACGAGCACGAGCTTTTCCCGTGCAGTATTACGTTAAATTGTAAAAGCCCGTTCCCGGTGTCCATTCGGTCACGTTGAAGGAATTGCAGGACGATAAGCATCGGGACGCGTGAGAAGAATCGGAAACGATGAAACTCTGAGGGTTCGATCGGGTTTCGATTGAATTTGTACGGTGTTCGAATAATCGCGATGGGTAATTTCAAGTTCGTTTTCTTCTTTATTAATCTATGGAATAAACGGAACAGCAGAGTACCTAACTGCGATCAATTTTCGTCTGGATCCACTGAACAACTCGACAGAGTGGCTCGGCAATTGTGCAATTTCTGCGCACAATTTTTTATTCATAATTCATAGGAATGTAATAAGTAATACGAAGTGCAGGACATATATAAATAATTTTTTTAATATAAATTCAGGATAAAATATGGGACAGCAGATTTTGCATAGAATTTGTAAAATACCAGAGCGATGGAAATTTTTCATGGATCGAACGACGTTTAAAATAATAGAGAAGTTTTTATTTTCTACCACTATGGAATAATTGTAATACATACTAAATTTTGATTCTCTGGTTAGCCCGCGAACTGAAGAAGAAAACTACGTACGCTTCTTTTGCGAAACAAAGACTCGTGTAAAGCGTGTAATTATAATGGAGCTCGATAAACTAATTTGCCCGTTCAAGTCGCGGTGAGATTTTTCTGGGGGCCATGAAATTTGCCACGAAGTGGTGTACTGTACCAGAAGAATTTTATTTCATAGTTGGAAACGCGGCTGGATTAAGAGTTTGATCGCTGCTATTCGTTCCCTTGAATCCGGGATTTCGAGCGCCCTTTGTTATCGTTCCACCGCGTTTCTTCTCTCCCCTTAAGCGCGCCTCTAATTTAGGGAAATTTTCGCTTTGATAGTAACCAATACACCTTTCATTTCTATTTATGTACTCTGGGAGAGTCTCTTAGCTAGTTTCGTTTCTCTTGCGGTTTCCGATTATTGTCCCCGATCGTTGAACAAAACAAGAAAGAATTTGTCCGAATACACTCTACGGTCGTTAATCACGAAAATACAAAATAATGAAATTCGTTCTTCCCCAAAACGAATACAGAATAATCGATAACAAATATTTCCACATTCCTTCTCGTTACAAATTTTACTCGCTCCTTCTTAATTCCACGAGAATGTATATTCTTGCCGCCACTTTTAGTCGTCTTTCAGCTATAAAAGAAGAAGGCGCCAGTAAATTGCGAGTGCAAGCACATCCGCGAATAAAAATTCCGCTTCCACATTTGCAGCAACCTGGCGTTGCTTAAATATTTCCCAACTAACCGGGCGATTAAAAAATTTTCCCCGCATTTCCCCCGTGAATACGCGACGAATTCTTATACGTCACGAGCTCGTCCAGCGTTTTCCTCTGAAAATACCGACCCGCCGTGTATCGCTGTCCGGGATGGTTATTATTTTCGTGAGAAAATAAACCGGACAGCGTGTTGCACGGTGAACAGCGTAGGGATGGAAAGGATCTGTAATTTTGTCCGAGCGTTTATCGAAAAATATTATTGCACGCGACCCTGTTTGCCTTCTGCTTTTTTTCTCTCCCCCTCCTTCGTCGACGTACCTCCACCTCGTTGAATTTTTAAGGCCAGCTTGGACGGAATTGCCGGCGTGACTTGCGAGATAAAACGCAGCTAGTTGCGCGGGCAACGCAGCGTCAAATTGCGCTTAAACGACGATCCGCAATTACACGATACGCGATGAATTGTGGATCGGCGCGTGACCGTCGCGCCGGTAAGCCGCTGTTTTCACCTATCGCGAAATAAAATCGCGAGATTATGGCGGCGGCTGTGGGAGTTCGGATAATAGACCCGCGATACGCGCCACGGTTTGCTGGAAAAATGTGGACGGCGTGGAAGGCTGTAGCCGCTTAACGAGCTTAGCGTGGTAAACTAGAGCCACTTAATAATGACACCTTTTTCAATTACGACGCTTAGCTCGCGAGATTGTAAGAAAGATGGGGACAAGTGGAGTACACCTTGCTTGAATTAGCGAGGCAATGTGGACGCGTTTTCTTTAATTCACGGCCTTCAGATTGGGATACGGATTTCGCGATTTTTTATATGGATCTGTATTGACGTACCTATATATTAATTTCAGTCAGATGATTTCTGCGATTTGAAAGTGTCACGTTTTTTTTTATTTAATTTGAGAGAGCTGGACGTGTGTACTGTAAAAAAATATATGCTGTGTTTAACAGTGAATTCTTATTTGGAAATCATTCTCGGAGAAATTTAATTTCGTTAGCCATTCCCTTTTTAATAACGTGATTTTGATTATGTTCGTATCACCGACGTTTTTTCTGTTACATTAAATTTTATTTAATATCAACGGCCTTCTGTCCAGAAACAGTAATAATATATAAACGGCCTGCATTTTATTTCACGAGGGAGTATTATCGAAGCGAGTATTCCACTTCGCGTGTATACTTATTTTCTCGTTGAGAAATCTGGAAAGTCGATGAAAAGCGATGATAATGAGGGTGACGGAAAGTGCAAAGGGATCGAAACGACAAAGGACACGCGTTACTTTAAAGCAAGTTTCAAAGGAAGAATCGTATACTCGGAGGATCATTAAATAAGTAGCAACTTCAATGCTGTACGAGTTTTGTATTTCTTGTTTGTGATTCAGGCGAGAAGTCCTGCTCTGTTCGTTACCTACATTACTGAATATCGCAGCATTTACATTTTATTAACCAAACGAATTATTTTACAGAGAATTTTATATGTCCTCGTTTTTTCTCTGCTTGCGTGCTTCAATTAACAATAATTTCTTTCAATTTCTCATTATATAAATTCTCATAATATACGATATAAATTTCATTTCATTTAATCAGCCGTCGCACAGTGGGGTATTTGCCTCGAAAAGCTGGCCAAAAATAAACATTTTATTTTTGTCCAAAATGAATAATACTTGGCTCATATGTTCCTAAGTATATATGCAAGTAAACTACCGAATTTTGTATGCATAAAGCGCATTATTTAGCAACAAATTGAGGTTCCAAAGTCAACAGTTTTGGGGCTTGTAGAAAATATCAAAAAACATACCTTACGGAATTGTTAATTACAAGTGTAGTGTTTAAGATGTGGCATTCAAATTTATATAGGATGCAGAGGAAGGTATGTAAAGCATTTCTGTAGCATTTTTTATTTACTTTCTTTTGTAGTTTTGAAAATATAGGGATTCGAAAACAGATTTTTTTTTTCCGCAAAACCAAATGTATAATATTCAATAACTTTTTTTTATCCCAAAGTACCTCTTTGATTTTTGGTTATTTTATGGCTTAGGCACTGCTTTATATAATTCTTAAAGAGTTAGGTGCCAGAAAGTGCCATAAATACATATTTTTATACCGCGAAGAATTGTACTTTGACAGTTAATTCTCGAGATTTTGTCCAATAAAGACAAGTTTTAATATAACTGCAGCCTTATTACTTTCCTAGTTAATCCGATTAATCTCACGTGCGATTGATAAATAATAATTTCTTCATTATTTCAAAAAAACAATTTTTTAACAAAAAAAAATTTTCGTTAGTCTTGAAAGTATTAAAAAATATATTGTACTATCATAGAATGTAATAAAATGTTAAGGTACTTCCAAATGTATCGATTAATTAGCTAAAATATTTTTGGCCAGCTTTTCGGGGCAAATACCCCACTGTGCGTCGCTTTGTCTCAAACTCCTCAAAGGGTTGCTCGGCAAATGAGTAATCTCAGTTTTTCAGTGCATCGCTTTAAAGAGGGAAACGGTACGATTAATCAAACGTGATGCACCGACACGTTATAAATCACTACGTTGCCATCAATTTTTCAACCACATTTTCCATCGCCGAAAAACTTATTATTATCCCGTTTCTGTTCCTACGTGAAATCGATCGATTCGGCTAACTTCTAGTCGAGACGTCTATTAATCGCCCGGAGTGAACTTGCAAATAAGTGGTACGACTACCAGCAAGGTCTTGCTTAGCGAAGTCCTGCCCTAACTAACCGCACAGTATTAACCATTTGCGGTCGAGTACTGCAATATTCCTGGTAACAGACTTTTACCAGCGGCGTCTTTAGCTTTACGAGTTAACCGTTCTCGTCTGGACTGGAAGCAACTATTTATTGGGCGAAATTATGGGTGCGGTCGATTATTACGGTTCGAAGGAAAATCCATGGTAAATATCTTGATATATTAATGGTACGATATTTCGCGCAAACCATGTGATAAGGGTGAATGGAAATTTGTAATTAGTTTGACTGGTGTATACGTGCACACGTGTTTTATACTTGATCTAGTTTTTCCACGACTCATATAGTTCACTGTATGGTAATTTTTGTCGACATATTGTTAATGCAACGTTGAGATAAAATTTATAGTTCGAGTAATAAAAGCGTACGATAATTATGTAAATTAGAAATTACTGTAGACTTCCTTCCTCCGATTTCCCATGGTTGTAATTTGTTTTAGTTCCCAGGGATTTGTTATTAAATAGACTTAATTATACTCCATTCGCGTCGTAGCCGCCGTCATAAAACAGGTCAAACGACGTACAAATTAAAAATTTATATTTCCCTTTCATGCGCGCAGCTATAGGAATATACGGTCTCAATAGCAAACAAAAGTGCAGATTTTTCGTTTCATAAGCAGCGATTCCGATAGCAATAGAGCTGGGACGCAACGTTGCAAATAAATGAAATAATTCTTTGGAAAAATCGAATCGACGAAAGTCCCGGCCAGTCAGCTCTCAGGCTAAAATATAAATCGTACGTCACGCACTGTTTATATTGAGGATGAAGTAATTGTGGGTGGGGAGACATACGTTAGTTTCATTGCGAGATTAGCGTGATTTCATCGTCGGGAACGTTTTGATCCAAGGCTATCAGAAACGCCCTTTTCACGCCCCTGACAAACCGGTCGTTTGCACCGTTCTCAGTGTCTATTACACGTGGCTGTTATCGTTGTCGAGTATATTCCTGTATTATCTAGCTAAAGCTTTCTATGCTTTCTGTGGCACAAGGTTCTTATAAATCGTCACACTTCGGGGTCTTGAAAGGGAAAAGAAAATTGAAAGATAATTCTAATACTGCAGTTTCGTGGATCCACGATTGATCGTGTTACGATTGAACAGTTGATTTAAACAGTACTTTTCAATTCTTCGTAGATAATCTATGCGTACTAAGAATGCATAATGTATAGGGTTTTAATTAACAGAGGTGCTACACGCTTGATTAAATTTGGAATGAAAGTCATTTTAATTACAATATGCCCATCATTTTGTCCCCGAGTCTTTGCATAATACAATCCTGCAACTGTGTATTGTCTGTAGATTTGTTTGCCGAGTCGATAGTGCCCGTTGAGCCCATATCAGGGGCGTGCGATAAATTTAACTTTGTACTTGGCTGCTGATTACAATAAACCAGAGCTATGGAAATCGAAACATTGCGCTGCACTTCCTTGCCATTACTTAACTTGATTAAATTACTTAATTACTTAAAGCATCTGAATGTCCTCGCCATTTACGCTGTATACACAGCAATCAGCTTTGTTAATCGTATAATTGCCGGAAGATAATTTAATTTCCCCTTTCTCGAAGATTATTTTTCCTTTTGATTATCCGGGTGAATTCCAAGGGAATCGATAGAACCAGCAGCCCCTTCTGTCTATCCTCTCAAAGGATCGTCCAAACAGACATTTTTCACCTTCCAATGTGAAGCCCAGAAAAATTCCCCGTCTGCAAACGATGATTTGTAGACAGAAGGCCAGTCCCCGCCTGATAAACTCTGTTACACTGTGCAAGCTCATCGAAATTACCACCGCGGTCGGTCTTTTTTTAATCCAAGTTGCGAGGCATCCATCGATCGCTCCGTTCCGGAAGCTGGAAATACGGTGGATTTTCAATTACAAATTTTCCATCAACGTCCCGGAACGTTCGCCAGTTACAGTCGATACGTCGGCAATTTGTCGAAGCGTCGAACCCCGCCGCCTACTAAAGTATCGCTGCGAAACAATACCCATCGTTCGGCGAAAGCGAGCCAACGATGCCTGAAAATCTACTTGACGGCATTAGTTCGGCCACTTAACGGCGAGAAATTTCACAGGGACGTGGAACAAGGTGGCAAGGGAAACAGAGGGGACACAAGGCGCAAGAGTGGTAGAGATGGAAATTACAACAGCTCCGTAAGAGTACGTACGTTTTGCCGTACGTTGAACCGGGCGAGTTGAATAAAAAGGCCGCTTCCCTTGCTGTGCCTCTCCTCCTCCCGTTCGTTCCTCTCGCTATAATCTTTCCTCCGTTCGTCCCCTTTTATTCTTTTTCGCCCGCCCCGCCGGAACAACCTGTTTCACAGGCTCCGTTGGAAAAATCGTCCCAATGCAGGGTACCGGGTGCAACGGGTAGTACCGTATTGCCTCTCGTCTTTCTTCTGCAACGAGCCCTTTCCCCCTGCCCCCGTGTCTCTCTCGCCCGTGCTGGATCGAGACGGTGTCGTCGATGCAATAATCAGAAGATTTGCAATTCCCCCGCGGCCGACGCGACGAACGCGAAACGGATTTTTACGACGGCTCGCTTGAAAACTGATGGAGCAGCGCCGAGGCTCGTGAATGGAACCAGCTGGCTGAAGCCGGTTCGAGGTTTTTTCCCTCCTCGTTTCGCCGCGATCGTAGTGGATGGAATTATGGTATCCCCTATTCCTTTCCTTTTTTGCTTTTGTTTTTCATCACCTGTTCGCTTCTACTCGCGGTTTCTATTTTTATTCTTTTGCCGGAAAGGGAACGACGGAGCCGGTTGTCGCGGCCAATTAACGTATCGCCGGCGCGCGGATAGATTGGATTTAGGATGATTGAATGTGTTAGGGACGCCGAGGAGGGTCGGCGTCGTTTTTGTGAATGGATCTGATACTTTGGTGGGGTCCGCGTTAACCCTTTCGCTGCGAGGGGTGTATTTGCACGGGCTTGAAAGGTGACCATGTTGGCGGGGGAAAATGTACTCCGCTGGAGTATATCTATCATTTTTAGTATCCTTTAATGGGGAGAGCTGTTGGGGTAACTGAATGCAGCAAGCACCTTCGCGAAATTAATGAAAGCTGATCGTAATCGGCTCAGTTTTAATTTGAATGATAGCGCACCTTGTTGGAGTAACCATTGTTCCACCTCAATATGTCGACAAATATTTGTCAAACATTTTCAAATCTCAAGAGAGTGTAAGCCACACTTTTAATTCCCTAAGAAATATTCACATAGTAAATTACCGTTCATTCGAATGAACTTTCTCTAACTTTTATACCAATTTTGTTATTAACGGATATTAATTCCCAAGCAACAAACTACTTCCTAACAATATCATACTGCAATGCATACTAATGTAATTAATATTACGAATATAATATTATGATTAATAAATGCGTATCTCAAAATAATAGCCGCCCGTATAACTAACATATACAATGTATACTTGTGCGGCCGCAGTATTATATGTATTATATGAAAATTTACAAAACTGTAGGAGGCAAATCCAACATATTATATATCATTGGATTCAGACAAAAATTTCGCTTCTTTTTTGTTATTATGTAAATTGTTGTATCTCTTAAAATAATGTAACAATAAATTTGTTCGTTATAAACAAATTACTTTTTCCAAAATCTGCGACCACTTTTTCTTTTACCCCAAGAAACCATGAAACTTTTGCTTAAGAAGTTTTCTTATATCTGTGACAGTTTTCGAGATACCATTTTTCTGCTGAAATTTCAAGGGGTGATTTCACCCCTAAACTTGCGATTGGGCCGCTATAAAAAAAATACGTGTCCCTTATTTTCGCCTGCTTAATATATCCACCAAGTTTCATCAAAATCGGACACGGACACCCCGGTATGGTTCCTTGTCAGTTTACTTGAAACTATTTCCTCCGATAAATTTCAACGTTGCGCAGGAATAAATTGATGTTGCACATCCGAAAAAATGAAATCATTTTTTCCATTCTATCTCTCTGATCATTTCTTTCAATGGTGTCCCTATTGTAAACTCTGTCTCATTGTGTCTAGCAACGATACCTCTCCGTCGGTCACGTTTCTAATTCCCTGTCGTGAACGAAACAATTTTTCCATCGGAATGGACGGTAATTGAACTGGGTCGCCCGGTGGTTTCAGAGTCCGGTTCGCAGGGAATTCGAAGCTCGCGATTTCGTTCAGCAGACGTGTACACGATCGAGTGACGGCAGAGAAGCTTCTAACGCAACGTTGCCCGCGGAACTTGTTTCGCGCATTCATGGTCGGATCGGTTTCTGATGCACAGGGAGAGAGGCAGAGAGACAGAACGAGAGTGGAGAGCAGGCATTGCTGAGTCCAGCGATCCGCTGGTTCTGAATGGCGTTAAGTACGGGGATTTCGATTTCCGTGTGTGACGTGTTAGAAACGCTGAAACCAACGGAGCTTTCCTGGTGCACCGTTGTTCTTGTTTTGCGCTCGAAAAGGTTAATGGTACACGATTTCGTGGATTTGGAAAATCATTTCTCCACGAGCCATCCACGCTGTACCCTTTAAATTTAATACCCCTTGATTTTCGACGCGCGATGTTTAAGTATTTTGGCTAACAAGGAAGGTTGGGGAACACGAAGATTCAGAAACGTATGAAACTTTGCGTAGAAGCGAAGTATGTTATTCGTATTGCAACCCTATTTGCCGTTCGTGCCATAATTCGTTTTTAAGGGATGAAATCAGTCCTGGAACAAAATTGAGAATGTTCTTTATCGTGAAATATCTGAAGAACGCTGGGAGATATTTAAAAACAGTATAAAGAAAACTTGCATTGCTTTATTGCGTTTACAGAACTGCGTAAATGATTATTTTCATTTTTTTTCCACGGAGTTTTGAAAGAAATTGTTGCGTAGTTTTGGTAAGTATGGGAAGGAATAGTTTCGTGATGCTTTAATGTCGAGAAATATCAAATTTTCTAATCGTCAATTCAAATTAATTTCATCCTACGAGGTTTAACTTTTGCTAAAATTGTTTTCCATTTTTCTTGTTGCCAAATCTGCATCGTTTAAAGATTGCGAATTACGTTAGTCCTGCATTTCAAACTCTTATCATCATAAAATAAATAAACGTTACCGAAAATGAAGTTGACCGTTTCACTTTCATCCCTTCCAATCCGCGAGCCACTTTCGATTATCATTCGCGTCATTTATTTCCCAACGCTACAAACTTCACTTGGACCTCACTGAAGGAACGATTAATCAACTGCCATGAAGAAATCATGGTCGTCTTTGCACAACCAACAACCGAACGCCAGAAACAATGAAGACGAAAAAACGGGTACAAATAAAAGTCGCGATCGGCGCGTATACGAGAGCAGGCGATATGTATTTACATATAATATTTATATACGTACACAGTACGTACGTCTGCGTACAGAGCTTGGTGGTTAAAAAATCAGGGCATAAAAGGTAGGAAAAAATTGTATTCCGAATGGGGAACACAAAGGCCATTGTCCCGCGAGTATGTGTCACCGGCAGGAGATTCCGACGAGCGGCAGTGAAATTAGTCGCGAGCAATTAACGTCCGCCCGTAGCACAGATATAAATCCGTCGCCTGTTTCACTCGCGCTCGTCACCGAATGTTGTACAAGCGTATGCACGTATATCCGTGGCCTGGACCCGGTCAGATACGCATCAAAGCGAAGTAAATGCAGTTGCCAGTCGAACGCACGCACAATGCCGGCTAATGAGTCGGCTCTTGATGAACTTGCCGGCGATGACGCGTGCCTATACGTACGGATTGTCCGATCGTTTTACCGTGGCCATGCCGGACCAATTCACCCCCTCCGGCCCCAGGAGGTTTAAATTCGACGATAGATGCTCGCCCGGATTGCCCGTGGTTTCGTTTCGTGGCTGCGCAGCTTTGTCTCTATCTGTCCCTTGGCCCCTGTCCTTTTCCCTCCTCTGTTCCTCCCCCACTTCGCCACGATCGTCCATTTCACTCGAGCATTGTCTATTTACGGAGCTAAATAAAGAGTGAAACGTACGGGGGTGGATCCGGCCGTGCACGTTCGGCATATTTGGGTCGTTCGATTGGTAACGACGCTGTGGATGCTTTCGGAGTCGATCAATCTTTCTGTGTACGTATATAGCGTACACAGTGGCGAGGCTGATACTTCGCAGAGTGTACTTTGAACCGGATGCACGGTTGCGGATACTGCGATCGTGTTTCTCGCCGGTTATGGTACCGGCGCGGTGGCCCTTAATTGGCTCGCCGGATATCGTTGTCGGAATTGTAACGACATGGTACTTAGTTTTTGTGGAATATGGTTTTCTGGCCCCCCTCGGTATGGTTCGCGGCGATTATACCAGGTAGCTCCGGGGGTTGGCCCGGGATTTTGTTGAGGATTTATATGCTTGAAGTTTCTGATCAATAGCGCCCGTTTAGGGGTTGGGGTTAGTACTTGCAAGTGGCTTCTGACGAAGAATTATCGTGCGGCGTGAAATTTCGAAATTCGTATCGGGGGTTGGAATTTGAATCCGTTCGTGGCGGAGTACGATTTGAATAACAATGGCGTTATTGTTTCGTACATAGTGTATTATAGAAGGGCTGATAAAAATGAAGGCTCGTACGCGGCACTGTTTCGTAATCTGTCGTTGTCGCGAGTCCTATGCAAATTGGAACAACGAACAGAAAATTCGGCTTCTCGAAATTTCCACCGCGTTCGTTTTATTTGAACGAATCGAACCGCCTGAAGTTATAGGGCTCGGAGAAAGATACATTTGAATCTTCGAAACGACTGCACGGTTTAACGCGATCTCCTGTCGCGTATCGAAAATCAAAAGGGAAGATAAAACGAACGGCGGTGGATCGCCGGAAGAGGCCCGTAGGACGGTCGTTTTAGAGCTCATGATTGTTGCGTTACAGGGGAAGTTCGGTAAGAACTCGCGCGTTTATCTGATACGAGGGCGAAGGTCTTCTGTCGAGGTGCCGTTTTATCTGCGATAATTTAAATCCAACTTTCGAAGGCGCGACGTATCGCGGCGTTACGTTAAAGTACCTACATACGTATCAAAAGTTTCGCCGGGACGAACGCGAGGAGGGGGATAAGGTTGGAGAACACGAGTGCCGTGCAGAATCACGTAATTAAGTATTGATCAGGGCGGTGGCTTCTGCGGCAATTCCGGTTCCACCTGTTGCCGATTTCTGCTTGCCACGAACTGCCATGATTCGATAAAATAACCGTTAAACCTCTTTGATAATCGAAGCGACGCTCTCCAGGCATCCGTGCGCGTGCAAATTTCTGCTGAAACATGGCTAACTTTGCGCACACGTACGTGCGCGTGCTGGAAACAAGATTCGAAGAAATAGCTAGGAGAGGAAAAATGTTCAACACTTCTTTTCAGTGCCAAGAGAATGTGAATAATTTGGGAAATGTTACAGGGTGTATTAACTGTGCATTGCAGTGCTGATCTTCGAAACTAGGGAACCGTTTGGTTAAGCTTGCGATTCCGCTTGAAAATTAATTTAGATCTTCGTATAACAGAATGGTCGTCCAAGGCTCGTAGTTCTGGGTGGAACAACAATAAACAACCATCTGTAATTCCCGCACAGCCCTATTTACTATTTACCTATAAGTAATTGCCATTTAGCTACGAGCAGAATAATGCTGGTCTCGTGGTCGATATCAATTGCTGCTAATTTGTGTTTCGAGTTGAATTGAACAATGGTGCGCCGAGAATAAATAGGCGAACCGCGTTTATTCCGTACAAAAAAGTTCGTGATAAGAGGGATAACAAATTTGGTTCCAAAAAAAATTGGAGACATAGCAGATGTTAGTCATAGCAGATATTTACAGAACAAGAATATCGAAGTAGAATAATTGGAATATTGCTCATGAATTGATGAAGTTCAATTCAGGATTTCGAAAAAAACGAATCATTTGTACAGAAAAAGTGTAGGACGAATATATTATATATTACAATAGACGATTCTGGGGTAGTTAAAAAATATATGGCGGTGAAATTGTTATCGAATTTTCGTCGAAGGACTTGTGTGCTGGTTTGCCACGGGCACTAATTCAATCCTGATCGTAAGATCAACATCGATCGACCAATATTACATAGCGATCTCTGGAGTATCATCGCGTAGTACAACGGGTCTGCCATTATTGATCCAATATCGACGGCGTCGCTGCGCTGGAATAATATTTACGGCCCATAATGAGTCAATATCGTAGAACAATATATAACAGAACGTAAACGGTGTTTTGTCGTTCTTACGCTAGGTGCGTGGAAAGCTTTTGACCCATCGTTAATTACTTTTTAATTAAACTAATAAATATCCGGGAGGAGTGGGGAAAAAATTAACATATCTTGATGCACGTCAAATTATTTAACGCAATTATTGGCCCTAAATTATGAAGAGAAATTACTACTTACATCTTAATTTTATTTAATAAGTGAAAGGTGTTCATTTTAGTCAGTTAAGGTATAATTCGTACAAACAATAATAAATAGTGGTTGAATGATTGTGAAATTCTTAGTAGAGAAAGGTTTATTCTGATTTTCGGATATATTAATGTCAGCCACACTGACAATTTTCCGTTATATTATAATTATGGTTATTAGTATTATTTTTGATAGCAATTCATTATTGTAGGCATCCGCAATTAACAGTCGCATATAGAATAATATATTTATTCACGCAAGGACCTGTACCATGTTCGTTACCAAATATGAAACTTTCAGCGAAATTCGTACACAAGGAATTACAATTGTACTCGGTTCCTATCGCTAACACGAAGATCTAATTGTCTCGTTTAGTAATTTGTCAGACGAGGCAGACTCCGGGTAACAAGCGAAAACAAGGGAGATCTAAGTTCTAAGAGGATGAAGTATCACGAATTTGCCCCTTTCACTTCAACTGCTACTCGACCAATCAATTTCATTCGTCTTCGATTAATTTCGCAATTGCTTTCCCGTTTGAAGCACAGATAGAGAATGAAATGCAAGAAAAACTGTTTTCCTTTCATTCTGACTTCTGACGTTTGAAGTTTGTACGGAAAATAAGGAAGCACGCAGCATAATAAAGTAGAACTTCGATTAAAAACATACGGCGATTGCTCGCCATCTCGATGAAAATTAATAATACATTTACAATCGCATCTACTAACGCTAAAATTTGTGATAAGGGTGGCTTTACAGTTTCGAGTGACTGACGGTGATGCATTTAAGAGTATGTATATGGAATTTACCCACACTATTTATATTCTGCTGACATTAAAAAAATGTTTAACTTTATGTCTCCCAACGCCTAATTAATTTCCACTCAGACGAATCTCATACAATATATAATATATAATTCATTAAGCCCGTTTCTCGATTAAGCCAGTTAATTCGTTCACTTTGATTAGTCTATGAAATGACGCCCAAGTATGGCTATTGAGTGTCAGTTGCGGGGCGTAAAGGTGATGTAATTTCAATGCCAAGGGAACGTTGGACGGAGAAGTAACCATTTATCTTGACAATTTCAAAAGTTGGAGAGAGGCAATAGGTGGCTGGGGCTTGAGAGTTATACAGTTTCCACGGCTGCGAGGCGAGCGATGAAAGTTTTCAGCTACCCCTTTAAATAGCGCCGTATCTTATCGCTGGTCGAAGAGAATTTTTGCCCGACGAGGGAGAAGCTCGCGAAATTTCTAGCAGATCGTGTAAAAACGAACAGCCGTAAACGTTTCGACGTCGTTAAATATTGCAACGCCGTTACTGCAATAGGATCCGGCTCGAAAATGTGTTTCGACCGGCGAGTGAAATTCGTGGAATACATGTTTTATTTTTGCGGCGCACTGCGGCCACCGAGTATTACGGTTCCATCGTCGATTCTAATATTTAAAACGCGACTAATTCGATACTGTACCTGGGCGTAAACATCGCGATCGAATATGGCGGAAATAAATTCTATCAACGGAATCATTTTAAGGAGATACACGTAGACGTGTGTACTTAGAGAATTAATATTCGCCGTTGAATCAATTTTATTAGAAGATATTCAAAAGTGGCTCTCGGCTAGCTATTTATATTTGCAAGAAGAAATTTTCGTACGAGGGTTGTGCGGTAGCAGGTGCGACTGAAAGTAAAGAGGACCAATTGGTTTCCGAGGTGGATGAATAAATTGTAGCTTTATTCGCAGTCGATTTGCGAGGAATTAATTTTTCGCGAAATAACAGTCGTCTCGCGTTCCATTAATAAGTTTAATAATAAGTTTTCACTGAAAGTTCGCCGGCGTTTTGGGAAATATTTTACGACGGATATTGGGTAACCGTTTGGCAATAATTCTGCTCTTCAGCTAAATCGATCTGGTCTCATTTGTAATATGTCTGGCATCAGAAATTTGGAAACAAAGAAACTAGTAAACTACGTGCGAATCGCTGTAGCATTGCTGTGACAAGATATGTATTTTAAATGCGAAGTTTCGCAGCTGTATATGTAATACCTTCGAAGAGAATCATTCCTAAAGAAAAAACAATTTTCTTTTATCCCATCTTGATACGCATACGTAACTGTTCAAGATTGTGCTGGTTTGTACCTACGTATGCAAGTACAAACATGAAAATGAGACGACTGATCGAATGAAAAGGAGATCAAGGAGATACGCAACCACGAAGGCGAATACAGAGACTACTGAAAGTAAATGCTTCGTTTAAAATGTAGTCACTTGAACAGGCGATTTCGTTTCAATGTTCTTTAGTGATATCGTTTAGAGATAGAAGTACAGGGGAATAAAGAGAGGGGAGGATAGAGGGTTTGAGGGTGAAATCGAATTTGACGTCACGTTATGGGGAGGCGTTGCTGTTTCCTGGCTGCATTCATACCGAATTACCATGCTCTTTTATCTAAATCCACCCCCGGAGTCAAAGGCGTATTTCTTCGCAGATTGCTCCATTTTCTTCTTCCATAATCCATTATCTCGCCAAAGGCAAAGGCATTAATAAAGAGCGTTGTCTACTCGATTGCCCAACACGGAAGAAATTGGAAAGCAATGAGCGTTAAACGAAAATAAATATATTACATATGGAAATAAAGAAATATATGCGTGTTTATTGTTCGAATTAATTTAGTTATTTAGTAACAGCGCAGGGACAGAGCAGTAGAAAGCAATAGTGCAATAATCAATAGACAAAAAGGTTTTGGTAAAGTACCTATAATACCTACATGAATATTTTACTTTTGAAGTTAACGTTGTCTTATAAGGAGTTAATTAAAGATGGCTTATATAGACATTACAGTAGATTTAGCGTTTGAGAAAAAGGACAATGACCCATCTTATTAATATTTCATGTACTGTCGATTGCCCGTCGCGTACCCTCGCAGCATCAAATGATATGCCAGTCTCCACTTCCTAATATGAAAAATATACGAATGGACACAAGGGAAGGCCAGAGATCACCTGTCAAAGAAATTGCCATTCGGACGAAAGACTTCGATTTAAGGGCAGTGCAACCCTTAAGTAGAAAACATTCGAAATCGGAGAAGGTAAGCGTCAAAGAAGTCCACCAGCAGTTAGATAGCAGCCCGTACTTAGTACCTATTAGAGCAGTCGGTTGTCAGTCACCGATCAATCAGGATCACTCGCAGTAAGAAGCAATTACGTTTCCCCTAGCCGTGACTCGAATTCAGAGGCAATCATCGAGCTCAACGTAGCCAACTCTAATTATCCCAATCTATCGCTTCTGCTCCAAGGAATCGATTTACGGAAAGAGTGATCGATTTTAGATAACTGTCCCCGCAGTAGAGAGAAACTACGCTCCCCGTGATATCCTGAAACCCGAATCGAACTTACAATTAGTGCCGTGTCCTGTCTTTAACTTTTGCTCGCCTGAAAAACGTTTAGTCGACCCCATTGACGATTACACTGTTCGACAAATTTCAACTTTTTTTTTATTTTGTAACCTTTAATATGCGTTTCTTATAGACTTTAATGTGCTGAATACGAATCTGCAATCCGTTTTTCTCCAGAACGTACCGTTTTTGAAAAAATCAATTTTGACAAAAATCGCAAATTTTCAACTTTGGAAGTGTTTTGTACTATTGCGGTAATAGTTATTCAGTTGCGCTTGGTGCCAAATGATTCTTTGAAGTTTCACGAATAAAATGGTATATGTTGTTATTAGACTATAAACATTTAAAGGTGTTTAAATAATGATCAAAGTGAAAGAGACACCGAAAATACACCCATTTTGGCTGATATCTTTCAGTTTCTTTCAAAAACTAAGGGTCCAGGAGAAAATCTAATTATGCCACGCGATAGAGCAGACCTTTCTGCAAAGAAAAGCATCAACGGAAGTTACAAAACCATTTTCGTTTTCAATATCAAAGCGAAGAAGTTTGGCAAAACACGTGGCGGCGACAGTGGTGCTCTATGACGGCGGCTCCCCGCTCATCGCTCAGAGTAGCGGAATCACTAAATGCGCTGTACTTCTGCTGAGTGTCACTGTTGCCGCCGCGCGTTTTACCAAACCATTTCGCTTGTATATTGAATACAAAAATGATTTTGTAACTTCCGTTGACGCTTTCCTTTGCAGAAAGGTCTGCTCAATCGCGTGGCATAGTTAGATTTTCTCTTGGACCCTTAGTTTTTGAAATAAACTGAAAGATATCAGCCAAAATGTGTGTATTTTCGGTGTTCCTTTCACTTTGATCATTATTTAAACACATTTAAATGTTTATAGTCTAATAACAACATATACCATTTTATTCGTGAAACTTCAAAGAATCATTTGGCACCAAGCACAGCTGAATAACTATTACCGCAAAAATACAAAACACTTCCAAAGTTGAAAATTTGCGATTTTTTTCAAAATTGATTTTTTCAAAAATGGTACGTTCTGGAGAAAAACGGATTGCAGATTCGTATTCACCACATTAAGATCTATAAGAAACGCATATTGGAGGGTACAAAATCAGACCCGTGTTGAACAGTGTTATCGATCGGACCAGGCCCCATTTTAGTTTAGACGGGGAGTAAATTCATTCGAAACACCTTTCGACGTTACTGAATACATTTAAATATAATAAATATGCGTTATTTATTTCGGGTGTCGTTGTCAAGAAGCGATTTCTGGCATTAAAATAATGAAACGCGCGAATAATATAAATACAGATAAAACTCATTAATATTTAATCTTCCAAAATTTAATCTTCCGCTTGCACAAAAGAATTTCCCCATACCCGAACCTCCTCTCACCTGTCCTAATTAATATCCCCAACAATATGTACTCCATCGCAGAAAATTCGCCACCCTCCGTAGTTCTATTTTCGACCCAAGGACCGTATTACCAATTCCGGTCCCGGCTCCAATTACCATTAACGCAGCCCAAGGGTCGCAAACCTGTGCACCAGGATGGTCACGCGACCCAAACCTGAAACTAGGTTGACTCTCTGCCCACGAACATGTTACAATTACACCATCGAAAAGGGAGGCCATACCTGGCCTCCGCGTAAAGTCTCAAGGCGCAGGTAGCACAGGGAGAAGGTAACCGGTTGAACAGGTTCCCATCCGCGGTCGCTCTTCATCCATGGCAGAAGGAGCACGGCAGGAGAGGAGGTTGCGTGAGGAACCGGCGAATAAAAAGAGCGGTCTGACCGGTGATGATGCCCGGCCAGGCGGCAAGAACGTAGAAAGGGAGAGAGAGAGAGGGTGAAGAGGCAGAGAGAGCCCGTCTGACGGGGAGAAAAAGGGAGAGGCAAGGGTGCACGCGAACGTTGGAGCAGCGCTGCTGGGTTTCCGGTGAATGGCGAGCGCCGGCCACGAGCCAACGTCCAATCAGGACAGGAAACGACGTCGAGGCCACGCGCAGACCGTGCTCTCGAACCTTTTTCCCTCTCTTCGTTCTCCGCTTCTTCCTTCGGGGCCTGTTTTCTTCGTTTTTTCCAGCCGTGGCAAAGGTGAAGCTGCTGCCGCTGCTGATGTTGCTGCTCCAGCCGCTCCCGGCCTGCTACCGTCTCCGTTGTCCTCGCGGTTACCTGGCCCTTCTCGCCGTCGAGTCGCGTCGACGTTTTTGGGGATCGTCTGGGGATATCGGTCTGCCGTTTGTCAGATATAATTTACAATTGCATTTACGTACATTTCTTTACATGGGCGGGCCTGGAATGGAGCAGTGTTAGAGTTAAATTAGAGTTTCGGTTTTTGTTCCCTTTAAAATCAATGTGTCGAGTCTCAATATCTTTGTCGCAACGATCGAAGACCATTAAAGGACGCGAACGTCGCGCTTCCACAATCAAATGAGATCGCCAGGCAGTGCTCCTCAATGGTTGATAATTCCGCCATTGCATGTTCCGACTTACGGGCATCGAAGTGTACCACGATTTTTATGCATCCTCGATTTCACTTTAAGTCGTTCTACCCGTCGACATCCTACAACCTTATATACCATCGCCCGGTCATTACGCCTTCCCATTCAGAACTCTTCAACTCGATTCTTCCTCCTCCGGGTCTAAGCTGCGCCGTAACGAACTCGTTTATCTAACCGTCGCATTCTGGTTCAGTCCAATCCATGAACCTCCGCGTACCTTCGATGATAACTCAATTAATCGTTCAATCCACGGCAACCCGTCTTTCTCTCCGGGAACAGAAAGCCACACACTACGAAATAAAATCATGACCAGTCGTATAACCGATACAGATTAAATAATCCAGATGCAAAGGACTCTCCCGTTCCTTGCGTAGTCTTGTTATCTCGTAAACTCGAGTTCAAGTTGGAAGAACGCGATGGGGCAATCGATCCGTTTCGTATCGCCGGTTTTCCGACCGATCGTCCGAGCACACACGCTCGAAACTGGGCGGGGAGCTCCTCGGCTGCAAAAATAGAATGCTGGAGAACGAGCAGTGGTTTGTAGCCTTGAACACGGCCAGGCTTCGAGGTTCGAGGCAAAGGATTCCCATCCTGGCCGCGGTGCACGCAACGGAAATCGTTATCGAATGCCCGGCCCTTGAAAGCCGGGGCTTAAACAGTTCTTTCGTCGATAATAGGGTTATTTCGTGACGTGGCCAGGTGGAAAGCCGTTCGAAGGCTCGGCTGCGAATGAATGCACGCCGTTCTTCGTCCGCTGTGATCGAGGCCGACAACGAGCCTCGGTTACCTTTCGATTTCTCGACATTCGTGGCCGGTCGTTCTAGGGTAGTTTCAGGCGAAGTTTGCACCCGCGATGCTCCAGTTCGGTTTCCAGGGAGGATTTTACGACTGATTGCTCTTTACAGGTAGCTCAATTGTCATTTCGTGATTTCTCGCGTGACTGGTCGAACGGTTGAAACAATGTTGCGGTATTTCCTGTTAATTCTTTAATTAGGATTAGAAGCAAAGAAGCCAGGGAAGGTTGCTGAATTTCTTTTTTCTTCCTGAATTGAAGATACAGGTATAATTACTATTGCTACGTCATACAGATATACATACGTTTAAATAATAATAGCCGAAGCACAGAATTATTACTTCTAATTATAATATAAAAGGAGATATATTTACAAATGGTATTAACGAATTGGTGAATTCGTGCGTTCGTTTGCGTTCGTGACTTTAATATTTGCTCTTTAGTAACGCAATGAAAATTTGAATTAAAGAGCCAATGAAACAGCGGGTCGGTTTTGATCAATTTTCGTCCGTTCGAATGGGTGTTGCAAAGCTGCTGTGAGAACGTGAAACAGCATTTTTTAATACTTCAATATGGTTGTCATTTCATTGATCACGTTTATATTTCTCTACAAGTTAATCTGCATCTGCGACGAAAGAACTGCAGGCGGTTAATCTCTGTTTGAAATAAAAATAAAAACTGTGCTAAAGCAATTTCATTCTTGGCAATTTTTTTAATGAAAAACTTTTGAATTTTGACCACGTTAAAATCCACTTAGGTATCGCACATTCGAAAAATCGATCATTTCTAATGCTGATTTACGATACACTAAATAGAATTGACTCCGTAAAACCTGTATATTATTTAGAAGCTAGAAGCCACTCTCGCATGACATGTCAAGCGAGGTGGTACACGTTCGGCAAGGCGCATTTAAGACACTACTCACACACTTCATGGCTTTCAAAACCGGGACAATGCGGCATTTGCTTTATAAAGTACGCGGGGAAGGTGCATTAATTGTTCGCACGGTGTCAAAGGTAGTTTACTGAACGCCCCGTCGTTCTGGCGATGGTCGTTTAAAATCGTCGAAGACACTTCGTGAATAACATTTAGCAGAGCACTCTGCGTAATTTCCGTGTCTACGATCCTAGAGACTCCAGCATCTCTTAATTCATTTCATTTCTGTCGAATTATACCATTAAGAACGATTGCTATACCCGCGCAATCATTGCTAGTATTTTATAAATGCAAACATTCGAAAATGAGGAGGCTGATAAACATTCATAATAGAAAGAAGAGAAGTATCTATAATTGTAAATAAATTGTGCTACATGAAAAAGAAAACCCTGGCCCAGAAATAATGCTACTTAAATACATCAAGACGAAACTAAAAAAGACTTCAGCTTTGATATTAAACACACAAGTTTCCATAATTTAATTCGAACACTAGAAACGTATATTGATATTGACATAATTGTCGACGAAATTTCGCAAGCATTGTTTGCAACCCCATCTGTTCCCTTAAAAAATCAAGCTGATTATTTCCAAATCTGCACAATTAACGCCAAAAATAGAGCACATTATTCCCCGCTATACATATTGCAATCCAGCGCAGCCAGACTTGATGCAAGATTTATCAGACCAGAGACAGACGTCCGATCTGGAACGTATAACCTACCACACTCCATACACCGATAGATCATCGTAAATCATTCGAACGTCGGCTTATGAAATCTGTATTACGACAGTCTAAAATAGTGTGAAAGGAAGTACAGCGTCAGTTTCAACGCCGGGTCGCACTTCGAACAGAGTAAAACAACTGCTTGGCTTGAAACGCCAGGCTCGTGGGGAAAACCGGCGAACTCTTTCGGTCGGTTCAGGAAAGCCATATTTCTCGTTGCTCTTTTTTTATTTCCCTTTTTTATTTGGCTGGTTGATAAAAAGCTCGTCGCTCGAAGTTGCTTTAGGACGAGAGTTGCGCTGCATCGCAGGGCAATTGCACCGTTCATTGCCTATCCGAGCAGACCATCATCCGTCTCCGGTTGTCCGTGAGCAGCTTGCGTTTTTCTTCGCGGAGAATACGTCAGCTTGGGCGTGGAGGATGCCGTAAGAAGATGAATGCCGTCATTTTCTGCCACCGTGTCTTCCTAACATTTTTTCCCCCTTTCACTCTTTCCCTATTCCCTGTTTCCTTGCTTCGTTGAACGTGGGCGTGATAGAATTGACGATCGGACAGCTCAGTCTGGAGTTGCTCTACAGAATTTTCACAATTCTGTTGGCAATATTATTGGTAGCAATTTGTTGTAGACGCTCGATCGTGAAAGGTGGTTGTGCGAGTGATAAGTGATATTTATTTATAGACTACTTGCAATTATTATTGCCACGTGGAGTTCTCTATAATTGATGCAGGGGTATTAAAAGATCGATAATGTAGTGGTGGATTTTATGTCTGTCAAATCGCATTCCAAATATCGCCCATTCGTAAGTGCACAGAAGTCACGATGAGATAATGTCAATTTTTAATTTATCAGCAATCTAATTCTATGCCTGTAGATGTATTATATTATTAGTACTATCGTATATTAATTTACGAGCGACGACTTTTGCCCTGTTTTTTAATTCAAACACGATTACGGTGCACGGTTGACAAATAAATATTGGCCCCGCATAATCGCTGAGTTCGTTTGAACGAGAGGGACAAATCGGTTTTTGACATTACCCTCGTCCCGTTATGCTTGTTTCTGTTCCAATATTTCTTGCACTTGTGCATATACAGTGTGTAGAACGTATTCTCGCAGCCAATAAACCGACAACCAGACAAATAGGGCTCTCTTATCCCGCCAGGCGTTTGGAGGCTGGCAGTAAAAGATTTTTATTGAATATGAATTCATAAGACCAAGGCCTGCTGCGCTCAACGTTTGTTTATGAAGACATTAATATTCGGTGGAAATTGTTGGCACCCCACTTATTATTTCTTTTGGTTTGGGTCGGTTCGGATGATTTATGTGGGTGAGCAATGGGATTGTTTCGTGAATTGAATACCTTCGGTGTAGAATTGCTTTTTACCTTTTCAAGGGGGCAGATAAGTATCTAGCATGGCCGATTAAAGATTTGTAATATATGTTGGGAATATTATTTTATACATTTTTCCCTTTGTCGCGTTAGGTACAAAATAAAATTTAATTAAGAGCATACCTTATTCCGTAATATTCAAATAACTGTAATATTCAATAATTAAATTAGCGCTATCTATTATTTCTCTCTATACATTTATTGAAATATTCTAATATCGCCTGATTAGAGGAAATACTATATACCTGTCTCAAACTTAACCCTTTCTGTGCAAAGGTATAAGATGCCCTAAGAAATCGAGAAAACAATATTCTAAAAACTAATATACTACCACTTTTGTTAGCATCTATCATATTAACGCTGAACTTCCAAGTCTTCTAATTTTAAGGCCCCTGCGGCGAACGGATTAATCTGATGAAAAATTCTGAATCGCATTAGAATATTTCAGGCTTCAAAGGTATTATCCCTGTGCCTTCTGCAAAAAGCTACAAAAAATGCCGAATATCCGAACTATTATGTACCCAGAATAATACGTCCACCCTGCGCGTCTCGTGTAATCTTCGCTTGGAACTTTCCCAGAAACATCAGGGAGCCAGCACGATGTTGCACGGGCGAGTTGCGGCGAGGCATCGCTATTTCTTCGCGCGATTCCGGCCTAACTTTCAGCGATGAAACGACGATTTTTAGCCAAACATTCGCGCGAGGACAAGGAACATTGTCGAAGTTTGAATGGAGCAGGCCTGGCGCGGATATTCGTGCGCGTTTCGGAAGTTATTAACGCGGAAGGAAGTTTTGCCGGAGCCGCGTAGCGTCGCCTTCGCGAGGTCTGAAATTAAGGCAGGATCCTCTAAATTTCAACGCGGATCGTATCTTCATCGACGCATCTTTATTCGACTTTCCCTTTCGACGCAAATGTCGCGGAAACACGATATTCCGATTTCGTTTTGGATGTCGCAGATTTCATGTAGACTCTCCGAGTAATTCATCCGCCAAACTTGCCTTCAGATCGTTTAACGAGACTTACACGACTTTAATAAGATCAGACGCCAAATTTGAACGCGATCTAGCAGTTTCATTCGGCGAGAAAGCTGGACCAAGCACGGGTTCTCCCAAGCGTGATACTCCCGGAAAAATTTCTTGCCCGTCACGGTACTTGTTTCGTCGGAGCCCGTCATCTTCTTTTCAGACATTTTTCCGCGTAACAAAGACCTGTGATATTTGACCCTCTCTGTGTACCATGTTTTCGGTATCTTCGCGCTGCGTGAATCTGCCTTTCTTCCCGCACCTCTTTCTTCCCCAGCGTTCAAACTCTCAGACTTTCTTGGAAGATAACATTTTCGTTTTTTAGTCGACGAGACTCTTTTTTGGACTACCCAGGGGAAACTCTTATTGTGAACATTTCTTCCCCATGGAAGTGTAATCATCTTAAAATATACTGCATCTGTATATGTATACGTGACACATTATATACGTATGCGTATACTGTAGTTTGCGAAAAGGGACCACGAAGCGTAATGCAACAGTGACGCAAGAACGTTGCATGCGACACAAAAATGCGCGATCACGGCCAGTTTAATGAAAGTCACAGAGGAGAACACAGAATCTGGGTTGCTCGTCACGCGATAAATTCGTTCGCAGATGTTGTTGCAACGTTCCAGCTTTAATGGTGCGTACTTCGAGGATCGTTCAGGCTGCTAATAGCATTCCGGCCCATGGGCAAACCGCGACGTTCGTCACGCGACGTGGCCGATTGTAATCTTCCAGAATAACTAGATGCCACTATTAATAATTGCTTGCATAAAGAGTAGTAGTTCGTCTGTACAACAGAAAAACAGCACGACTGTTCATTTCTTTAGGACCGATACTCTGTATTCACAACTATAATGTTAAAATACCAAATCCAAATAAAAGCCCAAACTCTCTTCAGTATCCGATCGCAGATATCCTCTATCAAACCTATCCAAATAACATTTCGTTAGCGCAGACTCGACACGATTTATTGTTGGATGACCAGCCCTTGAGTCACCTATGAGTGTAAGGCCCGCGGATCCTGGCCCAGTCAAAGTCAATATTATGCACTAGGGCAGTAGTCAGCGATATGACTACTGCCAAGGGCCAGACTCCGCGTCGGCTAAGGCGACAATAACAAGGGCTAAGGTCAGCCTTTTTCCCCCAAAAACCACAATATATATACTAGCGGAATAACTACGGCAACCAGAATAGTTTTGGACGCCACCCACACCGTTACTCTGTCGCGCACACTCGCCACGGTACTCCTAATATATAAAAACTCTCCTTGCAAAATTAATTGTTGAAACACGATTTCGTTTAAACCCCGGAGTCCAACATTATCTTTACAAACTAAAACCTTTCGCCCGCCACTCTACCAAATAAATCGCCTTCAAGAAACAATTAATACTCTGGACGAGGTTCATCAAGCCCCAGACTGTCTTAGCGAATTCTATCAGCCAGTCGATTCGCGATTCAGATCTCGTTGTGGAACTCTCAGTAGAACAAGGAGGAGTGGGTATGTACATATATACGTAACGTATACTGGAACGACGTAGAACGTGGGTATATCAAGAGTCGAGACAGCTGTAGAACGGAGAAACGATCGGGATTGCAGGCTGCTCAGAGAAACGGGGAAGCAGGTCTTAGGAGTGTGCTCCACGAGCGGGAACCAATCCGATCTGCAGTTCAGCAATCACGCACTGCCTCGGACCTCGCACCATCAACCGTAGGCTAAGTACACGGCACCGTGGCGAACGTTGAACGGGAATAATTATTGCGCGTTCTCAGACTAGGCAGCCTGTATTTCGGAGGATCGGGGACGATGATGGACACCCAGTCACAATTTTCAAACGCGCGGGAGACGCGATACCGCTAGTTCTCGTCATCCGACGAGGCGAGAGCTATGTCGGGGCCGGTTGGGTGGTGGAAAGGTGGTTGGAACAGATATGCGTGGAGTAATTTGGACGATCGGGGATTTTAGAAGTGTGATTCGATTCTCTAGGAATTCGGGTTCTGGTTTCATTTGTTTAGTTCGGAACACGTTTTTCTGCTACGCCTTTGCATACGTCGAGTGCTTCATTATTCCCGCTTATTTGGAACGCGATTCTCATGGAATTTTTAATTCAGCCAGCTTTTTTACGCATTCTTACGGAATGCGTTCGGCTTTATTCGGGGATATAATTAATTCCACGCGCTGTTAATTATGAAATTTTTAATTGGAAATACCTGTACGCGATGGACTTTTCTGCACTTGGTACCTCCTGCTTTATGAATACTTTGAATTGGGATTCCTCTCTTTCCAATTATTGAACTTCATGTTATGTATATCGGGCACCATTGTTTGGCCGAATTTGCGAGTGTTTAATAAAGTGAAATAAAATAAGGGATCGGGGTTGAACCTTCTCCACCTTCGGCGCGAATGAGGTTAACGCAACATTGCAACGATCATTCCAGCTATCGCTTCGCATAGAAGGAGACGCATGTTAGTAATATCGATGCGAAGCTGATCGATCGTGTGACTTTGGAAATCTGAGAATATGCGTGAACAATGAGAACACGAGTATCGATGCTGGAGAGAAACGGGCGGATCGTGTAGTCGCAGGTTTAAAGAGAACCAGTTTGCCGTGGGACCTTGTCCGTTTTTTCGCTTGCCCTCGGACTGGTTCCAGTTTTCAATTACTTTTACTGTAACCGGCTAGTCCCATGCTGACCGGATGCAAATCGCTGCTCGATGATAACTTTCACGGTGTCAAATTGTAGGCTCGCAGGGTCTCGGGTATCGTCCCAGGTCTTTAATCGTGTAACTCGACTCAAGCGTAATTCATTCCAGCATAACGAACGGTACGATCGTGTTTATGCGACTCGACGGCGGAGAACTTATTTGCGGGCAATTTGAAATCGGTGCATTCCTCCTCAATGGAATCGTACCAAAAGCTGATTACAATTTACGGTCGATGTTTGCTCGAATGTTTGTACGAAAAGGAAAGAGAGATCGATGTTGACCCCTTCGTAGCTGAGGGCGTATGTATCATTACTGTCTGAAGAGATTACTGCTGAAGAGAATATGTATTAAATTGATTACTTTCGTGGCGCTATAAAATATTGTGGGATTGGAAGTTTTCATGAAATCAAGCCGGTGTAAGTGTAATATATTTAACAACGAGACTATTATATATTTATTGACAAAACACTACACTATTCCTTCTACGCTGTACTACACTGTCTACGCTATTCTACACTGTACTTCGCTCTTCACTCTTCCGCTGTTCAAACCACTCTGTCCCGCAGTTCAATCTACACTTCTCTCCTCCTCGATCTACACTGTCTATTTCCATTCATACATCCATTCGTCCTCAGCCATTCTCCCCTCTCTCTCTCTCTCTCTCTCTCTCTCTCTCTCTCTCTCTCGTATCCTTAAGGATATAGAAAATAAGGGACACGGTTCTGCAGGCCATCGCTGCTCGCCTGCAGACCAGCTGTGTCTCAGGTAGCATGGTAAAAAATGTCCTGTACCTGGACGTTGGGCGCTTCGCACTCCCACACTATTTGACGCAGGAAATGAACAACATTATGACAATAATCTGCACACAGTGACTGATATATTATGTTGTTTATTATGTAGACAAGTGAACACTTTGTCCAGTCGAATAGGCAGTTATTTAACGTACTAAAAAAGCGATAAACTGTCGGCCGAATTACGAAGAGATATGAACAGAACAATAATAAATTGCCTGGAGTGTCATTGTGACCGAATATTAATAGGGCTCGCTGTGCCTGACACCAGATAGAAAGATACAACTAAATACACGAAGGACCACGCTGATTCACACAATCGAGCCTCCCTTATTTTCCGCTGCAAAGGGTTTGAACACAACCAACTGTTCCACGATCTTCCGCCAAAAGACAAGAGACATAAAACAAGAGAGAAAAGTCGAAGAACACCTGACGAGACCAACGAGTTGAAGGAAAACCATTTATATTGTTCGCGAGCATAATTCCATCTCGAAATCTCTCTTTCCAGCTGCAAAGAAAAAACTGGACCCAAGGTATTCGCAGAACGCTACGTTTAAGGAAACGAATCTATTCTCTCCGAGATCTCTCCCGGTCCCAAGAAGCGTTCAGTTTCGCCGGAATGGAGAGAGAGTAGAAAGCTGGGGATCGAGAATGATGTTAGGCGTTAAATAACGATTAGTCGACTCGCCAGGACTTGGCGTTTAATCCACGTTGATCGGGGACACAAAGAGGCCAGGCGACGCGAAGGAATTCTGGCTAAAAAGATTTGCATTTCCTGCTGGATCAGCGCCGCTTCCGTTTCACGCCCTGCTTCAATATTATTCCTTGTACGGTGCAGCCTTTCCGGCAGCAGGCCCGGTCGCTATCTTCTACCACTGCCACCTCGCTTTCCAAAGGTGTTTTATCTATATTTATCCTGGCCGCTTTAGGTTCTTTAACCTTGCCTTTTCGCTCGATCGTCAGCTCTGAACGTCGCCATCACTTTTCACCGTGGCCGTGTTTGCACTGGAACGACGATTATACCGATCGTAAAACAGGTTCATATGCTTGTACTGTTCGCATTGAGACAAGGAGACACGTAGTGTATGTACACGTTAGTTAGGTGGGCAGTATACGAGCCTCCTAAGTGTTTGTAGAAGTTGATCCCTTGATTTTAAAATTCAAAGCAGTCCAATGTCCCCCCCACCCTTCTGCGGATCTTCTTTTTGTATCAGTCGCTTCCTTTCTGTAATTGAGTTCCCCTGCAACGACTTTCGCTTTGGTAATTATACGGAACAGTTTTAAGGAAAGGACAAGGGAGGTCCTGTACTTTTTCCCAGACTATTTTCGCTCCTTCTCCTTAATTCTCTGGTATTACTCCTGCACTATTTCTACAATATGTGCATTAAATAAGTAAACTTGACTGGTCTCGACTCTCCTTTAAAAAAGAAACCGTTCGACCAGACGCGTCTTCTTTTTCCACGAGTTTCGTTGTTGCAATTCACGTGAATCGTGTACCGTGCACAAGGTCTCGCAACGAAATCTCGCGAAGACGTCATTTCTCAAAGAGACTGCGCGAGTTCGAAAGTTCAGGGAGAAACTCACTTATCGGACGAGTTCGCGGGGCTGAGGATAAAAAGTCAGAGGCACGTGGCCGTTTCGCACAGTGTACCTCGAAGAGGATTTTCGATGCGCAAATTGCACAATTCTTATACTTGCTGCCCGCTGCGATACTCGTCGAGGTAACGATAAATTTCTGATGTGTGCAACATCCGAGACCATGATGTTCTTCTTTTCTTACGGTTCGATCCAACGGAATGAGACAGGGCGAGAAACGAAGGCAATAAGAATGATCTGATCATCGAGCAGAAAACCGGGAAGTCGCCCCACGCGGGATAATCGCTTTAAGACACGAGAATATTATGTTACTATCCTGAAAATCAGGGTCTTTCATGTTGCTGGAGAGATCTCGCGGAGAAGCCCCGAGGAGAAACCCTTATCCTGACACCTGATCGCTGAGGAAGTTCGCTACCAACATCTGAACCACAAAGCCTCCCGTTGAAATTTATGCCTGGAAGTTTCGGTCGTAATTTTATGCACCTTAACGTGCACGATGCTATTATGCGTACAGCAAATAGCTAATTTCCTAAGCAACACGGGATGGAAATTGGACAACGGGCAACTTTTTCTTCAGTTTCTTGGGCATTGTATGACACTGCCCGCCGCATTTGGTGTATGGATTTTTCAATTTTCGTTTAATATCGTCGGCAACGAAAATTCATCTTCGCGCGGACGAATACCATCGGGCTGATGGGAAATAAATGGCCGATCGATGTTAATATCCCTAAATTTGTCTGCGTCGCGTGCGCTATATATTTTACGTGAATTCAAAAAGTGGAACAAAGCAAATTTGAGGGCGTCGATTGTAGCGGTTGCTTTTATGTTGCGACCAGAACTTTTTAATTTAATTTAGACCGTGGTATTAATCACGCTGGATTCTGAAATGAATTTATAGTAATTAACTGCCGGGCAAAGTTTGGTCATTCAGTGACGTGGAACGTAATTATCGCGTGGATCTATTTGAAGTATCAAAAGTTAAGCAGCAATCAAGTGCCTTGGCAGTGAAATTGTAAAAAATTCAAGAGCTCCTCGCTTTGGCCTGCGAGTTCTGGTAAAACAATAGTTCAATTGTTAATTTATTCTAAATCATTATACGCAATGGCACGTATTTTCTATTTAAAATCAATTTTGCCCAGCTCCGATCGCGTAGCTGCATTGCTCTCCGTTGTGCGCTCGTTTTCGTGCAATTTGCAAGATCCATGATTGTGTTTGTGTAACTAAGTTTACATAACTCAGAATCCGAACTCGGCATGGATTAAGACATTAAGATTCTGTTTGAAACGGATCATAGGAAACGTCACGTCGTGTGCGCGAACGCCACTGGGATATACCATTTAGCTCCATCTGGCTGCCAAAGGAAATGTGACAATAGGTGATAATCGAAGGACAAAGCGCGGGGAATCGCGAACGATATTGCTCATAATCTATCCTCTTCTCCTTTGTCTCACGTATGAGAACGATGTTTATTGCAATATTCGACGTGGATCGATGGCGGATCGGGAATTACGCAGGAGCTCGTGAATTTCGGCACACCGGGCATTATCCTGGAGTTAATTTGACACACAGGATATTGCGAAGAAAAATTGTGCTTCTCGCTGGTAAATCCATTTCCCCGTATTTTCCTCATTAAACGTGCAACATTTTATTCCATTGTGCTTCAATCTTTGTTACATCGACAACGCGTAGAATGTTTTGCCGCGATTCAGATAATAAATCCTTTTGTTTCGTCAATAAAATATGCCATGTGTTTGCATACAAACGCAACAGCACTAATTAGTACAGCTTAAAATTAGGTTTAATATTTTTCGGACACGGTGTTGCATGTCCATTCTGTATTTCATTTTCCTGCATCGCATGCATAGAAAATTCGTTTCCGTTCATTTAGGAAATTACTCGCCCATTACCGCGGCTGCTATATCGCGAGTTCTGCATCGGGGTGGCGAGGAAAAAGCTTGCGAAAACATCAGCGGTGGTTGGTTTCGAATGCTTTTAGCGCGTCGGAGATCCTTGAGGTCGTGAGAAAGTTTCGAGGTTGACGAAAGCTGGTTATAAACTTCCGGTGGAACGGTGCTCAAGTAGCTCGATTCCAGCTAATTAGTATCAACGCTTGATAAGCAATATAAGGCGAGGGGCTCGTGTTCAGCAATTAACACCGCGATTCTCGAGGTGCGGGTGTCTCGTGAGTCAATTGGAAGGGGTAACCGCCATCTATCTTATTTATGAATCTCTCGCGCATTAAGAAAATTAAATTAGCAGGGACATCAAAGTTTTTGTAAAAACACGTCTGGTAGGAGCAGAGTTCGAGGAACCTGCACCTTGATCATTGACTGGTAATTGGCTGTCGTATGAATGGAAATTCGACCGTGCAGTATTTCTTTTTCTTCTTTTAAGAAATCAAGGGGAAGACGCGTTTAACAAGTTCCGTTTAAGTTTTATTCGGGACTGAGTTATGGGAAATCCCACGTCAATTAAAAGTTCCGATTGGGATCGGTCAGCTGCGGCAATGGAGACTTTGAGACTTTGCATTGCAGAATTTTCGAAACTTTAGCCGGGCTTGATCTTAATTTGAAGTTGAAACCGAGTGTTCGTGGATTATGGGCGCTTCGACGGCTATATTTGCGAGTCAATTAGCGACAGGCATATAATTAGTTCGCTCTGGATGATTAGTGCTGGGTCTTGTGCAAGTGTTCGGGTAAGACGGCTTTGTTCTTGCGCAAGCGTGTGTGGGTATCGAAAGGGATAAGAAATGAATTACTAATTATTCTCTAAGGCATGTCATTTTACGCGACAGATTCTTATTTGATTTTGTACTATAAAGGCTGCAAGTGCGAATTAACTGTTCAACGTACTATTGAACAAATTGTTGGAAACAACTTGGAATTGAATTAATAATATTGTACTTAATAGTGTTTCATAATAATATTCATCTCAGAGGCCAGGTAAACTATTCGGAAATTCAATCTGGAATTCAATCTGAAACAATAATACCATTGAATATTTTAGGAAAATATATCATATCTCAGGTGTGTAGGCTACTTACGACCCGCAGTAAGCCACGCCGAAGAAGCTTATAAGCGAGCAGGAAAGAGGTTTCAGATACGATGGGGATTCGGGGGCAGCCCACGATGCAATTCAAGCGAAGCCGGTACCCAAAGGGTTAAATGCTTCTGTATCCATTAAACTATACATGTAGCAGAAGAAAAAATTGACTGCCTAATCAGATTAAAGACTTGATACTTCCCGAGACAAAGTATTACATTTACATAATTCAACTGGCTTTTCGTAGTCTCTCACGAGCATATAATAAGGACAAAAATTTACACAATACAGCAAGCCTCTGTTCTTATTCAGTCCTGAAGAATTGCATTCAGAATTATGCACTATCCCATAAATATTCAATTTGCACCGAAATCAATGAATTTCTCAACGCTTCGTCGCCACAAATTTTCACATATCTGTCCATAATCAATTCGCTATTGCAACACGACGAATCCGTAGGCTTCAAGAACAACTTAACTCCAATTCAGCCGGCAGTTACTCAAGAGACCCGTGCTCGGAACAGTGGCTACACCTGTACCTGTATCGCGATAAGGAAATGCAAATTGTACACGACGAGAATGGCCCACGTCGGCGCATATTTTATCGCGAATGGGATCGATTCTAATCGATTCGGTACGTAAGCAGTTCCTTTTCGAATCCATTTTTGGCGACGTACGCCCATTGCAACCTTTCGGTACGATTTCTTTTTATACGCTGATCGAATGTATAAATTGTGATAGCCACTCCTTTCAGCTGTCATTAGGCGAGATGAATAATGTGTAATCGGCGAATAACGCTACAAGCGCAACGAAATCGCGTTTACGCGAGGGATATCCATTCAGGCAAATACACGTATTCGAGTCATTGCCTCTGAATGATCATCGATTTTTTATTCGATCGTGAGAGATTGCTTTGCACCATTGGAAAAAAACCAAAAAAACACAAACGAACCGTTCCACTAGCGCGGCCCATTCATTTTTACTTTCTTTCCTATATTTTTTTTCTCTGCGCACCCTTTTTCCGTTTTATTCCATTTTTTTTGATTTTGCTATCGATGAACAAATGGTTCGTTTGATTACCTTCGGTGTAAAGCGGAAACCTCGAATATGTTTGCCCGAAACGCGTACGATTCGATAGCTGCAACGGGAACGAGAAAGGAAGATTGAAGACAGATTGAATTTTAAGATTGAAACAGATTGAAAATACAGAAGTTCGTTTTCTAAATATTGAACTATTTTCTATGTAAATATTATACTATCTCGAATTCTTTTCTTCCACAGAATTCGGCCTAAAATTACCACGGCTATGGCCACCTACCGACACGCATGCCGTGACCCACTTTTTGTCAACTTGAAAACCAGAAGCAACCTGTCTCGACCATTTCCATCCCTTCGGTGTCTTCAAATAGAACATTACGTACACCGTTTCAAAATTCAATTCTTCTATATCATTACACACTGTAGCAGCTATCTGTTCAATTTATTTTCAAGTAAATATCTATCATTTACAAGCTGCAAGTACCGTGAATGCTAACACTCAAAGGAAGAAAAAGCAACTTGATTCGACTCGTTTCATTCCTTCAGTTCCGAAGAAATGTTATTATACACCACAACCACCTGCTCAATTTCTTTTATGTCTTTTTCGCAATTCAAACATCTATTCTCTGCAAGCCACGAATATCGAGAACGTTGCCTATCAAAGCGACAAAAAGCATCATACCTTCAGTTCCGAAGAAATTTTATTATGCGCCGTAATAAAATGTTCTATAATAATACTAATAAGCAGTAGCTATAAAACTATATACTTATTTGCTCGATATTCTTAATTCATTTTCCCCAACAAAACATCTACCGCTAACCTCGCCCATGCATGAAATTTATTTATTTATTTATTTATTTCATAAACGGGTAGAACCCTTTTTTATACTGAGGTTACAATATGTTATAACTGCTTACATACTAATGGTGAGAACTTATGCAAGTGCAAGGAGAAGACGCTCGATGGTCAAATTCACTAATCATTAATATTTAAATCACTAATGTTTAAGCCTAGACGTAATAAGTCGTATAAGAACGTGTGTAAAGACGCTACGCGTCTTTACAAATTGTTCCTTACAAATTGCAAAACTACCGGGAGCGTTCGCCGTGCGAAGGAACAAAAAGTCATTCGACCAGTACCATCCCTTCGTTACTTGAGAATGAAACCAGCCATCTCCGGATGGACCGTCCAGGTCCGTCCTTACAGGGTTCTAACCGGGGCGAGTCAGCAAATCGCACGTTGCTCGTGTGATTTTCGAAAACGCTACCTCACACATGACGGCTCGTCTCATCGTAGTGGCGGGAACATGTGGTCGCAGCGTGTGTTCGACGCCGTTGGAGGTTTCTTTTCCCTCCCGCAAAGCTGCAACATCTGCAGCCAGCACTTTTATCTCCGTGTCCCAGCGTCTCCCGAAGAGACCGACGATGCTCGCCGTCCACTTTTGCCACGGTCCGTCAAAGATGCTGCATCAGGCACGCGAAAGCCCGGCCTGGGTCGTAAAATCGAACGATCCACGCCGAGATTGCCACGTTCGCGGGCAGATTTTACTTGTTTATGCAGAGGAATTGATCGGGGCTCGGCTCGGCGGAGTGTGCTCCCTTAGAAGCGTGCGCAAGTTGTTCGATGGGGGACGAGTTTCGAAAGCTTCGACGGAGGAGCCCGTGTATCGCTCTTTGCACCTTCCCGCCTTTCGTTTTACAGCTTTTATTTACATTACCGTTTTCTGAACGCAGCATTTTATAACCCGCCGTAACCGTGCGACTGTTTCTTTTCTGTTGCAGGTGAGTGATAAATATTAACGCCGCTGGAACGTCGACTTCTCGTGGTTTTTACGTGAGTACATGTTTCAGCCATTTTTGTTTAACGCTGGGTTAGACAGAAGTCTCGTTATTGAAACATAAATAACGGTATTGGCATTTTTTGGGGGTCGAGGAATTTTCGTAACGTACTTGGATCGCGTGAAATAATCGTTAAGCTGAAATGGAAGTATCGCGAAATAAAACCGACGTATCGGCGATCGAATGTAAGTAAACGGTTATAAAATTCAACTCGGTAGAGTAATATTCGAGACGCTTGACTACCACGATGCGTGGGCATACCAGGAGAAATTTAATGTGAATCGGATTCTGTTAACCCTCTTGGTATTTCGTAAACAACTCGACCGGGGTTGTTTAACATTCCTTTCACCCTCCAAAATAATGGACAATAAATTAAACGCTCCGTAGCTGAGGCACCCTGCCGTAACGTAACAAGAGCGCGAGGAGAAAAGGGACAGGGAAAAAAAATCATGCGTGAAACATGTGTTGAAGATGAACACATCTTCGTGCATTCAAACATCTGAAACTCGAGAAACACAGGCGCACTGGGAACGACGAGCAATCGCGTTCGTTTCACAATTTCTTGTAAAATTGCCACCGTCCACCATAAATTATCCCCAGCGCGAGAAACTCTTGTTAAACAATTAAGCATCCACTATCTCCAAGACGTTGCGGCCAGGGGATCGATTTATTTTCCAATCTCTGCGAGAAACGCGAAACGGTTTAGCTGACGATCCGCTGAAGCTTTCGAGGAGATTGAAAAGGAGGATGAATCACGATGGACGAGCAAACAGGGTTGAAGGACGATTCCAGCCTGTGCAGCCTGTCAATCATTCTAAAGAGACATCAGTCAACGCGTACGAACAAAGATTCGTTTGCAGCCATCATCGGGGTCAATTACGAGGCCGGTTCAACGAGGCAGAATCGAATCAGCTCGACCCAATATAGGGCCCCGTTTAATCTTTCAGCACGCACGGCCAATTCTCGAGAAGCAATGCTAATTTCCCCGCGAGAATTTCTTTTCCACGTTTTTTCTTTTCGTTGTCGAGAAACACAGAAGATCGTTGGGCGTAGAGTTCCACGAACCGGCAGAGCGACCGCGTTGATTCGGTATCGCTGCTTCACTTTTGGATCTCGAACATTTGCATACGATTCGACGTGGGAGGCTTGATAGCCTCGCTATGGCTCCCCTTGAAGTAGAATCGGAGGGACTGGAGGATTTGTCCAATGGATTTATCTTCCTTTCCTTTGAAGGAGATGCGGCCGAGGTTGTTAGAGACTTCAGTAGAGAGTAGGTGATTAAGATTAATTTTGAGGATTGATTTCGTCGTGGTTTTCATTTTTTGGCCAGGCTCAACTGTTGCGGGAATAATGATAGCTATTTCTTATGGAGATCTGGATGCTTGTCCTTTGATTTAATTATATATTCTTGTTTAATCGTTTTCGTTGTATATTTGATGCAAAGTTGTGGCTGCTGGTAGCTTCGTTTGTATTGTAACAATTTTCGAAAGGTAACGAAAGTAATGGCAGAAGTGGCACTTGAGAATATATCAGGTCTAGTAATAATTAATGTCGTTTTCCAATACAAAATAAAACAATTTAATCAACGATATAGTCGCCGTTGTTTTCAACTACTTGTACCCAACGCTCAGGTAGCATCTTAATCCCTCTATTGTAAAATTCTTGTGATTTTGATTCAAAAAATTCGGTCAACGCGTTTTTGAGGCACTCTTGATTATTGAAATGTTTTCCAAGATGAAAATTTTGCAAGGAACGAAACAAATGATAATCGGATGGGGCAATATCTGGAGAATATGCAGGTTGTGGGAGAACTTCCCATCCCAACTGGCGTAGTTTTTCCGCCGTGATTCATGCAGTATGCGGTCGTGCGTTATCGTGATGAAGAATGACGCCCTTCCGATTAATCAGCGCGGGTTCTTTTTCTCTCAAAGATCGGTCTAACTTTCCAATTGTACACTATACACTTCACTTGTAATGGTTTGGTTGGTTGGTAAGAGTTCAAAACGAAGAATTCCTTTAAAATTCCACCAAACACTAAAAAACGACACTAATTATTACTAGACCTGATAGTTGTTTAATTTGGTCAAGTGCAGTTATAATTTATTTGTATTCGTGTCGATTGCTTTTTTGGTCGTGCGCCGCACCTGGATCAGGTGCAATGAACGTTCTGCTTGGAGCATCCACCTTTATTGTCATCGTGGCAGTAAAAATGAAAAATACGGAACGGGTTACCGTAAGAAAAAGTGGCTCACTTCGCGTTTCAGGCTGTGTAATGAGAATTAATTTAACGACGCGTGCTGAACCGAGCGATTTCTTTTTATCGTCACTCGAGACACGTGTTCGTCGTTGTTGTCGGTGTCTTTGCTAAGCGGATCGTTTTTCGTTAACACCGTTTCCACGGATAAATACGCAGGTACACGTGCTTATGCTAAACGTGGGCAACGAACGAAGTGATTATTAGAATCAATTTTGTTTTACTAATTCCTCGGACCGTCCAAGTACTCGAAGTTTTATTTTAAATATTTAAATACTCCTAAGAAGCGAAATGAATTTATTCATTGCCAGAATTCGGATCCTTTTTATTCAAAGTAAATAATACTCTCTTTAAAATAGAATTGAAATGAATTGTCTACCCATCGACATGAAAATATACTACAGAGAAATTAAATATAATATTTATAAATAAACACAGTTACTTGCACGACTATACACACTTGCAAAAAACAATAGGAAAACATTCAAACATTCTCATAAATCTTCGCATAAAAAGCAGCATCATAATCATCGCCGATTGCACCTCAACAAATTCAATTCTCTGCTCATCACGCAAAAGCTCGTCTTCACAACGATTCGCGTCTATTCCGATCCATTCTATTTCCGTACAGAAACGGATAAATGAATTATCGATTGTCAAGAATCCGACCGTTGGCGTCCAGATCGTTCAACTGTGCGAGAGAAATTTCGGCGCACAGTCGGGGATAAATCCGAGTGGCAATTGACACGAGAAGTTAACCCCGATTGTCCCGTTGGCCCGTGTCATTCACCGTTTAACTCCGTATGCAGTGGACGAAACCTCGAGCAGAAGTTCCAGGAGCCTGACGAGTCACGGTAACGCGTCGATAGAACGTGGGTACCTGCCGTTAACGCGATGCCATGTAACCCTTTCACGCGGATTTCCGTCATGCCCGCCGTTCCACGTTTATTTATTTATCAGGCGTTTCGAATGCTCTCGCGTAAACGGCAAACAGCCCGGTTCTAACACGGCTGAGTACACGGAACAGCAAACGTTTGTTTCTATCGAAGGGCTGTGCTTATGGGGAACGAACTGAATTTTCGCGCGCGCACCGTTATCGTGTTCCGCGATTGAACGTCCAAAGTGCATCTCGTCGGCCGTATCGGAGTATGGCTTCAGTTGTGCCCGACGGCGAAGTGTACATGGCGTAAAAATCGAAAGGATGAGTCATAAACGATGGACAATAAAGAATATTACAGCGGCGTTTTCCGATGCTTCTTTCGCCTTTCGAGGCGCGACAAAAAGGGCGGCGCTGGGGAGAATCGAGAGGGTAATGAAATTTAAGGGCCGCGCTTCGCGAAATTGTAATGGAGGGTTAAATCTTCGCGTGGCAATAAGTTTTCAAAGCGGCAGGGTAAGCGGGGTTCGAGAGATTCAATTAAATCGGACGGAAGGAAAATTGATATGAAAGTGCGCAAGATATTGGTTGCACTTTCCCATTTTCACTGAATTCTTTCTTCAGATGGTAGTTTCGAAGTCCCTCGAAAGCTTCTTACCTTGACTGAACGGGGGAAATGAAATGTTTCGAACATTTCGACTTTTCCACACATTATAAAAAAACATTATACCGCGATTGAAGAACGTGCAGTTTGGTAATCGATTTGAAGCAAACAACATTCTTGTCATCGGAAAACGATTTTGCTAATGGATGCCCCGTTTGTTCGGTCATTGTCATGCTCTCGATATAAAAACACAGCGATTTGACCCTTTGTTCAGTAATTTAAATCGCTTCCCCAATGGCTGCGCGATAACATCGATTTTCTATGTGTTCATTACTCTCTGATGGATAAATCGAAGTTTCTGCTTGTCGTATTAATAACGAGACATCCGTTGTCCATATTTTTGCCTGTTGTTTAACCCGCCCGATGCCAGTTAATCATTTCAATTTATTCGTCGTTCCTACAACTGGAACACTGTTAGCTCATATTTCTGAAAAATAATAGTACGCGATATTTGGTACTGCAAGACAAATACAGGAAAGTCATTTTTGTTAATATAACTATCGCCGAGAAATTGAACAAAAAATTGGCATTGAAGGCGAACGGAAATTAGCATCTCAAGAAATTCACCAATTAGCATATTTCCAATTGCAGATATTTTTTCGTAAATTTATCTCGCGAGAATGCAATCACGCGAAAGGGTAATATTGCAAACGCTGTCGTGGTTTCGCGATAACGTCTTCATTTCCCACCGTAGACAGGCTATGAAAAAGAAAAGGCGAATTAATAACAGTCTTTTGTGCTTCACCGCGCCATCGATTTGTCTTTATTAGACAATCGATCGCGTGCTGGGAACGGCGTCAAATATCGTTTCAAATTGTAACGTTGAAGTTAATGGCGGCACGGTGGACAAGTATGTAGTTATGGAAAGGAAAGGATCTCGTTTATCCTAGCATAACGTGCATATATCGTCTGTCAGGTGATCGTATAACTGTACGTTATGCGGCAGGTAATTAGATGATCCCACGATTTATCAACGAGCGTCTCGCCCCGGTTATACAGCATTAAGCTAGTTAAACTCGGGGAAACTAGGTGAAAACTTGAGATATTGCGAATCTCAACAATTATATTCGGTAGATCTACCTAAGTGATCTTGTCGAGGAATCCACAAATGTTACAGCGAATATTACGAGATTATATTGGAGGAGTCGATCGCTCGAAAAAGTGACATCCATCAGGAATTGCGAAAATTTATTTAATGGAAAAGTAATTTAGAGGGTTTGAATGAATTGATATTGTTATGTAATAAATAATAAAATGAAACGATTTAATATATGTTATTTATCGAATAGAAATATCTCACTATCCATATTCTTATTCCTTCATTAATAAAAAATTCTAATTTACAAAATAAATTCATTGATGAAAAATTCGAGAATTTCCTAAATCGATATTTATTCTTCGCAGTGAAGTGTTTAGCAACCAGTAGAGTTTCCATATCGTGTTAATAATTATCTGGTAATCGCGTGTCAGCATACAATAATTTGCATTTACAATGATTGCGTTTGATACTCGCGAGATTAGCTTGTGAAGATTTGCACAGGGGACAACTCGGCAACCGATGCAAACTGAATAAAATTCTTTCGATTAAATAATCACTAGCAGGGCAAGGGAAGGGAAAAAGATGAACGCATATATTTTCGAAAGCGTATCGGGTAATTCTGTTAAATCCAACCGGTTCTGTATTTTTCGCGCTAATGGAAATTTATTTGGCCGTTTTTTGTTCCCTAATACGTACCGACAAAACAGCGTTGTAAATATCGCGCGATGCAAAAAATATCGGAATTCGTTAAAACAATTACGAAGCGGTTCAAATACGGGGGCAGGACGAATCGAAAGTACTCCATACCGACGGGAGGAATCGCTTTTAATCAACTCCGCTTTCGCACCGATCTCCGAAGCTTTATACAGAACTTGTTAAATTTCGTAGTTTTTATTTCCATTCGCTTATACGACAATGAAGTTCTGCAAGGTGTACTATTTCACTTAGATGTTCAATTAATAGAAACAAACATTTCCCTATTGGGGGGAGCAGCAATCGCACTAGTTATGTTAAAAAAGAAAACAAATTAGATTTCACGAGAATTATATTTATTAAAACTCGGGATTTATCGAACTCGTTACAGTTCCAATTAGGTCTCTCACGATTTTATAGTTTTCATATCGAAAATTCGAAACGTATTACATACTCTTTCGCTCGTGCGCGTTTTAATTGACGAATCCAAATTTGTCCACCTCGCCAATCCGCTATTCCCCGAACCTCAAACTTCGTGCAACTTATATTTCTCGAGTGTTCCACCTTTTTCTGCAAGTGCGTTTTTAATCGTCGAACCAGCGATATTCCGACTTTATAATTCGAATCTTAAGAACCATTAAATTTCCGGAAATATCGGTTTTTTCGCGAAAAACTGGGACAAATTTGTCGATGCTTCGGAATAGTTCGGAAACGAGGGGTTTTTTTCCGACGAAATAAAAAAAATCTATTTTCTCGGCAACGAAAATATAAAATATTTTTGCGTTTCGCCGGTGCCAAAGGAAAACAAGAGGAACAAATGCCAAGGCAGTATATAGAGCGACGAAAAAAAAAGAAGAAAGACCGCCAGTCCAGCCAGGTAGAGAGATAAATTTCGACTCGTAAATTTACCGACGACACAGGTGTGTCGGCGAAGGAGAGGACCAAAAATTCACGTGCCGCAAAAACACGCTCTTTTGTGCTAGGAAAATGCGAGAGGGAACGTGTCTCGCGAGTTTCTCCATTCAATACAAATACACACACGCACGTACATTCGCGTGTACACGAAGCACCCCGACCATTTTTCTGTCAAAGGAAAGAAAGCTGTAATTGATTAAAAACGATATTTAGAAACAAAACGTTACGTTCACGGGAATATACCAAGCCTATGTAGATTTTTAGATCCATGCAGGTAAATAGTATGCCTAATAATATAAAATTGTCGAGAACCGAAATTCGTAGACTTCTTTATAATTTCTTTAATAACGTTTCACTGGGAATTAAAGAAATTGTTAAATATACAAATGAAAAGGGAAAAACGAAATCGTCAATTAATGGTTAATAATTTTGTTCTGTATATACGGAAATTTATAAAGGTGGCAATTTTATAATTGAATTGAAGTTTCTTTCTTGAGCGTTTCCCATTTATCCAACTAGAAATACGCATATGCTTTTCGGATTCGAAGGGCCCTTGATGGGATGGCTGTGTACATCGACGCAGATAATGTGGAGAGCGAAAAAAACGTGATTGCTACAAGCCTGAAGTGGTCCAATTAGTTCGGTTTTGAAGTTTTCAGGAGTTCAGGGGTCTTGAAGACCCTAACTATCTTTCTATGAAGTTCGTGCCGATTTCGCAGCGCTTCATCATCGATTTATAACTCGATAGCGATGTCCTGGATTTTTCTAGCCCTATTTACGGCACCGTGAATTGTGCACCCTGGCTTCTTCTATTCACTTACTTAGATTAATGATCTGTTAGAAATTTCTTTCCTTCGCTACCATCACTGTAATATCCTCATAATTTTCAATTGCAACAAACATTCGTTCAAACGTAACGCGTTAAAGTATAAGAATAATTTATAAGTATAGTATGTACTTGTATAAGTACATTCAGTATAAGTTCAAGTATAACTACTGAGTATAAGAATATTCAGAGAATATTCTAAAATATATATCTCCACGATAACCATGTCAATATGTTCCAAAGTCTGCTTCACCATCGACATTTCACGACAATGAACAAAATCAAACGCAGAACGTTCATAGAAAAATGTGTGACAGATGAAACCGAAGATTTAAGAATCGGATACCTCCGTCACGTTTGAACTGCACATTAAATTACCCGAGGGATCCTTCCGCCACGTAGGAGGACAGGTTCGGAATCTGCGATGATAGAATCGTCCGTAGACAGCGAGGACGCTGGACAGAGGGACGGAAGCGAGGGACGGAAGCACCGGTGTAGTGTTTTTGAAGTTGGAACTGGATTAGCTCGACGGGGCTGGAGAGCTTGTAAGCTGACCATTGAACGCTCGTGTAGAATGTTTTCCGTGGTCTTGGGATTGAAAGAGGTAACGAGTGGCGATTGCTGCATCGAACCCACTTTCCTGATTGAATGACGACTAATCGGGCTTATGAGCTTTAGCTGATTGCGGGATTCGAATCGATTTGTATGTAAAGGTTTTTTTTAAACGCTGTCATCTGCGCGTTGGTTCGCGGCGATAATTGTTTCGCGGTCTCTTTCTTTGAGTACATTAATGGATTTATTTAGTATCGGGTTAGAATTAGTTTTTTGGAGCGGATCATTTTGCTGATTGTTCTATTGCAACATTGAAAATCGATTACACGAAGACAGTTATGGGGATCGGTTAAATAGTTTATGGATTTTAAGTCATTCCTCCGATGCGAGGATTTGCGATGCAATTTTTATAATACTCGTCAGAGGACAGAGTAATAACTGAAAGGCTAGATTTATTGGAGCGAGCGCGATACGTATGGCTTGAAGTCGATTTGAAAATTTAATTACATATATTCCAGGATAATGGAGGATATATAAATTAATTTCCTATCTGGCGTTGACGTGTAAAATTCAGCAAAAAGCACGTGTCTGACATAAACATTATACTTGCCACTTATACATCTTTATTATCCTCTGCAAATGTAATTAATTAAATAAATGTAATCTACGTTGCTATGAAAATTGCACGTCCCCGGGAAAATTGATAGGCGATACACGATAAATATTTGCACCGCCGTGTACACAGTTTCTTACGCAGATGAATAATTAACAAATTCGTTAAAATACGGTTGACGAAATAATGCCCACCTAATCAGACATTCATTATTTCCTTGAATAATCTATGCCAGCCGGCACAGAAATTCCCTGAGGAGCGTTCCCCCTTCCACAAACTCGAAATGCATCCCCTCTATGGAATTTTCGGAAGTCACGTGTTCCAAGTCCCACGAACGGCGCGATTGGGTCAGTTCGAAGGAGACTGTGGCCTGAGTCGGACGCGCCGCGTTACTGTCGTGTTTCCATCGCGTTTCCATCGTGTTTCGGTCGTACGAATATTACACGATCCGATAAGACAGTGTGCACCTATCGTATTCGTCGGTTATAAATGGTTGAGTGGTGTATACACATGTGTGCGTGTTAGTGAATTTTTATTTAATCGAATTACCGTGCGTGATGTTGCCTGTGAGTGTGATTTGGCGTTTCCTCTTGCCGGTGATCTTGGGATTTTCGGAGCATCTCTCGACAGTGACAGGTGATTGATTATCGCGTATTACTAATTTTACATACACCGAGCGTTCATTGGCATAAAATGATTCAATAGCCCCGATAAGGTACTCGTTAGGAATCAATTGGGAGTTCGCCGGCGAATGAAGTTATTCGTTTAATCGATCCAATCGAATTACTAAATGGATCAGAATTAACCTTTATTGGGCAGTCAGACTTCGACTTAGTTTTAATTAAACAATCGTACGAAATCGTAGTTATCAATTCGAATTTTATTAATAATTTCGTAGAATTTCGACCAGTGTGCCCGCGTTACTTCACGTGCTTCGTTTGGGATAATCATAAAAGCAACACAGAAAATGGCTGATTAAAATTTCAATAATAATTCATCATCCGAAGTTCGCACAACGCTTGACACTGTGCGAACAATTATTGCCATCATAAACTGCGCAACCTTATCATTATCGCAAACGGTATATCGTTCGTGAGTCGTCGCAGAATCAAAACTTCACGCTTGCCAGCCGGTCGATTAATCGAATTTTCCGCCGTTTCATTACGTAGAACTGCGCGGTGCTCCGATTGCGTCAATGGACGTGAGAAATCGAACCGGCTTAATCGACGTGCGATCGCGTGTCCGTCTCCTTTGAGGCAATGATTTAATTTCGCTCGTTCTAACCGAACACCTTTGCTGGCTCAGAGGAGCTGGAAATCGATTTTCCTCGTCGATCGACGTTTCGCGTTGGCAGGGTTTTTTTCGCGCCCATTCGCTCCGTCGACGAAGAAAAGAACGGGGGAGGCTGAATCGATAACCGGTCAAGTGTTAAATAAAGTAGCCAGGTTCGGCGTAGTTTTTAGGCACCGGGAAGTCCGTCGCGTTGTTCGATTTCCCGATCGTCGACTTACGTTAACGAAATTATGGGATAAAGTTTCGTTTACGAGAAAATGCTGCTTTTTTTGTTGATTTTCGTCGGGCGGACGCTTAAAACGGGTTCAAAGGCGATAAAGTGATAAGAAATTGATAACGATAACAGTTATTGCAGGCAATATATCGATATTATTTTTAGTATGAACTTTGTGCACAGCGTTTCTGTCAGGTGATTGAATAATGAGGAACTCGTGCTGCAACTGCGAAGCGATTTTCACCTGGCTATTCATGCGAGACCTTTTTAATTATATTTAACTAATGATTCACGGGGGAAACATTTTAATTTTGTATGCAATAGATATCTATATGATCAGAGACATACAGAATCGTATTTATAATTTGCGTAAATAATTCTTGGATTTATTGCGAAACCGGAGTAACCATTATAATTGTCACATTTCTTTTATTCGTTATAACAATTAATTGTCCATTCATCTCTTTCTATCTGACATTAATTCTATGCACATCTCACGACGTGTGAACGATAGAAAATCAAGTGTAGCAGTTTTGGAAATGACTTTGCTAAAATGGTATCATTCAAGCATAATACATGCATCGTAGTTTCTCGATCCGACGAGAACCAGAACATGTTTTTTGCAATCCATACAAACCTTGCGTGCTTGGTTTGCAAATTTCTTCGAACAGCGACGCGAAATATTTTCCAAACATTCTGCCCACTATTTCGAGGAATCAAAATTATCCCCCGCGAGTACGCCAATACAATGTTTACAAAATATTCCTCAAAATCTCGCGCTCGCTTAAAGCCACAACCGCGGGACGAAATTGCATAGACAAATGATTAAACTGTTTGTTATTCCACTTTCACGATGGAACACCGCCGTTTGCAACTTGCCTCGAAATTTAAATACTCCAGCCGTGCAGCACAGCACGGCGTACCTCTCTTTATCCCTTATCAAACTCGAATAACAACCGATCTCACTACTTGCTCGCGTAATTTTATTCTCATCCGTGCCCGTCCAGTTTCTCCGGCGACAGTGCCGTGAAAATTCCGTGTAGCGTTTGAAAAGCGATTTCTCGTTGGACCCGATGCGAAGGGTAGCTCTGTTTACGTGTATTTTTCCCGGAAGAAGAAGAAGAAGCGGGAGAAAAAGGCGGAGAAGGTTCGCGCAATTCCTAGCTAATTTTCCCCGGATTCCTTCGTAAGCGGACCGATTCAGGTATTTCGATTTATCGATCGGGCAAACGGAGCCCGTCGCAGTCGCATGCCTTTCAACGGTGTTAAACTTTCCTTCGAATGAAACGGTCAAATGGACTGGCAATCAAGTGCGCTGCGAATATTCCGATATCGAATTAAAAGTTGCAGACTTTCAGGGGTTGGCCGGTGGGGGTGGATGGGCGGCGGAAGGGAAAATAAAATTCTTGCGCGTCCTGGAAATTCTGGCGGCACGAGCGCGGCAAGAATTTCTGAGCGTTTCGCAGTTCTGTCCTGTTTAAATGTAATTCGTCCCCGTAACGAGAAGTTCGCGAGCAAGTAGAATTTCACGCGAGCCTGTCCCTTTCGTTTACCTTGCAGTTCCCCCGACTAACTTTTGCCAAACGAGCGCAGTTCGAGAGCGCAGCGGCGAACAGTTAATTTGTACTGTTGGTTGAAGTATCACTTGAACCGCCCACGGTGCGATTGGTCAGCAACTTTATTGTGAATGCTGTTTGGGGGGATGATAGCGGAAATTCCGAAACATTGATAGAGACGATAGTGTTTTCAAATGCATTTCGATCCAAATGATTAAGCTACTCGCGACACGGAGGATTTGTGAATTTGTGATTTGTGACCAGAAGGTTTATATACCTGTCTGAAAGTTCAAAGATCTAGAAATTGAAAAAGAAAGATCCATCCTGCATTCAAAGTGGATTTCAAAGACAAATAGATTCTCTTCTAGTTATACCTAATTATACATTTAGAAAGATGATTTGACATACTTTTTGTCCATTTTATCAACAAATTTTACTAAAAAAAAATCAATTTTTTGTTTAAAACTCTGTATTTCTGATTGGCTGCGCGAAATTCATTGCAAATTTAGGTATAACTAGAGCGTAATTCCATGATAAAAAAAGAGAATACCTTGTTTTTCGTTCTAAGTCAATTCTACGAATCTCTACACTGCACGAAATGGAACAACTTTTCCGCTAAAGCGTTCAATCTAACTGAAGATATTTTTAAAATGAATTCTTTTTTTACTACAGTATTTTTTTTATAATCTTAAATGTTAAATGAAGTACTAAACGAAATTCCAAGAAGATTCGTTAATTCTTGCTTTTTAAAAAAATGATAAAGAAACATCTCAATCTGAACACGTTACGTGAGTTGCCCTCTTTAATGTTCAACGACTCGTGTAGCTGAGTTGCGTTTGCTCTTGTAAGTTTGGCAAAGTAATTTACAAACATCGGCATGAAAAATTTCCTTTTGAACTGTTGGCGTTTCGCAAGGTCCAAGATATTTGCTTTAAAATATATATATATATTCTTATGAACCATAATAGTAAATGATGTCTAGGAATACTTGAAACATATGTCTGCACCGCAGCAAAACAAGTACATATCCACAAAAAGACAAGATCAACGTGAACCTGTGTCACGTAACTCTCTGCAAACAGGTGTTATTCATTTAAACAGTGCATACACGTTGCGGCGGCAATGCAATCGTTTCACTACCGCGAAATCGAGATCAGAAATGAACGTTAGATACGACCAACACGTGTATTCCCGGTTCCAGTGAAAGCCTGTGGACCGTGACGTTTCACCTACGAATCAGATATACACTGCGTAACAAAAGTTTCGAATCACTTTGTTAGTTGTACCAATAACGAATCCCTCGCGAATTATTCAGCCCCCAACACCATTGTCCAATATTTCTGCGTACTCATACGAATTATTACACTGTCACCCTATATATCGCTATCGTGGAATTCTCAAGCTTCATTATTTTGAATGTTACTAACAATTTTCGAGATGTCGAAAAAATCTCGCCATCAGATTCTTTTTAATCAGATGAAAACGTCTTCCTGCTCCGATATTCGATTCAACCCACCCGGTTCCCGTACGTGGGTCAAAATCGCCGTTCCTTCGGGTGTACACAGCCACGAAACTTTTGGCCACCGATGTACGCAACCCCGTCGCAATACCTGGCTCGAAACACACCGGTGGTCGAACTGGGAATTCGATTGATTTCACGGCCGTCGTGTCCCACGTGTACCCGCCGCGTATACATATGTATGTAATGTACACGCGGATCTCGCGGTCTCGTCTCGCGTTACCGTGAGAAAGGGAAGCTCACTGAAAACTCGAAACCGAACCGATCGATTGTTACGATCGAATCGTACACGGTAGAGCCGTCTTTCCCTGTTACACAATCCTTCTTGACCGCCTCTCTGATATCTCTCGTCGTCGAGCAGCGTTATATATGTAGATACGGAACTTGCGGATGGGTGATCCTCGTGGAGGCTGTCACAGGAGCGCGGTTCTAGGTGTCTCGAATTCCTGGGAATCTAAGGCGCCAGGATCTTGTCGCGTGGTCCATTCACACCGATCTAGCGATCCACGATCCCCCTCGTGGCGGGATAATATCGCCGGGCCGCTGTGTCTCCTTTGTTGGGTTACTTTCTACCTGGCGCGGCCTTGCGATACGTACAAGGTGGATCGCCGGCGCACGTGAGACGTGAAAGTTCGAGGGATTTTGTGAATTCTGTAAGGCTGAATGGGTTATTGTTGGCCGATGGTTTTGTGCGGACTGGGCACTAGTGCGGGATGGATTACGCTTTTCTAGTGTTGTACCACTTTTTCTTTTTATTCGTGAGGGTGGATCTTCGGGTTGAGATTCACCTCGGAGGAATCGTTGAAGGAATTGCGGCAGGGCTTGGTTGCATCGAGTGCGGTTATTGGAATGATGTTTCAGTATTTTCGATGCAATCATTTGATTTACGTGATTGGCTCGAGGAACAGGCGAATTTATTGTTGGGGTATTTGGGATAACAGTTCAGTCCGTTTTCTTTTTTTATGGACACAGTTTTTTCTCTGTTTAACAACAATAATTGGGATGCCAAGCTTAAAACTGTGCAAAGCAATGGATAACTTTGTGGCAAATTTTTTGAACAAAGAAAGCACCTTTTATCTATGAGTTCAACGACCTTCCCCTTTTGGAGTATAAAGGTTAATACATTTCGAGAGTAGTTACTGAAGACTTGTTCATAATGCTGAAGTAAATAAATATTTATTAACAAGATATAGTAACATAGTGTTCGAAAATATTAAATGTTTTTTCAAGTGATGCAAATATACATACTTCGTATCCCTAAAAATTAATGGTAAACGGAACAGTTTTTCTTGTCAATATTGACAAAGAAACCGTAATTTGATTTTTTCAAAATCAATTGCTTCGAAACGGAATACAGAAGAAGAAATTTTCCTAGCTGGAATTTGTTGAAACGCCCGATTGGTATTAATCAGAACATGAGTTGTGCATTTGCATGCTAGGGGCCATGCTTTATACTCAATGATTTTCATCCGACTCGACGAAGACGCGGTTGTAAAACTTGATAAAAGAGTTCCTTTAAGCTGAAAAGCTCTCCGTGGAAGGAGCGAAGAAGGAGCGTGAAAATCCTAGGATTAGCTTCGTAACTGTAATTTGAAGTCAACTGTAGTCTCCTCTGCCTTTTCTGAATCTTAACAACTTTTTGTCCCAGATATCGTATAATAGTTCGGGTGTCCACTTTTTTCCCCCTCAACGTCATGCAACATTTAGAAATTTATTTCACGAACGAATTAGAACATTCTTTACAAACGCGCAAACTTCTGCTTTACATATATTAAAATTATAATTAATAAACTCATTCTCGCATGCCCCCTGGATAAAAATTGAAAGCACAGTCGAAACGTTTAGTTTAATATTTTAGCGTGCTGTTTAGCAGAGTTTAAAAAATCCCGCGACAACCACATGGAGCTTTGATTTAGAATTTACGTCACATAATATATTTTATTCGTCGAATTATTTTTCTCATTGCCAATTCGATATTTTGCATTACGCCGCGCCCTGTAACATGAATAATTAAATAACGATCTCCTGATCTTTTGCATTTTTATTATGCGTGCAGAACACGTGGCAACTATTCATTCGTATCCAGGTCCACGGTATCAGGCTGTGAATTACGTGAAACATATTTCTGGAATCTATTATCTGTCTACCCGAGATTCGGTTTCGCCGTGTTGTTTCATTTTAATCGATCGACGGTTGCGTGATTCACTCGTGCACGCGTGTGAAAGTAAAAGCTGTCGAATTCGTTGCCCCGTGGAAGGAGACAAAACCGACGTAAATGGAGTACAGTGTGGTTTGATCAGCTTGTTTGGCGTTACCCAATATTTTATCCTGTACTGGGAACTCGAGCTTTCGATTTCAGATATATGTACATCAAGCACGGGGTGCAGTTTCCCCTGTTTCTTTTGATTAAATTCTGATAATATTCTTCTTGAAATAGCCAGGCTACAGGATTGTAGCTTCGTACTTAAGTAGGAAGTTAAAGTGTCGCAAGCTCCAGGTATTATTTTATTTCCTTTTTAGAAATTTCGCATTCTTCCTCTTCCAAAATAAGGAATTCTTCTTCTCCTGAAATATTACTGGCCACCGTTAATTATTATCAGAGCACAGAGATCATTTACCCCCGATACAAATGGCTGTAAAAATGGCATCGAAATAATCCCCTGAGAACTGAGAAACGTTCCCACGAAAAATTCTCAGGATCGGCACAATTCATCAGGCTTTCTGGAACATCCCCGTCGAGTCTTTGCATAATATTTGTATTATTCCAGTGGTCTCTTAGCGGCGCGTAAATTATTATCCGAATACCTATCGAATATTCCCTGCGCCGGTCCTTTTTCTCAATAAAGACCGATACGCCCGGTAACATATTGCGATGGCTTTTATAAATTTCTGGCCGAAAAGAGCTCTGTAAAATTTATGTGGTTCGCCGGAGCTTTCTACGTACATCTCTAAAAGGAAGCCCGCGCGAATTCATATTTCTCCCGGTTGGCAATAATTTCTCTCTTTTTTAACAGAGCAGAAATCCTGCGGCGTTTCGCTGCGTTTCTCTACCAGACCATTTATACATCGTGTACATCGATGTATCGATCGTGAAAGTATATAACATGCCGGGTATCGTGATATCTTTCGAATATTTTCCGCCGGTTTGATTCTTTCTCGTTTTAATCGACAATCGGATCGATTGCCGAGGCGTAACGCGCGCCGGTAATTCCATTGTCACGTGCGTTCGATAAGAACTACTGCCGAACTGCGAAAGACACCGGAATCCGGTTGAACGGCATTCTTGTACGCTGTTCCTCGTGCATTGGCAATCATTGTCTCTCGTGGTCGATTGGTATTCTTGCAAAAATACGCCGGTGCATCGCGATCGAATTTACTGAGAGCGATTTTTCTTTTTCATAGATTGTAACTTGTTTGTAGTTTCGTATTTTTTATAATCGTTTTGTGTGACATCCTAATGATTTGGATTTGAGATTTCTTTTCTGCTTAACGTTTCATTACATCACTCTCAAATTTTTGTGTGTCCTTTTGTGGAATTTTATTCAAGTTTATTGCGCGATGAATATTTGAGGAATCATTGTGCATATATTATGTGTATATTTATGAGATGAAAATACGCGATGGATCTATAATTTGCTTTGTGAATTTTAATTAGTGTATAAATTTAGGTACCTTGTGTTGTTTTCCTTTACCTTGTCGTGTTCTATGTATGTGTAATGCGTTGAATTGCGTGAGGAAAGTGGAAAGTGTCATTCGGAAAAGTTAGAGTGTCTACAAATAGTGCCTATAAAAAGGGGCGAACTTGTAAAAAAGTTTGGACACCTGTAAACTGTGCGAAACGAAGAACAATCAAACTTCTGTTGGAAACAGTTCCGCGGATGCAAAGGAAGCTTTGAAATTTCGTGCCAACCTTCACGCGAAAAGCTTTGTGTGCCTGTGTGTGTGTGTGGGTGTCGGAGGACGATCGCTTTGTTTTACAATAGTTCTCGTTGGGAGCCACCTTTACACGGATGCAGAAACCTGGTTATTTTTTCTCTCTCACAGATTCTAATTACGCGGGGATTTCAAATAGTTTTCATATCAAATTCATTTTCCCCAAGAAATTAAGTTTCCTTAATATTTTGTTCAACAAACAAATTGTTTCACGAGATCACCAATAAGATCTGCAACAAAATCTATAACAAATGCTCATATTCCGATCATTCGAGACCCTCGAAAATACATACAATATCCGCGCCTTGGTTTCCCTATAAAATTCAAAATCTAAATCACGTTTCATTCGCAATATTGATGTCTTCTTTATACCACCGATACTCATCAGCCTCCATCTCTGACACCTACCATCCCTCACGAATACTCGGTCGAATTCGAAACTTTCGTACCCCCTCGCAATCCCTACGTCGAAGTTTTTCCACGACGAGGGTGTCGGGGTTTATTCTTGCTACTGTATGCTGATCGCGCGTTCGAAGGTTCGCGCTGGATAAGAAGAGCCACGTTTTCCAGCACGAGCATCTGCTCCTGGAGATAGCCCACGCATCGTGCGACGCAGAAACGTGACCAGGTTGCCGAGATTAGCCGCGTCGCGCACTCGATTTCGTTGCCAGAGCCTTTCAACCCCTCCGCGATTTCACCCTTAACCGGTGCTGTCCCTTGACTGAATCGTTGATCGTTCGTCGCTCTATATTTCTTAGCCAAGCTTATCAATCGCACGAGGGGTTTTTTTGAGTTCGAGTATTGAGCAAAATGCTTGAAGCAACGAGTGTACTTTGTCAAGAATATATATATACTTCGTAAGAAATAATCAGAGACAGAAAGATTCAAGATCTATCCATCTTTGAACCCCGGGTGTTTAATGGCGAAACGAATGGCGAGAGCAACACCTATTCGAATCATGGTTTTTCAAAGTTACACCTGTGATCAGTCTCCTCGCGTTACTTCTTGTCAACTTAATGGATGTTCCCGTAAGTGTGCAGCTCCTTTTCCACCCGGTTGATTAGAAATATGCATTAGGATTTGATTCGGGGAGTCCATTAGGATTTTCTAAAAAAGAAGGAAGGAAGAAAAGAAAAATGTGACAGATAGACCTGTCCAAGATTTTTCGCGACATTCCACTTTCATTCGCGAAAATAGAGTGAAACGTAGAAAAAGGTGTTCTGCATTCTTTGGTGATTTTCACGGGGGCTTTTCTCGCACATTTAACCGTATTTTTAAAAATATCAAAGAATAGCCTGTTCGTCTGGGAAAGGATACGTCTGAAAATGATCAAGAACATTTTGAGGCGAGTGTCAGTGTGATTGGTTGTTTCGCTTGTCACGTTGTAGGAACGACGGAACTGTGGCGTAAAAAATGACCAAGCTTCTCGGTTCAACAGGGATACGATTCGGGTTATCCATCTTTTCTGAAGCTTGTATGTTTTTTTGAAACATTTGACATACGACGTCAAGCGTCATTGAATTTTGACACGACTTCGGAGACTTGTTGCACCGTGAAAATAAAATTATAGCTCAATAAAAATATTAAAATTACTATTATTCATTCTTTTAATAAAAACCAGCCGGCATCATTATTGATTAAACGTATCTCTGCAGCATTTACAAATCCTGTATTAATCTAGAAAAAGAATTATTTCGCATTTCGATAATTTAATTGAGAAATCACTTGTACGACTAGTTCTGTTTGAACAACGACGAAACTTATGCTGTTGCTATTAATAAATGTTAAACTATAGAACAAAGACTAAACAGACAACATTAACCCTTTGCACTCCGAATTATTTTTCCAATAATTCCCTAGTATTTCAAAGTTTTATCTGAAATCGAGTGCGACTCGGCATAGGAGCTCCTGTGATAAAAACTGATGTCGAGTCACACTCGACAAAGGAGTGCAAAGGTTTAAGAACAAATTCTGCCCTCGATCAGTGAAGCAAATTCATTAAGCGAGTTCTGTATTAAAATACCAGCGTTTTGTTCGTCGGTGCACCAATATTGCAGCAGGGCAAATACAAGATCAAAACGGCCGTATAAGCGTAACAAGCAGTGAATTTCAGTAGTTGACGACGTCGACGAGTACCTATCTCGAAGGCGAGGGAAGTCAGGAGCGTCCTACTATCGTCGTCAGTTTCAAGGTACACGAGCGTCCCGACGATTGCTCGGAAACTTGGAAACTCTAGATCCAGGCCAGCCATTCAATTGTTTACAAGGGGACGGGAATTTCAGTACTCAGCTGCCACTGTATCAGCCTCGGGGTCCGGATTTCCCTCGAAGAGTTTCGTAAAAAAATTAGCAACAGTGCAGAAGGAGGGTGAACAATTGAATAACCTCAGAATATCCTCGGGATATGCAAATTCAATTTACTTCCATCACTGGTTCATAGAACCACAGGAAATCTCGCGTTATACCACGATCATTATTTCCATACTTTCAATTTGATACTTTCAGTTTTGATATTTTTATTTCTCAGTGTTGAATTATTATCAGTTAAAAAGTCGCCAACGAATTTCTAATTTTTCTACGTTTTCATTTTATTTGTGGTCAATTATAAGTTACAGCTTTGGAATGTTGTATTTTGTAATGTTAAATCGTGGGAAGGGATGGTCGAGGATTTAAACTAAAGATTATTTTTATTATTACAGGATATAGTTTATTATTGGAGGAAATTATAGTAAGCTGTTACTCCCGGATAGCTCTTATTGCGTCTGCTTGGACCAGTCTCGGAGTCTGCTTAATAGTTTAATCAGGTTCCAAGAATTTCTGGGCGAATCTTAAACGAGGAAATTAAAACTCCTGCTTACACGTAAAATACGAGCACGAAGTAGTTGTACAAGTAGATATTATAAGACTTGTTAGGCTCCAGCATGGTCACCTTCTCTTTATGGTCTCTTACTAATAAAAAGAGATTAACCCCGGTATTAAGTGCACTTACTTATCTCTGCGTGGAACGGGCTGAATGTAATTCTCCTCCGGGCAGACTATAGTAAAACGTGCCGCAAAATAACAAGAGAAATGTACGGGCAGTCAAGTGGAATGATAATTATATTGTAACAAAATTGGTTTGGGAAAACTTAATCTCGTTGACGTGCATTTATACTTGCCAGCTGTAACAATAGAAGAGAGATTAATAGGCGAATCGATAAACGATCGAAATGTATTTTGCGATGCACGGAGGAAAATCCTTTCGCTTATTTCAGTTTGAAAATTCGTTCCCAGTAATTCCCAGCGAACCAGATATCGCATCCCTGTTCTCAGTAATTTCGCAGTAGATGAACAGACCCTTCTATCATACTTTAGATTTCAAGTGCGTGGTGGAAGGTAGATTCGCAAAATTTAGAACACTTTAAAATACTTGAAGGCAGAATACACAGAATACATAGTTCCACGTTTCTACAATTTTTATTTAAACAAAAAATTATCCATCTTATATGTCCTATTAGTTTCGACCCATTTCACGTTACCCAGGTGCCATCTCTTATGCTGACATTTATATTATCTGGAAGTTACATTTTTAATCGTCTTTTACATGACCCTCGATAATTCCAATAGAGTTCAACAGAGTTCAAGCTCCTTTCATTATCCCCAACATTCTGCTGTTTCGAGGCTTTCTCCTCAATCAACGTTGATAAAGCAAAACATAACCACAACTCCCGGCAAATGCAATACTCGACCACATTTCCCCAAACAAAAAAGCCTCTCGCGAGAAATACTTATGCGGTATACCTTACCGCAACGATGAATTTCCACGCGTGCCAACCCTTATTATTACTTAATACCTCCCTCCATCTGCGAATCCGCAGAAAATATTCCCACCCGACAAACGGCACCCTTAATTAAACCCATTCATCCTCGCCCAAGGTCCATGCGCGTTCAATTCACTCCATTCACCCTCTCAGCTTCCCTCGCAATGCGCGACCGCCTGCAAACCCTCTGCACCAAGTCCGAACTCAGCCCGTTCCTTCCGTCCACACGCCTGCCATCAAGATCCTACCTGCTAACTCAACCAGACGCTTGAGCGCCCGAGCAACGCGTTTCAGCGTCTGAAAAACGCGCCGGTGAAAACTACACCCGGCCTCTGAAAGGGAGCGCGTAAACGCGGCTCGGGGCTGACCACGCTCACCGTGTCTGGCAGCACGAGCACAAAGGAGAGGGCCCGACGATCAAGATACACGGGAGGCCAGACATAAAGGACGAGAGGAGCCACGGCGGCGGCCCGCGGGAAAAGCGTGGAACGGAGAACAGAAAGATGGAAAGAGGGACGAGTGCGCGGAGGCTGTCGCGGTTTTCGAAGCTGGCAGCACGCAGAAAGGAGCAGAAAACAGGCGCGGGATAAGTGGTATGAGGCGCTGGCTGCCAGACAAAACCGGCTTCCACTCGTCCCCCTTCAACGACGCTCGCAATCCTCGTTCAGAGAGGAGCACGCCGGCGTTGGTCGCCCGGGCTGTCTCTGTTCCACGCCACGCGAACGTCGAGCGACCGGCTCGATGCACCTGCACCGGTGTGCTGCACCGTTGCTCCCCCGATCTCCTGCGTTCTCCTGCGTTCTCCTGCGTTCCTCCCTTTCACCCCGCCCCCTTTCGCCTTGTGTGCAAAGTTTGCTCGTGCCACACGCTCCTGAGTCCACGCGATTTGCTTGATCGCGTAGCGATGACGTTGAGCTCGACTCGAGCTTCGGAGTTAGTTACCTGGTTCTGGGTTTAGGGGTTGGACCTTTGCCTTTTTGGGGGAGGTATTTGGGCTTGTGGATCTTCGTACTCGTTTTCGTACGGTAAACAGTGACTGTACAGGTTCGATGCAATTATATTTTGGGGATAATGGTTTTTCCTTTGTATCAAGCCTATTTATAAAACAGATACTTATTTTGCTTCGTCTGCAGGAGTTTAATGAGGACTAGTTGTAGGTACCTGATTTTTAAAGTAATCACGTTTTGCAAAGGTTACGTTGTGCGTGACCCACGCGTGAACAAAGTTACTGTGCATTATTGCACATTGCTTTTATTCTTACGAACTCTGTGGTTGCAGGTTTGGTCCCCTCTGTTCACATTATTATTGCCAACCATCATTTTAAATATCCAAAAATGTTAGTTCAATTTTCCAAACTACGACTATCACTAACAGGCACGGTGCACTGTAATTCTACTACACGACTTCGTGAACGCCAATATCGTAATTCTTCACATTAAACAAAAGTGAGAGTGAGCAATCCATACGCCCCCCCTCATCAGCCTATTAAGAACAATAATAGTCCACCCCTGCGTCACCGATCCATCCGACTATCAGAAACACCCTCCACCCTCCGATTCCCGAAGGACCAACGCTTCGAATACTCGCAAGACACGAAAAGTCCCATCCGGCCAATCGATCTCGTGCATCGAGGATCTATTCTTCATCGTCCGGTATAATTAATCCAGCGGATCGACGCGGACTCCATTAATGTACACCCCGAAACACGTCAAGAACTATTATGCACCATCGATCCGCAGGAGGGATCGGCATTGTTCCAGCGATTCATGCTCATCGCTGGAGCTATTGCTTTATGGAACAGAGGAACGCGCGACAGAGGGACAGAAAGAGAAGGGTGGCGCACAGAGATCCAGAGTGTGCGAAAGACAGAGACAGAGAGAGAGAGAGATAGAACGAGAGTGATCCATAGTGAGAGAGGGAAAGAGAGAGAGAAGTCTCTCAATGGCCTCGAGGCTATCAACCCAATCTCGCGCGCCACGAAACGGCCAACTTAACCCACTCGCATATTCCGAGCAGCGGAAACGCTCTTGTCCCCTTTGTGTCCCGGTTGAAACGCGACGCGGGACGACGCGACGCGACGCCCGCCGCTTTTTCACGCGGTACCGGACGCGGTTTCCTTTTTGACGGTTCCGTCGCGCAAATTGCCGGAGTTTCTTCCTTCCCGCGAGAGATTCCCGCGGGCACGAGGGTGTACGTCCAACTAGGGGAAGGAAAAGGGCAAAAAGTACAAGCGCCCGTTGAAGGGCGGGGGGGAAAGATAGGTGGGCAAGGGAAATCGGTGTCGTGCGTGTTCCTCGAGGACACGAGGAGCACGTAAACGTGTACAAGCCCGGCGCGTAGGACGTTGGCAAGAGTAATGACGATAATAGCCACGCAGAGGATGACGATGATGACAAGCATCTTTAAGCGAGTTTTCCCCCTTTGCGAGTTGAAAAGAAAAGTCCTTGCACCGGCCGCTATACTTGGCCTCTCGTCCCAGGTATTGCCAGTTTCTTCTGGGGCCACGTCGATACTACGCGCCGTGCAGAATGTTTAGGAGTTTCTTCGGTTGAATGATTTTTATGGTTTGGCGAACAGCTTCGTATAGGCTCGCGATGATTTATTATTGTTTTCTTTCTTCGACGCGATCCTTTCTCATCGACGTCGATTCTCTATCGGCACGCTTTATTGAATATCGCCGATGGTGTTCGAACAACGGTAATTGCTTTCGCCGGTGTCTTAGTTCACTGGGATCTTTAGTTAATCAAACAGGATACAATTTGCAAGGTATATTTGTATCGCTGTCAGCAGAGCGGATTACGTTTGAACGTTCTGCACTCGAGACTGAAAACGAACAGGAATTAGCCACGTGGGGGAGAATTAAAAAAGTGTCGTCGTAATCTCTCCTTAAATATCTATGCCGTTTCACCGTGACCTGCTTCTCATTTTTCGGCGCTTTTTTTTCGTCGAGCTTCGATGATATCGCGAGAGCCCCGTGCATTTTCATCGTAACGCAATTTCGTTTCGCCCATGTCCCCCGGTTTCTCGGCATTAAAACTGTATGCAGGAAAAAAAAAATGGAAAAACAAACAGCAGGACGAAAAATTAAAAAAAACACGCGTATATGCATGTACAGATTAAACGCGCGGGTGCGTAAAAAAAAAAATGCACGGAAAAATAAAATTCTTCACCGCGACCGGTCGCATCGCCACGGCGAGAGATTTTTATTTATCGAAACAGGAGAATTTCCAACTTTGTCGCCGGGCGTAACGGCGATCGTTGATGTTTCGCGGCTTTATCCCCTCTTGGGAGTATTCATTTTTTCCATCACTTCGTCCATTTCGATTTTAGTTTAATTCGTTTCGCCGTAATCTCAGTGTATTTATCTTGCAGCGGAACAACCATCGAGAGAGTGCGTGAGAGAGAGGGAGAGCGCGAGATAGACATATCGTGGACGAACAATTTCTGTGGTATATTTGATTTAAATGTTCCCGCACTTCTGCAAGTCGATGGAAATGGTTGGAAAATTGTCGATGGAAATATTATTTTTGTATAGACGTAGATCTGGATCTCTGTTTAATTATTTCTTTTTTATCGAGACATTTGATGAATCGTTCAAAACTGATGGGAAACGATGTTCTATAGGACTAGTATTGAAGGCTGTCCAATTCGAAGCAACATTTCAATTTATTTGAAAGACTCAATTACATTTTCTTCACGATACTCACGCGTGGACCAATTTTATTCGCAACAATCATTTTGTAATTTTAACTTTCTCGAAGATTTATTGAATCCTCCTCCACGCGTAACAGTGCACCGTTCTTTAATTTCTTTTCCTCGCAGCCGAAAATGAAAGACAGGAAAAAACACGTCGGAATTTTCACGAAAGACAAGGAACAGCGCGGAACGTTTCAGTATTCAAACGATTTCTTCCCCCGTTTGCATTTCGCAGTTACGCACCAGATACACTAATGTAGGATTGGAAATACTGCGTGAATGTTGAGTACTTGAGAAGGTCGTGCGCATGGAGGGTACAGCGGCCCAAGGGTTCGGGTGGTCGGGACCGACCATCACCGAGGAATGACTGGGGGGTGTGTCCTGAATGAGTGAGCGCAAATGAGGAATAGAATGAAAGAGAAACTAAGAGTGAAAGAATATAACGAATGAACGATGCGTGCAAGAGGCAGATCTAGGAGAGAGTTTGAAGAGAGTTAAGAGAGGAGCTAAGTGAGAATCGTGTGTGAGTCGTTGTGTGTTTTAGTAACGTCGTGTGTCGACATATTCTTATAATAAAGCTAGTGTTTTAATGAGTAACTGAAGTCTTATTACACCACCTGTCCTCTATTCCAAACTACGTGAGGTTTACAGAAAATAACTTCTACACTAATGTTTCCTTTTTCGGGCGTGCAACGTCGAATAGATTTGGCGGTGTCCCGTATATTCCGCGAGCGATTCGCCCGAAACTTTAAATATTGTTCATTCTGTTCTGGTGCGCCGCGGCCGGAAATTATTATACTAGGTTCCAGCACGCATACCAGTTTAACGAGTATATTTATCGATCCAGGAATGCATTCACGTTCACCGCGGTCCCGTTAGGATTGATGTCGCGAAAACCTGTGCAAACGTTGCATTTCGCTGCCGCGAAGAACACCTGGATATATCGTTTTCCACGTCACTGGAATAGAAATTGGATAATTCGTGTGTTAGAGGTATTAAATGCTTCTGCTCGTGAATATTTCACTGCGGTGAAACTAGAAGTTGAATATTTGATTTTAGAGTCTCAAATAGTAGATAAAATAAACCACGAAGTTTTTAATATTTTTAAACTCGATTGGCTCGATTTTATTCGTTGCGGTTTTGGAATAGAAATTTGTTCCTTAATGAGTAACGTATTTGGTTGTGAAGGAAATGATACTCGATTATAGGAAATTGTACGGAAAGTCGTTTTAGAAATGTGGTATACTGGAATCATTAGTTTTGGGTAATATTTTTCGTTTAATTTATTAATCTTCAGTGGGGGTGAGTTCCTCTTTTCCGATCTTGAGTTGTAATTTAAAAACAATTCTAATTTGTACACGAGGTTCAGATGATAGATACGATCTTTTTAAATAAATTTAAATACCAGGTTGCGGTGAGTAATGTGAAACTGAAGAGAGGGAAATATGGTTGTAAAAAATGAATAACATACGGGATAATAGCGGTTCCTTTTTTCTGCTTAAACACGAAGTGCCGGGAATGTAAACGCTTGGAATTTATATTTCACTTTAATTGACTGTTATAAAATTCGGTTATAATGAATGACCAAAGCGTCAGTTTAACTAGCCAATGCAGAGTAACAATTATACCAATCGTAAAGTACACAGAGCTCTTTTTCTGTTTTCCAGATTTTTCTGGGCATAATTATTATGGCGATTAAATTAAGTCATAACGAGCAAAAAGTGATGGCTTTTACTGCTGCTTGAATTATATTCCATCTGCTTTTCCCAGAACACCTAATGTATTTGTCAAATTCGCTCTGTTAAAAGCTTGGCATTCGTTGCGTAAAGGGGAGGGCAACTAATTTACGAGAACCGTAATAAGGAAAACTTAAAGCACAATTAGAGGGCAAAATGTATAACTGTTCTGAAAGTTTTCACAGAAATCATCCGCGCTGTCTGTTTCGCGTTTTTCAATGAAATCTAATTAATTATAAAGCGTGACAATAATTAGAGTTGCGCAGGGGGAAGTTAGGTATATGAGGTCGTACGCTTTGAAAATACAAATGGGGTCACGATAAAAAGTTCTTTTCCTCTATTTCGACTTTTACTACCTTCGATATCGTTCTTTCCTTACGTCTTACTACCTTCAATTGAATTGAACACACGTCCCGGCAGCCACTAAAGCGAGAACACGAAACTTGCAATCGGAGATTGTGCGTGTTTCCACCCCATAGTCCCGGAGAAGTGTTTCGAGAAATAATTGTTTGGTTGCAGGTAGCTATCTAAAAAAATTCCCACTTCCACTGCAAGTAACCCTCAATTTCGCGCGAATCTACCGAGTCACGCATTCTTGTCTGTACGACGTTTCGCCAAATGCATTCCGGGAATGAAGACGAATCGTCAATTAAACGGGGCAATTTGTTAAGAAATGGCCAGAGGAATTGCAGAGGAAAATTATGGCCCCGCGAAATTATAATACTTTCACGCTAAGGGCGAGGTTTGGAAAAATGCAAGGAATGCAAGGAAAATAAAGGAACGAACTTCCCTACTGAGAAACTAAACAGATAATTGGAGGCAATATAATATTTCCACGCGTAATAATATAATATTAACGTAGAAGTAAAAGTTTTCTGCGATCAACGAGCACAAAAGTATGTTTCATTATCATTATACTCGACGCACACGCCTACCCGTAGGAACACAGGTGAAATGTACGACGACAAATCTGCCGGTCGATTATTCGCATCGCGCGTTTCATTAGATCGCAAATATCGAATATCGCGCGTCGCGCGGATAAATTTATTCGAGTACGTGCCATTCGCCGCGCGTCGCTCGACAGGTGGTATTTTTCAGCGTGGCTGGATACCAGGCACCTGTATTTCGCGCGGCTTTTGTCCGTGTCGTGAGAGGATTCGTGTGGAAAGCGGCCCTCTCGAGCCTTTTCTATCCTTAATCGACGTCCGTTTCAGGGGAAAACCGATTTGCTCTTTAAGGGCTGCTCCACCCCTAATTGGTAAATCCCTGGAAAACAATTACGTTCCCGATTGCCGTTCAGACTCGAGCACGAATCGTTCGTCCTTCCATCCGGTATTATAAGATTGGCTCGACGAGTGGATCGAGGAGTATATATTTGAAGAAATGACGGGAGGATTGATTAGGAATTATTTCCCCGGAGTAATTAGTTTCTTGCTGGAATCGAGAGTATGGACGGCGAGGATTATAAATATTGTTAATATTGGACGACTGAGAATATTACGTTTGCTTCTGTTTTTCCGAATTTCCTAATAACGGCTTCATATTTTATTTCACTCTCTATCTCATTATTTTGAAATTCGACGCCGCAGAATCGTGGTACGTCGAATTCGGCCATCGCGGAATTGTGATACCTAGAATTCCATCGCCACGGAATCGTGGAACTCGGAACTCCACGACCACGGAATCGCGGCACTTCGAATTCTATCGCCGGCGTTACTTCGGCGTTCCAAAAAGTGCGCCACACCATTACTCGTCTCCTTACAGTCCTCTACTCCTGTCTTTCATTATACCATCTTTGAATATGTACTTACGACAAAGGAGTTCCTCCTTCAAATCGATCACACTCTCATAAATCGCCCCCTTAGGTATATCTCAGCATCTACTCGTCCAAAGGATTCACTCCTCCCTTGCGAGCCTCGGCGAGTTCACGATCACCCGAGTTTAATCAATTTTTATCGATAGGCGATATCTCAACGGCGCGTAGAGTGTTAGTAGAAAGGGATAGGTAGATTGTGGAAAATTGCACAGTTGACGAGCAAAAACGAAGCCGGGGATTCGCGAAGGTATTCGAGCAAGAAGCCCCCGTTGAAGGAGTCTTCGATTGGCCCTCGTTCTCTCTTTCTGTCCTTTCCTACGTAGAGAAACGCCCGGATAGAGGGCCACGGTTCCTGTTCGTTAACTGCCGGCAGAATCCACTCGACTTAATCGATCCTTTCACTCGCGGACCGGCTATACCTTTCCAACCCTTTGTTCTGGAAATGGAAGGCAGCTAGCCTCCACCTACTTGAGCCTCCTCCTCGGGGAAACGTTTCATCAATGCCCGCTAGCATTTACAGCTATGTAATAGTACGCGATATCCGTTGTCATGGAAATTCCATGAGATCGCCGAGAGTCGTCGCAGTAGCTGCACCGGCGACACGTTCTTCCCCTCGAGATCGAGCGCAATATGCAGGTGCAAAAAAGGGGGGCACAATTAATCTGCGGATTTTACTAGATTACAAAGAGAAGGTAATTTCAAAACTGCAGCGGTACAGTGTTCTAAACATTCTTACTATTACGAAACGAGCTATCGAGAGAAATCTTTTTGCACAACTTAATGAAATATTTCACCGAGTCACCCGTGCGAAACGTAATTCCACGTTTCTCCGACAATCTCGTTCCTGTCACTTGCAACTATCTACCCACAGTCGTCCAGCACTTCTGACGACTCGTTTGATCGACAGGAACAAAAAGGGGTGGAATATTTTCTCCGCTTCCTGCCGGGCGATCCTGTAATCCGCCGAGGAAGTCCTTTTTACCCGAGCAAGCCCTTAAACCGTCTTCGGGAACGGTCTGCGGAAGTCGATAATGCGCATTAAACGTCCTTAAAAAGAGCTGCGAATTACATCGGCGAGCTTCTCGCGTCGGCTCGTCGACGGGAACAACGATAACTTCCCTGCCAGCTATACCTCTCGGTGTAACGAGGCCACGTTTCATCAATTAGCATCGAGTTATTCGAAGTAAGCGAAATTGCACCTCGCGATTCTTGTTTCGTTACAAAAATTCTCCCCGCCCTCGACGTACGAGAAAACTCGTTTCCCCCCGGCCGCACGGCGCCGAGAACACGAATCTGGTCGTGCAGACTTCTTCGAGTTCTCTAAAGTATATTTATATCGAGAGGTGGTAACGATAGGATGACTGGCCGCGTAGTAGTAACGGGTTTCTTCGACGTTCGACGATCGTCGATTCATATCACGACGGGCTCATTAATACCTACGGTTCTAAACTTCTTTCCCGAAGAGATTTAGTTCAGGGTTGCGCAACGTGCGTCGGACGACCCGACGGTATTCGTTTAATGAAGCGGCGAGGATCACGGTTCCCTTGGAAGATGAAGTTGTACGGCTGGTGGTAAAGTGGCGCGGAAGAAATTGGGAAATATTACACTTTTCCGACTTTCTTTCTGCCGCTTTCTTGGAGCCCGGGATATCGTTGTTTACCGAACGGCTATTATTCTGCTTTACGTAAGCCTGTTTATGTTCTTCTTTGAATTTATTCCAGTACGCAGTGATTATAGCTATTTGCCTTCTTTCCGCTGATATGCTTGTTAGGAATACGGTAGAATTATGATTACGGTTACTAAAGTCTAGCAATTTCTGTATTATGATGATGATAATAATAATAATAGTAGTAAAGGCAAAAATAGAGCCAAGAAAATGAATACAAAATTGCGAACGCAGGCTGCCAATATCTTCTTAGGGCTAGAAACAGAATCTTTTGACAATGCTTTTTAAAAAGACCGCAGGGAGATGTTTAAAGGGAAATGTGCTTCGTTCTAGAAATAGTGAACCTTTTAATAAGACCATCCATCAGAGCCTGTTTTACATAGGAGATATTAAAGTGTACGATTTATTCCATCACACCCAAGTTAAAAAATGGGAACGATATATATTAACCTTCTTTAGGGAACTTATCAATCTATTTTATCAAATCTGTTTCTCCAATAGACCAACGTAAAAGAATGCTGAACATATAATTAACGAAACCGACTGCGGGCTTCTAGGTTCCCTATAGTAAAAAATTCTTTGAATAGCTACGTGCCAGGTAGAAAGTATGACTAACCGTGGGAACAAGCTATTGTGTATATGTAAGTACACGTATTTGCTTAAAATGCAATGAAAACTTGCTAGGAAAATAAAATATAATAAATAATAAAATAAAAACTCGTGTATTTATGTGGGAGTCATATATTGTAAAATACAAAGCATTGAACATGTTGTAACATTCCCAGAATTTTTTTAGCAAATTTAAATGACATAAATTGTGAACGATAAAATTCATGAAAGGACGTGTGCAGTATAAAATATATTAATGCACAGAGTCGCAAAAAAATTCAAAGCCGATATCGTTTGTGTGTAATTTCACTCACATTGAACATTATGAGCGTTGTTTGAAAGTATTTAATATCGCGCTACCACCGGGTAGCGCCATATTTTATGGAAAACGAACGTTCATGGAATTGCTGTTTGACGACGAAACTCGATTAAACTAATAACAATGGCCGGTATATTCTGTTAACTAGTTATTAATAAACATATTTTGTTCGTTACAAGTTCGGCTTGCAGCAAAGGGTTTGTTGCGTCGCTACCTCTAATTGCTATTTTTTTTTTCCTCCAACAATTCCCAATAGTTTTGCACTGCAAACCGAGTTAGTTTCATTTCCAATATTCGATCGCACGGAGTGACGCCCATAAAATTGTCAACATTAATTACATCAACGCGAATTCATCTAATTTATACATTTATATAAATTCCAGCGCCCTTTGTGCGTTTACAAAAAATTATAAAGCTAGTAAATACTACGTACACGAGAATTCCTGAGAAATATACATCAACGCTGTGCGGTGAAACCTCCTGCACGTATACCGATGTCCAATAAATTACTTAAACAATTTTATTATAAAAATCCTTCGTCTCACAAAACCTCCAACAAAAGTAAAAGACTGACTCTTCGCAACATTTCGCCACGTGTCATTCCTCGGCCCGCTGTTTCTAAAAAAAGGAAACCGCCCGCATTAATCTCTCAATTTAACCAGCAACAATAGAACACCTCGAAGGTGACCGAACAAGCCAACAAACTTTCCGACCGGGTGCCCCTGCATGGCAATCGAAACGGGAGCAAAAAAGTTTCGAGCGAACGTAGGAATCAGAGTCACGAAACAGGTAGACGTCGGGGGCTATCAGTGTTTACCAATTAGACCGGACTCGATCGATTATTATGCCGTGCCGGGGCAGCCTTGCGCTGGGCTGTTCGTTCGACCAAGTCGAAGCCTTGAGGAGACGGGCAGGACGCGGAGAAGACGATCCACATTCAGATGCTTTCCCACAGTGTCCGGTAGGCCCAAACAAGCCTGCCACCGCCTCCCCGCGTTCCTCTTCGCCGCCCCTCGTCTAGCCCGATCTCTTTTATCTCCATTTTCTACCTCCGGTTAGCGGCTCGACTCGTTTTATCTTGCTCCTTTTATCCATGGACCACGTTTCCTCCCCACTTGGTGCCACTGCCTCCGCGATTGCTCGCGTCCACGCCACGCTTTTTGCTCCTTCCCCGAAGGAGCTGGAAGCGTGGCCGGCTCGCTTCTCCCACCGGCCAGCCACGTGGCTATGGTACAGGAATGCGTGTTTCATGCCCGAGCGAAAGATACCGCTGATACTGTTGTATTGTGATGTCTCTATTCAGGGGTCTTTTGGAATTTTTCGTGAATTATTTCGGGGGATGGAAACCGAGAGGATTTGTGGGTCGCAAGGTTGCGAGGGTGCAACGGGGGCGACGGCGTGTGTTTGTGGTTTGGTAGACAGCGGTTTGGATAGTTTTGGGGTAAGGGAGTTAGAGATAGGGGAATTGTGAGGGTAAGGATTGGCATCTTGACTTCCCGTGAGTGGACGACGGTGTTTTGTGAATTTGGTTGGGCAATTGTCGGCGGGATAGTTTGTTTCGTTTATTTCGTTTATCGCGCGGATCGATGTTTTTTTTTCTCGGTGATATACTGGACAGATAGTTGCATTCAATGTTTTGGAGCCGTGAAGATTGATAGATTGGTATGAGTAAGGGTAAATTTCGTTTGATGATTGAGGTTTATTTTATTTCATATTTTTGTTCTTCATAAATAATCAGTATTATTAGTAATAATAAATAACGAAGATTCGAAAAAACTGTGTGAAACATTTGCGATCCATTAAGGGCCTGTTCTTGAATGAATTATTTTTGCCATTTTGTACTGTAGTCAGCAGCACTTTGCTATATTTCGAATTTTTTAGAACGCGTTCTGTGCGTGCCACGACTGATCATCTGACGACCAGATGCCGCGTCTTCGCTTATTGAATGTTACTAACATCTTGTTGCCCTTCGCAGTGCATTTGGAATGCTTTTTATCCTTCGAATGTTCACGCTGCTTTTATTTCACGTGCTGCAAGATATAAATATACATACGAAGTTGTACTTGTGCTATTATAAAAGCAGCATGTGTCAGCAATACGATACACTTGGGAACATATCATGAATAAAATGCTGGTTCGTAAACTTCTCTAGAATTTATTATGCAGTAATCCGTGGATTAAAGAAACTCCACTGTAGTTACTTTTAATTAATTCATCAACAGAAATATATCTTATATTTTTTACATTAGTTTGAGACACTCGATCCCCAAGTGATTCAATCTTCTTCAGCAATAACTTTATCTGGAGTTCCATCGATTCAGCCCCTCCATGGACAGGTAATAATAAATAGAGATATACTTCGCATCAGATGTATCTTTCTCCGTTTATCGACAGAACGATTCAGTTGTTTCTAAACTCGCGAAACAGTGGAGCTCACAATGTTGTTCGAGGTACAATTCAATCTCCCATAAAACTACTGGGCCGAGTTCGAAATAGGTCGAATGGGTTGCCTGTATACTATCCGGAATAACTTTTCACCAGGGACGATCGATTTTAATCAATTTTCGTGCACCAGGTCGGCGCATCACCTTGCATTATGTATAACAATCTTGACACACAAATATGTTGTCAAGATTCACGGTTCCCTCTCGGAAATTTGTTTCCACCCTCATGCAAAGTACGGTTTCAAGGGAATGCATACAGCTGGTGTATTAAAAAATACTCTTTTTCTTATTTAGGAAAAATGAATTCGACATTTAAGAGACTATACTTTAATGAAAGTATGTTTAAAGGTAATATACCTTTGATGAAGAAAGAGGGTTGAGAATCAACAGTTATTTTATTTTATTATTACGCATGATAATTAAATTAACTTACCTTTAAACTGTATTCTATCATAAGGAGAAGGTTTGCAATTCCGTTACGATAAAGTGGTTTCTCAATATTAAAAATATAGATGCAATGATTTAGAAAATTTCCCAATATTAATTATCGATCTTTCATTTCCTCTTCAGCTCAAGAATATCGAGAATAAACAGCGAACATCCGACGGGCATTTTAATAAACCGTATCTCGGGTGTCTGTCATTTTTTAAAAGCCTATTATTCTCAAAATGTACGCGTGACCGTGAAACGACGTCAAAGAATCACAGCCCTTTATCCGCGCCCCTTCAGAAGTTTTCGCGAAAGACCTTTTTCCCCTTCAACGTCTGCTCCCCTCTGTTTTCTTTTTCTTTTTCGTTTCATCGATCGACTGCACGATCTACTTATGCAAATTTTCATAAATATTTCCCGCACGATGCTCCATATCCGTGAAACGTTCCCGAACAGAGGGCGGGTTTTCGAAAGTACAGCGGGAGACAATCTCGGCTAAATTACACCTCTCTCGCCCTCGCCCTTTCTGTCTTTCCCGTTGCGTTTCTTAATATCTAGCTTCGTAATCCCCGTGCCGTATTCTTCCCCTCTTCTTTTCCCTATCTCCCGTTCTTCAGTCGACTCTCACGCGTGTGTCATTACGCTACCTCCGCGATTAATCAATACCACAGCCAGATTACTGCCATTTAATATGTAACCAGTATGTAAAACAGACTCCTCGAGCTACGCTGCCCGCAAGCTTTTGCCTCTTCGTCGATGAGGACGGAATTTTTATAAATATACCCTCGACGGTAAGATTGAGTGTTACACGAAATTATTGAATGTTTCAGGGTTGCTATAAGTTGCTCGGGTACGATACCTCGAGATTGCCAGTTAACAGTTTTAGATTGGAAGGAATTAACCCTTTACTTGGACTGTGTGTATTTTATACGCGACAATTTATTCGCTATTAAATATTGTCGCTTTCTTTAGTCTATCGTTGGCAGTGAATGCACTCGTCTCTACACTCGATGGAAAATGATCGAATTGATTTGAATATGGAGGATGTTGGAGTTGCATAATGAGTTGCGAATTTTCTTGATTTATTTAGATTTTTAGTTTTATGGAATGTCTTTCGTGAAATTTGAATAGCGTCATTGGTTCGTCGGATGGGCAAAGGCATAGAGAGTTGGGCACAGAGAGTCCTGATATTATGGGACGAAGGTTCATATCCGACGCGGATGGAAATCTCATAAGTGGCGGGCAAAGTTAAATGCAACAGTTGTAACGAACTTTCTTTCGCCTCGCGATCCGTGAAACTTTCTTTCGACGTTCCAGTTCGCCATCTTCGCTGCTTTTGCACGGTCAGATCCTCGAAACTGTAAAACCGAAATATGAAAGACGGAACAGTTCCCTCCGCGTTACCGTTCCTTTTCTTGCCGGGATACCTTTTCGTCTTTCAATTTTAATGTTTTTTTCTAGGAAATTGAAGTTTCTAGTCGAACATGAAGTATGTTTTAATTTTTCTATACTTGTTTGCGATGGCAGGACATAAAGTTGAACGAAGAACGAAATTTGTGTAAAAGTTTAATCTGTTCCTTGAGCGTAGACTTTATTTGTCATACGTTTCTTCGAAGTTAACTCTCTGATTACAATTTTTAATATTATACCTGCGCGAATATTAAATTATAAATTTTCAGAATAATTTGTAGTGTGTGTAATTTGTTAAAAACTTCTAACATTCGATTTTCTCTGTTGCAGGTAAGAAACTTACAATCCCGCAATCCTCCTTGGACTTCTTCCAACCACTAAAGCTACGAAATCACGACGTTTGTTCCACGAGTGAGTAAATTCGATAAAACTTACTATCTCTCGAAAGGTCAGAGGTACACATTCTCCTTATTGTACCGTGCTGTAATACTATCATACATAAGATCTAATAGCTCCAAGAAACTATCCTTACTCCCTACATACAACGGTGCTTAAAGAAATTCCGATAGCAGGTAAATTACTGGAGCAAATGAGCCGAGCGTAAGCAAATTAAAATGTTTGAAATAACAAAGCTTCGTGAAACTATTTATATTTTACCAAAGAAAGTACGCGCAATTGACTTTCGCATAATACAGTAGCTAGGTTTTATAGGAAACAAAATAGTTGACGGAAAAAGTAGTACTATATAATTATTCCTGTGCTGCAGCGTGTATACTCCAATCAAATATTATAAATCTCCTCTTGATTCAAATAATAGAATCATACATTTTTCTATCAACAGGGTTCCACGAGTTACATATTATTATTGAAACAACAATACCATTAACTTGCTTCCTTACATTAATTTATAAATCCCCGGGCATTAGCGGCTCGACTCGTTTTATCTTGCTCCTTTTATCCATGGACCAAAAAGTTTCTCCGTCGCTCGCAACAATGCTGAAGCAACTAGAAACCCTCAGACAATTCCCGCACAAAATCCTATAATAGTTTATACACGTTTACTGCGAGACACCGAAGTTAAATTAATATTTGACAGGGGAAAGTAAAGTTAAACACGCACCGTGCCGTTTCCATCTCGCGAACCACGCTGCTTTCCATTAAATAGTTTCGTATTATACCGTTCGATTGAAAGCTGTCCACGGCGAGCAAAAGCACGGATACGTCGCAATTAAACGCAACCACTAATCCGCGAAAAAGTGCATTTCAAAGCACCGTCGGTCCGTTTCACCGTCTGCTTCGTACGGGCAAACATCTACACCGATTCTTCTCCAGATTTTCCGCGACTCGGTTCATTTGCGAGCGGCGGCGAAACGCCGCGCCGAGAGAGGATTTCAGTCGCGTCGCGCGATTGTATTCCGCGCGCGTGTACGAGCGATAGCAGAGGGTTGCTGAAAGAATTGCTTTTTGGCTACGGGAGGAGCGTATAAACCCGCCGGGGAATGTGCAGTCAGCATTATAGTATACTGCATATTAAAAGCAATCTCGTTAAACGCGGCATAGAGAGCCCCGCTTTCGTGTGTACCGATCTACGTGTACGTATGTACACTCGTGTACAGACGTAACTCGCGTATATCCAGCGGAGGACACGTAGAGAAGGAAACTGTAAGGAGGGAGATAAAGGACAGGGACGAAAATGGGTGGATAGAAAAGGAAGGGGTAGGAAGAGCGGCGGTATGGAAACGAAGAAGGGGTTGAAAGATAGGGAAAGCTGCGTGCTCACGGTCTCGTTTAGTTTAATTTGACGCGTGCAGAACGCCTGCACTCGCCCCGTTCCCTCGCCGACAAGTCACGCACGCATTTCACGAGGACTGCACGCGCGCTTTCATCGACTTCCACCGCGGCCTCCTGTTTATTTCGCTTAATTCGGATCCACGGAATGAAAGGTGCCCGGGCGTTACCGTAGCGTAACGGGCGGTCAGGTGGGCTGGCACCTGCGATGGAAAATGTAAATCGTCCGCGGCTCCGAATTTTCGTCGCGACTTCTCCCGGAAGGGTGTTTTAAAATGTTTTGACGCATGGATTACGTCCGGCTTGCCTGAACTACTCTCCGCCGCATTATTTCGTACTGCTTTACCTCTCCCTTTTTAACCGCCGCCAGTGTGTTCTTTGCACGGATTAAATAGGTTCGCGGTTAGCACGTGCTTGAAGCGTTTTTAATTTCGCCACTCTCGGCACGCCTCTGGCTGCAGCGTGAGGTCTCGCGTAATATTCGTGGCCGGTGAAAAATTGCATTTAGACGGAGGTCTGCGTACATGCGAGCGATCACTCTTGGGGAGGTTGTATCGCTGATTATGCGTCGCATGGCCGTTCGTTTGCCCGATTCGAATCGCGAAGGCACTCGTTACGGTGCTAAAGACATTTCGTTTTTGTCGTCGTGATTTTGGAAGGGTTTATACGGGTTTAAAAGCGTTTATAAGGGGGATAGTTAACGGGGTTTTCCGTTAAGAGGCCCACCCAAATAGAAGCGCATCTGGGCCTCTATTTGGATTTTGTTTTCCAAATAGAAGCCCGTGGGCCTTTATTTGGGGACAATATGAGAACCTTAAAAATGCAAAAACCAAATACAAGCCCATGGGCTTCGTAACGGAATGACCCGGTACGAACTAATACATTTGTAATTGTTTAAGATAATAAGAATAATTTTTAATTACATACTGTTATATTGCTGCAATATTTAAAATAAAAATCAAATAAATATTTTTTCCAAATAAACCTGTTTCCGTTAAGAAGCCCATGGGCTTCTATTTAGGGACCATATGAGAACCTTAAAAATGCAAAAACCAAATGCAAGCCGATGGGCTACCTAACGGAAAAAATAACAAATACAGTAGATTTTCCCGGACGAATTTGTTTCAAGATCCCACAGTTCTGTTTTTATGAGCCATCCACTTGTTCTTCTATCGCCAATACCGACGCAGGGAACGGAGAACGAATAGTGGGACCGTAAATAATTGGTACGCGTGGCATACGTTTGTTTCGGTCGGAGCGTTGCTTGTAAATACGGGACAATAGGAGGCGAAGCGATAAAAGTTCACACGCACGCGGCTCACCCTTCCGTCGTCGTTATTATTTCGTGTCATTTAGCAGAAACACGCGGTGAAACGCGACGGGGCAAATGTCCCGTATGACGAAATTCGCGTTTCCGCACTGCGGAACGAGCGGCCATAAATTTCGGACGGTTTTTATCGCGATCTTTCCCGCGGCCAGAAAAGCGAACGGTAACACCAACGGCATAGCCTTTTAATAAGTTGCGGCGATTTTGCTGGAGGTTGCGGGGAAATTATTGTGCACAGTGATTTCGCGGTGGCAATTTACGATCGTCAAGAATAAATTGCCCGAGAGATCTTGTTCTTTTACGCGTCGCTGGTGAATGCGGCGAAATTCGTTTTCACCTTGATGGCGTTGCAAACTGTAATGTGCGATTTATTAATTATACAGTTCCTTCAAGTCATTTTCATTTCGATGTACATATTAATTGATTTCTGTTTTGTTTTGCTTTCTTCAAACGTTTTTCAGTTCCACTTTTCGTCTCGGACCTTAGTGTCTAGAATTTCTAAACAGTGCCATTATTTTTGACAACGTATGACAACGATTCATTTAAACAGTAGCTCTATTGTATCTGCCAATATTTTATGAAAGAGATCTGACCGCTATATCCGTTGGACGATATCGGTGAACAACGGGTGACCCGTTTCCACGTACCTTTTTACGAACTTCCGCCTCCGTTTTCCATCTAAGCGGACAATTTAAGGCCTCGAAGCGTATCGCTGGTGAAACGACCGGGCGCCAGTTAATTTTGCATCGGTTAATTACGGACAAGTTGCAGCCGGGGCGATTATGATTTATTAAAAGTTCGGCTTTTTACGCCGTGCAAACAGCAGTTCAGAACTTTGCTCTTCTTCTCGCCTGTTCCGGCGGAGCGGAGGAAGCTAGGCAAGTCTGACAGGGCTGTAAAGTTTAATTTTCTTGCCTCTTCCTGTAAAACCCGGTGTCCAGTGTGCGTGCTGGTCGTTTATTGGGTCCGTGAGTTAGGTTTATGAATTTTTACACAATCAACGAGGTAGACACTTATTAGTTTCACCTGCGTAAAAGTTAGTTTTGATTAGTTTCTCGACGTACATATTTTTTGGTAGAATCGTGGCTGCAAGACTCTTCATTATGAATGACCACATAAGCATACAACTACCCTGCTTGTTATTAGTATTATTATTATTATTATTATTATTATGAATTTATTGTGCAAAATTTTGATGCATATCGGACAATGAAAAATTTGTTCGTAATACAGAAAAGTCGTCGCTCTGTGTTGCTATATTTTCAGTTCTCCCCAATAGCCCAACACCATCGATATCTTATGGGTAAGGATGTTAGAAGATGCTGGTACGTGGAATTTTTTTGTTTCGCCACGAAACGACTTATACGAACTGCCCAGGTTCCGGCGATTTCGGCAAGATTTCGTCGCGGCATCGATTTCCGATAAACCACGGACATAAAATTAATTCCGATAACGTTACGTGCGTCGGTAGACTCGGTGTCGCGGATTGCCAGGCCTTGCTGTAGTATTACGTCTGTCGTTAGGGTCGGGTAGATCCTTCTTGCGCGATGGATGAGCACGATAAAACGGTCGAACTCCTCGTTTTCCGACGCGATAACATCATCGGGGCCTTGTTAAGGGAACGTCTCTTTCATTTTCCCGAATTTCGAAATATCTCGGATCCTTTAGATCCCTTTTGGATCCCTTTAGATCCCTTTAGATTAGGTATCGTGGACATGTGTCCCCGAGGTTTCTCTCACGAACCTTTGGTACTTAATTAGTGGACATTTAACGGGGGCATCGTTCAATTAAGATATTTATTTACGATATCGTTTTATAATTAGCCCGTAACAGGTAAGCCCTTCTAGGCTGTCTCGTTATTTCGTCAAATTAAAGGAATGAATGTGCACGCTGGTTATTTCAAAGGGTAACACATTCCCTGGGTCAATTTATTATTACCAACGTTTTCATTTCGATATTATACGAATCTTGCAGCACCTTATTAACGATGTACCGGCAGTGTTTGCATTTAAGTACCGCAAACGCAGGAGTCGAAGAAGAAGCGACCCGTAGGCAACTTTTTATTCATAATGGATTCTAAAGAAGACCGACTTAAACCGGTACTTAATAATACATTACTGTTTATTGAGGATATCCGCGGATACTTTCAAGGAAGTTGTTGTTCAATGTTAAACAGCAAAGTGAGGCTGCAATCCGCTCTTTAAGTACAGAATAGTCCCAACTTGGCAAGAAATGAAGCCCGACAATCCATCTTAAAAATTGTCAAAAAAATAGTCGATCATTTCTCGTCGATCCTTCAACGCCCAGCACATCCCGCAAAATACTAAATTCGCAAACTTACAATACCCCCTCCGGGAAATTCAGCTGGTGAAACGTTCGTTTCTCAAACGGTCAGAGTTCCAAGTGTCCCGTTTTCCACGGAATTCGAACCGTTTCACACGATCGACGGCAGAAGCGAGAGGCGAGATCGCGTTTCGCAATTCTCATCCACTCATCGCGCGGTACGACCGCGGCGCATTTAAAACGCGAGAAAAAGGGGTTGGTTCGTTGTACGTGCATACGCGCACGTCGGCCGGGCGTGTATATTGTTCGGCAAACAAGTGGACGTTCTCGTTCCCGATTCAACGCGTTGGAATTCGCAGCTTGTGCACGTAGCTGGGCGCGACGTTGCGCCCGAAGAATCAGGGTATTATCTCTCTATCGCGGGACCCCACCCCCTTAAAGAAACAATTTGAATGGTCGAAGAAGGGGGTTGGGCCGGCACCCGGGGGGGAAAAGTTAAGCCAGCAGACACGGTGGATAAGGCCTTTCGGGTCGTTGGTAAGCTGCCGCAACTTCTTCGCTGGTGCTGACGCCGTGAGTGTCTTCTATTAGTTGGCGAGTCCGTTGGAGAACGTTGGAAGGAGGACATGATAAATGGCCGAGTTGACAAGAGAGCCGGATGAGAGAGAGGAGAGAGAGAGAGAGAGCTTGCAATGCACACATACACACACGTAGCAGTTGGCTCTCGGGTTGCCTGAAGGATTTCTGGTTGCACATTCGTGGTGCTGCAATCGTGTGTGCAAGGGGTTTTTGTTCAGGATTACACATATGAATGTACATATGTATGTAGAGTTGGTCGAGAAGGTATCCGGTCGTCTGGCGCAATCGAGGAAACTTTATTCGTTTAATGTTGATTTATTTTGTAACGAAGTAACGTTTCATAAATGTATCGAATATGGATTGTTTAAATGCCTGTTGAGAAAAGATTTCCTGTTATTTTCTTTATTTACTCGTATATAATTTAGCCGGCTACTTTATTGATCAAGTGATGGTATGTAAATAGTATACGTATCATGTAATTGTCACTGTGACTTGCTGTCAACGTGGGAGTGAAATTTGTGGTCTTTTGGAAGTTATAAATTTCAGGACGAGGGTGAAGTAAAGTGATGGGGAGGTGCAAGTATATGGGGTTGAACTGTTTCGTGAGATAGGATGATAAATTAATGAGACACGAAGGGATTTCAAATGATATTGCAAATAGTGTTAAACAGTGACGAATGTTAGGTGAAATATATTTTTATTAATAATAGAAATATTGTTTTATTGAGTGGTGTTTTTAAATACATTTTCTGTTCTTTTAACCAATATCAGTGGTTTTCCGTCAGAGCCTGACCGTGCTTGCATATTGTTATAAATATATTATCGCCTAGCTGGAATTATAATTTAGTGCAGTTTTTTATTTCGAGAGTCACATATTTTTGCAGTTTGTCACATTACACGGATACTTTAAGCTGTTTAGATCCCAGACCTGTATCTTTATGCGAGCTTGTATATTTGAAATGCACACGTTATATACTTCTATATACATATCGCGTTTTCGTATGCTAAAATCTCCACGCACATACATACCTTGAATCCATTCGGATGCACATCTCACTCGGAACCTAATCTCGTATTCTGGTCAGCTGCTTGATCCTTTCTGTATTATCCTAAGCTTGTCAGTCGAATCTAACACCAGATAAGTTCGTTCACTTCTTTGCTGTTAATGCTCTGCGGTACATATTTCCAACTCGTATTTGAGCTTGTTCCAAACAATATTAGACAATGAACGATCCTTGTGGATCATTTAATTGAACCTGTCGACCACGAAATGTCGGTGAATATTTTCTCTGTTCTGAACGGAAAATAATAATGAATTTCGAAATCATTGTCAGAATCGTTTTTAGATTCTTTTGTTTATTTTGCATCGAAAGCAATTAGTTCAATAAGCAATTGTTTGCACAAATTGGTTAGATTTTTTTCACACAGAAACTTGGACCACTGCAGAAACAGAAATTTCTATGGGCTCAACGATATTTAGTAAAATATACGCAGTTGTTGATTCCTCGGGAAATGTCTGTTTCTTGCAAGCTAGCTACCGATCCTTTCAAGTAGATCACGTGTTCAAACACTTGTGTTCCCACGTGTAAAATGTGGATCACCTGGCTGAAATGATCGTTGAAGCTAAATGTAATTTGTTTCCTGTTGGCTAGCGTTAAATAGGTTGGGGTTTGTTGTGGGAAAGTTACCTAGGGTTTGCGAATATAGTTGCAATAACTGTTACGAATGGAAAATAAGCTTTAAGTTATTTATTCGTGTAATTTTTCTGTTGGACGTAACAGATAATAAAACTTTTTTGTAATATACTGAAAACAATTTTTTTAAATCAAATGTCGTTTCAAACCGAACTCGATATCACCTGATAAACGTAGGGCCGAATGTTCCCCATGGAAAGAATAAATCGTGAATTTTTCACGATGACAGTTTATTATCCATTGGCACTCATCAAATATTTATCTATAATTGTTTTATTGACGAGCCATCAGAGGCACGTAAAACATCCTCAAAGAAAATATACATACAGGTATACTGCGATTGATAATGTGGTTCGTCTGGAACGTGTATTTAAAATGCATTTTCACTTGCGTGGGAAAAATCATTTCAGAAATTTTGATTATTCCAAACTCCCGTGAATAGAATCTAGAAATTCTTGAAATGAAATTTTCCCAGGCAAGAATTTTCCAAAGAATATTTCTTAATTAATAATTAACAAACCAATCAAGCTTTTAAAATTCACTCACACAGCTGTTTTACGTTGGCATTTCACTCTGTGCGTTGCATTATAAATAAAATTCTCCTGTAACTAATAATTATCGCGCTATACACCATCCGTTGTCCCTAAGCAGTAATCAGACCAAAGCGAAACGTATCACATTTAATGATTTCAATCTCTCCACTCCTTAGGCGTCGAGAATGGTCAAATGGCCTCAGGCTAATTCCCAACACTCTACTTCTGTTCGCGATTAACAGACACTAATCCAAAGAAGGTAATATTATACAGGCTTGATGTCTGAGATTCGAAATAAATTATTTCTCAACCTACAGTCTCAAGTATTGACTCGACCCAAGTAGACTATTCCATCAATCGGTCACAAGGAATCTTTTTCCTCGCCGTATATTTCTCACTAAAAGTCACGTTTCCATAATACCTTTTTTATTGCAATTTTACGGCCGAGTACTACGAAAGTCTTTCTCGATTACTGCAACCTCTTCATCGTGGCGTTCTTCGATGGGCTAGTTTCGAACACCGATAGGGCATTTAATTTAACAGTTACCCCATCGACGCTGTGCGAACGATTCTTCGTCGAGGGGTACAATTTCGAGGATATTATTTCATGGTTACCTTTTCTATCATTGGGAAGTTATTTGGAAAATTATTCCTTAGAATAGTGGGGGCTGTAAATTTGGTGTTGTACTTTTAGACAACGTGCAATTGCTTGGAAACGATTAATTGAAAGATTTGTACAAATTAAATACTCCGCTATGGTATTATGGTTACTACACACGGTTGATCCTTGGAACTTCGTTTTCAGAGATTCCTATCTCTACAAGTTAGACACCTGGCCACCAGATGTTGGCGCTGCAAGGTCAGCTGAACCCTAAGGAGTGTTCCTTTTATTCTTGGCGAACTTCTCGCCGGTATTCCTTATTCGAATTAACAAAACAGTTGCATTTGATGTACTGACGATTATTAAATTTTGTTGGTTCTTATTGATTTGTATTAACTATTTAAATGATTCGATTACTTGGCTTCGAAAGATGAGGTTTTATTAATTTCACACTGAACACTCTTCTTCCAATACGGTATCATGTTTTAGTTTACTCTAATTTGCTAGTAAAACTTCTCTCGATGACAAGCTGTATCTCTTGAGCATCGAAAACCGTTCCCCGAGCAAGCTCTCAAGCTATAAAAGCTCTTATAGCTCCCTTCACTTATTAACATACGAGAGTCTCGTGTGCCAAGTCCATCCTCGGTCGATTCTAAGGTTCCATGCGACGCGGAATCTATGTGACCATTACTGATCTCCCTTTAAACTCATTTCACCAGTGCCAACCGCGTTTCGCCGCTGATTTATAGCATAATAGCATTTTTGCGCCGCACTTGTACGAGCTGCCTACATTTTTCTATTGGATTTCCGTACAAGCATCTCTCTCGCGTTTCTCTTGAATCGTACCAAAAACACATTTAATTACATTTTAAATTAAATTCCCCCAAATAGTTCGTTTTCTATTATTTTAATGACGATCTCAAACGTTACAGTGTTTATAAAACTTTGGCTGTAATAGGGAAATATCAATAGAATACCAATAGGTTGTTTATGCAAATCTGGGTACGCTAATAAATGTTTCACTTAATATATGTAGATCAGGATACAGTCTCAAAAACGAAACAGTGCCACTTTTCATGGAGAACGAATTAAATCAAATATTACAGCACGATAGTATTAGCATCATTATTTTATTGAAACAGACGTGACCAGGCCCGTCGCTGTACAAACAAAAATATGAAGTACTTGCCAGTCGCCATGCTCATCATACTCAGTGGTCGAACGAAAAACAAAAGCGACGGAAATTCACGCAAACCGGTGCTTTACCTATAACGTCCCTCTGTCTGGACAGGCGTGCACCTCGACCGTGCGTCAGCTTTTCCACCAAAAAAAAACGAACAAACGAGAAATAGATAAAGAGTACCAGACGAAACGGAGAAGCAGAGCAGCTGTACACGGTGTCCCCGGTGTCGTAGACGAAATGCGGCTTTGGCGGTCGTTTGGAAATGTTATAACGCGTAGAATCCATTCCGTCGTCGAGGCAGCAGCCATTGTCGGACATAGAAGATCAAACGGGGGAATTTTCCCCGGAGGTATGCGCCGCTTTAGTCGACAGGGCTGCTTGGGAAGGAGATACAAACAGCGAGCTTCCTTTCACCACACTTTGCACACCTGTTCTTGTCTCTACCTGCGATACAAAAAGCACATTTCTTTTCCAGGTCGGTGCATACCACTTGCGTCCCTCCACCCTTCGCACACCCTCCCACCCTGCAGCCCCATTCCTGTTTGCCTTGATCTTTGTTGGTTTGTGCACGTGTATGTACGCGTGCGACATGTATGCGGATTAAAGTATGATGGGGAGTGTTCGTCTCTGGGACCAAGTTTCGCGACAGTCTGCGAGTTTTCTACCCCTTTTCTACCCCCCATCTACCGTCCGCGAGTTCGAGCCCATGTCAATGCGTTCGACCCCTTCCACGAAACGAATGAAGCTGGAGAGAGTGGCTTTGTATAAGAGTGGGGATTTCTTGGTTGATAACTTTGTTGTAATGGAAGATTTAATGCGAATACTTGGGGAGGGGATGGCTGTGAGTAACTTATACAACTGATAAGTGTAAGTAATAAATGGTAATGTTGTATTTAATGGGGTGGGGGATTTTTTTGATGGGATTTTGAAAGGGAAATTGAAGAAACTGTGGTTAGTGTCAGTGGGGGGGGGGGGGGCGACATTTGAGTCGTGGAACAGCCACCAGGCCTCTAAGGTGTTCGAGGATCTTGACAAACACGTGACCAGCGTTGTATACATCGTGTATTATTACATCGTTTCATCAGGGTGTGATGATCATAAGGATGAGGGTGATTATTAATTAAAATTGTTAATTAAAATGAGTAATTATAAGTTAATTATTTAGCTGTCGCCAGAGACAAATTAATCGTTTCACTTTGTCATCCTAATGTCTGTTGATAGATAATGGAATGGAATTAATTATGAACGGGACATGACAGAAATATTTTCCTCGGCATCATTACGCATATAATAAATGAGTTAGAAAATATATAGTAATACTGTTACGCTTATTCCTTTCCAGAGAATAAAGCAATAAACTATTTCTCGTTTCGAAATTAATTAGGTACAATGCATTTATTAATTAATTTCTGGCTTCCCTTCGCTGTGTGCTGAAAATGTAACAAATAGTCACAATTTTCCGACAAATTTTCATCGACAGAAAACTCTGCTTAAGCCTGCCTGCTTAAAATTACTTCCTCGGACTGTCAAATATATTTTCTGCCTCAATTAGCACCATTAAAATTAAAAAGTAATATGGCTATCTTTATGGCGCATAATTACTTCTGAAAATGAGCTTATCATTTATTTCTCACGATAGCTCGTAGTAATTTCTATCTTAAGGGCGTCAGATCTTCTCATCATAGAGAGCCAAGCAATTGCCAAGCTCTCCGATTGCACGAAATCAGCACAGCAGCGACACGGTCGCGCAAAGGGGGCGGGTTAGCCGTGTTTTTAACGGTTAATTACCGCGTTTCACGAACAAACACCCCCGACTGCGGCTGAGAGGTGGAGGATGTACCCCATAGAAGGCTTCGAAGTGTGCCAGACAAATTCGAGCACGGAGTTTGGCTGGCACACTTCTGTGTTTATCCTTCTGCAGCGAAATGCTGCAACGTTACGTTATACCATGCGAAATACTTCTCCTCAGCGTGGTTTCGTTACGAAAATTACGTTCAGAAAGCATTGGCTAATTTTGATATCACAATTCCTACTCCATTTCGGTGAAGACCAAACTTTTGTCCCGCAAGTATACACCAACGAGTGCATGTATGAATAAATTTACTATTACCATCCCGGGGCCGGATAAACAGATTAAAAGAACTCTGAGAAAGTCGCGACAGCGACACGAATAATACCGCAAAACGATATTCTAATTCCCGAAACCTATCCGTTTGTTAACAATGCGTTTCATAATCGAAGACTCGGCATCTTTAACGGCGTGGGCACCGTCTAAACGACGAAACAAATCCGCGAAAACTCCGCTCCCTTTCCCCAACGACCCGCGGTCCCAAACAGAGAAAGGGACAAGAGGCAAACACTGACGTCAAGAGAGTGCGGTCACAGGCACTCGAAGCGGTGGCGTTTCGGCGGGACGCGAAGCAAACTTTATAGGACGACGACTGTTTTGTCCCGGTGATTTGCAGCATCTGCACAGAGCACCTCGAGCGGAGCAGCCAGCCAGAGGAGCAAGCCAGTCAGAGCCATTCCGGTGTGCGGCGAAGTAAGAGCATTTAGAGAGGGGTCTAGGGGCCGGAGGTAGAGCAGCGGTGGCCGACTGCCGAGAGGGTGTGAGAATTATTTGGAATTAGACGACGACGAGGACGCCGCGATTTACGCGACTGCGGCACCCGTGCAGCCATAGGTGGCAACTAGGCGTGGCTGTCGTGCAAACCACCCCCGCCGATCCTTTCTTGAATACTGCAATTTCTCTCCTCGATCTCTCTGTGCGCGCGGGTCTGGCGATTGTAACCGGCGAAAGAAAGGGTAGAACGGTCGGACCACCTTTTCACGGTATCGGGACGCAAATGGTCTTTAATAATTCTGCCGTTCGCCGTGCGAACGCCCTGGCACTCTCTCATCCCGCTCCCTCGTTGCGCCACCCTTTGTTCCGGGTGTAATTCGCTGAATTAGAGCGCCGATTCTCGCGACGGTTGTACGGGCTATGTTTTATGCGAGGTCGTGGATATGGTAAATGAGTGGGAAGGGTTATTTTCGAGGGATACTCGAAGGGTCGATGAAGGGGCGGTTTTTTTGTTCGTTTGGCGTTATTGTATGATATTTCAATAATTCTCCGAATCACGTATGCCACTGTGTATGTACGTACGGTTGAAGAATAGAGCAAGATTGGATAGATCGATATTGTGGCAAGCGGAAGAGCAGCCTAGAGCGATGGCATACTGTTTCGAGGCAAGTTTGATGCGGGTCTAATGCAATCGTTAAATAATTATGCCGAAATGCAATTACGGTCTCCTGTGAATCGACAGTGGTGATTCTCATTGTGCGTTTAATTATGTACGTCGATGAGCATTGCAATTTCTGTAACAGATTGCCTTTGAATAGGTAACTCGTGAAAGATAGTTCGTTCTTTAAACGTAAGTGAATAACGCTGTCCACCCTTTATCTGGCTTCAATATTCTGATCTTAAATTCAATCGATACATTGACGCAGGAGAAGAATTTTCTTCAAATCGATTCGCAAAGTACCTTATCGCGGGTCGTACGATTTATTCGTATTTGCATGAAAATATCCGCTCGCGATTGAGCTTAATATCGATCTTCGTGCTCGCATCGGAAGAATGCAATTGCGGATACGAACGCGCGGTCGTTTAAGCTAAGAACGTCTCGATGTGCTCGGAAAGGACTTCAAGGGATCATAGCAAGCAGGAATCGGATGCTCGCCGCACTTTACCCGTCAAGAATCAAAGCAGAGGGTGCATTTGGTGCTGTTGTCGCATAATTCGATTGGCGACACGTTCTTTGAATTCCGCAGCTCGCCTCTGAAACGAGCCAAGGAAGAAGCTGGCAGGATGGCAAGAAATAAAGGCGATTGAAACGCGGTCATGTCGGATACTTCGGAAAATCTTCCTGCACCGTCAAAGCCAACGATATCAAAGTTTCTTCCCATCGGCGTAACGTCGTGGTTCTATTACAAAATTCAGTTATGGCGCAGCGTGCATTCTTCGTTGCTCGAAGAATATTTTAGTTCGAGGTGATGGTCGGTTGAGCAGATATCACGCGGGTACATGTTGTAAGGAAAACGAAATGTTTTATCATTTTAAATAATATCATGCATATATTGCTTTACTGACCTAATTCTCCCGGAGCTCGCCGAAGTTAATATTCTGCCATTAAATTATTATAGGAAAGCTCATTATTACGTGTGCCACATTAATAGATAATTCGGTAATCCAGTTTGGTGGAACATCCACTGCGGAGCGTTACGTAACTGCGAGGGTGGAGTTACCTCTAAACGCTACAGTGTAGTTACATTAAATTAACGCCAGATTACCCTACGATCAAGCTATTTCCTACAAAATCAATTTAAAGTACTGCTAAGTACAGATTAAAGTGTCCCGGACAATTTCACTTTTATTTTCCGCACCGACTTGATATTCCTTTCCAATCCAATTTTCATCATCGAATCATTGTAATAATTATATACACGAATCACAAATACCATAGTAGACGAGAGAGTAATTAAAAAGTCAAAGAAATCGATTATAATAACCATTTGCATTTGTTCAAACTTCCTGCAGGTAGAGCAACACCTGAAGTAAACTGATCGCTTTATTTCATTGAAATCGTTGACGGTAAAAATTATAGAGACAAAGCTATCCATTTTAGAGTTGATTGATAGAATAATGCCATGATACGTCAGACTTGGCGTGCCCAGGTATTCGCGACGATTAATTATGCGAGCTTTCATGAATTCGGTGGCTTTTATTGAACTGATCTGATTGCTGTTCCACTTGGCCATCGTCGCTTGCTCTATTCGTTTCCTCGGATGCCTCTTTTTTCACGCCCACACGTTCACCATGGATCTCTAGCACGCCCATACGCTCTTTCGTTCGTTCGTACAGTGTCCCCCATGGGTCGTGGAGATATACAAGGAGAATCCAGAATGAAAGTGAGCCATTAGGCTAAACGGTGTTGGGTAGGTTAGCGTCGAAGGATCTTTTTCGAAGATGCATATTTGCAAGTGAATTATGCTGTGCTATATTAGTAGCTTATTTCTTCAATGTGTAATGAATATGAGATGTTAGTCTTAAATATCTTTAGTTTAAGATATTTAATTGTAGTTTGACTTCTGGTTTTATTTTTATTCAGCAATCTCAATTGCAGAAAATTTGCAAACTTTCACTAACAATATTTCTACAGTTTACGTCGAGCATTCACGGTTAATTCTTAAACTTAAATCACTTAAACTTAAATCACGGTTTATAATCAACTGACCAGTACCTCTCACCCTTCGCGAAATCTACCCCGTAGTATCGCTGTTTCCTTTTAGTTTTTAAATTTCCGGAACATTATCTTGTATCTCGCAAACTCCGGCCATTATTGCGTCAATCTGTCGAGGGGGTTACTATACATCCCCGCTGCGTCTCGGACGGCTATAATACTTACCCCTTCCAGCCTTTCCATCGTAGCTCCACTGGCTCCTTTTAGCTCGGGGTGGCAAGAAAGTTTTGGTCGGATGGTAAATTAATTATCGACGGGGCCCGTGTAGCAGGACGCCGTGGACAACAGCTCAGAGGGATCGCGGTTTTTGCCGCGTGCAACACCAAGAAAGGGGATGTTTGTCGAGCTACCGTTGTCGAGTTCGAGGCTGTTGTCGGAGGGTTGTGCGCTGCTTGCTCGAAAGATTATACGCTGCTCGTTGAGAAACGCTCGTTCCGATGTTTGTCGAGTTAGTGGGTGAATGGTCCTCCTGGCTGGTTCTATTATTTGTTGGAAGGTGCTTGCTTAGATAAATTTGGTCTCTGGCCTGTTCGCGTGGCATTTGAATGGTGTCCTGTCGCGCGGAATGTTTGGAAATATCCTACGGAGGTCATAGAAGGGTTGGAAGCGACGTATTGGTAATTATCGTTTAATTTGGGCCGAGTTTGCTTTGTACTTTGAACAATTCCTTGGGCAGGAATATGTAATTAATTTATCAATTGTGTACTGTTCGTGCTTTGTGAACGAACCATTAATATGGTTAATTAAATCAGAAATATAATTTAGAATTCTAGCCCTCGTAAATTTTTGAATAAAGCTTGAAATTCATATGGAATCCTCGTTCAATACAAGTTATATTGTCAGTAAGAGGCTTGGTATGAAAATATGACCAAGAACTATGAATATATTCGGTTGAATAAAAAGGATTATTGATCACTAGTGCTTCAGTGAACAATGTTTGCACGAAGTTTCCAATTTGTTGTTTCAACAAAGTCTGTATCATTTACTATAAACAAAGGATTGAATAATGTACGCACACATTGTTTACTATAATCAAAGATGTTGCAATCTCGAATACATAATTTATAGTTGCAGCATATTTTCGTCACATTAATCATTGGTTAATCATAAATATAGCTCGAAATATTTCTCTGTTCTTAACTGTTTTAATTAAAAAAAAAAGAGAAAAATGTTTGCGCTGCCTTTTCGGCAAGATTCACAGATTCCTCTTATAATCAACGAAAGGACTATGTAATGATGGTACAAATAGATATTGGGCTTCGAACGGCAGTTGAATGGTATCAGAGTTTCAGTGATACCAATGGGGTCTATTACGGGACGACGATGTTCCATTTACTTCGTCCTTTTAATTAAAGAAACCTTTCATGGTGCAAACGGTTTTTTTTGGGATATCGTTTTCTTTTGGTTTTAATGGAGAATTCTCCGTTAATGGACAACGAAATTCGATCACGTCGGAACGCATAAATTATGCCCCCTTTCGCAGTGAAATATCTGCTGCATGTATTTATCGTCGAGTTATAATGAAATCTATTACGCGATTGTTGCGAGTAAAATTGAGATTTTTTTCTGCATTAATCGCTCGATTCGACTCGGGTGGATGTCAGGCTGCACGTTGAACGATTATTAAAGGTAATCGATTTACCCGACGCAAGCTTTCGCTTTTCAGCGTTAGGAATAACGATTATCAAGTTACCGCGTTAACAATGTTTCAATTTGTTTCCCCTCTGTGCTTAAAATATCCGGGACAATTTACATCTATGGATGCTATCGGGCTTTAAAAATGGGAACGTCGAGCGAATGACCGCTACGTAATTTTCATAAATAGCATAAATATTGAATAATAGTCGCGTGGCAAACAAGCGTCAAACGATAAGAATAATGAATAAGAGAATATACAATTTGGCGCATTATGTAGTAATCGTTCGAACCGAACAATAGATTTCATTAAAACGTTGCATCGGTGTTTTAAAATCACTTTGGAATTCATTAAGAAAGCGCCGTATCGAAGCACTCGGAGAAATTGTATTGTTCCAACAGGATACGATTTCGTGTTCTTCTCAATTATATTAAACTGCATTTTCTTTTCACCTATTGAAAATTAATTATGCCGGCGGAACGCGAACAGATTGTCTAACAATTAAAAGCATTAAAAACATGTATTTATCATATCGTAAGATCAAACGTGAAAATATATTATCTATAAAATATTAACTATTAACTATTATCTATAAAAAATACAATTAACATGGAAAAACCTTTTTATCGTAAAATCGAAGGGTATTTCAGGAACGTAATTTCCATCAGACTTGAAGGAATCTTGGAAGGAAGTAACGCAAATCTGATATAGGCATGTAATTCTTTCTTTCACGAGATTACGCGTTCTCTCTGCTTCTATCATTTCACGTTTTTCATTTTCCAAGCAATTGAAAATTATAGATCCCGGCGTGTTTGATCCACTGGTTATAAATCACACGTTCCTTCTTTGCACATACCAACCGAATAAGCGACACGGACACGCTATCGCGGTTTAATCTCCTTTTTTCCGGGAATCGCGTCGATCGCGTCGTTTTTCTGTCACTCGTTATCCGTTTTTGAGTTACTTGGCTGTTTCACGTGTAACGCCGTTTTTCTGAAGCGATTGAGTATCGTTCCATGGTAGAAGATGAATGTGCGGCTTTCGAGCGGTTCTTTTTAGGGGGGGGGGGGGGGGGGGTTCTTTGTTGCCGAGGGAAATGGTGTTTTCATAGAGTCGGTAAAAAGTTAATAGCACAGCAAAATCGGGGACATAAATTATGCTGGTAGATTTTCTGTTATGGTTCCCGCTGAACGTCAGTATAATTAGAAGACCTAAATTTCTTCATAATACAGACAATTATGTGCTTTCATTTTATAATTTGGAATCAGAGTCTCTTACTCGATTTATGCCAAAGCGTATAAAACCATAATTTCTTTTTATTGCTGTATACGGTACCATTGATTATTTAATTTTTTCAATTCTAGCTACGATATAGTTTCTTCTCATTCGCAGAAGTAGATAAGATAATTCTAGATCTATTAAACTGAGAAAATATATGTGGCGATATTAATGGAATTTGGAAGACTTTCAAATCTCCCTTTCTTTATAAAAATGACTACTTAAATTCTTGCTTCTCTTGGATCCCCGTCAGGGAGTATCTTATTAAACTAAAACAGTGCCAGAATGTAAGATTTAAAGCTTTGCGATTCGGGTTATTGCAGGCAAGATTTAAGATGTAATATGCAAGTTGTATTCCTGTGGAATAGTGTCCTGACGTTTCACGACTGCTGTTAACTTAACCTACCACTTGGATTTGTCAGAGTAGAATGTTCATGCTGATAACCTTTCTCTGCCAAGCTATTTCGCGTTTCGTGGTTCATACTATTAAGAGATAGTGTAGTGACATTTTTCATTGAAATTTCGCATTACATTAGCTTGTCGGCATTTTCCCTATTCTCTTCGATATTCAATTTAGATCGGCGCATCGGTCCTTTCCAATCGGAACAACGAAAGTTGCGCGAAAAGATACGTCGGCGTTAATTCAGGGTGCTCGTTTCAGCGTGTAACGAACACCGAGGCAGGCGTTAATTTGAAATAGAGAAAAAAGAAAAGAATATCATAGACAGGCTAACACAATTTTCTCGTTTCTGAGCCAGCTTCCGAATTAACGAGCTAACGTCTACTTTGTCCGGTGTTATTACGTTAACCTAATTGCGCGGAGAAATTAATTTCGTTGTACGTTATATTGTTGCTCAAAACTGGGTTCCCGTGTGTAAAGCGCCGTTCAATTTTCTGCTTACCACCTTTTTTCATTTCGCAGTGATGGAAGCTATATCTGACAATTTTTTTCGCATGGCATATTGTTTAAATTATGCGGCACGTTGACTACTTATGCTCGTTGAAGCGATGTCGCGTGCGTCTATTTACACTTTCTCTCATAATTTATTAATTAGATCACACAAGAGATATTTATATATTTTTAATTATATTGCATTGGATGTATGTACATTATTATATTGTATATCTTAATTATTTAAAAATTCTATAATACCATCTACTTGCTAATGTACCGAAATTAGTATATTAAAAATAATATAATAGAATCGTTCTTTTATATCACTCTGACAATTGTACCCAAAATAAAAATTACAACAAGAATACGTAAGAACAAGATATTACAGGCGTCATATGATCCCAAAACTGGGTGCTTAATAAACTCCAAAGTACTACTAACTTTCCAAATCCCCAATCAAACATCTTACACAATCGCGTCCAAACGGGCGACACCGTCGCACGAACATAAAACAACAAACTGTCTCTAAATCGTGTCTGTGCCACCTCCAAAAAAATGCTTCCATCCGTATCATCCTCAGAATACCCGTGATATCGTTCGTACCGGGTTCGACGGGGGGTGCAGCGAGCTGTAAGAAGGGTAGCCAGTGGGATAGTGGCAGACTGCCTGTTTGTGCTGTCGAATCAGCAGCAGCCAGTTATGCGAAACAATTTCGCGGCGAGAACGGATTAGACGATTTTCGCCAAAGCGACGGGGGTTGTCTGGTGAACTCTGGCACACGACAAACGAAAGATAGCCCGAAGATATACGGCGGGGCGGCTGGTTTATTGCGAATGGCCCGATTTCACGAGACAGAAAACGCGACGAAGCTGACTCGACGCCCTCGTTCGCCAGTATCTTTTGTTCGGTCGAACCGTAGAAATAACACGTGACCGGTCGCGAGCAAACAGACGTGGTCCTGTCGAACGTTCTGTTTTGCCTCGTTTCGAGCTGACCAATGGCCAAAGCGTTAAAGGGGAACGGGGTGAGAAAAGTAAGGCGTCGCGGTGTTTCCTAAGTGAGAGGCAGCTTTGGGTGAGACTGTGCGAGGATGTGTTGGAATGTTTGAAGGGGAGGAATCGCTTTTCAAGTTAATTATGATTGTATTATTTCTACTTTTTCGTAACATGAAATACCGAAACACCGATTTCGATAGAAATTATTTGCGTTTTGCATGTCAATTTAATTGCTGGGTGAAGTATCGATCGTACTCGTGGACGAAATGTTTATTTACAATGTAAAGTCATTGGTTATGAAACGGTTTTTGCGTCGAAGGAATACTACGAGTAATATTGTGAGTAGTGAATAAAATGTTATTTGTGTGGTCTAACAAGTACGGAGTAAATTAATTTTTTTTTATTATCGTACCGTGTTCCGATTGTACCGCGGCATGTCGATAAAAGCCAATGAAATATTTGTGCAAGAGTTCCTGTAAATAGACCGTTGATTGGTTTTTACAGGCGAAACGAAAAATTCTGTAACGCAATATTAAGTTTGCCGAAAACGACTGGCGCGTTGGCATTGCTACCTTGTGCAAACGTAACTTTTGTTTGATATTACCGCGATTGAAGGATTTTGTTGTACTCAACATAACAATTTGTTTGCTTTTTTAATGGACCATGGTGATGTGCATTTCATGTCGGTGTACACTTAACTGCTACAAAAGAAAAGATTAACAATTTCCATCACTGAAATATTAATCTAAACACATGATTATCTCACCGGCCGATAACGAGAACCGTTTCTCTTATCCTAACGAATAATACCGCGGGTCCTGAAAATTAAATTATTCAACCCCTTCTTACGACAGAGAGTAATTAGGTAAAGGAACTTTGTAATTTTCCATTCCCGCGGCTAAAACCACTGGCTACATTCTAATTACTTAGAACCATCAGAATCCTCCTCGCCTCTGTCACAGATTCCTCTTAAAATAAAGATAAGACAAAGCATAAAATAGAGAGGCATATGAAATTCCAATTTATACAAGTCTACTCTAATTTGAACAGCTCCAATTTAGGAAGAACAATCTAAGTAAAAAGCTGTCCTAAATAAGAGCAACCATAAATACATTAAAACCTCGTTCAACTCTACTAAATTGCAAAAAAACGGCATAAATTTTAATATCATTATTTCTTTCCACGTGTTTGAACAGAAAAAAAAATTCTCTTCAGACCGAACAAATTCTGTTTGTTTTATTTTCCTTCGTTCGTCATGCCACACGATTCTACGTTCATTATATTCAACTAATCGATCCAGAAGCGAACATTCTAAAACGACAAACGTTGTCTACACACGGGCAGACGTTTCCACTGTCGCGAACCACCCTTTCCTCCACACGGGTGTCTCGTGACGCGTCGCTGATATCGATATATCGCGCAGTTCGTCGCGTGTTAATTCGAGCGAACTCCCAGCGACAGGAAAGGGCGCTGATTAAAGCATCACACGGGACCTGAGCCAACGTAACAGGTGAATTTACGGCGACTCTGACTTTTATTGCGCGTGCACATACCTCCTACTCGCCGCACAATTTCTCTCCATAATTTCTGCTCGTCGTTCGCCGTCCCTGACTTCAGCATACATACATACGTACATGCATACAGACACACAGTGCCACGTGCATACATACGTACACGTTCCGTCGTCGCCGTCGTCGTTGTCCTCGGGGCTCTCGATAACGTCGACGACTTTCGGATTTTAATGAAATTTCTTGGACACGTAGAGCACGTAGGGTCCGTGATTCGACGCCTGGAACAATCCGAGTAGAGCGTGTCATGTATACCGATTTCTACTGCAGCGATAAAAGTGTCTCGCGCGCGCCCCCTTGTTCAAGCAATGCTGCTGCCGCGCGTGCGAGTGAAGACGAAGAAACGGATTGTTGTTCTGTACGAGGCTGATCTGGATATTGTACAGGGTTACGCTGAAAACGTGCCCCCTTTTCGCGGGAATTTGCATATTTGGAAAAAGCCGGTGGATATGGAAATTCCGAAGCGCGGGGATAATAGTTGCTTCTAGATTTACACATATTCGAGAGTCTGTAGATGTGGAGTGTGGCCGATTTTGCATGCTTTGAAATTTGTGGATTTCTCGTCTACTCGACAGTTGAAGCATTTCGCTATAGCGTAGATTTTGAGTATCCTTTTGCTTTTGTTCAGCTTACCGTTAGTATTTCAATGTACAATCCTCCGGAATTCCTGGGCTTATCGACACCGTACTACAATTGCGTTCACTAAATTTTAAAACTATGCGGAGTGCACGTGAATTTTGTAGGATTTGTAACTGTATGGCTGGCAAACGCGTTTTACTCAAATGCACCCGCTTATACTTTCCAATAATTATATCAAATTATCATTGTACGCTTTCCGCGAAAATTTTCATTACATTTGTTATCGGCTTTGCACGGTTTCGTGCAATTTACATTTGCCGAATAATCCTATCAATAATCCTATTCTCTATATTACGTGTATTTAATAAAACAGTTCGGTTTATTGTTTGGAGTACGCGGAAGATCGAAATATTATTTCCAATGAAATTGTGGGTAAACGTTACGTATAACTTGAAATAACACGCAAAATGATCATTCACTTTAATACACGTTACAAATTAAATCGAAACATTTATCAACATTGTTGCACAAGCCAATATTAAAGTACAGCAACGTCAACAGCAATAATAATTAAAAGAAGAAGAATAGGATTATTAATATCAAATACTACCTCTGTCCTATAATAATATTGCAAGCGAATATTTAAACGGGAATTATTGGCGAATGCAGCTGCGAGTTATGTTGTAATTTTGTAGCGCAAAATTGCGAAGCTTTCAATTAAATTTTTATGTTAACCTATTTACACCTGTATTACGAATTATAACTATTTTTCTGATTTCATCCGCTGATCGAAATCAATTGTTTTATTTCAGTTGCATATCAACCCGTTGTAAAAGTAAGATGAAATAATGGCTTCAATAATTTTAAGCTCACCCATGTAGGGAAAACAAAGCTTCGCAGCCAAAGGATCTTACCTACAAGTTTAAAATGCAGTAACGAACTTATTGAAAAATCCAAAAATTATCTGAACACTCAAAAGTAAAGATTAGGAGTAATATTTTTAATTTATTGTTTAATTTAATCTAGCTTTTTGATGATAAATGTTCCGTTCTATATTCATTTTCTTTTGCTACTATTATTATGGGACAAATTAAATTCATCAACTGCTACTATTATTATGGGACAGAGGGTAGTATAAAATATTTCCTGTAAATCGTTTCCCCTCGTTCCCAAACCCGCACAATACTAGAATTCCAAGCATCAGTTGACCAATTCTCGCCGTCCAGTCGAACGCTATATCGTTTGGCAGTTGAAAAACCGGGGTCTGTCTGAAAGGGAGCGAGGAGGCGGCGCGGCCAATCCATTTCACAGTTCGTCTGCCAAACACCTCTTCCGAGTGTCGTTTCCCGTATCTACGCGTCCCGAACGTATCGAGCAAACGTTCGCCGGGCCGGTGACTCGCTGAAAAAGGGAAGCAAAAAGGCGAGAGAGAAATATCACCTCCAGCCACGTCTTTGTGCAGCTACGAGAAAACTTTGCCTTTTAACCCTTTCGCTGCCGAGGGTGACAGCGTGGCCACCCAACGTTCGACATTCGACGATGAAACGGAAAGCTGGTCGGCCCGTTGAACTAATATCTTCTGCAACAAAGGATTCTAATTACTTAATGGACCTTTGGAAAATGATTTTTCTCGGGAAGAGCTTTTCAATACGGAAAGTCTTGGCTCTTGGATTGCAGGTGCACAGGTTTCCTTGGTATATTTCGAGCTATTCAATAGCAACGGCATCAAATAAATAATGAACAAATTCGATCACTGGAAATCGCAATAACGCTAAGAGCGTCGAATAATTTCAATATTGGGGAGGATAAATAAATTGTGTGTAATGTTTGACGGATTTTATGTCCGCGATATTCAATGCTAGCCACATTTATAATTCCGGTTACCGTTTACTGGAACCTTTACACTAATCTCCATCAAATTGTTATTTCTTCGAGAATTCCTCAAATCTTACTTTAACACGCAATCAACGCACGCAAAACAAAACAACCACGCGCAAAAAGAAGTAAGAAGCAAAATATAAAATCTCCAGCGCGCTTACCCTAAAAATATCCCAAATACGTACTCCAGAGCCAGACGACCTAATTGGTAATCAACATCTGTCTATCACATTTCATCTGAATAATCCCCTCCTAAAAATGCTAAACGCAAATACCAACGCGTCCTCGCGGCTCGCAGCAATGCACCGGAGATTTTTGCGCGGCCCCGCCGCGGTGGTCGCGCGAAATTAATTCGAAACGACACCGGCCATCATCGAAATGACGCGGCGGAGACGGGAGGCGGCGCAGAGTAGCGAACAGAGACAAAGGAAAAAGAAGGATTACACGGGGGTGGAATGGGGCGGCGAGGGGGTAGAAGAAGGGTGCCGCTCTACCAGCCACCGATCAATACACCTCTACCGGTACCAACACCATCGGCGGGCTGGCTACGGGGATCGGGCTAGGTTTCCGGTGTTTTCGCCCGAGGAGTGTGTATAACCGCATTGAAATTGCACGACCAGAGCGAGTCTAATGGTGTCCATTTGTGGGTTAGGTCTGTTTCTTCCCATGGCGGTTAGTCTTGCGGCCGGTTGCGTGTCTATCGTCTTACGTATGGTGTTTTGTTCTATTCATTCCGCGGCTGGGGTTGAAGTATGGCCGTTCAAGGACGGCGGTTTGGCTCTTGTATTGTGGCTCTTGACCGCACGATTCAGCGTGATTGTATGCAATGTATTTTTAACGCGTTCAGCGAATTATTTCGTGTTTACCGATTGGCTTGAAATAAAATTATAAATGAATGTCGGCTGGTAAAACAGACGGTCCCGATATTTCATTTAATTCAGTTTAATGCAAATGTATGCGAATACTTGAATCTTAAATATTGAAGCAACTAAATTTAAACGCGCTGGTTATTATTTACTTTTGTTTATATGAAATGATATGCGCGGTGAATTATCTCGAATGTATTTATGACATTTATAACAGTGGTAGTAAAATATTTAAATCAACGGAGATTGATGGCGGATTATTATGGTAGAAGAATAGATATAAATATGTCTAAATATTAGTGCTGTAATGGATTTTATTAACTACAATACGGATAATTTTCTATTCTCATTCGTAATATACAAGGAAGTGGCTCATTAATCATCTCGCAATACCTTCGGAATCGTTTCGACAATTCGATACTCCAACAAATTAGTCCACCACGTTTCAGATACTATTAATCCACGATATCACATGAATACTGGCAGACTCATCCCAAACCAGCGTATCTCAATGAAACAGACACTGATTTTTTAGTTTAGCTTCGCTTTGCGTGTCTTCGGTGCTCTTTCTTTTAGTATATCATTTTCCTCGGTTTAATCGTAAAAAGTACCAGGAACTCGCCAGACCTCCGCGCTCCCGTTTCAAGGGAGATTAAATAAAAAGCAGAAATTCGTTTAAAATAAGCAAGAACCCCGTTTTTTCTAGCGGAACTTTTTTCTCCTTTACAGGCCACGCGGGAACTTAATGATTAAAATAACTCCGCGGCGCAGGATAACAGCTGAAACGGGGAGAGAATGGGAATGAAAAAGGGGAGATAGTTGAAATCCGTGGAATATAAAATGTATCATCAGCGTGATTAATGTCCTCGTGACTTCAATCCCTCGCGATTACCCTCGGATCGTTAAACCGGCCTTAAAAAATCGTCCAAGAAATTCTCGCTACACAGCGTCGCATCCGGCTTCTTAACTGCGCGTGACTTAATAATATTCCTGCGACTCTGTCTTCCGAGAGGCGTTCATTATTTTCAACAAATCGGGGCTAAATATTCTTGAGAGTCCCGCGACGTCGAAGTATTCGCGGGCAGAATGTTGCTGAGTCGAGTGCAGTTGGCGGAGAGTCGAGATATTTGAGAATTAAGGGGCGCGTAATTTTGAGGATTAATAAAGTTCCACGTATGCCTCGTCGCAGGAATAGTTGATTAAAATATGGCGGAGTAAGTCATTTGAGTCAGAATGAAATTTGCATTTCGTTTTGTAGAGGGATCCTGGTAAATTGTTTGATTAAATAACGTTTGGCCTATGTGCGTGTACAGGCTCGGGGTTTGTATTTAATTTGTAAAAGGAGAAGTATATCGGTGGTTTATGCGGCTGGCAAGATTTGAATAAGTTTTCCTTGCGATTAATACCGAGGACCTGCGAAGAAAATTGTATTCTTAATTTAAAATTGTAATAATTATTCTTCGTGGGAATTCGTAGCCTTCCATCTACGAAAGTTTCATTCCAAGGAACGACGTAAAGAAAGAAAAACAGTTTTCCTGACAAAGCGTATGAATATTCCAAGAATTTTATCGCAGACATAAAGAAACAATATTCAAAGGTTTCTCAGCAAACACACTAAAAAATTCTGCCCATTCATTGAAAAAAAGTGCGGCGTATTAATTATACTAAAAAATGCTTTGAAAAATTCTTCAGGAAAAATGTTGGAATCGCATAGTTCCCCATTGCTCACCCTTTTGTAGTGAAAGTAATTTCTCTTTATATGAACACTTTTGTTCAACGAAATGCAAGCATTAAACATCGTCGGAATTTCACATTTTGTTTTTACACTTCTCGGGTAAAATTTGCGAAGGCAAAATAATTTCCAACTAATAATATACCACGAATTTTCTCGACATTCCTCGGGAATATCGTCAATTATTTCCGTTTGCAATTTATATTGCTACCCCCAATATTTGCCTCCTCTTTCTCTCGGAGAAATAGGTGTTACTATAACAGTTCGCAAGGGTGGGCACAGAAGAAAGCGGCGTGTCGAGACAGGTTTCAATTCGAAAACGCAAACGCAGCGGTCTGAAGGATGCGCAAAAATATTACACGGTTTCCAATGTGGGACAAAAAGGCCAACTCACAGAGCCAAGCTGTCGTTCCTTTTACTTTGCTTTCATTCGCCTGCCACCGCATACACCCTTGCACCTGTCTGTCACGTTGTATTTATATTCCTGAGCTTTTCTATTCAGTTTTTGCATCGTTTCAACCTTCCATTTATGACATACAGCGTTGATAAATGAATACAGCGAGTCTCTGACTTCTGGCTGGTTCAACCTGAATCGTTTTTGGTGTTCGGCGACCGACCGCCGCGAAAACTGATGGTCTCGTTTAACTTATTTTTATTTCCAGCAACTTACTTGCGTTTGCACGACCGCGTTGAATTCAATTTCTCGTTACTGTAGATTGCAATTGGTAGGGAAATATGATGAATTGTATGAATTGTATGAATCGTTGGGAAATTTTCTCCAAAAATATTTATTAGATTAAATTCCTTCAAATGAATCGTCACAGTTTCGAGAAACTTTATTAAATCTAAAGGCACTTGCGATCAGGCACAAGCCGGCGGGGGTACACGATCGCTCGACACGTATCCACGCACGAACATCGCAACAATATTCCCCCGGAAGGTACGTCGAAACAAAAATTCCCTCCGACTCGGAACTGATATTTCCGTTTCCCTGAATCGTGCCGGTTACGTGAACGAAGCAGGGGACACGAGTCGAGTGTTGCGCGAGGAGCAACTTGGTCGATTCCTCAGAAGTAGAAACGCAGTATCGTACAAAGAAACGCAGAAGAACGAGACATAAGCTACGCTGAAAAAGATTGACAGAGTAATTGCAGAGGAGCGTTGGCTTCTGGCTGGCAGACGGTTCGAATGTGAAAGATAGAAAATAGAAACGGGGCGAGCCAGAAATCGCAAGGCGAAGAGGCGAAGGGAATGGAGGGAAGGGAAATGGTAACGAGGAGGCGAAGAAGAGGACCGAACGGAAATTTCGATTCTCGTTCCCTCTGGCCGCGTTGTTGCTTTTAAATAAACGACGAAAGAAACGCGAGAAAAAAATGCGTAAGCTTAAGAAATTGCTGCAAAAATGGGGAACAGCTTGCCGCACGAAAGTTCTAATTTATTCGAAACGACGCCCGGCCATCCCGCAGGACACGTTACAACCGGCCCGGAAGAAATTCAAAGACAGAGCTGTCTACTTTATTCTCGCCTCGTCGAGCATCAAGAATTTTCCGCGGGCTACCGGGCTAACGCGTGTGACACATGCCATGCCAGTCTGAATTTCAAGCCTTCGAGTCTGAATTCGGTTGCGCCCCAGAGAGAGAGGCGAGCATTTTATTTTCGCCGAGGCAACTTTCGTCGGCCATTCGTTTCTCTGGTTCTCGCTTTATTGTCATCGTATTTAAGTAACGAGTATAAAACGTGTATAAATGTTATTATATAAGTGGAAATGTTTACACATATATCTGACGTGGAAGTAATGTGTTAATATAGAAATAGGGCAGATGAGAATTGAACTAGGCGAAACGCGTACGACTTTTAATTAGTAATTACTTTTTAATTTAGCGATCTCGAGAAGTTGGAAGCAAGTCAATTTAATTATTAATCGTGAATACGCTTTTTAATAGATCTCTTTGATTTTTAGAACGACTTTGGCACTTGAATATTTATTTTCTATCTTTCCTTTTAAAGAAATATCTCTGATATAACATGCGTACAATTGTTAGAACGACAAACTGATTCCTTAATCATTTTTTATGTCACTTATTTCATAATGACAATTGTAATCGCGGTTTTAACATAATTTCCAATTTTGGACAGGAATTATTATTATTGCTCGATTCGAGGTAAACAGTGTTAATTAAATTATATGACTTCGACCTATTTTCATTCGATACAAGCACAGCAATTCTTTTGAAAAAGAAACCGTGCCGTCACCACACGACCACGTACTCCACCCAATGAGCATGGTCCACTGACCTCTTTGCCACTGCATCATTAAACGCCACCCCGCTCAAGCGTTTTAAGTGGCCACACCGTCTTAGCACTTCTCCAGAATATCTAGAATACTACTATTTTCGAGTTGGAATGCAGGAGAAAAGAAATACGTGCAATTGCATCACACGCCAGAACGAAAGTTCCGCACGATTCAGCGCAACTTACTCATTAACAATTGATTTACTGCGTTTGGATAATTATAATAACAGTTACGCGTCTACATATGTCCCATATTTGATGTCCACAACAATTATATATTAATGCGATTCACGTTACACATCATTGCTATAAATTATGCAACATTTGAACGGGAAGAGGAACTCTTGATAATATTAACGGCAATGGGAATTTTCTGCATCAAATTATATTAAAAGTAACGAACGATCAGCTGTGTGAAAAATTGGAGTTGCACATTACAAAGTATCTGGACAAGAAAAAATTTGGTTATAAATCAAAATGGAAGTCTTTTTTCGCAACTATTCAAAAGAATATTTAAATTCACCTCCAGTTACATAGCTGAAAGCTGATGGATTACTTTGTGGGACAAGAACGATAGCAAAAAGTGTGCAGATTTTTGTTAGAAAAATTGTGAAACCGCGGCAAAAAGGACTTTGAGGTAAAGTAACTTGGGATTCGTGGAGAAGTAAGCAGTCGAAAGGGGGATTAGCGGTTTAACAAGGAAAAATAGTGGGTATTGTTCGCTGATTTCTCGACGGGGGTATCGTACGTGAAATTATTCACGCTTTCGTGGATGATATAGGGCGGTGCGCCTTTTAATGAGGGTGAATTAGGCGCCCGTGGAGTGGCTGCAGTAACAAAAGATAGAGCTGTCTTAATTGGCATTAATACGTAATCTTTAGTATATCAAGGGATTATCACGTTGCATAAAACGTTATAATTCGACAAGTCGATTTACACAACTTCGGCAACCATCAATAGAAATCTCAATTTATTATTAACTTAAAACTATTTGAGTTCCAATTTGCGCCACGATGAAACGTAATTTATACATTGAAAAATTGTATCATTTGAAGCTCTGCAGAATGAAAATTCCATACATACGTATCAAAGGCGACGCTTCAAAATATACGACAGCAAAAATTGCAAAGGGGACACTTTGTTTTATATTCAACAACATTCGAATTCGGATAGAAAAATGGTGTACTATTTTCCATTCAATTGAACATTTCGATAGCTGCACTTTCTATCGTGCATCGCGGAATTCATCATTCCACTACCCTCCTCGCAGCAACGTGCTCGAAACGAAATTTGCAGCCGCCAATTTGTATAATATCTCTGGCGGCCGATGGATTTTCAACGGCTGTCTCAAACGTATTTTATCAGATCGTTCACTATTATTATTCGTCGGCTCGTTTTTCACGGCAAGATAAAAATGCGAGGCGAACGCTGGTTCGCGTGGTTGTTCGTCACTGTTTTTAATGTCGATCTTGTCACTGTTAGAATCGCACGATAAATTGTCCGCGCGATTTGCGGCGTGCTGTGCAGTGGAACAACACGCAACACATCGTAGTCACGAATCGCGACCTATCTATCGAGAGCTCTGCGAGTTCTGGTCGAAGTGAATCGTGAATTGTTAAAAGTGAATATTGATTTGCAACGAATGGTTCGCGGATCGTTCCATCGAAAAGTTGTTTGCGCTTGACGGATACGAAATTCCGGTAGATTTTTGTGAATGCTCGCCGACTTTGGCTAGTTTCTGCAGCAACAATATGTCGCACGTTTTGTCGGATTAATTTATGTTATCAATACGAGATAAATAAATAAATAAATGACTTATACAGAAACATTAAATATCTTTAAAATGAACAAGAACCTAGTTGCAACCTGTATACATAAATTTGTTAAAACAGACCGTTCGTATTCGCGAAAGGTGCACAGGGAGAATTAATTTCGCCTGCGCCTGCGTGAAACTAATTTCAAAATCTCGTCCACGTCGGTGCTTGATTTAACAAAATCGAAAGGCAAACGACTAAAAAAACCAATAGCTGGTCACTCTCTTATTAAATACTATGAGGGAAATTCCACGACTTTTGCACGCGGCGGAATAATATTAATACAACACGTGCAGTTTCGAAACAATCTACGTGCTGGAAACGACCAAACCAAAACTTCGCGAGCAAAACTCCTAACGCAGCAAACAGAACACCTTACACCACCACTATCATCGGGTCGCAACCACCCTGAACTTACTCGCCCATCCCTCCTCCTCCCCGCCACCTGAAACTACCTTGCAAAATATCAGGGAGAACCGCCTTAGAACTCCATTCAGAGCTTTTCCCAATAGCAGCCAGCCTCATCTTTCCAACGTCCGCATCCACTACCAATTCCTCCGTGTCCCCGTGCAAGTGAACATTACTTATTCACGAACCCCTTAACAGAACGGGGGTAGAAAATGGAAAAAAAGAGAAGTACACCGTCAGTGTCGAGTAGGTTCGACGCGACGAAATCAAGGACGCTTCTTTCGCAGCGTGGTCGATACGATACGACCCGGTTCAAGTGGCGCAAGAACGTTTTCAATGGGGTCGTTCATTATCAGCTTGTACGTGGCACCGTGTCCTCTACAAAGAGGGAGGGAGGGAGAAAGATGAAATAACGATAGAAAAGAGGAATGGATAAAAGCAGCAAGACGAACTCTGGCGGCATTATTTTTTCTTCTCTCTCCTGGGTTAAATTTCATCTGGTTCGATCCTGCGCCATAATAATTATCCTCGCTATAGAGCATTCGTCTTGCGAAGGCACGAATTTATTCAATTATTTAATCATTATCCGAGCGGGGCGCTGTACGTGCGAATTCCAGCGGAACGACTTGGTCGTACGATTTATAGATATGTTAGTTAATTAAAATAGTGTTAATACGGCTGATGATATATTAACGAAGCCGTTTAGTATAAAAATACATTAGTATTAATAGCCATTCGATATATTAACAAAGGCCCTCTGCGCTTCAACTCTTGTCGTGATTTCTTTAAAAATCCAAGGACAGGGGTTTAGAGAACAAATGGAACTAGAGAGGATTGAATCGCTTCAGTGATTTTATAAAATATCTTTAAAATACACGTGTCGCAACATTATCGATTCTTGATTTCTTCATCCATTCGACGTCCTCGTGGGAAATTTAATTTTTCTACAATTTACACCGATAAATGCCTCAATCGTTCCATAACGAATCGAAATTGCAATTTCGACGCAGACGGATCGATTCGCGTGCGAATTTTCATGTTCGACAATAAAGCCTTCTCTTCACGTTTCCCGCCTCTGCGACTCCCGGTGTTTTCACGGTTCCGTTTCAAAAGAAATACGTATAACGAATTCAGCCGCGGGCAAACTAGCTCTGGAAAATGCGCCCATTCATTCGTATCGCGTTACCGATTTCCCGTGGAATTACGCGGTTCCGGATTGTTCTTTCGATTCGCTCAAACAGAAGTTTCGATTTTCGTTCCTTCGGTTCCGTCTTTGTTTCTCCCTTCTTGTTCTACGCTCGATCATTCCTGGCGAATATTCCGCGACTGGGATGCGTTGATACTGATGGAGGGTTTCTTGCCCTCGAGAGATAATTTCGAGGGAATTTCGAACGAGCAGTGAACAGCAAATTTACAAATTGCGGCAAGCGATTCGGGAAAATTCGGGAATTCCATGGAGAAAATAAAAGAATAAGATATTTCCCTGGAAACATGATATTAATAGTTTATTAACAGTGTTTGAATAGGTTCCTTCAGAGTTTAAAAAAAAGAATGCTGGTGTTGCGGTTGATATTTAATTTGGCGTGCACGTGACATTAACAGGAATAGTAAGATGTATAGTATTATGCATTGCGAATAAAGAATTTAAGAGTACTTATTTCGTAATTGGAAAGAAATATGTGTCATTTTTACGGGAGTATTTAAACTTGGAACACCGTTAGAGAAAACGCGGGTTCGTTCTCCTGGTCTGACCGCGTGTCTGACCAAGAGCGGATCTATTCTACTTGCACGGCCATTTAACCAAGCACGGATCTACTCTGCTTGCCTACTAATTTATTCGTGTAAATACGTTTCGCAGAGTTTGCACAGACGTAGTCAGACCTCGAAGTAATCTTTAACAATTAACAGTTGACTTGTTTATTGCATTGAACGCTTATGGAACTATAACATAATCATATTATATTTATGACGAAGTTTAACGCAACGCGATATTCAATTTCCTTTCCTTTAAAGTGTTGCAAATTGTAATAGAATTATTTTCGATATTAAATTCCAGCAATACATCTCGATGAAAAAAACTATTTTCTTAACAATACAGCAAAATTTGATTGTTTATTTGCGAACTAAATCTCCAGTTTTATAATTTTAAGTTTAACTAAATTATTTTAATCGATGGATGTCACAATACCTGCAATTCGTACAATAATCACTGTATCTTAATATCAATTGAAAACCGTTTCACGTTACTATGCAACAAGAAACGAACGAAAGAAACGAGGGAGGTATATACTCGAAACGACAAAATAAGAACCGTGTGCCGTTCGCGTGAAATAACAGACGGTCTAACAAATACGAACTCGACGATCCGGAAGAAGGATACATAAAGCGCCAGGTCAGGATACAAAACTGAAGAAGCATCTCCCTTGGGATCCTTGGCAGAAACGAAATGCTGGACTTTGCGTTGCCCGACTCGATTTAAGTACATCGCGCCATATTTTCTCGCACGAGCCCTAAGATTTCTGTTTCCGTTTCAACTTCGCGTATACGAGTACATTTTGCTCATAGTTTTCTCGCGTTGAACTTGGCGTATTTCATTTCAACTTGTTATCTTTCGCGATTTTTCTCGTTCTTTTCGCTGGCCGTTTATGTACATATTTTGCTGATAAATTTTTTCCGCGTCACAGGGAAGAACCGCTTATTCGAATGGAAGAGGTTTGCCCTTTTGAACGGCGAGTAAATAAATCTATGGAAGACGAATTGACAATGCATGCGCTCCTTTGGAGTAGCTTTCGTGGAAGAATAAGTTGAATTCATAGAAGAAGAATTCGGGGAATAGACTTCGGGAATAAATCAATTTCGGATAGAATTAAATGTATAATTAAATATTGAGGTATGACTAAATTGTCTTTCTTGTGATTTTGTCATTTTCATTTTTCGAATTTTGAGATTTTATGTTGTACATTGTTGGAAATATTCAAGTAACTCAGTATCATATTTATTCACGAAATACGTATAATTGTCATACGAAATTGATCGCTTGGGCGTTTAATTTACAATTCATTTTTGATCAATAATTTTAGGTAATGGAGAGTAGTAATTAGCTGTATTAGTACCAATAGATCATTGGCATAAATTACTGGTGAACCGTCGACAAATATAATGGGTAACATATAGCTTATTAGCGATGATGAGCATACATTTCAACTAATTAAGACACGGTGGTAATTATCTGACTATGTTGTTTCATTTTGAGAATGTATAATATGTATCTTTACTAAAGCTTTTGTTGCACATCAACGTTGTGACGGGACTACAAAGCATCGACTTTGATTGAGAAGGCATAGCAACGATTTTAGTATTTTGTATTATATTTATTTATTGCATTTACTTCATTGCAGCTTGTTAAATATAAAAGAAAATGACCGACGACTAATCCATTGCTTTGTGACTTAAATTCGACACAACGTTGCAAGTTTACTAATATTCTGGAAAATCCTACGGTTTTATTAAACCATATATTTTTCACGGAGCACTTCTTTAAATCGAGCAAAAGTAAAGCATATGAAACGTCAAAGTTAACATGCCCGAGTGTACGTTCCGTATTATAAATATATTTTTGTAACAATACATAGTGCTTCACATTTACGATGCAGCAAATACGATGTTTCACTATTATTTGCAGTAATCTAGAAAATGTAGATAACGTGAACGCGGATTTGCCATTTCGTTTCGAACACGAAATGCCAAATACAAAATTTCTCCTCGAGACTTGGAATTTGCAGGAAGAACATCGGCTGTTTATTTAATGCATACCCAATTTGTTCCACTTTGTGCACAGGATATGTCGATTATGTTTTACGTCAGATCCATCCACGTAATTGGAAATCAATATTTCGCCTTGAAAAAAACTCTCCCTTTCAGCTTAATGTCCCCAATACACGATAAATTTGTAACGCGTGAACGACGATAAGCTTTATCAGAGTAGTCACGTTAACGACATTGTCACGAAGGGGTTTGAGGGGGCGGAAGTGTCGAAGGTAGTTAGATAAGGAAAAGAACATTAGGTGTTCGATCCTGATGGATGTATCTATTATGTATATTTGCTCCTCCTCTTTCTCTTTGCAAGAAATAAAAAAATCTGCAGATGTAAATTTATGCAATTGGCACTTGGATCTTGGCACCGATCTACATTAAAGAAAAAACGTAGTTCCAGATTGTTTTATTTCGTTCCAATGAAACCCGTTCTTGGGGGACGAATTTTAAAGCAGAACTGCTGCTCAAATAAAACGTCCCTTCTCGCACAGTTTTTTTCCCCCGAGAAAACTCTTCCTCCCGTCATCTTTAACGAATAATTGCTATTAACCTTGCGCCTAAGTTCTGTCACAACAGCTGCATGTCGAACAACAATACAGCATCGCCGATACCCAGGGGCGCATGCTATTAAATTCCACGCATTTACAGCAAAACAATACAGCATTCCAGCAACACATCCAACGACGCAATCTCCAAATTACCACCACCCTTCCTAACCGCAAGCCAAATAATTACCCCCCATCTTTCCTGAAAATCTCACCGTACCCTACGCCAACACCCCCTGTCACTTTCACTCCAGGAGAAAAAGAAACTCCATTAGCACCCCATTCCCCGCCATACTATTACCACCATCGCCGCCCCTAAATCCAGGACATCGTGGACCTCCTACCACATTAAACCCGAGGGCCAACCGCAAGATTCGCCGAAGATCAACGTCCCGGTGAGGGATCGCGAGGCGGCGTTCGACGAACAGGGAAAAAAGTCACGGCTACTTATCTTCCGGTCGCGGACACGTAACAAGTCGATCGACTCTCGCAGTGATCGTGCAGAAAGAGAAAAAGAGACAGGTCGAGCAGAAAAATCAACCGATAATGCTGTCCAGGTCCGTGTGCAGGGGTTTGGGGTGGAGTGACAGCCGGTCCGTCGAGGTGGAACGACGTCGAGATTAGCCACGTACACCGGCGTTGGAAGATCAAGAGAGGGTGATCTGACTGAGAACGAACAAACGGAAATGGGACAGAGATATAGCGAGCGTCGAGGGTGGGGTTTGGTTCCTTTTAAAGAAGTGGCCATGTAAGGGGGGGACAGGGGGAGAAAAAAAAGGAGTAGATCCAGGCCAGCCGTTTTTCCTCTTGGTTTTTCGCTCGCTTATCTCCGCGCGACGTTGATTGGACGTTGACAAACGATTCCTGGACGGTCGTGTCACCGCCGTTGTCGATATAAAACAGTCGTTATCGATCCACTGGGCGGTAACGTGTGGCAAAAAGGACCGGCGCCCGCTTTTGGCTCCGCTTGTTTCGAAACCAAGCAGCGCTGCAGGACGGCCTGGCCCTTCGATCGATCAGGGAGAAATCCGTCCTGCGATATTCTGGCTCGCTTGGGACGGGCTGAAACCGAAATCCGATCCCTTCGTGCTCGGCCCAACCGGGGTTATTAAAAATTTCTTGCAGAGCGGTGGTAGCGGCTGTGGCGGTGTAGCGATTTCTTCGAGATGCTTTGAGGGTGTTGGGGTAGTTTCGACAGGGTGGAACAATGCGGCGCTGTTGGAAATATGTTTCGATATAGGTTGCGCTGTTTGAATTAAAGGATTACGACACTGGTGTGCGTTCTATTGGGAAACTTCAATTTTATACCGTACAAAGAGAATTTGTAAGACTGGCTTTGTAAAATTGATATACAGTGATTGCATCCTTTTTGGTTTATTTTCGATGGGATGGAAAAGTTGATTTCGATTTTGTTTTTATTTCTCAATTTTGTCAAGAAGCAGCCTCCATTCGAGAAGGTGTAACGAGATCGTTAAAAATTGTTCACTTAACGCGGACGAATATAAATTTAAGGGAGATATACCGTGTTCGTGTTCAATGTTGTTTATTCCACACCTGCAAGAAAAAATATTCCGATTCGCATGTAGCTCAGGGGTATCTGAGCCTCGAAACCTAATTCAATCAAACACCTTTCGCGGCTGTTTGGCGAATTCTGCAGTAGTGTACACGGTCGATCAATTTGGGATACAGGTACACATTGTAGCCGTGACGTTAATCGATAATCGATATCGGCTGTTCATAATGAATTGTTTAATTCGAGTACTTGATCCCCGCGCAGTTGGCGTATTAATCGACCCGTATATTGACACCTCGAAGGAAGAATAAATTTTGGTTCATCATTGCGCGCGGCGTTTTCCCTTACAATTATTAATGATCCCTTTTGGCCAACAAATTGCATTGATACATCCATTATTGACTTTGCGACCGTACAGCATTAATAACAGCGAGTTAACATTTATTAAAAATCAATCGCCCTCTTCCTCTCTGTCATCTATCAAATATTTCAAATTTCTTCCACGAACCAACGCATGTTTAAATTAAATTACTATTAATGTATCTATAATAAATTTCCAATGGCGACATTAAAGCAGTCTAAAAAATATCCAGCAATTTCGAATAATAAATCTAACAATCGATTAACTACGACGATATAATAATAATAGTAACCGAAATGTTCTGCTCTCACAGTGATATTAGAAAGGCAGACCAGACATGCATTGCCATGCATTATTTTTCTAATTTGAAGCTTTCTCTACAGAAGGAATCTCGCGAATCTAATTAACCCCGACGCGAATCCAAATTTCCCCGCGCCGTGCAATTTTCCCTAATCGTTGTCGCAGCTTTTAATTGGCCGATAGCATATGGAGGGCAATTTGCAGGGGCGTAACTATTGGCCGATAAATTCCGCGCGGCCTGGTCTCCGAACTAATTTACCGGCTACATCGGTGGAATCGACGCCCGAGGAAAAATGAAGCCGTGTTACGGGGGCCGCGAAGCGCGACAGAAGGAAACGCGAGCGAAACGCCGGCGAAATACTGAATGAATGTTCCATAATAATTCTAGAATCACGTGAAACAGAACGCAATAGATCCTCGAGTAATCGATTTTCGGTAGCCTTGCCGCGAGCTTGGAAGATTCGATGTGGGGATGAAGGGAGAGTGAATGTGAAGAAGGGAATAATTAACCAAAGAATGCGTGCAATAGATTAGAATTGAATTAAGTTAAGTTTAAGTATGTACATAAGAGTTTAAGCCGGAAGAAAGGCATTTTGTAGCCGGAAGGCCAAAATTACAAATAAATAATAATAATAATAATAATAATAATAATTCTAGAATCACGTGAAACAGAACGCAATAGATCCTCTGGTAATCGATTTTCGGTAGCCTTGCCGCGAGCTTGGAAGATTCGTCGTGTCGAATCTTTTCACCGCTTCGTATGTCATTTCAACTCGTTACACAGCGATATCCGCGCGAATTCACAGATCCCAAGGAACTGTCTAGGAAGCATCGTTCCCAGGCTCGTCTGTCGTTTTACAGAATCACAGAGCCGTTTCAATGATCTCACCGGTCGTTCCCTCTTATTGTACCCGGCGCTGTAGCCTTGCAAGTTGTTTCGTATAAAAGGAGTACGCTTCGCGGATCACCTTCTCCAGTTTGGAAGCGCGAGGTAACAACAACCGGCTTCGAATTCTAATTTTCACGGAGGCGTTACGGTTAATAAGACGTCGCTGTGCGTAACGAACGTTCGTGCCAGACGAATCGTCGCAACGTCGCGACGTGTTTCGATCGCGCTGCGACCGCAATTAAAACGTGAAAATCACGCTGCCGTTTTCCGACGGGGGCGAGATTGACGTTACAATCGACCACGGGAAATCGAACGGCTTCTGAACGTTGGAATGCCTCGGTCCCGTGTTACTTTGTACACCTGTGGAGCGACGCATGAAGTTCGATTTTTCTATCTCGTTCTCTTCTCTGCTTTTCCTTCCTGTCAGCCCAACGTTCGGCGACGTGGATTTACTGAATATGACGGGTGGGTAATTAGCACAGGTGGGGTATGGCGGGCTTCCGTTGTGATAATACGTATGCGCGGGTAATATAATAGTAATATCTCGCGTGTATCATATTGCGAACGCAACAATTTGCATTTTTCAAATAATACGCCTAGGATTTCACGGAACGAAGGGATGCTTGGAATGAAATGGCAAATTGCGAAATAGGAGCAGAATGTTCTGTGAAAATTTGCGGAAAGGAGAATTACATTGGTGTCGAAGAACAAAGCATTGATTCCGAATTTATTGAAGAATAAAGATTACTTATGAAATATTCGATTGTATGACTTTTTCATTTACGTTGAAATATGAACAATGTAATTAAAATAAATATAATGTGATAAAACTGTGATTAACTTTGAACGCGAAATATTTAGGCGAAGAATTATCAAAATGATTTTGATACGCCCTTACCCAAATTGACATACATACTCACCATATTACTTACGAATGAGGTTTTTGTAATTAACCAAAGGCCAAATTGACTTTCCCCGGGGAAATGAGCTTTTGTTCCGAGTGAGACACACCTTTGGAACACGCTATAGCGTCTCCCCTTTTTTAATTACCGAGATGTACAGGATCAAACGTTACGCTGACTATACAGACCAATTACAAGCAACTGCTTAAACATGAAACGGTGTTCAACGTGTCCGATAACATTTCCGTTTGTAAACGTTTGCACGAAGTGTCTCCGCTCGTTCACGAGATAGTTCCGGCTTTTGTGGACTACCTCGTTACGGTACATTTGACGAGAATTATTTTCCACCTTCGCAGGCGAAAGCTCGTAACGAAGCAAATTGGCCTTTTGAATATTTGCCTTTAGATTTTCCCTGCCAGCAGATTTTAGTCATCTCAATTTACTTTCTGACTGAGAGTAATGTGAGATGGAACAGTCTCCATTTGTATTAAGAATAAAACAGCTCTGATTCTTCTAGAGTGTGACATTTGAGGTGTCAGATTGTAGCAATTAATTGAGTGCCAATCTCGGGGTCAAAAAATGTGTAATGAATTTTTCTCAAAATTATATTCGAGGAATAAAGAAGCTTATGCTTTGTATTCAGTGAACAATAATATTGAATTTATATATAATACAATTAGATGGAACATAGTATTATTATGTGAAACCAGAATTAGTGTGAACAACTCTCTACGCAGATTTCCACTGAAGAATTCTCCGTAAGTTACCTACCTGAACATAATTCCAACTTAACTACTATGCAAGTGAAATCATTTCCTAATTACTTCCAACATATTTCCTGGCCGTACTATGCGTACCAGAAGTATCAGACTCGCATATCCTCCGTCCTTTTCGAGCACAATAATAATTCACTTAGAACAATCATTAAACCAAACCGATCCTCCGCCCGGTATTGAAATATTATTCACCCTTCGGGGTGACAAACAGCGCACACCTAACAATCCGTCTCACATAGTTACATCAAGTGACCAAGTGAAACAAGTCTCGCCAAAGAACAATCCGCATTTCCAATCGACCCACGCGAAACCAAAAAATAAAAGGAATCAGCCCCAAAGCAATGTTCCACACTCTTATTCGTCACGTTCAAGTATTTACCGGCAAGTGGTTAGCCGGGCCCTGCGGATAGTTGGGGGTTGGTGGGAGGGGTGAAAGGGACGGTTGAAGCCGCGGTTAAAAAATTCACAGAGCTTTGAGAACACGATAGAGGAGCCGAGAGCGACAGCTGAAAACTGCCTGGTCAGAGGGACGTCAACCAGACGAGCAACTAGATCGCTCCTATGTATATGCGCTCCGTTTCCCCTCTCAAAGGGTTAATAAAGGATCGAAGAGGGAAAAAGCGGAGGCGCACAGGGAAAGAGAGGCAAAAATCGTGGGATAGGGGGATAGAAAGATGAAGACAGAGAGGTAGGGAGAGATAGAGGGAATGCGACGATCTAAAAATGAGAAAGAGAGAAACGAAGGATGAACGTGATGCCAAAACGTGGGCGCGGCTTGCGAACAGACATTTTCCTTCGCGTATCTCTAGCCCCCACGTATCGATCTGTAAGCGGAGCGTGAAGTCAAAAACGAAATGCTGCCACGGATCGCGGCGAAAGGGGAAATGCTCGAGCTGCTAGTTAAACCAGGGTAAACGTACGACGGAAAGAGCGAGGGAGAGTTAGATAGATAGTTAGACAGCGGGAATAGGAGGAAGGGAGGGATGGAGGGAAAGCTGGATTTTTTTGGAAGTACGGAGAAACGTGGAAAATTGAGTTTTCCTTTTTAGACGGGCCACGGAGTTTGTGGTTTGAGGAGAGTATTGATCGCGATGTTGAATACGTATGTATATTTTCAGAGATTTTCAAATGTTCAATATTTATTGCCAATAGTGGATTTGCACCCTGTTTATCTGGGAGAGTACTTTATGATACGTTTGGGAAATGTTTGATTTAGGAATGCTCCCAATCCTTTTGTTATTAACGATCAACGTAGTGTATTTACGTACATTTTTTTCCTACATACGAACGCGCGTAATAACTGTTGACGATATCGATATTCGTATATTTAATTCTCCTAGACTAATGACTATTTTTAACTGCAATAATAACACTTGATTTGAAGTGCCAATAAGTTATATGCCAGAGTATTCTGGCGAGTAAGTTTCCTTTTCATGCGAAAGTTTCAACAATTGCCCCTCGTTAAATGTTAATGAGATTAGTTAAATTAGTAGAATAATCAGCTAGCTTATTTATACTGACACATCGATACTCGCACGAGTATCTTTTAGACGGCAGTGTCGATTATCGCGATATCGTGTAGTTAATTTGCGCAGACAGAAGCAGATGTGTAAGCACGCGAACAGAGGGCAGTTCTGAAAAGTTTGCTGGCGCGACAAACGTAGAGTGGATCGGGTCGTTAGCGACCGTCCAACTTTGATCGTCGATGGCGTAAAGAGTTGTCAGCCGATGGATATGCAAAATGGAGAGAGTCGACTTAGTTTTTACCGTGTACACTCGAGGAATGTTCACGGGGGAGCGAGAGAGAGAACGAGAGGGAGACAGGGAGAGATGCAATTGCATTACTGTGCTGCTTTGAGAACGTTGATGTTCAGTTGAGATTTCTAAAATCGTCGTTTCCGCGCAATTTACCCCTTTTACGTTAAATAGTGTTCTTCGTGTTTGCTGTCACTCGTTTCGCACTTTGAAGTCTAAAATTATCGCGTGAAATCTGCACGCGAAGAGGGTAAACGTAGCTGATGTGTAATAAAAATACGGAAGAGGTATAAAAATATCCCCTTCTTCCATCATTCATCATTTTTCGTGTACAGTATTATTACGCTTACTACTTTATTATTTTTTCTTCGTGAACGATACGATTTATTAGAAAGGTAACGATAATTTAATTTATAAATAAACGACTTATTACGGAAAATCTATGTAAAAGTCTCGAGCGTTAAGATATTTACGCCTACATAATTCACCTGTGTGAAAATAATCTGTAATCTTTCTTCAAACTCTCATTCATAAATGATCTCGCGTTAAATAATAACAGCAGAATTATAGTAATCTAAAACGCCGGTTACACTATGCACAAAAGGAAATAAATTGCTAAGATATTTCGTAAACCCAAAACTTTCTTACAACACTCTAATTCCATCTATTACTTGTATCGCTAACAATGTCTTTCTATTTTTGTTTCAGGTAAGTCCTCGAAGCAAACGAATTACTCAAACTTCCCGTGGGATGGATTTATGCGGACTGCCGGATATTTCGTCGACCTGTTTCACTTGGAACAGTGACAGGATTTACATTTCGAACGGAGGCGGTCGCGATTAATTGGGTTAATAAGGAAACCAGTCGACTGTTCGATATTCACTTTGAACGAGGCGCATTACCGATCTATCAATCTTTCATTTTTGCTCGGTGAAATTCCGAACTTCTGTCGCCGGCATATCCCAGGAATAATTGAACAGGGTAAACCCGAGCGAAATTTAACGCTTCCGCCGTGGTCGTGAAGCCCGACTGACGAATGGATTAAATATATCGAGGAAATTGCTTGTCGAGATTCTGCAGGATATGTAAAAGTTGAGGGAAATGGTATTTTTCTATTTCACCAGGGAAGTCAAAGAAGGGTGGGGCGTGGTATAAGGGTTGTAGGATGTTGCAAATTTTTGAGAATTCCGAAATTTTTGTTCAATTCATTTTATCGTTAAGTCGCAACAAGTGACCATTCACCGCCGAAGAAACTTCCCAAAAAGCTATAAAAAAACTTGAGGCAAAATCGGCTGCGTGGTCGCGGAAGTTGCGACATAAAGCGAACAAGTGGATTCTAAAACTCTGTGTCCCACAGCGAAATCGATGAACTTGTGGGAAGATTCCCTTTCATTAGAGACTAGACTGCAATGATGATTTCCACGAATATTATTCGGCCACGCCGTTCTATCATTTCATTATTCTTCTCTTCTATATTCAGATCATACAATTGTACGAAGAGTGCAAAATATACACGTCGCTCCCAGAATCTTTTCTATTTTAATCAAAGTTTCGCAATGCTCTTCGCGTTCCTTCCACGACATTCTAACAAAAAATTAGACCCCTTGCGCCCCCCCCTGACTCCCCGACAAAAAACATATACTCTACCACCTCTAAGAGCCGGAATCATCCCCTCTGCAATTCAATTACACCGCGATCTCCGACTGGCGGGCCGCAAAAGCACGCTTAATCACGTCAAAATTTCATTAAAAGATGTGTCCGGCGTTCCGAAACGTTATTAAAGCTCAAAGTTGTCCGTGAATCTATTAGCCAGTCTAATACACATCCATACACGTACGTACACGTGCATGCACGACCCCGCAGGACCTATGCATGCGCACGTACACACATTCAGGCGCGTGCTATTTCATCAGCGACACGAACCACCTCCCGTTATTAACCGAGAAATGAAAGCGGACCGGCCACGGTGCTCAAGGCGATGAAAGGATTAATCTTTTTAGCAGATGTCTCGGTGCGCGTGAATCACGTTGGCACGTTGAATCGTGGTTTATCGACGACGTCACGGTTAGCTACCGTTTCCGTCTCCATTCGCCGATGAAACGCTTCTCCCGGAAACCCTACGAGCCGGCTGACCGATCAGAAACGCGACAATTTGCACGCCCGTAGACGTGACAAACGTTTGACGCTTCGAAAATCACCGCGTTCTGTTAGGTGAAACGAATTTTTTAGAATTTCACGCGCGGATCGAGGCTTGTCCGGGGATTTCTTGGAAAATCTGCACCGACGTTTTGTCGTCGTTTAATGTTAATGTGGCATTAGCGTGTCGTGAACCGCGGGTGTTTGACGAGGACACGTGGAACGTATCGGGGTGAAATCGAGTTCCGGCAAACAGACAGCTCGACAAAGGTGTGCACAGGCCGTTTCTAGTTAAAATGGAGTTAGCAGAAGCTATCGGTTCGTTTTGTGTCGGAATCCCGTTGTCGAAACTGCAATCCGCACTACGAATTCCTTTCATCGTTTTTAACAACGTTAGAGAATATTTCTACTTTCCTAGCTGAAATCCGTTGAACCCTTTGATGCTTTTTTTTGGGGTATAAATCTCTTTTTAAATAGTAACCGACGCTTGTTCACTGATTTAGGAAAATATTGCGACAGTCTAATCCCTTTTAATCTGTACAGGCAGTAATTTTCACGAATATCATTCAACAAACTAATAATAATAATATTAATAATAGTGAACTCATTATCAATATATTTCGAAGTACGAAAAAGACAAATTCAGTAAGTTTTGCGTACATTACATATAATATAGATGACGAATCTTTCCATCTTGAAATATTAAAATGTTCTCCACCTTCGACAGATGCACCTTTCACTGGGCCATCCTTTAAAATAATTTTATTCGACCCCTCAAGCACAGTGAAATAAATTAGAAATTCTTTTGACCATTATAAAAAAAGATCCGATTTCGTCTAATTCAATGCAAAGCATCTACTCCCTGTCGAGTAATGCTTGTTTTTATGCTCAGTGAATGAAGTTGTTTACTGCTAGTAGCTTGCCCGGTAAACAACGCGATGCTCGTCGAGATAGAGAGCAAAGCATGGAAGAATGGAATTCGCTTGCAAATAGATTTATTTACGATACGAGTGTACTAGGTTGAGTCGAATGAAATTTTCTCCGGTCAATTAAATTTCTATTTTAGAACCGATTCGTTCGCCGACGAATGTAAAATGCCTTTTTTCTTTTTGCAAATGATTGGAAACACAAAAGGAACTGTTTTCCATAGCAAATTATAACGAAAGCAAGGTGGAAAGGTACGAAGGAAAGGGAGATTTACTTTTTTCAAAAATCGAACGCACAATTCTTCGCGAAGCAAAAGGTGAAACCGAACGTTCGCGTTTTTTGCACGCAGAACGTTCCTTTGAAATTAAACGAAGCAGCGTGGAATGCTCCTGTTGCTTGTCGAGCAAGAGGATTGATAGATTGAAAAGAAACAACTGGTACATGTAGAAGTTCTTGAGTGGTTCGAGTGGTGAAAGATCTGAGAGATGGTTCGCAGGGACGAAATTGGTTTTGTGGAAGCAATTTGATTCGAAGATATTTACAGGTTGGCATTCGGATAATTCATGAAATTTGAATGGCGTGAAAATTGTATTTGAATTAGAATTCAAATGATTTCGAGTAATTTACAATTCGAACGCATCGAGATACAGATAATTCAGAATTCGAACAGTGTAGAGTTCCATTACCACAGAATTGAAATATAGAAGGAGCTTCTTGGTTCAGAATTGAAATATCTGTAGAATCCATTAATTCTCAATGCGAATAGCACAGATTAGAAAAGCTTGCAAAGGTGAAGTAAAATTGTCTTTATGCAAAAATGTCGGTCAGTTCATTTCGCCCAGACTTATAAGAGTATTAATTTCATCAGAAATATTCGAACGAAATTGAAGTCCCGGAGCTACGTAAATAATCATACTGTTTAATTCAACCGAGTCTCATCGAATTCCCATGTGCAATACTTTTACAATAAATTCAAGATTTAATCGATCGTTCGACCCTTTTTGCAACAACAAGTTGCCTCCCTTAAAGAGAAAAATAAGCGCATAAACCCGAGGGAAAATGTTTCCAGGCAAAAGATTTTTATAGAACCTTCGCGTACGCGAGATTTCACTGCGAGCCATGATTTTCGATGAAAAGGACGCTTCTAGTTGGCTCAACGGAACGATCCGAACTTCTCCGCAAATGTTATGCATTTCCAGTTCAGTCGAATAGAAAATATGTATTAAGGAGTCTTGCGATTAATAAATTTTTCCAAACTTCTCCGCGCTACAAGAAAGTCCGGCTCCGTTTGCATTTCGGAAATTAAAGAGCTCCCCTTTATTTGCTTGCAAATAGAGGGCGTAGCAATAAACGCATACGTTTACCAGCTTTTCAATTTTGTTTCCTCTTGTTTTGTGCTCGTGTTACGGGCTCTCCTTCGGACGGCGACGAGGACGAAGTAAAAAGTGAAGTGGAGATTGTTTCTTGGACAAGACCACGTTTGGGGAAGCTCGTTTCAGCTTGCTGACGTGCAAAGTTTTTTTTCTGAAACGTGTGTTCTAAGCTGGAAGAAAACTCACTAGATATATCCTATTGGGTGCTTGTCGCGGAGGATTCGAAAAGTTTCGTGGCAGTAGTTTCTATGGTAAATTCGTGTGCAGGATACGTTTGAATGAAATGGCATTACCAGCCAGGTGAATTAAATACGCATCTGTATACCGATACTTTTTTCCCGCGTTTACATCCCGGTAGAAATTTCTCCAATATTATATTCAATATTATCGAGCATAATATGTAGATTCGACGAGCTCGTCTCTTGTCGAATAGCAAGATATACATACTTTGGGGGAGGGAAATAAACGAGCAAGCACACAGGGGGGACAATGTTTCTCGAGCAAGAACATTTTGCAGAATTTTCATATTTCATCCCGACAGGGCATGAATTTTTCTTCTGAAGGGCATGTTGCCAGTAGAAAGGATTCGCGAAACTCCAATCGTATCCCCCGCGATACTTTAGGATGTTCTGCTACTCGCACGCGAGGATACGTACTCGGTAAAATATTTTCACCTGTAATTTCTACAAGCCTCTCCGCCGTGTCACGTTCCGTGTTGCGGAAAAGATAATTTTTCTTTTCGTGAAACTGATTTTTGGGACAAGGCACAGCGATAAAATCTTCGAGAATTCTCCGGAATGCCCTGAGATAATATTACATAAATATTAGCGTCGGGATGCGATTGGAGAATGAAAGGTGTCGGCGTCGACGTAAGCGGAACGTATAATTTCCAAAGGGCGTGAAATAAACTTCCCCGCAATTTCCAAAAGCAGGCAGGGGTGAATATAGGCTTGAGAACCGCTGAAAAAAAAGTTCCCCGTACACGCACGCACTGTTCGTTTCTCTCGTTCATACTCTCCAAAGGAGATCCGAAAAGTTTCCAGAGTAATTTCCACGTGACGCACGCGCGTCGCACGCAAACTAAATTCGAGGCAGGGTCGATGCGTGCTTCTGCTACCCCAAAACTGCCTGTGTAGCTGAAATTGGCACGTTGCACAGCGTCCAGCACGGAATTGAGGATTCCGGAATGCGTGAAAAATAAGTCTGACGAAAAAAAAAGAGAAGACGAGGGATGTGCAAGCTTCCCAGCGATGTGTGGAGGTCTGGTGAAAAAAAAAGAAAATAAAACGAATCGAGAAGAATCGGAGCGTAGTTCCGGGCGAGCTTTTGAACTACGAAATTTAAATGGCTGTTCTGGAACTTTTCCTCGACCCTTTTCATCCAACGTTGATTATAGTCTGGCCCGCGTTTGCACTGATCTTCAATCCCCGCCACACGGGTAGAAATATTTTTCTGTCCCCTATCTCTCACTCGCACTGTCTCCTTTTCTCACCCTCTTGCCGCGCTCTATCCTGGTTCGTTTAAATGGGATAGCGCAATTAGTTGCTAAGGATTATCTTAAGGCTCGTATAAATTTTATTCTTATTATCAGTTTCTAATGCCATTTCTTTCTAGAATTATGATAGTATATATCTACCTTGGATTATGAATTACTGCGCAGCGTCCGACTACGGTATTTAAAATTAGGTAATTTGAAGGGAAATGCGAGTGATTTATTAGAATAAATGATACGAGTTTCGAAGGCAAATTATCCGACAAGTATTGCATACGGTTCTCCTTGAATTAAATTTGTTATTTCGTGCGTATATGCATGCTTGCGTAGGCACGTATAAACACGCAGTTTCATTAAATGTCGTATCAAAGAGAATTCGAGGAAAAGTCATTTTCCAGAAACGTTTAAGATGTCTTCTTTTCATGAAAAACGCAATTAAACGGCTCGACACCCGCTTTTAGCAAACGAGTACGTTACTTCACGCGAATTTTACCAGGAGAATATTTCCAGCACGCGTGCTGTCAACTTACCATACAACGTATCGCGATAAATGCAAGTTAATTAAGTAGTCTCCACCACTAATTACAACATTCTCTGTATGCATCGTGAGTTATAATGCTGATGTTCCTACCTTTGACACTTTTGACTTAAGTTCGAATGTTGCATTATAAACAGAGGTCTGTTTATATTTTTAATGGAAATCGAGACACACGATATTCCATTAATATTTGATATTCTTTTGAGCAACATAGTTTCCCCGAGTAAAATAATTATTTGTATATTTACAAGGCGTCCTTTCCTTTGCGACGCGATTTAAATATTTTCCCTTGGACATTTAATAACTTCGCTGAAATGAATGTTCTCGTGGGAAAGAAATTTTGAAAAATTCAAGTCGAGCTATACAAAGCCGCAAATAATACCCAGAAAGGGGAGAGAAATTTTCATCGTGCAGGAGTGTAATGCTGAAAGTGTTTTAACCCCTGAAATTAACCCCAAAAATGTTCCATAACGGAGAACGTGAATTTCTATGTTGATCTTGAACCGGCTGGCGTAATTTTAATACCGGGCCTGGAAAACGCGCAATATTACCCGTTTCCAAGTGAACTGAATATTCGTGGTCATGGATTAAACTCAAAATTAGTTTGAAGATTAGAGAAGTTGGGTTAACTGCTGTACATAGAATCTGACCGCCCCTACCCCCTATCTATCATGAGTTGAGAGTAAACCAGCTTTGTGGTGAGACATGTTATTGATTCGAATATCGTTCGTACCGTTTGTTCTTGCTAGTTGACCGTTTAGTGCTGGACAGTTGAAATTGCGTTGAAAACGAGCGTCGTTCGATGAAAGTCGATAGTTACGTAAATCGCGCGAGATTGCCAGTTTAACAGTAAAACAATTTCTAAACGAGTAATTCGAGTAATTTGGAAATAACTGCTTCGGGGAAAATGTCCAATTCTTTCTTGATGATCTTTTTTTGATAGGAAATTGTTTTACAACCGCGGGGTTGAAAGTAATTTGTTGGCACTTCGAAGTAAATTCGATTTACAATGGGATTGAAATAAAAACCCAATTGTTAAATGAAATAATTATGCTGAAATTGTAGGGAAAGCAATAGAGAAAAATTTAACGTAAAATAAATTGCAACGTTTCTGTAATAATAATGTATGAATCGATTGGTCGAAGTTGCCAAGTCGGCGAACGACGAAGTTCCGTGCTTTATCGTGAACAAAGTACAATAGTAATAAGTTAGCCCTGTGAAATATTGTACAGTGGCAACTTGATAGCCGTGCACCGACGTAAGAAGAATCATATTTTAATTACATAAAGTGTTGTTTTGCTGGTACGCGTACGTTTCGAGAAGCCTGATTAATTAGAAGTGAAGCACACACCGGTGTACATCGTCCAGGATTTCGCTGAACCCTGTTTCAAACTGTTATTCTGCCGCTTGATGGATGGAATTTATCAATATTATAATATTGCTGTAGCTCCAGGGAAACTGTATTACGATAATAACAAGCCTTCCTCTGCTCCTGCTTTGTAAACCCCGATGCATTCAACCAGTATTTTAATAATAAAATAATGAAGGCATTGATTCAGTTACGCGCACATAAAACTCCGTTGCAGTAAGGGAAAATGTGCAAGCATTTTATACATAGCTCATTACAAATGTATAATTAATTCCACACTGTGTGTAATCAATTCCCACATAATTCACGAGTACGATAACAAAAATAAAGCCACGAAACTGGAAACGTTCACCAAAAACAGCTGTTCAATTCGTGCGGATATTAACAATATGTGCAATTAAACAAAAAAATATTAATCAGCCTCTTTTAATACAATTATTAATATTGCAGCTTATTCCCAATTATTTTACAATTAATTCCGGATCCTATGAATTGTTTCCGAAAATTCAAACGTTTCTTTCTCCACCCTCTCAACTCCACCCTTCCATCGACCATACGACACTGCGTCTGCAAGCGGATTTTACTTTCCACTTTCGCTCAGCCCCCGTTCAAGTGTCACGAAGCGTCTCCCATAAATATAATAATAGCGTGTCTCTGCCTCTTCCCGATTTATTGAAATCGTAAAAGCTGGGCGTGCCCGGGTTCGGTGGAAAAGATAACGAAAAAAAAGGAAGGGTTGAAAACGATTCTCCCGCGTCTCGTCTCGCGATACGATTATCATCGTCGATCGCAGTTTGACGTGGTAGCTCGGGGAAGATTCTTGGATTCCACGAGATCCAGCTTGCGTTTGAGAAAGGTAGTCGCTCGCGGGGTTACGAAACAACAAAGGGTTCTCCCTTCCCATCTGTTTCTCTTTCTACAGCCTTGAAACGTCGGAAAAGAGAACGGCGGGGGAGTAAAACGGGGATGGGGCTCGAATCCAATATCGGTTGCCCTGAATTTGCCCGCGTCCTCTTTTCGCGCGATGGCTGGATCCACTTAGAGCCACGGTTTCTTATTTATTCGCGACGAGTCGCGCGAAATCTTCGAATTGATCCGGTAAATCTGTCGCGTGGGGATCATTTTCCTTTCCTCGCGCCTCCTCATTTTCTTTTTAGTCCCGCCGTTCTGCTTCTGTTCTTTGTTTGTTCGACACCACTTGTCGCGAAATTTAATACTCGGATAAGAGAGACGGTGAGAAGGAAGAGGGAGGAACAAGGGTAAAGAGGGTATGTTTGGTTTCTGAGAACGTTTCAGCCGGAAAAATGAGCGGAATTTCGTTTGAGAAATAAAGGAAATACCGAAGATAGAAAGGCAAATACCGGCGCCAGGTATGCCGGTACCGTCGTTTTACCGCCATTTGTCGCTGATATTAAAGACAGGTATCCATTCGCGGCTGCTGTTAATCTCTTGCTGTACAATAACGGGCGACGGGCTGCGTTACAAATTGCGTGTGAAAATTGAGTAAGACGCGTGTAATTTGTAAAGCGGGATAAGATTTAAATGGAAAATACACGCGTGCGACTTGGCAGAACGTAAAATTATTGTGATTTGTGAAAACGTTTGAATTTTCCGAATTCTGGAAATATGGAAAGTATTGACTTGGTTTTGACGAAGAAAATAGCACCATGGAAAATCCGTTTCACTGTTACACGAGGTATACATCAAAATTCTCAATTTGTTTTCTATTTCGTGCTTAGAAATTCCAAAGTTTCGTGGTTAAATTGAGAATTAACCTAATTAATTACGAGTCCCTACATAACATTGAAATTTTGTGACTAGGAAAAAGAAACGTTTTTATTTTTTTCATAGCCAGCCCAATGTTCAACGAATAAAAATTTATAACTGTCTTATCGGTATTTATATTAAGAATATAAAGCCGTCGAATGTTTTATAATTATTCCACCAAGTGTATAAAAATGTGTACGCGACTGTATAAAGCATTGAATAACATTATCGTGATCGTCCGCGGCAGAAAATAATTATTGCCAGTAACCTGTCTGGTTGCACGATTAATATGCGAAATGCGTAACTAATTATAACGAAACTTTGTAATTTAATTTGCTGCCTGTCAAATGACAGGAAAAAAGAAAAATCAATACACCAGGCAGTCGACGATTTTCCATTAAATATACCACTTTTGCATACTGCACATCTCCCTGTGGTTTCAAAATACAGGAAGTTCGCTGATTAGTTAATCCCCTACTCTCCACTTCGAAGGTTGAACGATCTCGTGCAATTTGGAGGCGAGAAATCGCGGCGCTATCAATTTGTAACGTCGGTTAAATACGCGCGGCTTAATGATCCAAGATGCTAATGACTGCCGGTGCGGTTCCGTAACATAAGATCGATATTGCGAAGTCCGGCGCCCGTTTAAGGGGTCGTCGGGGGAGTTCTGGCTCGCAGGAATGACGTAACTTTCGTCAACCACTCGACACGTAAACTACGTTAGCCCATTATGATCATATAATCCCGGGGATCGTGCTCGTGCTTGGAAATAAGTTTATTTTGTTTCTGATCCGATCAAACTTCGACGACAAACAGTATCCAGTGCTGCTTCATTCTTTCGTCGGCTTACAATTAGCTTGAAAATTTCGTACATTAATTCGGGTATTAGGAAACACAGTTGACTAAGGAAGTTCGATTATGAAATTTATTTCTGAGGGTAAATATGGGCTTTAATTCCATAGACGAATTACGTTTCGTAAATTCATTATAAAGAAAAGAAGAGTTCTATTGAATTTAAAAATTACCGCGAAAAATACTAATTTTACGCTGATTTGGATCACTGTATTATGCCTTCTGGCAGTGATATAGTGCATGTTAATTAACGAGAAACGACTAGGAACGGACAGGAACGCAGCACACGCCTCAAAGTGTCCCCCGATGCTGATTCAGGGTTAATTCGGTTGGCGTGCACCATCGACTACCCTGTTTGGCATAGAAATTAAATCCTAATCAATGCTGGAACCGCGTGACGTTCGTGTCTGTGGACTTGCCGCAATTGCAATGAAATAATTTCAAAGCTGTCGCGATATACTCGGGCGAAACGCAAAATGGGCACAGGTATGATCGTTTGGTGTTTCATTTTCGCACGAAAAGCATCCACGTAGATTTACTTATCCTATCACATTTTATCCTGTGCCTCATAAGAAAATGATAAATAAATACTTGACTTTCAATGTCGAAAAGTATATTAAAGATAAAAAAGGCAACACTGTGCAGTAATAATTTAAGCCTCACACTAGTAGTCTCAATGAAAATTAAAACAATTAGCAAGAAGTTGTGCGTATAATAATAAACAAATCTGTACAATATTATTAATCATGTCCGAGGCAACGATTTAAAAATTGCACAGTTTTAAAAGAATAATTGTCTCGAAAAATACTCGGGAGCGCTGTTTCCATAAATTATAATTTCCAAGAGCAAATATGTTTCCTTCACGTACATCAAATCCGTCAAACGAATACAATTGATATTTGATAAATATTCCCCATTTACCAAACGGGCATCTTGCACCCCAAGAAATATTCTCCACTGGCACTTAATCCGTTCCACCCAGAGACAAACAACACCGCCAGAAGCACACGCGGCTGCATCAAGGCGATTGTCGTCGCAGGAACGCACACAGGAACTTCAGCGAGAGCGTCGCTAACATTGTCGCGTGCACAGAGTTCCGTCCGTTGGTGCTCGCTGGTACTTAATGTTAAAAAAGCGCCACGTACGCTCGATGCGTCGCGACGCACCGGGAGTAACGAAAACGCAACCGGATAGCGTCGTCTAAATTCCTCTTATCCCCTTTCTCCGCGCGTATGATTTTTCCTACAGCGTAGACATCAGCGAAAAATCTGCATTACCACCCATTTCTCCCATTTTTCCCTGTGTCTCCCTGGTTCCCTCTTCACGTTGCTTCGTTCTCTTCGTTCCGCTGTTTTTTCGTGCGTTTTAATCCCCGTTGCGACGACGGTCCGGCGATCTGTCCACGTTTCTGCCTATTCCATTCAACCCTTTCTGCACCGCGTTTATATTTATTTCTGCAATGTTACCATACCGCCACGTCGAGGGTCCTTATTTTATTAACTCGTCGCTACCTCCTGCCCGAGTAATTCGTATTTATCCGGCTTGCGAATTTTGTTTAACCCTTTAACGTTCAACCCTGTGCCTCGTATAGGCACGATTAACTATCCGGTACGCGTGCAACAGTGTCTCGTATGGAGATGCGGTTTGCACGTTTTCTATTAACGAGGTGTTATTGTTGTTACTCTCAACACGTCGTTGTACTGCATTTAACCCTTTCACTGTTGACCACTCGGAGGGCAAGCGTCCGTTGTGTGCTTTGGTTGAGTTACAGGAGTGATCCCCGTCGTGTACGATGCATTGAGAGGATCAATAAACATAGTAGAATTGGCAAGCAATTGTTAAATAATAAACAATTTTGAAAATGATAATTTTTGTGGTCAAAGGGTGGTCTATCAGTGCCCCCTTGAATGCAAATCGTTGAAAAATAGCTAGACATTGAAGGCTTTGATAATTAAGAGGTTAGGCGCGTGTCTGACCATCGCCGCATCATTCTGCTGAAAACACGTCTAGCCAAGGCTACGCTATTTAATGGTTTAATTTAGTTCATCGAAGTATAAGTAAATATAAAACATATGTAGTATATCAATTTTAACAGCTATTAATGTTGCTAGTGTGTATGCAAATTGGTCATTTATTTCTCAACATAGTATCTGGCTGCGAGTAAATCGTGTGTCGTATAATTCATGGGACAGTTAAGAAATTCTTAACACTTTGCACTTGGTCTTATTTATCGTGAACGTAGTCTCGCCTTTTTTTGTAGTGACGAGCTCCTCGAGGAGTTTTAGCTGTAACGAAGTTTGAGTAGTTTGAGAGCTTTTGGCCAGAAGTTGTTTGATTCCTGTTGCTGTTGTTAGAATGCTTGAAGGATCTGCCGCGGTTTTTAGCTGGGTACGATTTCTTTGTACGGTGCCCGAGTGAATCGACATTGATTTTATCCCCGGTTGGGGGTAATTGATTCTTCTGTTCGCGAAGAATATGATTATTCTGTAGAATGCTGCGCCACTTGTACTGTTACTTAACGGAGACTCAAACTGAAAGCTGAAAATTCATTTGAGATATTCCATATTTATTTTAACAGGCAAAGGAATGAAATTAAAAGTTGCATGAAGTTTGACTCCTTTCTAACCGAGCAACCATGAGCAGTATGTAACGCAATGGTAATAAACGTGCATAACAATGTTTAATATTCGAAGGGGAAGAAATGCTCTTGGAATGAAATTTCTAGCATTTTCTTTAAATAATAGAAAAGTTCTAATGGTAATAAAAATGAAATGATAATAAACCAACCGAGATTCTAGAATCCACTTGTAAGAAAGAATCAGATTCATACGTACATTCTCCTTTTATTTAAAAAACAGTAATTGCAATTGATGAAAAAGATACAAAGACTTCCACGTAAACCTATAAAAATATCAATGACTGAAACGTATACAAACTCGACGGTACGAAATAATCGAAAGCATACAGGTTGTATCTGTGCCCGGCGCGACAGAGATCAGCGGGAGAGAAAGGGAGCGAGGAAAAGAAGTCGGTTAATTGAAAGTCGAGTACGACCGAGACGTCACGTTAACCAATTCGAGGCGTAATATTTCTCGAGGGCTGTTACGGCAGTGAAAGGGAGGCCGTGTAACTTTTTCCAGTTGGCTAGTGAATTGATAAAAAGTGTTTAAACGAGATTTCCAGAGGAAAACGTGGCTCTCCGTCCCGCGCGATAGTTCCCGGAAATTACCGTCAACGTGTCGTAGCCTTAAACCTTTCGAAGCCGTCAGATTTTAAAAGACTTCTCCAACCCTCCCTCCCCTCTTCATTCGCCGCGTAATTTCGCGGTGAAAAAATTAATCGTTTCTCGAAAGCTTGCTGTTTCAAAGGTTGTACGTAGTCGGGGGAGAATTAAGTGGATTGCTTGAAAGTGTTTTGCTCGATCGAGTTAATAGTTGATAATGGACGAAGTGTTAACCTTGAACTCCTTAAGTCCTGGTTTTAATCGAGATTCAGGTTAAACGGTTTTATTTGAGGCTGTTTGGTAAAGTGGATTTATATTGATTAAAATGGAAATTGGGAAGGGTGTTCTATTGTCCACAAACGGATGAAAAATAAATTCATATTCTTCCTTTGACAACATAGATGCATTAAATTACTGGTCTGTAGTATTTATTATGAAAACTATTCTGTTTCGTTTAAAACGATACGAGGGCCAAAGAATTGTAATCACTTAAACAAACTCGACGAAAATATTGTGATTGAATTATTCACTTTGCCGCAGCACCAATTTATTATCATTATCATACGTTTTAAAGCATTTAATTAGCGACTGAAGAATATTTCGTTCACGAGGAAAGTAAGAATTCTATGTCGTTCAATTATACAGTATGAATTTATCGAATCTAAAAAAATGACCCTTTATAATTTCTAGCAAACAGAATTTAAACATCTAACAATCAGTTATTAATTTCAGTGTTCCCAGAACAGTGATAATCTCTCAGCATCTTCGATTCAATTACAAACGACGATAGCAAATGGTGTTTTAAATAACACTGCGCATCCCTTGCAGCCTGGCATGTCAGTAATTTGTTCTACGCTCGTAAAGCTCGTGTTCGAGGATTAATGAATATTTTCCCTGGCGGATAGTTAACGACCTTCGATTAATCCCTTTATTCATCAAGCTCTTCGGATCGTTGCCCGCCTCTTAAATTCCACCCCCTTTCGCCACGGCTGTGCAGCCCCGAATCTGTGACCGTTGAAGACCAGTTGAACGAAACAACAGAAAAATGGAACAAAAAGAATCACGGAAAAATGTTATCACGCGTAATGATACGTCCAGACGCGGTCGATCGATTTCCCCCCGCATGTCTGACCACGACGGACTCGCTCTCCTTAATGAGCTGTTTTTTTTAATTATTTGAACCATTCGTACACGTGATATTCAGCGAGGAACGAAGTCAGTTTAAAAGAGATATTAATGATGAATATCCCCGTTTATGTGCTTCAGTAGGTGGTTTAAGGGTTTCGTAGGGTTTCGTATATACCTCGAATTTTACCAGGCAGATTTCCTTTCGTCCGCACTTTTACTTTCGCAGCTTTATTGGAAGTTATCGGCTCGAGTTGTAATTTGCTAAACTTTCATGAGATTTTCCAATCAGTTGGATTAGCCAGACTTGCTAAATTTTCGACGTGCTTAAGCCTGAATTTTCTCTCACATTTTAATTAACGCAAACTCTGATGCCGTTAAACAATAATCACGACAACCGACCTGGTGACGATTTCAAGTGAAAATACAATTACACAATTCCCACGAAACTCCGCGATACTTAATTACGAAATTAGCCTAGTGGGCCACTGCCTACTGCTTGCACCAACGTCGTAACAATGAATTAATTAGTTCCGCCGCGAATCATTTTAATTCCAATAAAATCACGCGCAATTTCACCTATCATACAGTGTTTCCGAAACGCCAAAGAATTTAGTAGCTCACTCCGGGTATCTCCGCGAGGCTATAATCCGGCCGCAAATCGCTGGTGGCACAAGCGTGAAACAACAGGGGATAGCAAGGGGAGGGCGTGTTAAATTCATCATTAATCCGTAAAAACCGCACTGGTTTCGCGATTCACCGAGGCATTTCGCCAGCCGGACGATATTATCGCGCTCGCATTTATCAGTCTTTAATTATCTGGCCGCATTGTGCCGGCCGTGTAAGCGCTCTCCGCCACTGGGTCAAATCGCGTTCAATTACAATAAATACGCGTTAGTACGACCGCTACAATCGACACACCATCGATTTCCGCTTACGATCCTTAAACGGCGAACCAACACTTTGCACCCCGCCAATTCAACCCACCTCCACGATTCGCCGCCGACGCAACGTTACGTCGAACGTGTTTCGAGCCTTGCCGTCCAACGGCGTACACGATCGTCGTTGATGAATCGATACGTGACGAAGAAAATGAACGAAGCACGGGCGATTTTTAATTCATTATCATTCTCAGGGTACAGGCAGACGCGTGTAAAATCGCTGTTCGAGGATCGAGAAATCTTCGGTGAAATAATTTTAATGAAGCTTTCGATACGTGCTTCCAACGCGCTGCCTTTTCGTTGTTTTTGTTGCTTTTATTTCGTAAGCGTTGTGCCCGTTCCATCGTACCCCGTCCGCTCGGTACGTCGTTACTGTATTAATAATACGCTCGTGTAATTAACTTAATAGCGTGGTTTAACTCGTCGAGGAGAGAATCGCGGCGTAGGATATTGCGTTCGATGAACCGGAAACCTCTGTTTCCCTTTTCAATAGAATTATACGGAGGAGGTTGCGAACGGGACGGCTGCATTGTTAACTGGACTGTTTTATGGATTACAAAGTTGTTTTTACGTTCGAACCGGCGGGTAGAAATAATTAATTGGTGGAAATATTTGTTTATATTGTGAGAGTGGTGCGTTTGTATCGATGGTATGGAGATTGTAATTGTCATATTTGGTTGGTTTGGTGGACTGATTAAAGGGAATGTAAAGGTCAAGACATTTGTGGTCTCGTATAATAAAAAAATAACAATTGTAAGAATAGTCAGCCATCCCTCAATAACTTTTTATACGTGTCATACTGTAGAAAATTATTAAGTTTCAGACTTTCTGGAACATTTCAACATTTCTCTCTCATCCCGCTCAACTAGTACATGTACGTACTAAGTACTACCAGCATTATTTATTACGATTATACATCTCATTCCCATCCATTTCCTATTCACGTGAAGTTCCCGGCCAAGTGTCGACGTAGAAGGTCACCGTAGCAAAATAAAAACTTGGGTAACACAAGCAGACGGGAACCAACAGGAGTACAGTGTTCGTGAACACTGTCAGACCCTAATGAAGCGCTATCCGCAATGGAAAGGGTCGAAACGCTCTCGAGAAACAAGAAAACGGCCGCTACGTAGCCGGAAGTCTGAGACAGTGTAAAAAGCGTAGGCGTGAAAGCCTAGAATATCATAGAGTTCCCTTCGTTATGCTCGGCGAATTCATCTCGAGACCGGAGGGAGGATAAATGAAAATAGAAGTGTGAGGTTTCATTAAGAAAAGAGAAAAAGAAGATACAGTGTCCCGTCGAGCACTCTGGAAAAGCTCCACGAGCACCTGAATCAGTCTGTTTCGAATTATTCGGCCCGAAATCGCGATGGAATTTGTGGGTTTAAAGGAATATGAGGTTGGAGAATATAAATCAGATAAACATGGGAAAGTGAACAATAGAATAAACGGTAGAACAATATCCGAACAGTAAATGCATAACCAAACTGAATATAATAATTAAACCAATAAGAGGACAAAAGAAGCCACGAAGTTCAACCCAAAACTACCCCCCCCCCCCCTCGCTTTGCAAATTCGCCCCAGCGTCGCGTAAATCCTCCCCGAAAACTCGAGTCGAACTTCCACGCGTTCCAGAAAATGTCCATCGGCGGGAAGTAAATAAAACAATCATAAACTGTCCCCACGATGCAGATTTTCGCAGAAGTTCGAATCGGCACAAGGAAACGCGTTCGACAACCCTCCCGCTCCCGCCCGTCTCGTGGAACACGTATTTTCTGAAAGGGTTAATGCGTTCGCCAGTCACGACTCACGAACCAAACAAACGGGCAGGAGCATAAAAGGGTGCATCGAAAACAACCGCTTTCTCGACGACGTCGTTACGATCAGCACGTTTCTGCGATTCGTTCGCAGAAGAGGAGACTGCACGGTCGCGATTCCTCGCAAACTTGCGTTCTCCCCGCTGGTTTACGAGCATTTGTACGACTGCACACGCCGGTCGCGATTTACGATCCCTGGAGTCACTCGTCACGTGACGATCCCGCCCCTGTTAAGTTTTAAGCGAGACAATTCTCTTTGGTTTGATTTTCGTTGGATGCCACTGCCGGATTTAACCGTATTGCGTAGTCGAGGTCCTTCGGTTAGTTTCGCCGAAGTCGTGTTCGACGTGCATGTACTATTTCTAGGGTAACTGGCGATCGTTACGCGGAACGGAGACAATTGTTCTTTTATACTTCTGACGAAGTTGGATTCAAGGAGATCCGAATTTCAACGAGGAGCTGCTGCTTCATTTGTGCGATTCGCGATATAATATAATAGGGATTTTTTTTCCCCCCCGGAACATTTTCAGTATTAATTTTGCATAAATGCGAGCGTTAAGGGGAAATTTTATGCCGGGGCTATTATGTAAGCGGTAATTAGGCTGGATTATTGCGTTTTATTTCAACAAAAATGTACGCTCTTTGGTCGCTTTGTACGGTTTATAATTTTACTCTGTTTCGGTGGATTTTCAGATTTAAGCTCAGAGGGCTTATAATACGAATGTATGTAAGAGTATGTAAATAGGCAAAGTGGCCGCAGAGTATGGCACGGTTAGCATAAGTGGCGGGAACTTAAGCGAGTGTTAAAATGCGGGTGGAAAATTGCAAGCATAAGAATTAAAATAATATTCAGCACTGTTTTACCGATTTTCAATCATTTCAAGTATTCATTGCAACGTAGAGTTCCGCGAATAACTTATCAATATTCGTTATAAATAGATTTTAAACATAGTCAACCCTTAATCTAATTATAAAACCAATTAATAAAGAGAAACAGCTTAACTTGTGAAAAGTCGAGTGTTTCAATTCAAAGCGACATAGATTTATTTTTCGCAGAACTCAACAAATGATTATACAATGTGTTACCACGAGTAATCTCGTATTATTGAACGATTTTTAAACAAAACCCGAGGGCTGCGTTATCGGCGAAACTCGTACTTGCGGAATGCTGAAAATTGCATTCGAACACACGTACCTATTACGGAACTTTCGAGTTACTCTATTTCCCTCTCGCCCTCCCGTTTCCTACGAAGAGATTCTTCGAACGTCGAAAGTTGTGCAGAGCTACTAGTGGCACGCGGTGTAAGAAAATTGTCAAAGGTTCTAACGTGCCGTTGGAGAATTTGATTTCCGGAACGAAGGAACTCGTTTCGTGATCCAGTTCGGCGTGACTGTTTGTCGCGGCATCGTGTTGCATTCCGTGTCAGTGAAATTCAAGGATTAAGACGAGAAAGCACACGCTGCTGATATCCACTTTGTTGAACAGCAGAAAATTGTTTCTCTCGATTTGATTTATAGAGAAAGGAATAAATATTTTCGTATCTTGAAAATGAAAATTTTCTACGGTTTTGACGCTTAACATTGATTAAGGATTGCTTTGTGTAATTACTTTGTATTCCTTTGTGGCAGTTTTAATCAATTTTAATCCAACACCAACTTTTAATTAAAAAAATGATTAGATTTTAGGTATAACGAAGAGTGTAAAGATTCAGATAGTATTAATGACAGAAATTCGGGTTGGAAGTGCAATGAATATTTTACAGTTGCCACCATACAAATATTTTTAACAATTCTTTCGTCGTAAAGACAGAGGTATTTCGAGTGGCATTTAATTTATTGCTAACGTGGAATATTCATGTTCTACATTAAAGAAGAAATTAAGGAATAATCTTTAGAGATTGTGATGTACAGAATAATAATTAAGTATTTCGATAAGAAATATTTTTGCTGAGTTTTATGAATAGTTGAGCGTTATCGACGATAGAAAACATTTGTACCTAAAGATACAGTGATAGATATAATATCAGATATGAGTCAGAGAAAACAGAATCCCGGTTGAACATAGAACACAATGGAATATCGCTTTCGATGACGACACAGATTTTCTTGCACAGATGTTGGAAGAACTCCAATCAATAACAACCGTGCCATGTAAAACCTATTGGTTACATGATCGTGGTTGCAGAAAATCAATGGCAGCCGACGTGAAAAGGGGGAACGAGCTTTCCTCATTGATACTGAAAATAGGAAAACGACTGAAAAATATTGGATGCGCAATTTCATTTTCTTTCTAGACTTTGCGGACCCTTTCACTCGATTACATCTCCGGGTAACGTTATATTTTTAACAGAAAAAATTAATACTCCACGCTCACCGTTACTTTTATATAAACAATATAGAAATTTTATACACAAAAACTCTCCACTTGCTTAAATCTGTAGCACAAAATTAATATAAACTCTTCCAGTGAAATGCAAAAAAGAAATGGCTTACCGAAAATAAAGCCAGCATCGGAAAACTAAACAAAAGAAGAAAAAAACAGGAAAAATAAATATCCAAGAGGAGGATAACTGCAATAGAATATCTCGAAGTTGAAACTTTCGAACCGGTTCAGCCATCAGAGATTCATAAACGAGAAAAAGCAGAGGGGAAGCAGAGTGCAAGATAAAAGGAAAAATCAAAATGCCACGAACAATGCCTGTGGAAGAGAGGAGCCCCTTGTTTATATCGCGCGTCTGCGTCGCGCGGTTTTTTTTATCCAACAAAGTGCTTTTGTTTGTTAATCCTGTTCCACAACGGACGGTCCGTTCCGTTTCTGTTTTTATAATCCGCCGGCCGTTTGTGACCGATGCGGAAGTCGAGGGCCTCGTGAACCTATTTCACGCAATTAACCCACATTCATGCTCGCGTGGAGAGTTGGGCGACATTTATGCACATTACGGGTTATGCGTTGTTACGACACGAAAGTGAGGGAGGGCCAATACGATAAACCATAATGGCTCTTTTTGCGCCGTTCTACTCGACAGTTAATTTCCAGTCACTTGTCGAATCGCACGTTCGCCTCTAACTGCCGTCCGCTATAAGCACGCGAGGTTGTGATCTTTCCGACTATTCACTTCTCGCTAATTCATAATTATTAATATAATTTTGTAATTGATTATTTTGCGGAATGCTGCAACTCGATAAGGATGGTAAAATAATTTATGGAATTTTTTTTGGATCATTGTTGAAGATCGAAAATTTATTGAGAGATATTGTTAATTATTTTGTTGGGATACATGGATCTTGTTTTAGATAAATGTAATTTGAATTCGCCTTCTTTTAGTCGGATCGTAAAGCGAAACGTTTATTTGCAACATTTATTGATATTGGAAACAGGTGAAAAAGTACTGAACCTTTCACCGCGATACGTGTTGAACTAATTAAATGTGACGTTTGCGTAAATCGTGCACACCTGTATTTGTTTCTCCGCCGTTTATGGCGAAAAGTAAAATTATTGCGGCCGAATTGAACGACAGGTGAATACATATTTGTGTGATTAAAAAAAACACCGATGTAAATAGCGATTCAAATTCTGCGCCTGCTAATTTGCAAATTAATGGAAAAAGTTGGAAATGTAAATTAAGTGGAGGTCGAAATTCTCCAATTTTTACGAACCATGCAAATTAGTCTGATTCACGTTCAGATTTGATCAATAAGAAAGATATATGGAAATGAGAAATGTCGTAAATGGTATCAGGTGGGAATTGCTTGAATATTCCAGGAAATTAGAAACACAATCGAGAAACCTGGAAATTACAATCTGTAATATTTTAGTAGGTTCATGTCTATTTTAAACGAATCTTAATGCTACGTTTAATATAATTAGAAGAGTGGAACTGCTGAACAGTACCAGGGAAAATGGTTCCGAAATCATTGATTCGTTTGACGAAAAATTTATTCGCAAATTAAATATCATCGAATAACGGATTTCGTTGGAACAAGCGACGAACAAATAAGTTACTTTGCATAATCGATCGCACGTGCAAAACCCACGCCAATCTGAATGTTTGCTAATAATTTCATACATTTTTATGAGCGATTTTTTCGTATTTTCCATTAATTAAATTCCATGAATTTCATTTCACAAATCATTCTAGAGAAAGGGGGAACTGCTTGAGCTGTCACTTACAATAACTCATTGAATCCATTCAGCGAATTAACGATTATTCCTTTTTATATAAATATTCGTCCAGATTCGAACGAAATAATTATAATATAATAATTGGGAGTAATTATTACGATTAAATTTTGTACATATGTGTGAAAGAATAGACGGGCACAGATTTTCCCACCAATCTGATTAATTGACGGTTATTTCCTTTGCAATTTGTATCAACCTAAATTGCGCGAGGGGAATTATTTCTGCTCGCAAATACGGATACAGATTATCGACACTGGAGGATTAATTCTTACACCTGTATGGGTTGCAGGCGGCGCGTTTCGAGAAACCAATACCTCGCGTAATGGATATTTCCATAATCGACGTTTTCTCTAAACGGTATTCCGATACTTGCAGCCACAGCCTCGATTCGCAGGCCGGATCGAAATGATGAAAATTAGGATTGATTCGAAGCGTTCTATGAATTAATGAAGATAATGAGTTAACCAGTCGTTTATAATTGGAAGCTTGCGTCGCTATTATGGTTGCCAAGCAGGCATTGATTTTAAGCCACTGCAGTCGCACCATAATTAATCGTTAAGTCAAGGATTTCGTTATCTTCAACTCATATTAATTCATCAGTCACGATTTCATTCGGCAAGCCTATAATTTATTAATTACAATAATACCATTGTCAGACCTATTGTTCTATTACATTTACACTCTCCCTGGTTCCATTTTATAAAGATTCAACATCTTCGAACCACAGCAAATATTGCAGACACTTTCACAAAGATAAGACGAAAAGAAGATCAATATTTCACACACAAAAATCCAAGATACAATTATTCAAATTGGGCGTCCTTTCCATAATTCCACACTCAACCTAACCCAAACCCAAGAAATTCTCGCAATTTCCATTTGACAGAGCAAACGCGTGACAAAAGGCTGATGGGAGAAGTTAAACGAGGCTTGCTTTGCGTTGTTAATCAATCTTTACGCGGCCGGCTCGTTCCATTTACCTCGCTTCCTCTGTCCCTTTGCCAAAACACCTGCCGCGGCGATTCCTTTCCGACGTTCTTCCGCCTCGGTTCGAACGGACTGCCCTTTGTCTCGTTGCACGGAAGCGGCGGAAGGATATGGACGCGGTTGTATTTGCCGGGGATGTTTTCAGGCGACCCGAGGAACATCTTGGAATGCGACAAGACAGACATGAATGGGATTTATGGATTATTCGAATTCAATTTTCGGATGGGATATGATCTCCTTTTCGTGTGACGAGAGGATATCTTAGATGTATTCGTATTATTTTAGGAATTTCGTAAATCAGACTTGATTGCAGAAATAATTGTAATTAGAGGAATTAAAATGCCAGAATCTTTGCATAGTTAATAATATAACAATAATAACAATAACATTTAAAATCATTTATAAAGTTAATTTAACTAGAATCATTACAATAGCATTGAGGTAAAATCAAATAGAATTACAGATACGGAAATAACCTTGCCTTTCTTGTTTGAAAAAACTATTCTGCATCGGTGAAAACGAATTTTCATTTGTTCGTGAACAAAATTGCCAGTCGAATCAATACTCCAATTCGATCGGCGTTGTTCCAATGATCTGCCAATCTTTTTAACGATGCTGTCGAGCAATAATACCCGTGCACGGTCTATTCAGGCGATATGAATCTCAACAAAAGGGTTGGTAGGAGAAAACAGGCGAGGAGGATCAAATATTCTTTTGTCAGCTTTGTTCCCGCGAGGCCTTTGACCGACGACGCGAACCACGAGAATATTTTTGCCTTATCTCCTCGCACGCAGGACGCGTTTTTGTAAAAAAAAAATGGGAGAAAAAAAGACAATAGTTCTCCATTAATCGCTGTTTCTCGATACGCCATTAAACCGAGCGTGGCCGTGTTGTCTGCGAGCTTCAAGCGTCAAAAGTTAGATGGAAAGTTAAATTTGAATGGAAATGCACGGACGACGGGATGTACATCGATGCCGACCTCAATTCTTTTTTTGTATACGACTAGTTATTAGAAATAATAGTTTTACGCGCGGCTAGTTATGGTGCGATATGGAACAGATATTGGTCATATTATTTGTAAAGGCCAAATCGAACTGATTTATTTAATGGTTATTACTGGAAGGAATTACATACACGCATTTTTGGACTTCATTGCTTTTTTATAACATTTATTTCCATTACCGAAGATCTTTTATTAGGAAAAGATGAGCATGCATCGACGATAACTGAAGTACGGAAGTACTTTATTTATTATTGGAGGAACGGGGATGATGATGCATTTAAACGAATATTTCAACATAACGGATATCAATAATCCTGCACTATTAGAAATTATTGTATCTGTATCTCTCGGCAATTAGTATTCGTTTAAATTGTTTTTCTTCTCTACTAAATTATTCGTACGAACCAACGTGGAAGTATTTCTCGTATCCTTAAGCCATGTCCTAAACCCTTAAGTCTGATCCTTCTGTAATAGTCACGTAGTCACTTCGATAAGACAAGGTGAGAGCCCTCGTAAAACAAAATTGTTCCACGTGTTTAACTTTCTAAGAATAATAGTTCGAGGAAAATTAGGTAAAGAATAAATCTCGCGATGGAAATTTATATACCTATAAAATAGTCGCCATGGAATTATCTTTAGAATAGAAATTCTCCATTCGAGGATAAACTTAATTATATTGTATAATGCTGTGTAGGTGTTTACTAATTTTAGTATAAGTTACACTAATAATGTAAAACTGGTACCTGACAAATATCGTGTCCCACTATTTAATTATAATTTATTTTCAATAGTCGACCTCAGGGGTAAGGAGAAATATATTTTTTAAGTAGTACTGGTCGACGATGCGACCGCACATACGTTTTAAGTAGTACGAGTCAATGTATACGGACGTGCGGACAGTCTGGATATTTTGATGATCAATACAAGGCCTGAGTCATTCAATTGTAGCACTGTAGAAGAAACTGCAGAAAATATTTTCCACTCCACGTAGATCAATATCGTTATTTACATGGTTTAAACAAACATGGGATAACAGCGCAATAATGAATCCCAGTTATATATGATGCGTTTCAAAATACGGATAATGGAATAATAACGTGATGCATGAAAAGCTATAAAAAGTGAGTGCTCTTTATCGTAATGCTATAATGTCCCATGCACAAAATTGGGCGTTCCCTCTGAAGTGAAAGTAGATGGAAAAAAAATTCCAACAGGCAATTTTCTTTGCCTAGAAGCAGATTTTCCGGTCTTATCCTCCTCCTATTGTTCAATTTGAATCCCCCCAATAAATCCCTTCCAGAAGCTCGAGGGAACAGCGACAGCGTCTTGTTAGGAATGCAATAGGTAGTAAATGTTGAATAAAAAACCATAGAAATTCCTGTAAACGCGTCTCCAAGGAAAACAGTGGAGAAGAAAGGATTTCGACGGCCGTATGTTTCCCCGGCAATTTAAACATTTTCAAACTTCATTCTATTTCCTCTGGCTTTCAATTTAAACCCCATCTCTATGAGCTATTCTTCGAGGTTCTAACAAATATCGAATAAAAGACCATAACAGCGTGGCGTTCGGGAAGTTGAAAGCTGAATGAAACTTTCTTGAATATCGATTTAGCATCACTAAAATCGAGTACTCGATATTGAGTAGAAAATAATTGCAATAATTAAAATGCTTTGAAAATCTGTTCTTCGTTACTCTGTGAACAACATTTAAGAGAAATAGTGTAGCTCGAGGACAAGGATTTTGGGAACGAAATTTCGTTTGCTAAATTCACAGAGATGGAAAAGTTGGAACACCTCGAACGTGTCCACGTTAAATATGTAGAAGTTATTTTCTGTAAACCTCACGTAGTTTTGGGAATAGAGGACAGGTGGTGTAATAAGACTTCAGTTACTCTCATAAAGACACTAACTTTATTATAAGGTAATGTCGACACACGACGTAACTCAACACACGGCACTTTCAACACTCTCAACAATACTCTCAGCTCACGACACTCTTCACTCTGCTCAAACTCTCTCCTAAATCTGCCTCTTGCACGCATCGTTCATTCGTTATATTCTTTCACTCTTAGTTTCTCTTTCATTCTATTCCTCATTTGCGCTCACTCATTCAGGACACACCCCCCAGTCATTCCTCGGTGATGGTCGGCCCCGACCACCCGAACCCTTGGGCCGCTGTACCCTCCATGCGCACGACCTTCTCAAGTACTCAACATTCACGCCGTATTTCCAATCCTACAAATATCTTACAGGAAATCCCCACCCCTTGAAAAGAAAAACAGCAAAAAGCTGTCCATTCCGTGAAAAGCATAAGAAATGAAAATGAATGCTCCAAAGCTCTAGCAAATCCGTCACGACCAAAGTCCACCAGAAGAAGAAAGTTGTAATGCCTCGGAGCTGCATTCCTCTTATTTGTTCCTTGCGCTCTGACACTGTCGCCCTAAATTATTTTAATGAGCAGCCCCTCCACCGAAAAATAAAAGCACAGACCAACAGCGTGAGAGGTTCCAAGATAGGCAACCACCGTCCATCATTTGCGAGCTCTTTAAGGAAAAATAAACTCCAAAACATAAATAACAAATAAATTCCCTCTGCTTCCCTCGCTCTGAAGCAAACAAAAAATGTCACATAAATCCGCGAAAATTCACCATCAACCCGAATTCGACCCGTCCACTTCTCTCCAAAAGTCATCACGAGCTTCCAGAAAAATCGCCGGCGAATTTTATTTACTCCCTTCAATCCGGCGGGGGCAACTAACCGTGGACTCCTATTTCCCCCGGCCGTGCTCGTCGATCTCGCCCAGGAACAAGGTCAAATCGAGGAAAAATAACATCTTCCCCTTTATTTTCTCCTAACGCAATCAGCCCTGGCACCCGGCTAAACACAAGGTGCAAACTACTGAAGCGGCGTTAAGGGTCCGCCCTGAAATCGTGCGCTCCTTCAATAACGAGAGAGGGAGAGGGAGAGGGAGCGAGTGCAACGGCGAAAAGGGTCGTCGAGTTTCGTGGATGAAATACAACGTGCACGCTCTCACACGCCGCGATACATCCGTGGAGGCTGCACGCGTGACAATAATGCCGTGGCATCGGGGCAAGGTGTACCAGGCAATAAAGGAGGGCGTCGTGTTTTAGTATGGCGTAATTTCAGCGTCGTTCCTCGACGATCCTCAGCGCGGGACAAAGCGTGCAAATACGAGCCTGCCTCGCAGTTAATTACGTTGCCGCGCGAAACGGAGATCCAAATTCGGCGGAGGAGCACGGTTGATCTTATGACTGTTGACGTGGAAGGTTTGAAGTGGATCTTGTTTTTTTTTTCTTCGGTCTAGTGGTAAGCGGGTGGATGGGGGTAATAATTGTTTGAGCGGTGCGACGTGGCGGGTATGTTGTGTATTTTAACCCTTCGCGTTGGATCGTGAAAATTTTAGTGGGGCGAAAGGGCTTGCGACAATTTTAGAGCTTATTGCGCGGGGAATTAATGGTTAACTGGGTTTTGTAAGTAGGTACTTGCGGAGGGGCCGCGAGAAGTTTAGTGTTTATTTTTAGTACGGATTGACTGCGAATATTGGTATATAATTTAGGACTTAGGAGATTACATCGCGTGGTTAATTTTCTGTGCAGGATTCACCGTGGGCTCTGAATTTGATTGTATTATGAATTTATTGGTAAAAAGGTGCGGTGTTTGTGTTGGTCTAATCTATAACGAAACTGATTGGTGTGTTGATACTTTCATTTTTATCGTAGCAGTTTTGAAATAATTGTAACGCGAGCTAGTCGATATGTAATAATGGGAATAAGAAATTGTGACGAATAGTTATTATAATAATTTATTATATTGTTAATATTATCTACTATGATGATATTGATTTTGGCCCGAAACAATTCTTATTGAAGCACCTCTAGAATATTTCTAATATTTTCAATTGGTCAATATAATTTAATCGTATGAACAATACTGCCTCGTTTAAACAACATTCATGAACATTAAACACCATGCATTTCGCAAATTCTGCACTCAAATAGTTATTCGTCAAATGTTCATTATATTATAGTATAATGGGATAATCGAGAGTCTCATTAATCATATAAATCGAACGTATTCGTTTTCACACTTAAATCAATCAGCCTCTTAAATTACTTAAGAACAAAACGCCTAAACCTCCCAAGCATCGACGACTCACGCATATTGCAGATAATGCTCTGACGTTAATAATAACGAAGCTGCGAAAAAGCGGTGGCCTGCGCGCTGCATTCTGCGAAATTATGGATGTTCATTATTAAATATCGTTTGTGTTAACGTGGTTTCGAGCCTATCACGATTAAATACTATTTGATGAAACGTTTGGTCGTTGCAGAAATAACAATGAGTTTATTTCTATTTACATATTGATACATTATTATTCTTCATCGCAGACTGCACTTTTATTTTATTCAGCTATCATTCTTCCTTTCAATACGTTTGAAAATAGTTACTCATCCTAAATATTCTACACCAGGGTGAAATTGAATAACAGACGTCACTTACAAATTGTATAAACTATTGGCGTAAAAAATAGATGCAGAAGCTGGGTCAACGAGTGCTCGAGGGACCCGGTAGATTAACCTTTCGGTGGCTCCAGGCAAATAAACTTGCCGCAGTTTGACTGCTCCAGCCAAATGAATTCACATGGGTCTGACTAATTCAACTACTTCACGTCAGTATACAAATCGGCCCGAATAAGTTCCTCTCGCTCGTGTGATATATATTAAAGCGACATTAAGTACAAAACATTATCCACCTGGTGTGTCTCAATGTTTCAATTAAATCGGCATATACGTATACCATTGCGCTATTTGATATCCTATGAGTTTTTATAAGACGACCAATCTTTGTATATTTCCTTCGCTCGAAATTGTAGAAATGAGGAATTAAGTAACAAATATTTTACCTACTTTATAATATTTTTTAATACTTTATAATACTTTATAACATTTTACAATTGTACATAAAGTTCAAAGTTCTTCTGCTCGCATCCACATTTCAATTTCATGTCGTACATTGTATTGCTACTCGCCTCTACTACAAACGAAATTTTCTTGAAATTACTGCCACCCAGTAGATTGGTAGAACGAACAGAGAATTCGTCTAGGCATTCCGCCCTCTTTAGATTGTATCGTAAACTATACTATTACTCTTACGGGGCCACCAACCCAAATAACCAACAATAGGGGAGAATATCTCCCCACGAGCTACACCAACCCCCCTGTTACCAGTTTAACTAACTACTGAAATTACCATGAAAGTTCCACCCTTTATCGAAAACCTTGCCTACCTCCTCGCATATGAATCAAACTGCACAAATCCAACCATCAACCCTCAAAGGCTCGACTTCAATGTTAATGAATCAGGATCACGAACCTCGACGGATTAAATTATGCGATAACAAAACCCAACGCCACCGGCTATTTCGCCAATTTTTTCCCTCTAATTAAAGTCGAATCCCTCCCGCTAGAAAATCAGAATGCACATATGAATCTCGTCGGCGAACCTTCATTAACTTTATAATATTAAATAATGTTTTGGTCGTCGCGTAATATTGCTTCGTCGAATTGCGAAAGATTCACCGTGGCCAGATTGAAAATAATTTACCAGCGAACTGTAACAATACAGCGTTACGTAAAACGGTAAATCTTATTCGAGCGAAGGAAGGTAAAAAGTGGAGGATGGCGGTTTTCCTTCAACGATACCGGACAAGTTCTGCCGTGCCAAGCGCACATTCGTCGTACTTCCGGGCGTCAGTTAACCAGTCGGAAAGAAGACGCCAAAGGGAGTACGGAAGATATGTCAGCGAGCCTGAGTCTGCCCGGAACCCTCTGAAATTCTTGCTCGAGGGGTTTCTATGGGGCGCCGTGTAGCCAGATGCAACCTGCGTCCTTACAACGCAGTAGCCCCAGGACACGCGGATTTCCAGCCGCTGGATTTCTTCACATTTATTCCATTCTCTCATACTTTCTGTGAAACTGCCGGCACGGTACATGATTTCGAATTTAGAGTATGGGAAATGGGTTAAAACGCGTCGTCCGGGCGAACGCAGGCAGACGAGCTGGATTTCTCCGCGTCTTTTTGATGTTACTTCGCGGGGACTCCGATGTGGCAGTATTCGCGGACTTACTTGAATTCACTGCGAAATGTGCACGTGTATTTAAACGGGGAAGGAAAATGTTGAACTAGTTTCAGGGAGTAGCGATAAGAATGTATAATAGATAATTCGTCTGGATTCATTCTACTTCTGAAGAATATTGTTGCGAAAAGTAATAGGCTTGACTGTAACACGATTTTTGTATTCAATTTATTTGATAGATTATTGTCGGACTTAGGGGATCGCATCCTTGATGAACCTGTAAAGGAATACAGTACCGTTATTTTATTCTAAATTTTTCAATAAGATAGGAATACTCTTTTCTCATTTATTAATGTAAAATTCAAACCCCTATATGCGAGGCAAGCAATAAATTATTCTAGACCTGTTGGACATTTAACAAAATATATTTTATTTAAGAATTTCGCTTTAATGATTTATCTTAATGTTCTGTAAATTTCTTAAACGCAAGCAACTTTGTCCAATATTCTGTCCGCCTTCCAGACAATAAAACAGTTTATTTATCAGCACACACACGTGCCCACTGATCGTCAGGTCGATTGTGCGAAACGACCCAGCTAACCGCTGGCTAATTGTGCGTCCTCCAGCATTCTCGAGCAGCGACAAATTTTAAATCTGCCCACTCTCCTTTCGTGATCCACAATGAGCGTCGTCGAGAGTTACGGGATCGATCGTTCGCCATCTGCCGTCACGGTAAACGACATCTTGCTAATCTAAAGGGGGGAAGAGGCGAAATAAAAGTTTAAGCTCGAGGGGCTTCTTGAACGGCACGGGGCCTCATCAACGAGTATTAACACGAATAGGTGAGGGGTCCAGGGGTTTGCATGGTTTCACGTACGCAATAAAGCGTCGTAGGTGCTCGTTGTTCCTGTGAAATCTCGGTCGACTGTACGGGGTGTCCGAAATGTTTCATTTGACAGAGTTCTTATTATTATCATCATTAATGTTCTCATTATACCCTTGAATAAAAGACAACACGGAGTGTGAAAGCCAGATGTAGTCATAATGAGAGGAATTTGAATAAAAGAAACTTAACATCGTTGAGAGAACGTGGGGAAATATAATAGGTATATGTATTATGTCAAAGAAAATAATTGAAATGTCGTTCTTTAATGGGATAAAATTAGGAATGTGTAAAACAGCTACTTGGAAAGTACGAGACAAGGTTGACTGAGAAACGTACTTTGATAGAACTCCACAGAATACTATAATTAATTATTTATCAACAATATAGGAGAAAGAAAGATTTACAGCTTTCTATTCCAGACAACTAAAAACGCTTATCTTTCCATTTTCCAACGAATATACAGAATTCCAAACATTCAATAAAAAACAATCATTAAGCGAAGCTAACAGTCTTACACTAAACAGTACAATTGTCTCCTTAATCTCTGCGATCTTCTGCTTTATTTACCAATCGTCCCAGCAAGTGTATCCCCGTACATTCACAATGGTTTCCGAATTCCCAGACTGTCGTGGCCAATTGATATCCCAACAACAAAGTTTCGCCATTAATTCCAGCAATATTCAATTTCAATCTCCCTTTAACTTCGACCGCCGTTACGTCAAATCCCGATACCCAATTCACGGGACGTTTACGGCATTGTTCGAAAGCATTGTAACCAACGCCTTTGGTGTTTATCGTGGCGAGCTTACCATACGTGGTCCCATCGATACGGGGGTGTCGATCGTGCCCGTCGTACACCCTGTATTGTTCACGGATGTCTGGAGCCAAGTATCGTTTACGAACTTCGAGCACTTTCGTTACTTGTACGACCAACGTCCATGCTGATCCCTCGCAAGGCGCATCGACGTGTTGCTCGTGGTAAGGGAATGGAAATACAGGGCCGGAGTGTACAGATAAGTATCCCTTGGAAACTTCTACTGCATCGCACAAGCGAGACGAGGGTGGGAAATTAAAGGAACGGTCCACGTCATTCTCATTGAAATGTAAATGCACGGTAATGTTTGCTGTCAGCCTCGCTCCTCTCATCCCATTAGGCTGACGCAGTTACGTTAACATCGAAATACGAGTCCGATCCTCGTTCGCGGTGTTCAATTGAACGGGATTAAAAATATCCACGGGTTCACTCGCGGTGTTTCGTTCCAGTTGTTTACACGTTGGATTATTTCGTTCGTCGGGATGAACGTATTACGCGGGGAGAGATTCTAGCACTTTTACCGCGGCGGTTTCGTTATTCCTTTCCGAGGTTGCATTTATGGCAATTGAAACGTACTGGTAGGGTTCACGGTGTCCTAGACGAGAGTTCTTTAGGAATTGGGGAGGACCACCTTAAGGAAACAGAAATATTGATTTTTTACTTTTCTGCACAATGGCTAATATTTTCAGGCATTCTTCATTGCAGTTGGAAATCATTTTCTCTCTACCGGAAATTATTTTCTCGGCCCATCCAATTGAAGGGCTCGTACTGGAAAAAAGTATCGCAACGAAAAATAAATCGTACGCTTGAAATAACTTATTTCTCGGTCTATCGTAGAGAAGTTTCCGCGCGTAGAAAATATCATAAGCGAGGTGGAATTATTGTTTGACTGCGAACGATGGACAGAAAGCGGCGATTACACAGCGTGAATCTTCCGCTCAGAAACCGCTAACAGTTGACGAGCAAAAAACGAGGCATAATGCGTTTCTGGAAATATTCAATTCCGGCAAGCGTAATGACAACCACAACCGCCATTACTACAGGTAGGAAGCTGATCACGCGTTTCTTCCACGTAACGTCGGGCTCGCTTATCAAGGTATCAACTTCAATTATCACGGAAACCTGTGCGCGTAAAATCGCGTAACAAACGAAACGCTTAACGACGTTTACAGATTTTAACGAGGAGCACGCAAACATTTGTAATTGATAAGTCGATCTCGTGGCTAAATCGTATGTCTTTTTTATATTTCTGCGTTTAAATTCAATTTATGCTTACGATTTACGTCACGCCACTATTATTAAATTATCGGACCACTCAGTTGCATGGCGCTTCTACTAAATGCACATACAATAAACATCGATACATTTAATTACTTCGAATATCGAGCGAACCGCAGTATTGTTAATATCGATAGGTTTTTCGCGTTTAATAAAATAATTAGATATGTGAAATTCTGCAGTACAGATTAAACAAATCCTCTACAGCTGAAATTATTAATTCTATTGAATCCAGCTATTTTGAAATATTCGCTGGTATTTGTTTCAGTTGTTTTATTATACTTTTCCATTTCTTGGATAACTTCGGCAGAAATTTTGTGCCCCGATATTCGTAATTGAAACTGCAAATGACAATATCAAAGTCGACTTTGATAAACGTGCTCATAGTTACCAAATATCGTAACAATCATTGCAGCCAACTTGTCATCTGCTCCGCGAAAATAATTTCGTTTGAGCGTTTATTTGAAATTGTTGTTTAATAAACGTCCAGTTCAATAGCGAGTCGAGTGATATATTATTTCATTTGAAAATTTGCCCCCACCGTCTTTTCAATATGGCGCTCGGTGTAATAATCGATTCGATGCCCTTTGTCCTTCCAACGGTGCCTTAATTAAAAATGAGTTAACGATGATTGGTAGGGGAACACGCGGATGCAGAAGCGTAGTATTCAGAGTTCCACGATGTCGGAGGCGAGAATCGATTTCGTCGACGTAAAAACAATCGTCGCCGCTGCTGTTTGGCCGTGTGCCAGTGGAGGTACTTTAGCATAAGCACTCCGCAGACCTTTCCAATTTTTGTCGCCTTCCAGTTGTGAAACGATGGCCCCTTTCCACAAAACGCCGTTTCTCGCGCTTCGGATTTAAGACACTTTAAAAGTCGAAGGAAAGTGGCATTGTCGGGCTCCGAATTATCGAGAACGATTGTATTTATAGCACGAACATATAAAACACTCTGGCAATAATTCCTCCAATAAATAATTTAATCACTTTCCCATCGCGCGAATAGTTCTATAATTTTCTAAATAAAACTCTGGTTACCTGTATTTTGTTTCAACATTTCCTTTCAGTGCGCTTTTCTTTTTAGTGTGCATTTATTTTTACTGCACATTTATTTTTGAGGTGTTAAATTAATTGGGAACAATGTAATTAAATAACAGAGATTTTTGTACGTTGCAACACTGTGCACTGCAATTTTATCTCCCTTATCTAAAGATGCCAGCCTACGTTCTATCCGTATTAATATTAAAGATGTTGCTCCGCCCAGTTTGCCGAGGTTTCCCGTCGACGAGGACAAACAAAATAAGTCGAGCGTCAGAAGTGTTAAGGACCGAGGTCTGGAGATGCGGTCGTAACACATTTCATTTCGTTGGCGATTTCAGAATGGCACGGCTTGCCGACCATTTTTTCCCCCGTTCCCCGGATCTCATATTCGGCGATGTATGCGCGAAAAATTTCGCCCGAACGGGGCCGCGGCGAGGTCCATGAAAATTTGCTACACGTACGCCGGCTAAGAACACAACAGAAGGGACGGAAGTATGAAAAATCCGTTTATTATGCCCCGAAACGGCCATATTGGGACTCGGTAATAATGTAGCGGACTGACGGGGAGAATAAATAAGGAACGAGGCTCCGTCAAAAATGAGATCTTACAAAGTTTGCCGGAAGGAGCGCGGCGAAATTTTGAGAACTACGTTTTCGCTTTGGAAAACTGGCTGAAGTCAATTGGATTATCAATTTTGTATGAATTCGTTGGTCAATTTGGGGTTCATTAAAGTTCATTAAATTTCTACAATAATAGTACTTATTGACGCGCGGAAAATATCGTTGGCAGTATTCCATCATTTCCCTGGACGCTTTTAAACGCGGGAAAAATTTCCGCCACGGAATAGAACAACGTAGCTGCGCACCATTTTGTTTGCCCCCATAATTAGCTCCTGGGCAAATTGGCCGAGGAGGAATGAATTTTAAGAACGTAATTACGGTGCAGAAAATTGAATATAATTATACTACCCCATGCGCACAGCACACTTGCCGGAACGTCGCGTGAAATTATCCCCATAAATCCCACCGCCACAAACTCTTTATCTCCCTAACGAAAAATCAATTTTCATATTTCATTCTGGTACATCCATTTTCCGTTAGCGGTTGCGTCAACAGATAAATGGGAACCGTGTTTAAAATTCGTTCGATTACAAGCAAAGTCGATCGGAGGGCAGCGCAATCGAACGTAGACACTGCTCTCATTTAAAACCAAAGCATTTTCCCCTTTTTTTTTCATGTATCCCCCCACGACGTGCAACGACTTCGAACACCTTGTCCCCGGCGAGGCATTGTAAAATATTACTTCAGGGCAGAGAGGGAAGGGGTTGTGACCGATTCCAATTTCTCATCTCCTTCTTTCTTTACTTTTTTCTCTTCTTTTTTCTCATTCGTTTTATTTTTTTTCGCCGACCCCATCGTACGGTGTATCACGGGCGTATCAGAAATGTAAATTACGCAACGCTCGCCGATGGCGTGTTTTCGATATCCGCCATTCGAGCTGTTATTCTTATTGGCGAATTACTTTCGAACAGTTTGCTACGTCCGTACGCGTATTACGTACGTGGGCGATTTGCATATCCGCATAGAAGCGAGAGAAATTATTCTACGTCGCGTACCTTTACATACGGTTGCAATTAATCTCGAATCTTAACGAGCCATGCAACATTTTTTCCACCAGATCTTGGATACCCGCCGTATCCTTCGAGAACCGCGGAACGTGGATGCGTTTCGTATCTTCCCTTTTTTATTTGAACGCGATAGCACAGTGTGTTCGCGCGTTACGTCGAACGTACGGAGTAATTTATGGAGATAAATGTCGATACCGACGAAGTAGAATAAGAACCTAGGGAAGAGTTTAATGAATTGTGTAATTAATTTTGGTTTGCCTGCGAACAAACGTGGAAATGGACATCTGTTTTTTATTTTGGCAGACCCAGAATACCGATTTGATTCGTTTGTGTCGCGCTTAATTGGACTTTGGAGTAAATATTTGGTTGATTTTCGAGACGAAAAACCAACGGATGGGATTTGCTGTTTCTTTCGTGATTCGCCGCCTTGATGATCAATGCGAAATAATTTGGAGGGGTTTGCAATTAGACTGCTTTCGACAGCTTAAATATGCTTTCGTATACGAGAAAGAGATGTCTGTGAAATGTTATTTAATTTTAAATTCAGCTAATTAAAAGTAAATATGTTAATAAGAAGGGGTAATTTTCATTATCTTTGAACTGGTATAGTATATATTTTCTTCGGTATATTAAAGCTTCCACAGTTTATTTTGATTCAATGCTTTCAGTAAGGAACGTTTTGCTGAAAAACTTGCCGGCCTTTACTGTATCTTTAAATCTCTTTCATGCACATGCACCTTTATTACATGGATACATTTCCGTGCTTCATTCTTTACAGCCATGAGGTTATTCAAGCACATATTTCGCTTTGAACTTAATTCGCTTTCATATATTAACAGTCTCTTATTTTTTCCCGCTGACTTATGTCCATTTTCACCAGCAGAATTGCGAAAAATAACCATTTAATAATAGAGCAACTTATTTTATATAGTAAAGTAAATTATATCAATTTTTATATATTATTTTATTATATTAAATATTAACAAATACAGTATTATTTGGAAATTAAAAAGGGCCCAATCATAACATCCAATCGATGCAAATAAAAAGAAAATAAACAAATTCCATAGAAAAAAGGGATATAAAATACGGCAAGTAGAACAAGCGTTACCAGTCAGACACAGAATGCGTAACAAGACGATGTATGAATAATTAAAAGGATACACAATAAAAATATTAGAAAATGAACTAAATTTTATACTATTTCCAATGCGAAGAGGCAGCCAAATCTGTTAAATCGGGACAAGGAAAAATGTCTCCAATATAAGCATGGAGCAGTCATATATCAGCTTCTAAACGAGTACTTCTCGATTGTCGGTTTTTCATTGCAAAAACGAATTGCGATTGTTGCCAATACGCAGGCGCACACAGCGCCGCACTAATATTTATAAATGTCCGTTTGTAATTACCACGAAGCGAAAATTGCGAGGATAAATCGTAAAACTTAGCGTGGTCACGTCGTTCCCGTTATTTCTCCGCTTTTTCATTTTTCCACCTATCTTTCATTTCTCCCATTCGAGCGTGGATAGAAACGCGGACGGGCAATCAACGGGGCAGATTCCCGTGGAATCTGATTAATAGTTAATTTTATTTTCCCGTCGCCTTATCAGCGGCCATACGAAAGGAGCGGGCGAAAAATTCGATTATCCCGGGAGAAACGCGCGAGATCCTGGAAATTTTTATGTCGGAATCGCGAGTCTCTCTCGGCAGATGCAGACACGAAATGCGAACCGGCGAGGCGTTGCGAAGGAAAATGATAAAATAATAGGGTCCCGTGTGCTACTTCCGTGAGTCTAGCAGAGACACGGTAATTTTTGGCCTGTAAAATGCTGCCGATTGTTACGAGCGTTGCATTTTTGTTCTTTGTTGCATGGGCGCTTTTTTCGCCTGGCAAGATATTCCATTTTTATTATTGGAATATCTTGGCACGAGGTAGAAATAGTTACCAATTTGTGTTTAGTTAAGATTATGATGAATGGCTAATCTTGGCGTGAATTTGAACGTGTGATAAATTTAGAGCAACATTGTTCATTTCGAATAAAAATTCCTGTGATTGAAGTAACGAATAACTTTGTTGCAATTGACAACGAAGGCAGTAAAAGAATCTGAAGAAAAGAGTGGAGAAGTAACTAAGCCCGAAAGTCCATAATTAAGTTAAAAAGAAAAAACTGTTCCACGCCACTTGAACGACATGAGTTTTCAACAAGGAAGCTTCCTTCGGGAAATGGCTGTCTCCAAAAAAAAAAGAAGAAAATTCCCGTTACAAATCGCCATCGCTGTCCGTCCAAGCATCGGGCAGAACAAACTGCCTCCTATCCTCGCAAAAACTCGTTCAACAGTGTCACGAGACGTAGGTCCACGCCCAAACAGCCGAAAATAAAGAGGACAAAAGGTAAAAAAGAGGAGAGATCCCGTTCGGGTCCCCCCTATTCATTCCAAATTCGGATTTCGTTCTGACAGTGAATCCCCGATAGCGGATCTGCCGGATGTCTCGTTTCGCCTTTCTGAAAGCTTTCAATTCCTCGAAAGCCGTTCCCCGCGCGGACAACCCGGCCAGATTGAATAATCCGGGGCAACGCCGCGTGAAAACGCGATTCGAAGCGATCGCGGGAATATGATAAACGGCAGCCGGATCCTGGACCAGAGACCTGCGGTACCTCAGCCGGCCAACCGGGGAAAAGACAACCGATCCCGCGTAATGGACCCAGGGGATAGGCGAGAAGGGACGGTTGTTAGGGACATCTGTACGAACTGGATTTACTGCAGGAACAACGCGATTCTTTGCCTCTTCCTCGAGATACGCTCGATCCATGGATTCCTTTTTCTACGCCGTTGGAGGATCACTCGTATCGACGGGGCGGAAGTCGGATTTCGAACGGGGGTTTGAAAGATTGAAGAGCCCTCCTGATTACGCCTCGAGATCGACGCGGCCGAGACGACAGCCGTGTGCGGAGTTTTTCGAAAGCGACGGGACGAATTTATTGTTTTGGATAAAGTGTAGCACGGTGTTGGGGATGATCTCTGGAAAGTTAGGGGTTACTTGTTATTATGGATTTCGGGATGCCTGTTTGGTTCGGGGGGTTTGTGGTATATAACGAAGTTGGAAATTGATTTTCTGGGGGCACCTGACTGTTTAGGTGTGATCGCAGGATATAGTACTTTTGCCGACGGAATTGATTAATATTAAGTGCACAGATATTGACGATGATTAGTGTTGAATTTTAGGTAGGAAGGGTGCGTGATATTAATCTGTCGGTGAATATCGATAAAGATATATAAAGATTCATTTCTTTTAGATAGGCTAATAAAAGTCAACATTATTCTCAATGTAATTTAATTTCTACCTTTGAATTACATTGTGTCAATGATTACTTAAAAATTAAATTTGACTAATTTAAACGTTCTTCCTGGATTACATTAATTCACACTATTGAATAATAGTCGTTTCCCCTATTTGTATTCTGAATTTTCTAATTCTCCGTCTTTCATTTTGTATCATGACCGACAGCTTAATTTGTTGAATCGCGAAAGATATGTTAGATATCAACATTGTTTTCGACGTCCCTTTACCCATTCGAAACGTCATAACCATTTCAACTTCGATCCTCAAAGTACTAATTACCCTTATCGCTGTTATGGCTGGTGAATCTTTGAACGAGTCAATACGAGCCGTTTTAATGCCTCGCATAATTCCACAATTCATCGTTCGATTCTCACTCGTAAAATCTCTACTTGACCGGCGCGGTGAGCGAACCAGCCGAATCACTTTACTACCATATTACGTTCGAATTCAGAGGATTACAAGCATCATTCCGTATTTAAGGCACCGTAATAGTTGGTATTCCTATATCCAAAGCGAAATCGCACTCGAATACCAAAGCGTTCTGCGATAACGACCTCTGAATTAGTCCAACTGCACGCGTAAACTTCGTGCATAAAATAGCAAAAGTGTAGCGGCCCGTCAACGATACAATATCAACGGAACGTGTAAATCTATTTTAGATCTACCGTAGCCAGTTTATTTTTGCCAAGGTTTTTCGATATTTAATAAATTGTTAATGTCAGAGAAGTATATTTGATGCATGACCGACAATATTACTTGTTTCCTGATACGTTGTATTCCATTTTAGAGGAGAAAATGAATAACTTAAAGTGAATTGATTACTCGGAAATTCTTCGTGTAACTGCGAAGAAACGAGAAACGTTAAATCTTAGTTGCACAGAAAACTTGAACAGAAAGTTTCGTTGGAGGAAAGAACTGTAATCCAAGGATGCGATGACTAAGCTTGAGAGTAACAACTTTCTCATAACAGAGAACCGTGAGATCCGTTAAAAAGGTGGACCTAGAATACATAAAAAAATTGAGAACATTACACGGACGGAAAAAAATGACAAGGGTGTAGTTAAAAATAAAATTCAAAAAGCAATCTTCCAAATTTTTCTTCCACAATTCTCCCACAATAATCTTCGATTCCTTATATTTCCCTTTACCTTTCGTGCTTCCCTGCGCATATATCTCGTATCCACGAAACTTTCCGTCCACTTGTAATGCGTTACTTAAAAAACGCCACCGCCCGAGGCTATTTCCTTTCGTGGCAACGCTTCCACGGTGCCGCGCCGTCGAAGAGAAATCGAATCGCAGTCGATGCAGTCGATTCGAGGAAACGTCTCGATCGACGGGCACGTCGTCGCGGCGGAGGGACGCGTCGGGAACGGAAGGCGATAAATTCGTATGGGGAAAAAATGTTCCGGCGATCCAGACGAACGCGAGGAGGGACGATTCTGACGGTGCCGCGCGGATCGTCAGCAGCCTCGAAGGAAACGGGGCTAACTATCGTTTGTTCATGCAGCGTATTACACGTAATAAGCCGGCGAACGCGTGAAATCGAATTTCTAAGATAGTGGACGTATCAAATTGGATTTTCAGACAGAAGGAAATACGAGACAAGTCGGAGAAAAATTGGGAATACCTGAGATAGATGGGAACGGAAATTGCGACGAGACACGTGACGGTGTGGAAACGGGTTGTCGGGGTCGGGGATGGCAGGGGCACGGTGGAAGTTACACGTATCGAAAATAGCGTGGAACGTTGCTTCGACGGAGGATAGAATAGAGTTAACGAAGAGTTTTAACGATTTTATAGGATCAGGGGTTGCTGGATTACGTAACGCATTAAGGGGGATTTAGAATTCCGTAGGATTGCCCCGTAGATTTCGCAGGATTCTATTGTTCCCATTGAGATTCTTCACGATATATTTTATCAATGGAGAACGGCTTCTTTCCTTTATTTATTCCCTTGTCTCTTTCCGATCGCGTGTTCACGCTGGCATTTATCTTATGACCGTTTCGTGCGCACCGGAGTAATTCTCGCGATTCGCTTTCTGTCTGGATTTCATGGTGCTCCAGATTCATATCCGATTCATCAGTTTGTCGCAGAAATGCAGACAGGCGTTGAGGTATCGTGGCATTTTTCTGTCACGAATTCATCCTACTTAAAATTCGTTCCGCGAATGTTAATCTTCCTGACCAGTGCAGCTCGTCGTTATGCATGTAGCGGGGAAAGCCAGCAACGTGCTGAGGTCGTAGTTTCAGCAACAAAACATTAATAATTTGGACGTTTCATGCGGTTCGTTCGTTTCTTCTTTCTCGTTTTTGTTTTTCCATTTATTTGTTGCTCACGTCTATCTGAAGTTCAACCGAGTTTCCAGTGATCCAAACAAATTTCCTTCACTTTTCCAATCGCTATTTCGAAATTGATACGGCACAGATTTATTTCCGTTCGATACACACATTTCGACTTGGAAAGACTCAAGCGAAATTGACCACGATTAATTGAAATTAAACATTGTTTCAGTTCAATATTAGAAATTCTTCGCAAAACTTCTGTCCTTGCCATATCTAACAATTTCACCCCGCACCACCGTTTATTATTAATTGAATCCACGGCGACCATCCTTCGTTCTATCGATTTTTGAACTAATGCGACATCACAGCATCACCCTCGCGCAATCTGGAATAAATTCCCCATTTAACCCAACATAATGTACCCTCGATACAAACGATAAACTACACGTTCACTAGTCGTAAACCACCCGCCCCGACCCCACGCAAAGTTCCCCCCCAATACGCATCCAACAGACGCACCCCAGAAACATCGTGCCTTTTCTAAAAAAAAAAACCATCATCCTTCGTAACGCGAACGTCACCGTCCCGTTTGCATACCCGTAAACTAACAGCGCCATTGTAATTCACAAAACAGCGCCATAACGCGATAACGTGACTTTGCTCTCCGCGTTTCCGTTCGGTTCGTCGCCGGTTCAAAGAATCAGCCGAGAGCAGGAACGTCAGCGTTGATCAACCAAGTTCGCGCGGGTGACGAATAAAAGGAGGAAGGAAACGAACGCCTTGAATCGCAGGATGTGAAACAGGCGAGCCCCGTGGAGCGCGAATGAGCGCGTAAGGAGCGTGGGACCGCGATTGTTCGGTCGCGGAAATGACGAAGCTCTAATAACTCCGCCCGGTGTTTACACCAGGACGAAGGGTCTGCCCCGATGCACGGGCGGAATTGCTTTTTCGTAATTGCTCGCGGTCAAACAGACGGCAGACAGGAAAAGGCTTCCATTCTCCTTCTGAACTTGTAAGTATGAGAAGAGTGGAGGAGGTGGAGAGATCGGCAGATTTGCGGGGCAAGAATTTTCGCAGCGCGATCGGGCGTTCGATGTGAAGCCCTGTGATACCGACGCGCGGAAATTGTTCGGCCAAGGTGAAACGCGGACGAAACGGCGTTTTTCCAGCTGGAAAATGTGTATCGCGAACGCGGAGATGAGAATTCCTGCGGTCTATTCCCGGGGATGTTTGTTGGGGAACGATCGATGACGGGCTGGGTGTGGAAAGATCGATGGGAGATATCGAATTTCTCTTAATGTTCGCGTGTTTTTTGTCGCTCGGCGAAAGGTGGACGAGCGTAGATTGGAAGGGTTGGAAGGGAGGCTTCTGTGAGAGGGTGAAGAGCGCAAGAATTTCGGGTAGCTACTGGTTAAATTTTCTTTAAAATTCTAGTAAAAATAGATACTTGTAATTCGCATATCCTTTATGTTTCGTTTGTTGTTTAATTGATGACTGTTCCCTGCAATCGACGTACTCTTACCAAAGGCATACAAGATGGTTAAGAATATATAACAGTATTATAGGTCGTCTTTATGTTGTTTTAAGAAAAAGAAAGTTGCAATAATAAGCAGAAAATAAAGTGGGTGAAGATTGAAGCTTGTTGGATTAAAAGTTTACTTGGTTATAAGATTTAATGTAATGAAAGATAGGTGCATCGGTAAAAGAATAAAATATAACAAACGGAGTAGCATTAATCCTTTTGTAACTGCAGTGTTTCAAACATTTTCTTTCGTGTCAGCGAAGATATTTCGAAGTTTTTTACACATACTTTGAAATTGAAGCTCTTCCTTCGCTCTTTCCAGAATTACCAAAGCTAATATGGTCCCTGACAAGTACTGGAGGAGTATGATCATCTCCCAAGGGAATCTCTTCGTTTTTAGCTCTTAAAGGAGGGAAAAGTCATCCTTAGATAGACTCGCGAGACTTTCATAGTTTCTCCACTTTATTATTCTACTTTTAGAACTCCTTTCGGAATAAGAGAAACTGTTTAAAACCCGGAACTTGCAATCACAGTCGAGCCAGTTTTAAAAACAGCAATTTTCTATTTCCCAAAATCAACATTCGTGTCTTAATTACTTATAATACTATATTCAAGACGAAAATCGTGTTTGTTATTGTTTCCAAGTTAGAACTGATTATAAGGAAGCGTTCCGAAATAGGTTTCGACCATCAGTCGACATTCGAAGCCAAATGAAAATGTTTTGCCCCGTGGAATTGCAATGAAATTATCTCTTAGTTCGCTTCATGTCTTCGAGTAGGACGGATGTTCGCGTTTCACTACGTGTCATTCGCGAATTCTATTTCTGTGTGAATCTAATCGTGCCGTGAAATATTCTTACGTTCTATTGTTACTCATAGAATATGCCGTACTCGATCCTGTCAATTTGTAGCAATCATGGGACATTAATTTGACACGTAACATCCGACCGAATATCGTCGCAAATCCAATGAGATTTACAACCACCTGATATTCCTACGGATTGTGTACTATACACGTCAGAACAGGAAACAGGTATAATAGCATCAAGCACATGACAATCAGTACACGCCTGTGTGACGAATGATCATTTGGTACTTGTTTTACGATCGTGCTGCTACAACAATGGCCCGACATTACTGTTATGATTTCATTGCAACTGCGTGACGATATTCATATGTTCTTTCATCGTTATTCGATTGTAAAGGCTGTGACGCTACAGTTATTGTTAAGCGAAAATAAGAAAAATTGTCATTCAGTTAAATTCTACATTATATTTTATTCGATTTTTGTAACAAACTATTGCATTGTCATATATGGATGTAAATTATTGAAATATTTTAATCGTTTTTGTGTGTTAAACTTGCCATATTTTTATATCATTCAGTATGTCACATCAACTTCGAATATTAAACTTCAGGCTTTAGTTTAATAATGAAATATCAATTGTGGCGTTATTGTTGTCGCGATTACCCAGGCACCTGAATATGTGTTTTATACGTCGTTTCGATATACCTGCATTTGCTAATGAGTTGATTCTTTGTTACAGGTATGTACAACTCTTCGAATGGTAATCCAACCGCAAACGACTAGGAACTCGAAGAAGAAAAACGCGACCCGATTCGACGATTGAACCAATGGCCACGAAACTTCGCCCATAACCCGTAACCGTACGTAACACCAATCTCCGAAACGGAGCTGTTTGCAAAAATTACTTGGCCGTCGGTGAATTCGCAATTTAACGCGCCATTTCCAAAACATTCCGAAAATTCGATAGCCGCAATTTTCGAAGATTGCTGGCGTTAGCATTTCGCAACAATTGTTGCACAATGACTGGTCCCACTTTCCCATTCTTTCATTCCACTCATTGTCGATTCTCAATATGTTTTTCGGGTATTTCACGTTTGCCATTACTTTGGCAAATATTATATATCGAGAGCCATTCGAACGGGCATTTTTCGATAGGTATTATTTCCACTGGGGAACAAATTTATTCGCGCAGGTAATTAACGCACATCTATTTTATACCAGCAATGCTATACTCAAGCTTAAATTATCATTTCCTGCAACTATGTACATAATAGTCTTCTGACAATATTCTATATCAAATCCAAACAATCCATTGCAAAACTGCCACGTAAATATCTATTTGCATCTCGAAATTCCAAAGGAACCTAAAACTAAATTCAACACAAAAGGACTAATCTTAAACCCCTTGCAGTCGACAAAGAAATCGTGCAAATACTTTCAGAACATTAAAAAAAAAAGTTTACCTCGTTCAGCATGCTTCCTAGCTATCGTTCTCAGTTTCACCAACACTACTTAAAGCAACATTAAATACCACCCCTGTCCTCAAAAGAAAATATATTTTCCCGTCGATTAAAAACAATGGTTGGTACTTAATGTACGAATCATTCGATTGTCGAGGAAACGGATATCGTTGGTGATTCGCCCCTTGCAAACAGTGCATCGACGGCTTCCTAGGTTCGTGTCTTTAAAACGCGGCTTGCTCCATACTCGTTTCGTACATACGTACATGGATTCTTGCGCAAACGGCGGATAGATCGGGTACGGAGAATCGGGTCGTGTGCCGGATACTTCGTGCGGCGGTGAACCAAAACAATGCGACCGCAGTTCCTTGTTTCGCCAGGTGAACGCGACAAGTCGTGATCGTTTGACGTCAGCCGAGGTGGAATGGGACAGGGGAACGATTGAGTGATTAATCGGTGAATGGTCGGATATGAAACTGTGCGATTCGTGCCCGGTGGGTGACGGCATCCGGGATCTGTCAAGGAGGCTGGACTTGATAGGCGATGATCGATGCGCATACGATTTTATGATATTTCGTTGTGTCAGATTTAGGTGGATCATTGTAGGTGTAATGTAGGAACTGTCGATATTTATTTCCAACGATTCAATCTTCCATGGAATCGCTTTGGTAGTAAGGCTATTTTTTTCGGACACGCAATATCGATTTGGGGAAAAATGGAAAGGAAATTTAGACAATAACAGGACGAATATGTACCTACGCTAGAAATGAAACGCGTGTATTTGCCACTTTATTATTAGGATTGGATGATTATGAACTTTGTTTTAATTGCAGGACTTTATTGAGTAGAATTTAATGAGGCATGGAATAATATTATTTATAACTTTGTGATTCCTGGCGGTCCTAATTAAAGCGTTCTTGCTATTCAGTGTTAAAAGAAGATTCTTAATTTATCGGTTAGTCAACTTACTTATAGGAAGGGATAAGTATTTTTTGGAAATTTTGAAAAGATCGGTTCGACGAGGCTCCGATTAAAACTATTCGTTGGGCCAGCTTGCTACGTAATATTTTCAGAGCAGGGTAATCTATAACGTACTCTTCATCGTTGTTTGTTTCATTAAGCTTGCAGCTCGCTCTCGACGAAATTTCCATGTCTACGAAACGCGCAAAGACATTTGTTCTCCTTTAAGCGCGGCCCCGCCCTGTGTAATGTGTATTAATAATTATGCAGTAAATTCTCGTTAATAGCACAGTAAATCCTGACCCAGACTTAACCCAGAGGCATTAACGAAGAGATCAAATTTTAGAAGACTATCCCGCGCATGATGATGAACGTAGGAAACACGAGGCTTACAAATTATACCAAAGCAGCCGTTCATTGTTTCACTTATCCCTCGGTTCTAATGAAAGCGTCCGTAGCATTCGAAAATCGCGCTGCATCCAAGACCAATGAATTTTCGAATATTATTAAACTAAATTTCTCTCCCGTAATCGTTTTCGTTCTAATATTACCGATCATATAAACACCTGATACTCAAGATAAATTACTCGGCGTAAATTAGAAACCGCCTTACAACGATTCCCGGAAGCGTCAAATTCCCTTCGTTAGGTATCTGCATTGCTTGAAATTTCCTGCATCTGATACTTCCGCCGTACAAAATTTCCTCCACTTCAACTTGCCTTCGACTTCACTTGGCCCAAAATTTCCCCGTTCGTCGGTTTGGTCTTATTACTAAACGCCAATCATTTACAATGAATTTCACGTTGAATTGGATCATCTATTATCGTTCGTGTTTCGCGCAGAAGTTCTAATGAACTCGATACTGGCAAGTAGAGTGAAAATAAAAATACTGTTTCGTGAAGAGCTCGATTTCGTTTCCACGCAACACTGTCGCGTGCAGAAGTGCAACTTTATTTCGCCAGATGGGCAGGAACTGTCAGATATTGTACATGGGGGTAATTGCGCGATTTCACTGTCCAGTGTCTTAATACGTTTTTTTTTCTTCTCGGCAGATTTAGGTGTCCTCCATCCCGATAAAATCCCAAGCCGTGAAATATTGGCGAAATTCGACGTCAAGAAAGATTTAAAACCGTCTTCCGTGTATCCCATTCTCCCTTTTCTATTCGTTGGGCGAACTTGTAACCAGCGAAACCTTGGATTTTCGAGTTAATCGAGGATCCGGTCTCGTTCGGCTTCTGTCCATTCCAGTTAGCGTTACTCTTTTTTTATAAACCATTCAAGCCGATAGGATCTACGAGTTCCAAAGTGGTATAATAGAAGGCAATTGGATCGAAAATATTTAGTGACAATCGACGCGGCCGATTGAAATAATTAATTAAGGTAGATCTCGCGTGATTCTGAAGTAAAAATTTCCGAGGTGCATTAATTTGTCGTGGGTCGTTGTCATTATATTTTAGCCACGCGTATAATGTTAATTTATTATAATAGACTACGAATAAACGTTGAAGGAAAGTTATAAAACAGGAGGCATAATTAGATTCGAACTTTGTAGGAAAATTGGGAATACAAATTAATTAAGCCAGCAGTCAATATTGAATTAATCAAATTTGAAATATAATAACTCAGATAGCTTCCGTCTTTAAACCAGCTTCCCCTTCGTTAGTTACAAAACCGCAGAGCTTGTATTAATTAATTAGGGCGCAGTGGAAGATCCGTCATCGTGTACACAAACTCAATGTTTGAACTCTTCGGGTAATCCAAACAATCCAACAAATAAGGCAACAATTTCTGATAATGAACTTTTCATTTTCCTTCAATTACGCTGGTAAAGTAAATTAATAAGTACTTCGACGTTACGATAGAACCTGGTATTAAATAGCAAGAAATAAAACAGGTTTTCTTGTACGAATTTAGTTCACGTCATGTCTGAAGCCAGAAAACACTATACTATTATCGGAATGTATTATTTATAATTTCAGCGATAGATGGTACGACGTTAACAAATTTTCAGCAATAATTTCACACCCAACTTCGTGTTCAATTTTCGAGGGGCGGCTTTTTCCGCGCTGACTAATTAAGCCCGGAATGTTGGCCGTGAAAAAAAAGGGGAAAATTTAAAAACGAAACAACCGGTTAATGCGAGCTGGAGAATAACAAACTCGAACGAATCAGGTCGTCGACGAACTGGTCCCCTTTCGAAACGTCGTCGTCATTGCAGCAACGTACACTTTGAAAGAGCTTTGTGATCGCGCGAGCCCGCTTCCACGGACTAAATTAAATTCCCCGAACTTGTAATTGCTTTCGTGGGCGGTGTTTTTCTTCCGGACAACGCCGGACCAAAGAGTTTCATCCCTGTCGCCGGATTGTTTCACGATGGAAAAGTGCGATTTTTCACCAGACATTTTCCCCGTTTCACCAGTTCCTGTACGTTCCCCGACAGAATTAGACTGTTCTGTAAAGCGTAGAATCGATAGAGAGTTCGTTACTCTTATTGCAACCGATATGTCAGCCGGTTTCATAATTCTTTTCCACCCTTCTCCTGTCGACATTGAAAGCTTTCCTTCATTAAATAAATGGATTCCACTAATCTCAAGCAAGAAGATATAAGTTCATAAGAAGATATAAATCCAGCCGACACTTTCAAAAGAAACGCGAACTTTTATCCAAATTTTTTAAACAAACAATACATCACACCGACGAGACTTAAAGAAAAAATGCTGCACAGCGTTGCGCGAATTTCCAACACGAGATTACCCGTAACGAACATCATATCCCAACGAACGAAACTTCAGCTCCAGAAATCAAAGTATCAATCAACCATCAGGAACGTGCAGCACGCCCTGTGGCGTTGGGCCACATAAATTTATACCTGTCACGGTAGACAAGAATCATCGACGTTTCTCGGCCCGGCGAGCGTCGAAAAAGGGGCGGAGGACAAGGGGTGACGAGAGCAGGGAAAGGGGGAAGAGAGACGAGGACCACGACGATGACATGTCGTAAGCTGAGCATGAAATCATTTATCTCCGGGATAAGCGGCGAGAAAAGACCACGTTCTTTTTTCCTTCTTATGTGGATTTAAACTTCTCTTCTCTTCTTCGACCTCTTCCGCCATCCAATCCCATCCCCCTTCCCCCACCATCTTTCCCTTTACTCCAACGCAAGCGTTCACCCTTTCGCTGTCAGCCGGCTGGCATCCGCGTAACTTATCATGGTTGCGCCTCGGTTTAGCTCGAGGCGGTTCGTGGACAATCGGACGATAAAGAGTACATCCTGTATCAGGGGTTGGAATTTTAGGGGGATAAGGGTGCACGGTCGTCGGTCTTAAACGGCGCCCGATGGCATGGAAAAATTGGATCCGGATTTCCGTTGATAAGCGCTTGTCGAGGGGATGACTCGCGCTTCAGTTTGCCGCTGTCTTGTTTCTTTCAGGTGGAAAGGTCTTTTCCTTTTGCTGCTTCGGGGCGGAAGAGGGCGAACGGGAAATGGCGGGAAGTGTATTGCAGGGTTTAGGGTTGCGTCTGTGGAGTTAAATATTCGGGGGTGTTTGTTTGTACTATCCGGAATTGTACCGTTGGATATTCGATGATTTGGTACATTAGTGTTATTGTGATGTAAAGAAACTTTGCTGGAGAAAATTATTTCCGATCACTTCATTATTTTATAACAGTATTCATATTGTACAAGAAATATACAGGGTGTTTGGTAACTGGTGGTACAACCGAGCGGGGGGTGATACTACATGTAAAAATAAGTCGAAAAAAAGGAATAACATTTTTTCGTTTGACGCTTGGTTTTCGAGAAAATCGAGTTTGAAAATTCCATCCAGTACGCGTGCACTATACCGCCTTTAGGTTTAAATATGTATTATAAATAAGAAATGTTAATGTATGGATAATACATTTATTGTAATAAATGTAAACATTAGAAAGGTCAACATTACAATGTCTAAGCAAAAAGAAACTTGTAGCGAACAATGACTTGGAGAGAGTCCACTGCACGCGTACTGGATAGAATTTTCAAACTCGATTTTCTCGAAAACCGAAAGCGTCAAACGAAAAAATGTTATTCCTTTTTTTCGACTTATTTTTACATGTAGTATCACCCCCTGCTCGGTTGTACCACCAGTTACCAAACACCCTGTATATTCGTGGCTGAATTGCTTTAATATTAACTGTGGCTCGAATCGGGTTCCTGTTTGATTTGACGCGTAATGCTCTCCGAAATGTTTACGAATCGTATGAGTAGTAACGATAATGGCGCATGAAATATTTCTAAAATGATTGGATTGCTTCGTTCTATACGCAGTGCTTTAAAGCCGCCACGTAGTGTGCATATAAATCGCGCATATAAATTGGCGATCGATAAAAACACAGTTATACAAACCGTATTTCTTTCTTCGCTATTCTGTTTCCCCCCGGTATTTGATTTATCCTCTTGACACTCGTAGCGACAGGATCTCCATTCTGTCGAATATTTTATCGGAACGCTTGTTAGCGAAATGTGTATTCTACAGAATTATCACTGATCAGCGAATTCGAGTACCAGGCAAATTCAGTGAATATAATTAGGTAGAGGATATAATGCTGCGCGAAAAGTGCGTTTCGAAATATTTCATAGAATTATTGTTGAATATTTCACGGTGGCTGGAAAATTCATTTCCAGGTGAACCTTGTTACTTTCGTTACAAAGCAAATTACCTTGTTTCACCTATTATTATTTAATTGAATTTCCGATAATATTCTTTTGACGGAATAAATTCGTTCTTCTCCAAACGAATATGATTATCGTGTACATGAAATCCCACATTCCGTAACAAGATAAATCACGTTTCATACCAATAGCTCGAATAAATAATGTCAAAACAGAAGCATGAGGAAAAATTCAAGGAAATAAATTTCACTGGAGGATCATTCGTTCAGCCGTAGATTTTCCGCGACACCAGCTCGATTAATTTTCACGGGCGCATTGACTGCCACTTGTTAACTATACAATGGTCTGAATTGGCTGTGAAAAAAGGTTAATTCTTTGTCTACAAATCATAAGAGAAATCTGCAAGAATTGTTCGCATCGTAATAACTTCAGTTCCCTTTACAAAATTTAGACAGCAAGTTCAGGTTATAAGTGTATGCAATTTTTGTTTCTTTCAGTATCACTCCACGTTTTTAGCATAGACAAGAGTGGAATGAACGAGGAAATGTTGAGGTTTTTGTTCCCTTAAAATTCGTGGGGGAGAAAATGGTGGTGTTGATGATGGACGTTTTTCGTGTCTCTTCTTCGGTGTATCTCGTAAAATTCGTCGTCTATTTTAATATTTGAAACATCATTTCTCCTTACCGGAGAACGAGGGCGGAAGTGGGGCCGAACGGATATTCGTCAGAGAGAAAATGAAACCGTGAAGAGGCGAGAACGCACTTTTCAGCGGTCGCGGAATTCACGCAAAGTTTCTGCGCCGAGTTTTCATATTTTCCGCTTTTTTTTTCCTCGGCGATGAGCACCTTTGCAAACGGAAATAGAGGAATTCCTTATTTCTGCTCGCCACGGATGAAATTTCGCTCGGATGCGAATACTGTTGTATAAAAGGGGATATGGTTCTATTCTGTTAAAGGCGAAACGATGTTTTTTTTATTACGCGCATTATAATAAGTGCAAAGGGAGCTGCATTTTCTGTACTGTTAAATATGCAAACGTACGTGTAACCTTATTTATCCAATTTTTTTATTTTTATTTTAGATCGTCACGCGACAAAAGTTGAATACGCGGAATATTTGGTAATTTATGGTCGCTTGTAATTGAAACGATATCAGCACAGTCGCCTTTTTCTCGGTTTATCAGGGATAACTTTTTTGCTTCTGAAAATACTGGTGTAAAGTGAAAACCGTGTTTCTGTAATCGTCCAGAGTGCCTCTATATTTGTCGATGAACTTTTCTCTATACCAAAAGTTTTCCCGCTTGTATTATACATTTTTGACAACCTTTTAGAATGACTTGAAACTTGAACCCTTTAATATCGTAACCAGTTTTTAATCAATTCTACTGTCTGCCGTGTAATTGCACACGGTGCAACAGAAAAATAGTAAAAAGTGTGCTGATGAGTCAGGAATTCAGGTGAAACATTGTAGCACGTAGTATGTGCGCATTCATTCACAAAATTCTCACGAAAGAAAGGAAATACGTGTATACCTCTATGCGTTACCTGGTATTTAGCTTCTCCTTTTTCTGCTCGTGCAATAATGCTTGCGTAATGAGAGCGATAATTGAGAACGGGTTCGTGAGCCATAAAGTCCGGCGCAACGCCGATGAAATTCGCATAAAGAAGCATATTTGTTTCCTTTCGCAAATATACTTATTTCAATTTCATTTTTTGTTCACTTTTTTCATAATAATGCTTACGTATAGCAAACCAAAAATACTATCAAACGATTCTGTCCATGCAACGTCGATTACAAGCACCAGGATAAAATAGACAAATAGTTAATTCAATCGATTTTAATAAGCATGGACGATGAAAGTTCATTAAAGTAAATACCTGTGCACATTCAGCTTATACGTACATCAGCAACATTTTCGCAAACGTTTTCTGAGCCAATCAAATATTCCTAAAACGATGGAAGTGCATATTTGAAATTATCTATGCAGTGAACTTGGATACTTCTTGCAAACATGAACTATGTACAATTGGATTACACATAAATCAGAAATTCAAGCGCAACACTGTTTCGAATTTTTCGTCGAGGTCAATTGCTCGGCCTTGCCGCGTCTCATACAGAATTGATCGCTTCTTTTAATATATCTCCCCATGGAACGCTATACTCTCGCCATAAAAAATGTAGCAGTGAGCTCCAGCAGAATTCCTGAAAATAAATGATTCCATAACTCGTGTTTTACGCCGTCCTGGTATGGCATTTTTGCGTGCACGCGCCATCCTCGTGCGTTGAACGCGTCGATGATCAAACTATACCGAGCATTGCCAGAGAAATTACGCGGTCGTTTCACGTAGAAGAAAATTCGGGGGGGTGGAATCGTGTTTGCAGCGCGTTACATTCGTTACACGTACGGATTGTAAATTATTCGATACCGTGCTGCCATTACGAACATTTTGGAAGACATCTGTTTTATGTTTTTTGTTTTTTTTGGAACGTTTGGTAAGGAATCGTGCAGAGTACATGTATATCTTTGAAACTTCCTTTGATTTGTGCGAGATAAAATGTTTGATAGCAATTAATAACAAAAGTAATAAGGACACGGAACTTTCTTCGATTTGCAAAACATCAGAAAATATATTGTAGAATTAATAAAAGGCAATCATCGAACAGATTGTTAATTGAGAAATGAAGGCAAATGTTTTTATATTGTCTCTGGAATATCTACATATGTACACGGTATACTAATTTACATTAATTACCTCATGAAACTGTCTAACATCTCCAAACAAGCCTGCTTAACAGGTTATCAAACTTTCTACCACAAAGTGTACCCAAATCGACATTCAACCATGAAACAATGGAACGAATCAACCAGCACGCTTACACGCGACGTATACGAGAACATAACCCGAAACTTCAGCGAAAATTGAACAACGCCCCATAAAAGGAGCAACGAGCTGAACCGCGGATAATCGACGTTATCAATCGTTGCTTTATTTCCACCATTGTGCGCGCTTCCTTGCTCCCAGGCGAATTTTATTGGCCACTTTTGCCTGACTTCTCTTCCTTTCTCTTGCTTACACATTAATAAACTTTCGTATTTCGATAGAAATCGATCGGCGAAGACGGGGACACTTTTACGTAGCGGTTTCTCGTTTCACTTGCATTCGCGAAGCGAATGGAGCACACACGTCGCGATAAGAAACAGTGCAATCAGTGTGTCGGCTTCCGGAGAATTCGACATTTTTGTTCCAACGTTGGAAATTGCAATTTGTTGCAATCAAAAAAGAGTCATGCTCTCCTTCGCACAGAAGAATCCTGTCGATCGCTATTTTTTAATTACTTCTGTGTGCCGTTGTACACGTACGAATTTATTTGACGTCAGTTTTTTTTTTTATGTGGACGAGTATTTTTTTGTACGGGCAAATATGGATGCAAATTTGAACATACCTTACGAATGACTGGTAAATTTTATTTAGGAGAAATATCGTAAATATCGTTAAAATAACTATTATTATTATTATTATTATTATTATTATTATTCGCGACAAATAATTTGCATTTATTTTAAAGAATTATAAATACACTCTACTAGGGACACCGCACATTCCGTCTAACTGTATATAAATTTCGCACGTCACTGGTGTTAACGCAATAACGTTCCAACAATGTACAACACCTGCACACGTCCACTTTGAAGTAGAATTGTTTTTCCAATGAGCAAACAAAAAGAGAAAACGATATTTTTCCGTCGGTATTACACGTTGCGCATCGGTACGAGAGCAGAGTCTGGCAATTGCATAGCTTGAAACGGGATTATCCGTTAACGTTCGACAAATTCGCACGTTCTTTCGTTCCCTAGAAACGTTCGTTTCCCGTTTCGATTATAATCGCTCCTTTGTACCCACCCGGCGATTACATAAAAACGCGATTGGTCGTTTTATTGTCAACGGGTCACGGTTAATCGTGTGGACGTTTTCTCTGCTAACGAGAAAATAAATGAGAAAAACGAATGCAGAGAGACGGCGGCTTGAGGAACACGTAAAAATGATACTAAATCAACGTCAACGGTTCGTAAATGGATGACCTTTTAATTGCACGGCTCGTTAAACCCCGTTTCAATGACGACGTGTGCCCTGTCGCGGCCCTAGGAAACTCGTGCGCACCGGAAGTCGTTTGAAAATCATCGTTTTCCCGAAGCTGAATTGCCAACAGGTTAATTGGAATTCCACTGTTCCGTGTTGCACAGTAGTGGCTGCTTTTAATACGTGCTCTATCGAGAATGAAGAAAACCTGTCCCGACTGTACTTGCACTAATTCGCAATAATTCGTTAAGTGGTTTTATATATCGCTTTGCACGTTGCTTATGTAGCTCCGATTTGTGTGAGTTGAGCGTGGCTATAATATTTGCGAATGTTCGGTTGATGCTTTCGATATCTAATATTCCGGCTGTACCGGCTGATATCTCAGTTAATATTTTGGTTGATTTTGGTTCAACTTTCGTCTGTATTCAAATTTAATTGGTGTTCCGTTTAACTTCGGAGAGTATTACGGTTTAGATTTCAGTTAATACATCGCTCGATTATGGTTAATACACTAGTGGATTCCTGGTAAGTTTTCGTTACCGTGTCACCCGATATTTCACTGAATATTTCGCCGGGCACGGGCCAAATTTTCATTACAATCCTGATTGGCATATTGTTCCATTGCGGTTAATATTTTCTACGATGTTTCGACCGATATCTCGGTCAGTATCGATGCTTGATATTTCGGTTTATAGATTGGTTACAATTTTCCATTGAGCTCTGTTAACATTTCCACGGATATTTCAGCGTACATTTCCGCAGGAAATTTTCGGTAAACTGTGGTGAAATTTCCGTTCCCCGCTGCCGTTCGCGTTTCAATTAATATTTCTGTAAATTTCACTTAACCGTTCATTACTATTTTGATTGATACGTCATTCCATTCCGGTTAATGTCTCCCTTGATATTTTCCCCATTTTCCCCTGTGCACCGATTGAAACATCGTGTAACGATTCAAACGTTTCGCCAAACATTTTCCTCAACATTTCATCTGACATTTCACTAGCCACCACCTCTCACCGAACGTATTTGAGATCACAACAATTCACGCTCGATCAATCATCCGAGACTAAACTAGCCCACCGCATCGACATGCGCCACTACTCAACCAGCAGTATTCTTGGTGGCCAGTCAACACCACCAACCCTCCCAATTTCTTCGACACCCGAAACATCAGCCACCACATTACCCATCGTCTTCCTTTCGTCCAATCCAGAACGATTCGATTCGGTAGACAAACAGGCCAGGCAACGAGCCCCTTCAATTAAACGCGGTATAACCATACAAGGTTTGACATATAAGAGGATTACGTCCAACGGAATGTTCGTTAGGGGGACACATGTAATTGAATTAAGTAAAGAAATGAATCTTGAGAAAGGATATTTAATTAGAAAGCGATGGGGTTTCTAAAATATATCTGCGAAATTGGATATTCAAATCTCTTAAATAGAGAAAGCTGTAGTTCCATTGATAATAATAATTTATGTTCACAAGGTTAGATTTGCTATTATAATACTAGAAGAACTATTTGGCTGAAATTTATTAGCAAGTTGAATGTTGTCATCGTGTTATCTAATACTTAGTCGGAGCCTTTCTTATTTGAATCAATTACTTTCGTTAAGCTTAAAGGGCGAGAACACTTTCAATCAAAACTCGCAAAGGTATATGTAAAAACAAAACTGACGTTTCTCTGAAAAATAATACAGACGCACTTGCATCTATACTATCAAACGTTAGAAACTACGAATCCTTCGTTAACGTTCCACCAGCTCGAAATTAATATTGCCGGTGAATGATTAATTAATTAATTGCCCAACGCGGATCCAACTCACAAAGGAAAGGTCGCGAACGGTCAGAGTCCGATTTTAATAAAACTTTGCAGGTTTGAAGAACAATCCAAATTATTAGATACGTATTTTTTTTTAATTGCGGTAACTCCAATTTAAGGGGCGAAACCACCCTCTAAAGTTGAACCCCCAAACTGCCATCCCGGAAACGGTTTGATAGAAAAACATTTTTTGAATAAAAATTATATATGTATCTAATATTTTGGGTTGTTCTTCCAACCTGCAAAGTTTTATTAAAATCGGACTCTGACCGTTCGCGACCTTTCCTTGTCAGTTCTACGTATTCAAACTTCAGCAACCATTTCAACATTGAATTAACTATTACCAATTTCTACACAAACGTCTGTCCTCTTTACGATACATCCCAGCCACAACAGTGAGCAGTCTCCCGAGAAAAAGTCCCCAATTAATACACCCATAAACAAACGACATCTTCCCCTAAAAATCGTCCACGGAACACTATCACCCGGCGATCCCCACGTCGCCCATAATCCCCGACAGCGACGGCGTTAATTAGCTTCCTCGTGTTTTCGTCGGGCGGCCATCGAAACCACCCCCCCGTACCCAACTCAACACCATCCAACGTTTAGTCGATGCTTCAGGGGAAATTCGGTTTCTGAGAAAACAGTAGTGGTGCGTTGGTAAATGCACACCGGTACACCGGCCGAACACAACGACCCGCTTACGAACGGCCCCGCTATTCATCAGGTACGAGCGTGTTGTTTGAGGCGCCATTACCACCGACCGGTGGAAACATTACGGTTGTTGATCTCTCCACGCGTTTCTTGATGCGTTCTATGTGTACCATTGCGTGCCTCGTTTGCCCGTTCCCGGGCTCGAATGGATGCCGGGTGAACGGATGGATATAATGGACAGGGCGAAAGTGTGGGTAGAATCGAGGGAACGCGAACGATGGGATGGGACAGGTGAATACACGGGGGTTGGGTGTTTGAATGTTGTTTGCGGGGGATTTGGTAAGGGCTTAGGCGAGTCGAAGTATTTCGAACGGGGTTGGTGAAGAGGATGCGCAGGTATCGCGGATGGAGGTAACGAGGAAGCGGGAGTTAGCGATGCGGTTGATAAAGTTGCGTTTTGCTGCGATAGTTGGGGGATTGTAATTAATATATGCCGATATATGAAGGTGCCTTGGTCGATGTTTAATTCGGTGATTTTTCGATAGAGGTCTTGCGTATTTCGTTGGTTCTGCTCGATGGTTTTATGATTAATGCTTGTCAGAGAGTCGTGTTGGATTCGTACTAACGGTAGGCGGTGAAATATGTTCGCGCGAAGGTGCGTTGGAATAAAACGAGTCGCGTTTCCTGTTATCGAGCGCATTGAAATGTATTGGCTGCTGTGTATTTTCCGTACACGATACGCGGTATAAAGTCCGGAGGTAACGAAAGTTGGTGGATCTGGTAATTTATAGTAAATCACGTACACCCGCGAGGTCCCTATATTTCCACGTTGCAAATGTGGCGAATATTGTCGATATAATTTTATAGAAATTATGCTTAAATACGTGTCCGGGAAATATTCGACGATAGTATCATTGTCGAGTAGACGAGACTCTTCTAAACATTTTCTGGTTTTGAGAGAAGGCCTGCCGATTTTGTCTGTCCCGCGTGATAAAGTTTCTTAAGCTGTACGGCTCTAAGGAGAAGCTGGAATTATAGGAGTTTAGCCTAGTTCGGAGATTAGGTTGTTTCTTGGGTAGAGACAGAATGGGAGAAGGAAATGCGAGATTAAGGTCGCGGTGGAAAGCTGCGCAAAATATACTGCTCAAATTACGTGATCACTGTCTGTAGTTGTTATCTTATCAGGGTTGAAGGCGACTGGTTAATTAGTGCAACCATGTTGCGCCAGAAGCAACCATTTGAAACAGCAATCTAATTAATTATTTGATCAACACTGCCGGCTGAACTATGGAACTTTGAAAAATCTCTAAAGAGGACTCGTGCAAGGACGCGATAGTTCTCGATACGTACTCCCCGAACGAACGCGGGGGCTCGTGTTGCGAAGGATCCTTCAGTTGTCAGATTAGAAAGCATGAACCGAAATGAAGCATGATAGAGAGAAGAAAGAATGCGCGGTGGTAACAAATTGAGAGTGGCAGTTGAGAGGAAGCGTCGAATGTAGTGCAAAGAGCGATATAGTGTTCGAGGGTGAAACAAAAGGTAAAACATAAAATAACCCAAGCCAGGCTGTACAGCCTGCCTGGAAACTTTTCCGCCGAACGAAACGAACGTCTGAACTCCATGTACACAAAAATGATACGAGCAAAATAATTGAGATATTTAACAAAATTTTCATTACGAATATAAGAATGTCTAAGAAAAACAATTTAAACATTTCAAACTACTTTATTTACATTTATCAAACTTCTTCCATTAGGATCGTATAATTTCACGTCTCTACGATACCCCAAACGAAACAAATAATTAATCGGCAAGTTCAACAAATTCGTAACAATCGTCTGGTATTATCTGTATCGTTTTCATTCCACGCCACTGCTCCCGCCCGTCTCCGCAAAAATACAACCCCGCCCAAAGCGCCGAGCCCATCGAGCGAAATAGAATAGCGCACAGATACAGAAACAGAACCGTTTCCTTTCTTCTCAATTCGTTCACGGGGTAGGCGATTCGAGAATTCACGCGCCATTCATTCGCGGGCTCATTACGCGACTCAGGAAACGACCAGCGAGAGGCAAAGATGGGGGGGATGAGAAAGGAACGCATTGTCCCCTTACCAGACGGGGGACACAGCGGAGGAAAAAAAAAGAGAAGAAGTAGAAAAACGTTGACTGGTCGCGATGAGAAGACGCATCCACGCAGGGGAAGAAGATAAACGGCTGGAAATTAAACGAAGACACGATAGCCTCGTAGGATCGTGGACGGACCCGGTCAAAGGTCACGGTTATTCGCCAGCGTTATTGTCTTCGTGTTCGCGTGGCGAGAAGGAGAACGGGCTTGAATAGACGGACGACCCGGGGGAACAATGATCGCGAGGAATGAACGAGGACAACAGAAGAAACAGTTTAGACGACACGGGAGAAGCCACGTCACTTCCTCTAAAACCCCGGGGCCAGACGCTTCTCATCCTGTTCTTCGCGTGAGTCAGCGACGACGACGTGCCCTGGCTCTGCGTCGTCCACCCTTCGCCGCCTTTCGCGACCGTTACCCCCCTTCAATCGTTCCCCGCTGTTGCTGCGTTCGCGTCGAATTTTCGCATAAATAATTGGCAAACGGAATGAGAACGGGAGAGACGCGGCGCGCGCGCAGGTGTCGATGAATTATTCCTCCGTGCTCGACTCCTCCGTCTGTCCGACGTGCAGGCGAAATTTATATTGCGTATTTGCTCGTGCATTCGGCCAGCGTGTTTGTTTGCCCGCCGCTGGAGCAAAAGCAAAAAGAGACGCGCAACGCTGCCGCACCGGCATTGCGCCCGCGTTTTGAAATAAGAGGTGTTTGGATTGCGCGCGCCGGGATTAGCATAGATATGCATGTCGATCCTGGCGTTCCTTTTATTTCGACGTGGACAGAGGCGCCGACGGATTCTTCGCGCGGAGATTTCGTCGAGAGTTGGCGAGGCGAAGGGGCGGGCAGGTGCGTAATTTCGGGTTATTTGTATTTGTAGTGGTATATGGTATATGTTTTCAACGGGGTATTGGCAGTGGTATATGGTATATGTTTTCAACGGGGTTTTTGCAGTATTAAGGCGGTTTTTGGGGTGTTTTTTAAATGCCCCCCGAACGGCGATTTCGATGGTTCGAAGAATCGGACGTATCGTGTGTTTAGATGGGTTCAGTCTTCCGGGTATTGTTATTGATGTTTGGGGAAACACGGATATTTGTGTGCTCTAGAGCAGCGTGTTTCAACAGTGTTGCTCGTTGCCGTTTTTGAGAGAACAGAAACGGGTTATTTGAAAAAATTGAGAGCAGCATTGACAAGATTTACTGTCGAAACAATTTTTGTTTTTAATTAAAAAAAGGAAGGCTCGGACAGCATAGAACGAGGAAGGGTGCCTTTGTTTCAGAGAACACGTTTGAATAATTCTGTTCCGTGATCTTTTTTCTTGTTAATTATAATTTTCTAAAGATGCACCGAAGGTAAAATTGGTGTTTGCAGCAAGCTTTTACCAGCGGGCCAAGTTTGAAAGGGATTTGTCGAAGGCTAAACACATGGGCCTCTTTGAAACTCGATTCGTTTAGACCAGGCGATTCTGAAAGGATACGCAAACCAGTGGTTCAAGTACTTTTTGTGAAGGGTGTTGATTAATTGAGTTAATTGGAAACGCCTGGTTGAATAGCCGGTCCCTTTCAGACTTTAAAAGTGGGGGCCACGTATTTGGCGCGAAATAATGCTTGTTACTCGTCGAGTATGTCATTCATCGATCGTAACAGTTAATTATTCATTAGCAGAGCTTTGGAATATTTGCAAACCCTAACGAACTTCCTAACTTCCCTTGCAATAGATATAACATTTCTTTTCATCTTAATATAAAGTCAATTCAGTGCAAAGAAATATCATTTTCGACAATTACAGGAAAGGAAAATAATCCACAATTTAGTCTATCATTTAAATCACTATTGGTGACAAATAAAATAATTCAGAACCGAAATAGAAATTGCAATAGAAATAACATTTCTTTTTATCTTAATATAAAGACAATTCAGTGCAAAGAAATATCATTTTCGACAATTACAGGAAAGGAAAATAATCCACAATATAGTCTATCATTTAAATCACTATTGGTGACAAATAAAATAATTCAGAACCGAAATAGGAATTGCAATAGAAATAACATTTCTTTTTATCTTAATATAAAGTCAATTCAGTGCAAAGAAATATCATTTTCGACAATTACAGGAAAGGAAAATAATCCACATATAGTCTATCATTTAAATCACTATTGGTGACAAATAAACTAATTCACAACCGAAATAATTCGTACCATTGAAGAAACGAAATTATGCGGAGCAAATTGCATCGCGAAACTATTATTTCGAAAAAATGCAGAAGATATTCAGAGACCGTCCGATGAATACACAATCGATCAAAGTTTTTCCTGGGGAAACCATACTCGTCCTCGAATAACACCAGCCCCAGCGATGTATAATTTATCGATTCCCATCATTCAATCGTCCAATCGTTCCGTCTGCGTTGTCGTTACGTCAGCGGTATATTTGAATATGTATAAATTCCCCGCCGTCACGGGATCCGGGCAGGAAATTGACTTCTCCAGACGAAGAAAATACGGCAAGAAGTGTCAGAACAATTAGTCAAACGATTTGCTGCATTATTTATTGCCTGGGTTCATTTGCATCCTAATTTTTGGTATAACAGAACGGTTTTATTTAAGCTCACGCGAATCCTGTAAATGTTTGATCGACGTAATTGTTACCGTGCATACGAAGATCTAAGAACCATTTATTTCACCCCGATCGATAGATGGGGATTATAAACCAGGGATCATTATGTTGTTTCGTGTTTAGAGTGCATTGGCATTCGTCTAGGTGCAGGATCGTTACGTGCATTGTACAAATTAATACAATCCTTCCATTTAAATACTATGATCTCGATTAAGTATCGCAGATAATGCAGGATGAAATTAAATGGTGCAATATAAACGTGTCGATTTATGTCGCTTGAGGGAAGACTCCTACCTGTGATTAGGGCTATAAAGCACTTTACCCTGTAACTTGTGATTTCACGCGTGAATATTATTTCGCTGATTTACAGGGGATTATGGTAATGCGGCGAATAGTGATGTAGATTAACGGTATACCGGCATTTCTTCTCAAATTATACGAGCAAATTAATTTTGTAAACGCTACTCTGACGAGTATTTAAGTGAATTTATTCTAGAGCAATTCGGTTTACTATGGGAATGATAACTCAAAGAAGCACGTGTAATATGCATTTACGAGAGGGAAAATTTGAAGCAAAGTTATCAGAAATTCCATAGCGCTAGGGAATATTATAGTCTCAATTCATGGGGTGCAAGTCACGTCTCCTTACATTGCTTATTTTTTCCACGTTGTTCTTTATTGGCGAAATAAAAGAATAGGACTGAACGATTCCTCTCTCTTATTGTATTTTCATCTGATCTTATTTTAAGGTCTTCATTCATGGACGCAAGAAATAATAGTAATCGCGTATCCCCGAGGAAATAAACCAACCCTTTCGCAAAACACTTCAGTAGCCGAAAACAGAGGCACAATTAAACACCGTAGATAGGACCTAATCGAATCGAAAGTATAGTGCAACAACGGGGGATGTATATATGTCGAAGGGTCACGTGTTTCCTAGGAACGTCCCCTTACCATGTGTCGTTTAAGTGTAACGAGTGTTTGTATTGCAAGGGGTTAAGCAAGCATAGTTAGGCAACATTGAATGGAAGTTGAAGTACTTACGATAGGGGTTATGGTGCACACCATGAATCATAAATGTCTGTGTCCCTTCGAGTCACGTCCCTCTGTCGTATACGTTGGTAAAGAGCAGAGAACTAACTCGTACGGTTCGCATGTATCGCAAATACGGGGGCAACGTGTGCGAACTGTCGGCAAATATTAAAACGCTTTTCTTTCTGGATGTTGATTTTTAATATAGAAATTGTACGGAAGACAGGCTACGTGTAAAGAAATGTTTGACGATGGTTCATCTCTGTCATACACTTTGTTCTTCGATCACATATTTCTGATAACAGAGGTAAATCTGGAGCGATCAGATTTTTTGGTAAAATAAAGTAAGCCGTATTTTACGTGTAATTAACATTTGTTTGAAATTCCACGATCGCGAAGAAGTACATTGTGTTCGATATTTAACTATCTTAAATTGATACTTCGAGTATTATCGAAAGGAATGTTCCAGGTAAAATTTTTCAGCATCGGTGTACGCACACAATTTATGATGGATTACACGATTTCGATTTGATGCAGTATCGCGGCCATCAATAATGCATGTGTTACGTTGTGAATCGATCGAACGCAGTGCAACTTCATCCCTCATTCGCCAAGTAATCGTATTAAACGTTTCATAACAATTCCGAACAGCCGTAAGTACAGATTAAGTACCAATTAAAACCGCGCTCCTAAATATCGCAATTTACATAGAACAAATAATTAACCCGACTTCTTTACAAAATACTTTTCTTACGTTGCATTTTCCATAAAAAGTCCATAAACGAGGTTGCAACCGGTGCAATTAAGTGTCCGCGAAAGAAACAGCGACAAGGCAACTCGTTTCGCGAGATCACTTGAAATACCGCGTATCCAAGCAGAATATAGGAGTATGTACGTCGTTTCCTCTGCTCGCGAAACAACAACATCTGCCCGGCTTCTAATTATCGCCGTAGCTTGGCGTCGATAGCTCGCACCGCTAGATTTTCACGGCCAGATAAAGAAGTCGCTTTCAAGCGAAAGAAAGGTGAGGATCCGCTCCGTGGGAGAGTCCCACACGGGGCACCGCACCGGAACCATCTTTCGGTGTCTTGCCCCTCGCTCTGCTCCACATTCCCCCCTCTTCCGTGAACCCTTGGAACCTTAAGTAGATCTTGTGGCCGGAAGTGGTGGATCGCGAAGGGCTCCCTCGACAGGTGAGCGATTGAAATTTCGACCACTTTGGTGGGACGTTGTTCTTAAGGAATTATGAAACCTCGAGACCACTTTCTTCGTTGTAACTGGCGATCCGTGGACACGAATGTGTCGAGTCTCGGCAAATTAAAATGGAACGGTGGTTACGTATCATTTTTCTTTTCTTCTCCTTCTTCTTCTTATTCTTTTTCGTTTTTTTGTTACACTTTGTGCGAGAAGAAGGAGTTCATTGCGGTTGAATGTTGGTCGCTTTTACTTACTTATTTTGGGACCGTTTGAATAGCTGTACCTCTCCTTTCGCGTTTCTGCTCCTTTTAAACTTCTTTTGTGTACGAGGGAAATCTAATGTTTCGTTGCCGAGAATATTTCGCAAGTGCGGTGAAAATCCATGGGGACGCGAAGTTATAATTAGGGGAAGTAAGAAAAACACGAGCCATGGGGGCTGAGTCTAATTAGCTCGAACCGCGGGGACTGAGTGTGTGCGTTCTGTTATTATTTGCATGGAAAGATTCAGAAATATTATATGGTAAACACCGGTCCACACGTTTCCACGTGTTTCGCCGTACAATGAATAAACGTCTTCCAGGCGTACGTCATTTTCTACATTAATTGGATATGTTTAAAGCGACCGCGATTATTCAACTTGCTATCTAGTTTATTGTTACCAGTCTGATCACCTCACTGCCCGACTTTTGACCAACACATTTTTCAACAAACATCCCCGTCACTTTATGCTACCGTAAAAATCATTCGACAAATATTTCCAATAAGCTACCTGCTTAAATCCGAACATATTCCCCCGGCAATCTTCAAGACACTCTGCACACCTTCCATGGACAAAAGAATCCCTAAATCTATCCCCAGACACAAACAAGTATCTCCGTTTCGCCCTCCCTAAAGCACAACCGTGTCCCCAGGAAGAAACAAACCATGAAAAATACGCGAAACCCCGATCAGCGTCAGACTTATCGTCGAATATCCCCTAGTCCATCGCGTAGCCCGAAGTCGTAATTTCACGAAACAATACAGCACGCATTCGCCACACACGCTCATCCTCATTCACACGAACCTTCGAACATCTCGACCCACCCTCGCGGGACGGGCTCACGCCCTCGGGCAAGACCACGCGACTAGAAACAAACGAAAGGAAAGAATGCCTCGGCCCTCTGAACAATTGTTCGGGGACCGCACAGCCAGACACAGGAGTCCAGCTGAACCGGTCCGCGCGAACCACATCGCGTAGTACACCGACGACGCCATTTGCAACAGACGACCGACAGAAAGAAGAGGAAAAGGGTGGCGAATTAATGAATTCCGGTCGCCCGCGAACGGATCGCGCGATAAACCGTTGAAATAGCCTGGATGGGGTTTCATTCATGGGTACGCTGGTGTCACTGAGGCCAAGGTCCGGTGTTAAGGGGGCTCGTTCCGCTCGGCTGGCGGTTGGTAAAGCGAAGTTAGGTTGCCCCAGAGCCCCGTCGACGATGTATCTTGATCCGCGCCTCGCGACGTCTTTTTTCCCCCCGTCAGCTTTTATTCGTTCCTCTGGCACACTCGGTGCATACGTATGAGGAAAAGAGTGGCGGGGCCGTGGCGGCCACGGAGCAGTTCAGAATTTTCTCACGCTCCGCTGGTATAAATATTTACAGGCTCGCTGTGAGCGTTTCCGGGGAACCATTGGGAGACGCCAGCCCCACCTGTGAAACTGCCGCCGCACAGTGGTTCGTGTGAGGTGTCCTTTTGTTTCTTCTATCTTCCTTTCGCGTGATGCGCTTCTCGTCGCACCTCTCCCCGTTCCTTCCTTTTTCCTTCTTGGTCAGGTGTCTGGTGTGCTCGAGGATGTTACAGTTGTTTGATACTGTTAATGGTCGGCGTGGTCGTGTATTGTGCAAGCTGAACAGGTCCGAGGGAAATCGTCGAAGGAATTCTGTTGTCGTACCGTCGCCGTTTCAAAAGGCTTCAACATTATCGAATAGGTATTATTAAGCGAGCATTAAATTGCCTCGGATCGTAACCTATTATTACTTCGGGAAGATCGTCTGGCAGTCAATAATAACGAATCGGACTTATTTTTGTATTGAATTTATTAATTCAAAGCTAGGTTTTAACCACAGAATGAAATCGAATCTCTGGCAACAATAAAATATAATGTTACTATCGCCTTGCATTGTTAATCGAAAGTTCGATGTTTAACCGCACAGAGTACTGAATGTAATAATTATCAATATCGATGTGTATATTAATTTCACTATTGAGGCGAACGCTAACAAATAATGTTTCGAAACCTAGTCTGGCCGGTTATGGCACATTCTACTTCGCTCCGAGCATAAAGCACAGTTGCCAAACTGAGAAGCTTGTCAACAGCGAACCCAGACGTTGTTCCAAACTTCTTCTCCATATTTATCGTTTCCTCGTCGGTGTGCCTTCTGGTTGGTCGTTGTCCGTCGTCTCGACGAGGCTCGGCGGCTAACTTGCACTCTCAGTTTCGAGTGGTCATCCAGGTTGTGTGTAACGTATGATCCTCTTAGGAAACAACCCTGAAGGCTGTCTTACCACGGCGCTGCTTCACTATGTCTGAGCTGACCCCTGGGGCAAACCTAGGCCCCTGAGCTTTACCCTTTCCCGTCGACACCCTCGGGGTCATCGAGGGTCGCGCATTCAGTAACGGGGCGGCTCATTTTTTTTATGTCTGCCCCGAACAACCACCTGCAGGGTTATCCTTGAATTCCGACGGTCTTGAAAGGATTTGCGAGGCGAGGTGAAGATGATAGTCGAATGGTTTATCACTTTCGTGGCATATGGTAAAGTTACGTGGAATTGTATTAATCGTACATTAATCCTTTGCGTGTGTTTTGTAAAAATAATAAGGGGACAATTAGTCTTCTGTTTTACAGATTTGATACTTTGAGAAAATCTTGGCTGCAAGATGTTGAAGGAAATTGCGTTATTAAAAATTAATTGGACGTTGAAGTGATAGGATATTAATTGTTCAATATTAATCTCATCTTAATCTTATTGAAGATTATTTCTCGCTTGATAATGGATTCCTCCCCTTCGTTATTTCATATTTCATTTTCATTTTTATCAAATTAATGCACAGGATATTAAACGGTGCGATCTTACAAGTGTAATATTTAATTCCTTCCTTGTACATTACCATTGAATCGAAGTTTCTTCGGATACTAGCAACGGTAAATTAGCCCCGTATATAATTCCCATTAGCTTTCGCGCGCAAAAGATTATTCAGTTGCCAGCAAAATGTACTAAGTGACGCTTAATTAATTTTTAGTAACAATATCGTGTAACGTATGTAATTACGTTGCACTAATTAACGGCGTGTAACGAGATCGATATTACTGTTATCAATTTGTACCGTTTCAGGTATTATTGGTATATACATATATTGCGGAATATTCTACTGTTTCATTGTAGTGTAAAAAGTTAAGAAATATCCCAGCTACCTTTAAAAATGCAACATCCGATCCACACACTAATGCATAGCATTTTTTTTTATCAGTATACTTCGCGCTCACGCAACGCACATTTTTTTCGAATTTTGTTTCTGCCTATCGCTTTTCTTCCTTTTCCGAGGAACGAACGACACACGTGTAGCTGATACGTGGGGATATTCGCGTTTAATATTTCAGTAATACGACTCGTGAAATTGAGCCACGATTTATGCCCAAGAAACGCGTTTGCTTAAACATCGCTACTGTCGAAACACGAAATGTTACTCATCGTTTCATTTAATCGTTCTGTTATGAACACCATTATAAGACATGAAATTCTGCTCGAATAATTTGCACTCTGGTTAATTCCCTCAATTGTTAAAAAGCTTTTGCAAATGTTCCTACGTGACAGAAATGTTTAAGGGAATATCTGAAAATGTGAGCCACTGCAGTAACATTACAAAAAAAGCGACTGCGAAGTATTTATATGAATATATTAATTTAAACGCTTGACGATATCCGTGCGCGTGTACATTAATTTCTCAAAGAGAAAGTAGTGTTTTCGAATGAAAAAATCAACGGTCCACGGCCGACGACGCAAAAATATTTTATTTTCAATACAGCAAAGGCGGCAAGCAAAACGGCGCACAGGAATTAAATGGTAGCTTTTTTAATACCACTTTATTGTGCACCACGGTCGTATAATATGAGTGAAACACGGAAATTTCATACTTGGACCGAATAGCGCGTTCGTTGATCTCCCGATTTTTATTACGCTCGAGATTAGTTTTTCTTTCGCCGTTGGATGGTCGCGATGTCACGCGGCGGAAACCGCGATTATCCGAAAAACCACAGACCAGCCGGTAAAATACGTTATTTACGTCTGGGATTGGAATATAGCCCGGTCGTTGCGGCGTTCGCCGGCCGCGAAATTGACACGGGGAAAAATATTCGTACCGTCGCTTGCCAGTCACTTGACGTGCAAGTAATTCTGACGGTAAATTTCGACGGTGCTCGTAATTCGTTCGACCGTGATTTTCCATGACGTTTCTCCTTTTTTTCTCTCTCTCTTTTTATTTTCGTACATTCCCCCATTTTCGTGGTTACGAACGAGAGTCAACCGTGAACCTACGCCACCTGTCCCTCTATTTGTTAATGTATAACTTTCGTTTCAACTGTGCTAATTGATCGCGCGAATTTTCATATTTTCCCGGTAAATTCAGAGACTATCGTCGTCCCCGTTTGTCGCAATAATACTGCGCTTTGAAACTATGCGAATCTCGTGGAACCGTAGAAAATATGAATTAAGAGTTGCATGTAGTACTTGGACTAAATTAGTTGTCAACCCAAATGATATTCAACTACCATGAAAAATTTCGTCGCAGAACTGTTCTTTTGCATTTCTTGCCAGTGGCAAACGTTTCGAAACGTGTCTTATTTTATCGCCAACTCGTGGCTCGTTTTTCATAAACTTTCAAGAAGGGAATCTATATTCCATCTTTCCCAACTTGAGTGTTTTCCGACAGGATAAACAGAACAGCGTACTCAGATCGTATCGAGGGCGAACAATTTTTTTTATGCTTCCCCCAGACACGAACCCGTCCTCCCTTGACCGATGTTCGCAAGTAAAATAGTCCTCGCCGTAACTATAACTTATTGCAAGGTGGAATAAAGCACGCCGCGATCTGTTCTAAAGCGAGACGGGGAGAAATGTTTTTACGTCGAAGGCAAGCTTCGACGAACAGCTTTTTGATACGTCGCTCCACTTGAACGGCAGTAACGGAATTATGGCGATCCCATGAATCATCCTACGTAAAAAGATACGATCGCAGAGGAGAGAGAGAGAGAAGGGGTTGATAGGGGTAGCAAAAGGAACGGGGAAAGTTTTCTGGCAAAGGGAACTCGTTCAATTCGTTGCTTCCACGTCGACTCAGACGTGAACCGTCATCTTCTTTTGCTCCTTCCATTTCTCCTCCTTCCGTCTTCTTCCTCTACATCTTCCTCCCGCGACATACGTGGCGCATTCGATATCCGAATCACGCCTAGGGACTAGAATAACACTTTCCGCAAATAATAGCCCATCTGCCGGGCTCGAAGAAAACTGCTGGTCCGTCAGGAAAAGGGATATTTTACGAGGCTTCGTCAGGATGCGACATCGCGAATATCAGTTTCGCTCGCCGCATTTCAATAAGACGTCCCGAGACTTATAGCGGGATGACCCAGATTTATAAGGATTACTGTTTCACTGAATCGCTGCTGGCAGACGATAGGTGTCGAGAGTCGTATCGTCAGTTTCGTATGATTCCTGTATTTTAAAGATATTAAGGGGGAATAGTACGCGCAAGTTTTTCGTATTTTTACGTTGCTCGGGACGTACTTCGTTAGATATTCTTTGGTAGAGCGTTTTGAAAAAGTCGGCGTGAAACAGGATAAAAAAGTGTTATGGAGTTAGGGTAACTTTGGAAAGTTGAACTCTTGCTTCAATGTTTTATGGAAGTTGTTTATTCTTGCATAGAATGTGGTGCGTACAGTGAATCCGCCTTTACTCGACGTTTGTGTAAAATAAATGTAGGAGTAGTCAAAATGTTAGAAAGAAATATGAAGAAACTTCTGTTCAGCTGCATTTAGTAGTTTGTAGAATAACAAATAAATGCAACATCCTTCTCTGTAGCTATAACTTTACGGAATTATTACAAGATACGATATATTATTTATAACAAGAATTTGTAGCTACAGCGATAGAAAAAATTATAATTATAAATAAAATAAAATTATAATTTTGATTAACACTTCTTCCCGAGTAACAGACAGAATGAGAGAAAATAATTGTACAATAGCGAAAACGACCCGAAGTGTTCAGTAAATGTAAACCAATCCCTCGAGGATTCAATATTTATATTTTAGAGTACACAATTTATCTATTATGAAAAATATTCCAAAGAAACTGAACTGCTTTCGTCGCTCCAAAGATCGACGTGTCCGTAAGAATTCATAGGTTTCGACTTTTCATCGTTCAATGCAAATGAGATCTAAAGGCCGATACAACAGCGTCTAATAAACTACAAGTGTTTCGATTCAGCGAATACGTCCATTGAAAACGGAGAAATTGTTCCATTAAGGAGGCTCCTTTCGATCGCAAAGAAACGGATATTTCGTGTATTAGGGCTTCCTGCAATCGAGACCCTTCAGATGCGCAGCTTTCCAAGCAAGGATCTTCCGTAGAAAAGGAAAACCTTAAGGAAAACCTTGAAACTTACCTCGATGCCTCCTCCCCATCTGTTATATTGGAGCTTTTGATGCGAATTCTTAGCTTCGAGTATCAGAACAAAATTGCCGCTGGGTAAATATTCATTCTCGAATGCAGGACGTTTTCCAACTGCACGCTGGGAACATTTCCTTCTGTTCTCTGATCTGTTTCTAGAAATTGAAAACCTCGTTGAGCGATCTGCCGAATGTTTGCAACCGCGCGGAAATTCCGTCGAAGAGTATGCATTCAGGAAAACACAGACAGAGAGAGGACGTACATTTTTCAATAAAACGCCGGTCAAACGAAAGTCGAGAAATTGATAATTATTTGCAAGGAAGTTGTACGGCAGAATAAACGATTCCGCGACGTTTGTAAAGGGTCACTTCTAAAATGACTAGCTTCCCTTTCCGCGCGACACTGGCCGAAAACCAATTTGCCATGGCTTCACGGGAATATCATCCCCTTAAACAAATTCGTCTTTACCACAGTCGACCGCTGCACCCCCCCAACGTTTCAGCTTTCCCAACTCCCTTTCTTCGCAGTTCAGACTCCAACGGGTACTTAACGAAGCGTCATGCGAATAAATGCCCGTTTCTCGCTCTCTCCTCGATTGAAGCCGGTCCGGCGAGATGAAAAATCCAAGGCGAATAAACGGCACGCGAAACCGGTACGCAGACGGTCCCGCGAATGGATTCCGCCGACCGGCGGGTCAAAGGTCAGACGGAAACAGTGCGCGCAAGAAAAAGGGCGGAAGCCGCGAAGAAGGGCTTCCGTTGCGGCGGAACTTTTAATTCCACGCGTTATCGCTCTCCGCCGCGCAGGACGTATCCATCCTTGCCCCCCCGCCTGCATCTTCAACCCCTTCGTTCCTTACCCCCCTCCCTGCCAGCGGTTCATTTCCCTTTTCGCTGGCGGGATACTCGCGGCAAGTTTCCTGGAACGAACGAGTTACTGAAAGTCCGAGGTCGAACGTTGCTCCCCAACCACCGCGAGATGGGGGGTTGAAACGGGGCAGGGGTTAATCACGAGTTCGCAGGGGTACGTCTCGCCCTTTCAATCAGACCGTCAGCGCGCCCTTTTGCATTTCGATCCACCCCTTTCGTTTTTCCGCCGCGGATCTTCTTCGCTCGTTCTCCCTTTATCGTCGGTCGCGCCCTTTTCTTCGACCCTTCTCGTCGCAGCTTTCCCCTTTCTCTCTTCTACTTCTTGCCACGTTTTTTTTGCTTTTCCTTTTTCATCGCGCCGCTTTCACGATTACCCACCGGGCCTGTAATACCTCTTGCGGCATTATCTTTTCCTACGTGTTCCCACCTTATTGTCCCCTGTTCCTTTCTCTGTTTCCATTATCCCCACCCCGGGTGTTTTCCCTTGCTTCAGCCTCAGTCTGGTGCATTGTAGACGCACGCCACCCTTGGAACGTTATCGTTTCCATCGTGTGGCACAAACGTGTTCCTCGTCTCTCCGTGAGCTCGTCTGACTCGCTTTTGGAATTGTTCGTGTGTTAGGCGAGGCTCTAGTCTGTTGAAGGAATTGTGTGGGTTTTAGGGATGACGTGCTAGTTTGTAGTTGCTTGCTAAAAATTTTACCGAGCACCGAGATATTTATCTCTTAAGGTTTGATGAATGGGAAAATGAATTCAGTGCTTTGAGCATTTAACGGTGTATTCATTGAAATGATATTTGACGCGCATAAATTAAGAATGGAATTAACATCAATTTCCCTTTTCTTTTTTGTTAAGATTGAAGGTAGAGAATTTTGCGTAGTCTTTTCACTTTAATATGCCGAAGTTAACACCAAATTATTCCTGTGCAATAAAAATCAGCAACCGGCAAGTTTTAATTGCGTTCCACGTAAGTATGATAGTTTCAGCGAGCATAGAAGAACATTGCCCCATTACCCCAATTACTTCTGGAACATCGATACCATCGCGATATTTCATCGATAATCGTTAGCATTACACTTGATCCGAGGGAACGAATGAAGCTGTTACATTCGACGCAGAGGGGTGTAACGCGAAATTTCGATAGTTTCAGTACGAAACTCTGAAATCGATAGTGCAATCGTTCGAAGGGTAGTTCCGACTTCTTTTGCTCGTACAAGACTGTCTTTTAGAAGGGGAGCGTTTTGCCAACGTTCTGTTGCTAAGCAATAAGGAGAAATTGGGCGGAATTAGCGTCAGAGGGAATTTTCAGCCGGAATTTCCTCCTCTTCCAGGAAGTCGTAACGTTGTTTAGGGATCTTCTTCTTCCCTACTTTCGTAGCGTCAGACGATCGGGGGTAGCTCCAGGAAAATTGGCGGATGTAACACGCGCGGTCGCTTAATTTTACGTGCCGTTTACATTCCGTACAGCTTATTTCATCGGGCAAGAAAATAACGATCAGACAGTTGTAAAACTATCCGGACATGTACGGCGATCGTAAAAATCGAAGAAACGGCCTTCCTTGAAATTAGATATAAATATAAACGTATCCCTATGGATCTTTTGTCCGACGTTGACAATTCAATGAACCTCGCGAACGTTTCCTTCCGTTGGCTTCGATAAATTAATCGAATCGGTATGTTTCGTGCAAGGATACGAATGATCCGATTAAGCGAGAAATCCTAATGGAAATACCTAACACAATTATAATCCACCACATCCCGATTAATATCGCCGTGCCCATATTAAAATCACTTCTCCACTGTGCAAATATTGTAACACGCGCATTAATGTCATTCAACAGGCATACATTTTCCAATTCGTCGGGCAACAAATCATATATTTCTGTACGCAATTTTACATTTACCCAACGAAGCCCTTCGCATTACGATCGCCCATTCTTATCATTCAGCGAAATGCTGGTTCCATCGTTATCGCGCGTCGTATCGTGACACGCCGCTCGTTTTCTAATCGAACTCTGCATACATACGTTCTGATACCCGATGAACGAGAACGTACGGTCCCGTATCGAATGCACGCGGCAAAAAGTTACGTTGTCAGGGTCAATTACAGCCACCATTTTTTTTCTCGCCCACCCCCATTTTATTTCCCTCTCGCCCCGTGATTGGGATTTATGTCGCCGACACGCGCACACCCCTGCGTTTGTTTCTCATTGCCCCATTCATTCTCGCCTCGCCTGAAGCTGAACCGCATCCACGCGGATTTTATTGCGTTTCATCGCTCGTTTATTTTAATCCCGCCTCGTTTTCGAAGGAGCACTGTAACTAGGCGACTCTTACGCCCCTGATATACGTTTTACAGGTGTGCTACGTTGTTCAATATTTATCTCGCGAGTTCGCCGGTGCGCCTGTGAATGAAAACAGCGTGCTGGGGAATGAACTTGATCCTATGCCGACGAATTTCGTGGTTTCTAAAGGATAACGTCTTTGGCGGCAACAAAGTGGAAGGGTTGAAGGAATATTCGATTATCGATTATTTTTCTATCGTCTTCGCCAGGGATGTTACGCACAAATGAGATATAATCATCGGTCCGCTATTCAATGTATTAAATTAATAATGTACGATGGGCCGTACTTTAATAACACAGTATGGAAAAGATACATATTTTTTAAAAATATATCAAACATTTTAATCAACAGGCAGGTAAATATCCCCGCAAAATTCTGTATTCGGTTGTTAATTGGAAATTCGCGTAACTGACTTTGCAATTAAATTGAAACCTGAAAATCGTGTTCCAAAAGCGACGTGAAAAACTTCGAATTCGTTGAAGCTCGCTCAGTTACATCTGGTAAAATTTGACGAAACAAAAAAGCAAAACCTTTCAGCCTTTACCGTCGGTTCGGATATAATACCAACAAAGCGACTGGAATTCTCGGAAACTTTGATCGTAAAGTGTCTGTGGAATTTATCATAAAATTTCGAAAAGGAAAGGAAATTGCTTGTGTAATTAGAGGGAAATTAGAAAGTTTGCAACGTAACCGTGCAATTAGCCAGGCATTTGTATTATGATCGCATGGACCGTTGTACACGTTCCGTACAGTGATTGGTTTTTCCATCGGCCAACAGGCGACCGAATGAAAATCCGATTTTTCCAGCAACGCGTTTATCCAGCTTTTTTCGTTCGACCGAATTCGCTTTTATGTCAATTTCAGTGCATGCACTTCACGAGTTACACGCATCCCTTTATGCCTTCATCGTTTTTATTCTGCATATATGTTTTTTTATATGTTCCTGTACACGGGGAGAAAATTTTTCGTGCCCATACGTACATACGTAAGCAAATTACAAATTCACTTTGTACGTCTGTGAGCTTTCCAGAAATTAACTGTCTGCCTCAAAAAACTTTTTGTATTTTTTTCTTGCTAACGAAAAGCAACTTTCTTTCATCACTGGAAAATTTAGTTTGCGTTTACGATAAAATATCGCTTCCTCATTTGGAAATGAAAATAATGAAATGCTGATGCCAAACTTTATTTTGAATCCAACATCAGTAGTACAGGATTTAATTAACAATAATGTCTACATATATAGTACTGACCTTTTTTTAGAAAAGCAATAATAACTTATAAAACTGAGGGCCACTTTATTGCATGCATTAAAAATTGATTACGTTTGCTTTAATATGCACGAATTCTTTTACGTTCTCGCAAACATAAAACAATTATTCCAACCATAAAAATCTGTAAATAAACATACAGACAAAAACGCAGGCGGAAAAGAAGAAAATCATATTATACTAATCCCAAGAATGTATAAAATACACCTGATATTTTATCAACATGAATTCTACATATCAATCTACTGCCTCCATTTTCAATTGTAACCCTTTATCAATCCAACAACCAGCACACTGCATCCCTTCGATTTCAACGTGCACGCAGGAGAGGAACTTCACTTCCTCGCGTGTTTCCCGTTTCCTTGGTAAAAATTAAAATCCAATTCCATCGTGGTAAGAGCAATTTTTAACCAAAACTGTAAAGGCAGGCGAGCACTCGACTACCGGCTCGGCAGTCACATCGATTCGACCATCTTTCACGAATCCATCGACTCAGCTGCCTTTCCACGATGCCAGCTTCTTCTAACTTTGCCAGGCTCTCTCCTTCGACTTAAATATATTTATACGCGAGCAGTTCTGGCAAGATGAAAAAAGGGCACCGTTTTCCTCGAAGAACTCCGTACACGCAGAAGCTAATTTACCCTAGAACGGAGCGAGTCGCGTGCTCGTGAGCGTTCTGGATTTCATCGTACTCGTAAATCGACCTAGGAACGCTCCGCGTTCGTGCACAGCCGCCTTCGAGGGCCTCCAACGAGTAAATTAGACGTTGAAATTTTTTATTTTCCCTCTTTCTTTGCCCTCCATTTTTCATGCTGAAAACGGGAGAAACGGGGCAATCCCCGCGCACCTACCACTTGACCGTGACAATTGAGCGCCGCGAAGTTTTCCGCTGTAGAATTCTTTCCTTTTTTTTCAACGTCGAATTGTCGGCCAGTGTCGTGATTTTTCCAGGGCGGCTCAATCTGTAGAATGTCACGGTGCGAATGTTTGAGGGTGAAATACTATTCTTTTATGCGTATTATAATTGTGGTTTTTTGGTTACAATGACGGATAATAATTGCGGTGTTAATATTGAACAGATATTTAAATGTTAATTGGGGAAATATTCTTATTTTGCTGGAATTTTTCTTACTTAGTATCTAAACAAAGAAAATGTTTAGTGAAATGTTTTGCAGTGTAGTTGAGAATTATTTTTGTTTCTTTTATCAGTCATTATTCGTTAACGTTACTGAGTACAGAATCGATCTACTGAAATTCGAGGTACAGATACAAATTCAATTTCCGTTGTAAGAGGTAGTGACAGCCATTCAATTTTAGTAATGAAATTTTGTAATTAAATATTGATAATCCGCTTTAAAGCGATTTTATTATCAGTGCTTCATCCTATAACGTTATAATACGTATTTGCTTATATAAAAGATTACATCGATGCACAGGCTGCATAACAATCGCGATACGTTCGCAACATCCGAATCAAAAAACCTAGAGCAATTCGGTGCGCGTATTGTTGATTGTAAATTGGAACAATAAATTTCATTAACCGCCGCAGTTGCTTTCTCGCCCGTTAACTGGGCCATTTCTCAATTGGAAACGCTCCGCAAATGTAATTAAAAGTACTGTAACAAAGACAAATTAATCTTTGATCAAGTAAGTAAATCCAATTAAATACCGAAATAACTTATACAATTCGTTTAATTTAACATGCATGATCTATTCTTCTGTAAAAAGCCCTTTCCTTGAAAGCAATATACTCTACTATTGAAAAGCGATAAAAGAAAAATATTCAGCTAAAAGGAAATTTATTTTACTCGAAGATCGCATTTGACATCAATTATCCACTGCATTAAGCAAACAGTAAACGATTCTTTTATCCAATAAAATAAATTATTCAGTTCGGTAATGTGGGATTGGAAGTTTTAGTGAAATTAAACCGGTGTAAGTGTAATATATTTTCCAACGATGAGACTCTATTATATATTTATTAACAATACGATACACTTCCTTCTTCGCTGTTCTACACTGTTCTACGCTATACTACGCTGTTCTACTCTATTCCACTCCTCAATCCACACTGCACATTTCCATGCGTACATCCATTCGTCCTCAGTCATTCTCGTCTCTCTCTCTCTCTCTCTCTCTCTCTCTCTCTCTCTCTCATTCGTATCCTTAAAGATATCCTTAAAAGCTAGAAAACAGGGGACACGGTTCTACAGGCCATCGCTGTTCGCCTGCAGAACATCTGTGTCCCCGGTAGCGCGGTCAAAAATGTCCTGCGCTCCGACGTTGGGCGCTTCGCACTCCCACAGTAAGGAACAAAAAAAGAGGAAATCAATAACGTCCACCTTAAAAACCTGCTAAATTTTTTACATGCGTATAGGACTGAATCTACTCATTTCTGGCATATGTTGCGACAATTTTTTTTCCGTTCGTGTCATCGCGAGATATAATAAATTCCGACCACTTTTCTCCGTGAAAATGGAACCAAAGCTGACATAATATTTCCCGGCGCCTCGCAACGATTGAGACAAATCGCTGACAACCATCGATACACTGAATCAAGTGTTAAAAAAAACATGAGGGACAGAGTGCACGCGACACTCGTGCATTCGTGCACGCGCATACACGTGGACGGGTACAAATGTGACAGCCGGTGAATTTATTTCGCGACGCGCCCCGCGAATTTCTGCGATTTACAATGCACGACCTCATTTTTGAAACTGTTTGTCACGGCGCGCAAGGGGCGGGCGAAAAAGCTGGCCGCTTTTCGTGCCGCTTGGAAAATCGGTTTGACAGAATGGAAGTCGTTGTCGACCATTAGCTTGACATTATGGAGGCTCCCGTTTCTCGCTTTTGTGAATAATTGTGATGGCTTGTTAATGGAATTGTTTCCAAGAACGCGGTCTCGTCGAGGAAATTCGCCGGGGAATTCGGAGCATTTAAAGGTTCGAGGGAAAATTATGATAAAACGAAAACGCTAAACAGATGACAATTTATGCATAAATAGCAAATGAATTTCTCAGCCGGAAAGTGATGCACAATGACGTGCAATGAATGTCATAAATATGTAAAAGCTTTCGAAGTCAGGAAATTAGAAGATACTTTACGGGTGGCAGAAACGCCAAATCAAGAATAATTCAATGAAACCCTGTTGGAACACTGAATATTATAACGTATACTTATATTACGATCGCAAATATAACATTTTCTATACCTCCCAACAGAAAATGACTGCGCATACGATACTCCATACTTCCGGCCGCAAGAAATATCGATACATCCCCTAATTCTCAACTACTTAGAAAGCCCATTACATTATCTACACGACAAGCCGATTACTCAAACTCCGAACGATCGGTGCTTAACGACAACAAAAAAAAGTTCGCAACGAGTGTCATAAAAATTCTCCTCGAAGGAGGCACGTTTCTTAGTGGAATTAGCCCCGGTACGTTCGTCCCCTGGCCACGATACGTGAAGAAATATGGTTATTTCGAGGGATCCGGTGGCGGTTAAGCATTCGAGGCACGTCGAAGGAAATCAGAATCAAAATTACGGCGTACTCCCGTCGGCGGGGTTGCAATTTCACGCTAATACGGCGCAGTACACACGCGGCGAAGAATTCTGAAGGAATATCGTCGATAACTGACCGGAAGTGGGAGCAGTTGCCGAGGTCAGAGGGGGACAGTTTCAGAAATTATTACCGACAATTGGGAAAATGTGAGAACGTCCAGGGCCGCGTCTCGCGTTTCTCTCTGAGAGTAACGTTACGAGAAGCCGCCCCGATCGAACCGTACGGAATGAAAGATAATTACGGGGGATCGAATGTGATATAATAAGAAGTTAATTCGATTTTTCTCGCCCCATCTGTTCCATCGGTGGAATTCTGTTCCGTTCGTGCTCGCGCGTCGGGTCGGTTAATAAATTTCTCGTTTCGAAAGTTTCGCGCCGGGAAGCGCTATCGATTAAATCTTATCCCGCGGCCGTCGTAATTAAAAAAATCTTACGCTAGTTGGCAGAAGTTGGTTCGGGGGGTGGTAAGTTTCCCGACGAATCGAAAGCCAAAGGGAGAATAATTAATAGAAAATCGGGGCGGGGCTGTTTGTTGGAATTGCTGTGGAAAATTTTTAATAGCCCGCCAGGAAGCGTTTGCAAGCCGCGGTGTGTTTAAACGTATAATAATTCTCGGATGGAACGAACTGGTGGAAGGAAGCTGAAGTTTTTTTTGTTTCTTATGAACCCTTACGGTTGCCCGAAGTTTCACCGTTTCAACGTAGCCAAATTTAATTATCCTGTTAATTACCACGGCGCGGCGAGGTGAACGGGTCTTATTACGCGTATCAAATGCGCAACAATTTATTAAAGGTGAAATGCTCTGGGACGAATAAATTGGAATTCTCCGATTGAGCCAAGGATTGTTTAAAATTCCACTGCTTCGACATCGACGAAATTTAATTGCGTCGTTACTTATTACAATTAAACGATTATTGCTCGTTTTCCTTTCGACCGTTTATTTGAAAATTCCGACATCGGATCGATGCGACGATTAACCATATTCTGAGCAGCGAACAAAAGCTCGTATTATAAACGTCGATTATTTTAATCGAGCTAATGTCGCGATTATTCGCAGTGCATGAGATCCTGCGAATATAATGGCGCGACGTCGTGTATCAACGCTGCTTAATCTCCGTATTCATTTCAACGAGCGCGGAATAAAGTCAAGACACTCCAAGCGGAAAATGAATTAGATTCGACCGAGGGTGGAAACTTTCACCCTGTAATCTAGGAGTTAAACGACTCGCGCGAAACGGATTAGGTTTATTTCGCTTTTACACAGAGACGATTGAAAGCGTGGACAAAGAGATAATGCGAGTAGCCCTTGTATCTAAATGAAAATCATCGCTCTGTGTCCTCTGTCTTGGCTGGGAAAGATAAAAATGAACAACTGGGACAAAAGGGGGTCAATGTATCTCTTTTCAGCGCCTATATCGCGAGAATGAAAATGGGTCGCGGTAAAAGAGAAAAATACAAAATTTAAGGGCGTTAATGAATTAGGGGTTGGAGAGGGGGCGATTCCGCATAGTACATACGACACGCACAGAACGGAATTATATTTCAATTTATAACACGCCTGGGATTTCGTCATTCTCGTTGTGAAATTTCCACCCGAAAATTTGCATTTCATATTTATCACCGAATTTAAATTCCTCTTTCGACTGGCGAGTAATTCCCTGACCGCTATGGGGGATGCAATGAAGCGACTATGGGATTTCATCATTTCTTGTGTTAGTGTAAATGATGTGTAATAAGAATAATGTAAAACCCAATTATTTCTCTTCTTCATATTTTCTCGTTTCGCGCGTTTCTTTTTAGATAACAGAGATGTTGGTCTATGTATCGAGATGAAAAGCAATGGGAAAAATGTTTCGAGGTGCGGGCAATATTGCGAAACGAATAAGACAAATCCGAGTTACGTGATCAATGGTTCTCTGTTGTTTTAGTTTCGGTAGTAATTTTATAAATGTTTTTCGATCGTCAGCTGATCAAATTGCAGAGAAAACTCTTCAGTCTTTTCCACGAGATTGAAAAAGAGAATCACTAATCCCTCCTAATTCCAGACTGTTCGATCTCCTCCGGTTTCACTTGGATCCATCCCCTTTCCACTCCCGCACACAACCCCTATTTCCCTGGAATCTGATGGGTCTTCGAATTCCACCGTTCGTGTCGTGTGCGTTCGTTTTCAAATGATCCACCGTCTCCACTGTCTCTCAGTGAACCTTTTGTCTCTGTGAGAAAAATTTCCTTGAGGAAAAACGAAAAGGGTTGATCATCGTGATCTAAGTAATTAAGGATAAGAATGTTCATAGACAATTTCTCCTAGATTGATAAAAATACCATGGAGATTTTTTGTCTGGCTCTAGTCAATTGTTATTTTACTAATTCTACATGGTCAAGTAAACGTTTATAATACTCCAAACAAAATGTGGTGATCTATTGCAATAAATGGAACACACGCTATAAATACATTAAGTATAAAGAAATAGGAAAATAAAGATAAAGAAATTTCTGTTTCAATGAAAATTGAAAATGCAAGATTAAAGTATTTTTCAATTCGTCCATAAAAATATCTGAGTTAAAGAATCACACGAGGTATTTAATTTTTCCACTCTGTGTATAGGAGCTTATTTTATCTGATTCTTATTCGAAGAGGTACCTTGAAAGAGCGGCTTACGTTAAAAATAGAAAATATCAAGCCCCCCCGCGAGCCTTTCAGCAAGTAAAGAGTCAGATTATATTAGCATCCCCAATCAACTCGTGAGAAGTTCGTACATCGCGACCCAGGAAGTATATTTATATTCCAGTGGTTCTTGATTGAATAAATGTAAATATAGAATAAATGTGAACAGATGCGGCAAGAGTGCTTACGCTGCATTCATACTGCATTACAAAAATAAATCTTCAGACGGGATCTAAAATTCTCTACTGTCTCCAAATCTTAATTACCAACTGGAAACCAATTCTCGTTAACCCTTGGAACTCTCGTAAATTCGCAACACGCACACGACCACCGCCCTCGGAAGCAAGAGGCTCATAAATCTGCAGTATCATATGCAAAGATTACCATAAATCCCCATTTTATCCATCCAAACCGTTGCAGAAAGTTCGTCGAAAAGTCATCACGCCATTCTGCGTATATTCAATTTTCCTAAGATTAGAACAATACACTTACATCCGAAACGTATCGTCGTTTAAAGGGAAACCAAAAGTTCGCCACCAGGGTGAAATTTAAACGCATATCTAAGGAAATATCGAATCCCTCGTCAATGACGAACCGTCAGAAAAGAAAGATCGATACGAAAATTTCACGAGACCATAGCCAACAGTTTCGAAGGTACCCTCACCCTCTACATAGAAAAAAGCTTCCCCAAGATTTACCTCCCCCCAGTCTCCGTCTCCGCAAAACCGCACGAGCCTGCTTCCCTTCCCCGTAGACAATCGAACGCTCTTTTCTCCCTCCGCCACCCAAGTTCGAACGAGACAAGAGGTTCATCGTGATGGAAGGCACGGCCGGATCGAGCGTTTTCATAGTTGGCCGAATCGCTGCAGGCGTCCCTCAGCATAGTCGGTTCCCTCGTTATCCGGAAAGTAAACTTCTTCGCCCCTGCACGCCGCGGAGTCACCAGGACGATGAACGGACCGATAAGGGGACCTGGGTTAAGGTGGCCCCGCGTCGAGATAAGCCAGCCCGCCGAGGTTTTCTTAGGGCGACGCCGATCTTACGGAGCTTGCCAGCCCTGCGGCGTGACCGACCTAACCCGTTCGTGTGCTCTCGTTAATAGTTTCACGAGGAGGCCAAGATAAAGACAAGGCATGATCGCGCGAAGAAACGCACCGTTTGCACGGGACGGAATTAAATTTTGGTTGCGGGCACGCTTGGCGAACTGGAGATACCGTACGGGTCTAAGGTGCTCGTGCAGACATAGGCACGCGTGTGCTTCAGATTTGGGCGTTTATGGGTACCGTACGCTTATACGGTGTGCAAAGTAGAGATTTCACGCGAATACGTTTTCTTTTATACGCGTAAACAGCAAAACTGTGTGTAGGCGTTTCGAACGGTATATCTTGGCAGAGTTTTAAGGAGCACGCGTTATCGGCGAGGTACGCGAGCCGTGGATCCTCGGAGTCTTGGATCGAACATGTCGATGAAAAATGGCGGACGGGGGTAGAAAGGAATGGAAGACTTCCAGAAGGGGTGGTTTCTCGCCCCTTATTTTTCCTTCCTTTTTTAGGGCGCCTGATCGGGCTTGATTTTCAGGGAAATTGATGACGGCGTGTCTGGTCCTTTGGCTCGGTTCTGAGAACGTCTTTTTTCTTTTAGGGAAATCGGAGATTTCGATGGATAATGTGGAGGTGGTTGTTTGACGAATGCTTACGTAGGAAGTTCGTAGTGGGAGATAGGTTTCAAATTGATTTTTAAAATCTGCCTTAAAGCTTCGCTTGATTCCCATCGGTTTACAATTTCTTATTGTTTAATGCTTTTATTAGTGTAAACAAGTGTAAATCGCAGGAAAACTTTTCAACGTTATCGCATTTTGCGTATCTCGTTCATATTTTAATTAGAATACCGAAGCCGCATCAAAGTCAATCAATCGCAGAAGTTGAATAAAAAGAAATGACGTTTCTCAGATCTTTGCGAACAATGGTCTAAAGTAGTCTAAACAGTTCCACTTGCTATTGTAAAAGGAGCTTCATTATCGTGATCAATATCGATTCGAGCTTATTTAAACGCATTCCTCCAAGCTGCTTCCGCCGAAAGTGCCTGGGAACCCACGGGAATCGATGTCTATTGCTGCACAATTCGAATCGCCGTCGAATCTTGGTAACCAGGTTCGCAGTTGCTCGGAGCACTGATTTATATCAGCGTGATCGAGAGGAATATTAAATTATAATTACGAAATTCGCGCAGAGCCACGTCGATGTGGCGCACACATCTGCATCGCTGTAGGCGAATGAACATGCGTACAATATCGATCAGAAGTTTTAAATCACTCGGTCGAATCTCTGTGTCGGTGCATAATTAATGCAACAGGTATTAACAAATAATTTATTGTAAGTAAATTACGTCTACAGTAGTTATACATATAACTAGACTGCGGAAGTTTATGCAAATGCATATTTTGGGGAAATGGATTAAACAAATGGGACTTCGACAGAAACACGTTTCAGCATTAAACGTTTTCAAAAATAAATTTTTTTATTTTGCATATTTTGCATATTGCATATACACACCGGGGCCCTTTTGTGGGGCACTGGGGCTCTTTGGGGCACTGGGGCTTCTTGGGGCACTGGGGCTTCTTGGGGCACTGGGGCTTCTTGGGGCACTGGGGCTTCTTGGGGCACTGGGGCTTCTTGGGGCACTGGGGCTTCTTGGGGCACTGGGGCTTCTTGGGGCACTGGGGCTTCTTGGGGCACTGGGGCTCTTTGGGGCACTGGGGCTTCTTGGGGCACTGGGGCTTCTTGGGGCACTGGGGCTTCTTGGGGCACTGGGGCTCTTTGGGGCACTGGGGCCCTTTGGGGCACTGGGGCCCTTTGGGGCACTGGGGCTTCTTGGGGCACTGGGGCCTTTTGGGGTACTGGGGCCCTTTGGGGCACTGGGGCCTTTTGGGGCACTGGGGCCTTTTGGGGCACTGGGGCCCTTTGGGGCACTGGGGCCCTTTGGGGCACTGGGGCCCTTTGGGGCACTGGGGCTTCTTGGGGCACTGGGGCCTTTTGGGGCACTGGGGCCCTTTGGGGCACTGGGGCCTTTTGGGGCACTGGGGCTCTTTGGGGCACTGGGGCTTCTTGGGGCACTGGGGCCTTTTGGGGCACTGGGGCCCTTTGGGGCACTGGGGCCCTTTGGGGCACTGGGGCTTCTTGGGGCACTGGGGCCCTTTGGGGCACTGGGGCCCTTTGGGGCACTGGGGCTTCTTGGGGCACTGGGGCCCTTTGGGGCACTGGGGCTTCTTGGGGCACTGGGGCTTCTTGGGGCACTGGGGCTCTTTGGGGCACTGGGGCTCTTTGGGGCACTGGGGCACTGGGGCCTTTTGGGGCACTGGGGCCCTTTGGGGCACTGGGGCTCTTTGGGGCACTGGGGCCCTTTGGGGCACTGGGGCTTCTTGGGGCACTGGGGCTTCTTGGGGCACTGGGGCTTCTTGGGGCACTGGGGCCCTTTGGGGCACTGGGGCTTCTTGGGGCACTGGGGCTTCTTGGGGCACTGGGGCTTCTTGGGGCACTGGGGCTTCTTGGGGCACTGGGGCTTCTTGGGGCACTGGGGCTTCTTGGGGCACTGGGGCTTCTTGGGGCACTGGGGCTCTTTGGGGCACTGGGGCTTCTTGGGGCACTGGGGCTTCTTGGGGCACTGGGGCTCTTTGGGGCACTGGGGCCCTTTGGGGCACTGGGGCTTCTTGGGGCACTGGGGCTTCTTGGGGCACTGGGGCTTCTTGGGGCACTGGGGCTCTTTGGGGCACTGGGGCTCCTTGGGGCACTGGGGCTCTTTGGGGCACTGGGGCTTCTTGGGGCACTGGGGCTCTTTGGGGCACTGGGGCTCTTTGGGGCACTGGGGCCTTTTGGGGCACTGGGGCTTCTTGGGGCACTGGGGCCTTTTGTGGGGCACCGGGGCCTTTTGTGGGGCACCGGGGCCCTTTGTGGGGCACCGGGGCACTTTGTGGGGCACCGGGGCCCTTCCTGGGGCACCGGGGCCTTTCTGGGGCATCGGGGCCCTTTCTGGGGCACCGGGGCCCTTTTTGGGGCACTGGGGCCCCTTTTCAATCAATTATTTATCGTATTAGGTAAGACAGGGATGTGAGTGGTACCTACATTCAGACACCTGTTTATAAGTAGCGGTGCTATAATTTGGTTCAACAAATTATGTTAATTATCCTCGAAAACCGTTTCGTACACTCATTTACATATCAATAAAGTGTTAGGAAACACAGTGCTACAATGTACATAAAAATTAATATTTACGGTAACATTGCAAGTTCCATTGTTCATTTTATTCCACAACAATCAAGCTCATTAGCACAGGTAAATGCATTTGTGAATATTTTTTCCTTTAAATAATTTTCCAGCATGTGATAAATACATACTAGCAGCGGTATTATTCTTTATTTCGGTCTCGCAGCAATGAAAGTTTGGTTAGTGTACATATAAACCTATCTTTGCAATACTATATGAACTCTTCCACTCTCATCTTCTGTTTCTGTTTCTTCTCTTCCTTTTCATACCTTCTCCACCTTATGCATCGCACTATTTCTTGTCTCTTTATCGCACGTCTATTACACATCCTTTCATTTCCTCTCTGTTTCATTACAAATTCCTAAGTCATTTCTGCGCTATTAATTGCTGACTCTTTCCTGTTCCCTCTTTACTTTGGTACTGATGCATTGCTCCCGTTTTAATACATTTAGTCCTTCCATTATCCCATACTTACTTATATACTTACACATTATCCCCATTACTTACCCCCTTATTTTATTTCGATTATACATTTAGTCTTTAAGACTTCCCCATCACTTTCTTTACTTCTCTTCTCATCAATTCTGTTTTTGAATGCTAGACTAACATACAGTGTTACATATTTGACAAATTAATTGTTAATTCCACTCTAGATCGCCTTTGTACAGATTGAATTAAATATATTTTGCACCGGTGCTAGTACGTAATGAAAAATACAACAGGTCAATAATTGTAAGAATACGTAGCTGAAAAGAATGAAATTAAGAATAAAAATGGTGTCTTTCATTAACAAAAAAATTGCCCCAATGAAAAAGATAATTAAAGAATTTGTATAGTAACTATATAAGTAATAATTGTAGTATACAAGATCGTCACAAGTTTTTCATTGCGGCAATTTTATTGTTTGAGTGTTAAAAAAATATACGACTCTTAGCTCGATTGTAAGTAGTTCTATATCATTTATTGTCATTTACCAGAAAATAATGTAAAGTATAACTTTCAAAATTATTTTATTTATTAATACTACAATTGAAATAAGAAAACGTGTTGTAATGTTTTTTTAATATTTTTAATTAACATTAATTGTTTGCTACGCTTTGCCGCCTTTCATTGCTACAAAGAACAAAAGAATTCTTTAAAATTATTTAATTTTCGCATTGTTTTCTATAATCTGTTGGTAACGTTGTGAGTGACTTGGAAATGGTATGGGTCCCTCAGGCACCCAGAAATTCGGGCCGAAAAAATACATTGGATGTCTTGTCTATTCCTATATCTCGTCGGTGGTATAGTTTCCGAAATTTCAAAGTCAACTTCCTTTTTTTAAATGAAAGGATATATTTTTCTCACCGCAGTTCGAAAGAACATTAAATTGTAAGTAGAAAAGTATAAACCTATGTTGATCCTAAACCTAATGGTTAACGATATATTTTAAGATAAATCGGCCGGGGGTGCAGGCCGCGTCGTATCGTCAGGGAAGTAGTTATATTTTAATAAACAGAAAAATGTCCCCTTTCATTCCCATTTACATTTTGTGTTAAAAATGCTGCCCATTAACATATATACAGTCCGAAGGAGGAAAGAGCGTCCTTTTGCCTTGATCATTTACAGTACAGATTTCACCCTGTGGGGTTGTCAAAATGGCATTATCTTTTTTATTTACGGATCAAGTGTGTGAAAGTTTAATATTTATGTTACATAGTGTTTTGTATGTTTAGAAGTTTAATATTCATGTTATATTGTGTTTTGATGGTACAAGCTGTATAATATAATTATTTTTTATAACAGTTTGTGTAATGCCCATATATTGTGAAATACAGTAATTAATGATTAAACATAATTGTCCAAAATTTTCTAGTCTATATGCAAGTGTATATGTATTTATCGAATTTACCCTGCATGTACATTGCATATATCTTGCATATACTTTGCATACATCATGCATATACTCTGCATATTCACTGCATATCGTAATTGCAACTTCCGCAGTCTACATATAACGAACGAATTATACTGCGTTCAGCTGCAATTTCAAGTGCGTAGCAGTACCGAAAGGGGAACAATCGCAACATATTGCATCGTGTCTGTAAGTATTGGAAATAATTGAATATCATTCTAATTGACACACGCAACGGGGCCCAATGAGATCATAACGGAAAGGAATTTATTCCGACGGGTGATTGAACATGAATTTAATTAACTGCGTTCGGTATAATAAGTAAAAAGTATGTTGCTTTAATCTCAATTCCTTTGAACTCTGATTACGAGAGCAATATTTCTTTCTAGATTACCTCAAAATGATTAATCTCCTTTTATTCTATATTACCTGTCCTATTTTTCCCCAATTCTTCGTTGCTCCAAGACGCGTGTACGCGCACCACGAGCCTCTCGAACTCCCAAACGCGCCGGCACCGAGTAAGATATTAACCGGGCTGTTCAATATTTCATCGGTCCGTAAGCAGCATGACGTGATAAGTGTTGTTAATATACACCGTGCGCGCGTACATAATGCAGTGATAAGAGGAACGGGGCAATCTCGGCCGTCGAGAGTTTTAGTAAGAAAATCTCCAGGGAGAATAAAGACCTGGCCTGTGTATGTATGTATATGTATCTAGATTGTACACCCCTTTTTTTTCTCCCCCGTTAACAAGCAAAAAACATTTGCAATTAAAAGGAAAACAAGATATTTCTTAATTGCCGGCTGGGATTCTAGAGGATAAGCAGCGCCTGCGTCAAGATAATTTCCAACGACTTTGTAATCAAAGGATTTTAAACGCGAAGTATGTTTTAGCGATTATGCAGCTCGCTTGTAGATAAGCGTTCGGATTAGTGCAGTTTACGGGAGATTTACGAGGGAACACGGCGCGGCAACGGCAGCTCTTCGCGAAGAAAAATCGCGATAGGACGAGGTTTTATTATAATCGACGCGGATCTCGCGATCGCTAATTTTTTGTCGCTGTTCACTGTTGCCGCGATAACGTGTACGGTGTGTAAAATTTAATCGTTCGGAAAAATTGGCGTTCCAGTGTCGCATGAAATATAACGTACCGTATTGCCTGCAGATGAAAAATGTTTAATAATCCTTCGTATATTTATTGCTCGGGTCACGTCAATGTGCGTGCAGCTTATAATTATGACTTGCAGCGTGGATGTGAAAGATTCGTAATTACCGTTCAACGTGCGCCGATTCCTTTCACCTGTTTTAGCAGGGGATGATTTGCATAACTAGAAACGTGGCTGCGCGTGCAATCTTTTTATACAATCCCGGCTTGATCCAGAAGCATTCATTGAATCCAGAAATTGCATCCAGAAATTGCATCGTGAAAGGAAATTTGTTATCCCATTTTCCGAAAAATGAGAAAGAGAACGGAATGTTTACTCGTCGCCAGAAAATAATGCGGTACACCTTTGCCTTGAAATTATTCTGGAATTTTACGAAACGTCACGTGAACGCGGGTGTTACCTTTCGTTTCTTGCTTTCGACTTGATGACACAGATTACTTTTGATTCCAAAAGACGTGAATATTATTTATGTCGGCGTTGCTTCTGGGGCATTATCGACGTTCACGGCGCAAATAATATCCCATTGCCATTGCCCGCTTTGTTTTTCGCTGGAAAGGCAGAACGAAACCAATTTAAGGATTCCGTGCTGGGAGGTTTAATTATTTTCTCACGTGTTCACGTATTATTCGCGGCAAATTAAAGGAACACAATAAGTGAGAAACCACACCGCGGGATCTCGATTATCGGAACAGCTATTATTTTGCGCTTTCGGCGAGCTCGTTACGTGCCCTACGCTTTATTGCGTTCCCGTAAATCTGGAGTTCGGAAGGAGGGAAAAAATAGCAATGGGGAATATTGGAAACAGGAAACTTGGCGCCCAAAATATATCTCTATTAATATAGATCCAATATCTTAAGACATTCTTTCGGGTATGTATTGATTCTTGTTGGTTGGAGTTGAACATTGAGCGTGAAAAATTGTAGGGAAAGCTTAAAATTAATATAAATGTTGGGAACCTGTGGTTTCGAATAAAATTACTTCCTTTACCGAAGACAATACAAATCTGAAAATAATTTATGGATTAAAAAGTAACAATGTCTTGTGAGTTTCCCTGGCAGTCTTTTCACGGCTCAGTTTGGGTTGGATCTGTATTTAATTTACAACCAATTTTCGAGGATTCCACGTTGAATTTAACTCGCCTCCGCTTTGGTCTTCATTTGGGAAGTTAACACAACCTTCTGCGAACTTCTTAAACCAACACCGACATCCAACGAAGTTTAACGCATTATCATAACTTCGTTCATTGCTTTAACAGCCGCCGTGACTTTAGTTCATCGTTGGTGAACTCGTAAAACATTGCGTGTCCGTTGTACATCTTATTGGAAAGTTATTTAACAGTTTCACCACGGAGGTATCAGAATTCTCGTATAATTCAGAAACTATTATCTGTATAATGGAATTTTTTTCACTGGTGTGAAATTATTTGCAAAGTTTATCCATTATTCATATTTGTTTAATTAATCCTCCAAATTAATTTGCTAGAGGAATGTTTAAAATAATTAAGGAATGCAAAAATGAGTTCTAGATACTCGCAAAAAGAATCCATTAAACGAACGAAATGGATTATCAAATAAATATTACGTTGTTGCTTCACGTTTGTATAAATAGAAAGCATCTGCGAAACAATAAATCAACACCTGACTTAACAGATTCAAAGAGAAAACGCCCAATGACCAACCAGCTCAATAAATCAGAAATAAAGGGGACGCATAAGCACGGCTCACGTGCAATCCATTGCTACAAAAAAAACCTTGAGAATCGTCAAGCGATAGTAATGATATCGACGCGGATGCCGCGTCGATGAAACTCCCTTTTTTCTTTTATTTTTTTTAACAGAAGAAGAAACGAAATCGACGAAGATCGGAGAGGCGATCAAATTTAACAAAGCTTTTATCGTAATAAAGCAGAGGAGGAATCTGGCAGTGGTGGATGATGAAGTGTGAAGCATATAACGTTGAAATCAATCAAACCTTTGAGCTTGTTACATTATTATTGATAGTTCTTGTCTACCTTTCTCGATGAAGAATCCAATCGACGTCGCGTCACATCGTTCCCCTTTTTGCTTCTTCCACCCTTGGAAAGATGATTTCCAGCTTACACTCCTTTTCTCCCTCATTCTCTCTCTTTCTCTCTTTCTCTTTTACCCTTCAGCTCCTTGTAATTCGTCGTGAGAGTTTCAATCGGTTTCTCTGAGAGAGTTCTTGCGGTTTCCTTAGGGGAGAATAGGTCTGAGTAGTGTTAACGATCGGTCTGAGTTTCGTTACCTTTATTGATTCTCTGTGCATGCTTAACAACGTCGTTATACACATACTTTTCTCGTAATAAATAATTTTGGTTAGAAGTTTTATTGACGAAAAAAAACAACGGTTTTTCATTAATATTGGATTTTTGTCGTTCCTAAGTAATTGGTTACAAAAAGTTTGACTATGAACTTCGTATTATGAGAAACGTTTATTTAATATATATGGCCTGTACTATTTCAAGACTTGCTAATTCAGATATTTCCGCAGTGTGTTTTTGCATTAACAAATAATATAGAGAAAACTGTGCCTGCTTGTCCTCTTCAGGTAAATCTCCTTAAAAATTGGTTTGAATTTATAAGAATAATTTTTTTGTCTATATTTATTAGTTACTATCAATAATGAGAAGTATCTAATGTAATAGTTATTTCTGATAAATGTGTACATATATGCTTCTAGTCAATTAGAGGAATAAAATTGGAAATGCATTTGTAACGTAAGTACTTGCTTAAACTCCATACCACAGAAGTTAAGCTACATTACCAGCAGTCAGATCAATGATAATAAACTTACTTTCTAATGATGCCACGCGAAAAACGGGAGAAACCGACCTCGTCGAATTAAAGACACGAGCGTCTAAGCAAATAGTCCTCTCCTTTCATCGTTAGAGTGTCTAACATCTCGTCGGGCAATCGTCGGCATTCGAAACATTCCTGGAACGAAGGGATTTCGTCCATGGGCCCTTCAAACTTTCGCAACCCCTTTGACAAATCGACACCTGACAGCGACAGCTCGTTAACTAATCAGCGACGTGCCTCGTTGCGTTAACTTTAAAGCTTGAGGAGACAGAATGGTTTGAAGTTACGAAGTTTCAAAGCCGATGAAAAATTATAATTGCAGTAATCCATAACTTAAAGGTTTAAAATGTGGTAACAAGAAAAATTGCAACTAAAATTACGAAAATCTGCCTGATAATAATTTGAAGATCAAAATTCATTCCAAAACTACGATTCCACAGTTTGATAATTTGACAGATTGAAATGTCGCTATAAAACTTGTATTACATTCAGATAATGATTGAACAGTACGATTTACTTTGCGAGGAAGCTTTTACTGTGTCGTTTTAAGTAACAACCGAACGTAGAAAGTATGAAAGGCGAATACAAGAATTCGACTCAGCTTCTCGTGTGTTTGAACTAGGCTTTAAAGCTTGAGAAAATAGAATGGCAGGAGTGTAAGACGCTGACTGATGTTACGCTATATGGAAGAGATGTGTGTCAGTGAACACGATAGCTGGTAGACTGGTTTAGCTCTTCTGTTGTTCTAGTCCTTGTCTCGTTGCTTTCTGTTTGCTCTGACGTTTGCACTGAAGATTGAAAATGTAACTTGTACTACATCTGAAGTGTTTACGTAAAATGCAGTTAAAATTAACGAGAGCCACCGTAAAAGAAACATTCATTTCTAGTATAATTTATGAATGGTTTAATCGCAAATAATACCCATTAACGCTACACATATTTGTAAATTACTCCTTACTTCTCTTAATTAAATAACCCAGTCGGATGTGAGCATCGAAAATATTCTATTCAACTGGCTGCGAATTTTGAAATATTATTCTGATTCCAGTTAACTGTCCAAACTTTTAATATTTTGTCATTGAATTTTTGTACAAATATGTTTTGATGATAATTAGTTTGTTCAACAATCCGTCGTCACAAAAGGAACACCGATTCCGAATGTTACACGTAATTAATTGAAACGCTATTGTTGCTAGCCACACCGCGCCATGAATCTAAAGTTTGGCAACAGTTTCTCGGATTGCGCATCCTGTAAATTAAATCCGTGTATTTCCCCAGTCGTGCACACTGAGAATTTGATGGCGAGAGAAACTCCGCACTTTTCTGCGTGGCGCACTTTAATTAAAAGGATTTTAAGCGCAACTACTAAATCAACAAGAACACGCTTGACTTTTTGCAAATTGTCATGACACTCGCCATCGATCAAAGCAGTTGTTTTCAAAATCCAAATTATTGCCTCGAATAGAATTACGTTAAATCGTGCTTCGTTCACATTTTTGCTAACGCAATACCGTTTCTCCCTGCCATAATTAACCCCTGACAGTCTTCACAAACCGAAAGTAATATTGTTATTAATAATATTAATCAAACCACAAGTTGTATGAACAACTATTTCACGTCACTGACCAATTCCTGCACCTTACACTACCCTAAAGTAATAGCAATTACAAGTATCTTAACAAGCATACATATGTAACAATTTAAAACACATACAAGCGGTCTATGTAAAGCCGTGAAGCGGTAAATGAAAAAAGGATCGAACTGCGCTCGACACGTTCCTCAGGATCATCTGTTTTTCACGTGGAACGTTCATTAAACGGTATGCAATGGATCATGCCAAGATCGCACGCGATCTCAACCTGGTCAGGGAGCGATTAAGTGCCATGAAACATGGCTTGTCGTCTACTATGCGACTCTGCATGCCGAATGCATTGCTGGCGATGCGCGAGAACAGTGAGTCGAACGAGGCGTGTTTCGTCGCGATAATTGCTGCCTTCGACACCGCCAGAATGTATGAGATTGTTTTGCGAGGGTACTTGCCGCCAATTCTAGCCCGATTACCTCTGCTTCGTTTACGTGCTTCGTGCAGTTTGATTAATTCGTTATAGAACAATAATCCATTAAATAGATGCAGTCTCTACATAATTCAGCAAATGACCAGATTTATCGAATTCTCGTTTCAGCTATTAGAATTTTGCCTGCATCTTGTTTCAATTTGTGCAGGTGATTCGCCAAGGTGTTTTGCAATTGCGAAATTTTATTGCGACCAATGTGTTGCGATCAGTACGAATTGGAAATATTCAGCGCAACTGTTACCATTTTTTTTGTGTAGGAATATGTGAAATTACAAAATACGTATCTGCGTACCTGCCTGTCGGGCAGAGAGATTTATGTTACAGTTCTCTAAGAGTGACAGAGTATTTGTAGATACACGTGATATCGCGGTATACACGAACGTGGAATGTATAGAATGTGCAGAGTTGAAGATTGTAGCATCTCGAGGTTGATAGCTCATTAATCCACTTAACGTATCATTTAAATAAAGAAAAGAACTGGATATTTCTATGCCTTCCGTGACTAGAATTCTTAAGGAAGATCGACGAGTACAGGTATTCGATGCAGTACACGTTACAATTAACCTCATCAATCTCCTAGTAACATGTCGATGAGAAATACCATTCTTTGAAAGGGAACGTCCACTTATAGGAGCTTCAATTGCGATCGATCGTTCCAAAATAAAAATAAATATGGACAAATTCTGCAGTGCGCGATTCCCGGGGAGGACAACTAAAAACGATCCGTCAACTTATATCGCCCTCTCTATTATTCACGACTCGAGTGTACTTAAAATATTCAGGGAGGCTCGTCGTTCTTGCGTTTTCCTTCCCTGCGAATTTGTTCTACTGTCAGCGTTCGCGAGGAACGCTTCTCGACGCGAAAAGTCGATTTACAAGGAAAAAGAAACGCGATGCACGATACCACCCCTCGCTAAGTGAAATGCAAATTCCGCGTTCGCAACCGGTCGCGCAATAATGAGCTTCGTGTACAAAGAATAATTGTTATCGTTAGCGGCTCCTGCTATTATCGTGGGGACGAGCACCGATAGTGGCGTGCAAATAATACTATTCATTATCGAATCTTCCCGTGGAATGCACGGATCGTTCTGCAGACCTTCATTTAGCAAAAAAGTTTCGCGGAAAATTGCCATTAATAATAGTATACGTCAGTTCCAAACGATGCTCGTTTAAATCCTTCTTGTACCGCGGATTCTAACGTGATAACCATCGATCTTCTACGTATCGATTCTCATTCACTGGAATAAATCCTGCATCGAGGATCGAACGCAAAATCCCATGGCCGGTATTCTAAATCTCGATCGCAACGACGCTCAGCCAGAAAACCAAGTCGCCCCTCATTTCTTTAAGCATCCTCGATATTTCACTATTTTTCTGTTCGCCCGTCGTCCACGGTCCGCGGCGTGTTACGGTATCAATAGGATTCATCATCAAACTGCCGTAAACGGACAAACAAAGGCGCCACCGGGAGGAAGATTTACGTGAATACGAGGGGGAAACGGTGGCGGCAATGCAGAAACGGAGAGAGACGGAGGCGAAGAAGTGCGCACACGGAAGGGAGGCAAGATAGTGCTTTTGACATAGCACCGGCAGCGAACCCAATGACTCAGGCCACTCAGAGAATACACTAATTACCATGAAAGCGTCCCGCACACGCTTCCGGAAGACAGACATTTTACTTGCCTCCCGCGTCTCTCTGTTCCCATACTTAAGGTAAAGATATTAGCGCCGTCGAGGAGCCGCTTCGTGCCGTCCTCGAGCGGCGAGCCTGCATTTTAGTCCCAAGTTTCCGTACGCCCCGTACGGTCCTTTAACTGAACCCAGACGCACACCTCTGGCCCTTCCCGGCTTCGGGGCATTGGAATTGTTAAGCGTCGCTACGTGGAAATCCTTCTCGAAAGTGGCGGGACAGAAGGGAAAAGGATTTTCCGTGGTGACAGCTGAATTAGACGCGGGGAAACGAGTTCGAGGAGTTAGGGGGGTATGAAATGTCCAGGGGAATTTCATGTGAAAAGTGGCGGAACAATTCGATGCTTTTAGATTTGTCGATATTCCCTTATCGAACGCGCGATGGTAATTTGGAGAATATGTGGAATAATTGGCTCGCGAGAGTAAAATTCGTAACATTGTGCGAAAAAGTGAACCATTCTGAAGCCATCGGAGCCTGAAAAGCTTAAAATTGAATCGCAGTCGGAATTATGAAAAGATATTTATTTTATTAAATAAATATACTAATCGATATTTATTAAAAAATCATACAATTGAAATTTTATGAACAATTATCATCAGACGGTCCTAAAATCCACTGATTCAATTGTTCACGGATTCACGGTATTGTAGATATTAAAATAGACATGGGCTAGCTAAAAGATTGGGATCGAAAATCGTGCAACTGACCACCGATCCTGAAAGCTCAGTTATCAAATTGTACATCTATTGAATCCCACAGATAATGAAACAACAAGAACGCTGTAAGAATGCTTTTAATTTCGGGCGAGAAATTAAATCAAACCTGCAACCTGAACGATTAAACTGTCCCGCAATATCTTCAAATAGCATCATATTAATTTAATTCAAAATATTATAAAAATAATCGAAGTTAATGTATAATAATATAAACGTCTCCCAAATGTCTCTCTATTTGTTCGCATGTACTTGACCAAAAATTGTAAACCATGTAATGAATATTACTATTATTATAAAAACCTAAGAACCTACTTGTCAAAAGACATCGCCCGTATCTACCTAAAGCAGATATAATTAAAAAACCCGCGTACATCATCAAATAAAAAAAATCAACGCGTTCTTTGAGCAGACAATTAAATGTACGTTACCTTAAACTACCCTCTTTCGAAACTGATCTCTCCAAATGACGACGTAACGCTCAAACGCGTCACCCAACCGCTCTTAAAATATTTTCTAATCGCACGAACAATGCTGCACGATAAAAAAAGAAAGGGAGCCAGAGAGAGAGAGGAAGCATTCGGCCTCGTTGCCAATGCATCGTTATCTTTATTTCCGTTATCGTTTCCACGGATGACAGAGGAATTTCAGACCGGTTGTTGCTGGCAGGACATCTAGGCCACCGCTGCCGCAAATTCCTGTCGCTGTTTGCGCGCGTTTCGCAGAAGAACGACGACGAATTCGCGTCGGCCGATTGATTCGACCGTCGACGAAAATATTGAAGCTGCGTTTCACGCGCAATCGGTCCGTTCGCCGATTCGGCAGCACGGCTCAGCGACGAAGGAACGACGCCCGTTGTTTCGTTTCGATTTCTCCCGGCTTCCAATTTTTTTCTCTCCCTTTCCTCTTTTTCCCACCCCCTTTTTTTATGTTCATCCAGCCATTTCTATCTTTCGCCCACGTTCTCCGTGCTCGCCCGACGACGCAGTATGCGTGCACGCCGTCGATGAAATTAATCTTGAACCACGCCCACGGTACCGAACGAAGCGTTGCAACGTTTCCAGTACAAGTTGAACACGACAAAGGAACGGAAATTTTGACGTCTAGGTCGATGCTCAATCGCTAACGGGGATTAATTGTTTCCCGGCCACCGGGTCGTTTTGACCCGTCGATGAAATCGATCGGACATATATCCGTCCAACGAGTCGTTTCACCTGTATGCGTCTGATGCGTTCAGAACGGATGCACCCGGGTGTGAGCAATTTTGTTCGCGCAACGCGTTGCGTTTTTCTTTTTTTTTTGGATGTCCGACCACGTGCCGCAGTATTAGCTCGAATTGTCGTGCGATGCGAGTTTTATAAGCACTTCGGTTTATTAACGTTTCCAGACTGCTCGAATGTTGAAACGTTGCGACGGATACCCGCGACGTCTGAGCGTTCTCGACGTCTGGGATCTCCTTGGATTATTATTACGATATCGCGGTACTTGCGCTGATAGACCCATGAACGTGACGGGATTTTATGCGAAACATTGTCGTTAAAAAGTCTGGGAAATTCGTCTTTATTCGCGGGGGAGCGTTTTGAACGGAATGAATCATCAAAGGAAAGACCTCATGGAAATCACGGTGAATAAATGGCGCCGTTACTTTATACGTCCCACGGGAAAAATCGATAGCCCTCCTCGGATATCACTTTCGCCGATTCCTCTACACATTTCCCAACGACTGCTCGTTTATATAACTGACTGGCGCTCGTTAGCCTACGCGACGCTTCGAGTAAAATCTATTCTCAGGTAATTAGAAGAAAATAATCTCCGACGAATGGGTTATCCGGCTGCGTGGATCGAAATCATCGTGGTCATAATAAACTCCGCCCAACCGCGTCCCGACGAACGCGAACTTTTTTAATTGCAACGAATATTCAAATACGACCCAATTAATGCCTGTTCGAGCGGACGCGCCCCGAACCGATAAAACTTCCGCTGTAAATTTATCCGCCCCGTCTTTCTTTCCCTCCGGATGATATAAAATAATATGTCCACCGTTTCGAGTCGCGTGGCCGGTGAATTTCGTTCGACCGATTTGAACGGCCGTCGATCATTCCAAAATTCTTAATCCGCCCGGATAAAAAGGCGGAAGGAAAAACGTGGAATTAAATGGCGGCAGTAATTTTCGTTGGTGGAAAAAAATCGGCTCAAGTCTGCCGTTACTTTAACGAACCGTCGCTAAACATTGAGAGCCTTTGCCGGTGTCGTTTTTTCCAACGAAGAATCTCGTGGTTTTACTTTCTGCGTTTTTTTGTCTTGTTTGTTCTGTTTCGCTCCTCTTTCATGTTCCACGCTTTTGCTTTTATTATTCGAAAAATTTTAAACGTCGCGTACAGTCGCGTTGATAGGAAGGCGGTCTTTTAACTCGCGGCTAATTTTCCCCGGAAAGTTTGCGAAACTTTCCCAGCCATTTTTTATCGTTGCCCTAGATTTTTTGCGGGGCTCGTCGGCGGGAACAAAAAATTGGACGGCGTGCAGAGGGGAAGAAAAAAGGAACGGAAGATCCAGATATATACCTACGAGTTGCCGCGGTGCGTTTTTCATATTTCAAGGTTCTCACGTTTGTTCTCAGGGAGTCGATATCTCGGCGCAAAGTTATGCCGGAGCCCCGATGGAACTTTGCAAATTGAACGTCGATCGAAGCTTCCGCGATTATTTCATACGTCTGCAATCACGGGCTTGTTGAATTTTGCATGGCGAAACGGAACCGGATACGTTCGATTACCGGCAGTCGTTGGAAAGCTCCTGTTTCATGTTTTTGCGTCGGGTCAATTAAATTAACCCGCCTGTAGTATTATCTGGTTTCTCTTACGACGGATTTAGAGTGCTTTTAATAGGAAACTAATTTTATGGAAAGTTACGTGACGCGTGTAAACGCGAAGGATTAAACAAATAATATTATATCTTATTGTGTATTTAGTGCAGTGAATTTTGGAGAATATAATAACAAAAATGTAAGCATTTTTGGTAAAAGAAAAACACTAGTGTTAATTTTGGTAAAACTTAGCAGGTTTTCGATGTTCAATTAAAATATGATTAATTTATATACTCTATCTAGAAATGAAATATTCGTTCTGTTATAAAAGTTAGGAAGTAGAAGAAGTGAAATACTATATTTAACTGGATTGGCGAGATAAAAGGGTTAGTCGATTTATTCTAACCGGAGGCGGTATATTTAGAAATAGCTCTGGCAGTAGAAACATGCAGTATTAGTCAGCCATCGAGCTCAAATATTATTAAATCAAATAACGTATTAAAAATACTATTTTTAAAATCTTTTTTAGCAAAATAAAAGATTCATTGGTAGTATAATAAAACTGCAGTTGATTTATTTCAACCGAGGGCAAAATATCAGGGGAAAAAATAATCACAGTAGAATGAATGTGCTGGTAAAAGAAATAAAAATTATATTCTTTTATCTATTAAAATGATTACGCTTCTGTCTCGAAAATAAGACAATTACTGGTGATAAATGAAAGAATTAATAATATATTATTTTTTATTGAATAATATAGTATATTATATTTTGATGAGAAAATTTCCTGAAAAATTTATTAATGTTACTTAGTATCATATTGCAAGAACATTCTGGTTGGATACAAAAATTAAGCTCGCAACATTAATAATATAGCTGAACAGGCGTGGCTCCAGGGCGATAAAATCGATTCGAATTCTTGGAAAGCCTGACAGGAGCTGACTCTTTATTTGCTCCAGTTCATTGGCTCGTTTCTTAGAAGCGGGTCCGTCAGAATTAAAAGAGAAAAAGATATATCGACCGGGCGTTTTAAAAAGGCGACTCTGTTTGTGTACAGTGTTTGTCATTGATAATACAGAGTACAAGAATAATGCAGAATTATTCTAAGATCGAAAATATCATTCCTCCGATAATTCTTCCGCCGTCGGTTAAATATAATTGCAAGGTTTAACTATGTTGCTGCACTTTGTAAATTAAAAATCAATTGATGTCACTCTGCAAAATATTTCACTTTATGAAACAAATAATACTAGGCCACAGAAATGATAATTCAACATTACCAATATTAAAACAGTATTCCGTACCATGTATCAGTACACTCGATATTTATTTTACACATCCGGTTGAACGCTTTGATTATTTGAAATTTTGCACGAATTTCTTCCCTTGACGCATCTCGGAAGACGTCTTCCAATCATTGTCACGGATGAAGCTCTCCCAAATCCAGCACAGATGCACCGACAAAAATACCCGCGACCAAGGCGCCCTTCTTCGCCAAAAACGAAAGAAACAAAATCCTGCCACATTTCATCCCTCTCCTCTTCCCGCTGCACCCCAGACAGCGCTACCATACCGAAACTCTATATCACAATAATTGACCCACACGATTACATTGCAGCCCCGTCTCACGACAACTCCGCAGTCACTCGTTCAGCTAGAAAAATCGCTCCGAAGTCTCGTCTGGCTTCATATGAAAGCCACCCAGTTACCCGTCCAACCCCCAGCGAAAATGCGACCCTCGGTAAGGGAGGCCGGTTACCGTCCCAGGGCCCGGCAAAGAATCCCTCGGCTCGTTGCCGCGTTTAATTTAAATAATAAACGCCGTGTCTGTATCCAAGCCGTCGGGGGGTGGTGGAGGGTTGGGGGTGGCTTGGTGGCTGTGCAGTATTCGGTGCCAAAAGCTGTCCGAGGAGGACAGATCGTTAACCAAGCAGCAAAGCTTCGAGCCGTACCCGGCCAGACGAGCGTAACGACGAACGCAACCTGAACTAAAACCATCCCTGTTACCCTTTCCAATCCCCCCTTCCCCCCATTTTCTGGCCACCCCTTCGACCGCCTCCGGCCGAACTTGGCTGGCCAACAAGATACGCCCCAGACGATCGCCCACCGCGGAAGTTTTCCCATTTTCGAGTGAATCGATGCACATAATTCGACGCATACGCTCGTCCGTGGCCGTCCGTTCCGGTTTCCCCTCGCCAACCCTCGTCGCGCCCTTTGTCTTCGCGACGCATAACGCCGTATTTAAGCGGCACGCGATGGGGAAAGTTTTTCGGGGACATAGAGCACGGGCCTGCATAGGATGCAGGAGGGGTCGGCTGGAGTTTATACGGGGAGAACGGTGGGATAGCTTTCAGGGATTGGAGTGGCTGCCTCTTTTTGGGATTGGGAATGTTTCTGTTTGTTCGCCGATGGATCTTGTCCATTCCGTTGGGTCGTCTTATCGGCGACACCGTTCCCTCGTTTTTTATTCCGTCGAATTGTGGTTAATTGGTTTCGTGTCGCTGTACTGTTGCTGTTTGCATTTGAATTTTTGAAACGCAGGGCAATATATTACAGAATATTGCGAAAGCTTTGTTCGTCGTGTCTGCGATTGCCGGTCGACAATGTGTTAAGATAGGAGAGAATATGGGGAAGTTGAATTGTTAAATAAAACAAGTCCTCTTAATACTTATTATTTTTATAATATTTTGATTTCTCTTAATCTTGCACTCGCACCACTCGTCGATTGAGGAGCTCGTATGTTGTCAATATTTACGGGTTCGCGACGTTCCTGAACGTGTAAAGGAAGTCTCAGGCGATCAATATATGCTGTCAATAATGTTGAGTAGCTTGAAATATTGTCTGTCTCCTTTGCACGAGCTATCGAGAAATTCCGTCTCGTATTTACTGGCCGTATCGAGCGTCGTATTAATTTAACGACAACGACCAATTGTTAACAATCGTATTCTTCGTTTAATACAAAGCTACGGTAGTACGTTCGAGTGCGAAACATCACGCACATATGAAGTCATCAAATCGCCGCGTATATACAGCGTTCTGATCACCTGCTCATATAAACAACATCAGGTTGACGTGGCTCTTCGAAGTTACGACCAGCAAAATTAAGTCGGAACTGGAATAACGGCGAGCACTTCGGGGGCCAAAATTCAACGACTTCGTGCTGTATAACAGGAACGTAACACACAGAGGCGTGCCCTCGTTTGCGAGAAAAATCCGCAACGAATTTTCGCTCTGGGCCAATATTTCAAGCGGCGAACATTCAGCCAGTAAGTTACCGAGCAAGTTCACGCAATGTACCGCGAGCTAGCCGGCATTGTTTGAGCTGCTCGAGGAACCGGGTAAATGATGCAAGTCGGTGGCCATTTGGGTATTACGCTCGGCGGAAGAAAAATCTGTCGACGACCTGGATAATTCGATTGGTTCAGTCGTCCGAAAAACGAACGATCCAGAATTGGAATTCTGATCCGGTCGACCGTTGAAAGGATTCTCGATTTTTTGGGGGGGTTTTCTTTTTGTGTATTTTTTTTATCCTTCTGTCTGCGATCAGATTAGAATAGCGAGATATTGTTTCGGTTTGTTAAAGGGACTTTCAATTCCTTTGATTTCGAATTCCACCGGCTGGTTTTCAATGCGATTGAAATTTGCTCGAACCCATAGAGGAATGGAACAGTTGAGCTGGTGATATTGATATAAAATTCTGACGGGGTGTATTGGCCAGTAAATTTCCGATTTGACTGTATAACTGTCTGGCCGGAGTGTATTGTAGCGACAGTTTCTGGACTGATCGGGTCTGTACGTTTGTTTGGTCGTTTGCGACAAAAGAGTTAATGTTTCGAGTAATTCGGTCGTTCACGGGAATGTCGATATTAATTTGAATGATAAATCCGATAATAAAGTGTCCGCGTTATTATTAATCGGTAATTCAACGTGAATTTTAATAATAATGAATTTACACAGCGTGTAATTGAAAGATTATTAACAGTAATATATGTATTTTAAGAACCATAATTTGAAGAGAAATTAAATGAAAGGTCAGGCCGCAAGTGAAAACGGACGGCGCGTGGTCAGACGTCATATTTGATAACAAAAAAACTACGATCCAAGCTTTGGCGAAAGTATATTTATTCGGAACCAGTGATAAAAGCAGCCCCTTAATAATAAGCACTGAAGAATTTTCATTCAATAAACGCGTTATTTTAATTCTAACTTCTACGATTGAAATAACTCACAGGCTCCCGCGTTTTCGAAATAAAGCTGCAATATTAAACACCCTTCATCCTGCAAATACATTGAACTCCAAGTTCCGGCTAAGAAACAGAAATTCCCAAGAAACGAATTAAAGTTTACGAAATACAATGCCGCAGCGTTCTTCATTCACCCTGCTCGAACAAAGGGGCACTCGTATTTCGCAATCGATGAAAGAATTCCTCGTCAAATTAATTTCTCGGCCGTGCGATACTTTCTCCTGCTTATTAGCCGAGGAAGAAGTTGCCTGCCGGCCATTCTATTTTTCATTTCCATCTTTCTTCTCCTTTTTATTTTCTTATATATTGCCTTTTTGGCGTTCGACGTTTTTTTAATGGCTCTATCCCGCAAATGTTTCATTCTCCGCACGCATTTAGAATTGCCTCGTTTCAGCAAGAGTTTGCGAGAACGCCATTGAAACGTTTGAAAGCTATATATAGCCAGGAACGTCTCCTTTTAAAAGTGTTCCGCTTATTTCCTGAATCGTCATCCATCCCCCTTTGTCGGGGTCGACGGGGATGTTCCGCGAGAATTTGGATTTCGTCGCGATTAAATGCTCGAAACTTTGCTCGCGGCCACGGGTGTCTTGAAAAACCCAAGGGTGGACGATTATTTGTGTTTCAATTAGTGGACGCGACGGTCAAAGAGGGGCGTTTTAAAGACTCTTCTGGAACAATGGAACAAGATTCTTAACAAAAGTTCGGAGTTTCAGACCCCGGGGGGAAGAAACTTAATTACAAAAATTAGGGGACAACAGCGACTACTTTATCGAGGAAACGGGATCTCGATGCGATATTTCGTCGACGAATTTTGTTTCCGCGACGTGGAAACTTTCGCGATAATTAGACGAGGTACGCGTTGTAAGCCGGGATTAAAAAATTGGTACAAATTTGAATGGCGGTTCTGTTTCAATCGTGTAAGTGAATTGTAGTTTAACGTGGTTGAAAATAAAATGCTACAACAGCTTGAAATGAAAGAGCGGTGCTTTGTAATTTTTCTTTGATTAAAATCGTAGAAGAAATTTCCGGTTTTTAGGACAGCTCTGGACAATATAATTAATTTCTTAGTTATGTAGGAATGAACGGTATAAATTCCAGCGATTTCACGGATTCAATTAATTTTCAACGGTATCGACAGGCATCGAACGCTTATCTAGATACGTGAATTCTGCTGTTTGCAAATTCGGACCGAAGAGAGAATTTTAATTTCAGGCAACGAGTATCATTATTAACAGACAGTTTTAAAAAACAAACTTTCAGGGAAAAAATCTGTCAGCGATACCATTATGAAGTAAAAAAGATATCTACCTTGCAAGTAGAAACAGTCAGTCTATGATCAGACGCGCCCTCTCCATATAACTTTGAGATACGAGAAAATGTCTTCTTAATCAATTCTCCTTTTGCATTCGTTCGCTTAACAAACTTCCCTGAATACTGTTGCAAAAATCGTAGTTTAAAATACGTCCGAAATGGAAGAAAAGTAATTGCCCAGATAAATGAATTTTTCAATCCTTTATCTTCATACGTGTTTTCTGCACACTAGTAACAGTAGAAAGAGAATGGAAGATATTATAACAGAATGTGTTCCTTTAACGTTAAAAAATTATTTTCCTCGTATCGAGTTTAACTTTTAAATTAATATTACCCCCCTTACATTTTTTAGATTTTTAGATCACCGAGCCACGGTGAAACGACCAGCCTCACATCCGATCGTACATCGATGGACAAATACCTGTGGCTCAATTTGTTTGCGTAGTTGGTTGTAATTAGCAAGAACGCGAGGACCATCGAGCACTATCGGGCCTCGTTATCGTTAATTTGTTGGATCTTCTTGCGATTAGTCGGCGGTTAGTCTTTATCGTCATACGATGCAGAGGAAAATGATAGTTAGGGGCTGATTGTAACGTACTGGTAACGATGCCCAGAGCTTGTCGAAGGGGAAGCTTTAAGTATGGTGGCATGGTTCTGTTAGCTAAGCTTGTTATCGTGGAGTCTTAATGATTTTCTACTGATTTCGTTTGCTATAATGAAGATAGTTAGCTTAATTGCAGCGGGCTGCGAGGGGGCAGCGTGGGGTGTGAAATTGTGTTAAATTGAGTGGTAGAGGTATAAAGCTGATTAGGATGCCGAATTGAATTGTTCTTATCAAAAATAATTGCAAGTCTGTCGATTCGAGGCAATGGAAACGGAGAATTTGTTATTTTCACGTGCTCAATTTTTGTTCATGTTCGACTCTGAATTGTTAGCTGCGTTCGCAGGTAGCCGAAAACAGGTAGCGAAGAATGATATAACACTTGCGTGTTAGTTTCCAGTGTAATAATAATAATTGCAGTTTCATCGACGTATTTTTGACCGAATCTTCCTTCCCTGTGTTCTTCGTCCAGTTTCTTCGGTAATTGCAGTCCTGTGATTCATCTAGCCTCATGGTTGGGACGGCCGATAAACGTTATATTAATTCCGGTCGTTAATCAACCGTGGGACATTTATTATCTTGTCGAACAATAGCATAGGCGATTTGATTGCACGATACAGTTAATCAACGGATTGTTGACCCGGACTTTTCTTCTTATTGTCTTCCTGGAAGTATACGAATTACGTTTCCCGGCCATGTAAAAACTCATAATATCTTACATGCTGTCGTAATCGCTCATCCTTTATCAATAACACGGAGAACTTTTTTTATTCGTTGTACCCCAAACGATACACGCAGGGTCGTGTAAAGATTTCCACCGCAGTGTTTTATCGTTGCCAATATTCTTCAGTTTCTTTTATTCCATATGACTGAAACTTCGCATTTACCGAACTAAATAAAAATTTGTAAATATCACACGTATCACACTTTGCTGCGATTATTCACTACTTTCCTTCTTCATAGTATTTCTCGATAGCTTAATTTAAATTAATCGTACGTACGTTTCGAATATAATTCATAAAATTCGACAATACATAAAATAATATTCTACTACAAATATATTGTTCGCGTGAAATATCTCCCTTAGTAATTATTTATCGATACTAGAATAACATCACGACACCATACTCCCAGCTGATCCGGGAAAACTGCACGACCACACACGTTTTTACGTTTCACCACTCAGCAAACTGTCCGTGAAACAATTAAATTCTTCGCCGCGTTTCCGCTAAATAGCAGAGACGTTTAATTTTTCCCTTCACGTCGAACACATTGCGCTGAATCCTCGCTTTCGTGCCCGCGCCTGCTTATGGTAATTCCAAAAGGCAAGGCGGGTATCTGTGTAACCAGCAACGTTACGTATGCAAATGGACCAACCGTTGAACGTACACGTGAACGCGTTTCTGCCAAGCAACCCCGTGGGTACGTGTACGATTTTAAACGCGCTCGTTGATTCGAATTTCAAATGAAAAGTGCGGCTTAATCGTTGAAACTCGGTGTCCAGCCGGTTCATAGTGGGCCACTACTGTTTTAGAGCTACTTTAAACGATTTCCGCATGCTTTACACCAGATTCTTTATCACCGAGTCGGTTCATAATGAATCGTGCTTGCAATTTATTCTTGTCCGACGTGAAACTGTTCGCGACGGACGAGCTACTGTCTGATCATGAATTAACGTTATTTTATCATCGTAAAACACGCAATACTATTGTTATACCTGCGCAACGGCTGATTCGCACAGCTCAGTTACACTTACATCGATGAAAGTGAGCATAATTAACAAAACGCGTTTCCATTCACTTTTATTCCAACAAAGGATTCAAAAGATATCCCCCCGATTCTTGTAACGTGGCAATAAAAGATCATCTCTGTTGAAGGGCTACTGTACTTCAGCCCTGTAACAAAAAACGATTACGATTCCTTTAATGTAACCAACACAGAAACGAAACAAAAAGGGACCAGGCAAACACGTTCCACGATAAAACTACCCTCGCTCGACCGCCCCGTATCGCCCCCACCCCGAAGCTAAACTTGCCCGGAGAAAACTCCGAAAAACAGGACTCCATCGAACCAGTGCCCCCATACATACTCCATCACCCACCCCTCGAACCTTTCAACTATCCAGAGTATCCCAAGAATCCGCAGCAAATACCAGCTTACGAAGAACGTCTTAACTAAGCTTGCAGGCTGGAAAAGCCAATTCGATCTCTTTAATCCGTGCTTTTACAACCGCCGATCCGTACGTCCATGGAACCTAATAGAAGAGGACACGGGAGGGGAAAAAAATGAAAAAAGAAAAGGGAGAGAGAGAAAAAAAATGCGAGAAGAGGGATTTCGATTGAAGTTTAATGTAAACGGACGACAGTGGAGGTAGATCGAACGAGTGCGAAGGAGGGGCGCAGGCAGAGACAGGTGGATGAAAGGGGATGGTTGAAGCAGCTCGTCCACGCAAATAAGAGGGGTGGAGTGCGCGCATGCTAATGGGGGTTGCGTTCGTCCCTTTGTACGCCGTGTAAACGAGCGTTCTCACTCGATATGCTATCTGGGGGCGGACCAGGGTTGAATGGGATCGGTGACGAGGGAAGTATTGACGCGAAGAACGAGAGTTCGCCTCTCCTCTTTCTTGGTCCCATTCGACCTCGTATAGGCCATGTTCTTTCCGTCTCTTTCGTGGGCGCGATCCGAACGGAAGAACGTCTTCGGGTCGACCCTTGGAATCGACAAAAGGGGCAATATAAACGTGGGCAGAAAGGTCCGTGAGGATTGTATTAGATGCCCCCTTAATGCATGAAATTGCAGGACTTCTCGGGGCAAAGGGTTGCCTTGCCGTTTTGGGAATGAATTTAGGACTGCGATGTATTTATTTAACGACCCTATAAATAATTATTGCCTTTACGGTTTCTTTGTTTTGCCTTTGGAGAGAGTGGAAGGTGACAGGCCATTTAGAATGATCGCATAATAGATGGTGCGAATAATTCCGTATTTTCCAATCGAGTAAAATATTGATTGTTATAGTTGATCGATCAACAGTTAATTTTAAGATCCATGCTATTTGCTTCAATGCTGATCGTTTGCTGTCAATCATGACAGTTTATAGTGTTTCTCAGGTTCAAGGACATTTTCATGATCTTTAGAGATAATTGCTTGGGGCGGGGCCGGATGGTGTCATTATTTGGAAGTTTTGGACATGTAATTATTGGTACACGTAGGGAGCGAGGTTATTGCTCTGCAGCTTACGGTGGAGAGCTTATCGACAAGTTTTGGAACTTCGAAGATGATAGATTTTGTCTGAAAGTTTGCAGTGTAAAATATTCGATCGTTTAGTCAGTTTGATATTCCAAATAAACTTTCAAACGATTACAAATTGTGAGAAAAGAATCGCACAGAAAAATTTTGTATTTATTCGTGGATTACTTCTTAGTTTCAATATATTGTTACAACGAGTTCCTTTCCTCTTACATTAAATGCAGTAACGTTTCATGGAAACCTGGCTTTTACTCCGACATTAGAATAAATTTAATATTATCCGATTTATAAGCCATCAAAAATAATCGTTTATTATCATGGGCATTATCGAACTGTAATGACTATCAATTTCGACGTGAAGTTGCTTCAACTTCGACGATAAAGCTCTTATCGAGATTCGATGGTTCGATCAAATGTCACTGGCAATGTTGGCGTTGAGTTTTAATAGTGTAATTATTGTTTCGTTTGGAAATTGCGACGGTACTCGGGTGTTAAACTGGTCATTAAGTTTCAATGGTATTATTATTAGCGAGCACTCCTATACCGTTGGAATTTCAATCGAACTGGCCAATATTAGTCGCTTAAATTTAATCCGAGTCATTCAGATTGTAAGTGGAATGTGCAAACCTCAGTAATTTCTTAGTTTACACGAACATTTTAAACGCAGATGAATCTAATGTCCCACAGTAAAAAGTTTAAACGTAATAATAACTTCTGTGTATAAACACGATCTGTATCCTGGTTCGTATCAAACCAGAAAACAAAAATTCACGACATAATAAATAAAATAGGAATATGGAATGCTGCAGAGGAACAGAAAGAGTGTTCTATGAAAAATGCAACGAATTATATGCATGAAGAAACAAAATGTACTAGCACGTGGCATGGAAATGGCATTACTTGTTTCGCGACTGTATTTTATGCACGCTCACTTTCTGTTTGACATCTCGCCGACTTCGGCTTCATGCATTTTTTATGAGCGTGAAATAATCATCGACAAAAGCAAAAGGCTCCCGGGGACCTTTCATGAACTGTATTACGAAATTTACGTAACGCGGCCGAAGTGATAGAAACGACATTCTACTCCATCGATACGAATAAAAATGATAAAAATCTGTATATAGAATTTCCTTAACAGGGAGCTTGACAAAATATCTACAGAAATACCTTGATAATTATTCTAATAATTATTATCCATTACAAAAATTGAATAATAAACGATAACAATATCAAATATCTACAATTTTAAATATAAAACTCTAATCGATTGCCGGCGAAACAATAATTTATTATAATACAAAAAAACAGAATAATACCAATATACGGAGTCACATATAAAAGGGATATTTCACAAACCTGCCACTTCAATTTCTTCAACACACATCTAACCCGTGTAAGTTAGGGATCTCTCCGAATGGCACGGGGAACCGAAAACACGCATAAAAGGATACTTTATCAGGAGGGTGTGTTATACGAAGCCCCGAGACAGTTTCGAAACGCGTCGTTCACGACAAACGAATTTTTCATAACGAAACAAGCATCGCTTTACGAGCGTCGCATGGCTGCTACCTCGCTGACTACACACGCGTCTAGCAACGCATAAAGTTTCCCATCGATCGAGAATTTATGAAATTCGCATCTACACACGGAGCTGCTCGAATGTTTCGTGCGGTAACGTCGCTCTTGAACATGCACGCGCCGTCGTCAGGAAAACGAAGTAAGTTTTCGTATTGGCGAACAGGCGAATGAAACTCGTACATGTATACCATGGTGCAAAAGTTTCAAACGTTTGCTACTTGCTCAATTTATTTTCCGCACACATTGTATACGCGGCTACATTGATCGAACTGTCATTTATGATTCTTAAACGCGGTTCAAGTATTGCTTAGAATGAAAGTTATTGGGAGAAACGTGGGCATGTCTGCGAGTCAATAGAAATTATTTTAGTACTGCATTTCGAAAATTAGTGCACAAGTGATTTCGTTAGAGTGGCAACGATTTTGTGAAATAGATTAAATATAAGCATACAGAGATAATGTGGAGCACCAAAGTGTATTACCTTGTACGCGTCAAAAAGCAGAGCAGAGTAATTTATATATAATAAAGAATATCGTGGAACAAGTAGAAGAAGATGAATTCGATTTAGAAAAATTAGTGCACTTCGATGTCGATCATTTGAATTTTTAGTTCCACTGTACTAACGTGGATAATAATAATACTCCAGTGATTTGCTCAAACCCGTCCGATTTCTATCAAACCCATACTGGTGCTCCATACTTTTGAGCGACCGTGTACACGCGTGTAAGCGCAAAAACATGCACCACTGATATAGCGTGTTTGCAAAGAGGAAATAACACGGACGCGATGTGTCGTTCCTTCAGGAATAATCGAGCATACCCATAGCGCGCTTATTCGCCAGATGCTGCAAAATTGAAGGGAAATGCATTCGTAAAACGAACAACCCCGTTTTATGATATTTAGGATGTCCCGCGGCAGAGACTTTATTTCCCGGGAATAATGCGGGGGAACGTTCCGTGAAATGCTGAGAATGATCATTCTATTTCGCTGGGTGTCTTTTGTGCTGTGAATCATTGGGATGGTGTTTTGAATGCGTGGCAAATTGTAATGTGCAAGAAGATACAGATGTGCGATAACACAGTGGGGAAGTAAAACGGATTTTCTATTTTATTTACTGAAAAAGGGTAATAAAATTGAATTGTATAAGGATTCCTTTTCTTCTCTTTTTTAAGACACAGGTCTGCCTCTATGAAAAATGTAATTTATTACCTATGTATGTGATTGATTGATAATTTATGCAGGGGATTATTGATCTTTGTGGTTGTTAATAGTTTACGTTCACTGGCTTACTACTGTGTAACGTCGTTAATAGTTTAGTGTTTATTTGGTATGGTAATTTAATTTCTCGAGCTGTATTTATGTTGTGAATTTTGACGAAGATTACACTATTATACAACGTAAGGTTTATTGTATTTATAATGTACACTGTTTCCAGGGTAATTAATCTTTATAATTGACAATAGCTGGCATCCATAAATCGCTCATCACAATTGAGTAAATAATTGATCGAAACCTTGCGAATAATCAAATCTGAATACGTCCTATATTTCGTAGCGGATGATTCATCACTTCTGAAACAATAGAAATTAATGATCGTACTTACCAATGGATTGATAGTAATACCTATCAATTAAGGAGCATCTGGCAATTACCTTGCACATTTCTGGCAATAGTGCTCGCACGAACATACTGGCCCAAAATATAATTTTCACGCAACAAAACACTCGTATCTCAATAATAATTGCACCCATTCCTGAATTCTGTTTTATCTTTCTACTTTCTAAAAATCTACATGTGTATCCCATGTGATACAAGTATTGGAGACGTAAAGGGTGAAAAAATTATCTTGGCGAGGGGCCTGCGGAATGCGAGTAGTCGACTGATTGGTTTTACCATATTTCCAAAAGGCACGAATGCATGAGAGAGTGAAAGGAGCAGAAGTGCCCTCGAAAATTCATTCGCAATGCCGTTCGAAGGATACACCGTGCTCAAGATCAATTTCGAAGACACTCCAACGATATTTTTGGCCAAAAATGATTGGCTCGTCGAGCTCATCCACGTTTTTGCATCGTTTTCTATCGGATTCTTTATTATTATTATTATTATTATTGGCATGCCGTGTGTGCGGAAACAGTATGGAAAGTAGGACAAGTTCTTCTCACTTTGTTCCACGTTTTACCCTTGAACCCTTAAAATCCATCCCCTAATAAACATAATGTTACGAAACGTTAGATACGATTGCCGAAGAATTCTGTCGAAGCACAATGCTCTATGAAGCAAGAAGAAATTACGTGACAATCAAAAAGGTCGAAAGTGGTCGAATCGCCGAGAAGTTTAATTCGACAGCGACCCAAAGTGTTCCGTCTGTCGCGAACAAGAGCAAACTACTCGTTCGCGAAACTTTACCACGACGTCCACCGCATACGGAATCGTTGGAATTCAAGGAACTCTCGGTGCTCAGGCCTGTGCATACAACGCGAACGACCGAACGAACGCAAATTTCGGTGGACTCCGTGGAATTTTCTCGTCCCCGTTCAGAATACGGACCGTCGGCTTCTGTATCGCTGCTCGTTTCAAGGTTGGCTTAACGGTGAGAAAGACTGACAAACAACGGCGTACGGTGCACGTTTGCGTTCGTTCGGTACGCAAATCGCTCGATTGGAACTGTTCATGAAAAATTCGAGGATTCCGACCGACCGATTCCGACCGAAACGGAACTACGTTTGGACGACGAAGGAAATCGGTTGAAAATATTGCTGTGGTTTTTAGGTTTGTTGAGGGAGGATTTTGGAAATTCCATTATTTTATCGAGTTTGTTATTGAACATTGCGCAGGGCAAGTGTGCTGCACTATTTCGTTGTTCCATTGCATTTCTCCACTTCTATTCAGTTCGGTGTATACAACGAGTGATGGAATTAGTAGAGCCGCAGTACGAAAATGTATGTTCCTCGGGTTTGGTTAGAAATGAAAACACAGTGCCGAGGATCTTGATGGGAAGTCGTCAATTTATACAACGCGATTGTACATTATCTTATTCATATCTTTCGATGGGTATTGAGCGTCCGTTCGCTTTGGCATGAGCAACTAATCCCGCAATTTGCAAGCCCCAAGGATAATTATTATCAATCTGTCCCAAAATTAATTACTCCGGCATGCAAACATTAATTAATACCAGCGGATGGATATGTCCGAGTCAATACTACACGATCATTTCAACGCATTTCTACCCCGCCACGCGTGTATCATCAAGATACAAATATCCACCGAGAAACCATGGAAAAATCCATTAAATACATTTTATCCGAGGAAAAACATTACCCCGACCACCTTAATCCGCCAGGAATCTACACAAAAGGCGGCGTCCCTTCAATCAGTCGCATCGCAATCCATTTCCAGCAGGAGCAACCGAGTAGCTCGCGTTATTTCAAGTTAATTCCGCTGGTAAAGCGAACGCAAAGAGAAAAAAGGAAGGAATAATGACCAGGGGGGGGAAAATCTATTTCCGCGACGGCGACGCGACGTAACGATTCGACGGGCAACGAAAACAGGTGGAAAACGAAAAGGAAGGTGAAAAAGCCAGCAGTCCGTATTCTCGTTTTATCGGGGTGGGGGAGGGGGCGAAGAGTGAAGGCAACGACGCATAGGGAAATTTCGTGATACGCGCCAATGGGCCTGTCAGAGGTTTAATCGAGGACAGAGCCGAAGGAAATAAATATCTGCGTGGACGGCTGACCGTCGATGCGCGAATCCCTCGAATGAATTATACGATTATCGGCTTTGCCACTTTTTCCCGTCCTCCGCCCTCCCTCGCCCGCCCGTTTATTTTATTTTATGCTTTGTATTCTTTGGCGTTTTTTCCTCTCGCGGATCTTTCGCGAACGCGTTTTTATAATCGCACCGTTAACGCGTGCGCCTCGTCGCGCTTTGACGAGCAGAATTAAGCCGGTGTCCATTATTGGACGCAAACGATTGGACGACGACGAATAACGATTGCGATTTTTCATGTTGCAGTGTGAAAGACGACTCGATGACGAGTAGTTAACTTTCTGTGCGAAATTGTTAATGCGTCGTCGGATTCGCTTTTTATTATTCGATATCGCGACAGCTGCCGGTAAAATTTTAGATATGTATATTTCTGGACGTAAACGTTTCCAAAAATACCAGCTTTGTTTCCGAAACGAAGAAGTTGAGGACGGTGGACATTTTTGATATCGAACGGAACTCGACAAAGTTGAAAATCTGATAAGCAGGAAGGTCGTAAAATGTTCTCGACAGTGTATCAACTTTATTGCAAGAAGTTTGAGGGGTTACGAACTCATAATATGGTATTGCAATATGCAGCATTAAAAGATCAGTTCAACGAGGTTGCTGAAATTCGTGCGAAAGCAACGTTTCTAAGCATCGCGTGCAATTTAATAATATTAAACGGAAGGAATACTTCCTGGCATCCTTCGTTTTGAGTTCGATTTTCGAATGGAATCTTATCGCTTCCAAGCAATCGTACAAATCGATCACGGCGATTAGTTTCTCGCGTTCATAAAAGATTTTCCATTCATCGCGGGAAGCACTTCGGTTCACCGATAGAAACGGAAACATAATGTTCCCCATTTTTCCACCAGAACAAATGAAAATTTCGTTCCGCCGTTCGAGCAACTTTTATCGACCGGCAAAACGTAGATATTTCGATAGAAAGATTGCAAAAGGGTGAATTTATTACAGAAAGTACGCAGAACGCTGAATCACAGCGAATTATCCACGCATGAATGTTACCTGCGTTGAAAAAGGTCTCACTGATTGCAGCGTTTAGCGTTTACGAATACACAATCGCTCTTTCATGCGACATTTTTAGAAAAAATATTTTGAGTAAACAGGAAACAATTGAATACATTTCAACGGATTGGAATAAATTCTTTCGATTCAAAAATATCTCCTTTGTATACATGCATGCCGTGGGCACAAAACTTTTCAAGCTGAACTACTATTTTCCTTTCCTCCAATTACTATACTTTCGACTAAAATACTAAATCGGCTGAAGTTTATGTTTCCAAATAACTGCGTTACATAAAGTATACATATGTATATGTATATATTTATTCTAACATAATGAAAAAGATAACTATTTTAATATATTTAATTTATACAAATTTATATAAGCATCACATATATGTGATGCGCATTAGATAAAATAGATTGTATAGCTGAGTAATTAAACATTAAGTCATAGAAATCATCCACTAATCTTTTTAAACAAGTCTAGACCCCTAACCATCCATGAAGGCAATACAATGTCTAACGAAATTCGACTATAACGATAGCAATCCCTATCAAATACAATACCAATTTAAAAATCTGACCCCAGGAAACGCATTGCATTGTACAATCAACGGCAAACGTGCAGATTGCAAATAACCAGGTGGAATTCTTCGCCAACGTGTCGCTTTGCGTCCAGAGGCGCGTGAAATTGATCCAAGGATCGAATGCGAGAAGAGGTTCCGTTTGGTTCAAAGCTTGTATTGTATATTTCATCGAGGCCGGTACATTTACCTCTGCAGGCAACTCCAAGCAGCAGGTTACCAGCGTGGACAAAGGTAAACGTGTAACCATGCCACAGGTACACAGACGACGATTGCGCAGTCTCGTTGAGAAAAGCCAACCTGGTCAATCATCGATTTCAACAGAAACAAGCATGTAGATTGAACGCGAATTAGAAATATTTTAGCCCCCCCTGACTTCTATCAACTTTGTCGACCTCGCGATTTTCCTGCACTCCATTGACGAGCATGTTTCAATTTATGGAAATTCGTGGGAAACAATAGGATATTATTGAGGAATATCAATTGTATATACTGGAGATGGCTTATGAAGGGTGGCTGTTTCAACATTGGGAATAAAAATGAGTGAGAAGAGTGTTAAGTGCACAATTAATTAAGCAATCGTTGGTAACTAATTTCGTTGCTAAGTTATTATATAATATGTGTATATTTATTATATACATTTATATAAACTGTCTTCTACAATAGTTTTTATTATTATTAGTAACATTGTTCTCTGGATACTCTTTTTCTATCTGAATAGATATTTTATAAATCAGAAAGCCGATGGCAAAGTAACCAGCCCTAAAATCAAGTCACGAACGATGTTCAGCGTGATATCATTTCAGAAAACAATTCCTTCTTTTCTTTCCTTTTTTATATCTATTTCTTTTATTAAAATCAATATCACGTAGACATTCGCGTTGAAAGAAGCGCGAGAAGCATTTCTTCGCATTCAACAATGCAATCTTTGCCGGAGCTTTTCTGGCTTCCATACTTTGCTGGGAGGAAGTGACACTGCTTCCGCGAACAATTTCCGCCATAGAATACAGTGTTCCTACGCCAATGCTGTTTTAAGACAGACACCATAACTGTTATGATCAAAATTTAAAAAGTTACGATATAGTCAACATCTTAGTTGAAATGATTTTGATTACGAATAATCGTTATTGGGCGACAGAAATCTTTTGGTTACGAACAATCATTACTGAAGACAAACATTTTTGTTGGTTGCGAATAATCCTTATTCATAACCAGAAAAGTTCAAAATAAAAAGTGTTTGGTCACATCAATTTTCCAAAAATTTCTTGGAGATTGAATGACTTATGTCCCTTCCATTAGAATAAAAATCAACTTTTTATCAATTACTTTTACCTATAACAACTGTTACTTTTTATCCCTGGTTTTAAATCTTCCGTACATACACGTAGTATTATGAGCGTTGTGTAATCCTATAAATTAAACAAAACTGCGACTTCCGTGGATTTGTATGTTTTAAGATATCGTTATGTGTCGGTGACACGGGAAAACAGGAATTTTGTAAAATAATCCCCGCCGTGCTTTATTAATATTTGCCTCCATTAATATTTCCATGCTGTGTAGCAGGATACCGGCTGTTTTATTACTTGAAACGGCACAAAAACCCTAAGAATGTACGGCACAGTTTGACAAATAAATGGATGAAAGCAACGTTTGTACGTTCGCTTAAATAGAAATGTTACTGTAAAATTTTATAATCTCAGATATACATATTGTCCGACTGGAAATTTAGCATATTCTAGTTTCGTGTTTAGAACAATTTAAAAACTATTTAAAATCCTGCTGCTAATCAAAGGGTTCTTCGCTATTTTTCATTTTCGTTTCGTGCTCTTACTTGAAGAAGCTAAATATAATAGCGTATTGAAAACGCGCGCCAATCTAAAACCGTGGAAACCAATAGACTTGCTTCCCCCACTACTATGTAATATCTTCAACCCCGAAATTCTAATTCGATTTCGAGGTCAGAGTCGTCCCAATCGTCGAACTGAAAACAAGTAGTACGGGCGTATTCCCTCGTAGTTTGAGGTATTGAAATTTGCCCTCTGTAACGAACTATCGCGTAGAATTTGCTTACGTTACCAAACAGCGAACGTTCTTCAAATTGCAATCAGTTTTGCGAATGAATTAATTGCATCGAGTAGTACTATAAGATTATGTTGTGCCAATTACATTAATAATTATTATACTTTTTCTCGTTGAACCGTGTCTATTGAATCTTCGACGAGTTACCATTGATATCTTTGTGCGACTTATTACTAATTATGTTATTAACATTTGTGCCACAGGTGAAGGAGGACAATACTTTCGTGTGAGGCCGAGAAACAGTTCTGTCCTCGAGGGTGGCGAGGTAACGATACCGTGCGAAGTTGAAAACAGAGTTGGCATAGTGCAATGGGTAAAGGATGGCTTTGCTTACGTCATACAACCGAGTAAGTATTATTGATTTTAGCAATGTTGAACACTGTGTTCGCTTTTAAGTTCGAATGAACACGAATCTGAATGATTAGATATGGAAGATCATCATTTTATTTAGAATTGCTTAAGTAACTTTAAACAAAGTTCTTTTAAGAATATGCAGTATTTTATAATACATAGAATAACGCATAATATTAATAGTACTACCCTAGGTGTAGCCAGTGTGATTGTTTTTGTTTTTTTCGTCCCCACTATTTTCGTACTCTCACTGATAACAGACTTCGACACGCTACGAGTTTTCATACTTTTGTTGACTGTTTGCCCTCGTCTTTCTTACGTTACATGAAACAAGCTGATGAAAAGAAATTGTAAGACAATATGCACATGTATGTACAGCATACTGCAGAACAGATGAAAAGTTCTTTTCATTTAGTTAATACATTGAACAATGGTACAATAAAAAGTTGTTAATTAATTATGTAACTAATGGGAAATGGACAGTTTAATGTGATCCAGTATAAAAAAAAGTATTTAAACGTCGAGGATCTAGGTAGAATAAAATTCTCGGAATGCGGGTATGTAACGGTATTAAATATTCGCTAAATATAAATTTCTTTCGACGAAACTTCCACGAAACTTTCGCAACTTAAAGAAGACAACTAAAATAAAATAAATTAAAACTAAAATAAAAGGATAATAGAAGAAAACAATCAGTACCGTAGAAATACGGAAACTTTCCCCGAGTAATTAAACGAAACGCGGATCTCACGGATAATATAGTATTTCATCGTTCTGAGTAATTCATCGTGCTTCTAGAACTGAAGAATTTCGCACTCGACGTCGATTATTAATTTCGAACTGTTGTTTATTTCTCTGCCTGCATAAGATGCGTAAAACTATAAAACTTCGTAACCAATGAGATTAATATTACAAAACGTTCAGAACTTCGTTTCTGTTATTTTATTTGATGCCTACGAACGTGACCAGTCTTCACTACTCCTTAGATGAACGGAAAAATATTTCACTATCTTAGCATTCCTCACGTTTAAACATTTTTCTTCTGAAAATTTCATCTCTTCCTTCGTGTACTGTCGTCATTTTTTAATCCACAATACCTTGAGTCAGTTTGACAGTATCACAGTTTCCAGTTTTTCGCGCAATACTTGATTCTTGGGTTCGTGAGATGATACGTGACACGAGGGCAGAGTAATTAGTGTCTCGACTATCGGAACTCTTTATTAGGCACCCTTTTTGTCTTTGCGTGGCCCAGATTTTCGACCGTGTCGGTACGTACCAGACTTCAAAAATTGGAATGGTAGAAAACCCTCGTGATAGACATTAGGGCAATTACTTTTTTGAGGAGGGCAATTGAGTTGCAGGGGTTGACATAGAAATAGAACAGAGACAGTTTTATCAAACGTAGACATAGAAGTGATATATAAATAAGTAAAGGACTAAACAAAGTAAATTTAGTATTACAGGCAATGTTCTATTTTTTTTAAGGAAAAAATGAAGAAAGGTATTGAATTGTACAATCTAAAAATACTACATTTGCACCGACACTTTACAAAAAAGATTTACTCAATCTTTCGTCAATGTGCTCATTTTTTTTTAAATGGAAATTCAAAACATAAATACAGTTACATATCTTGATACCCACAAACATGCAGGAATATATGTACATAAATTACACAGAAATATTATTTAAAATTTGTTAGGAATGTTACAACAAAGGATATGAAAGCATTGTGGTTCCGAATAAATTTTGACTGATATAATATTTAAAACATTGAACAAAAGAAAAATTACAGGTGCATACAGCTTCAATCATAAACAGTTCAAAACGAGTCTGACAGTAAACCGTCCATTTCCATTGTGGAAAATTGTATCTCTCTCTCTCTCGCTCTGTAAATGTATACGTCTACTGGGCTATAGTGAACTTTGTTGTATATTTTAATAAAACATCCGTTATTCTGGAAATGTTATCCCGCGAGCCTCGCCGATTTTAATAGAAATTATCAGGAATTTTATTTAAGGTCTCAATATTAACGTTGTATTAAAATACTATTTTCCATTCTGTATCTATAATTTATTTTTCCACATTATTCACTAATTATTTCCACATTTATTATATTATCCTTTTCGACATATTTGTATGATATACACCTGTACCACGTTCTGGCTAATGTTTCATAAATAAAAACTGTTGGTCTTGACAACGTGGAGCGCATACGACCCACGTTGCCGGGGTAGTGTTAAACAAAAGTAACAGAAATTCGAGCTAACGAGGATTTAGAAGAGAAGCTTTGGAGAAATGGAATTGTAGAGTAACAGTTGAAATAAAAATTAGCCGATCATAAAGGAGGTTTACTTTCATGAAAATTCTCTGTGAAAACGTTTGGCCTGTAGTAATACCCTTATTCAATTTTGCTCGTTAGGACTGTAACAACCCACATTCTGCTATTAAAGGAACGGGGTTGAGCTTAAAGTTTTCGATTGTTCCTTTCAGACATTTCTGTCTCGTTTAAGAACTTAGACAATATATCTCGTGCTTCGTTAAACGTGACGAACGTATTTCCACCAAACTAAATGTATAAATATCAAGCTAAGGAACAAGGAGCTCGAATATTTTCACAGCATATAATTCATGGCAATGCAATAAAACCTCGTAATAATTAACTTTTTCTACTGTGTATTATACACGTGTACACGTGGTAAGCCTATTAAAGTCGGGGTTTCTTCAATTTTTAAATTAATGAACGACTGAAACATTGAGAAGTAATGAACAAAGGGGAAATAAATGTTTCTTTTTTCAATTACACAGACGGAGAAATTGTCGGGCATCCGAGGTTGAGACTAATAGGCAATCAAAACACAGGATTCTACAATCTGAAGATCACAGATGCTTCTTTGACTGACGATGGGGAATATCAGTGCCAAGTTGGACCATATTTGCGCATCAAATCGATACGTGCTAACGCTCATCTTATCGTCATCTGTGAGTACTCAACGATTTTTCTTTTCATTTCGGACGTGCAAGCGTGCAAGCAGTGGATTTTCGATTTAACGGGAGCCAGATTATTTAAACTGTGAAATATTCATGGTATTCTTTAGGTCGACGAGCTTTATCTTTCTCTGATTTTGGAGTAAATAAATTAAATTTACCTCACTGCTCGGAGAAACTAATAAGGCAGCTGAAATTTAAGAAATGTAGATCGAAAGTTTCTATAAAGTAGAATATTTACATAATGCAATTTTAATGATTCTCGTTAGTTTAGGAAACAGTGTTAAATTACGGTCCATTCTTGGGCAATTAAAAGTTTCCCTAACTCGCTTGAAGGAGTATCTACCTTTGAAGAACGGTTCATATAACAAAAGATCTTTCCCTTACGTAATCTTTCTGTACAAGCAGGGAGACATTTTTCTTTGACTTTTACCCCCTTGAAATTTTCAATCGAACCACGTTTATAAAAGTAATAAATGTTATTACTCGTTCCCTTGACAACAGCAGGTAAAACGATGAATATTCTCTAGGTAAAATGCGCGACAATTCGTTACGTGACCGTACAGACATTATTCATTACGTTCATTAATGTCTGGTTGCACAGTAAACTCGGCTTTAGAGGCTGTAGAAACAATAAGGTCGCAAATTTTCCGGAAAAATTGTCGCAAAACCCTGAATAAAGGATTGTTACTAAAAATTAAATTATATCGTGCAGAGAAATCGTGCAAACGAATATGTATTAATATTTGATAGGTAATCAGTAAATTGCACTGGTCATTTTTAAATGTTACATCACGAATTTATCCATCGTCATTTTCCGGAAATAACTGGAAATAGCTGGAAATAACTCGTTTCAATCGAAGCTTTACTAATAGTACTCTAAATTGTGTTCAATCAAACGCATATACGAAACGCTTGTTTACATACGGTTCGCAGAATATCGAAATACATTAATAAAATAAAGAAAAACGATATTCCTCAGCAAAACAAACAAATTTCACAATCAATTTCAATCGATAAAACGCACCCCATGAAATCCCCCGCGCGTTGCAAATAATAACGTAATTCAGCAATAAACACAACGACAGCGATACCTACTCGAACCGGCTTGGAAGATAAAATATCCCATTATTACCAAAGATCAAAGCTGACAAATGCGAAAACGTTTAGAACTTTAGTTGTTCAAGACGACATTCAGCTATTTCCTGACACCGTGGAAATTGGCGGTGGGACTAGACCGAGGTCGAAGAACAATAGCTCCTCTCGCATTATTAAGAACGCTCCGATGAATCCAAGCCGAATTGCAATTGCTGCTAACTAGACGAAAGTTCGATACAATCGCGAGATCCCGTCCGATTGTTGCGGTCAACTTCGCGCGTTAACAAAGACATTCCCCGGCTGAAACTTATTCGAAAGTCGCTGGCAAGGGTGGTAAACCGTGATTACCGACGATCCAGCGTAAACCTGAAGGTGTGCACCCGTCTACGAACTAGTTGGCGAGTTTAGAAAACATCTTCCTGCCCCTATACACGCTGCTCTTCGACGGAATCGAGCGTGAAGTTCCGTGAATTTGTTGTTCGCCTCCCCGTGTTCGTCGTTCGTGATGTTTCGCGGAGGAGATTGAAAACGTAGGACGATCGTTTTGGAGGGGATAGAACGTTTCGAAGCATATTCTTTCTGGAAGTTAGCCTTAGCACACCGTGCTGCGGAGCAAGAAAGTTTGAACACGCGATGGATCACAGAATAGAATATTCTGGAGGGTCGGAGATGAAATAGGATGAAGTCGCAGTGTTAAAACTTAAGGCGGAATATAAAGAATAGAATATTTTGGAGGGAATCGTTTTAAAGATAATTTGTAATATTGTAATATTGTAATATTGTAATATGAAGGGCTGTGCAATAAGTAGCAACATTTTGCAGGGGGCGAAGAAGATTTATTGAAAGTTTCTTGAACATAGGACGAAGTAGCAATGTTAAAACTTAAGGCGGAATATAAAGGATAGAATATTTTGGAGGGAATCGTTTTAAAGATAATTTGTAATATTGTAATATGATAGGGCTGTGCAATAAGTAGCAACATTTTTCAGGGGGCGGAGAGGATTTATTGAAAGTTTCTTAAACATAGAATGAAGTAGCAATGTTAAAACTTAAGGCAGAGTGTGAAGAATAGAATATTTTGGAGGCTATCGTTTTAAAGATAATTTGGAATATTGTAATATGATAGGGTTGTGCAATAAGTCGCAACATTTTGGAAGGGGCGGAGAGGATTTATTGAAAGTTTCTTAAACATAGAATGAAGTAGCAATGTTAAAACTTAAGGCAGAGTGTGAAGAATAGAATATTTTGAAGGGAATCGTTTTAAAGATAATTTGGAATATTATAATACGATAGGGTTGTGCAATAAGTAGCAACATTTTTTGGTCGCCTGTTTCAAAGAATTATAAATTGAAAAATTATACACATTTCTGTGCTTGTTAATTGTTTCCTTTGCTTATCAAGCGACGTATCATATAAGGTTGAAATCGCCCGCACGAATAACATCGAAAAGGTCCACAGATCACAATCGAGTACACCTCGATGTTGTTAAACGAACGTTAAGCGAATCTCCCTTTGTACTCTTTACTTTAAACCATTGCTTTCCCTATCTACCACAAAAACCATCAGCTGGCCCCGAGGGTGAACGAAACGAATCAATAACAAATACCAATTCCAAGTATCAAACGTGTACCTTCCATTTCACGACACTTCAAATGCAGAGAAATTCCAGCGACATAAAAGGAACATTTACAAAGCCGTGGACGCTCGGTTCCAAACTTCCTTCGCCGAAAACCCGAAGAGAGAGGGAGAGAGAGAGAGAGAGAAAAAACGGTAGTGAACTATAAGAAGTGTCCCAGGGCGACTAGGAAGCATCCTCGTGGATCGCCAGAATCGTTTCCTGTGGACTCAGCTCTTTCGAGGCCGTCGTCTCTCGTCGTCTGCTTTTCCTCTCCGCCACTCTCTCTCTCTCTCACTCACTCTTTTATTTCCATTTCTCTCTTCCTTTTTCCCATTTTTTTTTGTTTCGCTCTTCAACGCCTAAGGCCACGTGTACCCAACGCAAGCAGCGACGACACTCGGTGGTCAACTCGTTTCCACGCTTTACGGAAACCACGGACTGGTTTACCGGAAGGCAAGCGACAGCCAGACCAACGTCGACGACGCGACGACGGCCAACGTTGTCGTTTTCCGTGAAATATTAAAGGCTCGTCCACGTCGTCGGGACGACGCGACGGCCACGAGGACGGCCTTTTAAATCGGGGAACGCCTCCGCGCTTCCGGTATAAAGGATTCCGCGGCCTTTGTGACACGGGCGAACGGTAATCACCGCCTTTCGATGCCGTGCAGGAAATCGATTTCGTTCATCGCGTTTGCCAAGGTAAATGGGAGTTTTATGCTCCCGCTGCTTGATCCCCCGGGTTGAATATGGAGTGCGGTGTCCCATTTTTCGTGAATTTATTGGGGAATTCTTAACGAGGGCTGAATACAGGTGCCGAGGGTTGTTTGGAATTTTTTGTTATCCCGGTGTAGAATGTTCCTTCGAGTTGTCACGGGCAAAGAATGGTTTGCCGAACGATTTATTGTTGTCGCTGAGACGGTTCAGTTGATCATTTGGCCCGCTGAAGTGCATTTAATGACGCGTTGTTTTAATAATAACTTACAAGCAAGGTCGTTGGTTTCGTGACTGTTAGCTTTGAATGTGACTTTTGGTTACATTGTGTTTGGCACGGGGAGCAAATTCCCCGCGTGGGAGGAAATTATTAAATGAACGTATTATACCGACCGTATAGTTATTGTAATCAATAACAGTACTCATTATTCCAAAATGTGATATCGGATAATCGTATGTCGCATAAATCTGACTAATCTATATACTATTATATTGACATTCCATACCGACGATTCCCCAAAAATTAATTCTCCGTACACGAATTGCAAAACTGCCCGACAAATATCGTTTTAGAAGAATTTCAGTTTTATCTGAACAGCCACTGAAATACTATCGTTCCCCGCGAGGGGCCAATGGAAGGTTCCTGTGTCATAGAGCGCGATACGCTCTCCAGCAGAAATGCATATGTACGCTCCCCCGACGTATGACTAGGTGAATATACATACACCGAAGTGTATCCTACGTGATCAGTTGAAATCACGCGCAAGGAACACACGTCGACCGAGCACTGCCTTTGTAAACGACACGGGGCTCGCGTATCCGACCCCGTGGTTCGTACGTGTCCGGAAAGAGAAAGGGTAAAAAGAAGAAGGGACAAAGGGAGGACGCATGGATAAGGGCAGAGAAAGCTGATACGAGTGTTCGATCGGCGAAAAGTCGGTCAGGAAACTGTATCACCTTTCCATGGATAAATATTTTATGAGATTCAATCCGATAGCTTTCTCTCTGCTGCCGGTATTCGTTGTTCCTCCCTGTTTTCTTTTCCCAAACTGCGGATGTGTCCTTCGTGTGAACGTTTTTATACATGTACGCAGGAAGGTATGTGTGTGTGTGTGTGTGCGACTGTGATGGTTTCAAGTGTGGAGGTTAAATTGTAAAAGCAACGCTTAGGAGAATCGGTAACGTTTTTGAAGAACGTAATGGAAAGCGATAGGATTTGGCTATTCGACGAGGAAATTTATGGGAAGTTAGAAGTGAATCGATTCCGTTCACCCTGCACAATCTGTTTGTTCTTGAAAATTATTTCCCTGTATAAATAATGCGGGGAACTAAAGTTCAATCTGTAATGCAACTGAGTAGGTAGTACTATGTCTTTCCACTTTTACATAAATAATCCGGGTACAACAATTGCGCGCATATAAATGTGTTTTGAACGAAATTCAAGTGAACATCGATAGTACTTACTGTTTTGTATAAACTTGAATGAATGCCATTTCCATTTTACACGATAAGCACGATGTAGTGCATAGATTCACCGGTAGTTATTTTAACAAGAGCACGAATATCCTTTTACAATAATTAATATCATGGAATTATTCATATTTCAACACAGTGTTCCCGCGGCCAAAGGACAGTAGGAGCGTTACCTGACTCGTCGAGGCTATGTAATTGCAAATTTTAATAATTTCATCCGATCCCTGATTTTAAAATACAGAAGAGACTTGTAATGAAAGAATTATCAGGGATGAAACGTGAACTTTTCCCGGGTTTCCGCAGAGGATCAAATGATCCGTAAGTTATTAAACCGGTGTAATTGGGGTTGAAAAAGCGGACCACCCCCGGCCCGGTCGATCCTTTTTCGTTTCCCTTGTCCATTATCGTCCCCATGGGGATACAAAAGAAATGAGAAAGTGCGAGACGTGCAACAGTGAATCTTTCCCCGGGCCCGTAAAAGTATCCCGAACAGAGTAATAAATGCCCGGCGTGCAGCCACTCGCCGTTCCTTTACTGCCAGAAAATTGGACCAGAAAGAACATTGGCTACGTAATTACATGCTTCTGAATTGTGGCAGGAGGGAAGAAAGGGAGGCTGGAAAACCGCGGCCAAACCTGGAACGGAACTTCTCTCTCTCGTCTGCAAAAAATAATGCTTCTAACGTGTATACAGTTCGCGTTCCTCGCGCGATCGTTATCATTGCCTTGGCCGTCTCCGTTTGTTCCGATACGCCCGACGTCATTTCACCTGTCCGAAGAAAAGCGTAAAATTCACCGTGAATTTGACCAAAGGAATCTTGATTGTCGATAGTACCTGATACGTTTAAAAATAATCACGTTCGACGATGTCGTTGACCTGTACTACTAGCAGGAATACCATGTAATGAAAAATTGCTGATCGACGCTTCGTAATGGTACCTGTCACGTATAGATGTTGGACAGAAGCAATAAACAGATATCAATTAGCGAAAGTATATTGGAAAATTGGTCGAACAACGAGAAATGTTGAATAAAAAAAAAGAGGAGGAACAGAATTTACTGAAAGCTACCCACGCGAGGTAGAAAGTAACTCTGCAACTGGCGTAACTGGAGTTTCTTGAAGAAGTCCTCTCCATTTACAATCACGGAACGTCTCGATTTCGTTTTCTTTCTGTTTCGCGTTATTTCGCGGGGAACAATGACGACCGAGCGAGTACGAAGGCGACAAAGGCAAAAACCAATTACTTCCGCCTGCACTCGAATTCCATGAATGAAAAGCGCAAGAAGTCTGATTGTGAAAAACATTGCTTAGTGAAGAGGATAGCACTGGGAGGGAAGAAAGATGCCGGGGAGGTAAGCCTGCATTATATGGAGGATTTATGTTACGGCCAATAATGCGACTGATATTTAAATTGAAAAGATGAAGCGGAGAAGATAGAAGTATAAGAAGAGGGGCAGAAGGAAAATACAATGTACAAGTGCACGAAACCAATTTCGAAATAATAGTAATTTTTCTGTCCCCAAAAAAAAGCGAGTTCATTATAATATTCAATGTAACTATATGTATAATCTAACTATAATCTGGATCGCTTCGAATGTAGAAGAAGATTTCAATGAGACAGCAACATTTTTTCTGCACTGATTGAAATAATTTGATATCTCGTTAGCAAGGCAAAGATTTTTTCCATCGTATAAAAATGTACGATCGTTTTCGCGTTAATTGCAAGATATGTATACGAAAAAAACACCTCGTTTTCGAAGTGTTCGTGGTATGCAAGATAGCGTGGAATGAGAGTTTACTGCTCTGAAATGAATTCATAGTAATATTAGAACGAAATTTTAAATCCCGTATTAAAACTATTTACGATATCCTTTATTATGAAAAGCCTTTACATTTCCCCTTGAAGTAACTATTAAATAATACGGGGAAAAAATATGTTCAGACAGCATTTAAATGAAATATGACCTGCTAAAATGTAGGTACTTACTAAACACGAACTCTTATAATGAAGCAAGTTAACGTAATTAAATGAATGAAAGTAGACAAGAAACAATTTGAACTATTAAAAGGTTACACATTGCTGTTATTTTAATGCGCGCCAGCAATTTCATTCCGCCTCCGCTTTCAAGTTCAATCGAGGATGAAGATATACAATTTCGGAATAACGTTTATCGTTTTTTTCCTCCCCTTTATCCGTCGTCCATCCAAAATTTTCCTTGGAAAGCTGTCGAAGCGAAAAAAGCCTCGGGATTACAGTCGAGCTGGCGGAAACGAATCGATTCTACTGGTGCACGCGCCTTTCCATTTCTCGTATCGAAATGTCGTTCCCCCGTCCCGAAAATTGGATCAATTTCAATATTTCGAAACATGCTCCCGAGCCATCCCGCCACTGTGAATCCCAATCGAATGTTCTTCTCAACTTTCCACATATACAGAGACGCGCACATTGGAAATAGGAATTAGGGTCCGTTCTCTTAATTTGATAACTTTTCGATTTTCTTTCCCCCGATTTTACTGTCAACAGTATTTTCGTTTGCGCGGCATCTAAACAGATAGGGAACGGATTCGTAGTTATATTGTTTCTATCCCGAAGACGTAATAGAGCGACTTCTTTCACGGTTATCGTGTTAAGAATTGAGTTTTCAATTTTCCGTCGTGGACAATTTTTCACGGAGAAATGATTTTCGTCCACGTTTTCCATGGAGCCATGAAATTTTGGATCCTCAAGCGGATTTCAGTAGACTTAACAGAATGTCACGGACGTTCACCGGCTATACTCTATATCACGTGAGATTTTCCGGGGCTTGGTGAATTTTCGACGCTGTCCCGCGTGTCTTTTGTTCGCTTTCTTTGGATCATGCACCATACTTTCTGCCACAATAGTTTAGCTAATTAATTCGGAGTTCGAACGGAAATATGTATTTATTGGACGAGAAATGTTGGAATATTTGAAAATCATCATTGTTTCTTTCCCTCGTTTGAATTCTTATTTCAATTATTGTATAAGTTGTTAAAATTTCGCTAGTCGTTACACAGCAATGAATATCTTCTATATCAAAGTGCACATTTAAATAAATTCAATAATTTTTTTATATATTAGCAGTAGTAGTAAAGTTCTTCTACTCTTGATAAAAATACGTAATTACCAAACTATATAATAAACTTAGTAGAAGTGTAAGGTAAACAGAAACACTTTCGTTCAAATCAATATATAATACAATACAATTATGTAATCTATACATATCGCTGAATTTATTGCATCAAAAATCGGAGCATGACGGGCGATATTTAAAAATCGTGTTTACCTTGAACAAAACGACAGCGAAGTGGAAAGTTCGCACATTGCTTTGACAGCGTATCAGCCATTTCAAGGAAGAAATATTCTGGCCCTTCTCCGAGTGCATTTGACAAGTTCGCACGAGAATGGCGTATCGTGTAGAAGAAATTTCGCAATATAGCACGGTCTATGGCACAGCATCTTGATCGTCGTTTTATCATCGAGTTACGCAGCTCGTTGCACCGATATTGAGTGTCACGTTGATTTAAATCCTGAAACAGCCAGCCGCAAATATTGACGGTCCTGTGGGCTAATTTCTATCGGAAACACTCGTAATTTGTGGGGGAGTAAACGATTCGTGCACGAGATTTTTTATTAAAAGCAAATATTTCCCAGCGTGCCTGTAGTGGAATATTAAAGAGGTATTTGGTAAGCCACGTCGATTTCGATGAAATCAAGCATTCCATAGGTTTTTCCTTTAGCCCCCTCTGGCGAATAAAATGGTACATTCTAAGAAGTAAGAGAAAAATAAATAGTTGTACAAAAAACTGATAAACGATTGTGTAATACGTTCGAGTTTATTATTTTTTTTTTTTTTTTGTAGATTTAATTGTGTTCTGGTTTCATTGCAGGAACGATAAATTAAACGAAGTTTCTATATTAGCCATTTGTGAAATTCTATTCGAAACAAAGGTTGCAATTGCGTTTTACAGTTCTGTAATTAATAGAAAAATGCATGCAATTTTCATGTACTTACTTTTTTTGTTTGCCGCACGTGTATAAAACGTATGTTTTATATCCAAGCAATATTTCACCACCGTTATATAGAATGTCGTAAACAACGCGTAAACTTTTATACAGTTGCGAAATGATTTTTAGAAAAAAGAAGAAAAATATTGCGGACGATCCACGTTTTCGTTCATACATTTATTACTATCTGGTTTCAAACAAGATTTATTTACCTATCTTGTTGATTCATCTATCATCCTCATATTAAATCAGTATTATCTACGATCAACCATGACCCAATTTCGTCTACGGTAGAAATAGGTCGCAGGAATCGTTAGACGATTCGCTCGAAATGATACGTGAAAAAGCAACGACGCGCAGAACGAGTGGGAGGGCACTTCAATTTGCAAAAAGTGCCATCAGAAGTCTGGCAGCACGATGAAAAACCGTATTGAGGCACCGAACTGACGTTTAATTTCAAATGTTAAGCACATTATTAAGCAAATAGGTTGGAAAATGAATATACGATCGTGACCCTGACTCCGATGACGTTCAGAAGTGTCCGAAGGTGTTTCTGTAGCTCTTCATCGTGTCACGCGCAATTATTAACCTGCAGTTATTCATCCAGTTAATCCAGAAATCGAACACTCGATCGCCGATGAAATACAAAAATTCACTCTCCATATTTCTATAAATTTGCCACCTTAATTAATCGAGCACATTAGCCAAATATTTATACAAGTATCTCTTCCGTATCAACAATGTCATCTCTGGCGAGCTGTTCAGCAGTTACCTGATACGGCTTCAGTAGTATATGCCGGCGATTTATCAGACAAAGGTTTCATATCGGACAATTCATATCGTACGAGGCCGAATAATAATGAAAAATTGCGATGAAAATCTTGCGACGAAGCGCCACGGATACAAATTAAATGGCGGTACAGTGTTTCAATACTGTAATCCAACCAAAATTTAACGGCCGAAAATTATCGCAACACTTTGAGGCGGCTATTTACCATATTCGCGTCAGCGTGGCCACGATCATCAGAACGCAATTATGAGAAACACCGAGGGAAATATTACATCCACGCTAGCGTGGACGTCTACGTCTGCCCGAGGTATTTTATTGCTGGTCGAAGCGGAATAGCGCTGCCTCGCTCTTCCACGCGCCGCTGATTCGACTCGATTGCATTACGGGAATATACGACGACAAAGTTGTCGTTCGCATCGATGACGGCTGACAGGGAACGAGAGTGCGGTTCACACCGCTGACGAACGCACGTCACACGAAATTACGAGTATGAAATTTCGCCCGTGAATAGGGGTAATTGAAAATTCGGATATGATTAGGGGTTCAACGGTGGGAGAGGGTCGGCGATGAAAGTGAAGATAAATGGAAGAGAAAAAGCGTTTAGACATCGAGGTGTTTAAAACAAAATCAAGCAGGACGAGAAGCGAAACGGGGTTGAACGGGGGAGGGGAAACGGAGCCAAGCATGGCGAATCGAGGCACGGGGGATTGAAGGGTTGCGAAGTGAAGAGTAGCAGGTCGGCGCGTAGAATGTCGAGAAATAGGGGAATAAAAGTTAAAGGAGAGCGTCGAAACTACGGGGCAAGAAAATCGAAGCACGGAGAAGCAAACGCGACGCAACAGAATTTTGCAAGGACGAAACGTAGTGAAACAAAGTGTCGAAAATGAAAATCGAAACGTTGAAGAGAGCTTGGAAAGTAAAATGGAGAACGTAGAGAACCAAAACGAATCGGCAGAAAGCAGGTACACGTTATATTACATCGAGCCGCGATAAGCTTGAAGAAAGCTTGCTGGAAGAAATAAGTGGAGACGCGGAAGAATAGAATGAGATGAAAAGAAAGATGGTGGGGAAATGAATAAAACGTGGAGGGGGACGTAATGTGTGCATTTTGGGAGAAAGTTTGACACAGACTACGCCGGTTATAAGCGTCTTTGTGGTAGCCTCCGTTTCCGGTTCGTGCACAGCAACGAATCTCTTATTGCGACAGCGATAATGAAATGGAGAGAGCCCGAAAGAGCGCACTCGTAATATCTCGACGCGGTTCCACGCTGACGATTCGAGCCGTTGTTATGTGGCATTCTCTATTCGCCGGCTGGAAGCCGGATTAAATTGGCCCGAGAATCGGGAACCGTGATTTCGGTCTAAATGTTTGCAACCTACTGCTTGCGGACCGGTGCCATTGTTAATCAACTCGAAGATACGCTTGCAGTCGTGCGAGAATTAAATATTTCGTTGTTAATTGCGAGTTTAATATGAAAACATATTTGGAACATTTATGATAAATTATTGGCCATGCAATGGTTCGTCAATTAAAACAAAATTATTTAATATCTGCTATAACATTTAACAAATCGTACATTTTAAACAATATTTTTCATATCAAAAACCCGGGACGTATTATACCGATAAGTATTTTAATTTTCTTTGGGTTTACTTTAATCCTCGAGATACTTGCGAGCATCATTACAATTATTGCACGCGCACGAATTCGAATGAAACTATCTGCAGTAATCGCCTTTAGCTATATTCCATTAACAGATCAAATTTACATAAGGCTTAAAAATCATTTCAAGTTTTGGATTATTTATTTCGAATTTTTGCCATAATAACTTAATCCATCAGTTCCATTTAAATACCGTTGCAAAAAGCACAGCCGCGGAATATGCATCTCTAGACAGAATATGATTTTCAAACTCGAACGACTCGAACCCGATGCTACCTGCCATCATTTATATTGTTCTCTGATGCAGAAATCGTTCACGTATCTTGACCTCAGACTCGTCGTCGTCGACGAGGAAAATTCGCGACCCGCGAAGGCGCGCGTCACGGTGCAAAGAAGTGCAACGAATTAATTCGGGCGATGTAACTTCGAATATCGTCAACACTAATGATACCCGATAGGTTCGTGTCTGGCATAATTCCTTCGTGTATGTATGTACATTCTGCGCCACATACTTCGCGGAGAGGTGGAAATACTCGCGCGTTCCATCGTTAACCTGCAGAATATTGAGTCTAACGAAGGACGTGGCAGAGTGTTCGAGCCGCGTAAAATCTTTCGCGGAACACAATTGTCTCGTGTTTTGGAGACAATTTGAGTAAAATCGTGGGGATACATTAAATGGAAGCAGTTCTTTCTTTTTGTTAATATTTAGACGAATTGCTGGTGACGATTAGTGTACGAGAAATTAATTCTAACGAGGGCGATCGTATTTAAAAATTTGTAATATTCGTTGAGCTGTCTGAAATTCAGAATCAAAATTGTTTTTATGATTGCTGAAGTTTAAAATTTAAAAATAACATCCAGAGTAGTCTAGTACAAACATTAGTCAGCCGTAAATCAAGGTACAGGTTCGATCAAGCCCGCTAATTTATATTACCTTTGTGTATTTATGAAGGGAAACCTAAATTAAAGATACGTCAGTGAATAAAAGCAATATCGACATAATGATCCCCCAATTGAAGCTCAGGCGAGAATATAAACCCGCGAGTAAGTAGTACAGCCATATAACTGGTCAGACCGCCGCGTATGAACTCAATTAATAAACCTTGCAAACGTCAAACGTTCACATCGACACGACTTCCAATATTATTTTACAGTCTATTTGTTACAAACACGGCCAAGTTTTTTGCTTTTAATTAATGAAACATACGCGAACAATAAACACCCTTATTGGATCCCACTTCGGATTGACGATCCCCAGCAACAAGATAACGAAGCGTGATCAGCATCAATTGGATTTCGGCGCGCGTAGAACCTATAATACCAGCAACAATAACAACAATCGCGTAACAGATTGAAAATTAATTACAGGAAATAACGTGGCGTGCACCGGCGTCGTCGCGTCTAACCTTTGAAGCGGCCTCCGATAAAGCGTGAACGACGTTGAACTTGTTGAAAATTAATTCGAACTATCTGACGAAGTTTCGTAACGATCGTATCCCGTCGTCGGGACGTTGTTGCTATTATTATTTATCCAGCTGAAGTGTTCCCGCGGCCGGTGGAAGATTTAGAACGATGGTACGTGAACGAATGGATATACATACATGCATGCATGCGCGTGTTTATCGGGGTCACGAAAATGAGGCGGAATGAGAAAGAAAAAAAAAAATATCTTCGCAGAGTTTCACGGATAGACGGTGCAGGGGTGGTGGCAAGAAGCTGTTGGCATATTTAGTCACTTCAGCACGTGCTTCCGCCTGACCCAAATTCCCGATCAATTAACCCCGAATATTTTATCAGCGGTTCACAAACACGACCCCGTAACCACGGCTGCTAGGTATCTCGAGCGGTGCGTGGATTTCAAAGACTCCCAGGCATCGTTCGATCGGGAATACCCTTACACTCTGGTCTCGTTTCTCTAGTTAATGCGATTAAATGTTAATTGGGCGAAATTGAAATATAGGATTTAAAGCTGCCTGGTGGAATTTAGAAGGGAGTAACATAATACCGCGTTAATTAAGGGTGAGTAAGTAGAAGAGATATGGCGTTTTAAATGTCATTGAAGTAGGGAGTATTTTTTTGTTGTTATTTAAATAAGACAGCAAAAGTAATTGAGTCACACAGTTAAATGCAAAAAAATGAAATAGAGTGTAATTAGGGAATTAATATATCGTATAACAGTAAATAGGATGACAGCTATTAATTATGGGTTAAATGATATACGAAGGGAACTGCTACAAAACGATGAATAGACGTAATTGTACAGCAGTATAGGCAGCTCAGGTGTATTGTGAAAGCAAGAAATGGACCGCGTAACGACTAGTCGGAATCAAAATTGAATCCGCTTATTAATAATTCTCGCAATGAAAAGTCAGTAAGTGGATATTTCATACGGTACAAAGCCGCCATTAATAATGCGAGTTACCTGGCTGGAACTCGCGAGTGAATGCTCTTAATTATGAAACGGGTACAATTCATCGACGAGGTTCGATAAACGACAGGGCGCGGAACACAATTGCGGCTTAGTTATTAAAATTAATGCCTTAATTTTGTCGAGCGGTAGGTGTAAGTAACAATCGTCGTAACGTTATTTATTATATTAATGATTAAAGAAACAGAAAAAGAAGATCTATTAAATTCCAGTAAATATTATTCTATTTATAAAGCAGCAAGAAATGAAATTTCCCATTGGGTAGATTGCCCTCGCTGTAACTGCAATTTTAAAATGTACGTATTTTCAAGAAGCCTAGCATTTTACTTAAAATAACACGATGGTGTTAAAGGTTTTAATATTATGTGACTGTCGAATTATATGGATTTCAGTGTTTTTATTCAAAACTGCTGAAGAAAAAGAGTTTATTTTAATGTATACGAAATTTCAAATCACTTATTCGTTTTAATCGTGCGTTTTATCTAGAAAAATTACACCACAAGCAATATAATAACAATACGCATCTTACAACTTTGTATGACTCGTAAATCATTGAAGGAACAAGTCAAGTCATTCGAATACAATAATCTGAATTGCCAAAAGAAATAGAACAAGTCGATCCGTGCTTGCTAATACTCCATACAATCTGTCAAATCTATTTCCACACGAATTCACCCCGGCTATTGATTTCCTTCCCCGTACGCATTGCAACTGAAAAGTGTCAATTTCACTGTATCCATCATTCAAAGTACAAAAGCCGCAGCACTTAACAATCCGCTGGAGCGAATCGGCCACGATTTCCATCTCGCCGAAGCAGACCAACGAGTCTCGTGCAGACAAAGGTGTTCCTATTACCTATCAATCACATATATTAACTGAAAAATCGTCGAACCGATAGAACACGAATCTCCGCGATCTAACGTCGTTGCCCGGGTCTAGATTTCTCGAGCAACCTCTGCCAACCACCACGCGACACGTGACGAATTTTTTTTGGTCACCACGAACGACGGACGGTTTGTCAAGCCTGTACGAGATGATCGTACGGATGACAAACCGACACGGAGGTATCCGGCCCTTGGCAAGCGTTTATTTATGATCCGTCGCCGCTGCGGACAGGCCAGCCAGCGAATCGAATTTACTGTTCGAAATGGCATTCGATCGGCAGATCGTGCCGCGAATCCACAATCAGTACCGAAAGATTATTACTCCCGTTTCCCTCGTACCGTTTCCACTTTTTCTCTGTCCCTCCTTCTGTACACACATAGACCTGTACGCGTGTGAATCAGTAAACGATCTGTGTGCGTGTGTGTGTGCGACGCGCAAATTCCAAGCGAGTTACGTTCCTTTGCCGGGTTTCAAAAGAATATCGTGACCGTTGAGGAAGATCGATTCCGTCGAGGGCATTTTATCGCGGAAACGATTCGACTGGCGAATATTCGCTTCGAAGGGCCAATGATTCTCCACTTGATCGATGAAGTGACGATCAGCCGTGCGCTGCCACTGCGGCGTAAATTTGTCTTTTGACGACGCGTTTGATGGCCGACTGATGAATATTTAGTGATCGCCGTGTTTACCGTGCTGATAGATGACGCGCTGCCCACGCTGTTGCTTTGGCTGGTGGCTGGATTCGGTTGGTTAAGGGTTGCGGAACTTCTGGCTGATGGAAGGGAGATGGAGATGCGACGATGATGTGTGGATTGGGAAGAGGTGGGTTGATTTGTTTGGGGACTTGCGAATTGAGTGTCGGGATTCGCAAAGGTAAATTATGCAAGCTGTAATATCGAATAAAATGTCGCGGTGAAACTCTTCGAGAGAAATTGATTGAAGTACACCATTGATAATCGACTAGGTGTAAAAATAAAATGGCGGAAGTGGTGAAATAGATCTCAAAGAAGAAGATATATATCAGCACTTACTTCGTGAAAAATATTCACCGTACGAGCGAGTAAAAGCGGATAGAACGGAAGGAAATGGAACAAAGTAGAGCAGAGTAGTGCGAACCGGAGTGGAGCACAGCAGAGCAGGGCAAAGCGAAGTAAAGCAAAGCAAAACGGAGCATGAAGCAGAACAGCATGAAATGGAGTAAAGAGACAACACTAAGCAGAGCAGAATAAAGCAGAACGAATGCAAGTAACTCAAAGCAAAGCAAGGTAGAACAAATCATATCAAGCGTGCTCACAACAAGATAACGTGCAACATACGAAAGGAGAATACTTTTTATATCTATATTTTACATAAAAATTACATAAAACCCTTGCATTCATTTCAACTAATTTAAATTCCACGTTACAAGCGTTACGCAGAATAAAAAAATCAATCGCTTCCCAATCGAGTAACCCGCGACGAAGGAATAATACCACAGACAACAAGTAGCAATAGCAAACAAGCTTTCCATGCGAAATTGCAAAATTCCATCTTTGACAAATCCATCTTGACAAATTTCAGATCGACAATTCTACCAAAAGAACCTTTCCCATTCATTTCAACAAGGAAACTTCACTGATCTACGATCACACTCGTCCACTTCCAATCGTTTACGAAGGAGAATCAGATTCGAAGGCAGCAACGCGTGCTCGCGTGACCGATTTTCGCTGCAGCAACTAAATTCGCCCGTAACGGGTTTATCAAATCGCCGAGTGTTTATCTTTTATAGAGGCACCGTAACGCAATATATTTTATAACCTGCTCCGCGGATGCACCGATACACCCGGGTTTGCACGTTCATACACTGGCCCGCACACCTGCCCCCCGATAATGCTCTTGCAGTCGTAAATAACTTAATCACGAGTGTACCCTTCGAACGCTTCGTACATAGGGCAAATATTTGCGATTTATATTCACCGATATGTCATAGGCACTGTGACAGTGCCGTTTTGAAACAGTGCCGCGCGATATTTCATCGAATTAAGACACGTGCGATCCGATCCGCTCTGTCCTAGTTTTATCTGATTCGATGACGTCAGACAGAGGGAGAAAGGTGAGAATTGGAATTTTGAAACGCGAAATTCTTCGCGCATACAGGGGTTTCCGAGTAATCGTCGCTGCGATGGTTCGCTCGTTTTTCCACGGGTGACGTCAGCGGGAAAATAATGCCACCTCTGATGCTACCTGGCTGAAGTATTAATTCGTTCCTGGCCTGTGACGTCTTAATCGAGCCTCGATTTCTGCCTCGTCGAACAGGCAAAAGAGCGGATTTCCTCTGCAGGCGCGAAAGGTGCTCGCGGTTTAGTAGGTATTGAAGCTCGTCGAAGGTAAAAAGCTTTGGAAACGAATTTCAATAACGTCTTAATTATACCTTCACATAGTACGCAAGTATGATTCGAAATAGAGTTGTTTGGGTATATTTAATGGAAAGTACGATATCGTTTAACACAGATTAGAAATCTTCTGATCGCGTGATTTTATTTAATCCAATATTTTACCATACTTTTGTCCCACTCCGTTTTTGTAAATGAAAGGGTCTTCGAAAGAATTCAAAAAATTGGGGATGTGAAAGTAAAGGCTCCTAGTTAAAAAATCAATCATCTTTCAGCGAAAAAGTGACAATTTAATTTTGTTGCCGAGTGCATACATATATCGTACATATTATGTTCGTCGAGAATAAAAGCAAACAAGAAGCACAACGATTACTTCTGCCAGTCGGATAAATTTAATTGGGGGAGGAATCATTTTTCTGAACGGTTATCGAATGAAAATTGCTAAAAATAAATGTCGAATTAATTGCTTTCCGACGTGATCTTCGATAACTATTTGCGGATTCAATCGACTCTTCATTTGGAGCGGATTATCGAACCAATACCTGGCTTAAAACCTCGTCGCTCGTGCGTGCGGTGTTTTCACTCGCGATATTTTGAGGTCTCTGTTTGAATGCAAAGTGGCCTCAGAATTCTCGTCGATAGGTTTACTCGTGGCGGAATACGTACCCCGCGTGCTTCAACGTTTTCCAAGCGCGCGAGTCAAACAAATTATGTTATTTTATTGAGAAGGGAACAACGATACGTCTGTTTGGAACACTATTTCAGAAAATTGCAAAGGATAATTTCCCACGTTTACTCACTCGTATTTATTATAATTGGCGATTTATTGATTTTACTGAATACTTTGCGTGCACATTCACTGAACGATACTTTTCGTATTTGCGTAATCACGACGTCGATCATTATCCCGTTTAAAACGGTTATTCCATCCCGATTCCACGCTGCTACTATTTATCGCCAGTGAAGACAGATTAAACATAAATATTCAACGGTGTTGCGCAATTAGCGAGGCGGACAGAAACGTCGATAGCTATGGATACGGTTTGAACGATGGGAAAACTGGACTTGCTGATCTATTTATAAATCGTACGATTACTCCCTTATAGTTTGCGCATGGATAAGGATCATTTCGATGAAATCTCTTTTTAAATATTCTAGCAGAAAGAGTGCTTCATAGCCCTTAAAATAAATCGAGGTAACCTTACACTGCTATTTTCTTAAATATATAAATCTCCTTGCTTTATACTTTGCTGCCTGAACTAATATGCGGCGAGGAAAATCATTTCGACAGTTTAATAGCAGTTTTATTTACACGCGATGTTTTTAACCGTGCGTAGCACGCTTCATTGGTTCGCTAGGTTAATAGAAAAAGTTGCTACCAAAACAGAAAAGAATACGGAGCGAAGAAAAATATTGTCCGGTGGCCAGATTTTCCCATGGAAATTCTCGAGCAAATTGTTTGATCGTTGCCGCAGTTTCACCGGAAGCAGTGATTTTTTTTGTTCAACCGATTTTCGCGTTTCATCGAATCCGATGCCAGGCGGTCTTAATTTTTCTGGTCCACCGCCCGATAAAATTGAAATACTTCTTTCCGCGTAGGCGGTATTATCTTGACGACCTTATCGCCGAAAATATTATGGGCAATTCAATTTCCGTTCCAGGACGAGAATATTCCCCTACCATGATACAGCGAGTGTGGGTGTCAACATACATTGTCGCTATGTCGCAACATTTTCGCGAAAGACATTCCGCCGAATGCTCACTCGAATTCCCGGAGCATCGACGAAGGCACGAACACATCTTAAATCTTTCACGCAGAAATTCTGCCTTGATATTCCGGCTGTTTTCGGGGCTATATTCTACTTTATCCTCTATCGATTGCTCTGGGGACCAGGGGGCCTGGAAACAGAGAGCACTCGCTGCGACGTTTCGTTAAAATTTTTCATAATCCCCGGGTTCTGTCGTTTACCAGTGTTTTCGGTTCTGTTGCGCTCCTTTCGGAATGTTTGTTTCGCCGGCCTGTGATTAATGCAAACTATATGTCGAAAGATGTATAGTGGCCAAATGTGTCGTGCGTGAAATATAAAGCGAAAAATACGAGGTAAGAGATATGGACATCAGGTGTACAGAAGCATAGAATGTTATGAAATATTGCAACGTATATGATATATAATATATCTGTATGAACAATAAAAAGTGAGATCTTCAATGTGTGATGGGCAACATAAAAAAAACAAATAATAAACGTGAAATATGAATTTGTAAAATGTTGTTGGGTACTCGCAATAAGGGATAAAAAATATAATAATAGAGAAAATATAGAACACACATGGAACGTGCTGTAGTGTTGCGGAATATAGAGTATGAAGAATTTCAAATAAACAGTGAAAAGTATAAGAATACAAGCCAGTCGATAGAATACCACGCAACAAATAAATGTATTCTCAACATTGAAACACTTTCGCTCTGGAAGCGTAATACCATACATACTTGGAATGTCCAACGCTCTTCAAAGTTTCTTCCTTGTTCCTCGATTTATCTTATCACAGAAGCACATCTTCCCTTTCCAATATTCTATACACGTGTGACGCGGCGGAGACGCAAAATTCCTCCGAGCTCGAAAAGATTGAATAAATGCTGGGGTAACTTCTAAGTGACGAGACGCAGGTCTCGAATGCATCTGTTCAAGTTGTTAGTGTTTCTTGAAACTTTCCACGCTCCCGCGGGAAGAAATATATGAAGATGAGAATATTCAAAATCCATGTTCTATTGTCAGCACGAATAAACCACGTCCTGCTGAGAAGTTCTTCGTTGCCATTTTTTTCCTTACGCCTCTTCATTCGCTCTCCAAATTTGAATAATCAATACAAGAAAATGTTAGGATTTACATGTTTATTATTCTTCGGGATAAAGCCAGATTTAGAAACAATTGCCTCCTTTTGTTGCAATAATAAAGGTAATATATTTGAATTCCCTCCGTTTCCAAATTGCAAACGTTTCACTATTAAAACCTTATTTATAACCAGCCATCCTGCAAATTGACGGAAAAATGTCTGGCAAGGTGATGGAGCACAGGTAGCGGTGATGAATACGAAATAGTAATTGCAATGATGCTCGTTCCCCGCGATCCATTTTAATTTCATCGTCTGATGAATGATCACGTTATGTGGCGAAAGATTTTTTCACAAAGCAGTAATAAATTATACTTGTAGTCTTGAAAATTCAACCACGAATTGTGTCTCTTAAACGAACTTAATATTGTGTTCTATCCCTCGATTGTTGTTAACAATTATTTGCATTGTATTTCGAACAAGGAAATTTTATCACGCAAAGTAGAAACAAACTTTTAGCGAAAGAGAAGTAGAGAACGATTGTGGGAATGAAGAACTGTGTCACTAAGCTTCGCATCGCGATATCGAAAACGCAATCATTCGTTTCACTCTCGTATCCCCGAACTATTCAATTCGCACAATTGTAACAACAGTCGAACGACGGGGACCCGTCGTGCTAACGAGGCTTTGTACAAATTGCGTTCCGTCTGCCGTTTAACTTAAAACGAGAAACGCCCACGCGTTACAACGAATCGATACCAATAACGTCACCCAACAAAATTGACATGCCAGTATTTGACCTGCTTTCGCAGCAAGCACAGTTTTTTCAACCTTGTTATACAAATATTAAATATGAATACCTGATTTCTTTCATTCCTTAATTGGCTGCACAGATTTGTTTAATTTTCGTACATAATACCCCGTCTTTAAAGGGGGTAGAAAATTAGATGTATAACGTCCATCATTTTAGAAAGTTCAAAGTAATTCTTGACATCAAATGACAGAGACCTTAATCAATTTTCCTTTTTGAAACCCTGATGTATAATTTATTTTTTTAATCGCAAGGCACGAATATTTTTATATAAAATTCTTACCATTCCCCATGCAATACCCCGACCCTACTTTTGTTTCGTTCACCACGACTTTCTTCAATGAAATTATCACTTCCACCTTACGTACTTACCATCAGACTAAGTGTGCTTCCCTCCGGGGCCACGAAAACCACAATAATCTACCTAACACAAAGCCAATTTCAACACCATCGATTTCCATCTTTCTCTATCAGCCTTTCTACGATTTCCCACCAAAGCCCCGTATTACAATTACCAATTCTACGTTTGCAAAATGAAGCATCCCTTTCGCCGGGAGCCAAAGGAGGCTCAATATTTCCCCGTCTGTGGTGGCCCATTTTCCGACTAATTCGCTCTTTTCGGCGGAACACGGTGAAACGCAGTAGTCCTCTGCTCCTAGTGTCCTCTGTCCTTTAATAATTCACAATTCGCCAAGAATACACGAAGCAGAGAATAATCCATGTCTGCGGGTATACTGATGCAACGTATCGTTCCCGTGTCACGGGTTTATTAAGTGTATTAACATGGTTCCCTGCTACGTGCATCGACCTGACCAGAATATACAGGATGTTCCAAAAGTACCTACGGAAAGAATAAAAAGAAAAGCTTAAAGATTTAAGGATTACATTATGTAAAGTGACTAATCAGCTTCATAGATAATTCAGTCGTTTTATACGTAATCAAAGGGTTATACAATTTTTCGACAAATATTTAAATCGCTGTCAATGAATTTCGTGCATATGTGAAAATTCGAATTACTATTGTAATAGATTGACAGCACAGTGGCAATGGATGTAGGGTGTACACTTGTACGTGTATTACGTAAACGTATTATTGTATGTAATATTCTATACTTCTTTTTTTTTATTTCGAGTTTAACGTCGCATCGACCTTCAGGTCATTAGCGACGGCATGGTCCTTTTTTTCTTCGTTTCTATCCTTTTATAGATTATGGTAGATGTTGATTTCTTTTAGTCAGTTTAAGGTATTTTCTACGTATTTCTGTGACGTCAAGGCCGCAGGCGACGTTATTTTATGTTTTTGTCTTTGAAAGTGGTATCTTCTGCATTCGAATAGTAGATGGTTGGTCGAATATTCTATATTTATATTTAGTCCAATCAGTTGAAGTTTAATATTTCTGAAAGGTTTAATCTTGCGAGCGTATGTTCGTTAACGGTAAGACTTTTTCTCTTTGTTCCTTTTCCCGAGTTTCACCTGTCTGTATAGTTTGTACCCGAGTTCCTGAAACACCATATATACAAACGGGACGGTACACCGCGGTGTGCTGTTTTAACGAACGTACAATAAGCTTCCAGAGCTTTCTGTTCCACGCCACTGTCCTACCACGTACTCGATATTTGTTTCGCTCTAATAAAGCCACCGTGCGGGGAAAATCGCGCCCGAGATCAAGAAGGAAGAAAGTTCGCAGATCGGAAAAAGTTTCTTAGGGGGATGACCGTGCGTGGAATTCGCGACTGGAGTCGCGAGACGCGACGCGACTTGCGATTCGACGATAAATTTCAATCATAATCGTCGAGCGCCCTCCTCGTTTGCTACCTGGGATAGTTTGCTTCGCGGTTTAAATGAAAGTTGAGGAAGTAGAGGTGTGAAGTGGAAGATCATTAGGTTCTAGAATGGCGAGAGTGTGTTTGCTCAAGGGATGTAGGTTTATGGTTATTGGTCTTATATTTTAATAGCAGAGTTTGCTGTGGATTATCATTATTTTGAATTGGTTACATATCGCTAGGTAATTTTTAATAAACACATATCGACAGCAATAGTGATAGAAATGGTTGTTGCTTAATTTGAATGAAGCTTAATTTAAATTTCAGTTTATCAATTTTTCGATAAATCTGCTTGCATTGATATTTTACGTGTTATTAGAAGACCACGAAATCCAATCCATTTAAATGAAACAGCTCATTGATCTAATTTTAAATACGGGTATTATGTTTGGAATAATAAATGGCGACTAACGATTGAAAGGTTGGTTGGAAAAAATTGAAACTACGCGTAACTGAAATGTAACGTTGAAAGAAATATCGTACTTTGGGTGAAAGATTGAAACTGGCACATCGATGCAACATGCTGTAATAAAGAACGGGTCAGATACTGGTGCAGTCTTACCTATGCAAATCAACCCCGCCGACGTAAGCATATCTCGTAGGAGTAATGCAGCATATGGTACGAGGTACACAGTATTACATCGAGATAATGCGATACGGATGTAAATTCAACTAATACCTACGCACGCAACACTGAACTTCTCAAAGATAGAACAGAACAATCGTCCAGTATTATGAAGATGGTAATTCGGGAGTTCTACAGTAAATGATAACAATGGTAATGGCACTGTTAATATAGTTTAACAACGTAACTGCTGTTGTTAATTAATCCCACGGCAGAATTTGCGTTGAAAATAGTAGAACCTATTACACGCGATGATAAAGTAAAATGTACCTACAACAAAATATCAAATTAAATTTAAAATAATTGGCAGTATTCCACAGGTTACATTAGTACGTTAAAGTAATTGTACCATATAAGAATTATTAAATCTCCCAGCTCTCCCACCTGCAAGCTGACTAAAATAACAATGGACTAATAATTAAAAGGGACAACGTTCTAAATAGAAATCAGAGCAACACTATTCAACCCATCGATGACCACTGATAATAAAATCAAACAATTGTCCATCAATTAACAGCAATTCAAAGAAATATTCGATCGGTCGACTGGGTGTAATTGGTCAAGGAGAGACCCGGCTCCCCGTATATGCAATTGCGGGCGAAACGAGCCCCCATAATTCCGAAGCCTATCGCAGACGGTATTGTGTCTCAAGGATTTAGGAGCTGCGTTTACGTTTCATAGCGTGCAATATGCATGGTCGCTGACAGGATGCACACACGGTAAGAACACTCGCTTCCTGTGTCCCTCGATCAAAGCTGTTACGCTGTATGTTTGCGGAATCAGTCTGTGGATCTCTGTCTATTGGCGCGGCCATTTGTCTGAAACAGAGGGAGGACTGCGTCACGTAACAACGGCGTACGTTCAATCTCTGAAGGGCGACTAGTCGCAACGTTTCATCCCTCTTGCGATCCTCTAATTCTGCTAGGAGATTATCCCCCCGCCGGATCTACGTTATTAATGGTCTCCTTTAGCACGATTCCCAAATGGAGATCGTTGGAAATATCTAATTATGGTCTGTTAGGTAATTTCCTGGAAAATAGACACGGTTCTGTTATCCTGTACGTCCTTCGAGCCGAGCTTATTCGGGGGACGTTTAAGAAGGGTTGATAGGGAAATTGGGTTGGTGTTTTTTGGGAGAACTGGGCGGCTCGGGTTCTAGTTGTGGAAATAGGTCGGCAAGAGTTTTCAGCGGTGGATCGTAAATTATTAATACTAATTGTTTCTTGCATGACTATTAATTGATGTACACATAGGTATCTGTGGGTATGTTTTTGAAAAACTTTGGTGGACAGTTGTTTCCATTCGTAAAGGAAGAAACGGGAATGAATAATTGCTGTAAATAAATTGGTATAGTTAGAGCGATGTTACAGTGGAATAACAAGTATATTATAGACAGCTTTGCAAAATATGTTATATTATCGCATGCGTGTGTGGGAATGCATGTTAAGTGTATTTCGAAAGTTGCAAATTGTCAAACGGTGCTCCGTACCGTGCACCGTGCTATAACAAAGTGTTATTCGAAACAATTCTGCCATTCTATGTTGGTTACTTTACTTGAATCGCGTAAAAAATATTTCACCTTCCATTTGAAGCATTAATCATCGCGTTCGGCAGCCGCTTTGATGATCGCAGTTTGTGGTTCAACGAAAGGAATTTTATTTGTCAGTCAAAGCTAGAGAAACGCTCACCGCAGCAGGCAACTAGTTAATCTTAAATTGCGCCAGACAGTCAATTTACGTACACGGTGAAACGCATTTACGCTTTTGTGAAACAAGCAAGCACGCGCATTCAACAAATTTACAATTAATCGCGAGTGAACCGTTGCACAGCAAATACGCGGATACTGCCCTGTTAACTGTAACTATAATATTTAGGCCAACCCCTTGCAATTACTCGTTTGGTTCTCCCTACTATCAAGCCAAGAAACAATTTCTTCTGGCCAATTACATTGCCGTTACGTTTGTCGCGAAAATAAACCACGTGAAATTCAATTCCTTTCCAAACAGAATTGGAACAAAAATTAAAACATATTGTAGGATTGGAAATGTTGCATGACTGGGTAGAATGATTCCGATGTATGAAAGGTACGTTCGGCGCTGAGTACCTGAGAAGGTCGTATGCATGGAGGGTACAGCGACCCAGGGGTTCGGGTGGTCAGGACCGACCACCACCGAGGAATGACTGTGGGGGTGTGTCCTAAATGAGTGAGAGCAGATGAGGAATAGAATGAAAGGGAAACTAAGAGTGAAAGAATATAAAGAATGAATGATGCGTGCAAGAGTCAGATCTAAGGGAGAGTTGGAACAGAGCTAAGGGAGAGTTAGAGCAGAGCTAAGGGAGAGTTAGGGAAGGATCCAAGTGAAGAGTATCAAGAGAAGCGTGTGTGAGTCGTTGTGTGTTTTAGTAACGTCGTGTGTTGACGTATTATTATAATAAAGTTAGTGTCTTAATGAGAGTAACTGAAGTCTTATTACACCACCTGTCCTCTATTCCAAACTACGTGAGGTTTACAAAAAATAACTTCTACAATATAAATACCTGTGTACATATATAGTAATATTGTTTGAAGTACGTATATTGGGCAGATGTACAAAATGAACGATGTAGTACGAACAGAAGCATCGTGCACCATTTACAATGTTCGATCATTCACGTTACGCACTTTTCCCTGACGATTTCCCTAGTGGCCAATGTTTTCTCGCTATTTCTTCGCGCACATTTCTCCATTTTACCGATTACTCGTGCTCGCGCGCACACTTTGTCATACGGGCTAACAAAGTATCGCAACGACACTGGCAAGTTTGAGTTATTGGCAACCAACACGTTCGGACTACTTTATCCTGCAGTAAACGATACCAGAATGTTCGTGAGAAATCGATAGCCCGGCGACTGGCTGGTCCATGTGATACAGGGAGTGTTTTATAAGCTTTAGAGCAGACCGGCGTTGAGTGATTTCTCTGTTGAAAATTGAAGGACGTTTCATATTTTCCATTAATCTTGCTCCTTCTGACAAATTTAAATAATAAAACACAGTGCCCCGGGATAACAATCGTTCGAATCGGTTCGTGACTTTAATTCTTAATAAAATATGAAATACTCGCAGCATCAGTGTGTAGATAAAGTAATACGTATATCGTCCTTCTAATCTCCATAACTTTTAGCTTATTTTACTCTCGCAAAACTGACAAGACCAACGAACGAATTTACGAGTTTTATTAATATCACAAACGCGTCGAGAACTTGAACGCTGTTTGGATCCTTTCAGAGGTCCATTTTATCCCAAGGAATAAATTAATTTTGGCTACAGCAAATTTCCATTTCATCCCAAATTACAGGGGCGAAGATTACTTTTACAGGCGATCGAAGTTTGCAATTTCCAAGGTAGACTAGACAGGTAGCGAACAAACTATCAGAGTTGAACAATTTCTCAACGGTATCGATCGGAACACAAGACACTCCACCTAAGACGATCACAAAGAAACACGTGATTCCTTTATTTTCAATGACAACTCCAGTCTAGCGGAGACATTATTTCATTTAATTGCCAGCCCAGTGGTGGCCCTTCGCAATTGTCCCCACGGAAACTACCCCCTTGATAAGTTCATGCCCCTTGGAACGACTACCAAGACGTATCGAGAAAACGAGGAGCTACGTAAGAGCAGAAAAACAAACAGCCTAACAAAATGGTAGCTTTAAATTAACAATCGAAGATCAAAAGTTCATTGATCTCATACGTCTTAATCGCGTAGATAAAAAGTGTCTTTATTAAAATCAGTATCTTTTTCTTACATTATTAATGCTCTGGTTGCACAGTTTTATTTATTATCATTTCCATTGGCCACTGTCATTTCCACTGCGAATGAAAATAAATAAAATACATATACGCAAAAAGAAGTATAATATTACATACATACAACAAGGTAGGCAAGATTTCAAAGGACAAAGCGAAACAAAATTCCGCAGGAGTACAAAAAGTGTAACGAATCTTTTTGTACATTCCATCGTTGGACAAAGCACGCGTTTAATAAAAAGAAATAATATTATTTCTCCCTTTAATCTTGCCTCCGTTCACCAAGCAATATCGAATACTCGCTTCCGAGAGGCGCAATTGCGTAAATTCCTAAATGACGAGATTCGGAGGCAGTAAAGCTTACTTCCAATCCTACAAAGCTCTCTCTGCTAGTCACCATTTTGGCGATCCACCAGAGAAAATGTCCGTCTCTGACAATCAAGCTGCGTCTGTGCAGCGAGCCGTCCATTGATGTGCGTTGATGAGGCAAGTTCGATCTTTGCTGTCTAAAGACTGGCGTTAACGAACGTTAGTGTTAACCAACCGAACATTTCGCATCCAGGACGGTCTCCCTTTACACAACCATACCAAAGCATTCGTAGGTTTTGATGCCACGTTAACTTTGGCGTCTGCCTTTCAACAGGCATTCGCGTGGCCCTGTGCGTACAAACGAGCGGCACACTCGTCACTCGCAGATAAAACGAAATGCAAGGACACACCGGAGAAATTAATTTTCCTCCGCCCCGATGTGCCAGACAGGTATTGAAAAGTTTCCACCGTGACACTAGAGAAACGAAGAAGTTTAGAAGTTTTAGAAGTTTTCGGGCGAGAACGTATGGAAAATGCGATAAGGGTGAGGAAAATACTGGCGAATAATGAGACAGATGAATTTTAATTTATTGCAACATTGCTTCTATATTAATTAATTTTATCGACGGAATTCTTTATTAACCGGATTACAGATAGCGTGTATATTGCAGACAGGATAAGAATCTTTTTTACTTTAAGAGTAAACGTGCTTGCGAAATTTCCACTTTCGTAGTGGTATAAAGTTTGGATTTGGAATTTCTGCTCCGTATTACACGAAGTATGGAGTTCGAAGTTTCGATGCCCTACATTAAGTTTTTGGATTAAATTCGTGGTTTCGGTTAGCTTCCGCTCCGTTAAATTTGTGTTTTCAACCGATAGTTCCGTTGGGCAGAGCAATAAAAAGTGTTGTGCCCTCGTCCTTCCCTTTTTTTTTTATGTAAGTGGAAAATTTGAATCGAGGGTCCCCCGCCTATTTATATTAAACTTGAGGATTTCAGGTTCTTTCGATCCCTCCTCTCCCCTATCATATTAAATCTACATTTCGAACCTTTCCTTCGTTTCACCGAACTTACGTATTTGTGTATTCTCCCCTCCGTATATTACAGTCAGACTTTGGGTGTTTCTAGTACATTAAGCTTGTAAGCTCGACCTGGTCGTTCCATCCAAGTTTACATTTAAAGCGTGGACTTTCCCTTCACCCCAGTAAAGCTCCAACTTCCACGTGGCTATTGGATATTAAAATAACATTTCGCTTTATTCTGGCAAAATTTGTCCAAATTTCCACTGTTTTTCTGGTCAAAAATCGCCCAGCTGTTGGATGACTAGCCTCCGCGACATCGATAAGGGCAGAGTATGTGAGTCCTCCCTTAGTCATGACTAGCAGTAGTCAGAATAACGGAGTTTTCCGTCCTAAGGGTCAGGACTCAAGCTCGGCTGCGATGTCACAACAAGGGCTAAGGTCATCCTCACCCCTCCAAATTTAGGATATAAGTACCATTGCAAAACGGTCCAACCAGCGATTCTTAACTCTTACATCCGCCGACGACAACGTTACTCTGTCGGTTGACTAGTTACTTGTACATCTTACTGTTATTCTTTAAACTGCTGTGTCTCCGCAATAGTTGTATTCTGAAGTGAGAACGGGATTTTAAGAACCTTCAATAAATTATTATATTATTGAGTACAATCGGTCATATCCTTCACCATCGGAATCTAACACAGCTATGAAATTTTGCGATTCTTCAATGTTCTTATTCCTAAGCATCCACATTTTATTTATCTTCTTTTTCGGTTCTCGGGCTTTCAAGTCTACATTTTATTCTATTTTTTTTTTTGGACAGGGAAGTGAAGTATGTACTTGGGAATTCAAAGTTCCTTGTCACATACCGTCCTAACGGGACGCCTTCGATGTTTTTTATTATTCAGTCCTCTTGGCGTAGCTATCCTGCTGGGGAAGACTGCAAAAAGCGTGCATTATCTTAAAAAACAATACACGTACAGACTCGCGTGCCTAGCCAGACGTGTTTCGTTGAAAAAAAAATGTTCACGAATTCTATGCCACTTTTCAGCTGGATAAAAGGAACCAGCATGAAACGAGGTTTCGGTAGCGTTCTAATCGGGCTTTATAAAAATTCATGATCCTCGAGAAGTAACGCACGAACGAATAGATACGGCCCGCTCTCTAATACACAATTCTTTCCGTGGTAATAAAGCAAAGCAAAAAACGCACAAGGAAGAAAGGACAATTTGTGCAGTCGTCTAGCGTGCAGATATTTCGGTTTCTCCATGCTCCCATTCACCGGTAACAAAATCTGATGCGCCGTTGTTTCATCGCCAGCGTCTGATGAAATTGAATTCTTCTTTGATCGAATTATCCTTATGTAGTATAATTATATAGCGTTATCATAATTACCGCTGCGTACGCCGTACTATATTTTTCCTCGAAACCCACAGGCGCAGTAATATCAAATAAAAAATATTAAACAGTGTACAGTGCACAATTTGTTATTAAATACAAACTATACCGAAGTCTGCCTTAGCTAAGTTATTGGCAAGAAATATTAGCAAACAATTTGTCAGTACGCATTTCATCCGATCCACCAATATTCCTCTATCAGATTAGAAATGAAAAATTCACAGGAGGAAAGGGCTGAGACAGAAAATAGTAGAACTACTAGATGGCAGGATCGTAATGAAGTCTGGAATATTGCAGGGTGCAGGTCGATCTCCTCCAGGCTACGTATGTAGGTACATGTTTCGAATGTGTTAAGGGCAAACATACTCGACCATGCAGTGTCAACGTTCAGAAGTTGAGGGCGTACAATCGAAATGTGGGTCGGGCCAATTAATATTCTAATTCTTCGTCGGCCGCAAAGCCAAATGGGGAACTATAAATCGAGCCAGGTACTACGGAGCCGTCGTTGTGATCTCCATTATTCTGTACAGCAACGACATTAATGTCGCATTGGAAATATAGCCGGTAATGAATTTCCTTTGTCTCCTTCTGTGTTTCTTTGCACTTGCGCGTGCAACTCCAACCGCCGGAAAAATAACGTCGTCTTCGAGCGACTTGACGTCTCGTATTATTTACTGATCCTTCTTTTCTTACGCTACTCCTTCTTTCGTGCTTACTACGCCGCGGCACGAAACGAAACGAAATTTTGCTCCTTTTCATGGGAACTGTGAAAGACACGGGAGGAAAGTTACATCTTTAATCCCCTTCTTGGAAGACCTTGGTCCAAAAGTGGCCCATGGGAATAGAATGCCCTTTGGATAGAATTGTGCCCAATTTTTTTTTAGTGCTGTTGCAGAATCGTTTTTCTTGCGCAAGTCTTCGTTTGTATTCAGCTTTCCCTTTAACTCCTTCAATTTAATTTGATTAAACTTCTTGCAAAACGCCGAACGGAAAATTTGCCAACTGCAACTGTTTCCTTTTTAGGCAAAGGGAATATCTTTTTTTCTTTTCGCAGTTTGTTGTTTTAACGCAGGTATCGTTATGATGCGGGGCTTTTTTAAACGGAAAGGAATCCCTTCGTGATTGCAACGTGTTACAAAGTTCGCAAAAGGAGTCACGCGTTATTAAACTGCAGGTGAAAACAGATTAAAAAATCGATTGCACCATACGAGTTCCTGGAACGTCGCGTGTCCGAGGTACAATCTCTGCTATCACTGACGAAGATGAATCGTATATGACGTGAAGTCTGATGGGTTATTATTACAACATTTCAGCTGGATGATGACTTAATCCAACGAAGTTTCTCTAACATCCTCTGACTAGTGCTTGAACGGAACGTTACGTATTTAAAATATCATCTTTTTCCGACGAAACGTGGATGATAACTTTGTAATCCCTAGCAGAAAGGGAGAACAGAAAATTGAGGAAGTAAACTGTACAGAAATAATTAACATCTACGTATCAATCTGGCTTTTTCTAACTTCGTTAAATTATTATGTGTTCTGAAATAAAACCAAAGTTAATTGCATCCTCATTATTATGTGTATAGAACACGTAAGCAATTGATTCATACTATTCATGATTTCTGATGTAACAGGTAATTTGTAATTATTTGTCAGTGCATTATTGAGTAAATAATTGTCCAATTAAAAATTCGTAAGCATCATTGTTGGATTGCATTCAGCAAACAAAAACGTAGAATCGATTAAACGCATTACAGAATAATTGGCGTGGATATTCTCGTTTTTAAATAAATAATTGGTCAAGATACATAATAAATAAGGTTTCGCATAAATTGAGTTTGATATACAATAATTTTCTGTAATTATTGTTTCTTCAGTAACTCGATCGTGTTTACGCAATTACGATTACAATGTTTGCAGCGTGCTCCCTGTTTTATTATTCCGCGACTTGCATATATTTCAGTCTCATAGCACGGAATTATGCATAATTATCCGTAATTATTATAAGAGGGGCGGGGCCCTGTGCTTTCGATGCAGTTAACAGCATTTGCAGCCATGAGCAGCCTCTTTAAACGCACACAGGGAAAGTTTTGAAATTTTGTAGGGAGTACAGCAAAGAAAAGTAATTGACTACAGGTGAAGTTACCGCGATACGCTTTGTACAATGAATTTCATACGGTATAACAAGTTTTCGTTCACAACTGAAAGTGGCCATTGGTAGCTGTACATTAAAAATTACCGCAAAAATATTTATAAAAGTATTGTAGTAACAATTATTTAAATAGTTTATATCACCTCAAAAATTGGATACGAAATTGCATGATAATTAATATGTCAGAAATTCGAATTCAGTTATTATAAGGTACCTAAAAATATTAAAAAAAGATAAGCGATATTTAATAATATGGCGTTCTAATAACGATAAACATTCCTCAAGAACGATCTTCGGGAAACGCAGTGTCTGAAATGCAAAATTTCTCCGTTAAATTGAAATGAAGGTTTAGTCAAGCTAAATACACAATCGAACGATTAAATCATATAGGTAGAAATATCGTACGAAATTTCAGCATTAAATCTTTCGCATGCGAGTAATCATAAATAGGTACATATTATTTCTGACAATTTCCGATTTTCCACTTCGATATTAAATAACCGGCAAATCAAAGAATTTCCAATGGTTCGAGATACTTGTTAAATTGTGTACCAAGCATACATCACAATTATTTACCCACTCTGATTTAATTCGCTCAGTTGCTTGTAATATTAGACAAAATTACAGAATTTACCTATCTTTTATAATATCATATAACACGAGTTCATTCTATTTTAATAACAAATTTGAAACATATTTATTCCTCCAATTTGAAATAAGTACACGAAATACGTCAGTGGAGCAATCAAGAAGAGATACAGTGCTCTCAGAATCTCTTCTCCTCGAAACCGTACTCGCAAAGATGCTTTTCCAACGCTGCGTATCGTTTTAAAGCATCTACGACGCTTTCCGTTAATCATGCCTTTAATTACGACGATCGGTTCAACTTTCTCGTTTACGCGGCGGTCGCATCGAAAACGAAACGCGGGCAGAATTTTAATTGGAGGAACCAGTTGAAGGCACACGCGCTGAACGAGCAATCCCGCCGTTTTTCAGTGAGTTCTGCGTGGAAAACTGCGCCCAAATTTTCTTCGAACCATCCATACTGGTTCCAAAAAACATTTGGACATGTTTCGCTCGCACGATATCTGTTTCCGTAGTTTTTAATCGGTTTCCCTGCGTTCCATTTCGGCTGCAGAGTGACAAGGGACGAGCAAAGCATATGATAATAAGCAGGTTTGAGGTAAATGTTACAGGTGTACCGAAATGTTTGATTTCGAAATCGTGGTTTCCGCTTTGACTGCTGCGGAAATTAACGATTTAGTGATTGAGTACCTGCCGTAATTTGTAAAGGAAGCTTTTTTTAACTTTCATGGCGTCCCTTTACCACGATGGTATGACACAGTTTTATTTGACACAGTTACCTGGAAACTTGTGTGCTGGACGTCACAGAAAATTCACAGATACTCTAGAAATTATTTGCTTTTCACGTTACAGTAACCACTCACTCGGCCAGACGAGCTTTACAATTTATAAATATAAATATAAACATTTCACACAACAATTGTACACATTCGATGAAGAAAGTGGAATACTGCAAAGTTCTCGAATAATTATCAGGTGCAACAACAAGCATTCATAAAAATTATAATGCAACTTAGAATTGACAAAACTGTAAAAACAATTCAGAAAATTCAGAATTGCTGCTTCCATTTTTTGCTGACAAAATTATCCACAATTAAAATATCCCGTTAATTCGTTTTCAGCAGTGGCTAATTGGGATAATATTCACCTCCCCCCGGCTACTTTTAATAAACCCTTATCGATGCAGATTCCATGGTGAACGATATCCTCTTCTCAATTATGATTTTCCATTCCACCAAGATTGGCGACAAGTTAATTCCCATTCGATGGAAAACGTCGGAACTTAGACGTGACACGGTGGCGAAGGGAAGGAAATGGGGGTTGCAGGGGATAGTGGAAGAAGTTTGAAAGTCGAACGCGTCGCAGGGCACTGTTTAATCGAGGGGAGGGTTACGTTTGTTAGTACTTTTGAAACTTTCCAAACGGCTTCCCGGCCCATGGTTATTATGTCAACTAATTACAGCCGATATCGTCACTCCCAACGCGGACCGTCCGTATAATGGTGTCCCCTGACATTTGCTGGCGAATTCTCGCAGTAAAAGAACGGATAAGCGTAGTTGAGCAGGAAAGATAGATTAATTGACAAAGTGGAATTCTCTTAGTAGCAGTAAGACCGAGTGTGTGGCTCTTTTAATAGATGGAAAGTTTGAACATATTTTCAGATTAGCATTTGGATAAGAAACAGTTGCTTTACCGGAGTAAAGTAAGAGAAGGATAAATTGCTAATTAATTGAATAGCTTTGTTGGAAGTGAAAAATGAAATATTTGCAAACGTATATACAATTTAATAACAGGAATATAAATTTTGTTATATTGAAAACGTGTACCATAACTTGTAATATAAAACAGTGTATAATTTTGGCAAATATGCAACAATTGTGTTTCATTGTAAGCAAAGGAAAATTGCTGTGCGCGTTCTTTGCTACTAAAAAAATACGTCTGAACGGAACAGAAAGAACGCCGTTGTCGGACAATTTTAACATCACACGACTATAAAAAAAAGTTTTGCAACGTTCCTCACACAGACAATATTTTATAGGGGAAGTCAAAGGGCACGTTTTTCGTTGTAAAAGAATTTTTTATAAACCAAGATACAAGTTTGAAACTTCGACTGTAGGGTCCATTTTACAGGCGACATTTTCAAGGGTGAAAAAGAATATATATAACCTAACAAGACTTATTACAAACTTAGTTCGTTATACTCGAGGTCCTGCAAAATACCCTGAACCTTTTCATTAAAACGAAACTGAAGAAAGAAAGAAACGAAGCAAAATTCTACTAACGCGGTACATCAATTGCAAAAACATTTATCACAAGAATTCCATACTTCATGCTTTCGTATTATCCCAAATGCCCAACGAAAATTGACTATATCTATGGTAATTGAATATCTAAATTTAAATCGTACTACTCCTTAATTATCTTTATTCCACTTTAATCCAAATCTAAACAGTAATCTAAACCATTTTAAACTCCCCTCACGCCATCATAAGAAGAGAATAAAAATAAAAATTACTTTATACTATCCTATGTATGAAACAAACACTACTTCCCCGCCTATTACTTGCTTGTCTTCAATTTTAATATACATTTCCACCTGAATGGATCCAGACGAGTTAATGCCTCTTTCAAACATTTTAATTGCGCAAAACTGTTGCGCTGAATGGTCTCCCGTATACTCGTAAACGTTTGACAAATAACAATTAAATGCGATAAAAAGTCGTGACAGCATTCATTCGTAATCGTTCCGAATTGTGTATAATGAATGAACAGATCTTATTAACGCGAAGACACGGGGCTGCTTTATGCTTGCGGATCTTTTATCAGGATTAATGCTCGCGCTAAGCTTTATGCTCGAAAATTTTACGAGCCGTCGACCCGGCAACGAATAAAGCCGACGGAAACGGCATGATAAAACAAGCTTGCAGCTTTATTAGGTTTCCTGGAATAACTGAAAGCGCCGACTTTACGAGCTACGCCGTTTGTCTACGCGAAGAAGAAGTCGCTTCCGTTCCGCCCCAGGGGAAAAGTAGCGACCTGAAATTGTGCAACAAAATCGGATAGCAAGGATAAGTATAACGATGTTAGGGAATTTCCCCGATATTACCATGAGTGGTATTGTCGATAAGTTGAATTCGCCACTTCGTTAAGAAATTTTGCTGTGCCAATAAAATATATCAAATATCTCTGATTTAAAATATTATCTGACATTCTTTTTGTTATCAAAGATGTATCGCTATTTTTGCGTAACTTTATTTTTTGAGGAGGGTATGTACAATTTACAGTTGAAATCATTCGATGATATGAATATAAAGAATAACGAATATTATAATCATCTTGCGAGCCCAGAAGGTTTTTGTATTTTGCATTTGTTTTTTCTTAAGATTCAGAGTTCTCGTCGGTGAGACTAACGACTTGGCGAACGGGTCGGTTATTTGCCAGAAAAAAATTTATTACTCCCATTCCCGCCCCTTTCCGCGTAAAGAAACTACGGTGTGCCTCGTGCAAACTTGTTTTTCGACGATGCAGCGTGTTAACGAGGCAGAAGGTCCAACATTGAATGCTCGAATGTTAGCGCGTTTGCATCCCCGTCGGTTCTCTTTTCAGACTGCAACTCTATCACCCTATACAACCGTTCGCTACACTCTTTTCTCCCTGTTTGATCATTGTATCTTTTGATGTCGGCAGACGCGTCTGCATTTCAGCTGACCACTGCAGCACGCTGATCGATATCTAATCGATGGGCCGACGCGATTTTAGCGGTCCCGAAGCGATTTGTTAGCGAGGCTCGGGGATGAATATTTTACAAAGAACACTGAAACTCTACTGAATTAATTCCACGCCTCCTATTCGTGATAGTATGGAAGTTATTTTCTGTAATAAAGATGACTGATCTGAAATGACTGGTTCACCCCATTCTACTTTTAATACGGATCTTAAAATAGGAAAATACGGTTCGCTTGAATGTAGAAATGTTTTCAATTGAATTAATAACTGCACTGAATTTAGTCGTTCTCAAATAATAGATTTGCAATTCAAATTTCCTATATTTCAGCCTCGCCGTAGTATAATTTAATACACAATTCCAGGAATCTGTAAATTATTAAAAATCCCGAAATCGTTCGAAACAATTGCAACGTTTTATCCCCCTGCAATACTAAGAGTAATCCCCCGCCATTTTACAACAAAGCTTTACGCAAACCGAGATACACAAACGGTCCTTGTAAAATCACATAAATCACTGTCGCGTTGGGTTTCGCCATTAAACTCGAAGCCAGTGAACGCCGGCTTCGTTTTGAATATTTAATCTGTGGATAGCTCTCGGGCTCGTGCAGCAACCACTCGTTGCAACGGAGACGCTCGATAAAAAAAAGGGGGTGAGGATGGGTGGACAAAATTGCAAATCAGTATCGTCGAGAGACAAGATCACGAACGACCCCGTCGGAAGATCGTCGTCGTGTCTTTTATACGGAAAATATCCCCGCTCGCTTATAACGATATTTATCAACCGACGCATGGCAATTGACGTTAAACGACAACACGATCGCTGGAGACAATGGGATGAACGTTGAACGAGCTCCAGGACAAATCCCTTTTCCCCCGTCGACAATGGAGATAATACTGCGAATTTCTGGAGCAAATCCCCCTGCCGTCCCTTTCGTTCCTTTCTTTGGATATTTTTCAGCCAGGCGCACAGGCTCCTTGTTCAAAAATCCCCGGACAATTATTCTATATTAAAGTGTGTATACAAGAACCTTTAACGGCGGACAATGGACTGCGTCACGGATTGTTTTCAGCGTCGTTTCGAATTAAATAGGGACCGACGGCTGGTCAGAAAAGGGAAGAGGAGAAAGGAAAAACAAGGGGGAGAGGTGAATTTTTCTTTAATTGCTACTTCTTGAAGAGTGAGTCGCGTCTCCTGAGTGGAATTGGAGAGTGGCGCAGTGTACGATTTCCAGTCTTCCTTTGACGACGCCCATTGGATCGCGTTCTATATAGTTTAATTATGGCGAATGAGGCAGTTATTACAGATACCGTAGTGTACCTTTGACGAACCGTCTAGCCCAACGTTTTTCTTTCCGTCGCGAGGAAACTTTTAATAATTCTGCGACTGTTTATTTCTGGCAGTAATTTAACGCAGCTCTTAACGCACCTCGATATAAGCCAACAATTCTAGACCAACAATTCACCCTTCGAACAATCGATACCATCAAACTTCCTCTCCAAAAATCCCCCTGAACTCTGTCCACTTGGCAATCAAGCGTCGACAAACAGACACGAAACCAGCGTCAAACAACAACAACACCGCCAGCCCCGGTTCCTCTGGCTGGTTGAAGAGAACTCCAGCCAGTCCACACGGTAATCGACGCGAGTGGATGTCCCGCTAAGTAATGCAAAGTGTCTGTGAATAATGCATGCGGCTGGGCACATTCAGGGACAGGGGTGTAAGTAACGCATTAACAACCGTTGCTAGGAGTGCACGGTGCACGCGGTCGGACATTAAATCGAAGTAGAGCACACTCTTCTCATCCTCAATGGAACTAGGCCGCGAGATGTTTCCCACCTTTATGTTTTCGACGTCTTCCTCAATAAAAGGATACCACCAACTGTGTGGCGAGAACCAGGCATCTGGTGGGCGACGTACCTTCACAGCCTCCTCTTTAGAATAGGACGATCGCGGGGGACAGGTGTTATTCAGAGATGTTCTGGTCGGCAATTAAAATCTGGCCTGCATACGGCACTCTTTCTTTGTGCTGCTTGGAAAAAATTTGTTGGGGGGTTGTTTAGAAATTGTGGTTAGAAAATAGTCCGGACGACGTTGTACTGAATGAAGATTTGACTGAAGAAATGTAGAAGGGTTTAAGAATGTTCACTTTGTAGGTTTATGAAAGAAATTTATTTTATTATTCTTATCGTGTCGTATGAAATCGGAACTCAATGTTGTCCCGTTTAAAGAAATCGAATTGTTGTTGTCACGGAATGTTCGAATATAATGTAGTAAGGAAGAAAATTAGACGAATGTGCGATGAAAGCGTATTTCCGTCAATTGAGCGGATACATTTTACTTTTAATAAACCACTTAATAACCTGATTAATTCTTGTTACCAGTAGGCAGAAAATAATTGATTTCCCAGCACCATTTTATTGCTGCAAATTCTACCCGTTCGTCCCTCTTTCTTCATTCTTCTCGCCAACCAACGATCTACGTGTGTTTCCCTATGGAACTCTTCAGACGCACACTTTAGACAGTCAATACCGCTTCGAAATCCCTGGATGATACTGCGTTCCCTCATTCAATTATCACTAAACCCTGAAACAGCACACTTTGCCCCCCCCCCCCTTCATCCTTCCACTATTCTATTCTCCGACTGGTGAACGTATCGGGTGAATCCATCGCACCTGTTCTTCTGCCACCCCTTCGCCCACGTTTCACCAACGTCGCCATATTGCTGGACTTCCGGCTCAGTGTTCTAGAAAATGTAAAACAGCTGGTTTCTCCGGTGGCGAAATCACGTTCAATTTCATTGCGCCTGATAGAAGGCGGAGAAGAGGGGGGGGCGGAATAACGAGAGACTGGAAGGGAGAAAAAAAAATGCGAATTGCTTCATCCCCCGTTGCGTCTACTGGAAGCCAATCCGCGACGTTTCTTCCACTGGGAATTTCTCGTTGTGTTAGCTATCTTGTTTTTCCTTTCTTCCGTTCCCTTTTTGTATCTTGGCAGAAGGATTATTTTTAATTCCACTTTAATCCATTTGCTACAGCTTTTTTTCTATTTGAGATAATCGAATCAGGGACTGCGATCTACTGTAATTAAATATTACCGTCACATAATCACACAATGGGCGGAAATGTTAAAATATTTTAAATGTTCCACTACAACTGAGAACTTTTCAGTCGATACGAAAATGGTATGAAAACTTTGCCGTCCCCATTCGAACGTAAAACACAGCAATGTTCACGTACAATAATTTCATCTCCCAATAAGAAACCGAGTACGAAACCAGTAATCCGTGCAAGTATACGCCGCCCGCAAGAACAAGACTGGAACAAGGGGAAGAACAAGCCAAGCGCAGCGAAACAAAAGGAAGTAACGCGCAGAACGAGGAAGCAACCAACGAATGAAGTGCCGAACAAAGAAGTGAAACAGATAAGAAATTAAGAGTGGAGAAAGAAACGGTCGTTTAAGCGGCGACAGCGGTTGCGGTGAATGGAAAACCCGGTACCCGTTAAAGCTGTTATCGCGGTGGACAGGGAAATACAACGATTGTTATCCGTTCAACACCTTCACCTTCGCGGTAATTCTCCAGGTGTGTACGAAGCTCCTTTCTTCCTCGTACACGCCGAACGGCCAGAACATCCGTCCACTCTGTTTCCTTTTTTTTCATCCACCGGAATTGTCGGTCGTCTCAGAAGCTTTGCAGATTAGGAGAATCGAGGGTGAAAGAGTGGGGATCTTTATTTTTCCCTGCGGTTTCCTTCGCGCTGCGAACTTTTTGCACCGCATTTCCTCTCCGTGTGCACGCGTGTATCGTTGGCCCCGGCTGTTACCAATAGCACAGCCTCGGCCCCCGTCCAGGAATTAGAACCGTAATGCGATAAATTTTCACGAGCGACCGGGACGACGGTTGAAAAAGCGTAACCTCGTTTGTCCACCGGAAGTTTCGTTGGACGGGAGGAGCTTGGACGATAAATTCGGTAATTGAAGAGGGTATCTAGTGGACGAGCCGCGGTAACGGGTGTTCCCGGGAAGAAAACGGGGGGCTTGATGATTTTAATGAGCTATTAAGGTGATTGGCGGGCTTAATGAAACGTTTCATGGGGGAAATGTTGTTCCGTGATACTTGGTAATTCGCTTTTTGAATAAGAGGCGGCTTCAATGGAAAGTGATCGTGATGTTCCCGAGAACGTTGTAAGCGCACTGAGATGAAAATTGCTGGAATTGATAGTAAACGGGAGCAATTTTGAATTTTTGTACAAAATTCTCTCAACGAATGCAATTTCTCATCGAACGCGCCACGACCAAGCAGAGCACGCTTTCATAAAATTACTAAGGGGCAGTGGGAGCAATATTAAATTAATTACAAATTAATTACGAATCACTTGAAGAGAATAAATAATTGATATCGCTCAGAGATCCCGCCACCAGAATTCAATTATCGAAAAGCCGCTCGTCCCTCGTAAATTAACAAGCATCTCTATTCGAGCGCATCGCGTTGAAACAGAAAATACTACGAACGAAAATCAACGAATCAGTTGGCAAACAAAGGAAGGAAAATTCGCAAGTTATATCGGAAGCCAGGGTTAATTTCCTGCGGGGTCGACACGGTACGTGGCAGAGTGGCGTGGATACGCGCATGAAGAATTCCATGGAGAGTAACCGACGAATCAAGAGCTACTCCGGCCGGGTAGCGTGTATCAGCGCCGGTGGTTGTTGGTCGAAAACGCATTTTCCAACATCGATAGCCAGGCCTCCACCCCCCCGGATAGAAACTGTTCTTCAACGATGCGCCATGCCAGTGAACCGATCGAAAGCACGTTGCATCAGGCCAAATGAAGTGGCAAATAACCGTTACATCGGAGTTTCCTGGTCAATGCTTTTGTGTTTCCTTCCTCCCCTTCTCTTCTTTTTTTTCCATCCACTGTCTCTATGCTTCTGTTTCTACAGCGGATCGTTACTACACCGAAACGCTGGCGAAAACGTTGCCGGGATTATCGAGGACGATTCATTCCCGATCTCTCGTGTTTATTGGTTTCTATCGTCGGGCTGAGATTGTCAAAAGAAAATTCGGCGCTGGAAATATTCGGGGGGGTAGGGAAAGAGTGGGACGATTGTATGGAAATGCGGGGGGGTGAGGCTGGGATAAATTGGTGAAAAGGGATGGGATAATAATATGAATTCATGTGCTCGTGTGTACAGATGGCCATGTACAAATATTATTTTAACAGGATATCGTTTGAAGTCTCGCAGTCTTGCTTCCTTCGAATTGCACGTTTGATGCGTGATTTCTTAAAACTAAGGGGTGGTCTCTGTCTTTCCTTTCGTTTTTCTCCGCGTTAAGAAAAATGAAATGGGGCGAAACTAATTTTCGCTCGTTCAAAGGAGGCGGCCGTCTATATTTAGCCGTGTGATATCCGCGAACGTATCTGGGACGAGCATTAATAATGAAAAATGACAAAATGAATGGGATTCATTAACCCGTTTGTCACGAAGTGCGATCGACTCGAAAAATATATTTATCGCGAATAAATGTTCGCTAATGTGTCGTTCAGTGGTTGCTTCAATATTCTTTTCTCGAAGTCGTCGTTCAAAGTTATCCACAGAGTTTGAAATGCTTTTAAAATTGAGCCCAAGAGAATCGACTTGCTCCCACGTTGAAAATCACTACTCTAGGTATATTTATTTAACGATGACAATTTACGAGGGTTCATCGTCGTTGGTTAGTCGAGCGCTTCAAACACGTGAAAAGTTGTGTTTGTTGTACACAGCTGGCTCGTACTTTTCAGTATGTTTGTTGCGGGACAGAATTCTTTGCAAAAAAAAGAAGCGTAAGCAAGGTTAAGCATACGAAAGTTAGTTTTCAACTTGAACTTTCGGAAAACAGTTTTTCGTTCCTCTCCAAGCTTTTATGTAATGTTATCTTGCTCCGGACCGAAAACATCTTGCTAAACCGAAGGTATTTTCTCTTCTACCTGGCCGGGTCTGCGTATAACAACGATCCTCACTTTCATTATACCTAATTAACTTGCAGAAGCTAAAGCAATATTGCGCGACTAAAATAGCGTGCAGCTGTTTAATAATCATAATAAATAATGCACATAAAAATATAAACATAAAACAGGCAGAAAATAGTGCAACGTACTCGGTAAAGATGACGGTTAAAATTAAATATAAACCAGCTTCCATAAAATAAACGATTATTAAATTTCTTTCTTCCCAAATTTATTAATACGTAATGTTGATAATATCGGGAAATATATAAGAATGAATAGATAGGATACAGAATATAGGAAAATATTATACAAGATATCGACTTACTGCAAATCTAAAATTATGCTTGCAGATTATGTATAACTAACTAATAAAACTAATAAAATATAAATTAATAAAACTTCACATATGGTCAAGCGCTAGTATTAATATATATTTTTATCTTTTCTGTTGCAGCACCGCCGCAGAAAGTGGAGATTAGCAACCACCCGAATAAGAAGAAGATCGAGGTGAAAGTTGGGGAATCCCGACGTTTGGAATGTGTGGTTCGATCGGCAAAACCTGCTGCCTCGATCGTTTGGTATCGCGGGAACGTTCAAATCAAAGGGGGTGACACGGTGATTACGCCGATTTCCATCGAGGGTGGTGAGTAAAGACATCGTTATTTCGATATTCCACCCTTCTAAGCCGTGCGAGCTGTCGCAGAGCGAACTTTTCTTATCTTCAACAGAAGAATTAATGAGAATCGAACTTCTTATCTCGAAAGGAAAATTTATATCGATCGCTATTATCCGCCTATCCCGGCACTTCTGAATAAAAAAGATGTGCTTTAGGAGCTTGAAAGAAAATAATCTTGGAAATTTATTCGAAAATGGTACAGAGTGATATTTATATGCAAAAGAGAAATTTTTATAACATATTCTATTGATCCTGACGCCAGTTTCTCATCTCGCTTTTGTTTCTATCTTCTGTAACATAAATCTATTTAGGCTTTTCTTCGTGTCGTGTGTTGCTGCGTAACGTAATAATTATCACAATAATAATTGAATGTTTCCACGTTAATAATCGTGACGTGTAAACCGTTTTCTATACAAATTACTAAAACTTCCGAGACAGAACAAGCGCATAAATTGATCGGGGGCCTCGGTACCGAAATATTAAGACAGCTCGAAGAATGTAACTGAGGAAGGGCAAAACTGATAGCTTTACAAGATGGATTGTCAGAAATAATTGACACTGCCTGACAGCCGAGAAACGGACGAGACGAATGAGTTATCTTACCGAAATTAAATTCACTCCGTGTACATTCCCCTGGAGCTATGATTAATCTCTGTTTACTCGGACGTGATTCACCAAGTAAATTTTATTTTCACAAAGGGGCGCCTTGCAAATCATCCTTCCACTCATTAGTCAAATTCAGGGGTGGAACTCTTCCCTTAAAAAGAAAAAAAATGCGCCCCCTTTAAACGCTCCGTAATCTTTCAGCCTTTGTTCGGGTGAATATTTATCTGGTGAACATAATCTATTGTTTCTGACGAGGGATACAAATCGGCTTAATTAACTAAATAAATTAATTTTCAGCGGCATATTGTTGCACCATTTATCAATGCAAATGTTAAAAACATTACATCCATTGCGCCAAAGAGATAGATACAAATTATCCGTTTTCAAACTGCATTCCTTTTATATTTAAACTCGACGCATTTGATGTTGAACCTTGCTTCACTGTTTCATTCGCCATTGGTACAAAAAAAAATACCCTTCACAAAGGTTTCAAAATTGTTCAACTATCTTGTCGAATGAGTCCCAATCAAAAACTGACAGCCAAAAAAATTCCAGGGCACTCCTGTCCATTAGATTAAAAACTCCCATCAATATTAAATGTCAATGTGCGACAAAGAAAATTCTAAAAGCCACGCGAACACGGTACCGCGAATCCGAAACTCGCGTCAAGCTAACAGTCGACAGATCACATTAAGGGTTTTTTCTAATAAAGCGTTTACCACGGCTATTCGAGTAACTATTTTAACGACAAGAAGAACGGCGCGAAACCGAGGTACAAGTTCCAACGGCGCGGCGTTAATCCCCGGCGAGCATCGGTCAATCGATCAGGCACAAAAGCGCCGCTTAAAGTGGATCCTGTAAGTCGATTCGTGCAGACTTTCCCGAACCTAATTCCCCTTAATCCATTTTTACCAACAATTAAAGCCGTGGACGTAGACGAAGTCCACCGTCCGCTATTGGCAAGAGCAACCACAATTCGAATCAAGCGTGAAACGAGAAAACAATAGGGTAAACAAAAGAAAGACGATGAGACTCCGTTTTCTTTCGTCGACCGAACCAGACAAGAAGAAACAGTTTTCGAGCGATAAATTCGCTTCTGTCGAGCTTTCTATCGATCCCTTGCAGGGCGCACGTTCTTAAATCGGGGTCGAGTGGAAAATGCAGTTAGACGTATCTTTGACATGGATACCGTAATTGTTCCTGTAAAAAGAACCGTGTAACTTGTAAAATAATAGAACAAATGATGACAAAAATATCGTGGCCATCTGTGCATTAAGTAACTATAGATTGCGCGAATAAATAACAATAGAATTACTGCACCGCGAACACTATCTATTTCGAACGACAAATAAATCCAAAATGTGTTACATTTTTTATTGAGAGAATAGTGCACGCTTTTCTTCGCCAAAATTGATGAAAGAATCGACTGCTTCATCAATCCTGAACTTCTGAAATAAACAAAGCAATAAACTGTAACTATCGGTGGCTTTACCTTATATTTGCGGCTGATACGACGAATACTTTCAGTCGTATGAATCGATTTAAAAAAATGGAGGAGCAACGTCGAACAGACGTCTGAAAGGTTACAAAAGATGAGTGTCGCGGGAGCAGAAATAATAGACGGGACAAGAGGAAAAAGAGGCCATAATGGTTCGACGAGCAAAGGCTGTTGTTCCCGCTTCCCTCGACCACGGCGATTCTATATAATAATTAATGAATATGAAACAGACCGGCCAGCCTCGCGATACAGCCCAGCTCGTTATCTTTATTTAAATCTTGCAAGCACGCCTGCACCCTTGTCGCAATTTAATCAACCCGAAAGGTTTCTTTATAATCGGGCCGGCGAACGCTTCAGATCCGCATGGAAATCGAGAGTCGAACGGGATGAATATTGAAATACCGGTGGCGCAGATTGGAGTGTAATTCGTGGCGATTATTGATCCACGTGGGAAATAGATAATGAAGGATTATCGAGATGTTCGACGATGTAAAGCAATGTACAACGCTGTATTCGGTAACATTCCGTTTCGAATAGTTGGAGATTTGGTTTGTGTTTGATAGTGCAAAGCAGAATTGATTCATTTCTTTCGTTATGTTATTGTTTGATAATATTATTGGTTGGATAATCAACGCTTGAAGAAACTACTTCAATTGTAATTGGATAATTTTAATATTTACGTTTTCTTAAACATTGAACTATTCAAAATTAAAAGGGAATCTTGTAAAAGAGATATGAATATCACTCAGAAGCCAAAGGATTCATTTCAAACCTGACGTTTCAATTTCTTCCTCTGATAGACTTAAACTATTATTCACAAGCACGCAACAAGCAATACAATTACATTCTCCAATTTTCCAAGGCATGAAAATATCTAGCCAAGAAAGCTTTGCTGCACACCCAGCTTGCAATACTACCATACAAATTTTCAACCTTCTACCGATAACGCTAGTCTAAACGTGTTCTAAGAGTACATCTAATCCACGCGCAAATATTTGTGTAGAAGTAATGCCAATCGAAACCCACTCACACGTAACAGTAAATGTTTTTAATATCGTACAGCTAAACAACAAGTTGAACGAAAACCAAATTGCAGCTGGAGTATCGTTCCATAAATGTTTCGACAAACTTTCATCGCAAACAATCCCAATACAAATGCATGCAGAAATTATGACATTTCGCAGCACTGTCATTCAACTAAATCTAAATCCAAATAAATCGGCCGGGAAATAAATGAATTCGCGGAACTTTCGACGCTCGCGATCCACGTTCAATGGTGAGCGACAATGTTTCGTGTATTTTTGCGTTCGCGGCAAACACGAAACGGGACGCGGATCCGTGCAACCAGAACAAAAGCCAGAACGAAATTCAGGTCGCGACTTTGAAAGCGCCGCTTAGAGCTTCCCTTCGACTTTCGCAGACGTTTTTTGTCAAAGTGACCACGCGCTTCACCGTATTTGTCAAAGACCACGGACATGTCCTGCGGGCCGAAAGATCCGTGTCCCCGACTCTTTTCCTTCCACGCTTGTTACGTCTTTTCATCGTAAGTAGATGCTCCTGTACGGAGAACGGCGCGGCGTGGCCGTGGCCAGCCGGGCCGTGCTCGTAAAGTTTTCTCACTTCCTCCGGGAAATTTTTTCCTCCGTAACGGCCTCAAGATCTTCCTTTGTACTTCACTTATTTGCTGGTCGAATTCGCGGAATGCCTCGGCGATATTATACGAAGTTGCGTCGGAGTTTTTAATCATCCAGATTTGATGGGGAATAATTTAATTAGGAAAAAGTTAAGGCAATATTGTAATGAATAATTCTCGGAGTTTTGATAGAGCGGAAAAAAGAATTGTGTAAGCCTGGGAGATAAAAATGATTAACGCGCAAGTGGAAGAAGGGGCTTTTGTAGTTTCTTCTTCTGAAAAATCCCCGTTAAAGTACTGCGATATACACGATTACACGACGAGCTTAATGAGTGTTTTTTTTAGCCCTGTTCCAAGTTTCACGCATCACCCTTAATTTGGGAAACTAGTTCACGGCCTTAAACCGTGGCCTGAATTTGTACCTTAGAGCTTTGCGATCCTTTAACCGCTGTCAAGAGAATGCAATAGTTTCAAGCTTCCTAAAAACAACCAGCTTAATAGAACTGTCACCCCTTAAACAATAAATGCTATCCGAAATTCTAACCGGGAAAAAGGTCCAGTCCCTAGTCCTCCGTTCCTCGATTGCAATTCACAATCAATCCCAGAAACAATCGCGCCAACCAATCCTGTCCATTTCTAAATAATATATGCAATAACTCCTACCTCGAATTCGCAGCAATAAAATTAATCGCAATGACAAAGGATCGCACCCCGCGCCATAAATCCAGCCCTAAAACACCAAGACAAACTACGCCGTGAAATCGTTCGAATTACGAGGTAATTCCAGGTGCATTTGTCCCCTACGTCGCCAACGAACGTTAGCGTGAAAGGCGCCGCGGCAGTAGTTCCTTTCCGTCCTTTAGCGCGGCTCAAATCATTTTTCCGGCGTGTTTTAATATTTAAACGAGGCCCCGCCATTCTTCCCCGTAGTGTTTTTTGAAAGCACACTGGAGGATAACTTAATAGAGTGTCTTAGTTGCTCCATTATATCCTTTCCAACAATGCACTTCCACTCCCTCTCTGTCTCTCTCGACCCCACGTCCACCTCTCTTTCCTCTTTCTCTCTCTCCTACACTATATCCGTCCCATATTCCCGTTCTTTCCGCGCTGCTCCAACATAGTTAACGTTTCATGATCCCCGGGGTCGTAACTATGGTTTGCAGTACTTGTTCCAGCAGCTTGAAAGTTTTATCTACAGCCGTACAGGCTGCGTGAAGATTTTTCGTCCGTAACTCGCCTGGCTGCAACGATAAAGACCACTCTGCCAGCGTTCACGACGACGATATTAATTGCAATTGCTTCTTTCGGCTTTTCCGCCCGTCTCGTTTAACGTCATTTCGTTCTGGGCGAGTCGATTCGTTCCGAGGGACGACGAAAAACCGTATTTCCCCGCCACTTTGACGAGTTTAATCAGCGATTAGCTTGTAGATGACGAGAGAGTGCTGTCGGGGGGGGGGGGGGAGAAATGAACGGTGAGCATTGTTTATTAACGCAGACTCGACATTCCGTCTGGGAAACGATGTGCTTCGAGCATGATCGTGAAAGGGATTTATTAATGCCCATTGTTCGATTTTTTTTTCCATTTTGCTTCAACGTAGTTTTGGATCTCGTGTTCTTCGCTGGTTCGATGAATATTTTATTGGTGATAGTATTTGGCGTGTAGGGAGAGTATGGATAAAAGAAAGGGCTCTGTTGGTGACTTATTATCAAGTGATAATATTATTTTTACATAGTATTTATTAGATAAATGTCTAGAAGATTTACAAATACTATGAAAGTACAAAAAATGTGATCTAAGTTACGTACGTGCCTTAAATTAATATCTTTTATTCCCGGCGAACAGAGCATCGAGATCTTGTTATAGAATGAACATATAACGAATAGATAGTGGAACTTGATATTCGCTGGATCGAAAAGAAGAACGCCGAAAGTCGGCAAATATTCGTTCGTAAAACAATCGTGGGATAACAAGATTTTTGCATTTGATTGGATTACGGCGCAGGCACCGGCCGACTAATTTATTTACAAGAGTGATTAAGCCGCGAGAGATGAACGGAGGAATCGTTGTTATACTTCGCGGCCGGGAAAATTATTTCGTTCGGGCAGAGCAGCGGAAATAGTTTTTCCGTAGATGGAAATTGGCTAGTAAACATTCAGTGACGGCCGATGGATTGAAGTTCCTTGAAAAATTAAAAATCAACACGAATGGGGAATGGAAATTCATCAGGTGTGCTCGATTCGTGTACATTCGTTTGAAGGAGATGAAAAAATTGCCCCGTTGAATTTATTCTAGCGTCTCATAAATAATCAACGTGTTATCTCCGCCGAAACATTGTTCTTTAAGAATCAACGCGAAACGAGGACATTTCATTCACGATTTTCGAAATGTGCCTAAATGTGCAATTACTATTGAATTGACATCGGCGTCGCGTTTTCGGTTTCAATGATTTCCCCTGTCGTTGAGCTAACTAAATTAGAAATCAGGCAAACATAAAGCAAACAAGTCGTTTCTGTTTCGCCCAGGGGTGCAAACGTCTTCCGCCTTCGGTAACGAAAGGCGAATTCGAGGGTTTCGCCTGTGCATGCTCGTCACTCAATCGGGTTTCACACTTCGGGGCAAAATTTCGGTGGTTCACTACTAGTTTACAACTAAGTCCCGCGAGTTACTCTACTTCTAACTGCTCCTACGCAAGTTCTCACTGTCGTTCGCACACGTTCCTCCATATAGACAGTTGGGAAACTCATCGTTTTCTAAGTCAACACGCGATTTCCCGTGATTGCATCCACCGTGTCTCCCTGTCCCCTGTTGCTCGTCAAACAGCAAGATAGCTTCACTCACCGATCCTCATTAACGATTACAGTTGGCGATGTGTATTAAAGAATTGAAAAAGTATCGTTTTGTTTAATGAAAAAAGTAACAAACTAATCTAATGGTATATTAACACAGAAATATTGGTAATCTTGCTATCACTGTTACAAAGTTTTCGGCGAGCAACCTGTCACAATTGTAGTAACAGGTTTTGCGTTAGGAATTATTGATGCTCTGTATGACACGCGTTAACCAACGGAACCCAGTCATATAATTAACATCAAAAGCTAGCCGCGTGACAACCGTTTAATTAATACTGAAAATAGTGGACGGCGAATTTCGTTTTACTGTACGACGGCGAGGACACGTATCAATTAACCAAACGGTGATATCATTAAATTTAATTAATATCGAACTGCCAAGTTAGACTGCGAGATGCTTCATAAAGTAATTAATGAACATTCCAACTCGAACGTTCTAAGCGTCTTAACGCATGACATGATATTATCGATACATTCCCCAATCGCACCCTATTCCTGTCGTCGTCCACTAGCGGAGCTATCTCCGCTGGAATCTTCAAATTCGTTAATCGAATATCACTCTTCCGCTTCAATATTTCAAATAAAATTTTATACCAGAAGATGCAGCTAATGGACCGTTAAAATAATGAATTCCGGACCGCGGCGATTCTTAACAAAAACCGTTTTAACCTATCATGCAAATTGCCATGCGGCCACATTGAGCACAGTGTAATTGAAATTCTCACCGCGTTAATTAAATTTTAGATTATATGCGACGTTTAACCAGTTCGTGCGATTCGTTGACTCTGGGACCAAACGCCACGGATGTTCAATGATATCAATTAACAACGCGAGTGGAAAAAATGTCCACAAAATTTGAAGGATGGAAATATTGAGAAACTGCTGAAAAATTATGGTATTACCAGAAGGTTTGCTATAATGAAGTTAGACGCGTAACGACAACAACAAAATCGCGGGAATCGGTTAATAGCTCCGGCAAATGGAATTGTTGCGGAAGTCGCGACTTCTGAAAACGAACAGGCGTCGTTGCTTCCGGTAAAAGCCTGCCCGTTCTTGTTTTACGTTGATTTAACGGTGTCTGGAGAGCGATCGAAAGCTCGTAGAAACTAAATATCGCTGAAACGCCGCGACGCGACGTCGCGAGCCTCGAATACCTTTGGCGAATAGAATTACTTTTACATCGTTGGAAATTGTGTTGCCCCGTCGTTGAAATGTTTCTTAACCGAAGTTCCATTAGTATCGGTTAATGTTTATCGAGTGCTGATAACGTGCGAAAAAAAAACGATGAAATTCATTTATAGGAATATTTTAACGATAAAACTGAAAGATTGTAAATCTGAGTTCTGAAAAGTATTTTACGAACGTCAAGTATATTGCAGGAACGTTGCATTAAGAATTCTTAAGTTTAACTGATACTTCATTAATGTAACGTAATGAAACTTACTATTGAATAAATGCGAATGATGGCTAAATTTTGTAGGAATTAAACTTTTGGTATTTTGTATTATCTGTACCAACATTGTCGTACGATTTGTTTCCTACGGGAAGGAGACTTTAAAACATTGATCCCATGGAAATAAATTTCATTTAAAGTTTTCTTAATCTACGGTCTCTTTAGGAAAAGCTTTAAAGAGATCTACTTAGTTCTGTGAGAGGATATACGCGCGCTCGTGTATTTGTGAAAGATGGATGAGAGTTCGCATTTAGGAAGGGTATAAGGAAGAGTCTGAGAAAATCGATCTGACGTGCCACGATCTTCTCCGTTAATCACGAAGAAACTATCCCCCTTCTATTTCGTCGCTTTCCCAATCTCTTAAAAAGTAAACCAGTTTTCAAAAAATAGTCAAATTAGTTCTACCCCCTTGAGCATTCAAATGAATTGTTTAAAATATTCCGTAAATGCCGCAAGAAATGAGTAATGAAACTTGTTGAATAATAACAAAAATGTGTCGCAAGATCTTATAAATTATATTTGAACGGTATATAATATTGCAGTGCGACTCGTTTTGTTCCAGATAAGGAGATGCAAAAGCCAATGGACAACAAAAAGGAACTACTCAAATATGACACTCACGGTTCCATTGTTATCGTACCCACTGCTGACGATAACGACATGGATTACACCTGCGAGGCCAATCATCCAGCCATCCCTATTGAAATGCCGTTAAGGGCCACCATCAAGCTCTCCGTCTTTTGTAAGTGCCTGTTTTCGAAACTCTTCGATAATACATTGATATTCTCCAACGACTAAAATAAATATCCATTGTCAAAGGAAAAATCAATTCCTTTTAAATAATAGACAATTGAAGATGAGAACTTCACCGTAACACAGAACATTTTTATCATTTAAACAGTAAGAAACAAAAGAATAAATTTATTAATCGAAACCCTCGGACACGAATATCACGATGAATTAATTAATTATATAGTGCCTATATTATCGCCTATAGTGCATCGTTGTAACAATTTACAAACTATTTACCCAACGATTGATTGCTAAAAAGTTATATGTAAATTATCCTAGGCGATTATTAACCTTATATTTGTGCACACGACGAATTGCACAAGATTTGTTCGTCGAACACCGACGGTATCGCAGTGCATTAATCTTACGTCTCACGGTTTCCCTTTTCTTACGGCGAAAAGTTTTATTCGGAAACTTATTCTATTACTAAGAGAACGAAGATACGGCGACGACCAAGGTCCCTATCCATCTCGAACTTGTACGAGGGAATCATATTCCAGATCCACCTGGCATGCCGTACATCGAGGGTTACACAGAGGGTGAAACTGTGAAACGTGGACAACAGTTGGAGCTAACCTGTCGATCTCGTGGAGGTAATCCTCCGGCGCAGATATCCTGGTACAGAAACAACGAGCAGGTCGAGACTGTGTATCGAACGGAGGGCAGCTTTTCTGAAAGTGTGCTGTCGATCATCGCGAAAGCACAAGATAATAACGCAAGATACAGGTGCGAGGTGTCCAATATCATGAGCGTGGAGTCAATGAAGGTGCACGTGGATTTAACTGTGCTTTGTAAGTATTTGAAATGGTTTCATTGCGTCGCACACAATTGAGAGCATCAGTGAGTGGAAATTTAATGAATTTAAAACAAGGCTAAATTTATGTTAAGTTACAATTGGAGAAGTGAAATATTAAACAAGAATCGTTTGAATTATCAGGGAAATTAGTTTGCACAGTTCTTCTGAGAATTTACAAAACAAGTGTTTAGCGATTTGTTCTATGTACATATATTTAAATGCACGCTGTCGCAGCTTTAATTACGGGATTCCAAAGTCCTCTTTTAAATGGCGAGCAAAAACAATGCAGTTATCTCTTGACAGTTTCATTTCACCAGAATTTGCATAAGGTAACAATAGCAAGATTCTTTTCCCACTATTTCCAAGAATATCTGGCGCCAAGAAAAATATAAACAAAGTCCGACCTAAGGGAAACAGGAAATTTCGTTTTCGCAGAAAGGATTACACCCGCACGTTTCCCTTATTTTAAAAAAATGTCTCCACCTCTCTGCCAGTATTTTTCTTCATATTTCCATTACGCGAGAAAAGATACTTCACACCTCGCGGGAACATACAAGAAAGATTAATATAAACCAGCTGTATTTTAATACTCGCGGTAACATTTTTGTACCATAGCAATACCGAAAATACTCCTCCCTTATTCGATCAGACTAATATTTTTGTCACTCAAATAATGTAACGATTATAATAATTGAACAATTCAAAGGGTACAGAGGTTTCGTACGAAAGTACTGATTACTCAGTCCCTGCCTCTATTCCATCGCCCATTCAAATTAAATAACCTCAACTCTCTAACGACACTGATATTGTTTCACAGTCGCACCATCGGGGGTAACGATCACAGGTCCCACAGAAGCGAAGGCGGACGAACAAATGGTGATCACCTGCACCACAGAGAACTCGAATCCTCCGGCGGATATCAAGTGGACGGTAGACGGCCACAATTTTGAGGGCAATGCTTCCAGAATAGAGCAGGCACCTCAAGGTGGATGGATCACCACGTCCAACGTCACGTTCAATATAAATCGTAGCAGCCGCAGCATAGTGGTGATATGCGACGCGTCGAACGTCAAACTAACGGAGAACGTCGTCAGGACGCACACCATAAACGTGATTTGTGAGTAACGCAACGATCAAAAGATATTGACAATAATCGAATGGAGTGAGAACGAACGAACGGAATGTAAATGTGTTCAGCCGGCAAACTGGGCCTGACGGGCAGGATTAATATGAAACTAATCCGGAACCGGCCGAGACTTCGCGTGTCTTGTCAGTTCATCCAGGATCTATGAATCTGGATCGAGGTGTAACGCTCGGACGTGAAGCTGGATATCTATCCGTGTAATTGGAACTTGCGCCGAAATTAATTCCGCCTTAGTTCGGGGACATGGTTGCCGGGGTAATCGAGCCTTGTCCCTTGTTGAACTTCAAGCATGGAATCTTGTCTTCGTGAAACGTTTTGTTCGGCAATTATTACGTCAACTCATAAGTAACGGTATCGATCTTCGGTGTATTAAATGGATATAGCGTGTCCAATTTGTTTCGGCCGGTAAAGTTGGCGATATTAATTCAAGTCCATGTAAGAATGATATTACGTATAGTACAGTATTTCACTTCAATCTTTGAATCATCGAAATCTTCGTTTCGAAACTTCAGAATTTATCGTACTAATGTTTCGTTGTCTCACGTGTGTTACGTGGATAACTTCGACTGCAGTTGTTATATTGTCTTGTTTCACTTTACACAGTGCACGATTTTAATGTACAGTGTAAGAAGCAAATTTTATTTGCAATCATTTTTCGTTTGAACGTAAAATGCTGCTCTTGCGTATCTTTGTTTGGCGTGTCTTTTCATTTGCTTTCAGAGAGAGGACAGTAAATTCGGATTAAAAGCTGCATTATTTGCGTGCTGACTAAATGCAGGAATTGTAGAATATCGTCTATCGTGTCTGTTGTTTGATTTAGCAATTTATAACGCGACACTGAACGATTTGTTTCATACAGATCCGCCGTCGAAACTTGGTATCACTGGTTACGAAGAGGGAACGACCATCGATGCTGGAACTCTGTTGACACTGATGTGCACCGCCACTTCTGGAAATCCGCTCGCCACATTAACTTGGTACAAGAACGACAAAAAGGTGAGCAAGCTGTCTCTTGTACCGTGGAATTTGTTATCTTTTGTTAACTAGGAAAATACGCTTTGCGATTGTACTCGTAGAGGGCAAATTGAATCGGGAAAATCGTATAAACGGGAACGACGATTTTAATTCAATTAAAATTGTATTTATGCATGATACGATTACGGTTTAATGCGACGCATTTGAAAGGCAATCTCATAATTTCTCGATTTCATCGGGATTTTAATAATTAGTAATTATATTGAATGTAAAACGATCGTGTAGGAACTCCATGTATGTATGTACTTTGGCCGAACGCGGTTTAAGTAGAATGAGGCCTCGCTGGTCAGACATACGTGTGATTCATCTTTCGACACCTCGCAGGTGATCAAATCTTGAGGCAAACGAATTCAGTTTACAGTTAATTTGCGAGAAACCTTTCAAGTTAACTTAACACTGGTTATTTTCATAATTTTTTATATTAAAGAAAATAAAAAATTAACGCTCAGTAAATTAGTATCTCCGCTATGTGGATAATTCAGTGCATAATACATGATTGCTCGATGCAAATATTTTTATTACATATAATATAGAGTATAATAAAAGGATACTAATAGTCTTCCTTCTTTATACTTGCCAAGAATCTGTATCTCCTTTTCTTAAACCCCGACTCCCATGCCTACTCTAAGAATACTTCGTCGGTGTATTTTCTTGTTATCCCCATTTTCCTGGAACATGCAAGTGAAGCATAAATACAAAGGTATATATGTTCACGTATTTATTCATCCATATATATGTATATATTTTCTATTCTAGGTACAGGGAAACACGAGAACACGAGACCACGCAGTTTCCAGCGAGCTGACGATACTCGTAAACGCGTCCGACAATAATGCACGCATACGATGTGAGGCAGCAAATTCCGCTACAGAAATTCCGCTCCTCAAAGTGCTCGTCCTAAAAGTCAATTGTAAGATCCGATAAAATACATAATACAAAGAAATACTATAAGATATATTAAATATTATAGACAACCTTTAAAGTATAAAGAAGCGTTTGATATTCTATACATTATTAATTTATAAAAATTTCATTTTATGTATTTCTTTATGCATGTAATATACGAATTATTTTGTATTCAAATTTTCAACCATTCTGGTTTCCGTGGTCTGATTTCTCCGATCCCGAATTTTTTAATTTACCCTATTGCTTTACTTCCCTTGATTTGGTAATACCAGCGTGTTCAAATTTGTTAATTCTTTATACTTCGATACTGTACCCTGAATTCTCAACCCTGTCACGTTCTGAATTTTGAGATTTTACCCGGCCCTTAATTTTCGAATCTTTCAATCCCTGTACCCTCGGTGTCGTAATTTTACGATCCTTAAATTCTAAATTAATTATATTTTCATAATTCCACTTGTTTTCAATAATTCCTTAACTCCACCCACTTTTTACTTATAAAAGAAAACAATATACAAACTTGCTGCCAAAACTTTTCCCCGCCGTTATTCCAAAAAATACTCAAAGTAGCCGTTGCTGTTGCTTCCAGTTCCACCCGAGAAGGTGAAGATCACCCGTGAACCGCAGAATCTACACGCGGGCCAAGAGGGTCGCATTATTTGCGAATCGAGTAGCAGTAATCCTGCTGCAGAAATGTCATGGTGGAAGGGAGGAATCCCCGTGCAGGGCACGAAAAATGGCACTCTAGCCGGTTTGCACGGTGGATTCTTGTCGTTCGTCGAGCTCTCGTTGGACGTGGCAGAAGAAATGAACGGGGAAGTGTACACATGTCAAGCGAGTAACAATCAAATGCAGAGATCTGTCCACGACGCCACCACTCTCAACGTTTTGTGTAAGTGTGCCCGAGCGAGCATAAATGGTAAAATCAATGGGACATGAGCGTATTACCTCTTTGCAAATGAATATTTCATATCCGACGCACCCGTCCGTATATCCATACATATTGTACAGCATTCAGCTTATGACACCCTTGGAAAGAAGGCTGGAAATATTTCATAAAGCACCGACTCAAACGCCGTTCTTGGAAGCGAATGTGCTTAAAATAAATGCCGCGGCATTCTCGGAATGCAATGTTGATTAAAAAGAATAAAAGACAATACGATCCCATCTTGTAATAAAAGGAACTTTTTAATCAAATGAGTATGCAACGTTGAGGGAATAATTTGAAATGTAATTTTTTCCCCCGCGTAGATAAACCAATATTCTCGACCATCGAGTCGTACGAGCTGATTGGAATGGAAGGGGAGCCTTTCGTCATTTCGGTGTCTGCTATGGGAAATCCTAATGAGATAAAGTACACGTGGTCCAGGGATGGTTTACCATTGGTCAGCGGCAGCAGAAGGATATCGGTTCGCGGTGCCACTTTGAACGTCACCAAACTGGATCGTCACGATGCCGGAACTTACATCTGCGAGGCGACTAACGAGGAAGGATCGACGTATTACCAATTAAATTTAACTGTCCAGTGTAAGTGTTTCTTATTTTACCATTTTTATTCCGTAATCACAGTTTACTCATTTTTATACGCATTCAGATTATCGACAATTCAATGTTTTCATTCAATTTTTCTCCGTGCATCGCACGTTTTCCAGACCCGGCGAAAATTAAGCACACTTCGACGTCGGGAATAGTGTATCCGCCAGGAATCGAGGCGAAATTGTTCTGCGAAGTGGACGGCAGTCCCATAGGAGACGAGTACGTCACGTGGCAGAAAGTTGGCTCGAACTCGGAGCTATCCGGCCGATATTCCATCTCTTTTATCAACAAAACTTCCTATCTGCACATCGAAAACCCTGATCAGGAAGACGTCGGAGAGTATCAGTGCAAAGTTAACAACGGAATTGGCAATGTTACCTCCAATCCTATCCTCTTCGTCACAAACTGTACGTACACGTGTTGATCGATACGTTTCAATGGGAATATTCAATTTTGCATGGGTGATTTTAATAATTGCATAAATATTTTCACAGTCAAACCGCAAATGATGAACACGCCATTGACGAGGCGAGCCGCGGCCAACAAGGGAATAAACGTGCAACTATTTTGCAAAGCGCAAGGATCCCCGTTGCCACGGTTCACGTGGACCTTTAATGGGAAAACCCTGCTGCCTAATGTCACCGAATACAAATACGGCATCACGCACACTGAGGTAAGTTTCCAAAACTACAATATTCGTGAGTAATAAAACAATCCCACAGTTCCGCCAAATGAACGTCCGTGTGTTGGCCTTTCCGCAGCTAAGCCAATTAACATCCGAGTCGTCGCTGACTATTTTCCGCGTGACGTCGCACGATTACGGGAAATACGAGTGCCGTGCGATGAACAATATGGGCCAGTCGACGGATATCATACACCTGGACGTGACGTCGCCGCCGGACAAACCGAGCGAACTCGAGGTCTACAACGTCACACACGACGCCGTCACTTTGACGTGGAAAAGAGGATTCGACGGTGGCTTAGCGACTTCATACCAGATACGTTGGCGCGAGGCACTCGACTACGAGGATCGATATCACTATCTGGACGTATCGCCAGGAGAATATAAAACAATGATAACAGGGCTGTCCCTCGGGACTTACTATGTCTTCAGTGTGAAGGCCATCAACGAGAAGGGAGACAGCGGATTCTTGCCGGATCTTGTCAAAGTTCAGACGCTTCGTAAGTTTTTTGACATTTCTTCTGCCCCTATCCTTTATTCATCTCGGGAATCATCGCGCCAGCTGTCATTGTAGTTGATCGCTTGCTAGGACGCAGTTGTCACGTTTAGATTTGGATCGTTCCCTAACCAGATAGAAATATAAATCGTCGGCGCGACGGCGATTTTCGTTGACTAACAATTTTGATGATTGATATTATGTGTTGGTAGTGTTTAGTACACGCGTGTAATTGATGAAGGTGAAAAACGTATTTTGTTTATGTTAAGGGTGGTTGGTTTAAAGAGAGAATGGAATTAATGTTAATGGGGTGCAGCGAATTCGATTATTCTTATGTGTAGTTGGCTTGAGTAACGATTAAGGAAATCGATTTCGTAATAGTTCAAGTTTAAGTGTGTACGGGCAGCTAGTTTCTGCCTTAAAATTAGAAGTGTGAAACAGGCGTTTGATATGGTGGAGGAAATATTATATTATTTTGCTTGCTTTGTCAATATCCGTTCAGAAATCCCAATAATTCAACATACATCTCCCCTTCCAAATCAAACTCGTGCTTCGTCAAAAGAAAAAAAACATTGCATGAAGACATTTAAGCAAAACTAAAGGGGAAACAAGCAAAGACCATAGCTTTAACAATGAAAGACATCCGCAGCTCGCATTAAATCGACATCATTCTTCTTTTATGCTTGAATCATCGCGTTCCGGTTTCTGTTTGCTAAAAAGATCGGTATGTCTGATGCGGTTCGCAGGCACTCGATATTTATTATCACCTTTATTATTACCCATGTTACTGAATCCATAAAGAAATAACATGTCCAATCTAGAATTAATCAATGATATTGATAAACCGTAGTCTGATAAACCGATCAAATAAATGTACATATCAAATTTACATACACCTCCCCTTTCAAGAGTTTACAAAATTATCGATGAAACAATCTCTTCGCTTCTCCGTGATTAAAATCTCCCGTGAATGTATTTTCTCAACCGCTCACTAACGTTGACAATATTTTTAACGTCGAAGGTAAATGTATGCGTACAGAAAGTCTGTGGCCCCTAAGCGAGATAGCGCGAGGGCGTCGAGCAAGTCGGTAATTAACAATAGGAGGCAAAGTAGCGTTTATTGGTGCGCCGCCGATGAGAAATATCGATTATCGTAATTGCCGGTGTTTAACCGATTAGCATTGCGTCACGCAAACTGATTAATAGTCGCACGTCCGTAACGATGAAGTCTCGAACGAAGGATTACCATTGCTGATGGACTTAGGTGTGCTAATTAAACGTCGCGTCGCGGCCGCGTGGCGATCGTTTAATAATCGATCGGTCGATGCTGAAATTGTAACTAACCATTGTGGACTGTGTCGTTGCATGAATAACAATTCGGTGATGGGGCGTTGGCTTGGCTTACAGGGGAGGCACCACCTACCGACGTGACATCCAGCGAGATTAATTCTTCCTACATCATCGTCATTATCATCACTGTTTCCGCCTCTGTTTGCCTACTCATTGCTGCGCCCATAGCCTTTGCTACATTAAAATCGAAAAAGAAGGCCCAACGCTCCGGTAAATATAATCGCTCAATCCTATGTTTTCTTTCTGATTTATCCAACAGGGCCGAATAGCGAGGAGAACCTGACGGACGTTTTCTCGGAGAAGGGGAATTTTACAATGAATTATATCTATACGTTTGCAGCAACCTCCCTCATCTTTTTTATCATTAATATCCTCATCATCGCGTTGTGGTACATTATGAGAAAGCGAAATAAATCTCGTAAGTTAATTGGCGTAAGGTGAATCTGTGAATATAAGAATTTTGCAACGGTTCGCCTCGACCTCAGCGAAAATATATACTCTCGATATTTTATTATTGTGATATATACATTTTTTTTAATGGCAATCGAAGTATTTTTAAATTATAACAGAGCAGCGGTCGAAAATTTGAGAAAGAAAGTAAATGCGAGAATGTGTTGTTGGTTTTACGTAACGAAGGGTGGGAAATATTTTGCAGCAGCCGATGAAATATGTGTATCTATATTAATTGAAAAACGATTGTGGAGTTGCTAAACTTGTGTGCAACTTGCATTATAATCTACATTACGTTTCTATGAATTTACGACCGCTATTGTGCAATGAAAAAAATGATAATACTATATGCAGATACAAATAGGCAATGATTTTAGAAGTTCCCTGCGTTTCAACGTTCCTTTCTTCGTTCTTAGGAATAAACAAATCTCAGACGGCGGATATGTACGCGCCATCGACTGTCAATGGAGACACAATGACTGGCGAATTAAGTTCGGTCTCGGACGAGAAGAGCGACGTTAACTTCGACACTAACGATTACGTGGTCAGTGCCATCAGTCAGTATGTTCTTAGTAACAAGTAATGCCGGAGGGTAGGTTTGAGTTCTATTAACACATTTCTGTTCCGTTTTCCATTCCGTTTGGTACGCCCTTCGCTTGCTTCTCTACTATCGTTCATGGTTGTTTTCCTTTCGAGAAAAGAAGTTCGAATTTTCCATCAAATCTGTTCTATTCTTCGGTGTTCATTTCATACTACACTTTACTTTGTCTCACGATCTATGCAGACATCTTTTTTTTTAATCTTCACCCCTCTGACGCGGGACACACCCCTCTAAATGCAAGCTTTACCGATACAGTACATTAATTCTGAAGAATATCTTGTACCACTTCTTGCGGTACCTTTAAGTATATGCAGATTCCGGGGTTGGATTTTTGGGTTTAATTTTCGTGCACGCAAAACACTACGGGAACTCTCGTAATGTATCCGAAGTTAATGTCCATACAGTGGGAAGAAGTATTGCTTTTAATGCATGCAAAGGTGGTGACGTATTTATACATTTCATGCTGATGCGCTACGAACAGTGGTAGCACGTTACCTCACGGAATTATTTATCCATTAGTGATTTCATAGACAGGTTGCAGGTCTTGGTCGCGTGTTCGCTGCGATAAACTAACGGTGCACTTTCTGTCTGTGTGACCCAACAGGACGAGGGACGAAAGACAGCAGCTAGTACGTATTTAATAGATCAGACTATGCAAGATTACGGGAAAGGGAACATGGAAATGCAGGTACATCATCAGGGAACTCTTGGTCGTCGTAGCAACCACATGCAACCGCCAATAACCATGGATTCACCGCCGCAGCGAACTACGGCCAGTGGAACGCTTTCTGGTACGTTTGAAGCATGCAATGTTTCCTATGCGAATCACAATATTTTGAAATACTCTGCCCACTGATGATATCGCCGAACGATTCGCAGACGAAAATGATAATTCTTTAAAAAATTAATTTGCAAACTCTCAACTATCCCCCCTTTTTCTTTCCATCAAGGGACTTCATATGTCACAGACTTCCGTTTCCAAACGCCATTCTTCCCTCCCCTGAAACACGCCAAAGAGAAGCACACAATACAGCCTTCTTCGAGCGCCCAGAATCATGCGACACCCACGTGTCCGAAAATAACTCCCCGTCGTTCGTTGCAGCATTGAAATCGAGCTACATCGGCAACCCCAGTCCAGCGCCGCCGAACGACGTGAATTTCTACAGCGTCGAGATCGACAACGGCCGTTACATGGGATACGAGACGAACCACAGTCCGATTCCGTTGGTGGGCGATCCAGGATCAGGTAGCTACTATCCATCCATGAGCCCCACCGGGCACATGATGGGTCACATGAGCAACACGGGCACCTTGACGCGCAGCAGAACCCTGCCGCGTCCGGTACCACCGCCGGATGTGACCGTGATGACCGCCGGATCGAAATCACCGATACCCCCGTCGGTACCACCCCCGCCGGCGACCTTTGCTCGATCCGTGTCCAGCAACGCGCACACCCACGGACACCCGCTGTCGACCTTCACACCCACACCGGCCTATTCCGACATCGACGGTCATCTTGTCTGAGGCTCGCCGATCTTCGGCCCCAGTTCGGTGCGCGGCAAGTACCGTGCCGTTCCGAGGGACGAGACTATCACCGTGACAGAGAGAACCACCCGGCTCTAATGCACGTCGCCACCTGCGGTCGTTGACCTCGGGGTCTGACGCGAATCTTCGCGGGCCTCCGTTCGTCGCTACCGATGGTGTCAACGACGGGTTAACGCGTAGCGTGTCGTCGCGTCGTCTCGACGTCGCGCAAACGGACGTGAATCGCAGGGATGTGCGCGCGGCAATTCGACGCGACGTTGATAAGTTTCGTGTGGGTGCTCCGACGACATTTCCCGTACGTATAATGTACTCTTTGAACACGAAAGAAAGTAAGCGGAAACATGTGTATATAGAGAAGGGGAGAGGAACCGATGCAATGGTTTGATGAGAAGAAAAGAAAGAAGAGAAGAAGAAAAGGGGAAGATGTTACTTTTAAGAAGCACGCGGTAACGTCGTCGCATAAGGCACAATATGCGTGTACCATGCGCGTTTTGTTCATTTTTCTTCTTTTTTTCTTTGCTCTTTTATTGCGTACATGGTTGTCGATATTGTACCTCGACATTTCGGGTGGTATAGTTACGTTTTTCTCATATCACGTGTTAAGAGGAACGATCGACGCCTGGTGTAACAGCTCGCTGGTACACGGACACGGAACATTGTGTATCCACGTGCTCGCTCAGTGATTTCATCGTTTTTATTTATTCTTTTTTGTACCGCACTCTTTCGTACTTCCCGCGAACGTCAGTTTCAGCTTCTCGTTCCGTCGCGGGGACTTTAACAGTGACACAGAGAAACGTTCGTCGACCGTGTGTTCTGCAGTGCGTATTGGACAGGAGCGACGATAATTTGCGAACGGAGGAAACTCGCCTGAAGATGCTCGCTCTTTGCCTGGGCAGAGGTGCAGGACGTACGCCAACGGACTGTATGGCCCTGTTAAGTTTTACTAGGTTTATATTAATTAACGACGAGGATCATCCGACGTAACTTAGATTATATAAGTTAGGTGACAGAGGTATAATGAAACGAAATATCAGGGAAATTCGCGAGCCGTTATTAATAACAAACGAACAATTTTTCTACATTTCCCCCTTCACGAAGGCGCGTTTCCTTTACAATACAATCGATCAGTTGTCGTTTTTCTATACGTTTTTATGACCGGGCAAACGCCCGGCAGCGTTTCCTATTCGTCAGCGGTGTATCCCTCGATGGCGCTTTTGAAAGTAATCTCTATTATAAATCGATATGTCGCCGCGTCGACGAGTAATAGCCCCACTAGCGTTGTTCTCGGTATCGTCGCGAAGTCGCAATGATTCGCGTGTGTACTCTTCGTTTTTTTCGTGAACAATTTACGACCGTCCATTGTTTCGTTTACGGATCAGTTTGAAAGGAAGACCGGTGGATCGGCGGACAAAATTCTTGTTCGAAATTCTGAAGAGGAAGCGAGACAATCGTTTTACACAGGGAGACAGTTGACGACGTTTGTAATCGGCGTGTAGAGAGCCAGTCTGATTTCCTTCTTCCATTTCCCTCTTGCTCGTGACGCGTTCGCTCCGTTGAATTGAACGGATCTTGCTCGAAGAAGAAAGATCGTGACGTGACACGTTCTGTAATTAAATCGAATGGATCCCGTTTGAAGGGGCGCAAGTTGACGGTGTTGCGCGACGAGCGGAAAGCCAGTTGTTAAGAGAACTTAAGCAGCTTGTCGCTGACGTGAACAGCTCGATAGGTACTAAAATACTAGGCAACGTTTGTAATCAGAGAGCCCTAAGACAATGCACGAGACGTACGAGTGAATTCGCTTTGGCCTTCTTGAGCTTACTTTGTACTGCGAGGGATCGATACATTGGAGGCAATATTTGCAGATTCGTAAGGATGGTTGAAACTTACTGTTCTTTTAACCACGATGTTGCAGGGACAGACTCGTTTACAAATTTGGCGACACGATTCTTTTATTTTTCACGGCTGCTACTCTCCCTTCATTCACCCTCAGAGATAAATGTTTGTATACTTGCATATCGTAAACATTTCGATCATTCCTTTTTTTTCTTTTTCGTTCAATCGGGTAATCATTTCACTTTTTCGAATACTCAATTCTAACGTATGTAGAAAACACGATTTTTCACTGCCGGATCCCGAAGTCAATATTAATACGATTAGTTTAATTGGTTGATTTGACGTGTTAATGAATATGCCAGCACCGCGTCTGTTTGTCCAGCACTGCCGGTTGACGGAAGCTTGGCGGAAAGTAAAATTACGAATAGAAAGTTTGCCAGGTAACAGTCACGGGGGTGATTGATATTTCGTTAAACGAAACTTTTTAGTTGTAAAGTTCGATATATGTTATAATTATTTTATGCACAAGCACGAACGTGTAACGATGAAACGGTGGCCAGAATTGGCAGACTACCTGGACGGTGAACAGTTTTCACGTGGCGTCCAATGAGTGCTGATTTTGTTCTATTATACTTGCGTGTACAGTTTTATTATTGGTTCAGTTGACAAAATCGGCACGGTGCATCGAGCATAAATAATCTTTACAATTTTTATCTTTACAAAATCATGCCAAATATATTTACAAGTATTGTCAATCGACGATCGCCGACGATATTTGTAGAAATAGTCAGTAATCTTTTCTTCCTCTTTTTTCTTTTTTACTGCGATGTTAACGATACAACTTCGTTGCCTAATTTTTATTTTCATACAGTTTAGAATCTTTCTTACAGTATGTTGATACAAGACTTATTGTTACGCGAAAACCGTCGATTGATCGTTAAATGAAAACGCTCGCTACACGTATTTTCCTAAGAGCGACAGTAGCCTCGTGCCACGTTTCACCGAATAGAAAAGAAAAGTATAATATCGCAACGGAATCATACGATATTACGAGCGACTCGCACGAATATTGAAAGAGAACGTAATCAACGTAATCAGTGATATCTATGCACGACAGAAATGAGAGAGTAATAGAACGAACAAGCGGGCAAACAAACGGAAATGAAGTAAAAGTGAGTGTCTTGGAGTAGTGATATCTTCAAAAAAGACAATAGTACATAAGTTTAATTATACGAGTATGAGTTTAGTTAAGAGTAAACTATTTCCCTGGCACGGCCAAGTTAGAAGTTGCACGTTTGCATAAAAAGGGGAGGGTGGTATTTATGCAAAACGATGAGGCAGAAATCGTAGTTCAACTAAATGTTTATACATATATATTTTTGCATTTGTTTCCATTTGAAAAATGAAGAAAGAATTGATTGCCCTTGTAAATAGTGCGATACATCTCAACGTTTCACACGCTCCGGAGAAAAAAACCAAGTAATTAAACAAACAAACAAAAAAATGGATAATATGAGGGTCTCACTTTACCTAAGCTATAATGAAGTAATTGTATAGGGTTTATTGCGCGCTAGGCCGCGTACTGTATCTGAAAGAATTGAACAAAAAAAATGAAGAAGGAAAGAAGAGAACTATTCCACTTATCGGACGTGACGACGTCTTTCAGTTTAATCGAAAGCCTAAGTAGTCGACATATATTTTTGAAAAGAGAAGAAAACAAAGAGACATACGAAAATAAAAAGACACCGCATACGTTTGGCCTATTGCGAGGGAAATCTCGCGACACGCGATCACGCGTGAACCATTCGCGGGCAACGAAAAGCTCGTTCTGCAAAGAATCAGTCGACAGGGGCACAAGTTTCGTTCAATTTCCATGTTAAAAGAAGGACCGTTTGAATCGACAGGCGCCCAAAATCGGATATTTCCTTCAACGGGTTCAATCGCTACGGCGAAACGAAAGAAGCTAGGAAAGGGAAAGGACTCGCTGGTTCGTGTACGATCGTCGAGAGAGATCACGTTGAGAAATTCACGCACGTCCCCGGTAACTGTCGTTACGCTTCTAATTTGGCTCGCGTATCGTATGGATGTAAGTTAAGGGAATTCGTAGGTAATAAGTAAGATTGCTCCAAAGATACACGGTGATGCGGCGTCAGTCGTATATCCACACGCGCACATGCACGTAAGAGTAAGGGGAAGAAGATTAGGGGAGGCAGAAAGTCGTGTGATAACGCGAGTATAAATAACGCGAGTATCGCCGCGTAAGTATGTATGTTCTGAGCAATCGTACTTATCGTCAGAGCCTCGAGGAGATCGAACGTGAACGACGATGTCGATCGCCGTGGATCGCGCGTTCTATCGCGATCGTCGATCGAACTCGTCGTGTCAGGTGAAAATCCATCGGGCCTTCTGCGCTTCTGTTCGGAGGTACGGGCGCACACGTAATACAGGAGGGAACGGCAGAATGGAAAACTTGCGCACACGGTAATGGATGTGAAACGAGATCGGCGGGTGGTCGCTCGCAGAATCGATATTTGTATACTTTCCCGCGCCGTTGTCATGTGCGTTTTATGCTTGCGGTAAGGTTTCACGGATGTAACGTTTTCGTAGCGTGCGCTATTGTTATTTCGTTGGCCGTGGAGTACACTGATTTGTTACGGTAGGTTCTACGAAGCTTAAGGAAAAAAAAATGAATAAAAAAAAAATAATGAAACGTGTATTGTTAACCGCTGCTGTTGTGTACGGAGCCGCATCGTTCGGCTTAGACTGATGATAACAAAAAAAAAATTCACGTATGCTCAATTAGAGAACATGTTTGCGCATAATTAAGAATTCTATTTACATATACATGTTTTATATTTGTAATTAACGAAAAATCATCTATACTTAATATTACCTGATATTATTAGATTATGTAATCTCCAAAGTATTTGCTCATCAAAGTGCTAGGCATGTTAGACGGACCGATATTCGTCCAAAATGGTACCTTGGAGATGGACATACCATCTAACAGTACGATATTTGATATTTTACACAATAATTAATAATTCCGTTGATTATTCTAAGGCATAGTCAATCCTAATTATACAATCATTAAGGTACGAAGATATACATAAATATATATATATATATATATACATATATATTAACCGTTTTACATGTATATAATGTACATATACAAAACTTAGATAGACAAGAACAAAGGAAAACAAAATGAAATTAATTGCATAACGAATTAATATCAAATTTAAGGGAAACGATCGAGAGCTTTCGTAAATAGGTAAATGTTCGTATCGACTTTTGATGTTTTTTCTTCGTAATCGTTTTTTCCAGGTTTTTGCTCTTTTAAAAACAATAAAGGGGGAAAAAAAAAGAAGAAATTAATATATGGGAAAGAAAAATGTATCTCTCGCCGACGACGCTGTCTTGCGGTTGCACACGTGTCGCTCCATTTTATAAGCGTGAAACATTGGTCGTACGACACGGGATCGCAACGAGACTCGCGAGTTTACGATAAATCGCCGAAATTGACGTGACGAATTTTACCGTAACGAACTCATCCGTTCCAAATTACCATTTTCCACACAAGAGGCGAAGACTGGTTATAAACACACGGGCCGTTTACTCATTTTTAAAAAAAAACGTATTCGAACGACCAGACGTTATATTCGATTTCGATTTCCTGCTCGGTGGATACTGAACAGGAGACTCATCCTCAATTGCGGCATTCTTTGATCTCGATAACGTAATTGTCGCGCACCTTGGCGAACCGACAAGCGAAACGCTTCATGCCTAAACGGGAGTACGAGCAATCGGTTCGAGAGGTTCTCGAGGATAATTGATTTTTAAACGCGCGACTGTGGTTGTTTAATGATAGTCGAAAGCATAGAGAGAATTGTGAAGTTTATTTGGAATTTCGTTGTTATCCCAAAGTGAACAAAAACGATGTGAGAATTATCGGGGGTAATCGTAACTGAACACTACCGTGGAAACAGGTCGGGCAGGCGCGTGAAAATCTCGAAGCCGGTTTCTTGCGCGTCGATGAACGGAACGAAAGAGCGATGCGAGCGAACGATATATCGTAAATTGTTAATCGTATCGTCGGACATATGTTTGCTTCCGTTTGTGTGCCAACGAGGAAAACTAAATCAACATTCTTGATGTATAAATATATGAAACGTAGCGAAAACGATGTGACTGTTACGCGGGACGCCGTTACGGCTGAACATTTTTTCCGATCAGAATACACGATGCAATGTAATTCTTTGGAGCAATCGTCGCTGTTCATAAGTACAACCGATCAAAGTTACAGAAGAGGGGGAAATAAAAAGAAGCTCTCCCATGAAAGAGAATGATAAAAAAGATATGAAAGAGGAACAGAGAGAATGAGTGTGTGTATGTATGGGAGAGAGAGAGGAAGAAACCGTGTAATATAAACTAAGATGCCGAGCGATTGGTACATTAATTACTTGTATATATACATAGTATTTTTACATTCTAATTCTAAATTACATTTCCAATTCTAAATGGTATAACATTACTCTGTGAGCTTCGCTTGTCGTCTGTGTAAATCGTCGACAATGTTCTGACGTTCGTTTACCTTCAGGGAAAATAAGGAAAATCACCATCACGGTAGAGTTTTTCCGTCGCCGGTAAATATCGGCAAATATCCACGTTTCTTGTGCCCGTTTCACTGCACCCCCTGCACAAGATTCAATAACACACGCCTCGTGCCTTCATCGCACTAAAATTAACTAGAATGTGTAATGTTATGGCCACGTAAGCAATATCTCCGAACGTGACTGTTCGCATCAGTATGCAGTGGAAAAGTAGTAAGCTAAGCTTCGATGTAACTTTCCTGGCAACCTGTAACCCCGTGACGATTTTTAATCGCAGTTGCGTTCACTCGCCTGTACACTGTCACCCCTTTTCTAATCAGGCATGATCCACTCTGTCGGCTGTTGAAAAGTTTGTCAACTTCTCGTTCTCGTTACTCGTTTCACTGCCGATTTTTGCGAATAGTCGCGCCCACCTGCAACCCGTGCGACCATAAAACAGTTAGAAGGTGAGGAGGAAGTATATCATTGTACACACGTGTAATTACGCCGTGTCGTGATATATTCGATGTTTATACGCGTAAGTTACCTTCTACTTAAACTGTGCTCATAGCGTATGTGATCGTATCTCCCCGGGAATAAAATGTCGCGACGCGTAGAAGCGAAGGATGACGCTCATTAATTAAATATACGATGATCTTCCTGCACACGGTTAGACATTAACGTAGCACACGATTATCGCGACCCCCGTACGGCTTAAACGGTTGTTACGTTGGTTTTCCCTTCTATTCTTTTCCACGGAGGAACCTCGCCAGAATTCGTCGAATCGATTCATTTCTTGCCGTTCGTTTTGTTGCACATAGAGACAGAGCGAAGCTCAACGTACTAGTCCTTACTTTAAAACCAAAGTAAAGAGGAAAAAAAACATTGTGTAGCTTTTAAGAATCTCCATTACGTATTCACACCTGTGTGTCTATACAGACGACATAATTATAATTAAATAATTCAATCATCGTAATTAGGTAATCGACTAACCGATAAGCGAATAGATAATAAAGAAGGAAGAACAATGGATAAGCCACTCGTTAAGTGTATCGTTTTACTTTAATTCCTTTTTTTACTACACAATTAACATTTTATCTAGCAACTTTCGTCGGCTAGGAATGTAAATTCTGTATCTGTACATTGTTTTCCTATTTCAACTATTAAAAGTGATCGTCAACTTAAAAGGGTCGATTGTGTGTGCTATTTTTTTTTTTATGTTTCGTCAAACACCCCTTCTCTTCCACCCATTTTACAAACCGTATCGTATTTGATATTGAGAAGCAAATAATATGTATAGCAAGTATGCAATATTACGATATTCTTACGTTTTACCTTCCTCGTTTTATTTTTTAAACGAAAGCTACGATACCGTTCTCTTTCAAAAACTGGATACTGTGCTTAGGAACATATTTCAATGGGTAATAATAGAACAAGTGCAATGTCGAATTTCGTATTAACCAATTTATTACGTAGCAGCAATACAAATATAACACAATGGTATAATTATTGCACATTGTAATTCCACCGAATATTTATGATCGATGACAGAATAGGCACGACGGTTTTCAAAATCAGCGTAAATATAATATTTGTCTCCACTTTTTTTTTATTTACGGGATCCATTTTTTCATTTACATAGTGCAGTCAAATGCATACGGTACAACATGGAACGTTACAGTTCTTCCTGTTTGCGAAATGTGCATATCATTCACGTTCAAGACGACACGTCGAGAGGTACAAACTTTGTCCTGATCGGCTGTAACGGACGTATTACTAGATCAGCATTTATCGAGATATCCTTCAGATAATCAACTGGCTCGAAAGAGAAATTGCACAAGAGAAGCGCCAGCGTTGCTTTCAGTTCGAGCATGGCGAATCGTTGTCCTGGAAATTAAAAGTCAATCGTAATAATGCAAACCGTACAGCGTTGTTGCATAGGTTCTGAAATGGTTAAACCATAGTTGGATTGACTGCTGAACAGATACAGATTTAAACAAACACAAACGATGAAAAGACAGAAAATAAGATGATTATCATTTCAATGCTTCTCAAAGAACATTCTTATCCTTACAATTCACCTGCCAGGCCGATCGTTTCCTCGCGTCTCATTCAATAGTTCAAGCCCAAAGAAACTGTTTCCCCGTAACTTGAAAACATAAATAAACTTTTTGTTACCTATACAATTCCTTGGACCGGCGCTGAACGGTATGTAACAATAAGGATGACGGCCCTGCGAGTTTTCCGGCAGAAATCTGTCCGGATCGTATTGATCTGGGTTGGGCCAGTATTTCGGATCTCTATGGACGTCGAATATGTGCACGTGAACTACAGTGTTATTGGGCACAACGTAATTACCTGAAAGCGATACATTTTTATTCTCGTGCTCGTGTATTTAAATAATAACGGTTAAAGTTTGCCACCCTCGATTTTGAACAGTTATGTATCTAAATGGAATCTGCGATAGCTACTTAATTGCACGTCCGTTTCCAATTGTCGGGATATGAAAGGCACGCTTGGATAAAGTCGAAGAGTTTCCTTGATGCATCGTTCGAGATACGGAAGATTTTGAAGCCCGGCAACGCTCAGTTTGCCTCCACTTTCGTACAAAATAGCCTTTGCTTCCGCCCTGGCTTGCTCCTACATAAAATCATCGCAATCAGCATGTATTATTGCGTCAAATTGATGCACACTTCATTCACCCTAATTTATTTTTGTAACCGCAAGCGCACCTGTATCTCTTTGTGTTCCGCAAACAGCATAATGGCAAAACAAATGCCCATCGCTGTAGTATCGTGCCCCTGTTAGGGCAAAGTATTTATTTTATGTTGGACCATTTTATCGAACAAAGGGTGCATGCATTATCGTTTACAAAAATCAACGAAGAACTCACCCTAAACATAAACGTGTCGACTTCTTCTCGGATTCCCTCGTCATCTATTTGATTGTGCCGATGAGCAGCTATGAGCAGATCGAGCATGGCGAGCCTTTTTTTGCGAACTAAGTAAAGATGAAAATAAATGTCGTATTATCAAATTACAAATATGGAAATATTTCACTTCATTTGCGATATCAATATTAATCGAACAATCCATAGATCACGCACTTCGATCATCGACGTCGCCGTTTGCTTCGCCCGGTTTATCGCTGATATTCGTTAGATATCGATCACTTGTCGCGTCGTGATATTTCTTCCTTTCCTGAATTATCTGAAACGTGATAATTAAATGTTACATTATCATATAAGTCGCCAGTATTAAATGGAATTAAACTTGCTGCGATTTTATCGTAATAATTAAGGACAACTTTCTAAAATAAGAATTGTCGAATCCATCAACAATACATTTTTGTAAGACCGCCAAATTGGGTCGAGGTGAAAAACTGATAGTTTTACCTGTCTAGTAAAGCCGTGCAATATTTTAAGTAATTTAGCCTGCTGCCATCCCTGGGGTACAAGATTAAAAACGCGATCCATGTAGTACCATGGACTCACAAGCCTGTTGAAATCAATCTTTTAATAACAATTCGCGTACAATATATCAATATTGTCGAACAAAAATTGATCACCTGTATATTAAAATCTTGCCCATATCGTACACGGCATTGCGATATTTGTGCTGAAATTCGCCCTTGTCTTTCAACGAAGTTCCCATTGCAGTTTCTAAAAGTAAGCGATTAAAAAAAATTCGCACTATAAATATAAATGTAAAGTTATTCAAGTGAACTCTTATCCGTCCAGATAAAGAACAACTTTTGCATTCCTCATTCTTCTTGTCATACCAAACTATTAATACATTCTATACAGACATTTCTACACGTCAAGCGGAATTTCTCAACATGAAAATATTCGCAACAAATTTACCGCATATCACATTTAGCGTGTGCTCGCTTATGAGGGGCAGTAAATCTTTCACAACGGGCTTCCCTTCGCTCCTCAACAATTCGATCAGACGCTCCCCTTCTTCAATAAAAATGTTGGTGAACTGTTGCAGCACGTTAAAGTGAAACGCGGGTGTCAATATCTTTCGGCGGACTTGCCACTTGCGACCTGCAAGACAAACAAGTGATAACACGCGCAAATCGTTTTTGTAACAATATATTTAAAAAACACTGATTCTCTCTTTCCGTGAAATTACCTCGGGCAATTTTATAATATTTAATTACTTCTTATTATTTATTTGTGAAGGAAAAAAAACGGTGACAAGCGAAACGATAACAATATGGGAAGTAAAAAATAGAACGTACCTGCACTGGTAAGGAGTCCAGTGCCAAACCAAGGTTCCAGGAGACGATAAAGAAAGCTCTTTTGTGTAAACTTAGGATTTCCGAGCAGCGTCTGGATGAATAGAGAAGAATAAAGAAAACTGTGCTGTTAAAATATAGCTAACCCACCGTCGCGCATTTAAACGATTTAAAAAATGCTTTTTTCGAAGAAGCAAATATCAGTCGAAAACTGTATAGAGTATGAGTACCATTATTTAAAGTGTCCTTAATTACCTCCATATCATCCGGATGACGAATATTAACGTATGCTAACGTGAAACTCCAAATTCTATAAATTGGATAAAACTCTGTGCCCATTTTTCTTATAAGCTTCCAAATATCATCTACAATAATGATGAAAAGAAACATGGTAAAATTATTACTTTCGACTTCTCACTTGAAATGTATTTGTTGCCAATATTAAATAAAAGTTATTGATGGCGATTAATTTAATATAAGAAAGGTCGCTGTTTTTCTTACTCGGTGAGGCTTGAAAGCTGTGCAAGTTCCCAATAACGGGCAGTGCCTGAGGGCCCGGTATGGAATTGAGTGCCCTACCCTTTTTCCCATAATGCAAGAGGTAATTGTGTAAGATAATCCCAAATAGTACGAAAAGTAGTACCGTGGTCAACATTTTCTCCCCTTTTATAAAATTAGGTAGAAAATAACTGACAAATCACCTGCTAAAACAAAATTGTAAATCATAATCAGCATTTGTAACTATTCACGTTGGAAATGTTTTCAGTTAATAGTATTTCAAACTGTATGGCCACCTTACGCCCATTCTGATTTAACCCTTTAACGCCCAGACCCTAAAATCGTTATTTTAAAACGGTTAAACTGATATGAACGTTAATATTTCACGTACTTTTAAAATCAGTGTTGCACCGCTGTAACTCTGCGAGTTAAAGGGTTAAACACGTTGATAATCTATTTGCATAACAATCATGATTCATGACGCTAACTATTATCCCGACAAATCCTTTTCATACCTGCGCAATTAACATGAGAAAAACACTCTCGATACGATGCGATTCGTCAATCTATGGACGCTTGAGTTTTTATTAAACGCAGATAAGCAACTGTCAGTCAAGGCTCAAACGCCTTTATTTTCAAGAACAGTTTAAAATATGCACAGGAGAATTCTATAACAATTCCAACCGGATGATTCTTTATTTAATTACTTTATTTAATTGTGTCCCGCGTCTATTGATATTCGAATATCACGGACAGCATCCGAAAAGTGAAGAAAAAATAAGATGTTCGAAGCGTAAAATAATTGGAAAGATCGAAACGGCTTTACTTTCGTTTAGATGAAGAAATAAAAATGAAAGAATTCGTTAAAATATTACTTTTCTTGTCATTATAATTATACACGGACACTTCACCTTTTACGAATATTGTCGAGTACACTCCAGAAATTGTGCATATTTTACTTTATTTAATTGAATTTTCTTCAGCACGATAAGTACATTTTTCACGCATAAAGGAAACCGTTATCATAAACGGAGAGGTATTCGTCTGATAATGGCGAAACGATTAAATAATTATGAACATCAATATGTGAGAAAATAAAACAAACTAATTCTTTGTAATTAAACGTTAAATTGAATTTGCATCATAGTGTCATTATCTCATATGTATTGTTTAAAGTTTAAAAGAATGTTTGACTACATTCGCGAAACAAATATTTCAGTACGGTTTATTAAACATTGAATTAAACGTCGTCTTTCTATGTTCAAGTTAAAAATTTCTTAAACAATTCTAAATGTGTTAATAAAAATTGTAAAAAGTACAGTGTAGGTACAGAAAAAGTAACGTCGTTCGATCGCTTGCCCTAAGTAAATCAAGACAGCATTGATCAGACACTTACCCCTTTTAACGTGTACAGACTTTCAATTGAAATTTCATACACTTTATCCCGGTAGATTTACACATTTGATTTGAAATAGAAGTTAAGTGCACGAGGTCCGCTCATCAAGTACTGTTAAAGTAGGTACTCGTGGGGATTCTATGCCTTTACTCCCACTACAATTTGCTCACGACGATACACGAGAAAATTGGAATCAACGTATGCCGTAAATTTTTAACGAACGACGATATGAATTAAATATGTATATACCTTCGTTGAAAACAGATAAAGAAAAAGATAAAGCATCATACATAACTCGCAGAAGATGTTTATTGTAACACGTATAATCATTATCAAGATAAATAAAATAGCTTGAATTCTTCGTTACAATAACACAGATTTAGATATAACGAATTTTTTCTTTCTGACTTTCTTTCATTGTTACTAAAAAGATTAAAATTAATCAAGTTCTTCTGCCGGCTACAAAGTTTCATAAAAATAAGAATGAACAAAATACAGGCGGGTCAACGTTTGTTTATGCTTCTGCAGTTTTTAGTTGTGAATTTTATTTTCATTCATTAAATATAAATTTATGATTTTGTTTTATTGCATAAATTTAAGGTATAATTAATGTTACATCAACGTCACAGTTTCCTTAAAATAAAGTTTTCCATATGTGGTTTTACTAAAAATTCCCATATTCATAATTACTGAACTTATATTTTAATAGAAACACATTAAAAATAATAACGTCATACCATTTGTACTATGGAAGGATAAGAAGAAACTCATGAATCAAGCAATTATTATTTTAATATTATATTAAGCAGACATTATTCAAGTTGACGGTAACCAATTAACATTTTTTATCAATAATGCATAGCTATTATCTTATCACTAATGTTCCCAGACAGCCAAGCCTCTTACGACTGGCAGGCAGGCGACTTTGCTGCATTGTACTACAATACAGCATATCGGCAGCGAATTTGCGGCATTGGCCTTTGTCGGCCTGCCAGTCGTAAGAGGCTTGGCTTTCTGGGTTGATAAAAGAACCAAAAGAAGCAAAACATAACTTATAAAATGTGCAAACTTATCAAACCACTTTTCTTTTATCAAACGGTATGATAATTGCTTATCGTTTTTATACGGGCAATCTTCTCTTGTTTGTTTTTTCTTATATGTAAATTATTCACGACACTACGCTTGTTAATTTAAAATATATAGCTTCTTAGATCAAACTACGTTTCATTTGCAAAAATGAAATTAACAAACAGATAATACAAATGACGTGCCGTTTTAAGTGATTTCTTTTGAAATCAGCGCTAAAAACGAAGGAGACACTAGCTCCACCTATGAATTATCGGCGCACTACCGATGAATGAAACTTGCTCACGTCAGATTAAGTGGAAACATCTTTGTTCTTTACATTCCTTTCACGGAAATGACGTCAAGATGGCATCTCTGGTTGGCAATTGACGCACCCTATTTTTTATTTAAATTAAAAGAATGGAAATAAAATGTTTGACGCTTATATTATATTATGTAAAAGTTATACATATTGAATATTTTTTTTTATTACATTTTAATGATGCTGACAGCAAGCGGTTTTTAAACGCATACGAAATTATTCAATATAATTAATTCTTACAGAATTTATAATCTATTAATAGACGAATCGTTTATCGTGAACTAACAAACAACATATTCATAAAAGTACAATAAATGTAACAGGTACTGCACCAGTGCATTTAAATTACGCGCCGCGTTACATCGCAAAACCTGAGTTTTATTGGGTTTTGTTCAGTATCACATAATGTCACCTAAAATTAATGATCGAATTATTTTCCGTGTGTCGTCTGATGGCATCCGTCTACGCTTATGTAATTTAAAGATTGCAAAAGGAAATGTTTATTTAAAGTTCTCGGGATCAGATCGTATTAGTGAATTTTCGGTCAGTACTTTAAGGAGTTGGCGCGCGTGTGCGTGGCCAATTTTGCCAACTATTTCCGGAACAATCAGTCGCCTTGAGGTGACGTTTGCTATTATTGTCTGTAAGGTGTGTTAACGGCATCATCATAAACGTCGTCACACTTTGAAATATCATTAAATATTCGTTTCTCATGCGAAACATCGTCCCGTCGTGCGAAATAACATAATACGTGGTCATAAAGGAAACATTTTCCAAGTGGAAGAGTATTACGTTTGAAGAAGTTCGGGGCGCTTCAGTGTCTTCCCAAAGGAAAGAAAAAAAAAATGGGCCTAACAATCAGCAGTCTACTTACCCGGCTATTTGGCAAAAAGCAAATGAGAATATTAATGGTCGGTCTGGATGCCGCTGGAAAAACTACCATACTGTACAAATTGAAACTTGGCGAAATTGTCACAACAATACCTACCATTGGGTTCAACGTTGAAACCGTTGAATACAGGAATATATGCTTCACGGTATGGGATGTTGGTGGTCAGGATAAAATCAGACCACTTTGGAGACATTACTTCCAAAACACGCAGGGCCTGATTTATGTTGTTGATAGTAACGATCGTGAACGTATCGGCGAAGCGGAGCACGAATTAGCGAACATGTTGATGGAGGATGAACTGCGGGACGCAGTGCTCTTAGTTTTTGCGAATAAGCAAGATTTGCCGAACGCCATGTCGGCAGCGGAACTTACAGACAAGCTGGGACTTAATTCGTTACGAGGGCGTCACTGGTATATACAAAGCACTTGCGCTACACAAGGGCATGGACTTTACGAAGGACTCGATTGGTTGAGTAATGAACTAGCTAAAAAGTGATAAAACACTATCGTTATTCATAATCTTCATGAACGATTTACTCATTGAGCATGGATGTAGAAGGCAGGTTACAATTTCCGTTTTTGTCAGATTATGCACTATGTGTACGATTTAATACCACTGTGATTGTAATTATTAAGAAGGGAACTACTTCGAAACAAAATAGAATATAACTTGACTATAACTCCTATAGTCATGGATGCTTATACAAATTTCATTTCCGAAGTGAAACTTTCCTTTTGAAAAAAACAAATATATATATATAAACTATAAATTAGATGAGTGTATAAATTTATTGATAACATGTATTTGTATACTATATATATTATCCTAATTAATAGAATTATGAGTTTACAAAACAGTGTATCTTAATTTTGAAATAAATATGGAGTATTTCTACATTGATTCCGATATATATTTCCATTTTAAGAGAGAAATACTATACACATTGTTTATTCGATATGAATAACAATCTTGGTTCCTCTTAAAAAAAAAAAAAGAGGAAAAGAATGGTATATGTCATTTTTTATGCTCCTATGCACTTTACTCAGCGAATTCAAAATGAAGTATTATATATTAAATGGCATAGTCTTTACTATCCTCTTTTTTGAATAAATAATAAATTTCCAGACGAATATTACTAACAATAAGTTACAAGAATAAGCATTCATAACTGCTACACCTTTTACCTATCATTTGTAATTTTATAATTTTCTTGTATAAACATATGATATTTGTATCGTAAAGTATCACATGCTTATAAATTACATTTAGAAATAAAAATGTAAGTTATAAATGTACAGCTGTGTTTCCCATTGCTATCTTTTTTTTAAGAATATTCGAAAAATTGTAATTACCCTGCAGGATTGGGAGATATAAGAGAGAAACATATTTTATATTCATCTTGGTTTTAACTTAATGTAATAGCTTTATTATAGTACAAAACAGTACATTATCAATACATGCACTGTATAATGTATAACGTATCAAATAATTTGTTAATATGCAGTGTTATTTTTATGCATCATAAAATTTTATTTCATCTCTACTTCATAAAAGACATTGAATAAATTACAGAAATATGTTTCCTACTTATAAGTAATATATACATAGTAGTTTTAACATACGATAGAATGGAGCATCAATTGAAACATTTTAGTATAAGATTCGCATACGAATATCTTATTCATAATGCGTGTGACAGATGTTAAGTTATTTAAATTAATTATTGACTTTGCTGGCTATACACAGTTCACAAAATTATTAGTACAACCATTTCCGTAACAAAACTTCTTTATTTTAGGCAGCAATCGTACAAGTTACTGAACAAATACCAGGTACAACATGGTAATTAGTTTGTTCAAACTATTATTCGTTTTGTAATGCTAAGACTTGACATTTGGAATATGCATTTCATATTTTATTGGTAGCTTCAAATTAATCATGATTATCTTACACTGATGCCGCTCACAAAAATAATTTGCTCAACAGTTCCTTTATTCATTGCTTACAGAACCTTGGCAGAATTTGTAAGTTAGGTAAAGGAACACAGCAATACTCATTTACGTACCCAGCTATTTTTTTGCGACGTGGCACTGTGTTTACCCAGTGCTGGGAAATGGTTTTCTAATGTATGACTAGTCATGTGTGTTCGAAAATCGGGCCCGTTCTTCAAAACTTGACCGCAGGTTGCACAAATTTCTAAACCTTTAATCTTATTGCCGTTTCCCGTTTTGTGAACTTTAAATAGTTCCTGCTGTTTCTCGATATCGGGCAAGAGAACTAAGAGCTCGGGAAATACGTTTTCAAAAGCGCTGAGACCCATTACTTCACGGCAATGCGTGTAATAATCTTGAGCGTTACACGTTCCTTGACGAAACAATCCACTTATGTATCGAAATTCCTCGATCTGGTCTTGTTGCATTAAAACTTCGTTAAATTTCGCTACAAGACATTTGTTCCGCTTCTGAAATTCTGGAGGAGGTACATAATTATACGCACTGTTGTGCTTACTATTGTCCGGCAAGATAGAATAACTTTCCCCAGAACTGTTTGTAAAAGTTAATCCATTACTACTGTTTAGTTTATCCGTGTTATTATACTTTATACAAAAACCAGGAGGCGGGGGTGTTGGCGTTCCAAATCCTGGTGGTGGATTCGTAAAACCCGGTGGTTTGGAACTGCTGCCACTTAAAGCTGGAAAGTCTTCCAATTGACGAGCATTTCTATTAGTAGAATTTAAGCTATCTATCTTTAATTCAGTACGCTTCCTCTGTACGCCGTTCGAGGTATTATTATCGGCATTCGTATTTACATTCGACTCGTTGTCCACATTTTTATGCTTCTTCCTTTCCTTTTTACTAATTTGTTCCGTTTCCTTCGGAGGTTGAACGTTTATATTCTTTGATGTATTTTCACTGTTACATATGTCCGTATTTCGTGCGGTTTGAGAACTCGATTGCACAGCATCAACGCGATTCGTACTAGATCTTTTTGGCGTTTCATACTCTTTCTTGACTGCAACAGTACCTGCATTTGTTCTTGAGCTATTACTGTCGTTCGCGTTAGCACTATTATTGTTACCATTTTGCTTGACCTTCTTCTTTTTCGTTTTACCTTTCGTCATGTCGGTAGTAGTCTTAGCGTTATTAGAACTCTGTGGTTGACCCCAGGTAGGAACCACTGTAATTGTTGACTGCTTTTTCGATTTGGACGATTTCGATAGCGTAGGAAAATCTTCCCCAGATTGAATAGGTGGTGGGGAAGATATTAACGGCGGCGATGCAACCTTTTTAGGTTTCGGTACTGTCGTGGAAGTTGATTTAGAACAAGTCCATTGCAAAACTTCCTTCCAATGTGCCGAGTTTGTACTACTACTAGTTGATGGTTCCGCAGAACCTAATGCTGGGAAAGATTCCATAGAGAGTTGAGCAGGACGAATTCTGATATTCGGGCCTGAAACTTTTGTTGTAACAGTCCCATTTGATTCATGATTTACTTGGATAGATACATTAGAAGTTGTACTCTTCTGTGATTGTGCATTTGAACCTGAAGCGTTACTACTCGATACACTGAAGTTTACAGTTTTAGAAATACTTGTACTTCCTGATTCTGGGCCCAATGCTGGGAAATTTTCGTCTGTAACAGCAAGGGGCTGTGGTCTTATGGTACTACGAATCGTTACATTACCCCTACCTTTACTCGGATTTAAGGTAGGTACAATAGGTACAGTATTACCCAGTGTTGGGAATTCTTCAGTACTCTGAACATCCACCGATGGCTGTCTTACAAAAGTAGGTTCGTTGTTCGATACGTATACATTAGAAGAAGAATTTGGTAAAACAGTTTGCTGATACTCCCTTATATTATAATCTCTTCCACTGTAATCTCTTCCATTGTAATCTCTTCCACTGTAATCTCTTCCACTGTAATCCCTCCCACCGTGATCCCTGCCGCTATAATCTCTCGGATTCCTAGAAGTTGACGGTCCTGGCATCCCTCTCCTATTCATTCGATTTTCACCACGTGGAGCTAGCGTAAATTCTAGCTCCAATGTTCTTGCTTGTTTTGCAGCAGCCTTGCTCAATTGTTTACTATGAACACTTGCCTTATGAGCTTTAAGATCGATGTTAGTCCTGAATACACTTGTAAATTTCTCCTCTACACACATGCCCTCTTCGCATACAAAATGCTCTTGCCTGAAATGATCTCGAAGATAATCGTAAGAGCTATAATATTGATGTAAACCGTCTGCGTCACAGAAATGACAATATAAATGGTCTCTCCTCAAGTGACGAAACAGTTCGTCATTATCCATGTACCGTTGATCACAAAACTCGCACAATGGATGACCTTTATGACTTTTATCATCGACATCTCCTTTCCTTCTATGCTGCGCAAGATCGGACCTCGTATAGCAACGTCTTTCGTGCGAAAATATCTGTTACAAATGAACAAGTATTTCTTAATAGCACTATACTAATCGATCACTTTATTATAGGCGAGGCCTCGGATTTAAGTGATCTTTCGGGCCAATTTTCAGAGGCATCGCCCCCTTTCTCCCACCACGTGCCTCGGCCCCACGATCGCCAATCGCCTCGAAGCTCCTCAGGCCTGTAGCATAAGAAACCCGCGGGTCGCATTTGGACGACAGTTTTATCAATAGGATTCCACATCGTCCCATGTCCCATGACCGGTTTGTATGCCACGCGCCTGAGGAGCTCCGAGCCGCTTGACGATCACGGGGGCCCAGACGTGTGGCGGGAGAAAGGGGGCGTTGCCTCTGAAAATCGGTCCGAAAGATCACTTAAATCCGAGGCCTGTTACAGGCTATCAAACATTAGTCACAAAATAATGTTCTTTCTTCTGTATTTCAATGTAGCATTGTAATATTCGATAGCATCATACGTACCCTCAAATTTTCCACGCACAGATCACAGTAGTGCAATTCGTGCTGATGCCTCATATGATCTTTTAAACTATTAAAATTACTGAACACTGCTTTCTCTTTACAAATGTTGCAGTTGTTGGCCAATAATTCGTAAAATATACTTTGAATGTCAGGCGTGTTAAAATAGATATTGTATCGTGTGTCTAACAAGTCGCCTTTATGTAACTGGCGAAACGGTTTTATCTCCTTCGTGAATACAACCTTTGGTAAATCTTGACGACATATGGGACACTCATTTTGACAGCAGAGAACCCTCATTCGAGTACTACATTCGTAGCACACAGGATGCTCGCACATACCAATGCTATAAATATCAACATTTTTGTAGCACACGACACAGGTATTGTTGTTTGTATTGTCGTTACTGCCAGACATTTTTCTTCAAAGAAGTCTCCCCTCGAAAATGCCAATCTCTAATAATACACAGTCACCTCGCAGAATGTAATAAATCTCTGCGTTATGTTGATGTTACTTAACATTCAACAAATTTCCGATTTCGATGAAATCTGTAACACAATTGACGTTTCAATTTCGACATAATTCATTTACTATAAATATAATTACAACTATGTACTACGATCGAGTGCAATTCCTTTTGTACATTTTAATTGTTTTATCAATGTTAATACTTTACTTGAACTGCTAAAGCGCAACGAGAACCTACAAAATCCTACTCACTATAACTTTTCTACTTAAGTAGTGGAATATAGAGACGTATGCATTTGGATGGTTCATAATCACTAGGTTTACGATGAAGCAAATATATTTTACGGGAAAAGATGTGTTCATATTTTGGAATGAAAACAATATAAAAATATTTCCCTGCAAATGATCGAGTATCTCTTAGAAAACGAGTAAAAGAAAGTGAACAATACCGTCTGGAAAATATTCCAGTAAGCAGATGGTAAAATCTCACAAGATGTCCCTGCAAGAAAAAGGTTATCTCAATTTATATATATACTAGACTCTATGGTTGTAAGTATGTATGTTAGTTTGATAAATTCAGCTCGATGAACAAGCAGTTCCGGTTTCTTCTGTTTCACTGATTACTAAAAGTCAGAGTAACTAGATAAACTAGTGATTTGAATCTAGTGTCATTTCGCTTAAAAGGCAATTTAATTAAAATAAACATTGGTATGATTTCTTTAGCTCCTACTTTATTTTTATACATTTCCTTCTTACTTATTTATTTTCGTAACATGAACAAATAAAAAAAAATATAAATCTTGTGAAATATTTTGAAAGCGAAAGGCTTGTTAAATTAAAACTATCATTTTGGTGGTAGTCAATTTCATTTATTTTTTCTGATATCATATTTCAGCGCGATAATGTTAATTCAAAATTTTAAATAAAAGAAACCATTTTTCTACTTTTTCGAGCGGAACAACGTATTTATACATACAAACTTAAATGCTGCGCAACATTCTAAAAATCTATCCCATTTTACATTTGATGAAAGCAGTAGGATATTTAATATATGCATAAAACGTACAACTTATCTATTTCATATTCACATGATTACTTAAACGTCTATTAAAGTAACTATTTCAGAGATTAACATTTTAATTATTATTTAATGCTGGCTATTCTGTACTTAAAACTATATATCAAAAAATTTTCTGGATAATTTATAATTTCCTTTTTCCTTACAAATATTAATGATGCATGTTACTGTCATGTGTAATATAAAAGAATTGTCAGTTAAAGATAAAATAAAAACACAGGATGAAATATACAACGGGACTAATATTTTTTGATCGATTTTCGTATAAGTGCCAATCTTTGTTTGTGCGCTTCTGTGACTGTTGCACGTTTATATGGACGTACTTCATCCGTGCCGAAACCAGGAATCCACATATTCCAGTTCCTTCCTAAAAAAATCATTATGTTTCATGTTAATAACATTTTATTATGTTGCAGGAACAAACGTTTACTCGACCAATTATTTTTTACAACTTACCTAAATGTAATTGCACATCCTTTACTTCCACTGTGTTTGCGTGACGGTGCTTTGCTAATAAACACGCTGCGTTTACAGTTGTCTCTACAAAGTCATCGGCTAGCTGTAACAGCATTTCTTCTACCTCTTCATCTAATTGTTCAGTGGGATCCACCTCTTTCACAAGGTCTTGTAAACGTGTTTTAGTCAAAAACTACAAAATATAGAGGACACATGGGAATATATATATATATAAATGGTGTTAATTTAAATCACAATGAAAAATCTACCTGTGGAAAATCATTGAAGGAACTTTGCAGTTGTTGAGGCTGTTGTTGCTGAGTAGAAGGTTGCTGAACTACCTGCTGTTTTGCAGGTTGCGATACAAATTGCGTCTGTTGGGATTGTGTCTGAGGCTGTAATATCTGTACTACTGTATTACCACTTTGAATGTTGGGCAAGGTAGAAGACGAGGTTTGAGTATTAGGTCCAATAGATTGTAAACTGCCAAGCACGGGAGTCATATCAGAGCCTGCGTTGGTATTTTGTACAATGGCCGTTTGCTGTGACATTTTTCTTTAATTTCTTTAATAGTTATATTACTTTCACTACTTGTTAAGTAAATTTAAATAGCCGTAACCTGTAGAACATAGCTGTTTGTTATTATTGAATAGGTATTCAGTCTGTACGAGAGAACGTTCCACGCGAACACTATTGGAGGTTACGGATGGTACGCCGTAAAAAATATCCCTAGATTCAAACGTGAGTTGTTCGTCAGTACTGTTATAGCAGGGCCGTTTAATGAAAGAGCCCTTCCCGCGCTTGCAAATTGAGCATGTAAATGATTTGAGCGTCACCTGCTCATGAACAGTGATCACTTCAAGAACTATTACTTACTGAAGTAGTGTTGGGGCAGCCTCATACGATGTGGTGAATATATGTAAATGCTTTGGGGGGATCAGGACAGCTACTTCTCGAGCAACGTTTTGGTAGAAAAATTGAGCTACGGTGCCTGGTCGCGCGATGCACTTCGGCTTGGCTCGAGTTGAGTCGAAACCACATCGCGATGCATCGGGGCGATGAAATTTACAGTGTCACGTCAAGCGTCCCGCCTGTGCTGTCCCGCTTTCATTGCGCGGCAAAGAACGAAAGAATTCTTTAACGACGATCGTAGGTCAAGCTAAAACTTAATCAGAACCCGCAGAAGTTCAATAGGCACGACCCCAGAGTCGTAGGTCCGGCTAAAAGTTGGTCACAAAACGTAAAAGTCCAGTAGGTACAACTCTGGGATCGTAGGTTCAGCTATAAGTCGATCAGAACCCGAAGAAGTACAATAGACACGATCCTAGAGCCGTAGGTCCGGATAAAAGTTGGTCACAAAACGTAAAAGTCCAGTAGGTATAACCCTAGGATCGTAGGTTCAGCTAAAAGTTGTTCAGAAGCCGCGAAAGTCCAGTAGGAACGACCCTAGAGTCGTAGGTCCGGCTAAAAGTTGGTCAGAAAACGTAGAAGTTCAGTAGGTATAACCCTAGGATCGTAGGTTCAACTATAGGTCGGTCAGAACCCAAAGAAGTACAGTAGACACGACCCTGGAGTCGTAGGTCCGGCTACAAGTTGGTCAGAAAACGTAAAAGTTCAGTAAGTATAACCATAGGATCGTAGGTTCAGCTAAAAATTGATCGGAAGGCCCAAAAGTTCAGTAGGTATGACCTTAGTACAGTAGTACGCACGACCGCGGTCGGAGACCTTCCAAGAGTTTGGAAATTGCGAATACCACCGAGCGCGACCGAGTGCTACCGACGCGTCGCGGAGTGGGGATGTTAGTGCGCGGCGCACGCGGTGTCACTATCAGTTCAAGCGTCGTACCGTACGGGTCGTCTATGCTGTCGAAGGTTAGCGACATACATCACCTTACAATACAATAGCATCTCGGGGTTTACTTTACCACCGCATACGCTTGCCTATTAGCTTCTATTAATTAATACGCGTTTATTTAACAATCGTTTGACTATCGCGGATGTACATTAAAGTCTTTATCGAGTCTCTTTTGTTGGACGCTTGACCGGTCATCCGGTACCATCGATTCTTTGATACGCGGTAACTAGTCGTTTATTAAAATATCGGATTAACTAATTCATTAGTTTGAACGGTTTTTCGAATCATTATTATATTTTATTAACGATTACTCGGATTCAATGCGGTGTTAAGGTTGCGTTTATTTTCTTTGCAATGTCACTTACATACCCAGTTACATATGTCCTTTCGCAACTTTGCATTCCATTCTGATTTTAGCACAGGTTTATCACGTTGCTTTTCTTTTTGTTGCAGGTACAATGGATGATTGGTTGGTAAAGAATAATATATTGAAGCTGCAAGAATGGAGTATTGAGATACAATTACTGCGATGACCTATGATGAAGGATTGGTAACATTTAACTTATTATCCCAACGGTTTATGTATATATCTTGGTATCTGGTGATTGGATTTCGATTGAAAGTTATTGAACACTTTCATTATTGTAAACAGATTTCAATACTTACTTCTCTCTATTCGTATATCCAGGTTCATTAAATAATGAAAACATTTCAAATAGAATTTACAATATATCATTCGCGATTGAAACTAGAGTCAGTAAATTTCATTAATTCAAAACGCAAAATTGAACGACGTTCATGTTTCGCTGCATATCGGTCGCGATTTCTATTATAGCTTCACTAGTGTTCTTGTTGACACTTTTATTATCTCTGTGACTTGGCACAAGTACGGTCAAATTGAATTATCGATGCAGGATTGCCCGCGTACTTACGTATTTGTTGCCATGCCCTTAAAACATGATAAATAGTTTCGAATCTTGATTTCTACAAGCAGGTACGAGAATTTATAAATGCGCGATATTGCTTACTTACTAGGGTCATGATCACTTTTAAAACTCCGACATAGAACAGTCACAGTACGCTTTTGATAAATCATTTATATTAATCTATAATAATATGTATATCTTGAATAGACAATTAATAATACAGTAGTACTTTATTAAAAAACAAAAGCAGTAATTCCTCAACAGACATACAGAAATAAGAAAGAAACAAATAAAATCACATGTGTATTGCTTTAATTTTTACCTCCTCCCCTCATTTACTAACTTGTACAGATTTTCTTTCAGCAAATTTTGATGACCGCGCGCAATGCGGTTGGTAGAGTCAGTGCTTGTTCCGTTAAAGTTCTTCTTATTATTTTTTGAGCGCAACCGCTCTTAATAATTATAATTAAATATAAATAGTAGTAAAGATACGCGAAAGTGGAGTCAGTGTTTGCTTCGAAATATTGCTCTCGCGAAAAATAGAGTCACTTTGTTCGTCGATCACAATTATAAAACGCGCGCGATAGTAGTCCTTTATCTTATTTTTTTTATCGCAATAAGTATTCCGGTATTAGAGTCAACGCCTATGCTGTTCGGCGAGTTCGGGCTTTCATCCATCAACTTGAAGAGTAAGTACTTCTGTATTTCTTTAATCGTATATTGCAATGATCTTTGATTATTATCATGTTCGAAAAGTACTGAAAATGCAAAGATTTCAATGTTCTCTGTTCTTTTGAATGTTTCAGAAGCTGCCATGGGCTCAATTGTATCACCATAACGATATTGTTGGCCGCGCGCAATGCGGTTGGTAGAGTCAGTGCTTGTTCCGTCAAAGTTCTTTTTATTATTTTTTGAGCGCAGCCGCTCTTAATAATAATTCAACATATATATCAGTAAAGAGACGCGAAATTAGAGTCAGTGTTTGCTCCGAAATAATACTCTCGCGAAAAATAGAGTCACTTTGTTCGTCGATCACAATTATTCCGTTTCCTTTTCCGTTCTCGGCTCGGAGGACTGATGGTTAGGGACTTAGTGTCAGCGAGTTACGATGTGCGGGGGCGTGATTGTGGTTCTGGACCCTGGTCACGAGGCCCTCTGTTAGACCACATATAATCTCTAATTTGGGTAGGTCATCCACCATTCTGGAATCGTGGTCGCGGTTCTTGCAATATCCGGGTTGTAGTGTCATCGGGGGGCGGTGTGTGGGGCTGTGATTGCTTTTCTGGACACTTTGGCCCGCCTAGTAGGAAATTCCTATGTGTTAGACCACGCCAAGCACACCTTGGGGTGGCAGAAGGCATACGGGTCATAATCTAGAATCGTGGTTGTGGTTTTGCATATCCGTGCCTTAATGATTTCTGTGGCTCGGAATCGAAACTGGTCTCGATGCTAAGTCGTTTTACTGTCCAGACTCTGAGCCGAGGACTCGCGGGCTGCTCGGTAGCAGTCACAAAAACAGTAGAAATACTGTCGCGAAATTAGAATCACTTTGTTCGTCAATCATAAGTGTTCCATTAGAGTCAGTGTCCTGTTCAGCGAGTTCGGGCTTTCAGCCATCAATTTGACGAGTAAGTATCTCCTTCGTTCTTTAATCTTGTATTGCAATAATCATTGATAATTAACACATTCCAAAAGTACTGAAAATACATAGATTTTAATGTTGTTTGCTCTTTTTGAATGTTTCAGCAGCTTCCATGGCTTCGATGGCGACGAGCTTGACCGCACACCTGGTGAGTCTGCAACCGGTGAGTGGCATGCTTTAAAGTTCCTCTGGTCACTCAATCATGTCGCAGGACGAAAGGTCCGAACCGACACGGGTGACTGGTTGTAATTACGTAGATTTTTCTGGCAAGCACTGTGACCATGGGTATATGGAAATATACTCATGAGTAGTAACTTCTTTACTGCTTTATATTATGTGAGGATAGGTCTTCTTGTACAACGCGTTTTTAAATAGCTTGATAATTTTAAAACAGATCATATTTAGTACAAAATATATCACTATATATCTTTTTATAATAGAGTAATTGAATACCTATGAAACGATATTTAAATAGTTATTAATTATTGAATGAATATAAAGTAACGTCCAGTATTCTACGTGCATTAGTTTGTAGTGGAGAAGTCGAATACCATTCGACTTCGTTTACTTGTCAATTGCAATGACTGCACAGTTAGAATAAATTGCATAATTATTGCTGTTAGTAAGAGTGTAGTATTTCATCTTTTTCTACTTTGATAATATATAAAGTGCAGGTACTCATTTACCTTATCAATTTGTTGGAACTATCGAATAATTTTATTATTCGATATCCATATTAGTCTTTAGCGTTTAAAGATATCGATACGTTCATTGTTTCCGTACAAACTGTTAATTAAACCTGAATGTACAAGAAGACAATACGCGAACGGGTAGTTTTCGAAATCAAGGCAATCAACTTTTAAAGCAATCTTGCGTTTTAGAATCAATGCTTTGATAACGGGAACGCCCGAGGATGTTTCAATTTAATTCAAAGTATATTAAAGTAGAGTCGTTGAATAATTTCTCTATTAACGTAGAGTCTTTGAATAATTTTTCGAATAAAGTAGAGTCACTGCATAATTTTTCTAATAAAGTAGAGTCACTGCATAATTTTTCTAATAAAGTAGAGTCACTGCATAATTTTTCTAATATAGTAGAGTCATTGCACAATTTTTCTAATAAAGTAGAGTCATTTAATTTTCTCTTCAATAAAATAGAATCATATATAGATCTGTTGTACATATATATGTATTTTAGCCCGTTAGAAAATCAGTATGTCCTTATCATCTTTTTAGACGAGGATTTTCAGGTTTAACCCTTTCCGTGTTCACTGCCCGGATCCCACTCACGTGCCCCGGTGCTACTTGGGTGGGAAAACGGTGGTAGAGCACGATGATATTTTTTAGTTTATAAGCCATAAAATGATTTATTGTTGGCGACTGACAGTGCGTTGGTGTATCGTGCACGACGTAATATCTGCATTGTGTGTGTGGTTAGGCTGTGGATTTGCGTCGTTCCGTATTAAAATGTAGCTATTATGACCAAGATAAGATGTCCATCAATTTAAAACAGAGACATCATTTTTAGTATTATTTACTTCAATAATTCCTACTATACTTGGGCACGAAGTTTTTGTCATTTAAGATGGCAGAGGCCAAATGCCAAAAAGAATCGAATATACTTATCAATTGCTATCAAGTACCTCTTGTATCGGTGCTATTTAATTATTCTATTAAATATCTATTAAATATCTCAACCGCGACGTGGTTTTTTCCACGTGAACGCAGAGATCCCAGCCACTGTCAGTCGATTTCAGAAAAATGGTACGTACATTAGAGTGTGCAAGTTGTGTGACAGCACTTGGGTGTCGGGGGTGTCCCGGGACGCCTCCCTAGTGTAGGCTTTTGCGCCCAAGTGTTTGACTGAGAACCGTGGAGTGTCGTGTGTTGGTGTGTCTGTTTGCCATTTTTTAAATATAGGGCCAGGTAGGATAGGTAGCATACTTTCTGGTGTGATTGATAGACATAAGTAGGTAGGGCCGGGCAGGTTGACACAGTCTCCGATCGGGTAGGCACTATTTCGCGTGTTCAACCTGTTTCAGGAAATCTAATTTGAAAAGCCGACGGTGAAGCTGTGGCGCGAACGAAAATGCGTTCGCCTCTGGCTTTGCCTATCGATTTTTCGAATCCTTCGCGGTCGTGGTCGCGATTCAGGCTCCGAAACGAAACGTGTTACATTATGCTCGAGGCTGCACGTGTGAACGAAGAACGATTACAATTTTAATCGTAATCTTTGCGATTTTCCGTAATCACAATTTTACGATTTTATTTGATCGTGATTCGGCCACGTGTGTTCCATTTAGCTCCGTGATTTTAACTCTTTATTTCACATTTATAAGTTTTTCTTTGGTTTTCGATTAGAGCCTCGAGCCTAGCTTAAGTTTCAGCTGGCCCTTGGGTCCAACGAAAAGAAGAGGCTATATGCCGAAGAGGCCCGACAAACTGTCACTCAAGAGGGCAACTACTAATGGTTCCGCATTCTTTATAAGAATGGGGAATCATTCTATATTACTACTTTGTCACTGTGCTTGCACTTTAATTTGTAGAATTTTTATTTGTACTTGGCCGACGCACATTCCGGTCCAACGATACAGCCCTCCCAAAAATATGGCGTTGCTTTAGAGTTGCGAAAAACTTGAGAACGGGTCGAATTAGAGTTGCGTTAAATGCCACGCGGTTTTTCAAGTAGAGTCGCGAAAAAGAAAACGAGTCTCGCGTATTCTTAGAGTTGCGAAGTGACTCGCGGTTTCTAATTAGAGTTGCGAGCAAATGAAAATCGTGATTGATTTAGCGTAGCGCAATGATCTCGCGATTGTTCTTGCAATTTTGCTGTTCTTATTGTTAGTTAAATTGTAGTATTTTATAATATATTTTACACATGAGAAAGTTTCTAGTGTAGCGGACATTATTTTCGCGTCTTCAGCCTTCAGCTAACTTTTCAGGGGATCTTCAATTACATTGCTTTTTAATATTACAAGTACTGATAATTTACTGTTTACTTTCTATCAGCCTTAATAAATAGTGTTGCGAAATGATTGCATCGCGAGTTCCACTTAGCGTTGCGTTGATTAAAGATCGCGTTTTTAATTAGAGTTGCGAATACCAGTCCTCATCCTGGAGCCACCCTGGAGGGTGGCACATCATCGTCAGCCAAAGATCATGGCTGACCAATTCTTTGGCAATTCTTGTTCTATATGGTGTAATTTTTCTTTTCCGTGTTTTATATTTGCCTTTCTTATTATTTTATTTCTTAATAATTATACTACCTGGAATGTCTGTTGATGGAAATACTGCTAAAAATTTGCATACATTATAGTAAATTACTGTGTGAACGAAATTTAAAAAAGGAAAAGAAAGATAAGAAAAGAAAAAAGAGAAATAATTAATAGAAATAATTTGTAGAATCTTTGATAAATTTATGATAACTCGAGATAGTAGATTTCAATTAGAGACAATACTAGTGACTGTTCATTATTGGTGTTTAACTCTTAAATATTTTCTCTTAATCGTTGCAATTTTATTTTCACCTTTTTTTTAGTAGAGCCAATTTTTATAACTTTTCGGGCTTGCTTTGTAGAAATTGAAATTCACTCGCGATATCCGTAAATATTTGAACAAAAATCCTTGCACGAAAAATGTTCTTGGCTGTAGTTGGACCTCGGCATGGTGATAGTGGAACTGTGATATTTTTTTTCGAATAATCGTTTGTCGCTTCTTTGTAGAAGCAAAATAGATTCAATTGTAGTGAGATGTGACTACTTCATTTTGGAGTTTTTAATGAACGTGATACCACCATTCAGTTTGATCTAGAACGTACAAAAGAATATATCACTTTGGCCGAAATCCAATTAACTATTGTTAACAAAAAATAGCAGCATTTTTCATATCAATTCTGATTTATTAACTGCGCTAAAATTCAGTTATTACGAATTAAAAGCAGCTTCATTTCGATATAAAATGGGGAGGCTTGGGGATGTCACTAATCCAATGCTTGAGATTGTTACAGATTCACAGATGAACCCAAATATGCTATATTAAACAAACATAAGTACATACGTCAGAGGCTCAAGAGTGGAATATATAGAATACAGATCCAGAAATATTATCAAAGACACGATTGGAAACTTTAAAATTAAAGAGCCAGCCTCGTCGATTCAATTTGTGAGTTTAAGAATTCATTCTTATAATGCTTTACTAATTATTTCGAGTTTGTGCATGTTTCAGAAGCATTGAAAAGAAGAGGATTCATGAAACAATGTATAATACGAACACACCCTCACCCCATCCCTGCCCCAAACCCCTGTCCTTATTAACTAATTACAGGTGTTATACAATTAATTAGGCAGGCCCAAATATAAATCGAACAATACTTTTAGCTCTTTATGTAGGCAGGATTTGTTCGAACACACAATCTTAGAACTTTATACAGGCAGGTTTTACACGAATTGAAAATATTAGACTTTTAACTAGGCAGGGTTTAGAAAACCAAAAATTGTTGGCAGGTGCTGCAATTTTTTGGTGTGTGTTTCAGTCTGTTCTAGGACACCATGCACCACATGATTAATATGGACGAATTGAAGAGGAATTAAACATATGCGTACTTATACCTATATGAGTTTGGTAAAGTATCTTTTACATTCCTATGTAGGTAGGATATTATTGAAATTATTCTTTTAGTGAACTCTTAGATGTTATACTAGGTAGGGTGATTCTAGTCTTAAGTTAGCTCTTTAGTCTGGCAGGGCGTATTCGAATCTAATCTAAAATTTAAGAAAGTAGGGTTTATTTTTAAGTTATGTCTTAGCTTTTAAGCCCGCAGTGTTCACCACTGCAATAATATTTCGTTGTCTAGTTTTTAAGATCATATGATATATTTTTAAGAAAGTTTTATTTCAGGAAATTGAATTCTCTTGCAGATTTTCTTTCAGGTTTCCTTCAGATATTCAATTTAGCTTTCGGTCGTGAATTTTCCAAGTACTCCTCTTGTTGTCTTATTTGTACTACGATCAATTAATGAACGTTCTACAAATTGACAATAATAGGAGATTTTTCTTTGTCACATGTTATATTAGAATTAGTTTTCGCGTAATTGGAGGGTGGAAGGGCCGTGGCTAGGGTGGGTCTCCATGCGCAGTAACCTCCACGTGGTGAGACCTGGGCAATCGGTTATTTATCGTATAATTATTAAACGTTTAAGAGACGTTTCATAATTATGTGGAAAATAATTCGAGCGAATTGACTGCGCATTGCACTTTCCCCTCTCATTCCCTTTTTTGCTTCATTCCGTTTTTGCTTCACTCCGTTTTCTGCTTCATTCCCTTTTTTTGCTCTCGGCCGGGAGCAGTCACTCTCGTTACGTTTCTTCTTATTCAATTCACCACTATATTAGCTTCATTCCCTTTTCCGTTCTCGGCCCGGAGGACCGATGGTAAGGCGCTGTTGACACCTGTGGCGATATTTGGGTTACACTTTCAGCGACGAGCGGTGTGTGAGGCTGTGACTGTGGTTCTGGACAGGTGACCCGCCAAGTAGGATATTTCTCCCCGTTAGACCACGCCAAGCACACCTTGGGGTGGCAGAAGGTATATGGGACATAATCTGGAATCGTGGTTGCGGTCTTGCATATCCGTTCCTCAATGATTGCTGTGGCTCGGTATCGAAACAGGTGTTGATTGTAAGTCGTGTTACTGTCCAGGCTCTGAGCCGGGGGCTCGCGGGCTGCTCGGTAGCAGTCACTTTCGTCACTCGCCTCCTCATCTCATTCACCCCTGTTTGATTCATTCCATGACTTGAGTGGACGTTACTAATTCAATGCACCAGTTTGTTACAGATTCACGGTATCAGAGGCTCGACTGGAAACTATAAAGGGCCAGCCTCGTCGATCCCATTTGTGAGTTTAAGATTTTTATAATGCTTTACTAATTACTGCCAGTTTGTCTTTGTTTCAGAAGCATTAAAAGGAATCAGCTAAAGAAGAGGATTGCTTAAAATATGTATAGTATGACCACACTCTCACTCTGCCCCTGCCCTGCCCGAACCCAGCCCTTACCCGTGCCCCTGTCGCTGCCCTTTTATACAGGCAGGTTTTATACGATTTGAAATTATTAGACTTTTAATTAGGCAGGGTTTATGAAACAAGAAATTGTTGCCAGTTGTCTGTTCTAGGAGGGCATGGACCACGAAATTAATATGGACTAATTGAAGAGGAATTAAATATATGCATACTTATACCTATATGACTTTAGGAAAGTATCTATTACAGTCCTGTGTAGCTAATATATTATTGAAATTGTTCTTTTAATTGAACTCTTAGATATTATATTAGGTAGGGTGATTCTAGTTTTAAGTTAGATCTTTAGTCAGGCAGGGCGCATTTGAATCTAATCTAGTATTTAAGAAGGGAGGATTTATGTTTAAGCTGTGTCTTAGTTTTTAAGACAGCAGTGTACACTGCTGTAATAATATTTCGTTGTCTAGTTTTTAAGATCGTAGGACATATTTTTACAAAAGTTTTATTTCAGGAAATTGAATTGCCTTGCAGATTTTCTGTCAGGTTTCCTTCAGATATTCAATTTAGCTTTCGGTCGTGAATCCAAGTACTCCTCTTGTTGTCTTATTTGTACTACGATCAATTAATGAACGTTCTACAAATTGACAATAATAGGAGATTTTTCTTTGTCACATGTTATATTAGAATTAGTTTTCGCGTAATTGGAGGGTGGAAGGGCCGTGGCTAGGGTGGGTCTCCATGCGCAGTAACCTCCACGTGGTGAGACCCGGGCAATCAATTATTTATCGTATAATTATTAAACGTTTAACAGACGTTTGATAATTATGTGGAAAATAATTCGAGCGAATTGACTGCGCATTGCACTTTTCCCATCTCGTTCCCTTTTTTGCTTCACTCCGTTTTCTGTTTCCAGCTAAAAGTTGGCCAGAGACAGTAAAAGTCCAGTAGGTATGGTCCAAGGGTTGTAAGCCCAGCTAAAAATTGGTCAGAAACAGTAGAAGTCCAGTAGGTATTGTCATAGGATCGTAGGTCCAGGTAAAAGTTGGTCAGCAACAGTAGAAGTCCAGTAGGTATGGCCCAAGGGTCGTAGGTCCAGCTAAAGGTTGGTCAGAAACAGTAGAAGTCGAATAGGTGACCCAAGGATAGTAGACCGCACGGCCGCGGTCGGAAACCTTGAAAGATTTTCGGAAATTGCGAATAGGACCGAGCGCGAGCGAGCGCTACCGACGCGACGGCGCGGAGTGGGGAGGTTCGGGACGCGACGCGACGCGACGTCATTATCAGTTCAAGCGTCGCAGCGTAAGGGTCGTCTATGTTGTCGAAGGTTAGCGATGTACATCACCCTACAATTCAATCACATTTCGAGTTTTAGTTTACCACCGCATACGCTTGACTATTAGCTTCTATTAATTAATACGCGTTTATCTAACAATCGATTTCCTATCGCGAGAGTACATTAAAGTCTTTCTCAAGCCTCTTTTCCTGGACCCTTGACCGGTCCACCGGTTGAGTATCGACGCGTCTTCTTCCGGTAACATCGGTTCTTTGATACGCGATTAACTACTCGTTTGTTGTAACATCGTGTTAACTAACTTATTAGTTTGAACGGTTCTTCGAATCTTTATTATATTTTATTCAGTCGCTTACACACTGCTTTTGCGACTTCGAATTCGATTCTGATTTTAGCACAGGTCTATCACAGCTCCATTCTTTTTGTTGCAGGAATAATGGATGATTAGCTGGCAAAGAATAATATGTTGAGGCTGCAGGAATGGAGTATTGAGATACAATTACTGCGATGCATAACAATCAGTCCGATGACGTATGATGAAGGATTGGTAACATTTAACTTATTATCCCAACGGTTTACGTATATTTCTTGTTATCTGGCGATTGGATTTTGGCTCAAGTTCTTTTCTTTCGGTTGAAAGTTATTGAGCAGTTTAAACATTTTAAGTAGGACTTACAATATGCCACTCGCGAATGAAACTAGAGTCAGTAAATTTCATTAATTCTAAACGAAAAATTGAAATACTTTCATGTTTCGCTGCATATCGGTCGCGATTTCTATTATAGCTTCACTAGTATTTATTAAAAACTTTTATTATCTCTGTGACTTGGCACAAGTACGGTCAAATTATATTTTCGATGCAGCATTGTCCGCGTACTTACGTACTGGTTGCCATGCACTTGAAGCATGATAAATAGTTTCGAGTCTTGATTTCTACAAGCAGCTACGAGAACTTATAAATGCGCGATATTGCTTACTAACTAAGATCATGATCACCTTTAAAACTCGGACAAAGAACAGTCACAGTATGCTTTTGATAAATCATTTATATTAATCTATAATAGTATATCTTGAATAGACAATTAACAGTAATTAAATCAGAATAATGATACGGTAGTACTTTATTAAAACAAAGCAGTATTTCCTCAACAGACGTTTGACAGGATGAAGAAATAAGAAAGAGATAAATAAAATCAAATGTGTATTGCTTCAATTTCTACCTCCTCACCCTATTTACTAACTTGTACAGATTCTCTTTCAGAAAATTTTGATGACCGCGCGCAATGCGGTCAGTAGAGTCAGTGCTTGCTCCGTCAAAGTTCTTTTTATTGTTTTTAGAGCGAAACCGCTCATAATAATTATAACTAAATATAAATAACAGTAAAGATACGCGAAAGTAGAGTCAGTGTTTGCTTCGAAATATTGCTCTCGCGAAATTAGAGTCACTTTGTTCGTCGATCACAATTGACGTGCGCGATAGTAGTCTTTTATTTTTTTTTTTTTTCTTTCACAATAAGTATTCCGGTATTAGAGTCAGCACCGATGCAGTTCGGCGAGTTCGGGCACTCAACCATCAACTCGAAGAGTAAGTATCTCTGTATTTCTTTAATCTTATTTTACAATGGTCTTTGATAATTATCATGATCGAAAAGTACTCAAAACGCAAAGATTTCAATGTTGTCTGTTCTTTTGAATGTTTCAGAAGCTGCCATGGGCTCAATTGTATCACCATAACGATATTGTTGGCCGCGCGCAATGCGGTTGGTAGAGTCAGTGCTTGTTCCGTCAAAGTTCTTTTTATTATTTTTTGAGCGCAGCCGCTCTTAATAATAATTCAACATAAATAACAGTAAAGAGACGCGAAATTAGAGTCAGTGTTTGCTCCGAAATAATACTCTCGCGAAAAATAGAGTCACTTTGTTCGTCGATCACAATTATTCCGTTTCCTTTTCCGTTCTCGGCTCGGAGGACTGATGGTTAGGGACTTAGTGTCAGCGAGTTACGATGTGCGGGGGCGTGATTGTGGTTCTGGACCCTGGTCACGAGGCCCTCTGTTAGACCACATATAATCTCTAATTTGGGTAGGTCATCCACCATTCTGGAATCGTGGTCGCGGTTCTTGCAATATCCGGGTTGCAGTGTCATCGGGGGGCGGTGTGTGGGGCTGTGATTGCTTTTCTGGACACTTTGGCCCGCCTAGTAGGAAATTCCTATGTGTTAGACCACGCCAAGCACACCTTGGGGTGGCAGAAGGCATACGGGTCATAATCTAGAATCGTGGTTGTGGTTTTGCATATCCGTGCCTTAATGATTTCTGTGGCTCGGAATCGAAACTGGTCTCGATGCTAAGTCGTTTTACTGTCCAGACTCTGAGCCGAGGGCACGCGGGCTGCTCGGTAGCAGTCACAAAAACAGTAGCAATACTGTCGCGAAATTAGAATCACTTTGTTCGTCAATCATAAGTGTTCCATTAGAGTCAGTGTCCTGTTCGGCGAGTTCGGGCTTTCAGCCATCAATTTGACGAGTAAGTATCTCCTTCGTTCTTTAATCTTGTATTGCAATAATCATTGATAATTAACACATTCCAAAAGTACTGAAAATACATAGATTTTAATGTTGTTTGCTCTTTTTGAATGTTTCAGCAGCTTCCATGGCTTCGATGGCGACGAGCTTGACCGCACACCTGGTGAGTCTGCAACCGGTGAGTGGCATGCTTTAAAGTTCCTCTGGTCACTCAATCATGTCGCAGGACGAAAGGTCCGAACCGACACGGGTGACTGGTTGTAATTACGTAGATTTTTCTGGCAAGCACTGTGACCATGGGTATATGGAAATATACTCATGAGTAGTAACTTCTTTACTGCTTTATATTATGTGAGGATAGGTCTTCTTGTACAACGCGTTTTTAAATAGCTTGATAATTTTAAAACAGATCATATTTAGTACAAAATATATCTTTTTATAATAGAGTATTTAATTGAATACCTATGAAACGATATTTAAATAGTTATTAATTATTGAATGAATATAAAGTAACGTCCAGTATTCTACGTGCATTAGTTTGTAGTGGAGAAGTCGAATACCATTCGACTTCGTTTACTTGTCAATTGCAATGACTGCACAGTTAGAATAAATTGCATAATTATTGCTGTTAGTAAGAGTGTAGTATTTCATCTTTTTCTACTTTGATAATATATAAAGTGAAGGTACTCATTTACCTTATCAATTTGTTGGAACTATCGAATAATTTTATTATTCGATATCCATATTAGTCTTTAGCGTTTAAAGATATCGATACGTTCATTGTTTCCGTACAAAATGTTAATTAAACCTGAATGTACAAGAAGACAATACGCGAACGGGTAGTTTTCGAAATCAAGGCAATCAACTTTTAAAGCAATCTTGCGTTTTAGAATCAATGCTTTGATAACGGGAACGCCCGAGGATGTTTCAATTTAATTCAAAGTATATTAAAGTAGAGTCGTTGAATAATTTCTCTATTAACGTAGAGTCTTTGAATAATTTTTCGAATAAAGTAGAGTCACTGCATAATTTTTCTAATAAAGTAGAGTCACTGCATAATTTTTCTAATATAGTAGAGTCATTGCACAATTTTTCTAATAAAGTAGAGTCATTTAATTTTCTCTTCATTAAAATAGAATCATATATAGATCTGTTGTACATATATATGTATTTTAGCCCGTTAGAAAATCAGTATGTCCTTATCATCTTTTTAGACGAGGATTTTCAGGTTTAACCCTTTCCGTGTTCACTGCCCGGATCCCACTCACGTGCCCCGGTGCTACTTGGGTGGGAAAACGGTGGTAGAGCACGATGATATTTTTTAGTTTATAAGCCATAAAATGATTTATTGTTGGCGACTGACAGTGCGTTGGTGTATCGTGCACGACGTAATATCTGCATTGTGTGTGTGGTTAGGCTGTGGATTTGCGTCGTTCCGTATTAAAATGTAGCTATTATAACCAAGATAAGATGTCCATCAATTTAAAACAGAGACATCATTTTTAGTATTATTTACTTCAATAATTCCTACTATACTTGGGCACGAAGTTTTTGTCATTTAAGATGACAGAGGCCAAATGCCAAAAGGAATCGAATATACTTATCAATTGCTATCAAGTACCTCTTGTATCGGTGCTATTTAATTATTCTATTAAATATCTATTAAATATCTCAACCGCGACTTGGTTTTTTCCACGTGAACGCAGAGATCCCAGCCACTGTCAGTCGATTTCAGAAAAATGGTACGTACATTAGAGTGTGCAAGTTGTGTGACAGCACTTGGGTGTCGGGGGTGTCCCGGGACGCCTCCCTAGTGTAGGCTTTTGCGCCCAAGTGTTTGACTGAGAACCGTGGAGTGTCGTGTGTTGGTGTGTCTGTTTGCCATTTTTTAAATATAGGGCCAGGTAGGATAGGTAGCATACTTTCTGGTGTGATTGATAGACATAAGTAGGTAGGGCCGGGCAGGTTGACACAGTCTCCGATCGGGTAGGCACTATTTCGCGTGTTCAACCTGTTTCAGGAAATCTGATTTGAAAAGTCGACGGTGAAGCTGTGGCGCGAACGAAAATGCGTTCGCCTCTGGCTTTGCCTATCGATTTTTCGAATACTTCGCGGTCGTGGTCGCGATTTAGGCTCCGAAACGAAACGCGTTACATTATGCTCGAGGCTGCACGTGTGAACGAAGAACGATTACAATTTTAATCGTAATCTATGTGATTTTCCGTAATCACAATTTTACGATTTTATTTGATCGCCATTCGGCCACGTGTGTTCCATTTAGCTCCGCGATTCAAACTCTTTATTTCACCTTTATAAGTTTTTCCTTGGTTTCCGATTAGAGTCTCGAGCCTAGTTTAAGTTTCAGCTGACCCTTGGGTCCGACGAAATGGAGAGGCTATATGCCGAAGAGGCCCGACAAACTGTCACTCAAGAGGGCAACTACTAATGGCTCCCCATTCTTTTTAAGAATGGGGAATCATTCTGTGTTACTACATTGTCACTGTGCTTGCATTTTCATTTGTAGAATTTTTATTTGTACTTGGCCGATGCACATTCCGGCCCAACGATACAGCCCTCCCAAAAATATCGCGTTGCTTTAGAGTTGCGAAAAACTTGCGAACGGGTCGAGTTGGAGTTGCGTTGAATGCCACTTATTGCTATTCTTATTGCTAGTTAAATTGTAGTATTTTATAATACACTTTACATTTGAGCTTCTAGTGTTGCGGAAATTGTTTTCGCGTATTGGAACTTTCAGTTCATTTTTCAGAGGATCTTCAATTTGCTTAATTTTGGATAGTACATATAATTTACTGTTTGCTTTCTATTAGTCTTAATAAATAGTGTTGCGAAATGATTGTATCGCGAGTTCCAGTTAGCGTTGCGTTGATTAAAGATCGCGTTTTTAAGTAGAGTTGCGACTACTAGTCCCCATCTGCTTCCAATTGGAAGCCTGTTCCTGAACCAGGAACTTTTTCTTTTCAGCGTTTTATATTTGCCTTTCTTTTTATTTTATTTTTCTTAATAATTATACTACCTGGAATGTCTGTTGATGGAAGTACTGCTAAAAATTTGCATACATATTAGTAAATTACTGTGTGAACGAAATGAAAAGAAATGAAAAAGAAAATAAATGAAAGAGAAAGGAAAGAAAAAAGAAAAGAAAAGAAAAGAAAGAAGAAGAAAAGAAAAAGAGCAAAGTAAAAAACAGATATAATTTGCAGAATCTTTGATAAATTTATAATAATTCTAGATAGTAGATTTAAATTAGAGTTAATACTAGTGACTGTTCATTATTGGAGTTTAACTCTTAAATATTTCCTCTTAATTGTTGCAATTCTATCTTAACCTTTTTTTTAGTAGAGCCAATTTTTATAACTTTTCGAGCTTGCTTTGTAGAAATTGAAATTCACTCGCGATATCCGTAAATGTTTAAACAAGAATTCTTGCACGAAAAACGTTATTGGCTATAGTTGGGTCTCGGCATGGTGATAGTTGAAGTTTGATATTTTTCTTCCGAATAATCGTTTGTCGCTTCTTTGTTGAAGCAAAATAGAATCAATTGTAGTGAAATGTGACTACTTCATTTTGGAGTTTTTAATGAACGTGATACCACCATTCAGTTTGATCTAGAACGTACAAAAGAATATATCACTTTGGCCGAAATCCAATTAACTATTGTTAACAAAAAATAGCAGCATTTTTCATATCAATTCGGATTTATTAACTGCGCTAAAATTCAGTTATTACGAATTAAAGGCAGCTTCATTTCGATATAAAATGGGGAGGCTTGGGGATGTCACTAATCCAATGCTTGAGATTGTTACAGATTCACAGATGAACCCAAATATGCTATATTAAACAAACATAAGTACATACGTCAGAGGCTCAAGAGTGGAATATGTAGAATACAGATCCAGAAATATTATCAAAGACACGATTGGAAACTTTAAAATTAAAGAGCCAGCCTCGTCGATTCAATTTGTGAGTTTAAGAATTCATTCTTATAATGCTTTACTAATTATTTCGAGTTTGTGCATGTTTCAGAAGCATTGAAAAGAAGAGGATTCATGAAACAATGTATAATACGAACACACCCTCACCCCATCCCTGCCCCAAACCCCTGTCCTTATTAACTAATTACAGGTGTTAGACAATTAATTAGGCAGGCCCAAATATAAATCGAACAATACATTTAGCTCTTTATGTAGGTAGGATTTGTCTCAACACACAATCTTAGATCTTTATACTGGCAGGTTTTACACGAATTGAAATTATTAGGCTTTTAATTAGGCAGGGTTTATAAAACCAAATATTGTTGGCAGGTGCTGCAATTTTTTGGTACGGGTTTCTGTCTGTTCTAGGACACCATGGACCACGAGAGATTAATACGGACTAACCGAAGAGGATTTAAGTATATGTATACTCATACCTACATGAGTATGGGATAGTATCTATTACAGCCCTATGTAGATAGGATATTATTGAAATTGTTCTTTTATTCGATCTGTTAGATGTTATACTAGGTAGGGTGATTCTAGTCTTAAGTTAGCTCTTTAGTCAGGCAGGGCGTATTCGAATCTAATCTAAAATTTAAGAAAGTAGGGTTTATTTTTAAGTTATGTCTTAGCTTTTAAGCCCGCAGTGTTCACCACTGCAATAATATTTCGTTGTCTAGTTTTTAAGATCATAGGATATATTTTTAAGACAGTTTTATTTCAGGAACGTGAATCCTCTTGCAGATTTTCTTTCAGGTTTCCTTCTGATATTCCATTTAGCTTTCGGTCGTGAATTTTCCAACTACTCCTCTTGTTGTCTTACTTGTACTACGATCAATTACTGAACGTTCTACAAATTGACAATAATAGGAGATTTCTCTTTCTCACAAGCTATATTAGAATTAGTTTTCGCGTAATTGGAGGGTGGAAGGGCCGTGGCTAGGGTGGGTCTCCATGCGCAGTAACCTCCACGTGGTGAGGCCCGGGCAATCAATTATTTATCGTATAATTATTAAACGTTTAAGAGACGTTTGGTAATTATGTGGAAAATAATTCGAGCTAATTGACTGCGTATTGCACTTAGGATACAATGTACAATAATGGCCGCTTAATGTTCATTTTTTTCCACAATTAATGTTCGCGGACTCAGCCCTACCGATTTTTGGACCTGCTCCGATGTATCGAGGATGTAGGTTGCGTCCGAGTTATCTCCACTTGTCATCAGCAATGGCCCTTAACACGTTGAGTGCCACGCCGGTTTTGCCACGCTTTCCGTTTAGGCCACACGGCGCGCCGCGGCGTAGCTTAACACTGTGATACCCCGACGCCTGAACGAAAAGTTTAGTGTCAGTCACCGATGACTGACGCGGCCTGAACGGAAAGTTTAGTGTCGGTCACTGAACGGAAAGTTGATTGTCAGTCACCGATGACTGACGCGGCCTGAACGGAAAGTTTCGTGTCGGTCACTGAACGGAAAGTTGATTGTCAGTCACCGATGACTCACGCGGCCTGAACGGAATGTTTAGTGTCGGTCACTGAACGGAAAGTTGATTGTCAGTCACCGATGACTGACGCGGCCTGAACGGATAGTTTAGTGTCGGTCACTGAACGGAAAGTTGATTGTCAGTCACCGATGACTGACGCGGCCTGAACGTAAAGTTTAGTGTCAGACACCGATGCCTGACGTGGCACTCAACGGGTTAAATATATCTCACGCTGGTTCTCAGTACATTTCAATCCACTCCCAACACAGCCTAAACCGAGCGTGCCGAAAAGTGATAAGCATGAACAATTCCTTATAAATCACATCCCTGGATAGTGTTCGCTAGGCAGCTTCGAAGCAGCGAACATTAACTGGGCATTAGTGTCCACTGTAGTTATTTGAGCGGAGGGAATCTTAAGTTCTTATTGCAATTACTTTTGAGTTCGCGTTTCTATCCTATTTTCTGACGCTTTCGAGATAATTCATTAGTAACATAAATCATATATGTTTGGCCAAGAGAATTACATTTTCTTATTTCTCAAGAAGCCTTCTTTTTTATAATTGAAATACCCGTGTATATATCATTTAATTCATAAATTAATTAATATCTGCAAAGATATACTTGAATCTACGCGGGTCTCTGCCATATCTACAGTGCCTGCCATGGTTTCGCCATCTATACAGAACTCCTTGAAACCACTCGCGCTTGCTATTGTAGTCCCATCTATACAGAACGCATTGGAACTACTCACACCCCTTACTTACCATAAGTGTAGATATGGCAGAGGCCCGAATAGTTTTAGTCACATCTTTATAGATGGCGATACTAATGACTCGAGATAAAGCAGACATATTTACAGTTTCGAGCAGTTCTGTATAGATGGCGAAATTAAAGCCCACTTTGAATGTAGGTAAGACAGGGATGCGAGTGGTACGTAAATTCAAGCACTTGTTTATGAGTAGCGGTGCGATAATGTTCATAAAATTTGGTTATTTATGTCTTCATTCGTCCAATTAAGTTAATAATCCTCGAAAACCGTTTCGTACACTCATTTACATATCAATAAAGTGTCAGCAAACACAGTGTTTCAATCTACATAAAAATTAATATTTACGGTAACATTGCAAGTTCCATTGTTCATTTTATTCTACAACAATCAAGTTCATTAGCACAGGTAAATGCATTTGTGAATATTTTTTCCTTTAAATAATTTTAAATAATTTTCCAGCATGTGATAAATACATACTAGTAGCGGTATAATTCTTTATTTCGGTCTCGCAGCAATGAAAGTTTGGTTAGTGTACATTTAACCTATCTTTGCAATACTATCGTAACTCTTGCACTGTCATCATCTATTTCGCTCTTCCTTTTAAAACCTTCTCTACCTTACGTATCACATTATTCTTATCTCTTTATGACACATGTATTTTACATCTTTTTATTTCCTCTCTGTTTCATTTTAAATTACTAAGTCATTTTTTAGCTATTATCTTGCTTCTTTTATTTTTCTTTCAGGGCTGTCCGTTAGTTCCTTTAGTTCCGTTGTTATCAAATTCAGTATTGTCACACTGGTTCTATTCTTTTTAAAAGACTCTTTCTCTTATGCTTCTAGTTTGGCCTACCCCACTTTCTTTTTACTCTAAATATCCCGTAACAATCTTTCTCTCTCCTGTTACATATTTACTAATATATTTTTTGTGTGCATAGGTTTCATAAGCAAAGGATAAGGAGCATTGACCACCAATTCTCATTGTGCAGAAATTGAAGGAAGAAGAAAGAATAACTCTTGCCATATAGTTCACTTATATTAAGTTGATTTTGAGGGATTAGAAGGTGTATGCAACGAAGGCCGATGTAAGTGTAATACATCTCTGAATATTTTTTTTATTTCAGTAAATCTTCCTGTGTGCAATAATTACATACTAACAATAATATTCCTTTTTATGTCAGCCTCGCAACTATGAAATTTCGATTTAGTGTACATATAACTTAACTTTAGATTACTATCTTAGCATACGCATTCTTCTCCTCCACTCTTTCTTTCAAACCTTCTTTACTTTGTACATTATCCCATTACTTATCCCCTTATTTCATTTTGATTATACATTTAGTTTTAAGGCTCTCCATCGCTTTCTTTACTTCTCTTCTCATCAAATTCATTCATGTTCGATTCATCCCATTCCTTTTTAACTAATCCCCCCTTTGTCTTATACCTCTAGTGTGGTCTTTCCTTATTTCGTTTTCTTCTAACTATCCCTTAACAATTTTTCTTTCACCTGTTACATGTTTACTTGTTTACTAATATATTTTTCATGTGTGCAGGTTTCGCATCCAGAGGGTAAGGAGCATTGACCGGTGCATCTCATCATGCATAAAAACAAGAAAGAAGAAAGAATAACTCCTGCCACATACTTTAGTTAAAGGAAATTGGTTTATAAAAATAGTTTGTAACTAATTAGCCTATAAGATTACTTTAGAACAATTGTGTAATTAACTGTATATTTATTATATCTTTTATTTTGTATTCAGTTTGTTCGGTAGATCTTTATAAACTTTATAAACTTTAATATTAGTTGTATTAGTATTACAAGTTCTACTGAATATTCTAGATATAAAGTGAAAGATATAATAAACAATTTACATATGCAAGTTACACAATTGTTGTAATTTAAAATAAGCTTTAGCAACTTGTATTGTAAATTAACTTCGAAGAATAGTTTATAAGTATTAGATTATTTATGTTTATAGTATTTTTGATACTACATAAATGTTAATTTAGAATTGATTGTAAATAGATATAGAAGAATAGTTCATAAGTATTAGCTTGTAAATTTGAATTACAATATTTTTGTAACTTGTATCTTCAATAATTAATTTAAATAAATGTTTAATGAAAAAAATTCCACTGCCCTTATTATTATTACACCTTACCAATCCTTGAAAGAACCTAATTCCGATTCCTTATATAAGAAGTACCGTGGACGAACTTTAAAAGCAAAGTCCGGAAGCGAGAAACTTGTAAAAACGGCCCTATACGTTATTAAATTTGGAAGCAGCAAATTCTAAGTCTTCGCTTCTTGCAAAATGGTTGACAGAAGTCCAGAAAATTAAGAGCTCGGAAATTCCTGGAACGTGACGTCATTTCTGAGAACGAATACCTCCTCGCATATCATATTCTCCTAATACAAATCCACGATTTTCAGCGAGATATTTTTGGCAGAAACTGAGAAATTTTGCGATCGGAAATTCCTGGAAAGTGACGTCATTTCTGAGAACGAATACCTCCTCGCATATCATATTCTCCTAATACAAATCCACGATTTTCAGCGAGATATTTTTGGCAGAAACTGAGAAATTTTGCGCTCGGAAATTCTTGGAACGTGACGTCATTTCCAAGAACTGCTGCGATGAAAGACCTCCTCGCATATCATATTCTCCTGATACAAATCCACGATTTTCAGCGAGATATTTTTGCCAGAAACTCGAAAATTTCAGCGCTTGGAAATTCCTGGAATGTGACGTCATTTCTGAGAACGAATACCTCCTCGCATATCATATTCTCCTAATACAAATCCACGATTTTCAGCGAGATAGTTTTGCCAGAATCTCAGAAATTTTGCGATCGAAAATTCCTGGAACGTGACGTCATTTCCAAGAATTGCTGCGATGAAAGACCTCCTCGCATATCATATTCCCCTAATACAAATCCACGATTTTAAGCACTTAAATTCCCGAGTTTCTGGCAAAAATATCTCGCTGAAAATCGTGGATTTGTATCAGGAGAATATGATATGCGAGGAGGTCTTTCATCGCAGCAATTCTTGGAAATGACGTCACGTTCCAGGAATTTCCGATCGCAAAATTTCAGAGATTCTGGCAAAAATATCTCGCTGAAAATCGTGGATTTGTATCAGGAGAATATGATATGCGAGGAGGTCTTTCATCGCATCAGTTCTTGGAAATGACGTCACGTTCCAGGAATTTCTCAGCGCTTATTTTAATAACGTATAGGGCCGTTTTGACAAGTTTCTCGCTTTAGGACTTTGTATTTAAAGTTCGTCCACGGTACTTCTTGTATAAGGAATCGGAATTAGGTTCTTTCAAGGATTGGTAAGGTATGAAAGTAAAAAGAGCACTGGAATTCTTTTCATTGCAAATTTATTTAAATTAATCAATGAATATAAAAGTTACAAAAATGTTGTAATTAAATTTACAAACAGATACTTATTAACTATTCTTTTATATCTATTTACATTATATCGTACAACTAAATCTTGTAACAATTCTAAACCAACATTTATGTAATATAACTAACACTATAAACATAAATAATCTAATACTTATAAACTATTCTTTGAAGTTAATTTACAATATATCTTACAGATAAATCATATACTAAAATTTACGTACTTCATATGTAGAAGCATATAAAATTTAAATTACAGCAATTGTGTAACTTGTGAATATGTCAATTATTTATTATATCTTTCAATTTACATTCAGCACATTCAGTAGAACTTGTAATAGTTATATAAGTAATATTAAAGTTCATATAAGATCTACCGAATAAACTGAATATAAAATAAAGCATATAATAGATAACATAACAGTTAATTACAAAATTGTCCTCAAATAAACTTACGGGCTAATAGATACAAACTATTTTTATAAACCATTTTACTATAACTAAAGGATAACTAAAGTATGTTGCACAAGTTCATCTACCTTCTTTCTTGCATTTATGCACAATCAGAAGTGCCAGACAATGCTCCTTACTCTTTGCCTGCGAAACCTGCACACAGAAAAAATACAATAATAAGTATGTAACAGGAGAAACATTATTAAGAGATATTTAAAGGTAGAAGAAAGAAAGGAGGGGCAAGCCAGAAGCATAAAAAGGAGAGGATTATTTGAAAAGGAATGGAATGCGTCAAGTATGAATGACTTTGACAAAAGCGGAAGTAAAGGAATTGACGGAGATCCTCAAAAGTAGAGTCAATCAAATGTAACAACAAGAACAAGGCAGAAAAATAGGGAAAGCAAGATACAATGATACGTTTAAATATATTAGAACATCAACGCTACTATGGTACATAAGTAAAAACGGGCGAGGGTGCAATTGACAATTAACAACGCAGGTGCGAGATGCAAAAGCATTAAATGATGAAATAAATATTGGGAGAAGGAAAAGGATAAAAGATGTGACCTGTACATACAAAGATTTGGAACGTAAGAGCACCTGCTAACAAAATGTACGGAAAAAGATACAATAAGACATAAAAATAACTTAGGAATTTGTAATTAAACAGGAAGGAACGGAAAAGATTTATAATAGATGTGCAATAAAGAGATAAGATATTGTGTAATACGTAAGGCAGAGAAGGTATGAAAAGGAAGAGCGGAACGGAAGATGAGAGTGCAAGAGATAGTATTGTAAAAATAGGTTATATGTACACTAACCACTACTTTCAATGCTTCGAGACCGAAATAAAGTATAAGACTACTATTAGTATGTATTTATTGCCTGCTGGAAATTTGTTTAAAGAAAAAATACTCACAAATGTATTTAACTTTGCTAAAGAGCTCCATTCTTGTAGAATAAAATGAACAATGGAACTTACAATGTTACCGTACATATCAATTTTAATGGAGATTGTAACACTGCATTTGCTAACACTTTATTTATAGGTAAATACAAAACGATTTTCGAGCATTATCAACTTAATTTCATGAATGAAGACATAAATAGCCAAATTATATGAACTTTATCGCGCCGCTATTTATAAAGAGGTGATTGAATTTACGTACCACTCGCATCCCTGTCTTACCTACACTCAAAGTGGGCTTTAATTTCGCCATCTATACAGAACTGGTCGAAACTGTATATATGTCTGCTTTATCTAGAGTCATTAGTATCGCCATATATACAGATGTGACTAAAACTACTCGGGCCTCTGCCATATCTACACTTATGGTAAGTAAGGGGTGTGAGTAGTTTCAATGCGTTCTGTATAGATGGAACTACCATAGCAAGCGCGAGTGGTTTCAAGGAGTTCTGTATAGATGGCGAAACCATAGCAGGCACTGTAGATATGGCAGAGACCCGCGTAGATTAAAGTATATCTTTGCAGATATTAATTAATTTATGAATTAAAAGATATATACACGGATATTTCAATTATAAAAAAGAAGGCTTCTTGAGAAATAAGAAAATGTAATTCTCTAGGCGAAACATATATGATTTATGTTACTAATGAATTATCTCGAAAGCGTCAGCAAACAGAAGAGCCTACATAAGAAGCAGGGAAATAAATAATACACAATATTTACAGCTGCAGATTGATACAACGATAGAAACGGGAACTCAAAAGTAATTGCAATAAGAACTTAAGATTCTCTCCGCTCAAATAACTACAGTGGACAGTAATGCCCACTTAATGTTCGCTGCTTCGAAGGTGCCTAGCGAACACTATCCAGGGATGTGATTTATAAAGAATTGTTCATGCTTATCACTTTTCGGCACGCTCGGTTTAGGCTGTGTTGGGAGTGGATTGAGATGTACTGAGAACCAGCGTGAGATATATTTAACACGTTGAGTGCCACGTCAGGCATCGGTGTCTGACACTAAACTTTCCGTTCAGGCCACGACAGTCATCGGTGACTGACAATCAACTTTCCGTTCAGTGACCGACACTAAACATTCCGTTCAGGCCGCGTCAGTCATCGGTGACTGACAATCAACTTTCCGTTCAGTGACCGACACTAAACTATCCGTTCAGGCCGCGTCAGTCATCGGTGACTGACAATCAACTTTCCGTTCAGTGACCGACACTAAACATTCCGTTCAGGCCGCGTGAGTCATCGGTGACTGACAATCAACTTTCCGTTCAGTGACCGACACGAAACTTTCCGTTCAGGCCGCGTCAGTCATCGGTGACTGACAATCAACTTTCCGTTCAGTGACCGACACTAAACTTTCCGTTCAGGCCGCGTCAGTCATCGGTGACTGACACTAAACTTTTCGTTCAGGCGTCGGGGTATCACAGTGTTAAGCTACGCCGCGGCGCGCCGTGTGGCCTAAACGGAAAGCGTGGCAAAACCGGCGTGGCACTCAACGTGTTAAGGGCCATTGCTGATGACAAGTGGAGATAACTCGGACGCAACCTACATCCTCGATACATCGGAGCAGGTCCAAAAATCGGTAGGGCTGAGTCCGCGAACATTAATTGTGGAAAAAAATGAACATTAAGCGGCCATTATTGTACATTGTATCCTAAGTGCAATACGCAGTCAATTAGCTCGAATTATTTTCCACATAATTACCAAACGTCTCTTAAACGTTTAATAATTATACGATAAATAATTGATTGCCCGGGCCTCACCACGTGGAGGTTACTGCGCATGGAGACCCACCCTAGCCACGGCCCTTCCACCCTCCAATTACGCGAAAACTAATTCTAATATAGCTTGTGAGAAAGAGAAATCTCCTATTATTGTCAATTTGTAGAACGTTCAGTAATTGATCGTAGTACAAGTAAGACAACAAGAGGAGTAGTTGGAAAATTCACGACCGAAAGCTAAATGGAATATCAGAAGGAAACCTGAAAGAAAATCTGCAAGAGGATTCACGTTCCTGAAATAAAACTGTCTTAAAAATATATCCTATGATCTTAAAAACTAGACAACGAAATATTATTGCAGTGGTGAACACTGCGGGCTTAAAAGCTAAGACATAACTTAAAAATAAACCCTACTTTCTTAAATTTTAGATTAGATTCGAATACGCCCTGCCTGACTAAAGAGCTAACTTAAGACTAGAATCACCCTACCTAGTATAACATCTAACAGATCGAATAAAAGAACAATTTCAATAATATCCTATCTACATAGGGCTGTAATAGATACTATCCCATACTCATGTAGGTATGAGTATACATATACTTAAATCCTCTTCGGTTAGTCCGTATTAATCTCTCGTGGTCCATGGTGTCCTAGAACAGACAGAAACCCGTACCAAAAAATTGCAGCACCTGCCAACAATATTTGGTTTTATAAACCCTGCCTAATTAAAAGCCTAATAATTTCAATTCGTGTAAAACCTGCCAGTATAAAGATCTAAGATTGTGTGTTGAGACAAATCCTACCTACATAAAGAGCTAAATGTATTGTTCGATTTATATTTGGGCCTGCCTAATTAATTGTCTAACACCTGTAATTAGTTAATAAGGACAGGGGTTTGGGGCAGGGATGGGGTGAGGGTGTGTTCGTATTATACATTGTTTCATGAATCCTCTTCTTTTCAATGCTTCTGAAACATGCACAAACTCGAAATAATTAGTAAAGCATTATAAGAATGAATTCTTAAACTCACAAATTGAATCGACGAGGCTGGCTCTTTAATTTTAAAGTTTCCAATCGTGTCTTTGATAATATTTCTGGATCTGTATTCTACATATTCCACTCTTGAGCCTCTGACGTATGTACTTATGTTTGTTTAATATAGCATATTTGGGTTCATCTGTGAATCTGTAACAATCTCAAGCATTGGATTAGTGACATCCCCAAGCCTCCCCATTTTATATCGAAATGAAGCTGCCTTTAATTCGTAATAACTGAATTTTAGCGCAGTTAATAAATCCGAATTGATATGAAAAATGCTGCTATTTTTTGTTAACAATAGTTAATTGGATTTCGGCCAAAGTGATATATTCTTTTGTACGTTCTAGATCAAACTGAATGGTGGTATCACGTTCATTAAAAACTCCAAAATGAAGTAGTCACATTTCACTACAATTGATTCTATTTTGCTTCAACAAAGAAGCGACAAACGATTATTCGGAAGAAAAATATCAAACTTCAACTATCACCATGCCGAGACCCAACTATAGCCAATAACGTTTTTCGTGCAAGAATTCTTGTTTAAACATTTACGGATATCGCGAGTGAATTTCAATTTCTACAAAGCAAGCTCGAAAAGTTATAAAAATTGGCTCTACTAAAAAAAAGGTTAAGATAGAATTGCAACAATTAAGAGGAAATATTTAAGAGTTAAACTCCAATAATGAACAGTCACTAGTATTAACTCTAATTTAAATCTACTATCTAGAATTATTATAAATTTATCAAAGATTCTGCAAATTATATCTGTTTTTTACTTTGCTCTTTTTCTTTTCTTCTTCTTTCTTTTCTTTTCTTTTCTTTTTTCTTTCCTTTCTCTTTCATTTATTTTCTTTTTCATTTCTTTTCATTTCGTTCACACAGTAATTTACTAATATGTATGCAAATTTTTAGCAGTACTTCCATCAACAGACATTCCAGGTAGTATAATTATTAAGAAAAATAAAATAAAAAGAAAGGCAAATATAAAACGCTGAAAAGAAAAAGTTCCTGGTTCAGGAACAGGCTTCCAATTGGAAGCAGATGGGGACTAGTAGTCGCAACTCTACTTAAAAACGCGATCTTTAATCAACGCAACGCTAACTGGAACTCGCGATACAATCATTTCGCAACACTATTTATTAAGACTAATAGAAAGCAAACAGTAAATTATATGTACTATCCAAAATTAAGCAAATTGAAGATCCTCTGAAAAATGAACTGAAAGTTCCAATACGCGAAAACAATTTCCGCAACACTAGAAGCTCAAATGTAAAGTGTATTATAAAATACTACAATTTAACTAGCAATAAGAATAGCAATAAGTGGCATTCAACGCAACTCCAACTCGACCCGTTCGCAAGTTTTTCGCAACTCTAAAGCAACGCGATATTTTTGGGAGGGCTGTATCGTTGGGCCGGAATGTGCATCGGCCAAGTACAAATAAAAATTCTACAAATGAAAATGCAAGCACAGTGACAATGTAGTAACACAGAATGATTCCCCATTCTTAAAAAGAATGGGGAGCCATTAGTAGTTGCCCTCTTGAGTGACAGTTTGTCGGGCCTCTTCGGCATATAGCCTCTCCATTTCGTCGGACCCAAGGGTCAGCTGAAACTTAAACTAGGCTCGAGACTCTAATCGGAAACCAAGGAAAAACTTATAAAGGTGAAATAAAGAGTTTGAATCGCGGAGCTAAATGGAACACACGTGGCCGAATGGCGATCAAATAAAATCGTAAAATTGTGATTACGGAAAATCACATAGATTACGATTAAAATTGTAATCGTTCTTCGTTCACACGTGCAGCCTCGAGCATAATGTAACGCGTTTCGTTTCGGAGCCTAAATCGCGACCACGACCGCGAAGTATTCGAAAAATCGATAGGCAAAGCCAGAGGCGAACGCATTTTCGTTCGCGCCACAGCTTCACCGTCGACTTTTCAAATCAGATTTCCTGAAACAGGTTGAACACGCGAAATAGTGCCTACCCGATCGGAGACTGTGTCAACCTGCCCGGCCCTACCTACTTATGTCTATCAATCACACCAGAAAGTATGCTACCTATCCTACCTGGCCCTATATTTAAAAAATGGCAAACAGACACACCAACACACGACACTCCACGGTTCTCAGTCAAACACTTGGGCGCAAAAGCCTACACTAGGGAGGCGTCCCGGGACACCCCCGACACCCAAGTGCTGTCACACAACTTGCACACTCTAATGTACGTACCATTTTTCTGAAATCGACTGACAGTGGCTGGGATCTCTGCGTTCACGTGGAAAAAACCAAGTCGCGGTTGAGATATTTAATAGATATTTAATAGAATAATTAAATAGCACCGATACAAGAGGTACTTGATAGCAATTGATAAGTATATTCGATTCCTTTTGGCATTTGGCCTCTGTCATCTTAAATGACAAAAACTTCGTGCCCAAGTATAGTAGGAATTATTGAAGTAAATAATACTAAAAATGATGTCTCTGTTTTAAATTGATGGACATCTTATCTTGGTTATAATAGCTACATTTTAATACGGAACGACGCAAATCCACAGCCTAACCACACACACAATGCAGATATTACGTCGTGCACGATACACCAACGCACTGTCAGTCGCCAACAATAAATCATTTTATGGCTTATAAACTAAAAAATATCATCGTGCTCTACCACCGTTTTCCCACCCAAGTAGCACCGGGGCACGTGAGTGGGATCCGGGCAGTGAACACGGAAAGGGTTAAACCTGAAAATCCTCGTCTAAAAAGATGATAAGGACATACTGATTTTCTAACGGGCTAAAATACATATATATGTACAACAGATCTATATATGATTCTATTTTAATGAAGAGAAAATTAAATGACTCTACTTTATTAGAAAAATTGTGCAATGACTCTACTATATTAGAAAAATTATGCAGTGACTCTACTTTATTAGAAAAATTATGCAGTGACTCTACTTTATTCGAAAAATTATTCAAAGACTCTACGTTAATAGAGAAATTATTCAACGACTCTACTTTAATATACTTTGAATTAAATTGAAACATCCTCGGGCGTTCCCGTTATCAAAGCATTGATTCTAAAACGCAAGATTGCTTTAAAAGTTGATTGCCTTGATTTCGAAAACTACCCGTTCGCGTATTGTCTTCTTGTACATTCAGGTTTAATTAACATTTTGTACGGAAACAATGAACGTATCGATATCTTTAAACGCTAAAGACTAATATGGATATCGAATAATAAAATTATTCGATAGTTCCAACAAATTGATAAGGTAAATGAGTACCTTCACTTTATATATTATCAAAGTAGAAAAAGATGAAATACTACACTCTTACTAACAGCAATAATTATGCAATTTATTCTAACTGTGCAGTCATTGCAATTGACAAGTAAACGAAGTCGAATGGTATTCGACTTCTCCACTACAAACTAATGCACGTAGAATACTGGACGTTACTTTATATTCATTCAATAATTAATAACTATTTAAATATCGTTTCATAGGTATTCAATTAAATACTCTATTATAAAAAGATATATTTTGTACTAAATATGATCTGTTTTAAAATTATCAAGCTATTTAAAAACGCGTTGTACAAGAAGACCTATCCTCACATAATATAAAGCAGTAAAGAAGTTACTACTCATGAGTATATTTCCATATACCCATGGTCACAGTGCTTGCCAGAAAAATCTACGTAATTACAACCAGTCACCCGTGTCGGTTCGGACCTTTCGTCCTGCGACATGATTGAGTGACCAGAGGAACTTTAAAGCATGCCACTCACCGGTTGCAGACTCACCAGGTGTGCGGTCAAGCTCGTCGCCATCGAAGCCATGGAAGCTGCTGAAACATTCAAAAAGAGCAAACAACATTAAAATCTATGTATTTTCAGTACTTTTGGAATGTGTTAATTATCAATGATTATTGCAATACAAGATTAAAGAACGAAGGAGATACTTACTCGTCAAATTGATGGCTGAAAGCCCGAACTCGCCGAACAGGACACTGACTCTAATGGAACACTTATGATTGACGAACAAAGTGATTCTAATTTCGCGACAGTATTGCTACTGTTTTTGTGACTGCTACCGAGCAGCCCGCGTGCCCTCGGCTCAGAGTCTGGACAGTAAAACGACTTAGCATCGAGACCAGTTTCGATTCCGAGCCACAGAAATCATTAAGGCACGGATATGCAAAACCACAACCACGATTCTAGATTATGACCCGTATGCCTTCTGCCACCCCAAGGTGTGCTTGGCGTGGTCTAACACATAGGAATTTCCTACTAGGCGGGCCAAAGTGTCCAGAAAAGCAATCACAGCCCCACACACCGCCCCCCGATGACACTGCAACCCGGATATTGCAAGAACCGCGACCACGATTCCAGAATGGTGGATGACCTACCCAAATTAGAGATTATATGTGGTCTAACAGAGGGCCTCGTGACCAGGGTCCAGAACCACAATCACGCCCCCGCACATCGTAACTCGCTGACACTAAGTCCCTAACCATCAGTCCTCCGAGCCGAGAACGGAAAAGGAAACGGAATAATTGTGATCGACGAACAAAGTGACTCTATTTTTCGCGAGAGTATTATTTCGGAGCAAACACTGACTCTAATTTCGCGTCTCTTTACTGTTATTTATGTTGAATTATTATTAAGAGCGGCTGCGCTCAAAAAATAATAAAAAGAACTTTGACGGAACAAGCACTGACTCTACCAACCGCATTGCGCGCGGCCAACAATATCGTTATGGTGATACAATTGAGCCCATGGCAGCTTCTGAAACATTCAAAAGAACAGACAACATTGAAATCTTTGCGTTTTGAGTACTTTTCGATCATGATAATTATCAAAGACCATTGTAAAATAAGATTAAAGAAATACAGAGATACTTACTCTTCGAGTTGATGGTTGAGTGCCCGAACTCGCCGAACTGCATCGGTGCTGACTCTAATACCGGAATACTTATTGTGAAAGAAAAAAAAAAAAAATAAAAGACTACTATCGCGCACGTCAATTGTGATCGACGAACAAAGTGACTCTAATTTCGCGAGAGCAATATTTCGAAGCAAACACTGACTCTACTTTCGCGTATCTTTACTGTTATTTATATTTAGTTATAATTATTATGAGCGGTTTCGCTCTAAAAACAATAAAAAGAACTTTGACGGAGCAAGCACTGACTCTACTGACCGCATTGCGCGCGGTCATCAAAATTTTCTGAAAGAGAATCTGTACAAGTTAGTAAATAGGGTGAGGAGGTAGAAATTGAAGCAATACACATTTGATTTTATTTATCTCTTTCTTATTTCTTCATCCTGTCAAACGTCTGTTGAGGAAATACTGCTTTGTTTTAATAAAGTACTACCGTATCATTATTCTGATTTAATTACTGTTAATTGTCTATTCAAGATATACTATTATAGATTAATATAAATGATTTATCAAAAGCATACTGTGACTGTTCTTTGTCCGAGTTTTAAAGGTGATCATGATCTTAGTTAGTAAGCAATATCGCGCATTTATAAGTTCTCGTAGCTGCTTGTAGAAATCAAGACTCGAAACTATTTATCATGCTTCAAGTGCATGGCAACCAGTACGTAAGTACGCGGACAATGCTGCATCGAAAATACAATTTGACCGTACTTGTGCCAAGTCACAGAGATAATAAAAGTTTTTAATAAATACTAGTGAAGCTATAATAGAAATCGCGACCGATATGCAGCGAAACATGAAAGTATTTCAATTTTTCGATTATAATTAATGAAATTTACTGACTCTAGTTTCAATCGCGAATGGCATATTGTAAGTCCTACTTAAAATGTTTAAACTGCTCAATAACTTTCAACCGAAAGAAAAGAACTTGAGCCAAAATCCAATCACCAGATAACAAGAAATATACGTAAACCGTTGGGATAATAAGTTAAATGTTACCAATCCTTCATCATACGTCATCGGACTGATTGTTATGCATCGCAGTAATTGTATCTCAATACTCCATTCCTGCAGCCTAAACATATTATTCTTTGCCAGCTAATCATCCATTATTCCTGCAACAAAAAGAATGGAGCTGTGATAAACCTGTGCTAAAATCAGAATGGAATGCAAAGTTGCGAAAGGACATATGTAACTGGGTATGTAAGTAACATTGCAAAGAAAATAAACGCAATCTTAACACCGCACTGAATCCGAGTAATCGTTAATAAAATATAATAATGATTCGAAAAACCGTTCAAACTAATGAATTAGTTAATCCGATATTTTAATAAACGACTAGTTACCGCGCATCAAAGAATCGATGGTACCGGATGACCGGTCAAGCGTCCAACAAAACAGACTCGATAAAGACTTTAATGTACATCCGCGATAGTCAAACGATTGTTAAATAAACGCGTATTAATTAATAGAAGCTAATAGACAAGCGTATGCGGTGGTAAAATAAACCCCGAGATGCTATTGTATTGTAAGGTGATGTATGTCGCTAACCTTCGACAGCATAGACGACCCGTACGGTACGACGCTTGAACTGATAGTGACACGGCGTGCGCCGCGCACCGACATCCCCACTCCGCGACGCGCCGGCGCGTCGGTAGCGCTCGGTCGCGCTCGGTGGTATTCGCAATTTCCAAACTCTTCGAAGGTCTCCGACCGCGGTCGTGCGTACTACTGTACTAAGGTCATACGTACTGAACTTTTGGGCCTTCCGATCAATTTTTAGCTGAACCTACGATCCTATGGTTATACCTACTGGACTTTTACGTTTTGTGACCAACTTTTAACCGGACCTACGGCTCTAGGATCGTGTCTATTGTACTTCTTCGGGTTCTGACCGACTTATAGCTGAACCTACGATCCCAGAGTTGTACCTACTGGACTTTTACGTTTTGTGACCAACTTTTAGCCGGACCTACGACTCTAGGGTCGTGCTTATTGAAATTCTGCGGGTTCTGATTAAGTTTTAGCTTAACCTACGATCCTCGTTAAAGAATTCTTTCGTTCTTTGCCGCGCAATGAAAGCGGGACAGCACAGGCGGGACGCTTGACGTGACACTGTCAATTTCATCGCCCCGATGCATCGCGATGTGGTTTCGACTCAACTCGAGCCGAGCCGAAGTGCATCGCGCGACCACGCACCGTAGCTCAATTTTTCTACCGAAACGTTGCTCGAGAAGTAACTGTCCTGATTTCTTTACTTCTCTTCTCATCTTTTGGGGCACTAGGACCCCTTTTGGGGCACTGGGACCCCTTTTGGGGCGCTGGGACCCCATTTGGGGCGCTGGGACCCCTTTTGGGGCGCTGGGACCCCATTTGGGGCGCTGGGACCCTTTTGGGGCACTGGTGAGACCCGGTGAGACCCGGGCAATCAATTATTTATCGTATACTTTATCGTATTAGGTAAGACAGGGATGTGAGTGGTACCTACATTCAGACACCTGTTTATAAGTAGCGGTGCTATAATTTGGTTCAACAAATTATGTTAATAATCCTCGAAAACCGTTTCGTACACCCATTTACGTATCAATAAAGTGTTAGGAAACACAGTGCTACAATCTACATAAAAATTAATATTTACGGTAACATTGCAAGTTCCACTGTTCATTTTATTCTACAATAATCAAGCTCATTAGCACAGGTAAATTCATTTGTGAATATTTTTTCCTTTAAATAATTTTCCAGCATGTGATAAATACATACTAGCAGCGATATTATTCTTTATTTCGGTCTCGCAGCAATGAAAGTTTGGTTAGTGTACATATAAACCTATCTTTGCAATACTATATGAACTCTTCCACTCTCATCTTCTGTTTCGCTCTTCCTTTTCATACCTTCTCCACCTTATGCATCGCACTATTTCTTGTCTCTTTATCGCACGTCTATTACACATCTTTTCATTTCCTCTCTGTTTCATTACAAATTCCTAAGTCATTTCTGCGCTATTAGTACAATTGAATATATACTACAATTGAAATAAGAAAACGTGTTGTAATGTTTTTTTTTAATATTTTTAATTAACATTAATTGTTTGCTATGCTTTGCCACCTTTCATTGCGACAAAGAACAAAAGAATTCTTTAAAATTATTTAATTTTTGCATTGTTTTCTATAATCTGTTTGTAACGTTGCGAGTGACTCGGAAATGGTATTAAGGCACCCTAAGGCACCCAGAAATTCGGGCCGAAAAAATACATTGGATGTCTTGTCTATTCCTATATCTCTTCGGTGACGCGGTGTCCCAGAAATCGTGGCCGAAAAAATACATTGCATGGCTTGTCTATTCCTATATCTCGTCGGTGACGAAAGCACTGACGAGATATAGGAATAGACAAGACATCCAATGTATTTTTTCGGCCCGAATTTCTGGGTGCCTGAGGGACCCATACCATTTCCGAGTCACTCGCAACGTTACCAACAGATTATAGAAAACAATGCGAAAATTAAATAATTTTAAAGAGTTCTTTTGTTCTTTGCCGCAATGAAAGGCAACGAAGGATATGAAACACTTAATGTTAATTAAAAATCTTTTAATTAAAGAAACACATGATAAAAAGTTTTCTTATTTCAATTGTACTATCAATAAACGAAATAATTTTTAAAGTTATACTTTACATTATTTTCTGATAACTCACAAAAAAAAAAATGAACTAAGAGATGTATATTTTTTTAACACCCAAACAATAATGTTGCCACAATGAAAAAGATAGTGACGATAATTGTATACTACAATTCTTAATTGTATAGTTACTAGACAAATTCTTTAATTATCTTTTTCCTTGGAGCAATTTTATCGTTAATGAAAGGCGCAATTTCTTATTTATATTCAACTAATAACAATAACGAAGTGCTAATGACCCTGGTGTTGATGCGACGTTAAACTTTAATGAAAAAAAACAAAAAACGAAGTAACTCATTTACTAATATAAGGCAATTCCTGCGATAAACGTGTCTGCAAACGATTAGTGTTCGTATTCGGTCCCGAGCGAAGTGTACTAATCGAGATTTTTCTGAAAATATATAATACCAAATTAATAATTGGAGTAAAATTTATACTCCGATTCGGAGTAGGTCCAAGAATTGGTAGGGATGACTCCGCGAACATTAACTGTGGAAAAAAACGAACATTAAGCGGCCATTAATGTACATTGTATCCTAAGTGCAATACGCAGTCAATTAGCTCGAATTATTTTCCACATAATTATCAAACGTCTCTTAAACGTTTAATAATTATACGATAAATAATTGATTGCCCAGGTCTCACCACGTGGAGGTTACTGCGCATGGAGACCCACCCTAGCCACGGCCCTTCCACCCTCCAATTATGCGAAAACAAATTCTAATATAACATGTGAGAAACAAAAATCTCCTATTATTGTCAATTTGTAGAACGTTCATTAATTGATCGTAGTACAAGTAAGACAACAAGAGGAGTACTTGGTAAATTCACGACCGAAAGCTAAGTTGAATATCAGAAGGAAACCTGAAAGAAAATTTGCAAGAGAATTCAATTTCCTGAAATAAAACTTTCTTAAAAATATATCATATGATCTTAAAAACTAGACAACGAAATATTATTGCAGTGGTGAACACTGCGGGCTTAAAAGCTAAGACATAACGTAAAAATAAACCCCACTTTCTTAAATTTTAGATTAGATTCGAATACGCCCTGCCTGACTAAAGAGCTAACTTAAGACTAGAATCACCCTACCTGGTATAACATCTAAGAGTTCAATTAAAAGAATAATTTCAATAATATCCTACCAACATAGGAATGTAAAAGATACTTTACCAAACTCATATAGGTATAAGTACGTACATATATGTTTAATTCCCCTTCAATTCATCGATATTAATCATGTGGTCCATGGTGTCCTAGAACAGACTGAAACACACACCAAAAAATTGCAGCACCTGCCAACAATTTTTGGTTTTCTAAACCCTGCCTAGTTAAAAGTCTAATATTTTCAATTCGTGTAAAACCTGCCTGTATAAAGTTCTAAGGTTGTCTGTTCGAAAAAATCCTGCCTACATAAAGAGCTAAACGTATTGATCGATCTTAATTGGGCCCACCTAATTAATTATCTAATAAATGTAGTGAATTAAAAGGCCCGGGTAGGGGCAGGGGCAGGGCGGGGATGTGGTCATATTATACGTATGTATTATCATGAATCTTCTTCTTTAGCTGATTATTTTCAATGCTTCTGAAGCAAACGCAGACACGAAATAATTAATGAAGTATTATAAAAATGACTTCTTAAACTCAGAAATTGAATCGACGAGGCTGGCTCTTTAATTTTATAGTTTCCAAACGTGCCTTTGAAAGCCCGAACTCGTCGAACAGGGCCCTGACTCTAATGGAACACTTATGATTGACAAACAAAGTGATTCTAATTTCGCGACAGTATTTCTACTGTGTTTGTGACTGCTACCGAGCAGCCCGCGAGCCCTCGGCCAGAGTCTGTACAGTAAAACGACTTAGCATCGACACCAGTTTCGATTCCGAGCCACAGAAATCATTAAGGCACGGATATGCAAGACCACAACCACGATTCTAGATTATGACCCGTATGCCTTCTGCCACCCCAAGGTGTGCTTGGCGTGGTCTAACACATAGGAATTTCCTACTAGGCGGGCCAAAGTGTCCAGAAAAGCAATCACAGCCCCACACACCGCCCCCCGATGACACTGCAACCCGGATATTGCAAGAACCGCGACCACGATTCCAGAATGGTGGATAACCTACCCATGTTAGAGAACGTAGTCTAACCGAGGGCCTCGTGACCAGGGTCCAGAACCACAATCACGCCCCCACACATCGTAACTGGCTGACACTAAGTCCCCAACCATCAGTCCCCCGAGCCGAGAACGGAAAAGGAAACGAAATAGTTACGAAAGGAAAGGCAACCTCGGGGTCGAATGCTAGATTCGCGCGCGCCGAGGAGGAATGGAAGAATAATTATGAAGGGAAAAGGGAGCCTCGGGGTCAGAATGCTAGATTCGCGCGCGCCGAGGAGGAATGGAAGAATAATTATGAAGGGAAAAGGGAGCCTAGGGGTCAATTCGCAGTCAATTCGCTCGAATTATTTTCCACATAATTATCAAACGTCTCTTAAACGTTTAATAATTATACGATAAATAATTGATTGCCCGGGTCTCACCACGTGGAGGTTACTGCGCATGGAGACCCACCCTAGCCACGGCCCTTCCACCCTCCAATTATGCGAAAACAAATTCTAATATAACATGTGAGAAACAAAAATCTCCTATTATTGTCAATTTGTAGAACGTTCATTAATTGATCGTAGTACAAGTAAGACAACAAGAGGAGTACTTGGTAAATTCACGACCGAAAGCTAAGTTGAATATCAGAAGGAAACCTGAAAGAAAATTTGCAAGAGAATTCAATTTCCTGAAATAAAACTTTCTTAAAAATATATCATATGATCTTAAAAACTAGACAACGAAATATTATTGCAGTGGTGAACACTGCGGGCTTAAAAGCTAAGACATAACGTAAAAATAAACCCCACTTTCTTAAATTTTAGATTAGATTCGAATACGCCCTGCCTGACTAAAGAGCTAACTTAAGACTAGAATCACCCTACCTGGTATAACATCTAAGAGTTCAATTAAAAGAATAATTTCAATAATATCCTACCAACATAGGAATGTAAAAGATACTTTACCAAACTCATATAGGTATAAGTACGTACATATATGTTTAATTCCCCTTCAATTCATCGATATTAATCATGTGGTCCATGGTGTCCTAGAACAGACTGAAACACACACCAAAAAATTGCAGCACCTGCCAACAATTTTTGGTTTTCTAAACCCTGCCTAGTTAAAAGTCTAATATTTTCAATTCGTGTAAAACCTGCCTGTATAAAGTTCTAAGGTTGTCTGTTCGAAAAAATCCTGCCTACATAAAGAGCTAAACGTATTGATCGATCTTAATTGGGCCCACCTAATTAATTATCTAATAAATGTAGTGAATTAAAAGGCCCGGGTAGGGGCAGGGGCAGGGCGGGGATGTGGTCATATTATACGTATGTATTATCATGAATCTTCTTCTTTAGCTGATTATTTTCAATGCTTCTGAAGCAAACGCAGACACGAAATAATTAATGAAGTATTATAAAAATGACTTCTTAAACTCAGAAATTGAATCGACGAGGCTGGCTCTTTAATTTTATAGTTTCCAAACGTGCCTTTGAAAGCCCGAACTCGTCGAACAGGGCCCTGACTCTAATGGAACACTTATGATTGACAAACAAAGTGATTCTAATTTCGCGACAGTATTTCTACTGTGTTTGTGACTGCTACCGAGCAGCCCGCGAGCCCTCGGCCAGAGTCTGTACAGTAAAACGACTTAGCATCGACACCAGTTTCGATTCCGAGCCACAGAAATCATTAAGGCACGGATATGCAAGACCACAACCACGATTCTAGATTATGACCCGTATGCCTTCTGCCACCCCAAGGTGTGCTTGGCGTGGTCTAACACATAGGAATTTCCTACTAGGCGGGCCAAAGTGTCCAGAAAAGCAATCACAGCCCCACACACCGCCCCCCGATGACACTGCAACCCGGATATTGCAAGAACCGCGACCACGATTCCAGAATGGTGGATAACCTACCCATGTTAGAGAACGTAGTCTAACCGAGGGCCTCGTGACCAGGGTCCAGAACCACAATCACGCCCCCACACATCGTAACTGGCTGACACTAAGTCCCCAACCATCAGTCCCCCGAGCCGAGAACGGAAAAGGAAACGAAATAGTTACGAAAGGAAAGGCAACCTCGGGGTCGAATGCTAGATTCGCGCGCGCCGAGGAGGAATGGAAGAATAATTATGAAGGGAAAAGGGAGCCTCGGGGTCAGAATGCTAGATTCGCGCGCGCCGAGGAGGAATGGAAGAATAATTATGAAGGGAAAAGGGAGCCTAGGGGTCAATTCGCAGTCAATTCGCTCGAATTATTTTCCACATAATTATCAAACGTCTCTTAAACGTTTAATAATTATACGATAAATAATTGATTGCCCGGGTCTCACCACGTGGAGGTTACTGCGCATGGAGACCCACCCTAGCCACGGCCCTTCCACCCTCCAATTATGCGAAAACAAATTCTAATATAACATGTGAGAAACAAAAATCTCCTATTATTGTCAATTTGTAGAACGTTCATTAATTGATCGTAGTACAAGTAAGACAACAAGAGGAGTACTTGGTAAATTCACGACCGAAAGCTAAGTTGAATATCAGAAGGAAACCTGAAAGAAAATTTGCAAGAGAATTCAATTTCCTGAAATAAAACTTTCTTAAAAATATATCATATGATCTTAAAAACTAGACAACGAAATATTATTGCAGTGGTGAACACTGCGGGCTTAAAAGCTAAGACATAACGTAAAAATAAACCCCACTTTCTTAAATTTTAGATTAGATTCGAATACGCCCTGCCTGACTAAAGAGCTAACTTAAGACTAGAATCACCCTACCTGGTATAACATCTAAGAGTTCAATTAAAAGAATAATTTCAATAATATCCTACCAACATAGGAATGTAAAAGATACTTTACCAAACTCATATAGGTATAAGTACGTACATATATGTTTAATTCCCCTTCAATTCATCGATATTAATCATGTGGTCCATGGTGTCCTAGAACAGACTGAAACACACACCAAAAAATTGCAGCACCTGCCAACAATTTTTGGTTTTCTAAACCCTGCCTAGTTAAAAGTCTAATATTTTCAATTCGTGTAAAACCTGCCTGTATAAAGTTCTAAGGTTGTCTGTTCGAAAAAATCCTGCCTACATAAAGAGCTAAACGTATTGATCGATCTTAATTGGGCCCACCTAATTAATTATCTAATAAATGTAGTGAATTAAAAGGCCCGGGTAGGGGCAGGGGCAGGGCGGGGATGTGGTCATATTATACGTATGTATTATCATGAATCTTCTTCTTTAGCTGATTATTTTCAATGCTTCTGAAGCAAACGCAGACACGAAATAATTAATGAAGTATTATAAAAATGACTTCTTAAACTCAGAAATTGAATCGACGAGGCTGGCTCTTTAATTTTATAGTTTCCAAACGTGCCTTTGAAAGCCCGAACTCGTCGAACAGGGCCCTGACTCTAATGGAACACTTATGATTGACAAACAAAGTGATTCTAATTTCGCGACAGTATTTCTACTGTGTTTGTGACTGCTACCGAGCAGCCCGCGAGCCCTCGGCCAGAGTCTGTACAGTAAAACGACTTAGCATCGACACCAGTTTCGATTCCGAGCCACAGAAATCATTAAGGCACGGATATGCAAGACCACAACCACGATTCTAGATTATGACCCGTATGCCTTCTGCCACCCCAAGGTGTGCTTGGCGTGGTCTAACACATAGGAATTTCCTACTAGGCGGGCCAAAGTGTCCAGAAAAGCAATCACAGCCCCACACACCGCCCCCCGATGACACTGCAACCCGGATATTGCAAGAACCGCGACCACGATTCCAGAATGGTGGATAACCTACCCATGTTAGAGAACGTAGTCTAACCGAGGGCCTCGTGACCAGGGTCCAGAACCACAATCACGCCCCCACACATCGTAACTGGCTGACACTAAGTCCCCAACCATCAGTCCCCCGAGCCGAGAACGGAAAAGGAAACGAAATAGTTACGAAAGGAAAGGCAACCTCGGGGTCGAATGCTAGATTCGCGCGCGCCGAGGAGGAATGGAAGAATAATTATGAAGGGAAAAGGGAGCCTCGGGGTCAGAATGCTAGATTCGCGCGCGCCGAGGAGGAATGGAAGAATAATTATGAAGGGAAAAGGGAGCCTAGGGGTCAATTCGCAGTCAATTCGCTCGAATTATTTTCCACATAATTATCAAACGTCTCTTAAACGTTTAATAATTATACGATAAATAATTGATTGCCCGGGTCTCACCACGTGGAGGTTACTGCGCATGGAGACCCACCCTAGCCACGGCCCTTCCACCCTCCAATTATGCGAAAACAAATTCTAATATAACATGTGAGAAACAAAAATCTCCTATTATTGTCAATTTGTAGAACGTTCATTAATTGATCGTAGTACAAGTAAGACAACAAGAGGAGTACTTGGTAAATTCACGACCGAAAGCTAAGTTGAATATCAGAAGGAAACCTGAAAGAAAATTTGCAAGAGAATTCAATTTCCTGAAATAAAACTTTCTTAAAAATATATCATATGATCTTAAAAACTAGACAACGAAATATTATTGCAGTGGTGAACACTGCGGGCTTAAAAGCTAAGACATAACGTAAAAATAAACCCCACTTTCTTAAATTTTAGATTAGATTCGAATACGCCCTGCCTGACTAAAGAGCTAACTTAAGACTAGAATCACCCTACCTGGTATAACATCTAAGAGTTCAATTAAAAGAATAATTTCAATAATATCCTACCAACATAGGAATGTAAAAGATACTTTACCAAACTCATATAGGTATAAGTACGTACATATATGTTTAATTCCCCTTCAATTCATCGATATTAATCATGTGGTCCATGGTGTCCTAGAACAGACTGAAACACACACCAAAAAATTGCAGCACCTGCCAACAATTTTTGGTTTTCTAAACCCTGCCTAGTTAAAAGTCTAATATTTTCAATTCGTGTAAAACCTGCCTGTATAAAGTTCTAAGGTTGTCTGTTCGAAAAAATCCTGCCTACATAAAGAGCTAAACGTATTGATCGATCTTAATTGGGCCCACCTAATTAATTATCTAATAAATGTAGTGAATTAAAAGGCCCGGGTAGGGGCAGGGGCAGGGCGGGGATGTGGTCATATTATACGTATGTATTATCATGAATCTTCTTCTTTAGCTGATTATTTCCAATGCTTCTGAAGCAAACGCAGACACGAAATAATTAATGAAGTATTATAAAAATGACTTCTTAAACTCAGAAATTGAATCGACGAGGCTGGCTCTTTAATTTTATAGTTTCCAAACGTGCCTTTGAAAGCCCGAACTCGTCGAACAGGGCCCTGACTCTAATGGAACACTTATGATTGACAAACAAAGTGATTCTAATTTCGCGACAGTATTTCTACTGTGTTTGTGACTGCTACCGAGCAGCCCGCGAGCCCTCGGCCAGAGTCTGTACAGTAAAACGACTTAGCATCGACACCAGTTTCGATTCCGAGCCACAGAAATCATTAAGGCACGGATATGCAAGACCACAACCACGATTCTAGATTATGACCCGTATGCCTTCTGCCACCCCAAGGTGTGCTTGGCGTGGTCTAACACATAGGAATTTCCTACTAGGCGGGCCAAAGTGTCCAGAAAAGCAATCACAGCCCCACACACCGCCCCCCGATGACACTGCAACCCGGATATTGCAAGAACCGCGACCACGATTCCAGAATGGTGGATAACCTACCCATGTTAGAGAACGTAGTCTAACCGAGGGCCTCGTGACCAGGGTCCAGAACCACAATCACGCCCCCACACATCGTAACTGGCTGACACTAAGTCCCCAACCATCAGTCCCCCGAGCCGAGAACGGAAAAGGAAACGAAATAGTTACGAAAGGAAAGGCAACCTCGGGGTCGAATGCTAGATTCGCGCGCGCCGAGGAGGAATGGAAGAATAATTATGAAGGGAAAAGGGAGCCTCGGGGTCAGAATGCTAGATTCGCGCGCGCCGAGGAGGAATGGAAGAATAATTATGAAGGGAAAAGGGAGCCTAGGGGTCAATTCGCAGTCAATTCGCTCGAATTATTTTCCACATAATTATCAAACGTCTCTTAAACGTTTAATAATTATACGATAAATAATTGATTGCCCGGGTCTCACCACGTGGAGGTTACTGCGCATGGAGACCCACCCTAGCCACGGCCCTTCCACCCTCCAATTATGCGAAAACAAATTCTAATATAACATGTGAGAAACAAAAATCTCCTATTATTGTCAATTTGTAGAACGTTCATTAATTGATCGTAGTACAAGTAAGACAACAAGAGGAGTACTTGGTAAATTCACGACCGAAAGCTAAGTTGAATATCAGAAGGAAACCTGAAAGAAAATTTGCAAGAGAATTCAATTTCCTGAAATAAAACTTTCTTAAAAATATATCATATGATCTTAAAAACTAGACAACGAAATATTATTGCAGTGGTGAACACTGCGGGCTTAAAAGCTAAGACATAACGTAAAAATAAACCCCACTTTCTTAAATTTTAGATTAGATTCGAATACGCCCTGCCTGACTAAAGAGCTAACTTAAGACTAGAATCACCCTACCTGGTATAACATCTAAGAGTTCAATTAAAAGAATAATTTCAATAATATCCTACCAACATAGGAATGTAAAAGATACTTTACCAAACTCATATAGGTATAAGTACGTACATATATGTTTAATTCCCCTTCAATTCATCGATATTAATCATGTGGTCCATGGTGTCCTAGAACAGACTGAAACACACACCAAAAAATTGCAGCACCTGCCAACAATTTTTGGTTTTCTAAACCCTGCCTAGTTAAAAGTCTAATATTTTCAATTCGTGTAAAACCTGCCTGTATAAAGTTCTAAGGTTGTCTGTTCGAAAAAATCCTGCCTACATAAAGAGCTAAACGTATTGATCGATCTTAATTGGGCCCACCTAATTAATTATCTAATAAATGTAGTGAATTAAAAGGCCCGGGTAGGGGCAGGGGCAGGGCGGGGATGTGGTCATATTATACGTATGTATTATCATGAATCTTCTTCTTTAGCTGATTATTTTCAATGCTTCTGAAGCAAACGCAGACACGAAATAATTAATGAAGTATTATAAAAATGACTTCTTAAACTCAGAAATTGAATCGACGAGGCTGGCTCTTTAATTTTATAGTTTCCAAACGTGCCTTTGAAAGCCCGAACTCGTCGAACAGGGCCCTGACTCTAATGGAACACTTATGATTGACAAACAAAGTGATTCTAATTTCGCGACAGTATTTCTACTGTGTTTGTGACTGCTACCGAGCAGCCCGCGAGCCCTCGGCCAGAGTCTGTACAGTAAAACGACTTAGCATCGACACCAGTTTCGATTCCGAGCCACAGAAATCATTAAGGCACGGATATGCAAGACCACAACCACGATTCTAGATTATGACCCGTATGCCTTCTGCCACCCCAAGGTGTGCTTGGCGTGGTCTAACACATAGGAATTTCCTACTAGGCGGGCCAAAGTGTCCAGAAAAGCAATCACAGCCCCACACACCGCCCCCCGATGACACTGCAACCCGGATATTGCAAGAACCGCGACCACGATTCCAGAATGGTGGATAACCTACCCATGTTAGAGAACGTAGTCTAACCGAGGGCCTCGTGACCAGGGTCCAGAACCACAATCACGCCCCCACACATCGTAACTGGCTGACACTAAGTCCCCAACCATCAGTCCCCCGAGCCGAGAACGGAAAAGGAAACGAAATAGTTACGAAAGGAAAGGCAACCTCGGGGTCGAATGCTAGATTCGCGCGCGCCGAGGAGGAATGGAAGAATAATTATGAAGGGAAAAGGGAGCCTCGGGGTCAGAATGCTAGATTCGCGCGCGCCGAGGAGGAATGGAAGAATAATTATGAAGGGAAAAGGGAGCCTAGGGGTCAATTCGCAGTCAATTCGCTCGAATTATTTTCCACATAATTATCAAAGTGTCTTAAACGTTTAATAATTATACGATAAATAATTGATTGCCCGGGTCTCACCACGTGGAGGTTACTGCGCATGGAGACCCACCCTAGCCACGGCCCTTCCACCCTCCAATTGTGCGAAAACTAATTCTAATATAACATGTGAGAAAGAAAAATCTCCTATTATTGTCAATTTGTAGAACGTTCATTAATTGATCGTAGTACAAGTAAGACAACAAGAGGAGTAGTTGGTAAATTCACGACCGAAAGCTAAATTGAATATCAGAAGGAAACCTGAAAGAAAATCTGCAAGAGAATTCAATTTCCTGAAATAAAACTTTCTTAAAAATATATCCTGTGATCTTAAAAATTAGACAGCGAAATATTATTGCAGCAGTGTATGCTGCTGCCTTAAAAACTAAGACACAGGTTGAAAATAAATCCTCCCTTCTTAAATACTAGATTAGATTCAAATGCGCCCTACCTGACTAAAGATCTGACTTAAAACTAGAATCGCCCTACCTAGTAGGTATAACATCTAACAGTTCGAATAAAAGAACAATTTCAATAATATCCTATCTACATAGGACTGTAATAGATACTATCCCATACTCGTGTAGGTATGAGTATGCATATACTTAAATCCTCTTCGGTTAGTCCGTATTAATCTCTCGTGGTCCATGGTGTCCTAGAACAGACAGAAACTCGAACCGAACAATTGCAGCACCTGCCAACAATATTTGGTTTTATAAACCCTGCATAATTAAAACTCTAATAATTTCAATTCGTGTAAAACCTGCCAGTATTAAGATCTAAGATTGTGTGTTGAGACAAATCCATAAAGAGCTTAAAGTATTGTTCGATTTATATTTGGGCCTGCCTAATTAATTGTCTAACACCTGTAATTAGTTAATAAGGACAGGGGTTTGGGGCAGGGATGGGGTGACGGTGTGTTCGTATTATACATTGTTTCATGAATCCTCTTCTTTTCAATGCTTCTAAAACATGCACAAACTCGAAATAATTAGTAAAGCATTATAAGAATGAATTCTTAAACTCACAAATTGGATCGACGAGGCTGGCTCTTGAATTTTAAAGTTTCCAATCGTGTCTTTGATAATATTTCTGGATCTGTATTCTATATATTCCACTCTTGAGCCTCTGACGTATGTACTTATGTTTGTTTAATATAGCATATTTGGATTCATCTGTGAATCTGTAACAATCTCAAGCATTGGATTAGTGACATCCCCAAGTCTCCCCATTTTATATCGAAATGAAGCTGCTTCTAATTCGTAATAACTGAATTTTAGCAAAGTTAATAAATCAGAATTGATATGGGAAATGCAGCTACTTTTTAATAACAGTAGGTAATTGGATTTCGGCCAAAGTGATGTATTCTTTTGTACGTTCTAGATCAAACTGAATGGTGGTATCAATATCATTAAAAACTTCAAAATGAAGTAGTCACATTTCACTATAATTGATTCTATTTTGCTTCTACAAAGGAGCGACAAACGATTATTCGGAAGCAAAATATCAAACTTCCACTATCACTATGCCGAGCCACAACTACGGCCAAGAACATTTTTCGTGTAAGGATTTTTGTTTACACATTTACGGATATCGCGAGTGAATTTCAATTTCTACAAAGCAAGCTCGAAAAGTTATAAAAATTATCTCTACTAAACAAAGGTAAAAATACAATTGCAACGATTAGGGGAAAATATTTAAGAGTTAAAATCCAATAATGAACAGTTACTAGTATTGAATCTAATTGAAATCTACTATCTAGAATTATTATAAATTTATCAAAGATTCTACAAATTATTTCTTTTAATTATTTCTTTTTATTCCTTTCTTTTCTTTCATTTTTTTCATTTATTTCCTTTTCTTTTCTTTTCCTTCATTTCGTCCACACGGTGATATACTATTATGTATGCAATTTTTTAGCAGTATTTCCATCAACAGACATTCCAGGTAGTATAATTATTAAGAAAACTAAATAAAATGAAACGCTGAAAAGAAAAAATACACCATGTAGAACAATAATTGACAATGAATTGGCTTTGATAAAAAAAAAATGTTGAAAATGCCTGAAGTAACAGGTGGCCAGAAGGGCCGCCAACAACTTTATATTATTTAAAGAATATTTATGTAACGCAACGCTAGTATACTACTTTTAAACATTAGAAAATTCAATAGCAACACAAATTTGTAAGAATCAGACGCGAGTGGTGCTTCAATATGTCAAATAGCAACTCTAATTCAAGTTAATCATTAATAGTATTAAAAATCAGCAAAATCGCGATTGGACGCAACACTAATGAAAGAATGACTCGATGCTCTATGCACCAATTGTCTCTTTAAACGCAACACTAAACGCGGAAGATTCAGCTATGGTCTTTGGCTGATGATGATGTGCCACCCTCCAGGGTGGCCCATGAACAGGCTTCCAATTGGAAGCAGTTGGGGACTGGTATTCGCAACTCTAATTAAAAACACGATCTTTAATCAACGCAACACTAATGGGAACTCGCGATGCAATCATTTCGCTACACTATTTATTGAGGCTGATAGAAAGCAAACAGTAAATTATTTGTAATATCAAAAAGCAATGTAATTGAAGATCCTCTGTAAAGTTAGCTGAAGGCTCAAGACGCGAAAATAATTTCCGCAACACTAGAAACTTTCTCATATGTAAAATATATTATAAAATACTACAATTTAACTAACAATAACCACGGCAAAATTGCAAGAACCATCGCGGTATCATTGCGCAACGCTAAATCAACCACGATTTTCATTTGGTCGCAACTCTAATTAAAAACCGCAAGTCACTTCGCAACTCCAAGAATACGCGAGACACGTTTTCTTTTTCGCGACACTACTTGAAAAACGGCGTGGCATTTAACGCAACTCTAATTCGACCCGTTCTCAAGTTTTTCACAACTCTAAAACAACGCGATATTTGGGAGGGCTGCATCGTTGGGCCGGAATGTGCGTCGGCCAAGTACAAATAAAAATTCTACAAATGAAAATGCAAGCACAGTGACAAAGTAGTAACAAAGAATGATTCCCCATTCTTAAAAAGAATGGGGAGCCATTATTAGTTGCCCTCTTGAGTGACAGTTTGTCGGGCCTCTTCGGCATATAGCCTCTTCTGTTCGTTGGACCCAAGGGCCAGCTGAAACTTAAACTAGGCTCGAGGCTCTAATCGAAAACCAAAGAAAAACTTATAAAGGTGAAATAAAGAGTTTAAATCGCGGAGCTAAATGGAACACACGTGGCCGAATCACGATGAAATAAAATCGTAAAATTGTGATTACGGAAAATCGCAAAGATTACGATTAAAATTATAATCGTTCTTCGTTCACACGTGCAGCCTCGAGCATAATGTAACACGTTTCGTTTCGGAGCCTAAATCGCGACCACGACCGCGAAGGATTCGAAAAATCGATAGGCAAAGCCAGAGGCGAACGCATTTTCGTTCGCGCCACAGCTTCACCGTCGGCTTTTCAAATTAGATTTCCTGAAACAGGTTGAACACGCGAATGAGTGCCTACACGATCAGAGACTGTGTCAACCTGCCCGGCCCTACCTACTTATGTCTATCAATCACACCAGAAAGTATGCTACCTATCCTACCTGGACCTATATTTAAAAAATGGCAAACAGACACACCAACACACGACACTCCACGGTTCTCAGTCAAACACTTGGGCGCAAAAGCCTACACTAGGGAGGCGTCCCGGGACACCCCCGACACCCAAGTGCTGTCGCACAACTTGCACACTCTAATGTACGTACCATTTTTCTGAAATCGATTGACAGTGGCTGGGATCTCTGCGTTCACGTGGAAAATACCACGTCGCGGTTGAGATATTTAATAGATATTTAATAGAATAATTAAATAGCACCGATACAAAAGGTACTTGATAGCAATTGATAAGTATATTCGATTCTCTTTGGAATTTGGTCTCCGTCATCTTAAATGACAAAAACTTCGTGGCCCGGTATATTAGGGATTATTAATGCAGTTAATAGTAAAAATGATGTCTCTGTTTTCAATTAATGGACATCTTATCTTGGTTAGAGTAACTACGTTTTAGTACGGAACGACGCAAATCCACAGCCTAACCACACACACAATGTGGATATTACGTCGTGCACGATACACCAAACGCACTGTCAGTCGCCAACAATAAATCATTATAAACTAAATAGATATCATCGTGCTCTACCACCGTTTTCCCACCCAAGTAGCACCGGGGCACGTGAGTGGGATCCGGGCAGTGAACACGGAAAGGGATAAACCTGGAAATCCTCGTCTAAAAAAATGATGAAGACATACTGATTTTCTAACGGGCTAAATGTATACATGTATACATATATATACCCGATCAATACATGATTTTATTCTATTAAAAAGAAACTGAAATGACTCTACTTTATTAGAAAAATTATGCTATGACTCTACTTTATTAGAAGAATTGTGCAATGACTCTACTTTATTAGCAAAATTGTACAATGACTGTACTTTATTAGGGAAATTATTCAATGACTCTACATTAATATACCTTGAATGATATTGAAACATCCTCCGGTGTTCCCGTCATCAAAGCATTGCTTCTAAAATGCACGGTTGATTTTGAAGTAGATTGCTTTGATTTCGAGATCTACCGGTTCGCGTATTGTCTTCTTTTACATTCAGGTTTAATTAATATCTTGTACGGAAAAAGTGAACGTATTGATATCTCTAAACGCTAAAGACTAATGGATATCGTATAATAAAATTATGCGATAGTCCCAACAAATTGACAAGGTAAGTAAGTACCTTTACTTTATATACATATAATCAAAGTAGTAAAAAAGAGGAACGACTATACGCTTACTAACAATTTATTATAACTGTGCAGTAATTGCAATTGACAAATAAACGAAGTCGAATGGTATTCGACTTCTCCACTACAAACTAATGCACGTAGAATACTGGACGTTACTTTATATTCATTCAATAATTAATAACTATTTAAATATCGTTTCATAGGTATTCAATTAAATACTCTATTATAAAAAGATATATAGTGATATATTTTATTCTAAATATGATCTGTTTTAAAATTATGAAGCTATTTAAAAACGCGTTGTACAAGAAGACCTATCCTCATATAATATAAAACAGTAAAAAAGTTACTACTCATGAGTATATTTCCATATACCCATGGTCACAATGCTTGCCAGAAAAAACTACGTAATTACAACCAGTCACTCGTGTCGGTTCGGACCTTTCGTCCTGCGACATGATTGAGTGACCAGAGGAACTTTAAAGCATGCCACTCACCGGTTGCAGACTCACCAGGTGTGCGGTCAAGCTCGTCGCCATCGAAGCCATGGAAGCTGCTGAAACATTCAAAAAGAGCAAACAACATTAAAATCTATGTATTTTCAGTACTTTTGGAATGTGTTAATTATCAATGATTATTTCAATACAAGATTAAAGAAATACAGAAGTACTTACTCTTCAAGTTGATGGATGAAAGCCCGAACTCGCCGAACAGCCTAGGTGTTGACTCTAATACCGGAATACTTATTGCGATAAAAAAGAATAAGATAAAGGACTACCGTCGCGCGCGTTTTATAATTGTGATCGACGAACAAAGTGACTCTATTTTTCGCGAGAGCAATATTTCGAAGCAAACACTGACTCTACTTTCGCGTATCTTTGCCACTATTTATATTTAATTATAATTATTAAGAGCGGTTGCGCTCAAAAAATAATAAGAAGAACTTTAACGAAACAAGCACTGAATTTACCAACCGCATTGCGCGCGGTCATCAAAATTTGCTGAAAGAAAATCTGTACATGTTAGTAAATGAGGGGAGGAGGTAAAAATTAAAGCAATACACATGTGATTTTATTTGTTTCTTTCTTATTTCTGTATGTCTGTTGAGGAATTACTGCTTTGGTGTTTTAATAAAGTACTACTGTATTGTTAATTGTCTATTCAAGATATATTATTATAGATTAATACAAATGATTTATCAAAAGCGTACTGTGACTGTTCTATGTCAGAGTTTTAAAAGTGATCATGATCCTAGTAAGTAAGCAATATCGCGCATTTATAAATTCTCGTAGCTGCTTGTAGAAATCAAGATTCGAAACTATTTATCATGCTTCAAGGGCATGGCAACAAATACGTAAGTACGCGGGCAATCCTGCATCGAAAATTCACTTTGACCGTACTTGTGCAAAGGCACAGAGATAATAAAAGTGTCAACAAGAACACCAGTGAAGCTATAATAGAAATCGCGACCGATATGCAGCGAAACATGAACGTCGTTCAATTTTTCGTTTAGAATTAATGAAATTTACTGACTGTAGTTTCAATCGCGAATGAAATTAACGTGATAAACCTGTGCTAAAATCAGAATGGAATGCAAAGTTGCGAAAGGCCATATGTAACTGGGTATGTAAGTGACATTGCAAAGAAAATAAACGCAACCTTAACACCGCATCGAATCCGAATAATCGTGTAATAAAATATAATAAAGATTCGAAGAACCGTTCAAACTGATAAATTAGTTAACGCGATGTTACAACAAACGACTAGTTAATCTCATATTCGTTCAGCAAAGGAAACTCAAGAAAGATTATAATCTATAAAGTTTAATGTACTGTTGCGATAGTAGAACGATTGTTAGTTAAACGCGTATTAATTAATAGAGGCTAATAATGAAGCGAACACAATGGTAAAGTAAAGCCTGAGGTGCTATTGCGTTGTAGAGTGAGGTATGTCGCTAACCATCAACACCGTAGACGACCTTACGCTGCGACACTCCAATTGAGAAAGAAGGGGCACGCGCCGCGCGACGGTCGACCACACTCCGCCAGCCTCCCCACTCCGCTACGCGCCGGCGCGTCAGCTGCGCTCGGCGGTATTCGCTATTTCCGAAAATTTTCGACGGTCGCCGACGGCGACCGGCGGTCTACTACCCTAGGGTCATACCTAGTGGACTTCTACTATTTCTGACCAAGTTTTAACCGGACCTACGACTCTAGGGTCGTGCCTACTGGACTTCTACTATTTCTGACCAACTTATAGCCGGATCTACGACTCTAGGGTCGTGCCGAGTGGATTTCTACTGTTTCTGACCAACTTTTAGCTGGACCTACGATCCTCGTTAAAGAATTCTTTTGTTCTTTGCCGCGCAATGAATGCGGGACAGCACAGGCGGGACGCTTGACGTGACACTTTCAATTTCATCGCCCAATGCATCGCGATGTTGTTTCGACCCAACTCGAGCCGAGCCGAAGCGCATCGCGCGACCAGGCATCGTAGCTCAATTTTTCTACCGAAACGTTGCTCGAGAAATAGCTTTCCTGATCCCCCCAAAGCATTTACATATATTCAACAATCGCATGAATCCCGTCCCCGCTACTTCAGTAAAGAATAGTTCTTCAAGTGATCACTGTCCATGAGCAGAGGACGCTCAAATCAGCGTGGGATTTCTGAGTCGGTATGACAGTCACGTTGGGCCACAAAAGTCCATAAGATGTCTTGTCTATTCTTATATCTCGTCGGTGACGAAAGTCCATAAAATGTCCTGTCTATTCCTATAGCTCGTCAGTGCCAATAGTCTTCAACATATAGCACCAATAGCAACCAATAGTCTTCAACATATAGCGCCAATAGCAACCAATAGTCTTCAACCTATAGCGACCAATAGTCAACAACCTGTAGCGACCAATAGCCTTCAACCTATGGCATCCAATTATCTGCAGCCAAAAACGACCATCTGTTTTCAGCCAATACCTTGCAATGCGTGCGATGGTAGACAGCAGCGACTGCAACTAGAAATGTGACATAACCCTTGTCTAACATATTCTTATCTTCTGTATGATCTCTATGATATGTTTTCGTATGATTCTTTGTAATTGTACTTATAAAGCTTAATTAAAGTACAACGACTAAAGTATTAGGGTATTTTACTTTATGATAAGATGTTCCTAAGAAATACTAATAACTTCCAGTGCTTTTACTTTTTACACTATCTTACTTAAAAAAATGTGGATCGTTTGTTTACTTTGCGCCGTTCCTGCAATTTTGTTCATATTTAGAACGCTGTGTTTGAGGATATACAAAAAGCACAAAAATGTATGCATTGTTGTTCTGGGAGACTTGGGCAGAAGCCCCAGGGTGCAATATCATGCAATATCATTTGCGAAAGAAGGTTTCACCGTGGATTTTATAGGTTATCCCGGGTCGTTGCCTTTGAAAGAAATAAGGGAGAATCCTTGTATACGCACTTACTATCTCGTACCTCCCCCAAAATTAGAAGATTGTACGTACATGGTTTTATTATATAATTATACTTCGATCAATTCGTTGAAGTTAAATCACGTTTTCTTGTTACATATGTTTTCTTTTGTAACACTAGATTATAAAGCAATATTAACATTCGTGCTTTAATATTTCAGGGTTGTCCCGTTTTCCATGCTATGCGATAAAAACAATTTGGCAGGCGATTAACCTTTTGTGGACTTTATATTCTAAACATATATCAACTTACGTATTAATACAAAATCCACCTGCGATACCAACAATTCCGATTTGTTGGTTCTATTCCGTCACAGTTGGTTCAAGATTCGTCATCGATTGGCATAATTACGCGCATACTCTAATGGCACTTTCATTAACCCCTGATCATTCGTTAGTGAAACTTGCAAAGGCGATGGAAAAATATTTTGGTTCCAAAGCTAATTATAATTTTTGCGTATCTCAGGCAATGAGGGAAGACTTAGAATGCAGATGGGGAATTAAGTTGGTATATTTTATATATAATTTACTTATTAAGATAACAAAATTAAATATTGTTTTTGTTTAGCGCTAAAGTGTTGTACGATCGTCCGTCCCAAGAATTCAAGACTATATCTTTAGCGGAAAAGCATGCGTTTTTAATGAAATTAAGCAAAGAATATGATATGTTTAAAGGTCCAAATGAAAGTTCCAGCATATTTACAGAATGTATTGAAAACGGAATAGTACAATTATCTACAAAGAGGCCCGGCTTCATTGTATCGAGTACAAGTTGGACGGAGGATGAAGATTTTTCGATACTATTAAACGCGTTACAAGGTTTCGTTGCATTATATTACCATGGTGTTTATGTATTCGATGATTAAATTATTAACTATTTCACGCAATCTTTTACTTTGCAGAATATGAAAATGCAATTGCACAGGATGAGTGCAATCTGCCAGACTTAATTTGCGCAATAACTGGTAAAGGTTCTTTGAAGGAATTTTATACGGCTATAATAAAACGAAAGAATTGGAAACATATTAAAGTTGTAACGCCGTGGCTCGAAATTGAAGATTATCCCAAAATGCTTGGTACAACAAAATAACATAGAATTTACCATTGCTTGACTGTATGGCAGCGCAGATAAGGAATTTATGCATTTTTATTTATAGCTAGCGCAGATTTAGGAATTTGTCTTCACACATCATCCAGCGGTTTGGATTTACCAATGAAGGTTATTGATATGTTTGGTTGTGAACTTCCAGTTTGTTCATATAGCTTTAAGTGGTAAGAAGTATACAGATTTGTATCTACATATATACAGTAATGCCATTTAATAATTTCAATTATTACTACAATCGTGAAATGATAGTGATCTTTGTAACATTCTCCATGTGAAACTGTTCATACGAAAATGTCTGTACATGATCTATAATAACAATGGATTAATGTTTTAAAATTCCTGTCCCCCTAACGAGAACTTACTTTCTTCTGTACGTTTATTTTTCAGTTTACCAGAACTTGTTAAACACGATGAAAACGGAATGATTTTCTCAAGCGACAAAGAACTGGCGGGGCAATTAAAATCGTGGTTCGAAAACTTTCCTAATAATGAAAGTCAAAGGAAATTGGATAGAAAATTCCGGGAAGAATTGCACGCATTTCAAGAAAATCGCTGGCACGACAATTGGACTTCTATTGCCTTGCCTTACTTCAACGTATAAAATATACTATATTTTTGTTTACTTTATATTTTAAATAAATTATAAATCTGTTTTTCTCGCTATGAGAATACGGAGTTATCCAAGCCAAACTATGATAAAGCCGACCATTTCTTTCATTCATTTAAATTTAAGAAACTCAATCTCGCAGCAGCGTTTGCTTTTACCGCCGAGGAGATATAGAAATAGACGAATAGCACAATATATTCTTTCCGGGGTGTGGAATACCTCTTATCATTACCATGTCACTCGCAACTTTATGGACAGACTATAGAAAACAATGTTACCGATGTATGGGATTCTCGGGGCCGAAAAAATACAGCGACTGATTTGTCTATTCCTATATCTCGTCGGTGCTTATCAGTTAATCGCACGATTAACAAAAACGTATCTTCAAAATTATTTAATTTCAATGTCTACGGTGTGGAGCGTTAACATCGTTTTCTATAATCAGTCGGTAACGTTGTGCGTGATATGGAAATGGTAAGGGGTCGAAAGAGTGCAATGTACGATTGGTTTATTCATATATCTCGTCCGTGACACTACTCATTCGTAGGAATGACATAGAAAATAGGATACATCGTACAAACAAATATTTAAAACCTCTTTTATATACAATAGAAAATATTTGTATAAAACACCATGCTTCTCGTAACTTAGCTTATAATGTACATTCGAGTCACAGCATCACAAAAGTTGTATCAGACTTTATCATTGCGTCTCCTCTGTTGCCTGTTGTTCCTGCAATCTCTTTTTCTTCTTTATCATTTTCTTATGTTTTGTACTATTCATATGAATATTCCACTGATGCTCCCCAATGAATATTCGATCGCATACCTGTGAAACATAAATAAGTTAGCGAAAGATGAAATGTTTTAAATTAAACGTACCGAGGGAAAAACGTACATCACAGTAATGCCTTTCGTCGTTGCTACTGTCAGTAAATTTTTGGTTCTCGACGGACTCGTTTAAGGGCCTCTGTTCCGGTTTCTCTCCGCGAAGCACAGCTTCAATTATTGCAACTGCCGGTTCGTACACGCGACTGCTCCATTGATTCACGTCCGTGCAGTCCAATACATAGACCGGCGGTACCTTGATTGCGTGGAAAATTTCTAAATAATAAAGTGGCAAACATGTTCAACTAAAATTTTTAAAAGCTTCAAATATTGATACGATTAATCTTCCTATTCTGACTACGTAAAGGTGGTAAAGAAACAAATAAGATCTCATGAAACATTTATCTACATTATATTATTTATCTATATCACATATATAATATAATCGATTCCACGGTAAATTACTAAATTTGATTTATACCTGTCTGTCACTTCGTCGAATAAGGCGATTCATCACCCACTTTTCCTGCTTCTTCGCGTATCTCTTCGTGGCGATTTTCAAATCATCAATGCCGGTTTTCAATAATTCCTCGCCCTGTCGATAAAAAAAGAATGTCATTACAACCGCAATACTTCCAGCCAATTTAAAGACTAAATTTATTCCTGCTGCGTACACCACTCGTTTAAAAATTGCAATGTACTCAACTCTCTAAATTAAATGGATTAACAAAAATATATAAAAATGCGTAAAAGAACGATTATAATTTCCGCTAAACATACTAGCACATTTCAACAACCTCTACCAAAATAATTGCAACAACTGTTTTAATAAATTCTTTGGTAACAGCTGTTACATACTGTGTCCCGGTCTGATCTAAAATATTTATTCAAAACTTAAACAAATTGTTAACTTCGGAATATTGGGCAAAATTCCAATTCAGCAACGTGTCCCGCCGTTTCCATTCATACACTAAAGCCTTTTAAATAAAAAAACTTGTACCATACTGAAACCAGGATGGTCAAGATACGAGGGCCGATCAACGCGCCTGAACAATCTAAAATCGCCATCGCTCGGCGTGTGTGTAAAAAGGAGCCGAGGAGAATGCAGTATAAAACGAGACAGAAAGAGCAAAGGAAAAAGTGCAAATAAATAAAGAACGTATTCTCGATTCTTATTCATTTATCCCCTCAAAATCTCCCCCCTGGTTTCACCCCCCTCGCCGTTTCTATCGCCCCAAATCATAAAACGTCTTCGTCGTCGTACAATGACGCGCAGCTGCGCCGAGGAACGAACACACCGTTTCTGCACACCTTTTTCCCTCGCCTCTCCTCCTCTGGCAGCACCAGGTAAGCGTGGAACTCCTTGAAGCCGATGCTCTGGAAGATGCCCGTCGTGTAATCGGCCGACCTGGAATATAAACAGTCGTCGAATCGTCTCCGAACAGCGGCCTCTCGCCGCGTGTCGCAGTACGCACGAAGGAACCCCCGTTCCTCGATTACGACCCATCCCCCTGCATTAAACACCTCGCCGTTCCCCACCTGCCCGTTTATCCCCCACTTCTTTTGTCGCTAATTAACCCAGCCGACCACTTAGCTCTCGGATCCCTCGATAAGGATCGCCTTGCCAAACTGCAGACCCTTTCTTTGCGATGGAAGTTTTTCGCCGACGGTTTCCAACTTTGGATTCTTCGAAGAGGAATTTATGCGCGTTTTCTCGGCGTTTACGTGTGTACTGTGTAAACGCGCGTGGGTCGTATCCGTGTGTAGGCTTCTTAGGGAATCTTTATAGAAGATCTCGGTGATTTGACGCTGATAGCCTCGGCTGGATGTTGCAGCATCTTCCTTTGTAAAGGACGTTTTTTATCGGTGCCTTGGAGATTCGAGTTCTTTGAAGAATGGCGATTTCGGTGCGCGTTACGTCGAGAGAGTTTAATTATTTGTTTGTCGACGGCGGCAACGATGATAATGAAATGGTATGGTGCGACTTTCCGTTTTCACGGGGAAGCTCTTCCGCCGGGGCCTTTTAATTCGCGATTATTTGGGGAAATGTATTTTAAGCGTACGAGATGTACCGGGGGATTTTTGTGCGTTTCTTTTTCTCTGCGAGTGGTGTGTGGGTGAAGCAATGGTTGGTTATTGCGCGGGATTTTGTCAGCTTGCTATAGGAAAAGGAAGAATAACAGGGGAAGAAATATTTCTGTGCGTCTGGAGATTGGAATTTTTTGATGACAATTCACGATATTCTTGATTTTACCTTTTCGTAGACGAGGCTAGTTTTGTGGGGAAGCAACTCGAATAGAAGGTAGATGGTTAAAGGGATGTTATGTAGGGAGGGAGTATTTAATTAGCATACGAAGTATCTTCAATTTGAAATATCTTAATGCTTGCCCAATAATTGAACAGAATTTTCCGGCATATTCGTTAATATATATATATTATAATTCGCAGAAATATGCTTGTTTCGAATTGAATTACCCAAACAGTAACACCGCGGGCGTGTAATTGAAGTGGAGAGAAATGCAACCAAAATTAAGGATTTCTAGCCTGAGAAATTATTTTTGCACGGACTCCACAAGCCGGAGTAAGACATTTAGAAGAAATATTGGGCAACGATTTGAACAATTGTCCGTTTAAAGGATGAACCTTCCGAGAGCAATGCCGAGGAAAGAGAACAAAAGATGGGGGATCGTAAACGCAAGAAATGTGGCAATTTTTTGGCAGGTCGTAATAACGTCAAAACGTGTTGGAAAATTATACCCTCTGTTGCATTGCACCGTTGTTATTTCAGTTTAGTCGAGCAATAATGCTATGGTATTAGCGAAGGTGTTGCGCCCGCGGCTGTACCATCAAGACGAAGGTAACGTGATTAATAATTTGAAAAATCTATACGCAGGTAAAGTAGAATATAGATCTTTCGTCGAGAAGTCTCGTTTATGAAAACGAGAGTTTGCAAGATATAATCAACATTTCTACCAGTCTAATATAAATAATGAAGAAGAAAAGAAAACTTTTATACAGAAAGTCTACCATATGCCGAATAAAAAAGAAAATAAATCAATTTAATTTATAATTCCAATAAATTATATGATATTAATGCAATATAAATATAAATTACTACACGCCTCGACACGGGATCAAGGATCTTCAATCTAGTATCAAAGAGTACTATGAATAACACAACAAAACCGCACTAAATTATCTGCAATAAAAGCAATGTTTTCCCATACCGAAATTTCTCCAACGTCCGCCAGATTTAAACAAATCAATACCTATTTTCGCCACGAAAATAACCATGATAGCCACTTCCCTTATAATAATAACTGAATAATATAGTAATAGTATTCTAATAATAGTATAAATAGTATAAATAGTATATACATATATAATAATAGTATAAATAGTATAAATAGTATATATATAATAATAGTATAATAATATAGTAATAGTATTAAATAAATAAGCCTCGAAGGGGAGCACAAGTGTAATTCACGCGAGAACGATTAAAGTACAATTTCGAGGGGTAGTTGGAACTTGTTTGAACGGCATCTCGTGATCACGTTCTTGAACGCAGCATCTCCAGTGGCGATCGTGCCTCTGTTCACGAGGAACTGCATTTTTCAGAGCGGCCGTCTTATCACGGCCGGATAGTGATAGCGGGCAAGTCGAAGACGAGCTTACGTGGCGAGAAAAAGGGTTAACCGCTACACCACTGCTCACTTGCTTGAACACGTGTCAATGCCAAATATGTACCTGGTGAATCGAAATTAGATCCCCACGGTGGTGTGGGTACGCACGTGCACGCACACCTATTTCGTGTACGGTGTACGAACGTGCCCGTAACACCAGAGCCAGTTCAATTTTAAATAGTTGGCCGTTTTGTTAACTATGGCATATCTTAACTTCGAGGTGAGCCTTGCGTATACCTGTGTACGATGGTTTCATTCATTTCCTGTATGCCGTGCCTATGGTTTATTTGTTGCACGTCTGTAATTAAGTAACGTTATGCAATTTGATTTCATAGTTTGCTCTACGCGTTGTGCAAGAAGTTTTTGTGACTTCAGATTGCGAAAGCGAAATTTACCTCTGCATTAATAATGGTATCAGAATGCTTGAGACAAATAGTCACGAACGAATTTCGTTCGTTGGGGGTTTTACGGCGTCTAACGTATGACACACTTTTTACCTTCAAGGTGAATTTCAGATGCTTGTACGGTCAACGCAAGAGAAACCACGCGACTATGATACCGACGTATGTATAATACATAAGCAAGGGCAGGTCTGTACTAGTATTAATATGTTGTCAGATGTAGTTCCGTCGAGGAGCAAGGAAAATTGAATGTTTCTTTAAACCTAAATGCGAGGGAAGAGTATAATTTGTGCATTTCTCTTTTCGTTTGTTAATTCTTCTTAAACCTAAGCGTAAGATACACCTGGACTGTCAAACAAATTGTAAGATGAAATAAAAATATTGAACAGTCGACGAAGATTGATCAAGAATTAATTAGTGAATTGATTGCCGACAATGATTAGCTTAATTTCCTTTTGATACATCCTCTCCTAATAAGAAATGTTCACACGTGTCCGTTCCTATTTATATCTCTTAATAAGGTATACACTATTGTAATGAATGAATGTCGCATTAATCATGCAGCAATTCTATTACGATTGCCACTTGTTCTATAATAAAATAATTGCTAAATATTTTTGCCCCTCAATAAATAAATTATATTTGGATTTAAAATAACAAAATGTTTCAAGCAACTTTCATCGTGTTGAAAATAAAGTTATGTGGTACTGTTACAGAATGATACTTAACACCATTTAATCAGATTTTTAACACTCCGTACGAGTCATTTTTCTTTTCAAAATTATAGAGCCTAATATTTATTACTTGAAATAAATCTCACTGCCCCGTTCGTAAAATAAAATTTACACTGTAATTTCTTTTATTCGAACTACGCCCCTAAATTTCTTTCATGTTGTTAACAAAATATATAGCAATTTTTTGAACCATAAATTTTCTACAGCGAAGAGAAAAGAATACAGTACTATTTTCTGTTACAAGGACATCGTTTTATTTTTCAATAATCGACATTTAATAGACGGTCTGCGAAAACTGTATTTTTAGACAGACCGAACAACAGCTAATACCATTTTTTATTACCATACCACGAAACGTGTCTGTCGAAAATACAACATCTCGGTACCTTCTTTGACACTAAAAATACGGAAATATATTTCGGGCGAAGATCAATGATCCCATTAAAAAAGAACTGTGGAGAAAAGACAAGTTACGTTGACACGTCATTTTTCCACAGGGTACACAAAGTCATCCAATTTTTTCGCACCACATAGGAACACAAAAGTTATTCTTTTTTTTGCAATATCAAACGTAGAGTACGTCGAGCTAATCAAAATTATTCTCATTGCTAAAAGAAAAATAGAAAAATGAAATCCATGTAATATTAAAAACACCAATAATATCTACAGCTGTATGATTAATCTTTGAAAAATCTTACGATCTTTCTTTTATCTCGCGTTTTATCGTGTCAAAAATCAGCCCAACTTTTCTCCAAAGGCATCCACACGTCACGTACAAGTAATCATTTTTAATTAACGATATCACTTATCCCGTGTAATCTCGTAATTATTATTCAAGGGGATCGTTATTAGAGAACGATAATCGAAAAATAGATTTATCTGGTTATACGATATAAATTAATGAAAAATGCGCCGACATTCCAGAAACAATCATGATAATTCCAGTACTAATAGCAAGGTGTGCAGTGACAGTAATAACGAGCATAGGAAAGGTGGTAGTAGAAATAGTAATTAAGATAGCACTGGTGACAATAATTACTATCACGAATATATAACTGTTCCAAACTATTTTTACTACTTGTTACCAGGCAGCTGTGAATATTACCACGTGGAAAGAAATCTTTCTTACAACTCCCGTGAAAGAGGAAAGAGGAACCTGTTATCCTTCACTGACAAGTGACTCGCCTGTATTAATTTATTGGAGGCTTTGAAATTGTGCCGACAGATGGAAGAAAGTTTATAAACGAAAAGGGACGACATTATTTTATATTTTAATGCTATACAGTAATGATGGCGTAGATTTATCTCATTTATTTCACTGTTTATAGAAATAAAACCTGACATAGAAAAATAGAATCCTTTTCCTCCAAGAATTATGCAATTAAATTCTACAAATATTTGAAGGATTATTCCGCATGAAAATATTGCACATACAATATCATTTCCCACGAAAGTCAGATATGCTTCATGAGAACATTTTTATACAATGTAGCGGCGAAAGTTAATTGCCAAATGTTAATCAAGTATGTACACAACAATATGAACTTCTTTTCGCTGTACACGCCCCTTCCGGTCGGACGAAAATTGCTCGTCAATTGATAACGACAGATTTGCTGGATAAACTCGTCGCGTTGCCGGTAATGAAATTTTACACGCGTCGTTCCACATGAATGCGTCGTACATGTCATTTTGCTACTCTGTTACTTTTTACGTAACCTTATAACGTCGAGACTATGCCTTGGTATATGTGTATTATAATCAAAACGACTGAAGGCTGTTACTTCGCTCGAACAAGAATTTCGTTAAACATGAAAGAAACTGTTGGTGGTCGGATCTTACAGGTGAACAAGAACATGTGTACGTTATAATTGTTTTAAATGGAGTGAGAAATATTCAGAAATGTAGGAGAGACAAGTCAAATGGCCATCAATTACGGCTGAGTCGGAGGTGTTTAAACAAGGAAGCGCAGATCGATTCGAAACGCGATAGTGTATGATTGAAAATTAGAACCGTTCCGGTGGAAAAATTCGAGAACTTAAAAATTTCATAGACACTGCGAGCTATAATAATTCTATTTGATTAAAATATCTGTATGTTTTATCGACTCCGCCCGTTAGAATATAAAATGTTTCGTCGTTGAGTATTTAAATGCACGCGGTATGTAAAACGGAGTAAATGCTGAATTAATTGATTAACTGTAATGAAACGATATTGCGTCCTTAATAATTACAGATATAAGAAAAAGTGACAAATGAGAAATAAAACGAAAAATGGAGAGATAAAAAATGAATTAAATTGAATGCAAGTATAACACTTCGCCAGGCACAATTATTTCAGAAGGGGTATTGAATATCGTGCCTCACTAATTAATCCCGCGTAATAATTATTAATCGTTTATACGAATCCGTAAATTTCCCACTAATAGTGGAATGTTAGTGTTATACACGCTAGAATCTTCACCTCGGGTTTTCCTATTTCGAACTGCTCTTAAAAATACTGCTGAATGAATTCGAAAATATTTTCCCACCTTTTAGTTCGACCATTATTCTAATAGCTGAGTCACAGATCGAATTTAACGAAGGTACGGTGAATAAAGTTCAAAGGAAGCGAGGGATAATTAAATTGATTGACCGGTTCATTAAATCTGACAGTCGCGTTTCTCGAGACCTGTGCGAAGGTGGAAAAAAATATCGTGTGTCGCCCCGGAGCCGGTTATTTTCCGGTTTTTCCACGATATACATACATACATACATGTGCCTACGCTCGGTCGTTCGCGATTGATCATCGAAATTCCGAATGCATCGCGAGACACCATTTTCTCCACGTGTCAACCGTTATCAGTATCTTATCCCGATTAGCAAGAGTAGCATAATTAACGAAGCCATTCATAATGAGCGAAAGGAGGTATTTAATTTGCATATAAATACAACGTTACGTGGCATTGAGGAATAACCGAACGATCGAGTTCACGGGAATTATTGTAACGCCAAAGGTATTTCTACCTGACGGATCTTCTCTTTATTTCTTCTTTTCGTTCCTTTGCTCGCGTGAAAAAGAGAACTGGCAATACGGCGAAATATTAATCTGAAGAATATTTCAGGGAAAAACCATAGCTCGTTGAGGAAAATTGATCGTTAATACTCATTTATTCTAACGATTATCCTGATCTGAATTAGTTGAATCGTTTATTATGATATCAGACAATAGTATATACTTTATATGTATATTGAAACATATTGCCGAGGAAAAATGAATGTTGTTGACGATCGATGCCTAGAGGCATTTACTACACAGCAGATTTCGTCATTAATTATTATTACAGCTTATGGACAAGCAGAGTTATGTATGTCTGGGTTAAGTATTTATCTATTAGTTTAATTGTGGACGATGAACATGGCATATTTTATTTGAAAGGATTTGGAATGATTCATAGATTGCTACTTGAAGAGAGGCACGAGTGCGAACTGTATTGCTTGAAATAATAACTGATAACTAAATCATAACTCTATTCAAATTTTCACGATGTATTTGAAAACATATTAAACAAGGAAAATGAATATATCAACGAGGTAAACCACCACTACTGAATAATTTATCACATTTCTTCGTGAATAATTGAAAGTAAGTACGAAATTAAATCATCGCCTTTGAATACGCGGCATAATACTAATTACATTAACTCGCGAGAATACGTTTGCATGTAATACAAGGCGAATGTTTCAGTTAAGATAGTATCGTATTTCCTCCGTTAAATAACAATGTTGCAAAAAATGCAGACCTTATGAATTTCCATTTAAGAAAAGTAAGTGACGCTTTAACCCAGTGTTTTAAAAAGGAGTTTAAAACTTTATGGAGTTATAGTACTAATCGACGGAATTAAAAAATGCCTGATCAACATGGGTTCCAAAATTAATCCTTTTCCTGCAATATTTAGGTGTTTACTTATGAGTAGGATGTACGTAGAAGTACGAATAGAATCTACTGCGCGCTAATTATTGCATATTAACGAACTTAAATTCTGCCCAAATAAAAAAATAAAAACTGTATAATAAATATATATATATATATATATATATATATATATCATAAATTCAACAATTTTAATTTGTCATTTATTAATACATGAAGTTTGCATGTGTGCTAGTATTTATTAATCTATTATTGGTACAGTATATTAATGATAACTGCTGTTTGAAAGTTTGATGTTTCAGGCCACGAGACGTCACATCCGGCAGAAGTCGAGCAGGTAGAGCCGGCGAACAGAGCATTTGCATAATATGAGACATGCTACTTGCAGAAATGCGCGAGTTTCAGGCTACGCGTATGAAACTATAGAATAGGTTACAGGGTCGGAGAAAAAAAGAGCTGATCATTAGGAAAGGCGTAAATATTTCGAGAATATCTGGTGGCCAATTTGTTTCTTCTCGCGCAAAGAGAGTAATGTAATAATAAAAATAAAAAGCGAAATATTTTTTCGATTGTTCGATTACTGTTTTCTTCATTTATTTAAAGTAAAAATTGTTCATTCATTATCCTCGCTGGCTTGTTACCTTGTTAACTAACTGGATCCCGATCGGAATGTGTATTCAAAATTATTAAATGTAAATTAACTCGTCGCTGATTTTATAAATATAAGCTGGACGTCTTTTCGGCCGAGTGCATTTCTTAACATAAATGTGACGATGCATTTAAGAAATGAGTAAATAAGATTAACCGTCACATCGAAGGATTAATTATAGGGGCCATAAATTGATGTGGCTACTCTAGTTAATGTGCTATAATTCGATATTTTCCCCCGGACTTTTCTGCATCGTAAGTATTTCTATTGGGTCGTTACTTCAATTATATAAATTCGGTTACCTTCGCTACGCTAAGTAAATATCCATATCTCATATTTAATAAATCCATACAGGCATGAATATTTCAGTAAACGTCTGAAGCAGTACTTTTCCTACGATCCAAATCAAACATCTCTCGTATACAGAGTGATATCTTCTTTTTACTAAAAGTTAAGAAATGTGAAGTCGGGTTTCAGCACTGCACGTTAATATCGTGCAACGTAATAGAACGCAGTGGACTAACAAATACAAGACAGAAGTCAACATCGTTTAATAACGTATACATTAGACATCTTGATAGCACTAACAATGCCACAGCAAAGAAAAAGAAGCTAATTGAGTCGTGTGAACTTCATTCAGCTCGAATTCCATTAACCTAACGAGAAACTTAGCCGACTACAGGAGGCTATTAAACGCCTATTATTGTTATTATTACATCCTATTACCAAAAGGAACAAAGGATCCTTCTTTAAACTAATTTGCAACCTCGAAGTATGAAAACTATCTCATACATAGCTCCCCCAGTCCCGCTCCCATGAGCACCTTCGAGACGTCGCCAATGTAATTCTGTAGCAGGCACGTTTTACCTGCATCCACATTGCGTACCTGTTCGTTGCACGTGCCATAGACTCTGCAAATTGGCCTGATGATGTAATTTGCATAGCCCCTGGCTGGTGCATCGGCTCGATGCGCCGCCCGCAGCGTTTTGCGTGCACGTATAATATCTGCATGGCCAGCGATAATTAGCGATAATCGTCAGCGAAGACGTTAAACGTCGTTTGGGATTTTATCGATCGATAGAACGTGAGGGAAAGATGGGTAGGTATGAAGAAAGGTAAACACGGATGGATGGGAGTATGAAAAATCGAAAAGAAAGGGTGAATAGTGCGCGTAGAAAGCTGAACGTGAGAAAGTAGAAGAGACAGGAAGAAGGAAAAATATAATAAAAAGAAAAAGAGAACGTGGATCGTAAAGGGGTTAGTGTAATAACGGGAAGGAAAAAGGAGGAAGAGAAGCAGAAGAAAAAATATGTTGAAAGTTGGATTACAGCGTTGAGAACGTGAACGAAAAAGGATAAAGGGGTGAGAAAGGGGAAATGGTGTGCGTATCGCGAGGGGAAAAGAGTGAGAAGCGTGTGAATGCGAGAAAAAGGAAAAGTGAATGTGAAAGTGAATAATATGAAACATAATCATTAAAGAGTCATAAAGGTAAGACAATAAAAGTTAAAATTCAACAAAAATTCGCCACACGTTTCCCCGCAAAATAGATAATACGTTTCACCGTAAATATCTTTCAATTGCATCCTTTCTGAACTGCACAAATCGTGAAAAGTTGACGCAATAATTCTTCGTAACAGGCACACACCAAAAACCGAACTGGAATTTCCGTGGAAACGATACTTTGTCGTGAACGCGGAATTCTGCATTGTTTGTAAACGACAGTTGCACACTTTTCAAGCGTATACAGCGTCCACGTGGCTTCGTATTGCAACGTTCTCGTCGAATCAACAAATTCCTCGAGAATCAGGTACCTACTACCCGGGACGTGAAACGTTTCGCTCGTCGTTGCATTTGATGATGTGTTTCGCAGGAATGTACGCGAGATGCAATAAAATCCCTGTTAAAATCACCTATTCGTTATTTCTTCTCTCGCGTTTATAGACGATCAATCGTTGAGAATGAAATTGTGCTCGTTCGTGAGACAATCTCGCTTCGAAATCGAATAAACGATAAATCGTGGAAGGAAGAGAAAAGCGCTCTGTCAATAGTAACGGATGACTTAGAAACAAACGAGGTAACGCACGTGACTTTTGCCTAAGACGTATTAACGCTGTAACGCGATGCTACAAAATGAATTACATCGTTGGTTGGTCGTGTTCTAGCGATCAGCAAGTTTTCAGAGTGGTCGACATAATTAGAAGAGAAGAACCTTAGATCGAGTGTCCGAATAGAATAACCTCTGCTACTGCATGTAACATGTATTCTGCGCTTTATTACGAAACAATTATCTCGCGTCAACGAAATATGACATTTTGAAATAAACTCCATACTAGTATTCATAAACTTCACAATCGACATTTTCGATTGCACAATCGCCGTGGAAACAATTTGTTGCTGCTGTTGGAATACTAGAAATAATATGGTATTATGGTATAAATTAAGTTAGTATTTAGTATTATAAATACTGCAATAATTGCGTCCAATTTCAGGTAATTAGAATTATTCCTAGAAATCACTCAACTATTTCTTTTTAAACAATCTTCCACGACTTCTCGGATATTCGTACGCATTATAAAAATTAAATTTCCACGCTCGAATTCTTGTCTTATCTAGCAAACGACTTCATCCTCCGTAAAATTGCCAATGTGTCTGACTATGTATCGACTTTCATCCAAAAAAATTTACTCCAGAAACGTCACTGCAGTATCTAAATATGTAAATCAGAAAGGTAGAAGTAACAAGTTTAATTGATCTTTCTTATCGAGGACTCCAATTTCATTCCACCTTCTCGATTCTAATCTAATCGCAACACTAAATCTTGTTCGATCCCCGATAAATTACAGTATACCCGAGTATTCACCTGTCTTTGTTCCCGCCACGACAACAGGTAGTAACGTTATCCCGAGCGTTCCGTTTCTTTCTCGTTGCGATTGAGAAGAAAAAGGTCAATGGAAACCTAACTTTCTCGCGTTATCGAGAAACTAGTGCTTGGACTTTCTTGCTCAGACGATCGGCTCGCAATATCGGCTAACAATTATCGTTAATCATTGCTGCCGCACGTTTGCACACGTACAAGACACCTGGGGTGCTCATTCTATGAGCGCTTTGCTTTTTAGATTGAAAATAATTTTTACTGTCGAGTTAATTTACCAATGACGTTTAATGTGAAATGCGTATAATATTTTGCGATTTAACGTTCAATTGTGTGAAAAGACAAGGCTCATATTTTATGTATTATACCTTGGATCTGTCAAAGTTAAGTGGTTGACAAAATTCAATCTTGACATTCGTTCGTATTTTATTTTTTAACTCGGTGTCGCGAGGACTGTGCGTTTTAACAACATGGTCGAGAACATTTTTCATTGATTGACATGCCAATTAGCGCCGTTCAATGACGAATTAATGAAGGAAATGTGTAAAAGAAGGACACGTGAACGATTACATTAAGTGAATGAGAAATGTAAAGGACATCTCGAAACACTGTAGCAGGATAATACAAATGTTTGACCTGGAGCACTGCTCGAATTATTGTTTGATAAAATGTCTAAAATGGTTTGGAATATTCATTCGTATTATATCATATGCTATCCATTCTTCGTGGCACTGCAGTACGTAATTAAACATAAAAGAATTTATTTAGATCTTATTATTTTTAGTACCAATTAAAAATAGCAAGTATCGAAATATCATTCTCTCATCGCTTTTTATTACTCACAAAAACTGATCCCTAGTTTTAAGTAATAATATCGAACTTATCAAAAAATCTACAATAAAGAGAAAAATGAAATGAACAACCACGTACAATCTGGCAGATAAACCAACGACCAACAAAGATTGTCCAAAGATCCTAAACTGAAACGTCTAAACCAATTTTTCAAACCTCTAAACAAATCGACAGATCCGGCAACTTTAAATTCACGCTTAAAAAACCACGTTTCAGCTCAATTTAACTTCACAGTAACACCTTGAAAGGAGTTACGGAACCGTGAATGAGTGTTTGAGAACCGCTGTGGTATATCAACGCCAAGCCTCCTAAATACCCATAGATAACGCGATTATCATTCAAACGAGCTGTACTTCTCTTCTTTTTTTCTCTTCAATTTCACCTCCTTCTCTCTCGCATGTGGAAGGCCGATACTTTTCCCTCGCGGCTGGCTACTTCCTTTATTTTCTCTCGGGCATCCGGTCGACGCGCTCGCGATTTCCGGAAGCGAGTAAGGCGAGAGGCGAGCAGCCTTCATTCACAAAGACCTGACGTGCCTCGTACAAATCACGTGCTCGCTATGCACACGTGTGACTCGTGAATTTCGAGTAGCGTAACGTACGCTCCGAACACGTATCCAGGAGGCTGTACTCGATTAACGATATGCAGAATTCAAACTCTCATAGGAGAATTCAATTGAAACGAAATAAGTCGAACCCTTTGCCAAAATCACGAATACCAATGCAATATTTGAGCTGCTCATTAGCCAAATCGATTACCTACACTTTTTGAAGCTTTTTAAATTTTATTTCCAAAGCGCTTGATCGAAACTTTTTACATTTAAAATAAATTTCCATATTTTTGTTTTGTGGAGTTAATCGATTTGGCAAGTGAAGCATTCATTTAGACATTGGATAAGCAATATCTGAAACTCCTGTGCTTTATTCTATCTCCATTTTTGTATTCACGCAATATTTATAATTGAAACTGACCGAACGATGATCTAGATATGGAATAAACAATTGCTCAAACTTCGCTATACTATTTCATCTTCCTCGCGTGCTTCGAGCAATATTTATAATTCGAACGAATTGAAAATCTCGGAATCGAACGAAATACACTTAATTATCTTCAAAGAATCGAATTTCCCCGCAAATAATATCGAATGGAAGTCTCGAGCTTTCAATCGATCTGCATGGATAAACGGAGCAAGGTGCAGAAGAAAATTCTCGTCCGAACGACCGGTCGAACGGTCTGGCGAGCGTGGATCGGGAACTCGACGAAAACAGGAGAAAAACGAAGGATAAATCCTTGAACCGGCAGACTGGCTCGCGTGATATAAAGCACTTACTGATATAACCCGTGCACTTACGTGTTAGACTTAATTCGTTGCTCGTTGTATCTCCGATGAAAGTCAAGCAGTTCCTGGACCAGACCGGTCTCAAACATGGCATCGACCCTGCTCTCCAGCCGCACGTCGAGGACTTTCTGCAACAATTTCGCCGAAACGGGCCACGAATTAATTGACCACAATTCGCAGACGTGTCGTTTGGTATCAAGGAATGCGACTTTTTTTTCCTCAATATTTTATCTCCTCCTGTACATTACTTTGATAAGCGTGGACGTTTTCTGCTTCTCTCAAGCGTTTCGTAAATTCTCCACGATGAATATTCGTGTTTTATTGATTTTTTCCCCCGTTCTTTTTTATACGGCTGTGCGAAATTAAATATGGCCAGAAAACCGTCGCGATTTGATATTCCAAATACATAATTCGTCGTGTGATTAATTTATTATGTAGTGCAATGTAGTGTTGGCTTTTGCTGCTTGCTTTTAACCATTGTTGCTGGTGATTGTTTTCATTGTTTTCTTGTTTCTCCTGCAGAAATTTCGCAGAAAAGACTAGGAACCTTGATTCCAGAAAAATGGCATACTTTCATCTGCCGCTTTGACAGATCAACGAGCATCGCATACAATCACATTTTAATACTCCAACGTTCCCCTTTACCACCGACACTTTCGCGCAAATGTCGCGTTTCACACCCACGATTGCATCGGTGGCAATCGAACGCGTCATAAAGGAACACCGTGGGTGTGCAGTTTCTCTGTAAACGTTTTCTGCCCAGTCTCGCGCTTTCCAGAACGCCTCGTAGCGTTTACGTGTGCAAGATGGAATCTCGACGAACGTCGTGTCCCTAAGAACACCTATCCTTCAGAGTAGGTACTCGTCTACTTACAACGGAACGACTGGTAAAAAAAAGAACCGCCAATTTCTATTCAAACGTTCTTAACCTTGTTCAACAGGGACCATTATACAATTTTAGAAACGCGGAGAAACACGTCTGCGACAGAAGATTCTATACCAAGCCGTATCTTGAGGAAATTTATCGTTCAGTATTCCGATTTCCTGATACGTAGGTATACAGCGACATACATTTAATTATATTAGTGACGTATATCGAATCCGCTTCGTTTCAATTAAGAATACATATATTTAACAAACCGGCTACGCTCATTCGCGGTTCCTTTCGTGGAAAATATATTTTTCATTTAAAAGTAAAACAGTTTTGAGCATGGTACAAATGTTAATACCGAAAGGAAAAAATACACCAAACTGAATATAATGTTCGAATTTATTATTTAATTATTACGTACCGATACTAGGCTCCCCAAGAAAATACTGCACACCTACAGCTACGTTATTATTCCAGATACACCTACACGACACCGCAGAGGAATAAAACTATTTGCAAAATTGCGACAGGCGATGCACCGCGATGCTGCTATATTTTCGTGAAGTCTCGCAACGCGGCACATATTCCACGAGCCCCCTAAACGTCCTATTTAATAAAACGGATACGAGTTCAAGCACATCGTAAAACCCGTAACGCGTAGCGCAATTTTAATTCACCTTCAATCGCACGATGGATCAGTAAACATTTATGCGGGCGGCGAAAGATATTATACAAAAAGTTTCATTCAAACGACGGGCCCGGTATTATAAATCCGATAGTGGGCATCGAAAGTGGTCGTACCGCCGTTCGAAATGATCGCCACTGTGTCTAGTTAACGTGGATTTCGATGCCGACGACGCATGCGAATTACACAAGAGTTCGAAGGCTAACCCGTGTCATTAGAAAAAAAGGAAGAAACAAAAAAAGAGGAAGGAACGACCATCGGTGGCCTCCTCCGACAGGTTTTGAAATTAATCCTCCCCCCTTTGCTTCTCATTCTCTGTACGCTCTCTCTCTCTCTCTCTGTTTCTCCTTCTTGTTTAATATGTACCCGCTAATAGCTGAAACGCGTTAGAAGAGTTCCGTGTCCTCGAAATCGGGCCCGAGCAAAATCTCGGACTGGTCAGGCATGTCGTATCGAAGGCGATAAAGCGTTCACACGTGACTTGCCCGTCGAATATGGCTTAGAAGCGTACGGGGGGGAAAAAAAGAAGAGGGAACAATAGAAAAGGTGTCGTTCGTCGGGATATTTGTCGAAGCACAGTGTTAACAGTGTCACACATTGCGAGGACACCGCTAGAATTAATCGTTAGACCGGCGCCTCGTGTAGGACCACCAATGGACTCCGTTTCGCAGATCGATTTCGTTTCGACGTGACACTGTTTTCTGACGCGGGACACCGATCATTTTCGGCGAAGGTTCCCTCCCTTTTTTACTTTAACGTACAATACTTTCGATCGCGGCTTCGCGTACTCGTCGAGCAAAGATTTAATTGGTCAAAGTTTCAGATATTAAACGTCTTCTCGCTTTACGCTCCGCGGTCACGATCTCACGCTGGTTCGGCTATATTCTACGAGTGGCAATCTTTCTCGGGGAATGCTCGATTCCGATAACTGAGAGAGGGTTCACGAACGTTTAATGTTAATGTCGTTCCCCGTCACGTACCGCCATCCTTCGAGCGGTAATTAAAAATGTTTTATCGGGCCGAAGATAAGAGTAATAAAAAAGAAGCCACAAAAGAAATGGATTTGCAAGTCGTAAATCCAGGCGACGCGAATCCGTCCTCAGTCGGTTATAAATAATTTTATGACGTTCCTTTATTCCACTTTAAAACACGTCGAGTATTTGGTCGGCGGGCCGACCGGCGATTTCCCTTTACTAAATATGCCTTTGAAAGGCTCGGCCGAGGCGTCTATTAGAAATTCCGATAAAGCAAGCAAGTTGAACTCGCGCAAACGTTAGAAGGTAATGAGACGAACACGTTTCACGAAACCGAGGAAAGTGTATGCCCCAAAAGTTAGCGCTGTCATGTTGAACGCAAACACAAGGTTGGAATCTTTTTTCCACATATTTTTTTCCCCCGTTTTCTCGTTGCTTTATTTCTTTTTTTCCTTTCAACTTTCAATGAAGGACCACCGACGTTGGTGCCACGATCGTTAACGTTTCGTCGAAACGACAAGCCTGAACAATCGGACGAATACACGAACATCGAACCCCAGGTGACTGTCAATTATAATCTTGCTACTGGCGAACGATACATCTCTCGATCGACTTCGTCTCTTTACGGTATGATGTTCAACGATGTCGGCGAGCAGCGTGTAATAACGGTTCTTAACGCGTATTTGCAAAATTGAGAAATGACAGGATACGCGGCGCATTAGTAATTACAACGCGCGTGTTTCCATGACACAGAAAAATGGAGGAGCACACGTAAGTACGTAGCAAGTGTAATTGAAGCTGCGGTTTAAGGACGGCAAGCAAATTTGTCCCGAGACGAAAAGCTATCCACCTTTTTGTCATTTTATTTCGGTGGTTAATACAATATTCTGACAGCTATTACGGTGTTATAAAAGTCGTGTACTGATTTATTATACGAAATTCCGGCAGTTTATCGAATAAATGGCTTGCCATCAATTAAGGCGACTAAAGTTTTTAATTATTATCGACGACGGGCTAATTAAAAATTGAAACGCAGTAGTAAACCGGACAGAACACTTTCTTGCGTAGATTAGCCGCGGGAAAAAAAGAAAGACAAAAGACGAGACAAATTTTAATTACTGTAAGAATTACTTTAAGAAAGCTGTACGAATTGAAAGGACATAATACTAATACTGGCGATGAAAGGCATATAAAAAGAGACGCGTAAAAAAATCTCGTTAACGATTCTGTCACACCATTAACAGCTTAAGCAACTGCATAATGAATCGACCGCATTAATTCCTACAATTTGGGAACGACACCGAACGACGCTATACTCGCCGTCTTGCAATCCTTGAAAATTTCACAAAATTACATCGATACTCGATACTCAGAACGATTTAACAGAATGTTCATTGCAGAGCCAACAAAAATATCCATTTTCCCCAAGTCGTCTCTTACATTCGCCATAAGTACCATTTATTAAAAAAAGAAAAAGAAGAAACATTCCAGCTCCCTCGTTCGAAGCACATCGCCCCTGTCAATTCAAGAAACAAGACATAAAACGATCGAAACTGTCCCTACCCACTGTTCCAATTTATCCGCTTGCAACTTCGATCGTTCCTTTCAACCCTCCCACAAATCTAACGGACGTAAGAAGCGGAAAATAATCTCGTTCCCCTTTATCTTCGTCGCAAGGAGCATCTGTTGAAAGCTTCGAGGATACTGTCCAAGCCCGCGGCGAAAGAGAAAAACGAACGGGGAGGGAAAAGACTGAATCTCGTCCAGAAATGAACGAGCGCGACGGGTGCACGCGGGATAGCTTCTTGGACAGCGGCGAATCGTTCTCACGCTCTTTCACGGTTAAAACGCGACCTCCGCAACCCGTTTCGGGCCGCGTTCACTTTAAATCGTATTTAAATGCCGGCGCGGCGGTGCTCGCGAGATACACACGTGCGCCTCCACGCCACGGTTTCATTCATGGGCGGCAGCCGCGTCAATGACGCAAGATTCGCCGTCTGGAGTCGAGTCGATTCGGGTCGAGTCGCTGTTTGACGACCACGGGGTGCACACAAAGCCAGACGTTGCTTGGCCACGTTTCACTTAACGCGTGGAACCGGACCGGTCTGTTCTCGTGGTACATACCACTGTCGGGCAGGAGAGAAACGAAAGAACGCAGGGAATGAGGATGGAACGATGTTTGAAGGTGGGAAGGAGGGAACGAAATGAACACGCGGCGCGACAATAACGTTTCCGAATCGATTTGCCGAATATTGTAAACGTTCAATGTTGTTTGTTATGTAAGTCATTTCATCGGCGTACCTGTTCAGCGATTTATAGGCGTTTCACTGAATTACATTCAGTTGGGGGTAAATTATCAATCGTAGGTTATCAATCAATTGGAATTATCATTGAAATGCCCAGTTATCAGATGTACTTATAAATGTTTGAATATATAAAATGAAAAGTGGCAAATGAAGAAAAAGACTGACGAGTAAAAAGAAACAAAAGAGTTTGCCCGTGGAATTTGAAATTTAAAATGTTTCAAATAAACAATTTGAAGACCTTTATAAGCGTGGTCTGACTGACCACTTTTCTGGTACTAAATAATGATAAGGTGGCTTAATAAGACAGTTGATATAAAGCGATAATCGTGCTGATCGATCTGCACGCAAGGGTGAGATGGAAGGAGAAAGGTGAAGGGTGGCAGGGGGGGATGGTTACGCTTTCACGAAAATTTGTACGTGTCCGAGAAACTTGACATTGATGCGAGTTAATAAATGGCCAGTTTGATGGATTTGAACCTGCTTCCGATTAACGCTTCAGCGATTGCTAAATTGCCTCTTCGCGGACGATGGCTTAATTCCGTTTTATGCGAAGAAGTGAAAACCGTTCGAGAGATCTTGCACGAAGCTCTTGTCCGGGTCTAACGTGAAATCTTCTCTAATCATGACGTTGATAGGCGATCTTTTGTCAGCATTGTTGGAACACCGATTGGAGATTGAATTTTACAGTGTGAAGGAAATCTTGTTTCGCTTCCTTGAAAGATTCTTGGTGAAAAATTAGAAAACAAAAAGTCCATATGGACAGTAGGTGTTTTATATCGTATTTGATTTGGCAATTTTGCTTTTCTTTAAAAGAGTACATTAAATTCAGATGTGGATGTTTCAACATTTTATTGTAGATTTATTTATTAAATTGGCCACTTAGTATCTATTTCCTATAATCATTTGGAATATCATACTAATATATTGTCAACCTTGGACACGACTGCGAATGTACTAAAAAGTTCACACGCCGGCCAATTCAATTGAAATCCTTACTTAACCTTCGAAGTACACTTTCTAAAGTACGATTGTACGAATTAATCATACATAGAAGTACGTATATGGATAATAAGTCGTCGATTAAAAAATCGGCGTCATTGCTTTCTATAATGCTGTCGCGGTCGGTTATTCTCTTTCGTGTATCGGCAAAACATAAATAACAGATGACAACCCCTTGCAATTAATTAGCGAATAATTAAACGCACCCGTCGATTCTGATTTGCATTCTAAGGGGATGAAACGATGTGAAAATCGAAACGCAATCAAATAAACCAAAGAAATGAAACGAATCTCGCGCAATTTCATCCGCAAATACTTTCTAATGAATTGGTTTAATTGAAGCAAATTAAAATGACCAACACATGTTGCTGGCTAATCAATTGTATCTTCCACCCTCTTATCTAATTGCAAGTGGCAATACCTCGTTCAAGAATAGTCGTCAAACGACCCGGTTAGAAACCGGAAGCCAGCAATTAACGCCGAAACAAAGTAGCAAATAAGAAAAATCGTAACGAAGAAAAATAATGGGTGGCTCTAACGTTCACCGATTGTTTATCACTGACGATTGACGATTGGCAACCACGACGATTGATGTTTCTCGTCGAGGTACAGAGCAAACGTGGTTTACGCAACAGAAGGATACGACGATTCCTCCGGTTTCACCGTGGCCAACAGAAAGCGAAGGAATAGGGAGCTGAGACTAGAAAGCCTCGGCGTTTGCCTCGTGACCGGGCAAATCGGGCCAAGGTTCTTCCAGAAGAAACAGAAGTGGAAGACGAGGAGGAATGTAGGCACGTGCAAATTTTTGCGACCCTGTTCCCCGTTTCTGCTCGCCTGCTTGGTTCTAACGATAGCCTCGTATTAGAAGGCAGAATTGTGTCGTTGGGCTAGTTAAAACTTATGTGAATTTTTAATGAAACAGGATTTAGGTTTCGGAGAGTAGAATATCGTTGGGAGGATTAATTTGCTGATGATTGTTGCAGAGAATAAATTGTTGGTAAATAGGGGAAATAATTAGGGCAAACGTTCATTCAATGGCAGAACAGAAGTAGGAATTGGTTAGAAGAGATGATTCAGGTTGTACGTGGGAACAGAAAATAGACCGTACGTGTAAGCTGAGCCATATAGATAATTTGAGTGGTATTTGCAAAGCTCTGCAATTAGTATATCGATAAGAACGTTGGAAATTTAAACGTGCATGTCTGAATGGATAACTCGATTGAACAAATTTGTTGTTTCGAAATAGACTTTACGTAATTTACGTAATAAATAATAATTTAGATACATTATTTTTGACGACGATAATTTCTATCAGAGCACTAAATGTATTCATGAAGTAGATACAAATGAAATGTGGAGAAGAATAGTAGGTCAGAGTGAATTTAGAAACTAATATACTTGATAATGTTCTGGCATGTGCCGGTCATTATTAATAAAAATAATCTTCGAAGGGAAGTGTGAATCAGCGTAGTAGTAGATAAAACTGATATGCTAATGCCTTGCGTAAGCTGTATTAGGGGGAAGTAATTAAGTAATTACGAAATACATATCTTCTTAAGGGTACAATGTATATGCATACATGTAAAAATTTTCATTCATCCGTTGTGCAATTTTTCAAAAAAGCTCATTCGAGAACCGCAAGAATCAATCGCATATCGCCAGAAGCTTCGACTTTAAAATACTGCTTACACAATAATGAGTAATGAAACATAATTGCTAGCTAAACATTATCAGTGAGACATGACAGTGATGCATAACTAACAGAAGACCAGTCATCCGGCTAAATAATAAAACAAAAGTGTGCACCGTGCAAAAACGCGAGATAGACATCACGGCCATTCAATATATTCTTAAACCGCGCAGAACAAAATGCAGAGGACTCAAAAGCTATCAAGAATAAATTAAATTTGCCTAATTAATTTGCATGAAACTCACTAAATAACCGAATATTATTAAACAAAAAAAATGAGTATATAAATACCGATAGTCTCGAATATTGACAATCCATCGCAATTCTTTCTTAAATATTCGAAAATATTGCCGATACTAAAACACTGACAATAAACATTATAACATCAGACATCACCTCTGTTCAAAAAATCTAAGGCAAACCAATATTTATAATACATCGTTCATTCAGTCACTTAAAGTGCTACCTCTGCCACGAACAATAATCTCCTTCAGGCTGCCAAGGACCGGTCTATCAATTATTGATTAAACATTGCGTAGACATCTAGGAATAGTAACATTACGTTTACCTTGCATTCGACAAAAACAGAAAATACTAAACCAACTTCCACTTTACCACCGTGGCAAGAGTCCAGAGCTCGAACGTTCCACGCAACTCGAGAATAAATCTGACTCCAAAATCCTATTCGTTACAATTTAGAATGACACTCCAGGAACCAAAATGGACCACAGTCCACGTCAACTTCTTTTTCTCTTTCGTATCCCATGCTGTCTATTGTTGGATACCGCTCTACGAGAGCAAATATTTTTAAGTCTAGAATAGTACATGATAACTACGATGAGCAATAGCAAACCGTCCTACCTCCTATTTTCCATCTGCTTGCACTTTGGCGCATGGCGACCCTTGATCAGGTACAGTCATAAACCCCAAGTCATACGCCAAAACCCTAACTTTCCTACCGAAGCCCTTTCCATTTCCACTACCTCGCACCCCCATTTCCAAAACTGCTTAAAAAGGACATGCGAAGGTTTGTGATCAGCTTTTTGACTTCCAACGTCTTCGGAAGAGCAACGTATTTAGAAGAGTATCGAACAAATACTAAAACTATCATCGTCCAAGTCATTTGAAGTAAATTGTAGGATTTCGTTCATTAAAGTTTGAAAAGTAAGAAAGTGTTATTTTCTTAAAATACTAAACCCCGGAATCCAACACTATCCACAGCTGACTCTTCTTCATCTTGCATTATTAGATGCGTGGTCGAGATAAAGACAGGTTTATCGCGTTGATGAGAAACTCTTCTTTTCTTTCCCTTTTTTTTTGGTAATCGCATCGACCTTCCCTCGATTCAACGATGCCGCCGTCTGAAGGCGAGACAGCCGATGACTGGGTCTCATTCGGCAAATATGCACACTTTTCACGTGCAAGCGTGGGCGTGAACGTTCGATTCGTCTTCTGAACGACGAGGCGGTGGGTCGTTTCGCAGAAATCACGTGTTCGATGTCCGAGCACGAGAACGATTCGGCTTTGACATTAGAATTTCTGCACGGTTAATCGACTGTGCCCCGCCGGAACAGCTGACACTGTGCGAAAAGATCGATTGAATCGTCGCGGGGGGAAAAATCGATCCGAGGCTGAAACGTGTCACCTATGACGCATAAGATGGAAATAATCGTGATTGTAGACGAATTTAAACGATACTTTGTCTGGCGAATCTTTTTGCTTCGTATTTTTCTTCGCAGGATGGTTGGAAATCGTTTTTAGAACGTCAAACCAGACGACTGTGATGAATTGTGGGCATTCGTGTGTGCAGCTAAATGCAATTAGGAGGCTGCGAAATAATATTTATTTTCCTTTGCTGGACATTCGTTTCAGTTTGGCTAGACTGCAGCGGGAGTGTTTCTGTAATAGCGAGTTATTTGAGGTGTTGAATTGTGTTTAAATGGATGGCAGGTGATTCTTCAAATTAACGATTATTCAATTTGATTTTATATGTCACTTTTATTGTCCTATATTTATCATCCGTACTCTTCCATAGATAATACTTTCCGAGCTTGACAAATTTGAGGATCCTTGCAACGATATCTATTAATAATTAATGCACTTGAAACATCAATTGTCGATGAATTTAAAATCGCATACTCCAATCCTTTTCACAGGAAAACGTATTCCATTATAAAGTAACTTTAATCGAATCAGCAGTATCGCAAAATTAATGAAATTAAACCTAATTGAAATACGAAATACGAATTGCCTTAGAACCTCCGTTGCACTATAATAAAATGCAGACGAGGAACCGATCAGCAAGCAGTGGTCACGTCAGAGAACAAAAATTCTCCTCGAATTAGCCGCGAAACGAGACGCGTTTTACACTCTCGCCAATATCCACCAAATTTTCTAAGGACAAACGTGTTGCGGCTAATGACGTGTAATTTGCAGATGTGATTTTCGTGGAAAACCAGTGCACGCCCAGGGCATCGTTGTGCGATCTCGTGGGAACACTGGGCCGCGCCTTAGGTCGGCAAAAACCATCGGCCAAAAGAAGAGGGATAGAATGCAAGAGATACAAATGTATTCAACAACAACAAAAAATCACCGGCCCACCAAGAACGCCTCTGGCCCCCCAATAAATACTTGAGGGATGCGCACCGACTAAATTTGTACACTAATCACACGCTTTCGACTCGTTTCGTGCAGAAAATTCGATCGCCTTTACGTATTAACGAAATATTCGGCGATAATGCCGGTATTCGAGCGCAACGACAATTGTTTGACCATGGAGAACCGAGCGAAACGGCGAATCGTATGAGGCTAATTGCGAGATGGAAAAAGGATCATCTGTTTGTTGACCTCGTAATCATTCTATCGTTAAGTTAAATCGTCGAAACGATTTTCGAATGGATTATCGGAGCAGTTATTTCATTCGGGATCAGGGTAATCTGTACACGTTCCGTTTGTGGGTTAACGTGTATTCAAATTTCACGTGTAATAAATGGATTATTTAGCGTGATTTAAGGAACGAAGTTAGGTAAATGTTTGGATAATGAGAGGCGCGAAAGCTTATTGATTAAGAGCGAGCGTAATTATGGATACTGTCTGGCGATGGATAGTGTTTTACGAGTGGCTCTCGAAGCCGTAAATGGGTGATTAAAAGTTGTGTGCATTTATTTTGCTTCACTCTGGGACTGGTTTATGTTTATTCATGCGGTGGCTGGAAATATTTTCGCGTATTTTTAAAACCTGACCGTCCTCGGTGTAGCAACTGCAGTGGTATACCGTAGATTAACCACGTGACAGAAGAATGTCAAGATATAATAAATATTCGAACGAGTGAGAAATTATCCAGGAGGATAAAAGAATAATCGCAGCGTCGATGAATATAATATTAAAAAAGGCAGGCGAATTGAAATAAATAAAATGAAAAAAAAATTAAATAGTTGGCGAAGTGAAAAATACGCATTGAAATGCAATACAATGTAACTATTTATATTTTACTTGGATAATTATTACCGAATTGATACAGTTGAAAATAAAGAATTCCTATACTTTTCGAGAAAATAGTTTGCATGGTATTCGCTCTGTGCTCATGCGAAGTTTGCTTCGTATTTATTATAAATGCATATGCAATATATACAAATACAATGCAAATTCCACGCGCATCCATTAAAATAGCAGGAGCGTTTTTCTTCACATCAATCAGGGCTCTAATTCCATTACGCTCCCGTGAATTTCACCTCTTTCACACGCAAATACTCCCACCGGTGCTCAGTTCGACCGATTACACGGAGATTAAATAGCTCACACGCTTTTTCCCCCGGCGATCTAGATCCAATCAACACGGCGCTTTAGGCAAAGAGAATGGAAACTGCGTTAGCACGCCAATCCGCGTCACGTTTTTTCTCTCCCTTCATCCCCCTCCTCGTCAAATCAATTTAAAGGCTGACTGTAGTCGATACAGCGACCAGAGAATAAAAAAAGAAAAGAGCAAGCTAACCGCAGATGATTACCGGCAACTTAATTACCGCCTCTACCAACGTATCAAGCCGGAAGGGTGTCACGTGTCCAATTAACATTAGCAAAACTGTCCAAACCGGGCTCACTGATAAAGCATACAAACTTTTCATGATACACCCGAATTTCGTAGACGAACCAGGAAACGAAACGTTGTTATTAGAGGAACGAGAAAGGTCGCGACGATATAGCAGGTGGTTCTGACCAGATCCGATAGGAATCTCCGTGAAGGAAAGGGTTCTCTGTGGCAGGGGGTGATGGACTATCCTAATGGCGACCAGGCGAGACAGAATGAGAGGCACGCACTCAGGGGGCCCTCCATGGGAATGCCAGACCGCGTTCCCGTCGATACTCCATGGCCAGGTTCTCTATTTTCGACGGCAGCTCGCTAGCCACGCCGATTCCTCGATCAAAGGGGCGCTACGGAGAGGCCAGCATAAATTCGTGCTGGTGTATATTCGTGGCCGGACCCATCTCCTCAGCCATTCTTGGTATTATGCGTCCTCCGTTTGGGGCGCAGGTTTTGGGTTAGATTTGTCGTGTCGTTGAGACGTTTTTGAGAATCGCGCAGTTAGAAGGGGATCCGTTTGGAATTTTTATTGAGAATATTTTTGTGGTTGAGTCTGTTGGTTTTTTCTCCTTTTTTTATTATACTGAAAATTCTGTTGGGTAAATATGTAGAACGTTCGGGGTCATTGGCGATGATCGAGAGATCTGCATGTTCGTTCTGACGGTAATTAGCGACGAGCTATTAGATCTGTGTATTTTTCTGATGAATTATGTGGCTGATAACTGAGAACCCCTGCTGGAGAACGATGAATTCCGCGGGGGTCGTCCTCGTTACTAAACCTGATTGGGCTGCCTCGAATTCCGAAATGATAATATTATTCGTGAACGATACGGATGCAGAATAATGGATGCATCGTTGGGGGGTAAACATTGTTCTGTTAGGGAGCTATGCGATGGAGCTGAAAAATTTGGGAAATATCTTTCTGACGCTGCGGAGGTTGCATCGTCGAAGATGAATAATGAACTCGGACTGTGGGTTTTATTGAAGCACTGACCGAACACCCTACAGGAATGCACATGTATTCGAAGTACGCTGGAGTAATGCCTGTTATTGCAGTTCGAACCGACGAAAATGCGAAGGCATATAATGCAAGATTAATTAAATCTAAATAATAATAAATAAAGTTACAGCGTTAGAAATTTTAATGTAGAGACAATAGTTTAATTCTTGCGAAATAGGGAAATAGAAAATAAAGTCTTCCTATATGGATAAGCAGTAAACGGCAGCGTACAAATATTTAAAACTATAATAGAATGACTTTTCTATTGTACATTCAACAAATTGTGTTCAGCATTTTCCCTGGAAGATTCTTCCTTTCCTGTCTTAAGTCTTATGAATGAGACGGATGAGGAAGAACTTCGTAGCCCACATTTTTTAGAGGTCTAGAGGTATTCCCACATGCGGTCTTGTGTTACCACGAAGAAGAATCGTTCCTTTTTCGTTACTTTGCAGTCAATTAGCATTTAAAATTCCCATGGGGCATCTCTATCTAGCACTTGAAAGGAAATAATTAAATATCCACTTATACAAAACTGGTTGTAAAATACTTTATAAATACAAACTATTACGAATCAAACAATTTCTATTCCTTTCCTACTTTCCTTTCGATAGATTTATTAGCTACTAAATATTCATACAATTCCACGTATCGATTATGATCGCAAGCTAAGGGATTCATACAGCTGTACACTGTTTAAAAGTAATAAATCTTAGTCAGCGAAACTGGCGATATTTGCTTGCATCCAATATTTTATCATAATACACTGCACGTGGTGAACATGTAACGTATATTGTTAGAGCAATAAACAAACAAAATAACGAAACAGGATGGAAGTCGAGAGATTGTCGACAGGCTAGACATTTGATTATTGAAAGGGTTAAGAAGGAAGCCGCACCGAGATTTCTTCAAATTAAGTGCGAAACGATGTGTGAAATGAAGCGTTGGTGTCGCACGGAATTTCTCAGGCTTCCCATAACCTTTCGAACACCGTATTGCAAGGGAAAAAAGTATTATCTTTAGAAAAGCTAGACACCTATGCGTTACGTTTTGGTTTACAATCGTACCACGGTATAAAATATTGACTCAACAATTTTTTAATTATGTTTAAATAACAATTTACTCCATTCTTCCCAAACTATAATTCCAGCAAAAAATCCGAGTGACGACAGAAGCAAACAAAATACTCAACTTGGTGGTTATACAAAGATAATTTTAATGTGTATACCAATACGCGACAAATAAAATGTACTTCATCAATGCAACACACGATTGTTCCTACGTGATATACAAATATACAATTACATTATGGAGTACAAAATGTGTACCGAACTACGAACACTTCACTCCTCCATTCGTATCACGTTTCTATTATATACTATTACAAATTCCATTTGCAGACGCCGATCATCGATAATTCGCATTCAACGAGAACCCAGGCAATAAATAAGATTTCACAGCGAACCGACACGCTTGTACAATAGCTCTTACTCCAAAACAAAGTGGATTCACTTCGTAGCTGTGTGTTTCACCAATGGAACAAATTGCATATTGAGCGAATAGCTTGACCTTTTCCTAAATTGTACTCAACTTCTCATCGAAATCTCGATACAGGTCGTTTAAATATGAACAGACGAAAGTGTCTATGCCAAGCACGGGCGAAATAAAGGTTTCTCGTTCCTCGGCCGCAATGTTCTCCACTTATCGAGGGTAGTTAAGTACACCACCCAGTCTTGTTCCTATTGGAAATGGCAGCGAATGAAATTTCGTGCAATTATCGTGATTGCCGCGGAAACGGCCGTGTTAACCAACCACGCTCCATCCAATCTGCCCGTGTGCAGTGTAATTAAGTCGAAACGATTGATTTGCACAGCAGTCGTACGGTGACTTTATTTAGTCTGCTTGCGAATCGACGTATGAACGATCCACGGATGGAATGATATTGAAACAACTTTGCACGCGGTATTTGACACACGATAAATATTGCAAGGGTTGGTAATAATTACGACGCGGGCACAGTTATTCCCCTTGAATCCGAACGATGGCGACAGAGTGAAATTTAATATATTTTTACACGAAGATAGTAATCAACGAACGAACCGTTGTAAAAAAAATACGAACGCAGGGATAAATCAGAATAATAATACCTAGGAATAATTTGATCAATAACAAGAATTAACAAAACTGCGAAGCAAGTCAGTTTCAAAAAATGAAATCAAACCCGAGATCATAGATCGTCGAGATCATTTTAAATACATTCGTTTTTAATCATTATTCCATCTTACACGTGTATGTAATTGCCAGCGCAGCAATATAAAATAGGCAACATTTTGACACAGTGGGCCATTCGCATATTCACCGGCGCGCGAATAAATTCGGGCTATCGTTCCCTAAAAAAACGAAAGGCGAGCCATGAAATTACCATCCGATCGTCGTATCGTTACCGATGGCTCGCCTCGTCCCACAGTGGTGCCATTTCTCGAAAAGCTGGCCAAAATTCAATTTTTGAAGTATACAGCAGTTTTTTTTTAGTATATCAGATTTGTTGTATATATATTAATGCATCGAATGCCGCTTGAATTTTTTAAATATATTGATTGGTTACTGAGATATAAGCTATCAAACTTGACGAAACTTCTTGCTCCTTCATGTCTTGAAAATCGGAGCTTGTTTAATGTGTCCGGGAAAGTTTATCTTGAAAAAATTGATATGTGAAACATTTTACCATTAAAGTAGGTGTTATAAACATAAATTCTCCACAGAAATAAAGTCAAATATCTTTGAATTTATCCTTGTAATTCCGTTCTCAATATATCATAAATTTTAGCCATATCTTAATGAACCGGAAGGAAAATAAACATGTTATTCACCGAAATTCACGATGGGACTAGTTTCTTGATATAAAGTAACATGTCAGCTGTGATATGCAGTTGAGAAACTTTGCCCCTTTTTGCCCCTTTTTAAGATATTTAAATTTAAAGTATCAAGTAGGGGTATTTAGGGTCTGTCCCAGTAGAGCCTAGTGGCGATATCTCGTTAAAAGTTTGAATATGGAAAATTGAATATGAGATAAAAAAATCTATCGAAAACTTTAATACAATAATAATAAATAGGTAAATAAATAATAATAAATAAATAATAATTAATCATAATAATGATGAGTCCAAGATTATAGACGACTAACAACCCCAAAAACATAAGGATATCCATTTTTATGAAAATCGTGTGAAATTACGAACTTTCGACAGCTTTTTCAGAAATGGCACCACTGTGCGTCCCCAGCTGGATGTTCCCGTCGATTCGAAAACCTGCAGTCAGGCGTCTCGAAATACGATTCGCAACACCGTCAGCGTTTCCACGACGGTCGTTCGATCGCGAGAAAGACGTTTTGCTGTCACGCGTAATACTCCACCAGCCGCCGATATGATAATCGCGCGACGCCTCGCCGCGGCATGAATTAACTCGCCGTCTCTGTTCCGACGTGACGAATCATCGTTGCCACGCAGAACAGTCGGAAATTAAGCGTTTCCCTCCCCGGCAAGAATTTAATGACTCGACTTTTATAAGGGCCGTGTATATCGTCGGCGGTATTTGCTGTTTACGGAATGTTACACGACACCGCGAAAACCTCATGAACTTCCGACGACGCAAAGGTGAAAGTTACGCGACCGTGCCGAGAATTTATTTCCTCGAGTGACGCGATCGAAATTTACGAGTTCGCGGTGTGTTGGTCATCTTTTTTGGTTGAATATTGTATGCATAGTTGACATGAGCGAGATGACACAGGTGTTTGATAGTTGGGCAATTTGGCATCGAATTCTCGGTCGTGGTGTTCGGGCGGTTGATTTGGAATAGTCACCACCGAGGACTTTTTTTATACACTGCGTATTTTGAAGTTAATATTATTCCCGTGCAATGCAACAAATTTGTACGACATCTATGAATCCGGGGAGAAAGGGGACATCTAAAAGTAATCGCATCGATTCTGAGAGTAATGTTCTTCGTAAAATGTTTCACAGCTGCGCAATGTTCGCGTAGAGCCACCGCCGTTTTTATCAATATTAATAAATACTTCTAAACGATCAACTATCTGCCCTCGATTCTGTCGCAGGAAAGCAGTAACGCAAATAGTCGACTCTCCCTAAATTCCGTTACGAATCTAACAATACCACGTCCCTAAATTCCTGTACACATATATTACGACCAACGTAATGTTTAATTCCGCTTCAACGATATAAATATCTTACGCGTGCATCAGCTGCATGTCTCGCGACGCGAGTGTCGATATTAATTGCACGGCTCGGAAAGTAGAGCCGACGTCGCGTCACGTTGTTCGATTTCCCGTCAGTCAAACGGAAGTCCGTCGAACGAGATAAATATATGGGTCATCGGACGAGAGAAAATCGAACGTGTACCCAGGAGAAAATCGACGACCGATCTTTCCTATTTCCTTCCCCCGAGTCTGGCAATAATCTTTTCCCTCGTTCGCCACCGCTCCCTTCGCGCTGAATTTCATTACACGCGTATCTTGCGCACGCGGATCTGACGACCACGGTGATTTTAGACGCCGTGGTATGCATGGCATTTCCGGCAACTCTCATGGAAGGTCGGGGAACTGAAACGAAAGAAGAAGGGCGGAGACGCCTCGAGACGAGAAGCTTCTTACTCGAGCCGAATTCAGCGAGGGCTAGTGAAAGCGAAACATCATGGGAACGAACGAGTAATTTATCGGCCCTCTTCGCGCCCGCTTTTCCATCCGACTTCCGTTTTGTACGTCTATAAGCGCTTTTTACGCGTCGGGGCGGAGGAGGGCAAGGCGGTTGGTAAACTTATGACGGAGAAGGGTTACGCGGAATTTTTGTTTTATCTGTTAATGATTATTGGGTGGGACGCTTTAGGCAATCGGAGCGGCAGGGGGGAACGAACTTGATTGGATGCGTGGAGATATTTTGCCGGTGTTAAAGTGAAGCAAACCAATACATGGTTGATATTGGTGCAAATAATTTGTAAGCTGTAAAGAATTAAGCAAGCTCAACAGAAGGAAAAGAAGTAGGACCGTCATAAATATGCGGAGAAATTTAAAGAACTAAACCCTTTTAGTAACACGAAATCAATTTTTTAAAGGCTTTAAAATTTCATTTGACAACGATATGGTACGAATAGTACGAAAACGATACATAGAATTCATGGGGAATTAAATAAATAATTTCCGAGATTCACAATTTTACTTGCACATAAATGAACGACTAAATCTACTTGGTGACACGGTTTCTACCGTCTGTTATTGCTTCAATATAAATTTATAAAAAATTGCGTAGCCTGGGAATTGTTAAAGTTTAACCGCAGAGTGGCGGCGCGACGCCCTTATATAAATATAATATTTCCGTCATTATTTGCGTCTTTTGCTACTGCTCATTGCACTGCTTGAACTTTCTAGCCGTAAATAATCGACACTCAATTAGACATCGTAACCTAGAGAAAGCAGACGTAAATTGCGTAACCAATAGCCGAGAAAAAATAGCATCAGCGGTTGTTATATGCATACAGATTCTTGGTTACTAATGTTACGTTCAATTGCATTCACTGCCAACTAAATATTATAAAGAAAACGAATTTCCGATGTGCAAATAGTGTTTCGCACATGTTGCGCCACTTGAACAATTATTGCATTATCATTATATTAGAAATTATTCTATATAAATGATAATCTTCAAGTATTGGAATTCAATTTCCACTAAAATTTTCAACGCTCCAAGACCAAATATATATTGACTTCAATCTGGCCGAGCAAAAAATCTCCCATCCACCGCGCTTAAAGTTCAAAGTATTCGCGGCCCGACACCTTTCAAACCTATTCCAGCAGTCCCAAACTATGAACAAAAAGTCGTACAATTTTTACACCGTTGCGCCCATTCAAGATTCACCGTGAGCCTAATCGAATCACCTGCGCGTGGCAACGTTCCGTATCATGTCCAATTATCCCAACACCTAAACACGCGTGTCCCTACATTCGACGCGGCCGTCGATAAACGGAGACCGCGAAACTAATAGATATCTCCATTAGCGCACTAAAAGCTCTAATGGAGGCGTCGGATCGAAGGTAACGTGTTCACGAGCATCCAAGAAACATCACCGGTCGTGGCCCTTATAATTGCTTTATTAATAGCGCCGTGGTCCGGCGTTAAGAGCTCGTTCGTGCCCCCGTTCCTCGTGGGAGGCTGGTCTAATTTTAAAAGGCGCCGTCCGCACCGAAATTTCCGATTCGGGGGCGAACGTTCACGCGCAAGCACGAGACCTTCCGTTTTCGACACGTGGGCATCCATATCGTCCGCTTCCCGGATCTTGAGGTGCCGCCGTCGAGGGGTCCAGCTTCCGGGACGATTTTCGACGAAACCGCGATAAACGTTACGTACACGGCCACCCCGGTCCAAAGTTCTTTGCCGTTCGTCGGGGCAAGGTTACGAGATCATTCGACCCGAGATCGGGCATCCGAACGAGGACTTTGGACCGCATGAATGAATTCCTGGGAACGATGCGTCACACGGTGCAGATTGCAACGCGATGGAAACGAAACTCTTCCATGAAAGTATTTTGTGGCCGCTGCGATACAGAGGGTACAGTGTTTGCGTCGATTTGGATCTGTATGGAGTGTGCGAGACAGAACTATGGTAGCAATCTGATTCTAATCATTCTTCTGGAGATTAATTTTATTCTGTCCTTTGAATATTATTATTATTACCGAGATTTTTTATTAGGGAATTTAATTAAGTTGTAGGTATTAAGTTGTTCGGAAAGCCATTTCGTTTTTTTCCCAACAGAGGACTTAATTGTATTTTTTCACAGAATTTTTTTACATTTAAGCCGCATTATCATTATATATTTTTACAGCTGATATAGCAGGGCTTGTTTGTGAGAAAGTTTGTTTCATTCTGCGCAATAGTTTTTGTTTGGTGCCCTATCAAGTATGGAACGTCGAAAGCAGCTTTTTCGGCATATTTTACTTTTTTACTATCGAAAACGTAAAAATGCTGTTCAAGCAAGAAAAAAATTATTCGATGTGCATGGAGACGATGTATTGACAGAACGTTAACGCCAAAACTGGTTTGCAAAATTTCGTTCGGGCAATTTTGATGCTGAAGATGCACCACGTTCTGGAAGGCCAGTTGAAGCTAATGAAGGCAAAATAAGGACATTGATTGATGCAAACCGGCGAATAACAACTCGTGAGATCGCTGAGAGATCAAATTTATCGAATTCAATAAAATATTTATACACTATAAGAAAATCGTCTTTCATTTTCACCAAAAAAATGAAATGACTTTCCGAACAAACCAAGTAGGCAAGTAGTAAACGACGCTCGTGGTTTTATCGCAGAGTATTAATTTTCCTGCTGTACGTGCTATTTTTTGTATTTGTAAATAAATGGGATTGTAACAAGTTGCTTAGAAGAGATTGCGTATGGTTTGCTCCATTTGCCTTAATAACCGCGTTATTTTTAATAACGTTCAAAGAATATTGGCATAATATTGCAAATAAAATCATTTCCAAAAATGATTACAATCAAAGTGTTATAGTCATCGAATAAATTGGTTTAAAAATCGACCAAATTTTATCAATCTCAAACTAATTACCCCATGATTCCCCCGAAACAAAAATACAATCGATATTTTCTCCGCACAAAATACAATTTAACTAACAGTAAACTCATACGCCTAATTATAATCACTGTAAAACAATTAACAGTGCAATCAAAAGAAAACACGAAGAACCACTTGAATTTCAAAAGAGATTGCACACATAGGGCGACACCAGCCCCGTTTCAAGCAACCGCACTTTCAACCCTCCTTTCACAGCTTCCGCGCTTAATTCCTTCCTCGCGTACATTCATTCGCTTCTTCAGCCAGAAGCGGATTGCAAAAATATGCAGCATTACTCAGACTTTCCGGCGACTACCGCGCAAAACGACCAGCCAGCATCGTGGAAGCACGTGGCAACGAGTTTAATATATTTTCCCCGTGCATATTTACGAGCGTGTATTTATGTCGTTGAGAAGGAAAGCTCGTCGATAGCGGCGTTAAAAACGGCCCACGGCCAATGAAACCTTCCATCCACGGGGGAGGACGGGTCGACGAAATGTATTTTTCCTTTTCCCCGGCCGTGAAAAGGCGGCTCGAGGCTTGGCGAAAAATTACGATCGAGGTGCCCGCGATGCGCCATCGGTATATAGGACGTAAATTTCCCGCCGAAGTGTGCATCAAGATCGGTTAAAGCGGTTTGAGGACGAATACCTAATGAAATCGTCGAAACGACGAGAGAAAGTCGAACGTTTAAACGCGTGACTACCGGCGGAAAATATTCGAGTATTTTTATAAGCATCTGAGATATTGTTATTAGAGTTGGGGAACAATGGGAGCTCCTTGGGCGAAATGATTCATACGAGGAAATTATGTTGGCACGTGGTGAAATGTGATATTGGGCGTTGAACAGAAGGAATTTGATAGGAAGATTTTTTCATCTCTTCTTCGCGGGACGAATTTTCGTAAAAGTATTTATCGGTGACGTTAATGGCAAGACTGAAATGTCGCTTCATTAAATTTTACTGTTTGGTTCGTGGCGTTCGATGTTGGTCAGTAAAAATAAAAAGTACAATGCTCCTAATGAAAGAAACTGGAAAACCTAAATTACTAATTTCAGCATCGTGTCATATTAATTATACAATTTGCGTAGCCCCTTTTCAGAATCAAACAAACCTACGACACACACAAAAATTCAGCAATTAAATTAATTAAACAGAAATGTATGTAAGTATGACCACTATTTTTAACAGTAATAGATACATATCAATTCAAGCTGAGTATCTTGTTTCGCCCAATTATATTCAACCAAAAATATTTAACCATAATCGTTTAGTTAAACGACGAGGAAGCAATCGAGGCGCTGCCAGAGCGTGCCTCCAAAGGGCGAGCAATTTAATCGAGAGTTTAAGCGATGCATTTTTTGAATGAATGCACCGGGCACTTAGTACGCCATATTAACAGCCACTTTATGGCGTCGAGTGCTCGCGTGTACCGGCACACTGTGACAAACACCCGGTGTCGCTAAAATAAAACCAGTAGTTTGCGAGGGCGTGACGTTGCTGGCAGGAAGTGACAACATATCCCCGTTGCGTATCGTCAGAAGCAAGCGAGCGCTTATACCGAGCGACAGGTGGCATTCACGTGGTGTCACAAGAGATTTTCTTTTACACCTAAACGATATCATCCACCCAGGAACCATTGACACCGTTGTAACGTGTCAGGAGGGTAGATTTTCTCAAATGAAAATAAACAGACGGAGTGGAGAATTAAATATACATTAATTATACAAGGAAAATAATTGCTCGGAGAAACGTAGCATATTTGGAATATCAGTTTAGTTGAGGCTAGTACAAAATTACGACAGAAAATGGGGATAAAGAAAAGTGCATAATATCATGGGGAAAGTGATCAACTTTTCTATTTCAAAGTCTCAGTAATAGTGAGAGACAAAAGGTATCTGAAACTTTTGAATTTAATTGAAAAACGTCATTAAGAAAGGAATGGCCGCATTGAAATCTAATATCAAATTTCATATTACATTTTGCATTTTAGAAAAGATCACAAAATCCCCCTAGTGTAATATTAAATTTTACGAACTATTTGATGGTCCACTTTAATTATGTTACAATTACAGTCAACATTAACACTAGATCTACCAAGGGGGTCAAAATGACTTGTTTCAGATTTCTTGCTTTAGAATTATTAACATATAGGTATCGTTGTAGCAATTTATGATGAGTTTTAATAAGACAGAATGACAATTATATATCTCTGTTTAATGTCCATTCAACGACTTTCGCGTTCGTGATCTGTCTAACGTATGCTATCTGAATAATACCAAAATGTATCGGTAGTTCTAGTGTTAAAGTTTTTCCTGGCATCATAACCATAATCTGAGGCCCCTTATGGCAAAACAAAATTCAATAAATTTCCATACAAGTATATTGTGAAGCTATAATGAAAAATATTATGCGACTCTAAAATTAACTGAAATTTATTGTGCAACTGGATCTTCATGTGACAATTTCAATTAAACATTCCACACCATCCTGCATTAAACGATATAATCAGCAAATTTATATTCACAAATATAAATTAGTATTCCTACATATAATTAATCGCGATACCACCGAACGAAATTCGTGGTAAAAATTCCTGATTACCAGTTCCCTATCGCAGAACCGAACACGAGCCATACTCGAAGACGTTGCATAATTAATTAATATTCCCAATACCAATACAACCAGCAGCTTCGTTCCTCAACAAACCTACCGCTCAAACAACCAATCCATATCGCGCAGCTCCTACAAAATTCATTCCGAACAGAAAAGAGACCACACCTACCAAACCACCGCTGCACCATTAACCCCTAACCTACATATGTACATCCGAACACCCAAGTCGACCACCGCCCCCTGCACGCGTCTCCCCCTCGCCCCTTTCCCATTCAAACACCGTCCAACAACCTGTTCGCCAGCCTCGACAACCTGCTACACTCCCCAGTGGTGCGTCGACGAGCAAAATTCTCGTGAAGCGGACTCCGCTATAGGGCGAGCAATCTCCTTACCAGAAAGACAAGCATCGCCGAATTAGTGAGATCTCTCGCGCAGCTAACGGTCCGTGGTACATAACTGGCTGGCAATCAAGAAACGCGACGTTCACGGGCAAAAATACATCGAACCCCCCCACCCGGATCCGTGCAGCGTGGTGGTTCACGGCAGGAAGTGACGACACATCCTCGGCATGTGTCCCAGGAACACGGGAGTGTATAATACGTGTACAGTCGAAACGGCAGCTGTCGTCCAAGTGGCAGTCCCCTGTACGCTGCGAAGTTGCGATTCGCGTTGCGTGCGATCGTTCCGCGACGGAGGAGCAAAGAGAATGTTTGGTGGTGAAGGAGCGAGACGTTTGAACGAGTGTGAATACGCGGTCTGACAGCGGGGCGGAGAGTGGGAAATGGCGGGAACGCGAAACGAAAGGAAAAGACGACGGGGTGGAGAGGAGCGCGGCAGACAAGGAGGGAAAGGGCGAAGAATGAAAGGAAGATGGTGGTGGTTCGAAGTTGGCGTGGCATCGCCAGATGCGCGGCACATTTTAATTAACGTCCAGACATCCTTCGAGACGGATGACCCCGAGCTCAGGGCCATCCGATGACCCTTTTCCCAGCCGTCTCTCTTGCACGAGTCCTGGGGAACGGATAACAGGAAGCAGCCTTCCCACCTTTTCGCTTCGGGGAGCGAGATTCGCTGGGCTGGCTTCTCGCGATAATGCCTTCGTGATAACTTTCAACGCGCCTCTTCCTGAATGCCGGCCACGAATATCAACGTCCCCGTTGATGCTTTTTGGCGGATAAGGAGTTCCTTCTTTTTTTTAGAGAGAGAGATCGAGAGTAATTGGACGAGACGATTGGCAATGATGATGGGCGAGGAGGGAGGGGCGGATGAATGAATGATTGGACGAGTAGTGGCAGTAGTATTTAGTCGGTGAATGAACGTTTTCTAGAGAGGAAATAAAGAATGAAGGTTGTGAGTAGAAATTGTACTGTGCCTGGGACGTTAAAAGGTGGCATTGTTTTGGTGGGTTTAATTTTGGAAATTTTCGAACGATTCCTCGTGGATAATGGTTAAAAATGTTTCATTGCAATTGTTATTTACCTTTAACTATCTATCGAAGAATTTCTCGGTTCCTATTACCTAGATAGCGATTGCAATGGTTCATAAGGTAAATGCAAGTGCCACTGATTGCAAAATTAACAAACTAAATTAAACATACCATTGTATAAATTAGAAATCCGAAAAAGTAATATAGTCTCCCACAGTGACAAGCAATTTTTACACAATGCTAAATTCGGAGTTATATTTCAACGACAAGCTGCAATTAACAAGTTTTAATTGAGTAAGAAAACAAGCACTTAGGTGCATATGTATAATAGAGTAGAAAAATGAGGAATAAGGTCGATCATACACGTTGCCAGTACTATCGATATCATGAAAAATCAACATTATTATCGCTTTGCAATTCCGCGAAGTTTATTCTACTAACTTTATGATGCAAAACTTGTCACAAAAAAAAGAAGATAAAAAGGACACTTTGCAAACTGTAGAAGAAAATGTTTCTACGATCCAGCAATTATTGATATCTCAAACCAGGAAACAAGTTACGTGTAAATAAATATTGTAACAGTCACTCTTATTAGTTACACGTTCTATCGTCAACAGGTGATCCAACAGGATCCGGAATTATCGAATTATCGAGAAACTGTTGCCCCCGTCGCTTTTACAGTGAAAACCGAACGACGATAAATAAACGGCGCCAGTGTAAACCCATTCTATCGTGCCCCGTTGCAATCTGAACGAGCAAACATGAAATACGCTGAAAACTACCTACACGAGCCGATAATGCACGAAAATCGATCGCTAATCGCTATTCAAAGCGTCGAGTTCCGTTGAATCGAGGCTCGATACACGCGCCTACATTATTCAAAGAGGCGTCGACCGGCACATAGTTGGCAGAGGGGAAATCGTCGATCAAACCCGAAATTTCGGTACTCGATTTTCGCTGGGCACTCCCGCACGCCAGATACGCTTCTATAAATATGTTTTAATGGCAGGTTTAGATTGTACAACGAAGACGAGACTGCGTGATATGTGCGTACAACGATTGGTCGACCTTAGACTTTCCTTCCTTTCTTTTTGTTTTATCATGTTTGAAAGGTTGGGCATGTGAAATTGAATATGTTAAACGGTGATGGATAATATCGATATTAATGTGACTTTCTTTCAAAGTAAATTGATTTCAAACTGTAAGCAATGTTAAATAGACTTTTATTAAGTATATGAAAACTTTTACATCCTTTGCTATCTACGTCCAGAAGCAGTCTGAGGCTTGCTGTTTTCAACAGCGTTGCTAAGAGAATAATAAATAAACTAACTATAGTTAACATTAACAAAAAAACGTGTAGCTAATCGATACTCAAAACGAACACACAAACGTTACACACATTAACTCTACAACCACACATGTTACATACGTTACAATACTACAAACCGAAATAACAGCGATAATTCGATAAGTCCACGGTACAGCAATATAATAGATACAATTTTTAAAAGAGCACAAACTATATTCAATGTATTCACAATCGACAGAACAATTATCCAAGAGAAAAGGGGGTGCAGAAAGTGTAAGTGGTTTACAGTGGTAAAAGAATTCTCCTCGATACGTAATTACAAATAATTAAAGCCCTAGTGAAATGAGTCTAACTGACCTCCCACCTCCCTATCAAACAATCACACGAATAAAACGGAAAGATATGCAATGCAAAAAAGAAAACACCGTGCCACGAAATGCAACTCGTCTAGATCCGTCCCTGCGGCTGCGTACGTCGCCGTAGTTGCACGTTGGATTACGTTGCCGGCGAGTCATTCATAAAAATACCGCGGCCCACGCACGCGAGATACTACTACTACTACGAGGCGCATTCAGCCGGCCTCGCGTACTACGATGCAGCCACGTCGCCGTGAAGTCTCGTACACGCGCGAACAGGCGAGCGTGAGCGTGAGCGTGAGTGCAGCACCGCGTGCACACGTATAACACAAGAAAAAGAAAAGAAAAAAGAACGCGGATACATTCACGTGCTCGTTGTACGGCTAGGTGAGCGTAACCCTTCAGGAAAGGGGGGAAGACGAGAAAGTAGAGCCGGTAACGGCTCGAATCAGACCGTGCTCGACGACGCGCCGGTATTACGATAACAATCCGGCGGTATTACGATGCTACCGCGAATGGAGGTGCATATCGACCGGCGGAAAAAATATATCGGAGGCACGTTACACGCTCGTGCACGGAACACGGTATTGCATTCTTCGTGGTTGTAATTGGACTTGCCTCGTCCTTTTTTTCTCCTTTCTTCCGTCACGGAGGGTTCACGCGAACACGGTTGTATGTATGCACGGTGCAATGGTTCACGGGTAGACGCGTGGAAAGCGTCGGGAAATTGTGAATGAGATTTCTTGCTTGTTTCGCGTTTAAGCTTAAATTCACGTTTCTGGAAGAGTGAACAGAGAGGCGTATGAAGATTCTTGGTGAATTTACGTTGCTTGGATTTCGTTTAACGTTTCGAGACATCCCTAGTAGCACAAAATCATTGGATAAATATTTTTTTCCAATATTGAACAAATATTTTTTAAGCCACACTTTTTAAGATTAAAGAAATGTTAGATCTGATATTGTACACATGTACAAGAAATATAAAATGAATGTTTAGAAAACATGAGCTAAATATTCATAGAACATAAAATAGATATGTAAAAGATACTCAAATCTAAGAAAAAGTTAAAAAATTATAGTTTGTTTCAATGCTCTCTAATAATTCCTGTTTTTTAATTGCCGATTAACCGTCGTCTTTATCCTTTAATTATTTGCAAGTGTTGATTTTGTACATTGTATCGCCAAGTGCGGTAATTGCACGTCACTGCAGTGCGAAGGAAAACAATTAATACAACACTTTCTCAATTTAAACAAATTATATGCAATATTTCATTAAAAAAAAATTCGCTTCACTTTCGGATGCTCGTACGATTGCTCAGATATAAAATAATCCAGACACTGAAGAAACAAAAATTCCACTCAATGCATTAACGAAATTTATCGAAGTAATTTATAAACTTGAATGATAAACTCCAATGTGTTTTGTTTGTTTTTTAATCTGCTAAATATACTCAAATATTTGTGACAACGAATTTTATATAATACAACTCATCCTTTACTTACATTTATGCTGTTAAAAATTTTGTCATTACACGTCGAAAAATTCTCGTATCGTTCATTTCACGATAAGTAAGTCCACTAACAGAAATGTAATTCAACTATAAAGTATCGAGACCTCAGTGAACAAATTCTGAATGAACGTCATGCTCTACAGATCCATTCAAGTCGCCGTCGGTTTTTCGATCGACAAAATCAAGTGGACGTTCAAACGACGGCGTTGCCAGGCATACTCGCGATGTAATAAGGAAATATTTACTGTGTTGCAACAAGACCGTGAACTTACACAGTGGCACCGGGTGCTGCAGTAAAACTCGTCGATCTCTCGCGGCGATCGCAAACGTTCAGTCATTCGCGGGAAATAATCATAAGAAAAAACTGTCGTTCGCCGATAATCTTATAAATAAACAATCATCGACAAACCAAGGAACGTGGGGGTTCCTCGGAAACGATAAACGCACAGACAATTTATTCTGTCGATTTCATCCAATGGATAAGATAAGACATTTACGATGAAATCTCTGGAAAGTACACTTCTTCCCCGTAGACAAATAATCGCTCCTCGAAAGCGTGCAATTCTTTCTCCCTTCGTACAATAACCTTTTCCCACAGTTCTGTAATTTTCACGAACCGCGGGATAAAGTAAAAATCTGTTTTTAATCTCCTCCACCTTGATTCTCCGTAATTGATATCGTTCAATTCGAAACATGAAAATGCGCCCGCCAAGAATTAATACGGGTCTCGATATTTATTCGGGCACGGAACTATTATGTTATTTAACGAGTGGTTGTGATTTTTTCTTCCTTCCGGTGTGCATGCACCGTGAAACGGATCGCGATGTTCAAAAAAAGAAAGAAGCGGGAAGATTTTTCGACAAACAGTTCCGCGAAGTGGACGAAATAAGGACCGACCACTTAGGGGTACATCGAGGACCACGGGTGCGTTGCGTTTACACACACTTAAACGTACTTATGCCTTCCGTAATAATTAGTGTACGTTCCACGAATTAGCCACCGAGACTGCTTCTCTTTTTTTCCCTCATCGTCCATCGAGAGATTTGTAGAGGTGCAGAAACGTTCACGTAGAGAGACGCGTGAGAGACCGCACTCTCTCTCTTTTTCCTCTTGGCTGCCGGAAGGAAGCTTGAGTTTCGTGGCGGGGTTGCGCGAAGCGAATGAATATCAGACCGTAGATAACATTATAGTGAGGGGGGAAATTTCTGTGCGGTGGAAAATAATGGCAGGTACAAGTTTGAGTATAAGTTTTTGACATTTTAACAAAGTTTTGCTTTTACGAGGACTAAGGAGTGTAATGTATTCTTAGGATGCATCAGGGGAACTCAAAGAATATTAAACAAATGATAATCATGTTTTTCAATGGACGTTTGAATCTCTTGCGAGAAAAATATTGTTAGATGTGGGATAGGGAATATTTTAAAGCGGAGATACTAAACGATTCGAATTGCTATTATAATATTTAGTTCATTAACGTTTCTGAAACGAAGGTGATTAAATTAAATTTAACCGGACAATTACGAAATCCACTCTAATGGGGACCATTTTGGCCAAGCTGATTAATGCAAATTTAGACCAACGAGTGGAATAAATATTAAAATATTTACATCAGTGGATTCATCGAAAATGTTTATTTTTATCGTTAATGAAGCTATCCGTGACATTTTAATTTTGCTATATTAGTATTATATTTTTGCAATAGTATATGAAAACGTATAAAAGTAAAAACTGCCACACTAATAATGAAAAAAAATCGTCTTACATCACGCCTTCTTGTCGTTTTCCTCTATTTGATTAATTAAAATAGAATCAAACCCAGCGCCGGAGAATTTTGGGAGAAATGTAACCGACTGCTCTAATTCTCGACAATCCCATGTGATAGAAGATGAGTGTGGGTGGACTTAGTCAGGCTTTTATTTTAATCCGACCCATTTCCCTCTTGTTCCACAACGCGTGCTCGTGTACAATGTGACAGCTGAGCAACGTATGGTATCGGGAAATTATTATCCGAATAATTATTTTACTTTCAACGATAAATTTTAATCCGAGCTCTGACGATACACGTAACACATTTCAGGCTTCAATCAAAATATCTAACAAATTCTAATCGTTGTGTCGAACGAAAATTAGTAAAATGAATTAAATAATTATTATAATATAAATGTGCTAGCCAACTCTGTATTATTTACAATAAATATTACTAAAGTGTGCGAACATTTACAGGTCCACTAATCAATACTTTGTAAACTTGTATTACTTTCACTTAATATTTAATTCATTACCATGGAAGCTGCCAAGATACATGCACGGTAAAATATATATGACAGAGACGTCACACCCTCGCCGATTTTACTGTCACAGTGTCTTATATATTAACTAATCACCCGTAGACTTCTATCTTCGCCGTACGTGTCATATAAAAATTATTTATTATGCTCGCCCAAAAGAACCCACAAAAACAAACGCATGAAAAACTAATGTACCGGGGAAACTCACAAATCAATTTCATCGGCTATTAATGTCAGAAAAGCTGATATACGTCTCCCCTTAACCCTTTCAAACCCGACATGCTATCACTCTTATCGCGCAAAGGGGATACAGTTGTACGTTGCGACTGCACAGAGTTACCGTTTCTCGATTGTACCGACTTTTTTCTTTTCACGTTTCACTCGTTGCCTCGCTCATGGCCAAATTCTCCACACTAGTGAGTCAGCCCCACTCGCGCGGAGGGATCTTCAATTTCCAACGAGAGACAAGGATGTCATAAATTTGTCCCTCGTATATAAAACTCCCCTCGCGTTTTCATGTAACCCCCCCGCGGAAGACGCGCGCGAAAAACGCTGCAAGATCTCCGGTGAAATCGATCCGGTGACATAAATTCTAGAACGAGCGTAATTGATCGTCCGCGGTACGAGAGGAGCAACAGGGCTGTGTGTTGCGAAACGAACACAAAATACGCGGAGCCTCAGCTGTGCGAAAACACTATTTCCATCGACGTTTCTGTAACGCTATATTTACGTCGAGTCGAAACGTACTCACGCTTACTACATCCGCAGCCCTGCGGCTGCGTTAACGTCTGTGCCATTGCTTGAAAATTTTACGCCATTTCAATTTCAATAGTAACCGGAACACACATGTACAGATTTGTAACTTTGCACGGTTGTCCATTCAGAAATGGCGAATGGAAATTCATATTCTGTGGCAGTGGGTACATATGTGGCACATCCGAAGAAAGTGGAGAAGGGTTGAAAAGACTATTTCTTCCGTTATTGTTAGATGGTATTATAATTTTGGGCGGTAACAGATATCTTCATTTTTGTTATGTTTTAGAATTTTTTGTCATAGTAATTAATTAGATCGTTCTGCGGCCCATTTTCACCAGATAAAATCCTAGATATCTCCGAAAAATATCAGTTGCTTGTCGCTAAAAATATACTACCTTGCACTTAATATCTCGTGTCTGTGAAATGTTATATTTCCTCACTTTATTATTCGATTATTCTTTCTAGGACTTATGCACGTGCATCCACTTCTATCAGCCCTCTGCCTTCTTTATTGCACTTTCTATCCCACCATCCGCTTCCACAAATACGTGAGGCTCGATCATTCCGACAATGTCTCATTCGCGAACGCCCACGTTTCCAATTTTCGCACGAGGACTAAAATATCTTTACCGTGTCTAGCGAGTCGTTACTATAAATCGCGCGGGAACCGTGAATTTCGGGATGGCGCAGTTAAAAACGGACCAGGATTCAGCCAGATCCGACCGAGGCCAATAACGGGAAAAGCAAATTGGCGATCGCCTCTCACTCTCCGGTGATGGAGGTGTGCGTGAATGGTGGATAGCCCGTGGAATGGAGGTCTTTCGATCGGTTAAGAAAAATCCGGCATTCCAGCACGGCTGCTCGCGAAACGCAGCCAGCGATCCGTGGACGAGCGGCGTTAGTCGAGCGCCGTTACCTAACGACCGTGTCTCTTTCAGGGAAAGTTCGGCCGGACGTTTTGCCCCAGAACGAACGATGAGGCCTCACCTGGACGATCCGCGGGAAAGACGAACGGTAGAAAGAGGCGAAGGGGATCGGTTCCCCTCGTCCTCCTCGACAGACAACGCGCGAAACCTTGCGATCGCTTCGTTACCGGGCTACGTCACACGGAATTCCTATTCCGATTTCGCAAACGCGAGCGAAGAGAAGAAGAAGGAGCTTGGGGTGAACAAGAGGAAGACAGAAGGATTTGAATTGCCCGTGGATTTCTTTTTTTAATATATTTGTTCGGGGGTAGGTAAATTTGTTTTCCATTTGAGTTCCTGTTTCCGATATGGAACTTTGGTGCACCTTTTGTTTTGAATAGTTTTGAAGGAATTTCGAAAGTGGTATATGTAAGTCATTTGAGATGTTTGGAATATTTTGTTCGTTGATTTAGACACACGTGTTGTAATATATATTTTCTTAATTTATGGTATAATGTATTTTTATAAAGCTCGTATGTTAAATATTCATTTCTTTATTCGATTCGTTTATTACGAATGATTTATTTTCTGGAGAAAAGAAGTGGAAAACGTTCGAAGAGATTGTGCTGCAGAGACTGTACATAGAATTTGTAAAGTAATTTCTTTCGCATTTTCCATTCGAAACTTTTACGAATTTAATCACGCATTATAAAACAGAAATACTAATTTAGTCGATGAATTCGCAATGTATTATATATTGAGCCTCGCGCATCGGCAACACCTCGAACTCCGAGAGCATAAATTAAGTGAATTGAAAATTTAGTACGATCGAGGGCAAATCTATGTAAATGTACTTACGACTGTCACAGGGTGACACGATTTCGGCAATTAATATTACTGTTCGGTATATTATTGGCAATTAAAATGTTAATGCTACCTATGACTTGTAAAGTAACATATTTTATTATGTACCAATCTTTCGAACAGATTACACAATATTTTGTGACGTACATCTTTTATATAAAAATAAAATTCATTTTGAGGATGCCCATTTAAATGCTCCCAGTTCTAATACTACTGAATTTCAGTTTATCTAATTTAATCAATTCAATTTATTTGGTGTCCTTTAAATTACAAAATTATTTTATAATTGAATTGAAGTCTTAAGTAAATCTAATCGATCAATCAAGTGTTAACGGTCACCAAACATTTCCAAATTCTCAATCTGCAGAATTATTTCATTAGATTATCGATTATTTCATTAAATTATTCATTAGATAATTCACATTATTCAATTGCGAATTTCCGTCATTTATCGACTCGCAGATTCATGGTATTGGCGACATACATTTTATTTAGCATTTATTTCCCTGCATCCCACATTCATCTCCCTAATGGTTTCCAACGTTTCATCACTATTATTTCGCGAGTATGAACGCACCTCCTACAAATCACCTGCTTCACACACCAATAAAACCGTCAAAACCGCAAAAGTGTATGCCATTGCGAAACAAGTGAGTTTCCTTACCAGTAGAAAATGTAAAACCACTTAGGCACGCACGCCCAACTGCGTTAACACGAAATCCCCGGCGAACGAACAATAATACCCTTGAAGAGCAAAAAGAGAGGAAAAAAAGCCAACGATAGAGCAGAAAAATGTGAAAACGAAAGCAATCGAACCACAATTTCTCAGCGTTTCCTAAGATCCCTATCTCGTGCGAACAAGGTACAAATGAAAATTACTATGAAACCGTTTGCAATCGGCGGACGATAGCAAGAGTGATACAAGAGCGCAACGATTATTACCTCAATTTTTCACCTACACGAAAATCTATCCAATCTAGACGTCTTACTCAACGACCCCTCCAGCGAAAGTTCCAATTTGCCTCACGGTCTCCCTTTCTCGATCTCTCTCCCCGTCTGATCGAAAGAAATTCTCCAGCCAACGGCTGCGTGTTACGACTGCAATACGCAAGGCCGACGGATCGACTTCCGATTTCGAAACCGCACCGTGAACACCACGCTGGTATCTGGAATAAGTCGATTTCTAACGTTCAGCTATTCGTGTCAATGAATTCTGCAAATTTTAACCCCGCGACAGTCGCCACACCGCGTACAGAATTGTGTAACCCTTGGGGCCGGTTTCGAGACCTCGAAGATGAATGGATCGAATTTATCGAGCAACGGACGAAAAATGGTGAGAAACTGTTCACTTCGAAATTGTCAAATTTAATCTTACTGTTTTGTCACTCGTTGGGGATGCTTTATATAGATTTCTTTGTCGTAGGTAGATATACAGGGTGCACGCGTTATTAGTTTGACAAAGTTACTCTCAGAAATAGCAGGTTTGCGATAGAAGAAAAGAAGAAACGATTTTAGAAGTTGGAAACAAATTTATTCTATGCGCAACATTTTGCGAGCAACGATTGCAAGTTTCGTGAGGGGGGAAAAAAGCTGCGTTTCTTGCAACCTTTTTTTCTTAAGTAAGAAACGGGTTCAGATCGGCCTGCGTGCGGGAAAAGATGGTAACAAAGTTGATACCGAGGAAAGTGTTCCACGTATCCAGCCATTTTTCTTTCGAGTCTATTGGAAATAGTTGCAAGGGAATAGGATAAAATGAAGTCGACGAAAAAAATGCCATTTCCAGCGTAAGATACGTTATGTGAAAAGCTTGATTGCAAACGTCAGACACTATGAACCTTTACGAAATACTAAAGTTAAGCTGAACACATACGCGATACTGTCTGAAGCGTCAGTATGCGCAATAAATCTGTCGTATTCATAGCCTTTTGCTATCTCGGATGACGACACATTCGAATAAAAAAAAAAGCTAAATAGTTGAGAAACGAAAAAACTGGATATCTAAGAAGAACTATCGGAATTTTTTTATACTCAATATCTGTGACTCCTAACGAAACTTCAAGTATCAAATGTAATATTTAAAAATGCAGGATTGTTCTCGACGCAAACCAATCGCCTGAAGTTTGGGATTAAATCTTTAGGGGGAGACATATTTAATAAGTTTAAAATTATTCGATTCAATCGTTGCATTAGTACCTCTATTTGGAACACGAAATACATACATGTAATATTAATGATAAGGCAGCCGATTACTTTGGTCTGCCCAAGTGGACGATTAACTAAATAGCAGAGAAACGCAAGACCCGATAAACATTATCACGTATCGGCCAATGTTATGGGAACGTACTACAGTTATTTTTAATTCTCATACGACCTTCGACGAGCAAGTTGATATAAACCTTTCCCGTGCCAAATGTAAAAAAGATCCGTCTAATCTAGCGTAAATATAGAATGCTGATTCTCGAATATTCGGCATTTTAAATTGCTCTACTTTCCCGCCAGGAAGAATTCTACAATTGCCATCGTTCGCTGCACAATTTAACGAACAATATTTCTGCCTAACCTGGAAACTGTTAAAAGTTCAATAATAATAGGACAAATTTAAATAGAATAGCTGCAAAGCGAACATTTTTTTTTAACGACACACTTACTTCATGCTCGCTACAAAATCATCGCCAACCACTTTTTCTTTTGATTCGGAAAAAGAAGGAATCACGATATCCGAAAATGCGCTTCAACAGACTATATTATAAAATAAAATATCGTACCATATCTCTTGTACAATAAAGTACTTATTGAACAAATAACAAAATATCTAAAAGCAAAGTGTAGTAACGAACTTAACAGCGAACCGTATATCTTTCATCTTCTCAGTTTCCCCTGAACATTTTCCCGCGTGAAGTCCCACGATAATTAAAACCGCGTAACCGCGTTGTTCCCGCCGAATGCTCACGAATTATCAACAGAGGCGCGATTATCGAAAGTTTGGCGCCTTTGCGGGCCGCGCCGTGACAAATTTAACCCCGTAACGAACGAAAACTCAATGGGAAAATTATCTCCGGTTGTGCCGTGCGTTAACAGCACGGCCGAGCTTAATGGCCGACAGATAAAGTTTATCATTTATCAAGTAGCGCAATGTTATGAAACCCGGTACAATCGCCTCATGCAGCCTTGAAAACGGCCGACAACCGTACTCCTTTTTATTCGCGCGCTTTCGCGAAGAACCGAAATGAAAAAGAAATCTTGGAACTATAAAAAATCGGTGATAAACGATTTCGACTGATGTATATTGTGAATTAATTGAGGTTAGCAAACGCGAAGGATGTGCGAACGAAGTATGCAATTAGATATAAAAACAGATACGTTACAAATGATAAATGATACAATAAATGCTGAGGTATACAGGAATTTCTCTGATTTATACTAATTATCTCCCCAATTTCTCTTAATATATTAATGACTCGTGAGTTTGTGAAATTGCTAGATTGTTTTTTATTATCCATGTTCTGCTTCAATTCGTGAACAGCCAAGACATGTTTCCGATAAAAGAATTGTACATGCCTCAGGTGTCAACGCACGATACTTCTATTATTAAATATCTATCGTCGAACCTCAATAAAAATCGGAGTACACGAGTTCGCACGTGTATAAGGTAAAAGCGGAACATCATTTGCACAGTAGGGCAGTATTGAAAAATGCGATTATATGCTTTTACGGAGGCACTATACAAGCGAATAAAATTGCACTCATCTTGCTCGTCGTTCGTTCAAATAAATAATCAGACAATTATGAAGCTCGTAGATCGCTCACCTTATCGCACCTCAGCCACAGTAGAATAGAGTTTCGGTGTCTCAGAGGACCACCTAATCCGCAACCACCAGCTGCCCGTTGAGCTTGCAAAAGTTCCGAGTGTTTCACGCCATGTTGCTCGAACACTTCCAAAGATCTGCAAGAGAATAGAAAGCAAGTGTTATCAGGGTTCAACGAGAACCATGCTTGAATGATAAGTATGTTCTAATATGGGGCGGCCCTCGTTTCTTTTTCCTGCTCCTTTTTCGTTAAATTGTTGTTTTCGTCGTTGGTATAAAACTATTGCCGTAAGTAGTTTTGGAGCAAACAAGCTTATCATAGATTGTTAAAGCTGGACCGGTCGAGCCGATCCGAGTTTCTTTTTCATCTCCTTTTTGTTTCTTATTATAGCAAGGACGTTACTTTAGGCGGTCATCGAAATGATAATATGACTTGAAAAAAAGGTCGAGTCTTCTTCTAGAAGTATTGAGCTACATGAATACAATTAGTAGCACACCGAATTTACATAATTGTTCGCAGCTATTATCGCAAATAATTTTGTCTGACAATGAGAATCTAATAAAATTCTCCCCCTGAATTATTGCATTTTTTAATACTATGCAACAAGCTAATACTGTGCTAATTAGTGCTAGCCATATTTTATGTTTCTAATAATTAAACTACAAGATGACTCGCTGAACACCATCCATTAAATTAATTCCTGATTCCCCCTGAATCATTACAAATATATCGCACAATTTCCTAACCCAGCCAGTGTAATTCCTGCTTGGAATTGAATTCGCGTTCAAAGATTTCTTTTATATCTTCTATAAGATAATATTCGGTTAATTCATTTCTTCCCTTTTATACAGTAACTCGAATGGCCGGATTAATAAATGGGAAAAGGATATTCTTGTCTCGTTTTCAAGCCAGACTGACCCAATTCCCGTATAAGGGTAAGCGGAAACAGCTCCGCTACGAACAGCCCTACATCCCGCAAATATTTATTTAGCAATGCCACTATTATTTTAACACTAATGCTGCACGCGATATGTATCAAAATGTATAATGTTACAACAAGTTGCACTTAACGCGGGCTATCGCGGCATAACGCAACACGATTCACAATCTTTCAGACCTAATAGTAGCTAACATCGTGGAACAGCCCCATAAAGGTAACGACACTGTACCAAGGGACATCTGTGCCCGCAGTTCCGAAGATGGATTCGTTTCTTCCCGTTCATTTTCTTACCCTCATTTCTATTTTATATTTACCACGAAAGCCGGGGGTTTTGTTTATTAAAATTCTTTCAATCATATCTGCGATACACTTTAAAAACGTGTTATTATTTACTTCGTTTTATGTTAAATAAACTGTACATGCACGACACGTAAAGTAATGTTTGTAATTTGTAGAAATGTGAAGCACAGAGGAATTACCAGCGATTATTGCAACGATTCGCAAATTGATAAATTTGAATTACTGCATGAGAAATTAATGAGCCGAGAGATTTTACGAAGGACGAAAATAAAATTTACTGTTCGCGTCGTTAATTGCCAGGGATGCAGGTGCTGCTTCGTAGCGTTTATATAACCGCCTATAATTATCATCCACGATGGAAATAAGTGCAACTATATTGAAAGTTCATGGAACGTGAGCATCTGCTGTCATTACCTATTTTTGGAAATCATCTCTCGAGTGGCGTCTGATTAAACGGCCGAGATAACGTTCAAGGTAATTAATCATCAGCGTTAATTACGATCAATCTTACGATTTTATGTTTTCCTCTTTAATGAGATCAAGTGAACATACGTAAATACTTTCACTCAAAAAGATAAGGGATATGTGTACTAGTATTCATTTTTACATAATCGAATATTACGCCCAGTATTGAAATCTCATTTAAAATCAGCTCGTGGTAATTTGAAATACTCAAGTACATAACTGGGGTAATTATCATTATTTAAATTAATAAATTATAAAATATTTATATGCAGAATTAGAGATTCAATATTTGTCCATGCCACTACAAAATTTGCGTACAAAATCTCACCGAATTTCAGAATATCACTGCTGATTACGTCCTTGTGGTGCAATCTCGACCCGACGCACTTGAACAGAAGCTATGATTGTTTACCCATTATTCAGGTATTTCTAGCTTGACTAGTCAAACACAACTGAATACCCTTAGCAAGTTCGACCTCCCCTGTAGGGTTTCTGTTGCCTGATCGGTATTTCCTGCAACGGACTCGGCATTTTTCGGATTTCGACACGTGGCTCTACTAACACGATGTATCAAATGAATTGTTCTACTCTTTGTTCACTCACGATTTTGTTATTCGGAACCAATTCGTTCCACAATCGCAATTTTAGTTCCAAACAGAAATGAATTTTCAAATAAAATCGCTCAGCTTCTATAATATTTACTGCCTCTCCTTCTAGAACATCCGAATCGTCATTTTAATTAAAGCAACTCATAGCTACAATAAATTAAATCCTACGTTTAGGCGAGCAGTCAGAAGAAGATATACTAACAAACAACTTCGACAAAATCTAAAGGAGTAAATTAAAATCCCTGTCTCCTAATTAGAGGATAATACTCGAAGTAATTCCACGTTCTTTCTATGTTCCTGTATTACATGTTCGATTACACAGACGAGTTTTGGAGCTCGATATGATTCGGTTATGCTTGCGTGTGTTACGGGAATCGCTCGTTTTTCATTGCGCTTCAACGAAATCCGATCGGTTGCTGGAATCCGCCATCGACGAGGAAATGGACACGAGGATCGGAACTTTTTGAATGTATGCTAAATGAAAATGTGGAAATGAAGCTAACTACAATCTGGAATGGTTATCGCAAGCCTTGGACAATGAAATTGCTACGTTTACGATAGAATGTTCAATGCCCAAGCCGTGACAATGTCTAAAATAATTACACGTCGCTATTATGTATTTATGTATTTCTTTGTTGATGTTACCAAGCGTTGCGCAATATGTTGTTCTAAGGCAAAAGCTGTACATATTCTGTCGTAACAAAGAATTTTGACCTATTCGCATAAATCCATTATACATTCCAGCAACATTTGGCATACTTTTTAACGATAATGAGTTCTTTGCACGTTCCCCAAAACATTACACATTCCCCTATCATCGCGCTTGAATTCGTTGTGGTTTTTATTGTCGCAATAAAAAATATTCATTTCCATAACGGAGCAGCGATCGGACTTTTAAATTAAGAGTATCATTCAATCGTCGTCCTACTATAAAATTCTGCGCGGAAAATTTCATCTCGTTAACACCATTATATATTTGGAACAGTAATATTGGGTTGTTCGGAAAGTCATTTCGTTTTTTCCCCAGAGAGGACTTAATTGTATTTTTTCACAGCATTTTTTTACACTTAAGCCGCATTATCATTATATATTTTTACAGCTGATATAGCACAAGGCTTGGTTGGTCACAAGGCTTGGTTGTGAGAAAGATTGTTTGATTCTGCGCAATAGTTTTTGTTTGGTGCCCTATCAAGTATGGAAAGTCAAAAGCAGCATTTTCGGCATGTTTTACTTTTTTACTATCGAAAACGTGAAAATGCTGTTCAAGCAAGAAAAAAATTATTCGATGTGTATGGAGACGATGTATTGACAGAACGTCAACGCCAAAACTGGTTTGCAAAATTTCGTTCGGGCAATTTTGATGCTGAAGATGCACCACGTTCTGGAAGGCCAGTTGAAGCTAATGAAGGCAAAATAAGGGCATTGATTGATGCAAACCGGCGAGTAACAACTCGTGAGATCGCTGAGATATCAAATTTATCGAATTCAATGAAATATTTATGCACTATAAGAAAATCGTCTTTCATTTTCACCAAAAAAAACGAAATGACTTTCCGAACAACCCAATAATTTACACAATTTGTCTTGCAACGTGATACGGAATGAGGATTTAAGAGTAACAGTTCCTCGTTTAATTAATTATTAAATAATATTTCCCGAGCAACGCGTTGAAATATTACAGATAAAGAACCATTGCCATTTATTTATACCGCTAAGGAACACAATATAATCTTGGGAAGTACGAACTTCTCAAGCTTATTCGTTCGTTCCGTAGTCGAGTATTTCCAACGACCCCCCATAGAACATTCGAGGAATCCAAAGCCCGGGCGGCGCTTATTTTCGGAATTTACATAGCAGCTCTGTACGTCCATAATCAGACTTTTTAACGCCTAAACATCCGGCACGGCGCGGCGGCTCGATAATTAATCCAATGCCATCGTCAAACAGCTAGACGATCACTGGGTCAAAGCCACCAGCCGTTTGGTAGCGATACTACTGTATATGTCACACAGAAGTTTGTACGACGATATTCCTGTCTCAATCTATTAAAACGTCAGCAAACCTTCCTCGACTAAACAAGAAAGACCGATGTTCCTCGATCCGTGATCCAATCGATCAACATAGCTCCCATATATAAGTATGGAGCAGAAGAATGTTATCAACGCAAATCTATTTGCTCCGAAATCAATCTACCCTTTGAAAGCGACGAGTCGAAGGAGCAATACTTTGTTTAAATAATTTTCGCCACACGTTTTTCTATTTAGAATATGTCTTAAATACTCCAGAATGAAATAAATCCGTCGACAATCCCTCATCTGCTGTCTTCTAATCAAATTCAAATTTTCACATTAACAAAGTGCCCCTCGTATTTCACCTTAAAACGACAATTACCAATTAACTAACAGTAGCTAGCAATTAAGGATATAGATGTACCGAATTAATAGTTCAGAATAGAATAGTTCAGAAAACGACACCTCTATCTTTCCTCTATTTCCCCCGTTCTCTCTATTCAATAAGTCAGTTCCCTTTTCGTTGAACGCGTGTTCCGGATGTGCACAAAGGAACCTCCATGGACCGATCCTACTACATACTTCACATGCCGAATTATTAGGTCAGTCGGCGAGCCAATCGACTGGACCAGAGTTCACTTCGGCAATCGTTCGGACGTCGGAACGCCGAGATACGTACAGTGTCCCTTATTAAAACGTGTCACCGAGTAACCAACTAAACTGGGCTGTTGTGAAACAGCCAGCAGATACCGGCGATATCTCGCGAAACAGCGAAATTATCGTCTCGTGTTGACCCTGCCTGAAGATATCGCGATCCTTGCTTCCCCCTATCAGCTCTCTTATTCTTTCATTATCGCTGCTTCTGTCCTGTTCGTTCGCGCACCCCGCCCCTCGCGCAATTCGAGCTTCCCCATCACGCGTTCTTTCAATTCGATACCACTTTTTGCACGGCATGCACTTACAGGGACCATAAGTCATGCAACAGGGGTTGCACAATCGCGGCACGGTGTAATCGAGGAGAATTGGAAAAGGCGCCAGCCGGGAGAACCGAGCGGAAAAGTGGACTTTCTCTTCGGAGAGACAAGTTAATTCAACTGCACCCTGACCGTCGAGTTATTATGTCACTCCCACCATTTGCCGGGGGACATTCGGATCGGGCTGAAGAAAAATCGTTGAACGATAACCATGGTGCATGGTGTTATTTCGTGCGTGTGTGTGGGTGCGTGAAATGCTTGAAGGCGACCACAGAATTTTACTGTTTAACTCTAAAATATTTTAGTTCTGGTTATATTACTTACTACGTGCGATAAGATAAGCCAGTTTACAGTACAAACGGTAGTTTATCTCACACAATCGTACATTTATTCACGTATCGAAGAAGATTCGTGCTCTCCGGGCGAACAATTTTTTTAGTTTATACATTCAACCGCGTCTTCGCGGGTTTGCTAGATTTAGCAATGTTAAAATAGCGGCGATAATATTCGTCGCATGAGAAGCCCTTTAATAAAAGAAATTTGTGTGTTCGGAAGGTGGAAAACGGAGGATGAAGCTCCGAATCTTTAACGTTCCATAGGTTATCTATATTTTTTTAATCGCTACATGTGTATTGCGTAATAATATTTCAAAACGTAGAGAAAAAATAATTGTCACATTACTTGATATCGCACTATCTTTTTAAAAAGAGGTTGCACGATAATTCGTGCATGAGAGTATAGCATTTAAATATTTATTCAAGAATTGTACCATTGCTTGCATTAGTTTAATGTCACAATAATTCTGCGAGAGAAATGGAACGTGTAAAAAAGTAATGTACCACATAATGTGTCGCTATTGTATAAATGGCCAATAGAATTCGACGAAAATAAAGCACTGAAATTATGTGGGTGGTACGCAAGAGTATCGTACCTAGCAAGGATGACGGTATTAACACACTCGTTATCTTCAGCATTTTAACAATATTTGTTTTACCGAGGAGAATATTTATGACGTTGCGACACTACCGCTGAGTCCATTGCTTTAGAAAAGGAGTGGATCGTCGCTATCATAAAATATCGATCTTTACGCAAACATAGATAAAAACAACGATTCACTAAAACACCTTGATATATATTGTTCTAGCTGACGCTGGTGCCAGTACAGTTTAACCAGACTGTAAGATGAACAATAAACCTTGTTAAAACAGCGAAGCAATTTAAGTCACTCACACCTTCTAATCCCATTTATTGTTTAGGTATCAGATCAAGGGAATTCCGCCAGCCAAGATAAAACATTTTGTTGCATAAAGTAGATAATGTTCCAGCAAGTGCAACGCAGTATTTAATGAAAATTGCAAACAGGTAAACCGCATGTTTAGTTGATTTACAGTTTCGCGAGATATGCAGTCCGTCGTCGAAAAGCTTGAACACACCTAGAAACATAAATTTATGTGTTTCGAGCTTACTACCGACATTATTTTATTTCTCGTGCCATGCCGGAAAGCTACTTTGCATTCGCGCGATACGAATATTCAGTTTCCTGTCTCTTACAAATAAACACGTTAATGTAAAAATGTTGAAGAAAGAAAAAAATGATAAAGCAAAACGAGTAGAAATAGATTTAATTTCCCATCGCAGTAATATTGCCAAACTTTGCATCGTCTTCAGACAAGTGCAAAGAAAACAAACAAATTGTTTACATCATGAAAATCATACTTTAATATTCCTCTTACCAGTGCCCTCTGCTTAATCACTGAAAACCTATTGTTCGTCTATATATCTCCAACAAAATTACTCCAAACGAATCCAAACACCCCGTCTTTTTATCTGACGACTGCCAAACGCGATTAACTGTATCGTCCAAACCTACAAACACCTTCTAATATCTTCCCATTCATCGGACTCCTCACTTTCAATACCCTCCGTTATCTTCGCGAATCAAACAAAACACCATAGCCCACTGGAACACCTCGAGACCACCGTGCCTCGTCGAACGACCCCCCAAACAAAACGGAGCACGATAGCAATATCGACTTGAATCAGTGTATTCCACCGTGTTTTACCTCGCTTGAGTCAAACGACCCGAGACGGTCGTGCGCAAAATCGAAGCTTTTACATCCCGTGCAAACCGTTCGACGTATCAAAAAGGTACGGGCGAAAAATCGGAAACAGACAGGGGCAAAGATAACGCCAGTGTAAATTCAGCGACAGACAGGCGAGCATTCATTGAATTCGCCCGGTGATTCGTTACGTCAAGCTTTCGCCTGCGTTCCCGGGAAGCGAAATACGACCGCGGCGAAATATGCAAGGAGAACGTGTGCCACAGATAATGCAAGATTAGAATTTTACGAGCAGCTCACTTGTGCACGGTTTAAAGGCCACTTTCCAGTCGCGTTTTCGTTAAGCGAACGCTCGTGCCCGCCATAAATCCATTCCGTGGCGCACTCGAAGCGGCACGGAGACACCGCGATAGGGTATTAATAATCTCGCGGAAATAAATCGCATAAATTATCGGGGCAATTAGCGATCGAATCTGGTTACACGACGGAATCGTGAGCCGCGGTTATAATATAACACGTTTCGACCATCGCGGATATTTATTGCTCGACGGTGGGTGAAATTTTCGACGACCGCAGGAGCCGTCGTCTTTAAACGGGATTTAAAAGGGAAAAGGTTTTTTTTGTAGCACGTTATAGGAGGTTCGGTTGTAAGCGTGTTTGTTTTTTGTTTTGGTCATCTTTGGGGACCAAACCGCTCTTGTACTTCAAATAGTAAATTACAGTGATTAACAGTAAACGAAGTTTGTTACGATAGAAACTAACGGGGACGAGGAATGTTTAATCTTCCTGTCACTTGGGCTTTGCAATGAGACAATTGAAGTGCAACAACAGCTAATGACGATTCCATCGAAGTCGCGGAAATTAAAATAGAAAAATCGGGAACCTTGTAAAAAACGGAAGCTGCATAAAGATCTATACATAAAATCGCCGTGATAAATAATCAATTAAATGAAAATACTACCTACATACGGGAGGACAAGAACGTCAACAAAAAACCAATCTCCCCCAATCTTATCGAGCCGGCCAGTCTTTAATTGCATCACCGAGTTCACTCGAAAAAAAACCAAGCAGAACCGCCAGTAAACACCTAATACTTCCCATATTCCGTTGTCCCCCAGTCTCCATAGTATCCATCCCATTTATCTCTTATCTTTTATCGAGCAACTTCCGGAAGAAAAGACCGAAAGAGTCAGTGTCCCCGCGGACGGCTTGTCTCTCCACGTGGCAATGACAGGGGTACCTGGCTTGGCCAAGGTTGTGCCGAGACAGGACAGACCGAGCCCCGAGCAAAATCTGTCCAATCCGCAAGGAAATGTTCTGGACTTTTGCCAGGGGAACGGGCATAGACGTTACTCATCCCGCGGGAGGCTCGAGTAGGAAGAAAGGGAACCACGACCGGCTAATAAAAGACAAGGGTAACGTAATTCCACCCGCGCTCCAATAATAGCCGAACCGTTTAACCACGCTTCCGCCGTTGCCGCTCTTGTCTTTCACCCCAAGTATTTTCATCGGCGATGATTTACGATACACGAGAACGGTCAGAGGGAGTGAGACGGACAGGATGATCGCGTCGAACGAGGGAACCCCGCGGAAAGGGTTCAGCTACGATTTTAGTGAATACTCGACGGGTAATTAACCCTTCACTGGTCAGCGAGGCACGTTGTGCTTGGCTGGAGTATTCTGGTAAAAAGTTTGGTCCGAATCTGGGGTTTGTTTCATGGCGGTGGGTAAATGAAGGGATTAACACTTTTTAGACTTTGCGGGTAAGTACTGAGTAGTTTATGGTACAACCTTAATTTCTCAACTGTTCTGGGATTTTGGAAAAATGTGTACAAATTTTAGAATACGTGTCGAAAGTTTTTAGTGCACTTTAGGATTAATTGTTCGACTAAAACGTTTAAAGCCTGCTTCGATAGAAATATAAATTAGAAGGAAAGAATTTGCGTGGAATGAAATTTTGCTTGCCTCGCTAACGACCTAGATTGACTGTGAAAGCTTCAAATAAAACCAATCATTGATGCGAATAATTTGCAATTATGAGGAAGTAGTAAGAAAGTGAAAAATATTTCCTCGCCATGGATAATCAAATATTGTGCAATATTTTTAGTGCAATGATTTTATGAAACCAACTTCACACAAACATATCTTTAATCATTAACTCGAATGAATTCACAGATGCATAAAGGGAGGCGAATTGAAACAAGACGTGAACGTGTGACCTATCGATAATGAAAGATTTGAATAAGCAACTCTGAAGACAAAATAGTTCGCCCACGAAAGGGTTGAGGCATCATAAAACACTGACAAAATACCAAAATGTAAATATAGAACAGATGACAGAAGTCGACATATATTTAATATTAAATATCGTACGACCTACTAGATTTCCATGTCCCACATTAATCACACCCGAACGGATTACGATTAATTAACTATCTGCTGAACCGTGGGCAAAATCTGAGCGTGACACTTTATGCGGTCCCTCTGCGAGTTATTGTAGTCGCGTGAGCCTTGGTAAGAATGGTAACGAGCGTGTTTCTGCGGATGAAATGAGTGTAGAGTCGCGATACCGATAGGAAGTGTTACACTTCTGGTCTGCGAGCTATTTCTGGGACGGTGAACCGGCCCGAAGAGAATGTCCTTTTCCCCTGGACAGCGAATCGCGAAAGCGGGGGACGTTTCTACTGATGCTGATTCAAGATGGTAAGTAAATTGGACAGAGAGAGAGTGTACGTGTGTGCTGGTTGCTTCCTTGGAATTCGAGATTACAGTTTAATGCCAGTCTAAAAGTTCGAGAAGGTCTTCGTTGAACTTCTATTCCTAAATATATTTCTAAAGAAGTACAGCGGGCAGTTATTCATTCTTCATCGTAATTATTTTTATCGTTTATTATTTTCGTTTCACTCGCTGGACTAAATTTATTTAACTTTATACAGATACACGTTGTTTCTTGATGCTTTCACTAATCCATACATCCAGAGTTTATTTTTAACCCAGATACCGCGTTCTAGGTAGGAGTAGTGTGAATATTTTTGGGCAAGCGTTGATTGAAATGTAAGTATATGTATATTGTATATTGGGAAATTTTTAATCACGATTATAGATACTTTAAGCTGTTGCACAAAGTAGTTTCGTAACGTGCAGGTATCATTTTCTTAACGCTGATTGTACGATACAAGTTGCATAGTTACCCTTGTTACTTCAACTTTTCATTTCCAATTAGCATTTTTAATGTTACGCGCCAGAGAAGGAACTTTCTAAGTAATACAACTCCTTGTTAAAATTACCTGCCTGCGCCTATAAGCTTTTACTTAATACAACTTTATACATACTTTATACATACTTCTACCGTTCAGCTATACTGAAATTAATTATTCTTCCATTATCGGATATAAAAGTACAATTAGTAGACACTACCGTGCGATCTAGTAATAATCTTGTTGTTTTCTTCTTTTTTTCTCAATCGTCGTTTCATACAGCATAGACGCCATAGATACGTCTGAAGAATCCGTATAAATTCAGATCAAAGGCACGCACAGAACGCCACGGAACATCGAACAGTGAAGTAAAATCAAACACCATAAAGTTTTACCCCGTTCACATTAACGCGTACAGTAAATGGTCTCATAAAAATGAGCATTTTATGGATTGTACTGTAACCCTGTTTGAAGTTAACTGCTTTCGCGTCTGCTTCGAATTTGTAGCGTCTAAGAAATCGTAGGTTTCCTTCCGCGTACGAATTTTGTACCGGTGATTCATCACAGGATATACCCACGTTTTACAATAATTATTAAAACAAATGAATCCCCATCGGCCTTTCTAATCGGAGCGATGCGCAGCCATGCAACTGCCCGCGTAAGTGTAACAAAAATATTAACGCGAACGTTTCTTATACAATTCAAACAGAAACAATTCCCATCATTTAAATATTAATTAATATTAATTAATATTAATATTAATTGCAAAATTAATTTCTGATCACTGTGCCAGTGCTTCATATGACAAACTATTCCGGGGGAAGTTTTTATTAAAATTTCATTTCAGGAAAAAAAATATTGCAGCAACCGAAAGTTAATAAAAGAATTTATTCGTTTGCATCCAGCGAAAGAAATATTCATAACAAAAATCGGCTCTGTTCATTTAAATAATTAAATGCCATGTATGGATGCTTCCGTTACTCGTTCATGAAACGAATGTTCAAAATAAATTTGATCAACGAAGGAAGTTGAAGATCAAGAAATTCCAACTCCGAATCGGAGCCTCAATTTTCCACCCGTTCATCTTGGAGCATTGTGAAACGTTCTTGCTCGAGTTGCCTATGTAAATCAACCACATCCGTTCAACCATGCCATTCGATCGCGATCGACGCGTACACAATTGGTGAGCACACAGAACAACACTTGTGCATATTTAGTCTTCCGCCTCTAATAAATACCCAGTTTGGTGTCTCGCCTGGAACACTATCACCCGTTCATTCTCCATACAACTAGTTAGAGCACACACCTACTAACTACTGTTGTGGGCACAAGTGTTTAGCGTGCCAGTCGAACGGTCTGGCGAGTATAACTAACAAAAAGAAGAAAGAATAGAAGACGAAGAAAAGAAGTAACGCGAACGAGTTTCACGAAATACCCAGGCCTCTGTTTGAAATACCATTCCAGGTGAAAAATCGTCGTTCCAGCGAGCAAGAATAGCCAGCGTAGCCCGTTCGGCGATACAACAAGAATTAATATTACAACCATTTAGAATGACGCGAATAGTAAATTACACGGACGGTCGACGACAATGATATCGTTGCTCGGTGTAATGGCACGATGCATGAAGACATTACTCGAACTGGCAGGGGATAAAGATAACAGAGGTGAACCTAATCTGTCACGTGTCGATATACGATCGAACGGATCGCGAATAAAATCTTGCGTGGCGCGCGGCTGAATTGTTTCCCCGCAATTATTTATGGGCAATTAATGGTTGCGAGTGAATTGATCGTGGCGTGCAATACGCACGTATTATATTTACTTGAAGCTTTCGCGGCGATTATTGTTTATTTGCGTCCCACGAGGTGGATTATTCTGGTTTGCTGCTCCCGAAGCCAAAACAGGAATTGTCGTTGCTTTTTTTTCATTATTTTACTTTCCTTTAGTTCGATCGTTTTTCTTTCAGGGGTATTACGTTGTGTTTGTTGAATAAAACGTATTGAGAATGAAGTTGCGCGACATTAAATGAAGGGGGATTTTATTTTAATTTTATGGTTTCAGTGTCCCATAGCTTATTATTTTGTGAATGTCTGTGATCGTTTTTGTGAATTTTCTAATTTTATTTTAGAATTTATTATTATATATCGGTTCTAAAATGACCTGAACCGTTCGCAATTCAAATTTCAGCTATTCTTAACTTGTCCATAGAGCTGCAATGTATTTCTATTCCCATCTAATTTAATGAATGACAGAGGCTTTATATTATTTCTATGATACTATCATTTAATACTTTTATCATTCGTCTGATTAATAAAGAATTCAACGAACTCTGTAGTGGTTCATAAGAGCAGGACAATCTTTCAATCGTGGGAAACAATTTACATACTGAACTTAACATCAGCGTTTCTACTAAACAAGAAACACCTGAAGACACAAAGGAGAACCCCGTATCACGAAAAATCCTCTCGCGCGTAAGTTAAAACTTGAAACTGGTTCATGCTGGCAGAAACTGGAATTATCGGAGGACATGGTCAATTGAGAAACCTGTGTGTTTCATGAATCAACTAAAGTGTACTTGCATTCGAAGCTTGAATTTCCCATTGCGCTTTCTCTTCATTGCATTATTTTCATTAAACAAGATCGTGGCGGAATATTTCATTTACTTTGCATAAATAATACCAAATAACGCCTGTGTGACATTACGCGTTAACTATTATAATAATACAGTATGTAATGTGTAAAAAAAGGAGTGCGTATAAATATTTATAATCGCAAAAAGGTACATTGCATAAGCTTTATTATTTAATTCGTGATGGTGGCATACGTCTGCCTTGATAAATAGGCATTTCAATATCTTTTCGTCATATGGAATGCTATTTACATTGAAACCCCATCGAAAATATCACATTTGTACACCATTCTGCCAACTCAACCGCAACTGCAACACGATATTCGGTCGATCGAAGTTACTAGACGTCGAATAACGTCAAGAAGCATGAGAACAGCATTTTTACGGACCATCAATATGAATGAAAAGCGGATTGCAAGGGAACGAGAAATATAGCTCTGTCGAAGTATGTATATTTCTGTTCCAACTTTCAAACATCGGTTAGACATGATTATACTATATTTCAATTCATACGATTCTTCCGCATTATTCATTTCTCCAGTTGGATCTGCTACTTCATCAAAATTTATAACTCTCCATTTTTATAGCGAACGTTTCATCCAAGGGAAATATTTATTACTTATGAATCGTCCGAAATAAAGACGCTTAATTGATCTGCGAATTATATTCCAAAGAATTTAGCGCACCACGCGGGTATTCAAATAGTATCGAAATAATAAATTCCGATAAATTTTCATTCCAATCAACTACGACTTCTTCCCAATAAATTCACAATATTCCATTTGACTCGCCAGCGTACCGAACAACAAAATTAAACCAAATACCCAATTAATCGATGAGTACTGTCACAAAATCCAGCCCATATCCCCCTTCCCATCCAGAAAGTGTCAGAACAATAATTATTTTACCGCGGCGAGTCCCCCACATTCCTGAAAACAACCCTTTCACTTTCCAACAGCATTCCGGGCCCAATTAATTAACCAATTTCCCGCAAAGGGTTGCATTTTCATACAATCAGCCTTTCCCAACGGACAGCTCGTTAGAAGGACCATTTCATCGGTTCTTCGACCTCACTTCTGCCGGTCAGTCAATTTTTAATCGAGACTCATTCTCCACGGTCTGGTCGATAGATCGCACGATTTCGATACGTAATTAATACCCCGCCTACGCCCCGCTATTATCGACATGGAATTTATCTAGACACACGCCCTGTCGCGTGACGTAAACGCCGGAGCACAGTTTGAGCATCGTTCGCCACGTTTCCCTCGTCTGCGCGCGAAACGTCTAAACGTGTACGCACGTGTCAAACCGAGCCACCCACTATGTAGTCCATACATTTCCCTTCCTCGGCCGTCTTGGCACGTCTTGGGAATGTCTCCCGGTGTCTCGTGACAGGGAAAAACGCGCGAACACGACTAGACGTTCATTTGAATCGCGACTTGGAGGCCAGTCGGATCGAACGTCGATTCAAAATTAGACGGAGGAGCACCCGTACCAGACACCGTTACTAGGGTTCCTCTTTTTCATCCCTTCTTTACCTTCAGACCTTTCTCTGTCGCGTGCTTTTTAGACACTCGAGGCTGATTTCACCGTGGAACGCCTTTTATCGAATGAATATGATGTCAGTATTTTAGCGATTCAATATTTCATTCCATATTTATTACGAAATCTGTTTGATTGGAAGAGAACAATTTACCTATAAGCTTGAATCACGATGAAGTTGCTATGCTTCTATTGATTGTATTTATTATGTTTATCGCGGCTGTATTATTATTGTTATTATTGCGATCGGCGAAAGGGAATTGCGTACTTTAGGCTACAAGTGATGTGGTGGGCGGTAATTTGTATTTGAGATTGGTATACATACAAGGTGGAATGTAAGGTTGATATTAGGCGCTGATATGGGAAAGTGGAGTATTGTAGGTACGGTTGATTGGAGAGGTTTTTATGGGTGCGTTTATAGTTGCCTGATGTAGTTACTGAACTAGTGAGAGTGATCTTATAAATGATCTGGTACACTGACAGTGAGTCACGATCCACAGAATCTACAGGATAGCTACTATTACAAAATATTTGTAACGTGTTAAACCTGCAGTATTATAGCTAGCAATAAATTAATAATAGAAGCATGAATTCGGATAAATTAAATCATTTTTTGTCCCTACTTTTTACATTCGTTTCGCTAAGAAAAAGAGATCAATTAAGAAATAAATGTATTACTTCGTCGATATTATTCGAAAGTGTAACTAGCTAATTAAATAAACAATATGCTACTGAAAAATTAATCACAAAATGTCAGCTTGAATATTTGATCCTTCTATTTCATATTATTTATACAGCTTTGCTGTTCGTTAGTTATCAGTAAGAAGATATTCATTCTTCCGTTTTGTTCCATTTCATCAAGTCCATCCAACAAATTTCCAACATATGCTCCTCCACCACACGCGTTGCCGCTACACTAAAATACTCGACTAATTATTTCAATGTTTTCAGCAGTTCTCCAGATCTTGAGAGTGCAACCACCTCATCTTTTAAAGTGGCAAACTAAAATAGAATCTTCGTAACCGCCGTGTATTAATGAAGAATTTATTGTGAATTAAAACTATGGGTATTAATATAATGTTTCCACTCAAATTTTCCCCCGCGAGATATAGCAGAAATCGAAATAAATATTTCTGCTCTGCACTGATTCATTTACCAACATTTTTCGAATTAATTAATTGACGAACAAATTCACAATAAACACAGCTGACAAACGCTAGTACATAAATACCCTACAGCAAAGAAATCGTACCAAAGCTTTGGATTTCAACCAACTCCCACATCCATCCCTTTTATTCCTGTTCCTTCCTTATCACCCTCGCAGACGAAACAAGATCACTCCGTTAAACCGAAAGAAAAAAGCGTCTCCCTTGACGAGTATCATAAAAAATGAAAAATCCATATTGCTTGCGAATAAAGTACAGCACCTCGCATTACGATATTATAAACGGGCGACATCCGAGCCGATAAAATTGATCCGATGGATACCCGATCGCGTTCCCCTCGAACTGCAGTAAACCGCGAAAGAAATTGAAACGTTCGGAGGCTAATGATGGCCATCGAATCGCGGCTAAGACCGAACCAGCGGAGCCGTAAACCGTTTGTTAACATTCCTTTTCCTGAATGTTCGTCGAGTCAAGGCCGGTGCCTTAACTGTAAAACCGGCTCCACGGGATGCAATTGCGGCCCTCGATGCAGGACGACCAGCGTTTTGCCCGCCGAGTAAGTCATAAGTATCAATTTCGGGGTCGAAAGAGTCGGTGTCCCCCGTTGAAAGTTGCCCGAGCAGATCTTAACAGCGTTGCACCGAGTATCGCTGTTCAGATTTTAATTGGCGGAAGATTAATAACGCTGATAAATGTCTGGCCACTGATACACGAAGTTGTTCCACTTGCTGGTTAAACGCGTGGTAGCGATACGACGGTAGAAAGGATTTTAACTTCAAGCAGATGATTCTGGCGGCGACGATAATTCGAACGTAGACAATCCGCAGAAAACATTCGATACATTTATTGCAATTCTTGGCTCTGATGAAGATACAATTTTCTCTACACGTTTCCGTGTAATAGGATATGCTTTATTCTACGAGAAGAATGCTGGGAAATAATGTATTTCTATTGCACTTACCAGTCCCAGCCCTTGCAGATATGTGAAAATAAAATTCGTGGACAAATTTACTGTACCCCACCATTCCAGCCACTCCAGATTAATTTTGCATTTGAGCAAGAAGTACCGAATATTTATTTTTGCATTTGCAATTCAATGCTTGCACCAGGGAAGGCAGGGAAAGAGTGATCGTAGCCTCTAATGGGGCGAAGTGCACATAGCTTGAGCGACACGTGCTTCCACGTGACAGAATGGCAAATGAGCAGAGTCGTCGGTAAACAGATAGCTATTTAAGACTATCGACTCGCGGAACAGACGCGATTGCAGTGAAAACGCTTTTTCCGACCGTGGACTGTGAGCGTTTGCAATGTGAGCAATGTCGTTGGGAATCGTGTTAGATCTCGCCTAAGTCCAGCCGGCACCGATTGATTATGGAAATAAAACGTACACCCTTTTCTTCCTCTATCTTTTTTGAAGAAAGCGGCCGTAACTGTGCAGTAATCTGGTATCAGGAATTAATTATCGCGCTAGTTGTTAGCGCGAGAGCTTCAAGGATAGTCTCACCTCGATATTTCTACACTGACCGCGACAGTGACACGGTTTTTAATAAGCTCGTTAAAGGAAACGACATTTCTGATCGACACCATTCATTTTTCTATCGGATAATGAACTTTTCTTTCCGATTATTGACATTTTATTTTAATTAATCTACATTGTTATCGGTCTGCATTTTCACCTTCGTTCTTCAAGTACAGATTTGCATAGATTCAATGATTTTATTTCATCTGAAACTGCAAGATCTACCCGCTTCTAATTGCACTAACAGAAGAAGAAAAAGTAATAAACTGGTATGCAAAAGATATTATATAGGATAATAAAAAATTATAATTGCTGAACGAACGAATTATAATATACAGGTGTACGCGTCAACAGATCGCGACTAAATATGCAATCTTGCTATTTTTCTTCCCGACTAATGCAAATCCACCGCGAGCCGCCCTTTTTTCTCTCATTCGAACGTTTTATCCGGCTAATTATATTTATCTGTCTCGACAACGAAAAGTCGTGTTCCGATATAGACGCGAGGAATTTTAAAAGACCGATGACCTAGCCAGCGTTCTTATTATCTGATAGTGCGACAATAGAGCAAACAACGTATTACCGCGATGGCGCAACGTTATAACAATCTCGTTAAGATTGCACGATCATTATCGTTAGCGGCCGATTAAAAAATGATTTCAAAGCGTTGCGCGCAGTGTCGGTTACTCGACTGGCGACAAAAAACCTACGTACTTACGTGACAAATCGTCCGCGTAGTTGAGTAATTTTGCACAACACGTTGTAACCGGGACCCGGGAAAAACAAACGGTTAATGGACAACCGCGAAATCGAACGGGAGTTACGGCCGAAGCAACGATCAGAGATAAAACCAGCCGAATAAATCAACGTTACCGTGGCAGTAGAAGAAGAAAAATGTAAATCGGCAGTAGGCAATTTATCTTGCACGAGCGAGCCTCGAAGTTTTTCAAACGGGTGCAGCAGTGAAGCCAGGGGTGCGTTGCGAGTGACCACTTCGTTCTTCGTTACACCTTGATAAGAATATCGTAACTGATGCGAGTAGACTCTTACGTTTACTCGATACCAATTGAGCGCCCTCGATTGCATTGTTACCGCCGCGGTGCAGAGGCGTTTGTTTAAATTAAGAAACGGGAGACTCGAATGGGGAAATTGTATACAATATATTACGTAGCAACAAATTTAGTTTTATGATTAAAAAGTTTATAAATTTCAAGTCTCCACTGTTCTCCACAGCTCGTCTATTTCGTGGTAAAATCAACTGAATTTTATTCATAATCAGCTGAAAATTCTTCATTCGAATGTCGCTGACAGGTCGCAAACATTTCTCCTGTCCTCCCTTGTCCACTGTTACACCTCTTGCAACCGACTTCTCGATGCCAGACCACGTTAAACAAGGCGGACAATAAATACCAAAAAAATAAGTCCTTCCGCAAACACTCCACCCCGCACCCTTATCGATCTTTACGATTAAATGTAAGACAGGGTTTCCGCCCCGTCGAACTCTGCGTCCTTATGAACGCTTCTACTTCGTCGCAGGGGTTTAATGTTGTCTAGACCGGATGGGTCGCGAGTATATTCGTCAAGTGGAATCGCCTATTACGTTTGCCGAAATCGGCATGCGTTTAGGATAGAGCTGCGCGCAGGACGACGCGACGGTCGAGCAAAGAAAGACAAATAGAGAGAAATAAGATAAAGACGGGGGATGGGGCGGGGGCGAGATAGAAAGTAGGGGACGCGAAAGGTTCGGGGAAAGCTTGGCAAAGACTCAAACAGTGATTGCAAGGGCCTGTCTCAGCGAGGCGCGTCCGGAATATTTCTCCTTGCTTCCCTCTGTGTCTGGACCTTTGTTCGTCTGGTCGTCTTCCTCTATCCTTTCTACGCCCTTTCCTCCCCTGCTTGTTCTTTCGTCGGACGCCCCTTTTTTCCCGTGCCCGCGTCCGGTTCGTGCTCCTTTTTCACAATCGTTGAAGGAGGACTCGAGCGTATTGACAGGGATACGATGAAATATTCGGTGACGATTGTATATCGCGAAAAAAGCGCGAACGCGGCGATATCCTCGTATATCGGGATTCTGGCTACGGCGGCGAGTGCCGGATGCCAAAGGGGTGAGAAAGGGACGGCTCCTGACTGTTTTAAGCGTAACCCTTATCCGGCTTTTTTTTCTGTCCGCGAGATACGGCGGGAGGAAAGAAACGATGAAAATAGAAAGAACTGTACGTTGGATTCATGTAATTAATTTTCAAGTCTTTTTTCGTTGTGGGTACATTTTACAGTGGGTGATCAAATTGTTAGAAACACATTACGAAAATGTATGGTGGGAATGAAATTATGTCTAGTGAACCATTGTCCATTATAAATGTACAAGACAAATTAAACTGGTAATTTGATTGTCCCACTGTAACATGAATGTGTACATGTGTAATAGTACCATAAAGCGTTGTACCTTTTATTATTACACCCTTGCTGTACGTATATTACTATTCACATTCAATTATCTATTCATGTAAAACAGAATATTCTGTTCAGTAGGGACTTGAAATAGAAAGACTAACGAACGTAAAATATGAAAGTGGACCGAATTCCTGAGTTTGCAATATAATTAATTGATTGTATATGATATTTATAATATCCGCCCCAAATTTTAATGGACACCTCAGAATATAATTACACTACAGTTTCATTTTATTTATACGTAAAACGAAGCAGAATGTAAAATAAAATATCAGTATAAAAATAGCCCGTTCATTATTATTCCCTCGCCTGTAACCAACCTAGACACGCCGCCGACATGCGTACGTCAACAAAAAGCATAAGACCACTCCTGTTTAATTTCCACGTAACAGAACGCAAGCCGCAGAAAATACAATATACTACAATTCACTACTAATTACCGAATAATCCCCAATTAGGTCTAGAATCACCTATTCAATTCTACCAATCGTTACCAATACAATGTCCCCTCTTCGTTTCATTTAATTGCCCGCCCCTAATCGTACAATTACCCTCGCGTTTGCAACGGAAAAAATACCTACGAAAACGTATGTAGATACAACGCGAAACGCAACGCTGCGTTCCAACTTCCAACGTAACCACCCAGACAATATAAGGCCCCTACGATCTCCGAAGCACAGAACAGCGATTACAGTTTCCCCGTATCCGCGAAATTCCATAAATAACCGACGGAGAAGAGAAACGGAACAGAAGCTGCTACGCTGGAAGCGCTTTCGGCGCTAAGTCACTCGACCCCGAGGACGCATTTACCCCGTACTCAACTATATCGCCTATCCCCCGCACGTTTTCGCGAAACCCGCCCCGTAAACTGTCCCCGTCAAATTGTGCTCCGTGTATCGGCGAAGGAAACCGTAGAATAAGAGGGCCGCCTGATAAATTCACTTAACCGATCCTAGCAACGGCAACGTCTCTTCTCGCCTCGCCTCGCCTAGCCGCACTCCGCACAACCGGCAATTGCACGGGGAACAGAATTTATAGCGCTAAGTCGCTGTTATCAGTCCTGTAAAGTGCGAAATAATGCGCAATAAAGATATCTGCATTTGTCAGGCCACGGCTTTACAGGCAGATGGGAAACTTCGGAATAAATACAAACTCGCGACACGCTCAGCGATAGCGCGTCGAGGGACCAGCTGAGTTCTCTTGCCGGTTCGCGAGTACCAGTAACGTTTCTGCCTGAACTATTCGACCCTTTCTCCGCGCTTCTTTAATTCTTTTTTTGCTTTTTCGTTTTTTCTTCTTCAGTTCCTCGTTTAATCTCGCGACGGGAGCGTCGGGAGGGAAATTTATAACGCGACGAGCGCAACCTTACGTTCGTACCTTTTCGGACGCAGAATCATTGCTTCGTGTGTCACGCTTCGATCCGACCGTGAAAATGTTGCTTCACGCTTCTATCCGGCGAAACTGAAGAACTGCTCTTCCGCATTTAACGCGGCGTCGCGATTGAATCTGGAAGCGACGTGCTTTTAGCCGATGTACATACGCGATGACACAATACTCGTCCGCGTTGTTAATGAAGACGTTACGCAAGCGACGATGAAGATGCATAATGTTGCGGCCGAGATTGTATTTGAGAAGGAATTTTCATTGCCGCGAAAAAGTTTTTGCACGGAATATAAGAAGTGCGCAGCTGGCTTTCAGATCGTCGGGTATTACAAGGTGTACGGAGATTTCACGACTGATTAATAGTTGCAGGATGGAAATTTTAGAACATATGGAGAAAGTTAATTATTATCAGTGTCTGCGATATTAGTTTGGAATCAGCGAATCGTTAACAAGACGGTCAATATTTGTACAACTAACGAACTGAACCGAAACTTTTTGGCGACAGTGTATACATTGCTCTGGTGATTTTGATGGACAAAAACTTTTTTTTATAATTTTTTAGCCTTTCAGTTTTCTTTCATTTTCGAGTTAATGAATAGGCAAAGTAGTACAGCATACTTATAAATATAGTCCTTTCGCTTATTCTCTGGCTATGTAAATTTTCAATCTGTATATGCGAGCAATCGATAGCCGAGGAATCAATTTCCGTATAATTGAAACTCCGAATAATCCACGCGTCGATCATTCACGCCGAGATAATCGGTATTATTGTGCTGCACTATTATTTCAGTCAGCACGTGAAGCAAATATGATTCAACTAATACCTATTATGTAATATGTAAAACGCCACGAATCAATTCATTTGTCATTCAGAATACAATGTAGCAATTAATAAAGTGATTAATAAACGCCAAGCAGGTTTACATAAACGGTGGCTTGTTACGTAAAACTTTATAAAAATGAAAAATTTTCAGTGCTCGAGCTAGTAGTTTATCAGCGGTGTACGAAATGCAAGCTTTTCCATTTATACGTTCATTATCAACATTTTTATTAACGAATTAAAATAATTTGGACGAAGACGATTTAGAACGTCTTGAAGCCTTACATTAAATTAAAATACCAAGCTTTTGGAAAGCTTAGTTACAGGACTGAACCACTAAAAAGTTTTCTACCCCGAATACCTCAAAAAATCGTTAAATCGACGAATTCACCGTTGCCAACCAGAAAACCACCGCAAAAGTCATCGAAAGAAAAAATCGAATGACCCAATTGACGAGTGAATTACAAACGTTACGATAACGATCCGGAACAATGAATGGGTCGGTCGAAACGAAGGAAGTGTAACGCGATGGGATTCCTCCGGGTGTTTTTTTGGCGAGACCAGCAAAGTGTATAACGCGAAACTTATTGGGCTGCCTGACCGAATATGTATAGGAAGAGGCCAAAAAGCACCGACAGAGACAAGCTTGTCGAGCAACGACCCGCGAAACGAGGAGTGAAAAAGAGAGAGGAGAGAAATAGCGGCGGGTAAGCTGGGAAAGAAGCGTGAAAGGATCACTGGGCGTGTCCAGACAGATCGAATCGAAAACCCGCTGCTTTATTAAGGCGACGGGGTCAATGCTGGCTCGAGCACCGGCTGCGATAAAGCCGGGACATTCCCTTTGCCATTCGAGCTTAAGGCCGTTTCACCCGTGCGAAACTTTCACGCGGATGACATTTCTCCGATGGACCATTTTCGTCGACGCTTTCTGTCCCCCGCCGCTCGCGATCTTCCTGGCGATTTTATCGACGAAACGGCTCGATTAAATTGTTCGAGTTCCTCTGCTCTAGATTCAAGATAAATCGATCGTTCGAACTCGCCGAGGGTTCATTGTAGTATGAGGCGTATCTAGAGGGAAAGGTGTAAAGTTTTAATTGCTGGACGAAACGCGAAGTGAAGATGCAGAATCCCAAATGGTGGTGAGTGTTGATTTATAGCACTAAATATGTATATAACTTAGTCTAGATATTTAGTTATTATTATAATTAATTAAACAATTAGTACACTAATATTCAGAATGTTGTTATTCTTAAAACAGCTCTCTCATAGTTCTACACACACACTTATCTGCATACCCTTCTTTCTCACTCACACACACTCAGATCAGTCTTGCCAACATTCACGTTTTAGAATTACTACTAACAGTGAGAAATAAACTGGGGTTAGTACTAAAGGAATAATAAGTATTATATTGGGTTGTTCGGTAAGTTCGTGCCGTTTTTCGGTAGGTGGAATTAGGACAGGTCTGGATACACGAAAATGATTGAGAACATATTACATGTGTACATATTTTAAAAGGTGATATTTCAGGCATCTTTAGAAAAAAGTTTGATTAGGATACATTATTTTTCGTCAGTTTTATACGCTTTTGAATATGGAAGGGAACAATGTGCATTATAGGCATTTGATGCATTTCTTTTACCGGAAGTTGTTGGACCTTGGTTGGGATGTGCTATCTCAAATTTTCACTTATTTAGATACTTACAATATCCCCTTAATGCCAAGCTCTTTGGTGGACATTAAAAATCATATTGGAAAGTTTTTCAAGTTTTTCGGCGAAAATACAAACTTTTTTCTAAAGATGCCTGAAATATCACCTTTTAGAATATGTACACATGTAATATGTTTTCAATCATTTTGATGTATTCAGACCTGTCCTAATTCCCCCTACCGAAAAAGGGCACGGACTTTCCGAACAACCCAATATAATTTAAATATAAAAATTATGATTTTAAAAATAGAAATAAATTCATTGAATTTCAAATTTATAATTTTAAAAAAAATAAACAATTTTAATAATTTTTTTTTAATTAAATGACAGTGGTATTTTTTGTATAGTAGTAATATAAAAATGCACGCAATCGTGGTTCGTTAACCGACTAAAATATTTGCCCTCTTCCAAACTTCCTGGGCTTGTTTAACCCGGTTTCTCCAACGCTTCGAGGAAAATGCTACATCAAAAATTTCTGTGACAGATCCAACTGAATACATTCACCTCCGTAATCCACGGCGACGAGGCCGGACACCATCGAGCAATTATAATGTTCGCGAAATCGAGCTCGGACGTTTAAATCAAACCAGACGAAATCGAAAATGGGGCCAATTTCGAGGTGTCACGGGGGCAAAGACTTTATCAGCGCACTTCTATTCAGTTACACCGTGCGGTTTCGCGACTCGAGTATCAGAGTAATAGCCGGCGTGCTATCTCCGCGGTGCTAATCAAATACCGCGATCTACATAATTTGTTCAGGAAACGGCTATAAATCATTACACAAGCTGCCACCTTATCTCGAGTGCTGATTCAGTGAAATTAGTATCGGTCTGCCCCGGTTGCTGGCCTCGTTACTTCTCCTATCTGAAGCAGGTCGATGCACGAGCGATTTCGCGACCATACAAAAGGGTCTCGAGATTCTGGCGGTCCTCGAATTTCGTAAGAAGTCGACTCGTCCTCGCGTCGCCTCTGTTCGCGGCGATCTTCCAAGGAATCGCCAGCCTCGGGAGAAAGCATCGAGGAAAGGAAGCATATTCGTGGAACTTCTGTTCCGCCTGCCGCGGCCCGATATTGAAAAATTCGACTCCGAAATGAATAATATTGCTCTCCGTGTGCACTCTCGTGCGATTTGAGTGCAGCTATTGCAAAATATATGCCACGTTATTTCATACTTTTCTGTAAATCATTTATTAATAGATATATCAAATTCGTTTCAGAAGAAACAAACAAAAAGCAAGCTGAAACGAACTTATTAGGTTGTTCGGAAAGTTCGTGCCGTTTTTCGGTAGGTGGAAGTAGGACAGGTCTGAATACATCAAAATGATTGAAAACATATTACATACATGTGTACTATTCCAAAAGGTGATATTTCAAACATCTTTAGAAAAAAGATTTTCGCCGAAAAACTTGAAAAACTGACCAATATGATTTTTAATGTCGACCAAAGAACTTGGCATTAATAAACTTTTTAGCATTAAGGGGATAATGTAAGTACCTAAATAAGTGAAAATCTGAGGTAGCACATCCCAACCAAGGTCCAACAACTTCCGGTAAAAGAAAGGCGTCAAATGCCTATAATGCACTTTGTTTCCTTCCATATTCAAGAGCGTATAAAACTGACGAAAAATAATGTATCCTAATCAAACTTTTTTCTAAAGATGCCTGAAATATCACCTTTTAGACTATGTACACATGTAATATGTTTTCAATCATTTTGATGTATTCAGACCTGTCCTAATTTCGCCTACCGAAAAACGGCACGAACTTTCCGAACAACCCAATAATTCTATTATTATTAATTTTTCATATATGCCACTTCTGCTAATTGCTTCTACGAAACAGCCGATCGAATTCCAAGATAAATGCAAAAGTTGGCGAACTAAAAAAGTGTCCCCACCGCACGTTACCCTACGACTTAAGGCCTAAGTCAATGTCTCGGCCATGACGATATTAGGAGGCGCCAAGCCCGTCCCAAAGGTCTTCCAAGTGGGATTAAATGGGGTACCATAACAATTAGCCCATTATGCGAAGATCGTGAATTGTGTCATAGAAATTGCGAAAGTCCTGAGGTCGTTTCAGAAGGCGTCGTGAGCAAACGAGCGGGCCACCTGCTAACGAAAGTCTGATTTATTGCCCCTGCTTCGGGGAAATTCATTCTGCTCCCTTTCAGCAACTTCTAGTCGTGAAACTCTTTCCTGGACCGACGAGAAACGTGGGCGAGGATTCGGACACGGCTATGCGAAAACAGGGAAACGCTTCTAGCAGGTTGCGTCCGACTTTCACGAGACGAATCGCGATAATTGTTCCTGTTTCACGAGGAAACGGCGACGAAACGATTTCTGGCCAGTCCGCAGCAACAACAAAAAATCGTTCAGAATGCAACGACTTGTGTTTGGAGAATTCAGTGATGCAGAGAGACGTTTCGAAGATTTTTCTTTCGTTCTAGCATTGCTGCTTTGAATTACCTCAGATATTTATTTTCTTCAGAAGCAGAAATTATGGTGAAAATTTATCTGTCACGGAGTTCAATTGTTTCTTTATTTTGATACGAAGGTTAATTAATTATATGAAGGAGGACAAGTAACACATTGCTCCATTCTTGGAGTAATACTACTTTGAAATTATGTACCTCTCGCCCATTGCACTCCGTTCTCAATAGTTTTACTATGAACAAATAGCCAGCGAGTGAAAGAACTGTTGAAGTAACTACTGTGAAATGTAATGCACGGCAAATAGAAAACATCGCGACGAGGATTCTACTTTATCCGTCACGAATGTTCGCTTCTAACATCCCGTATTTGCACAGCTTTGCATCCACTCGCCATACGTCTAATTTCACTTTATCTACCTGACGAACATAAGCAGTACGTTTTCCCCGTCACCGGTAATCTTTATGCGTCCCATAAACCTCATGCTGCTTTCAAATAATCAACTTTGAGGAATCGTAAAACAGCGGAGCGTATTTCAAGCAAATACGGCTATTAAAAACAACAAACAGCCTTGAGGAAACCAGCCATCGTGTACTTTACACTCGCATAGAAGGCGCACGCGTTTCGCGCGAAATTAATGAAACGCCTCGTTTCCGGAAGAGCGCACCCATCAGGCGCCAGGAAGTCGTGACACGGCCCTGTCGCTCCACGTGGCTCACGTACGATCATTCATACAGGTATACGTAAACGTTACACAGTGGCACGGAATAAATTTTTAGACAATCGACGGGGACACCGTTTCCACGCAAACACGTAGAAATATAGTTGAAGCAACCTTGAAAGGGTTCGAATAAATCCAGTCTCGATTGTTACTTTAAGTACAATTCAGGGGAACCAATGAATCTTTTGTCGTCGAACACTAAGCATACTGTGTGATATGATTATAAGAATCGTAAATGCAAATTTTGCAAATTGCAAATTTGATTGTATCGATTAAACATTATTTTTCTAATGCCCTGCGCAATGATCTTCCTTGGTTCGATAAGTTATCCTTCTTATTATTATAATTATCCCCATTGCATATTATATTGGCGCTTTCGGTTGCGTATTTAGATTGCTCAGACAGCATAAAAAGAAGACACGATTGTGAACCGTAATATTTTGTTTTTCTTAAATGAAACATAGATAGAAACGTCACTGAAGCATAAATGATTTATTTTATGAAGCTCTTCTGTAATTAATTTTGTATTTTCGTTAGATATTTAATAGTGTTTATTATGCTATCTATAAAAACTTTACTGAACTTTTTGAAGAAATTAATTCAATTAATTTATAAATAAAATACAATTAATTTAATCGTGCAATATTAATGTTTAACTTCGTCGCCCCGTACACCCATTCAATGCGAGTGTTCAGTATACTCAATAAAAGGCAAATGTTCAAACATGCAAATTTCATACGTTTCAGCTCAAATATTGAACCTCGCGTGCCCACATTCAAATACGAAAAATCGAATAGTCGAACTGTATATGTCCTACGAAGTTCAATATTCATACTGTTCACAATGCTGTAAAATTTATTCCGCGCGGCAAACGAAAATTCAATCTGATGCTCGAGTGTAAATTTCTTTGGCACTATGCAAACGTTTTAAAAAGGATGCACTTCCGCTTTGCCTTTCGCAAAAGAGGCTCGTCGACTCTTTACTTTCCATTTTGAAGTACTTAATGGGCATCGCTAATGAATCTTTCATCCCCTTTGCCCTTCCTTCGTTTTGCAAAGGTTGGCCCGAAAATGACATTTAACCCCGGTGTAGCCGCCCTTCTTTTGAAATTTAAACACCAAATTGTTCCATGCAACGAATAAATCAAGTTACAAAGGGAAAGGCGCTGTTCCTTATGTTCACAACACCTCTATATATTTCGTCTGAATTGTCAATTGAACTTTTCTCGAATCATCTTAACCACCTTTTTATTAAAACAATCCTTTGCCAGTAATTAATTGAACGCTGGTTAACTTCCTAATCATGCCAACGAAAAATAAACGTACACCGACAGAAAATCGAACGCGAGGCTGAAACAATCTCTAAAATGTAGTTAAATCAATCATGACGGACAAACGATGCCAAGCCAATAACACGGTAAATATATAAACGGCCAATTAATGGGCCACAATTGTGAGATGGATATGTCAAATATAAACTGGTGGCCGAATAGGGGGAAAAACAGTTTCCATCAGAAAGGAAACCGTCAATGAGATCTTTCGCATTATTCCAACAATGAATCGCAACATTTCCCCTCGAGGCGCATTATGCATCACCGAGTATTCCCCAAAAACGACAATTATATAACAATTCGAGGCCGGCACGAAGGATCTACGAGAGGCGCAGTGCGCATCACGCTCAACGAACGGTATCCAGGCACAATGGAAGAAAAGTTCAACACCTGGCTCCTTGCTCGACCTAGCTTCAAACGTTCAATAGAGAGTGGCCCGCGTCTTTTCAGCGAAAGAAAACGAAACATTTCCGTGGGTCCTTCTCTTCGGGAAAGGTTTACCACCAGCAGCTGCCGACGGTGGCCATATTGTGAAAGCGTAACAGTTGTCCAGAAATGTACCTGCCCTGCCCTAATTGGCCATTGTCGATCATTTCGCGCGGTCGAGGTGCTTTCGCGTCGCGATCAAAATCGGCAACGTTCGATCGACCATTGCGCTAGGATTCACCGATTATTCCTCGTTCCTGTTTCTTTTGCCCGTTCAATTCTGGCAATCTATCTTCTCGCGGGAGAAAGCGACGCGCCGTTTCAGCCGGCCGGTTTATCATCCACCAGACGCCCGATACATTTACGTGCCATCTTGATATGTTTATATTTTATTGCTTTTTAAGGGAAAATATCGGATCGCAGCCTGCATCAAATGCTTCTTTCTTTTCTTTTCATTGGAATTTTTATTGAAATCGAGAAATGCGATGACGAGTGTTATAGATACCGAAAGGACTGTTAAATTAAATGAACAGCGACTTTCAGCGAAATTGTTCGGAAATTAAATGTAATCGATTTTTGCGATTGGAGGCATTTGTGTTGCAACATTCTGCAGCGAATTTCGTATAACTTGATAATAATAATGTCAAAGACCCTACGTAGTACATACATACATGGGTGGCAAATATATTGTCCTTAAACACCACTTATATCAGCACACTTTTCGTGCCACCACTTTTCACAGATAGTGCACTGTATCCAATCCTCCGCAGGTGGATGATTTTCTCGTTACAATAAATGCAATGCCACTCTCTTTTATGTATGTGCGAACCATCTTTACCTACATGTATAAGTTATTAACGCATTTAAAGTCATACAACTAATTAAATAAACAAAAAAAAGAGTGATCCGATTCACCCCAAATGAAGTGATCCGATTCACCCCATATAATAATAATTTTAAAGGGAATAAAATGCGTAAACAAATTACGATATATGTAATAGTGAAAATTATATCAAATATTATTTCTGGACACTGTGCAAACTAATAATATTATGCACATTTGGATGTTAAAGCTTACCTTTTATTTTTAAATATGAAATTGTAAGCTATGTATTTTAGATCTGTGCAAAAATTATTACGTTCGCCCGCGTAAGGCAAACTTGAAATGCGTGTAAACTCTAAACGGTATTGTAAAACAATAAAAACACAATCGAAAGAGGTGCATAGCGAGGGCGTGATGAGTGTATGTACGTCCCAAACGATTTTTTCCATAGTAACATAACAAATTTCAACTAAATTCTTATTTCGATCCGATTCGCCCTGTGATCCGATTCGCCTCGGTCTACCCTATACAATTAAACAAAGTGAATATAAATTAAATCTCTTTTAATTTATAAAAATCAACGGTTCATCGTGAAGCAAAGGAATGATATTATCAAATGCAATGTCAATTACACTTGGAAAATTAAATAACACCTGAACATAAATGACAGCAAATGAATTATTAATTTATTCAACTCTACCGAAAACGACAGGCTACATCGACTCCGCGAAGGAGTCAGATATTAGTCGGATATTACACACGCATGTACACGCGTAGGTATACGCTAATAAGGCCGGACGTTTAGTCCCTTTCTTGACCGCCATCGAACGAAATAGTGTAATATGTTTAAATGGGCCTTGTCTGCGACGGTTTCACGCGAGGCCGAGGATATATTTAGTTAACGATGCGATCTTCCACCGAGCTTACAAATTTATACCCTGGAAAAGGAATTACGCCACTTGACAGCTGGTCGCCGCGCCGCGTGAATACGCTTCTGTCCGGTCGTAATATCACGGAAGATAGCGGACAAGAGTAGAGCAGGTGGAACTTGCGACTTTCCGCGTGTCACCCCTTTCCGTACGGGGTGCGGTGGCGAAGCTTTTGCCAGCAGATAGATTGAGGACGGAAATTAAGCTGGCGGTAATAAAAGCCGATGCGGCGTTATTGATATTAATTTCAATTTAATTTCTTTTTCTTAATAGCCTCTGGTATATAAATTATTTTTGCAAACGCGGAGAAATGAGATCTACATATAAGCGTACCGGTATTGCTGTCACGATTCAGCTTCAATGGTAATTATTTTCGTTTCGCATTCAATTAATTCCCTTCTTGACAGTACGCATGAAATAATAACGCAGAGAAGCGCGGAACCTTTGTTTGATTACGATACTTATTACGAGAAAATTCTAGATCCATACGTTAATCTAATAATTAAGCTCCCTGGTAAAGTTAAATTTCATGCGAAATATTGTAAGCGATTGAACACTTAATCGGTTTGAAAATAATTTCCGCGTAAATTTATGTAAAAAGTTCCACTTTCAATCAAAATGAAACGGTGATGCAAATAAGCCAGATTCACATTTTCAATGCAAATATTACAAATTTAAATAACGAGATCAATCCTATTTGCCAGTCAAACACTTAAGAAGAGCTTGTTGTAATGAACGAATATACAAATCTACCTGCATAATCGTACCAACGACTCTCGAGACTTTTTCCTGACACACTCTCGTACTCTCTGTTTCGCTCGCTCGCTCTGTTCTTCGGTTAATTTTCGTTCATGCGTTTTCCGTGTCGCGGCGGTTACTCAACGTGTAAACCGTATAAAAAAACCGCAAGTCTCGAACCAGTCGAATTCGAAAGTCAATTTTACGGACGGAGAGAGCATTTTGCATAATACTTCATCCCGTCTGCGACAGAATTCCACTTCGATCGCGAAATCGGCACGAGCTCTTGTCCATTTGTAAATACGCGTAATTGAAACATATTTCTGTCGGGGAGGAAATCGGTGACAGATTGTTATTATCTTTATTGTAATAAATTTAAACGTCGCGCCCGTAAATAATTCGTGAGTCGGGATCTGTATCGCGTAAAGCGAGAAAATACATTCGACAAATACCATTTCTGGCTGCGTGGCCCGACAGACATGCAATTGGGACAATTAAGCAGACGATTCGCGAATGGTTTGGCCGAAAAT